>CM057341.1:31786243-33035347 GCA_030015575.1 Agapanthus africanus
CAGTTGAGTCTTAATTGAGGACTTATGGCCAACTTGGGCTAAGTCCAATTAAGTTTGAAGTATTGGCCCTCTGTTGGACCATTAGACATTTGTCTGGGTTCAAGCCCACATTATTTAGCAATGCTAAACAAGAGTTTGAGGGCTTTGATAACATTTGGGTCTTCGGCTGAGGATTAAACATTATACCTCTGAGTTTTTACTCAATTTTGAGATTCAATTGAAGGGGAGGCTTTGCCTATAGAAAATTAGCCAATTTGGCTAACACTAGAGAACAACAGTGTTAAACACTGGAAATAAGATTATCAAATCAGTGTTAAACACTAGAAATGTGATTCTCAAATTAGTGTTACACACTAAAAGATAGCAGTATTAAACACTGGAAACAGAATTGTCAGATTAGTGTTAAACACTAGAAGGAGAAGGGGTCACGTGGGAGCACGTGATGGCATCAAAAGCGGGACCAGATCCCCTTTATTCGTTCTGCAATTAAGTGTTAAACACTTTTTATATTTTATCACGTGTTGACACGTGATGAGGATTTATGCACTGACTGTTAAAGCGTTTGCTAAGGGGTCACATGGTAACACGTGAGAGCACCCAAAGCCTTGATTCTTTTTGCTTTTTCTTTCTGTGTTTTGGAGGTCACGTGGGAGCACGTGAGGCATTGCCTCAGAGCCTTTTCCTTCTCATTTTTGGAGATCTCTTCAGGGGTCACGTGGGGACACGTGACCTTGATTCTTTTCATGCACAGAGATCTTTTTAGTCTCCTTATTTTCTGTAGGGTTAAACCCTAATCATGGTTTTGGAGAAATTAAATTCCTATTATGAAATAATTGAATTCTTATGTAGGGTTAAACCCTAATTTCTTTTAGGGGAATTAAATTCCCATATATGTAAAAGAATTAAATTCTTGTATAGGGTGAAACCCTAATTTCATTTTAAGAGGAATTAAATTCCTGTAAATTTGGGAGAATTAAATTCTCATATAGGGTTAAACCCTAATTTTTATCTTGGAGGAATTAAATTTCTACAATTTTGGGAGAATTAAATTCTCATATAGGGTTAAACCCTAGTTTTGTTTTGGGAGAATTAAATTCTCTAAACTCAATTCCCTCTCTAAGTTTCGGATTTGCATGGCAGGATTTCAACCCGATGAGAATTAAATTCTCAACTTATGGGGAGATGTGCTCTTTGCAGATCTTCAACCAGAGGAAGAACTTAGTTCTTTTGTGCAGAAGAGTTAAACTCTTAGATTTGAGAATTAAATTCTCTGTTTGAAGTTTTGATCCCCTTTCTTTTCTCACCTAGGATTTTTCTTTGTTGAGAATTATATTCTCCTTTCTTTTCTCTCTGAAATTTGAAGATTCCAAAACTTTATCTCCAAAAACTCTCTATCCTCCTTTTTAATTCTTCCTCTTGGCTCCTATTTATAGGAGAAGGAAAAGAATCAATTTGTTTAGCAAATCTTTCATTGAAAGGTCTTGTTTGTTTTCATAATTGATATGAGCCTTTATATCAATAAGTGAATTTTATTCACCGTTGGATTTTAAATCCAAAGATATTCTGTTTGTTATTTCTGATGAGATTTTCAGGGAAATCTTTCCTTGTCTAAAATCTTTCCATAAATTGGTGATTTTTAATCACCCTTGGATCTTTAATCCAACGGTCCCCATAATCCTTTTCCATTTGGAAAGATTTAGAAGCTTTTAGAATTTTAATTCTATTAACCGTAAGGCTTTCAAAGCCAGTCACGTGTTGACACGTGACCCTTGGTCACGTGTGAGCACGTGACTCCCAATTGAGTCATTTTCTCAGCGTTTACTTACGCTTCAGTTTTAACCATCACGTAGCAATACGTGACCATTGGTCACTGTTGGGGTAAAAATTTGCACCCCGGTTGGCCGAGTCAAAGTCAAGGTCAACCCCCAAACTAGGTGGGCCCAAACCCAGGTCAAGCAGGCCCATGCCCAAGTCGAGCCCGCGGCCAGCCTCCCTATGCCAACAACAAAATCATGTAATAAATAATTTTTATGTAATTGTTTATACATGAATGTATGCAAAATGGGCATAAAGCCAATATTTTGTAAGCTCATGGCTTATGTGCAAAAATGAAATGGCACATGAGCCATGGGATAGGCAAAAATGCCATTTTGTGAAGCCCAAGGGGCTATATGTAAATATGTAAGCCTATAAAAGGCAACATGATGAATAAAAAAAAGGGAATACTTTTCATTCTCTCCACAAAAATTTTTGATCTGAGATCTTTTGTACCTCCTGCTCCTTCTCCAAGGTTCTAAGCCTTCTCATTTCTTTTGAATTAAATCAAGAGTTTTACTCTTTCTTTTCAAAAACTAAGAAGTCTTCCACCACAAAACCCACAAAGGGGAACTTGGATCTACCATTAGATCTCAGAAAGGATAGATTTTTAGATCTCACATCTCTTGATCATCAAATCCAGCCAACAGAGGAGGAAGAGGAAGAACCCCTTTCATCAACCAAAACATTTTAGGAGTTTAACTCCATATTTTGCCATAGATATATATATATATAATAAATATTTCCTTTCTGAAGCATAGCTTCTGGTTCTGGGACTAAAAACCCCTTTGTCTCGCCAGCGCCCAGCGCTCGAGCGCAAAAAGCCCACGTGCCGACACGTGGCGCGCTTGCGCTCAGGCGCACTGCGCTCGAGCGCAAAGCGCCCACGTGCCGACACGTGGCGCGCTTGTGCTCAAGCGCAGTCAGGCGCGCTGCGCTCGAGCGCAAAGCGCCCACGTGCCGACACATGGCGCGCCGCGCTCAGGCGCACTGCGCTCGAGCGCAAAGCGCCCACGTGCCGACACGTGGCGCGCTTGTGCTCAAGCGCACTGCGCTCAAGTGCAAAACGCCCACGTGCCGACACGTGGCGCGCTTGCGTCTGAGCGCACAGCACCTAAGCGCACAGCGCTCAAGGCGCTGGCCCCACGCATCCTTTGGATGCCTTTTTCCCCTCTTTTTATGTACATACATATATATATACATATGTATAAATATTTGCACACACACATACACCACGACACTGTCCCTGTTAGAAAAAAATTTCTATCGGGGCACTGCCCCGCACCCCGCAAGGGGGCTGCTAGCCCCCTTGACCCCCAGCCCGCTATCCGGGTAGCGGGTCCCCGTGAAAACACTGCGGGGCCCCCGATATATCCAAAACCCCTTCAAAATACAACACTGCACATTGAGTTCGCATGACCAGTTTAACCCGTCAATCGGAGGTTCCCTCGCTCCAAATGCGAGGGGTAATTAACGGCAGCTTAGTCCGCGGCTGCCGGAGATTCGGATCCCCACAATCAATAAACCCCGGCCTATCCTAGGTAGGGGGAATCTGTAATGCGCCTGACAAGCGCGCGCGTATTCCCATCTCAATGGGGTGACGAAAAACACCCTACAGATTCTGGCACGCCCGGTGGGACCAATCTTTCCTCCCATATTTCTGGTTAAGCGTTCATGCGAACTCAATCAATATACATACCTGTATTTATACTAAAAATAATGCTTTTCATGCAGATTTTCAAGCAATCACCTTCCGACGATGTCTTCGATGACGAACTCAGCTCCCGTCTCCTACACGATGAGGATAGACTCTAGGACGGTCCTTCCGGCCAGTCTCGGGCGACAATGGGAGGAGCCGCTGCTACCATTCGGCTCTATCATGTTCATGTCAGTTGGCGCCATCCCAGCTCCTCAAGCCCCGGTGGCAGACAGACCGGTCTCGAAAAGAAAGAGACCAAATGTGGTGATCTCAAGGACGCCCCAACCCGAACTCAAGTCAGTGTCTGAACGACTTTCCTTGGCCCTAGCTGGGGGCAAGGCCATCAACATGAACAAACCTACAACGCGGCTCGAGCAAGCTCCAGCGGTGCCTTTGACCACTGCTCGATCGGGTGTCTTCTCTAAGCTCCCCGCCAGTGAGAAAGAGACGACTGGATATGAGGTCCACATTGTCTACATGGTGGGCACGCGCAGCAAGAGCAAGGACGGGGCCACTACATCCCAAATCCAATCTGGCTTGAATGTGGTGGCCGCTTCCCAAGAACAGCCGCCTCTGCTGGGTGATGAAGACCCTCTCGATGAGGATGATGGGCAGAAAGACCCTTCGGTCCATGAGGAGTCGGGCTCGGAAAGCGAAGAAGAGCCGACTTTCCGCCCCAGAACCGCGGAGCAAGAGCTGTTTCAAGAGCTCCGAAAGCAGCTCAGAAACAAAGACAAGGAGATGACCAAGCTCTACTCAAAAATTGACGACTTGACAAATGTCGTCCTACAGCTCACGGCCCAACTTGCCTCTCAGCCGCCCAATCAAGCGGAGGGCTCTGCTCATGAACCGGGAAATGGTGTCCCAAAGCAGCCGACGCCTATTCCCTCAAATCCAAAAGTGGGCGAACTACATGAAAATCAGTCGCATCCTATCTCGGGAAATGTTTTGGCTACCGATGACAGTAGCCCGCTAACTCAAGATCAAATCATGGATTTAGTTGCCAGCAAAGTCAAAACATTGGTAGCTGAAGCCGAAGCGCAAAAAGATATCAGCAGTAGTGGGAGACCATATCCTGCTCAGTATGATCTGGTGGAATTTCCTAGCGGCTATGTCATCCCCAAATTCGGAAGATTCGATAGGACGGGAAATGCGAATCAGCATATCGCCCACTTCAAAGCCTCATGCGGGAACACTGGGGGCAACGATGCGCTTCTCCTCTGCCAGTTCGTTAATAGCTTGACCGATGTTGCTTTCGATTGGTACGCGAGCATACCGGATGGATCCGTCACAACTTTTGTCCAAATGGAGTCTCTGTTTCAGCAGAGGTTCATGAGCGTCAGCGATAAGATTACCATTGCCGAGCTCGTAAGGACCAAGCCCAAGAGCGACGAAAGCAGCACGGATTTTATAACCCGATGGCGCAATCTCTCCGTCAAATGCAAACTGCCGATAGAGCAGGACCAATCTATCAGTCTCCTCATCGGAAATCTCAACAATTGGATGGTCCCGTTTTTATGCACCGCGGGTCTCAAAGCGTTCCAAGAGCTGACCAGGAAAGTCCAGATGCTGGAGCGCTCAAAGCAAGAGTCCTCCTCGGATTCCCAAAATAACAATAGGTCCTGGAGAAACCGAAAGGACGATAATCGCAAAGGAGGAAACTCCGATGATTCTGGATCTTTCAACATTTCGGCTAACCGAAATAAGCAAGGGATGAGCGGGCCTAGCGCCAACCAGCCTCAGAAGCCAGTGTTCGGAGAGGGAGGAGAATCTCCACTGAAAGAGAAGCTGGATAAGGTCTATTCCTTCAAAAAGGACAAAATCCGTAAAATATTCAAAGACGCCCTGAAGAACGGTCTACAACTGCCAGAGTCAAAAAGACCGCAGGAAGCGAATAGGACCGACAACCCCAAATACAGCCCCTATCACAGAGTGATAGGTCATGACATTGAGGACTGCTTCGTCTTCAAAGATTGGGTCGAAAAGCAATACAAGACAGGAGAGATAGAATTGTCTAAAGGCATGTTAACAAACAGTCCAGCTGCGACCGCCAATTTCATAGAAACGGTGACCAAAGTTCTTCGTGAAACTGATTCTCTCAGACATCTGCCTTTCTCTGAAAACAATCGACCACCACGTTATTAAACTGGGAACAATCGACCTCTAAGTCGTTAAAACTGGGAATGTAAAAAATTGTAAATAAACAAAAGAAATGTGTAAATAAAAGAAAAATAAATAAAGCCGAAATGATGGGGCAACTCGCAATAAAAATCAGCGAGTAAAAATAAAAATGAAAATAAAGCCGAAATGATGGGGCAACCGCGAATAAAAGCCAAAATGATAGGGCAATCGCGATCTTCGCGATAAGAAAAGCTGAAATGATAGAGCAATCGCGGTAAAAAAAACAAAAAAAAACAAAAAAAACGGCGAATGATGAGTCGCTCCTGGTACCATATTCCAGTGCAGCGATGCAGACGCCAACCAAAATCCAATTTTTCAAAATTCTCTCAGCCCTACGGCCAGTCCCCAAATTGACTGCCGTATACAATCCACGGGCTCAAATAATTCTCAGCATACCCATGCCCCACCGCAATCACCAGTTACGCGGCTGGTCTCCGCCTGTGGAATTATGCTCCATTGAGAAGACCCACTCATGTGTCCTCACGATACATGAGGAGAACAAACCTTTGTGGGATCCTTAAGACTCACGAAGGAAAAACACACTTAGGAGTCCTCACGACTCTTAAGGAGAAAATACACCTACGGGGTCCTTACGACCCGTAGGGAGAAAATGCTTTTATGGGACCCTCACGGCCCATACAATTGAAAAGCCTTAGGCGATAAGGATCGAAACCTGTCTCCTAAGCCATCGCTCCCTAATCCCTAAGTGGCGAATGATGAGTCGCTCCTGGTACCATATTCCAGTGTAGCGATGCAGACGCCAACCAAATTCCAAATTCAAATTCCCAATAGCGAATGATGAGTCGCTCCTGGTACCATATTCCAGTGTAGTGATGCAGACGCCAACCAAATTCCAAATACTATACCCCAATGGAGAATGATGAGTCACTCCTTATACCATATTCCAGTGCAGCGATGCAGACGCCAACAAAGTCCCGAAATTTTTGTGGCCCTACGGTCTGGATCATACATCCTGCAAAACCGTATACAATCCACGGGCGTAAAACAATCCCAATCTCTCCAAAAAAATAATAAAATAAAAATAAAAAAAGGGTATGTCCACAAGCAAATGGCCACGGATGAAAACCCGAAAGGGCTCCGTGAGTAAAAACAGCAGGACTGCCGGCAAGTTTGTGAAAACCCGAAAGGGTGCAAACTCATGAAAAAGAGATGAAATGCACTCACAAGGTCCTCTCGACTTTGTGAGGAGAAAATTCCCGCGTGAGATCCTGACGACTCACAAAGGAGCAACACACTTGAGAGTCCTCACGACTCCTAAGGAGAAAATGCACTTACGGGATCCTTACGACCCGTAGGGAGAAAATGCTTTGTGAGACCCTTACGGCTCACAAAATTGAAAAGTCTTAGGTGATAGGGACCTAAAACCTGTCTCCTAATCCTTCGTTTCCTAATAAGCAAACGCAAATGATGATTCGCTCCTGGTACCATATTCCAGTGTAGCGATGCTGATGCCAAAAAAAAACAACAATTCCTAAATCCTCTCATGACAAATGATGATTCGCTCCTGGTACCATATTCCAGTGTAGCGATGCTGATGTCAACCCAAATCAAATCAAACCAACAACCTCTACGGTGGAATCATGCTCCGTCCCAAAATTTACCCCGTGTCGAAATCATGCTTCGCCTCGGGATATCTACCTTCCCTGCCGGAATTATGCTCCGCCTCGGAATCAAATCAACCAACAAGCTCTGCGTCGGAATCATGCTTCGTCTCAGATTATGCACCCCATGTCGAAATGATGCTTCGCCTCGGTGTACCTGCCTTCCCTGTCGAAACTATGCTTCGTCTTGGAATCAAGTCAGCCAACAAGCTCTGCACCGGAATCATGCTCCGTCTCAGAATACACCCCGTGTCGAAATCAAGCTTCACCTCGGATTATCTGCTTTCCCCATCGGAATTATGCTTCGCCTAGGAATCAACCTCTGCCTCGAAATTATGCTTCGGTCAGAATGTATGCCGCTCTTCGGAATGATGCTCCGAATCCTGGAATCATGCTCCGCTCTTCGGAATGATGCTCCGAACCCTGGAATCATGCTCCGCTCTTCGGAATGATGCTCTGATCTATGGAATCATGCTCCGCTCTTCGGAATGATGCTCTGATCCCTGGAATCATGCTCCGCCCTTCGGAATGATGCTCCGAACCCTGGAATCATGCTCTGCTCTTCGGAATTATGCTCCGATCCTCGGAATTATACTCCGATCCCCGAAGTTATGCTCATCGGAATTATGCTCCGACCCTGGAATTAAGCTCCGCGCTTCGGAATGATGCTCCGATCCCCTGGAATCATGCTCCGCTCATCGGAATAATGCTCCGATCCCCTGGAATTATGCTCCGCAAATCAGAATGATGCTCCGAACCTTGGAATCATGCTCCGCTCTTCGGAATTATGCTCCGATCCCCGAAGTTATGCTCATCGGAATTATGCTCCGACCCTGGAATTATGCTCCGCGCTTCGGAATGATGCTCCGATCCACTGGAATCATACTCCGCCCATCGGAATGATGCTCCGATCCCCTGGAATTATGCTCCGCAAATCGGAATGATGCTCCGACCCTGGAATTATTCTCCGCTCCTCGGAATGATGCTCCGATCCCTTGAATGATGCTCCGCTCTTCGGAATGATGCTCTGATCCTTGGAATCATGCCTCTACTCTTCGGAATTATGCTTCGACTCTTCGGAATGATACTCCAACGTTGGAATTATGCTCCGCAAATCGGAATGATGCTTCGATCCCCAGGAATCATGCTCCCCGGGATGATGCTCCGCCCCCGGAATGATGTTCCACCACGAAGTCTAGCTTCAAGATCCATCAATTTCATGCACACAACTCAAATGTGCAGTGTGCATTTATTGATGGAGGGCAATTTGTTGGGGTAAAAATTTGCACCCCGGTTGGCCGAGTCAAAGTCAAGGTCAACCCCCAAGCTAGGTGGGCCCAAGCCCAGGTCAAGCGGGCCCATGCCCAAGTCGAGCCCGCGGCCAGCCTCCCCATGCCAACAACAAAATCATGTAATAAATAATTTTTATGTAATTGTTTATACATGAATGTATGCAAAATGGGCATAAAGCCAATATTTTGTAAGCCCATGGCTTATGTGCAAAAATGAAATGGCACATGAGCCATGGGATAGGCAAAAATGCCATTTTGTGAAGCCCAAGGGGCTATATGTAAATATTTAAGCCTATAAAAGGCAACATGATGAATAAAAAAAAGATAATACTTTTCATTCTCTCCACAAAAATTTTAGATCTGAGATCTTTTGTACCTCCTGCTCCTTCTCCAAGGTTCTAAACCTTCTCTCTTTTGAATTAAATCAAGAGTTTTACTCTTTCTTATCAAAAACTAAGAAGTCTTCCACCACAAAATCCACAAAGGGGAACTTGGATCTACCATTAGATCTCAGAAAGAAGAGATTTTTAGATCTCACATCTCTTGATCATCAAGATCCAGCCAACAGAGGAGGAAGAGGAAGAACCCCTTTCATCAACCAAAACATTTTAGGAGTTTAACTCTATATATTTACATAGATATATATATATATATATATATATATATATATAATAAATATTTCCTTTCTAAAGCATAGCTTCTGGTTCTGGGACTAAAAATCCTTTTGTCTCGCCTGCGCCCAGCGCTCGAGCGCAAAACGCCCACGTGCCGACACGTGGCGCGCTTGCGCTCAGGCGCACTGCGCTCGAGCGCAAAGCGCCCACGTGCCGACACATGGCACGCTTGCGCTCAGGCGCACTACGCTCGAGCGCAAAGCGCCCACGTACCGACACATGGCGCACTCAGGCGCACTGCGCTCGAGCGCAAAGCGCCCACGTGCCGACACGTGGCGCGCTTGCGCTCAGGCGCACTACGCTCGAGCGCAAAGCGCCCACGTACCGACACATGGCGCACTCAGGCGCACTGCGCTCGAGCGCAAAGCGCCCACGTGCCGACACGTGGCGCGCTTGCGCTCAGGCGCACTGCGCTCGAGCGCAAAGCGCCCACGTGCCGACACGTGGCACGCTTGCACTCAGGCGCACTGTGCTCGAGCGCAAAACGCCCACCTGCCGACACGTGGCGCGCTTCCGCCTGAGCGCACAGCACCTAAGCGCACAGCGCTCAAGGCGCTGGCCCCACGCATCCCTTGGATGCCCTTTTTCCCCTCTTTTTATATGCATACATATATATATATACATATGTATAAATATTTGCACACACACATACACCACGACACTGTCCCTGTTAGAAAAAAATTTCTAACGGGGCGCTGCCCCGCACCCCACAAGGGGGCTGCTGGCCCCCTTGACCCCCAGCCCGCTATCCGGGTAGCGCGACCCCCGTGAAAACTCTGCGAGGCCCCCGATATATCCAAAACCCCTTCAAAATACAACACTGCAAATTGAGTTCGCATGACCAGTTTAACCCGTCAATCGAAGGATCCCTCGCTCCAAATGCGAGGGGTAATTAACGGCAGCTTAGTCCGCGGCTGCCGGAGATTCGGATCCCCACAATCAATAAACCCCGGCCTATCCTAGGTAGGGGGAATCTGTAATGCGCCTGACAAGCGCGCGCGTATTCCCATCTCAATGGGGTAACGAAAAACACCCTACAGTCACGTGTGAGCACGTGACACCTCATTGAGGTATTTCCTTCAGACGTTTGTTATTTTATTTTTGTTTTAATTGTCACGTGTCAACACGTAACCGTTGGTCACATGTGAGCACGTGATATCTCATTGAGGTAATTCCCGATTTTTTAGAATTAAATTATATTAAGCTGCAAGGCTTTCAAAGCCTGTCACGTGCTGGCACGTGACCCTTGGTCACGTGTGAGCATGTGACCCCCAATTGAGTCATCTTTCAGACGTTTGTTTTCCTTTCTGCTTGATGGGGTTTTATCCATCACATGTCATCATGTGACCATTGGTCATGTGTGAACACGTGATATCTCATTGAGGTAATTCCTGATTTTTTAATCAGGAAACAGATACAAGTGTACATGTTAAGATAAAGAGCAACCAGATAGCATACTATCATGTCGAGCAAGAAAGTCTTCTCTATATATATCCAAGTGATTGGTAAAGTTTTTACGTGCTTAGTTAATTACCGCAATCAAGAAGGTTTCGCTTGTAGCTAGCGGTTGAGTACGGGTCGTCCGCAGGGAGATGGGAATCTTTTTCTATGTGCTTTAACGAGTTAAGTCCAAATGTACAGGTTTGTTTGAGATTAACTATGTGCTAAAATGTTATATAAAGAGAGCTTGTTAGGGTTAGGATTAGGTTAGTTTGAGTTAGGATTCGCTCACTTCTTTCGTTGCCACTCTTAATATCTGTGTTACGGTAATCGGCAACAACGGGGATTAGCACGACTAGGAAGGAACTTGCGAGTATAAGCTAGGCTTTCCAACGCTTAAGTTTTTCCTTTTGGTGCTTGTCCGTCCGTTCTTGGCTCTTAGCCTTAACCTCCGGTTAATTCAACCACAACCGGTCTCACTAAGGAATCGCCACTATCATGTAGGATAGGGTGCCGTAGGGAGCGGATTGTGGTTCAATAACAGGAGTCCGAATTAAGATGTTGGGCAAGGAAAGAGTGAGAGAGATTTCCTTCTCTCAAACTTTCCTTATCCTACCCTAACAAGTAAGAAAACTACTCACCCATTACAAGAAAAAAGAAAATACAACAAAAGGAGGAAGATAGAAAGAAAGAGGTTAGAAGATTACAACTAGCTATTTGAGACCTCACCTTGGCAAGGATCAAGCTTAAGCATCATTGTTTTCAAGGATAAACAAAAAGAGAACAAGAAAGAAACAAACAACAAATAACAACAACTAGATTAGCAAATGAAAAATACAAGCAATTATAATTAACAACATAACAAGACAAGCATGATAACAAAAAGAACTCTTTTATTCATCACTTCACTCATGAAACCTCACTACAAGATTTTAATGGAGAAAAGATGAAAAGAGGAAGAAGAACTACAAAATATATCCTAAAATTTTACACAAGAATAAGCAACTTCCACTTGACATTGTTCAGGGCTATTTATAGGCAGGAAACTGAAAACCTAGGGCAACAATCTGTCCCCACATAAAATTACCAATCTGCCCCCAAATATTGGTCAACTGCCGAGTTAGTCAGGCCGCGGTTTCACGGCGTAAGCGCGCTTATGCCACGGAACCACGGCCTTACTAGGGAGTTGGGCCTTCAAGTTTCGTCGGTTCCCCTGGTTTGTAGTCCTCTTCAGTGTGGTATAGTACTTTTCTCAGAATCCCTTCACATTTCTTCCAGATTTTCAGCAGATCAAAAGGTGATTTGATGTGGATCTTTTGCCATGATTTTCTTGAGCTCCGCGTAGATATGTTGGATCTTGTGTTGACATTGAGCTTTGTGCATGAAAATGACATCGATTTGCCATTTTGTCCCTTAAACTGGTGTGCGGCAACATACGGATAGAGAGCGGAGACCCGTGTTTTATCTGTGGTTGGCAGTAATCCGGAATTTGTCGTGCTTTTCTATGAATTTCACTGTTTAGAGCTGAGAACCTTATCCTGCAATTAACTAGCAAACACGGCTCAAGAGTACCTACCGATAAGCAATGTGATAAAAATTGGGCGGTATAAAAATGCAAAAATCTGATATGAACAAATACCCCCAAACTTATCATTTGCTCGTCCCGAGCAGAGCCAATTTATTCACAAAAAATTCCTAACCACACTTTCGCAGGGAACGCGATTGCACTGAGCATGTGCAACAAGCCGTTTAAACCTCTAGGTGTCCCTAGTAGGAGGAGTGTTGTCTCCTGAGGGTTTTCAGCGGATGCTACCCACAAAATCCGGTCAAACTAGTTTTGCAAAATAACTATGATTCAAACCCTAAGGTTTGTTTCAGAAAATAACAATTCTATTATCCTAAGTCTTTACTATCGAACCTTTATTTTTCACACCTCGCTTCTTATTTAACTTAAGATTTTATATGTCTTTACGTGCAGTGCAAATAGTGTTGTTAAGTTCCAGAAGGATCGGTTAAAGTCATCATGTCACACAATAAAGCCCAGATAAAAATTTTAAAAGGATTACATAAGTTTTATAAAGAGTTAAGCATTTTTCAAGTTTCGTTTTCCGGTAAGGTTTCAACTTCAGAATTTCTATCTTCCTTAACAGGAAACTAGGTCTTATTTTTCACTCCACCTTTTTCTTGTTTTCATTTCATACACACCTCTGTGAACGTGCAATAGTCTTTTTCATAGAATAAAACCTTCATATCTCCGCTAGAAATCTTTTTTTACAAAAACCTGTCTTTTGTCAAGATTATTCTCACACAAAGAACCGTTAGGAATTTTAACTTGGAGAGAACACTTGCTTAACTTTGTTTTAATCTGGGCTGTCTAGGCTTCTTAACAAGCTTTGGGCCAATGCACCCAAGCCAGTTGGCTTTAGGGCATTAGGTGTAGAGACACCCCAGCGGACTTAATTACTCAAGTTACCTAGGTCCAAAAACAAAAGACAATTTAGCGTGAAAATCATGATGATTCAATGCGAACGGAGATATAACCGGCAGTTCAGTTATTTTTTTGGATAAAAGACGTGTTTAGTGGATTCAGTGTGTAATCATTCCAATCAAGTTTCAGATGGGTTATTTTTCAAAATTAGTTCCAATTAAGGCATCAATAATATTCCTTCATATTCGCTTCACTTCATAAACTATTCTTGATATTACTTATTTCAGAACAAACATATTTGATCCTTAGAAAATCATTTATCCATTTAAAAGTTTTTAGACATAATAGACTTGTCATCTAATTTCCAAAACTCACGACACGTGTAGTGTGATGTAAAGACGTATATCAGCTTTAGTTAACTTCAAAGGAGAGTTATCTTTCAGGTTTTCAAAATCTAAAAATAAGATTTAGTATTCTTATATTATCAAACAAAACCGTCGAAATGTTGAATCTGAGTTCTCCCACTAGCTAACTTGACAGAAAAGTTTTTATGTTTTTAGAAAATTTTCTGATTTTTATGGATTTTATGGATTTTAGTATGCAGATGCAAAATATACATATGAATGCGAAGGTTAGAAATGCGTACCGAGCGTACCCCCAAACTTAAACTGGACAGCGTCCTCACTGTCATTGCATGAAGAGATCATTGAAGGGTCAAAATTGTCGGTTAGATATACACATTTTTTTTTGTTTTTAAAGAAAAGAAGAATAGTAATAATGGAAAAGAATATCCACAAATATATCAAAAAAGGTATATACATACCCCCAAACTTATTTGGAACAGTGTCCACTGTTCTTGGCTGGATAACCGAAGTTTGGTGGTAGGCAGAGGAAGATTATGCAGGGTAAACCGGCTCCTATAAGACCAAGAGCTCCTCTGTTGGTTCGGCGCTAAGGTACGGTTTAAGTCGGTGTCCGTTTACTTTGAAAAATGAACCATCCTTTGGATTCTCCAAATCCACAGCGCCATGCGGATACACATTCCGCACAAAGTATGGCCCTTTTTAGCGAGATCTGAGCTTTCCTGGATGGAAATGTAGCCGGGTGTCGTAAAGCAGCACCTGTTGACCAGGTGTGAAAGTTTTGCGCAAAAGGTGTTTATCGTGAAACACCTTCGTTCGGTTCTTAACGACAACCGCGTTTTCGTAAGCCTCATCCCTAAGCTCGCTCAATTCGTTCAACTGCAGCTTCCGATGGCTGCCCGCATCTTCGAGAGACAGATTCAGCTCTTTTATCGCCCAAAATGCGCGATGCTCTATTTCCACAGGGAGGTGGCAAGCCTTTCCGTATACAAGCCGATAGGGAGACATGCCAAGATCGGTCTTATAAGCAGTTCGAAATGCCCAAAGGGCATCAGTGAGTTTCAACGACCAATCCTTACGGTTCTTGGAAACCGTCTTCTCCAGTATCTGCTTAATTTTCCGATTTGAAACTTCGGCTTGCCCACAGGTTTGGGGGTGGTAGGGCGTAGATAGCTTATGATTAATGGAATATTTCCGTATCAAGGCCTCGAAAGTCTTATTGCAGAAATGAGTTCCGTTGTCACTAATGATCGCTCGGGGGTGTCCAAACCGGGAGAAAATGTTTTCTTTAAGAAACCTAACGAAAACCTTGTTGTCGTTAGTCCGGCTGGGCACAGCCTCGACCCACTTAGAGACGTAATCAACAGCGAGAAGGATATACAAGTTCCCAAAAGAGCTGGGAAACGGCCCCATGAAATCTATCCCCCAAACGTCGAAAATCTCCACAACCAAGATTGGTTGGAGCGGCATCTCGTTCCTCCTGGATATCCGGCCCAAGTGTTGGCACCGGGAGCAAGTCTTGCAGTAATCATGAGTGTCTTTGAAGAGTTGTGGCCAGTAGAAACCACACTGCAAGATCTTCTCAGCTGTCTTTCTGGGGCCAAAATGCCCGCCACATGCTTGATCGTGGCAAAATGACAGCACACTCTTGAATTCATCGTCAGGGACACACCGACGAATAATCTGGTAGGGACGGTACTTGAACAGATAGGGTTCTGTTCCCCTCCGAAAGACGGCGCACAAGACTGCGATGTCTTGGCACTGAGATTCGGGGCAGATGCTAATTGGTGCTATCCGTTCACCTCTCCGAAGATGCCAAGTTGATTTATGGCACCATACATCGAAGGTTTGAACGGATGCGTCCGATGTAGCAGACTTCGTCAGATTCCCCCTCGCTTGAGGGGGTTTTGATTGTGGGGACGCTCTTCCCTGCAGGCGCAAGCCCCTGCAGTTAATTACGCTACCGCATCGCGATAACAACTTTCTCCTTCTCCAGATGGTCACTTCGTGTCGTGTGTGTTTATTTTATGTTTTGTTGCCCGTGGATTGTTTACGGAGACCAAGTTATGTCGTCGCCCGTAGGGCGTGGACTAGTCCAAATCCGTATTATCTTAGATTTGGGTTTGGGGGTTTGGTTTGAGGATACGTTAGCCATATTTGAGGCTAAGATCAACTCAAACGTTTGTTAAGGATACGTTAGTCTAACTTGAGACTAAGATTAACTTAACGGGATCGTTTAGATCCGACAAAAGAGCATTTGGGCTCTATTGTTCCAGTTTAGGGACATAGTGGTCCATTGCATGTATGGTCGTCGGGACCCGTTACCTCTCTGACGGCGTTGAAGGATTACAACGACAGGTGTCAAAGGAGTTCCGAGATGTACCCTTGAACCAAAGTTGATTGGAGGGATTCATAGTCCAGTCTGTTTGAAGGTTTAAGGATACGTTAGCCATATTTGAAGCTAAGATCAACTTAAACGTTTGTTAAGGATACGTTAGTCCAGTTTGGGACTAAGATCGACTTAACGGAATCGTTTAGATCCGACAAAAGAGCATTTGGGCTCTATTGTTCCAGTTTAGGGACATATTGGTCCATCGCCAGTTTAGGGACATGATGGTCCATTACCAGTTTAGGGACATGGTGGTCCATTACCAGTTTAGGGACATGGTGGTCCATTAGTAGTTTAAGGACGCATAAGTCCATGGGTTTAAGGACGCATAAGTCCGCGGGTTTAAGGACCCCACAGTCCATATCTTGGTTTAGGGACGCATAAGTCCATGAGTTTAAGGACCCCATAGTCCGTGTTGATGTGTGGTTGTCAGGACCCTTCACCTCTCTGAAAACGTTGAAGGATTAAAACGACAAATATCAGAGGAGTTCAGAGATGTACCCTTGAACCAATGAGTGGGTTGAAAGAGCAGATGTGCTCAGTTCAAGATGATTTGAGGACTTATGGCCAGTTTGGGCTAAGTCCAAAATATTGGCCCTCTATTGGTCCATTGAAGGAGAAGCTTTGCCTCTGGCCATTTAGCCAATTGGGCCAATGCCTAGTGTTAAACACTAAAGACCAATCAGTGTTGAACACTGGGAATGAGATTGATAAGTTAGTGTTTAACACTAAAAGATAGTTGGTGTTAAACACTAGCAACAAGGCTTTCAAATTAGTGTTAAACACTAAAACAGATCAAAACACTGGCAGCAGAGATCTTCAAATTAGTGTTAAATACTAAGGTAATCAGCGTTGAACACTGCAAATAAAGCTCTTTGATTACTGTTGAACACTAACGCCAAACAGTGTTTTAACACTGGATTCAGGGGTTTCAATTTAGCGTTAGACGCTAAGGCAAGAGGGGTCACGTGGTAGCACGTGAGGGCGCCCTCCCTTCATTTGTTCTGCTGAGAATATCGCATCTTTTGGAGCATCACGTGCCATCACGTGACGGGTGTTTAAATGGAGTATGTTAAAGCCTCTGCCAAGGGTCACGTGGGTCACGTGAGGCACTGCCTCAAAGGGCTTTTCTGTGGATCTTTTTGGGGGTCACGTGGTGACACGTGACCCTGCCTCTATGTATGTTTTTTTAGAAGATCTGTTAATCCCTTTCAGGAATTAAATTCCTCGTAGGGTTGAACCCTGGCAATAATTTCAGAGGAATTAAATTCCTACTTCCTTTTGAAGGTTCATATTCTAGAATAGAGTTGAACTCTGAATTTTCTGTAGGAGTTAAATTCCTCATATATGTGAAGAACCGAATAGGGTTAAACCCTAATAAAAGCTTTAAGGAGTTAAACTCCCACTCTCTGTTAAAGAATTATTCTGGGGAATGAGATTAAGGGAATTAAATTCCTGTTGTTTTAAAAGAACTAAGTTCTTAACCAGGGTTAAACCCTGATTCTTTTCATTCTGAGGGAATTAAATTCCCATAACACAGGGTCAACCCTAATTTTATTTTAAAGGAATTAAATTCCTATAGTTCTGTGAGAATTAAATTCTCGTGCTTCCATTCCCTCTCTATGCTTTGGATCTGCATGGCAGGATCTCAACCCATTGAGAATTAAATTCTCAACTTAAGGGGAGATGTGCACTTTACAGATCCTCCACCCAAGAGAGAACTATGTTCTTCTATTTTTATATTAGAGTTAAACTCTGTTGAGAATTAAATTCTTTTTTCTTTCAAAAAGCCTTCCCTTTCTTACCTAGGGTTTTCTTTTGCAGAAGATCCAAATTCCTCCAAACTATCAAGGCTCTCTCTCTTTTCTTCCCTCTGCATATCTCTTCTTTTTGTGTGTCTCTTGGCTCCTATTTATAGGAGAAGCAGCCGAGTCAATTAGTTTTTGATGAATCTTTCATTAAGAGATTTGATTTGTATCCGTCATTCGTTTTGGACCTTTGGATTATTAGGTGAATTTTATTCACCATTGGATTTTAAATCCAGAGATTCTCCTTTGTTATTTCGGTTAGATTTTACAAGGAAATCTTTCCAAATTCGAGATTTTCCCATAGATAGATGATATTTAATCACCTTTAAATTTTTAATTCAATCGGTGGTTTTGGAAAGATTTAAGAGGTCTTTTCTCAGAATTTAATTCTGTTAACAGATAGGCTTTGAAAGCTGGTCACGTGTGGCCACATGACCCTTGGTCACGTGTGAGCACGTGACCCCCTTGGAACGAGCCCTCATCTTTCTTTCTGCGCTTTGCTTTCTGGTCGCTGCTTAGCTGTCACGTGCCACTACGTGACCCCTGGTCACGTTTGAGCACGTGACCCTCGTCTGGAGCATTTTTCTTGATTCAATCAGGGAATTGTGTCTGTCGCTTTTGAGTGTCACGTGCCAACACATGACCCTGGTCACGTGGGAGCACGTGACCCTTTCTGAAGCCTTTTTCTTTGATGTGGTTGGGAAACTGAATTTGCCTTGCCGATGGCATTTAGATGTCACGTGCCAACACGTGACTGCTGGTCACGTGTGAGCACGTGACCCTTTTCTGAAGCCTCTTCCGTAGGCTTTCCTGATTTTAAATCAGGAAACAGGTTCGTCCCAGTAAAAGTGTTTTACTTGGGATAAGAATTGAAGTCTGTCCTGGCTTGACCATTCAGTCGGTAGTAACCCTGTGGCCAAATAGTTCACAATATCTGTGAACCAGGGTTCGCAAGATACTGTCAAGAGCTGTTCATCTGTAAAAACGTCGTTGATCGAAATTTGAAGCGACGACGAAGAAGGAATTCGTGAAAGATGGTTGGCGACTACATTTTCACATCCTCTTTTGTCCTTGATGACAAGGTCAAACTCTTGAAGCAAGAGAATCCAACGTATCAGCCGAGATTTTGCATCTTTCTTCGCAAAAAGATAGCGCTGAGTAGAATGGTCTGTGTAGACAATGACTGGAGAGCCGATGGGGTAGGGCCTGAACTTTTCTAAAGCAAATACAACAGCCAAGAATTCCTTCTCGGTTGTTGTATAATTCAGTTGGGCGTCGTTCAGGGTTCGGCTAGCATAATAGATTACGTGCGGCGTCTTGTTGATGTGTTGTCCAAGGACAGCACCGATGGCAAAGTTGGATGCATCGCACATAATCTCAAATGGGTGCGTCCAGTCAGGAGAAGAAAGAACGAGAGCAGAAGTGAGTGAGATTTTTAATGACTCGAACGCAGTCACACAGCTCGAGTTGAAGTCGAATGGCATGTCCTTGGCCAGCAAAAGAGTCAAGGGCCTAGCAATCTTGCTAAAGTCCTTGATGAACCGTCTATAGAAACCGGCATGGCCAAGGAAGGCTCGGATGTCTCTGACGCATCTGGGAGGAGCGAGATTGGAAATGACCTCAATCTTCGCTTTGTTAACCTCTATGCCATTTTACGAAATGATATGTCCTAAGACAATACCTTCGCGTACCATGAAGTGGTACTTCTCCCAATTCAAAGTGAGGTTCTTGTCCTTACATCGGGTAAGGACAGCGTCGAGATGCAGCAAACACTCATTAAAGGAATCGCCGAAGATGGAGAAATCGTCCATGAAGATCTCCAAGAATTTTTCCACCATGTCTGAGAAGATTCCCATCATACACCGCTGGAAGGTAGCGGGCGCATTGCATAACCCAAAGGGCATGCGACGATATGCAAACGTGCCGAAAGGACAAGTGAATGTGGTCTTGTCCTGGTCTTTTTCGGCGATGGGAATCTGATTATAGCCGTAGTAGCTATCAAGAAAGCAGTAGTACTTGTGTTCGGCCAATCGTTCAAGCATTTGGTCAATGAAAGGTAGCGGAAAGTGGTCCTTCCGCGTTGCGGCGTTGAGTTTTCTGTAATCGATGCATACTCGCCACCCAGTTTGGGTGCGAGTAGGGATTAACTCGTTCTCCTCGTTAGTGATGACCGTTATGCCTGATTTCTTGGGGACAACGTGAATGGGACTAACCCACTGGCTATCAAAGATAGGGTAAATGATACCACTATCCAGACACTTTACGATTTCCTTTTTCACAGCCTCCTTCATGACTGGGTTGAGTTGCCTTTGTGGATCCCTGGATGGTTTGGCATCATCCATCAGATGAATGTGATGTTCAACGATCAGGGGACTAATCCCCTTGATGTCCGCCATGGACCAGCCAAAAGCTTGCCTATTGCTGTGCAAGACCGCAAGAAGGGCTCTCTCTTGTTCGGGAGCTAGAGAAGCTGAGATGATAACATGGAGGGTCTCGTTCTCACCCAAGTAAGCGTACTTAAGGTGAGACGGTAAAGGCTTGAGTTCGAGCGTTGGAGGTGAAACGATTGAAAGCAAGATTGATGAAAAGGTCTCGAACTCAAAGGATTCCAGCAAAGGTTCAAAACGAATGTAAGCGACCGAGTTGGATGGTTCAAGTAACTCATCCGGAAATTCGAAGGATTCAAACTCGGGTGGTGAGTGGCTAAGATCGTTCGAGAAAGTGAAACACTCGTAGTCATTGTCGGGCGCAGAAACAGCAGCAGGTTCGAAGAGGAACGCACTAGTGGCGTTAAGGTTGTCGTGATCGAACAAAAACTTCTCGAATTCACACTCTTCCGGGGTGATCTCCTGGATTGAGCAAACGTCTAGTATATGAGCATTAGGTTCGGAGGGCTGATTCCCCAACCTAAAAATATTGAGTTCAATTGTCATATTTCCAAAAGATAGGTTCATCGAACCATTTCGACAATTGACCACAGCATTTGAGGTTGCAAGGAATGGGTGACCGAGTATCACCGAAATTTGATTCCGGGGGTTAGCTACAGGCTGTGTGTCCAAAACAATGAAGTCAACGGGGAATATGAAGTCCCCGACCTTGATTAACACATCCTCTAGCTCACCCCTAGGATGGGTAATTGATCGGTCGGCTATTTGGAGAGTACAGTGTGTGGGTTTCAGCTCTCCTACTCCTAGTTGCTCATATACTGAGTACGGAAGCAGGTTAACACTGGCACCAAGATCTAAAAGTGCGCGGTTGATGTTCTTATCCCCAATGATAATAGAAATCGTAGGACAGCCAGGGTCCTTCCGTTTTTGAGGTAAAGTTGGGTAAGATCATCACTCACAGCACTAGCCAAGAAAACTTTCTTGGGTACCTGAGATTTCCTCTTTTTCGTGCACAAGTCCTTTAAGATTTTAGCGTAAGACGGGACTTGTTGGACAGCATCTAAAAGGGGAATGTTGATGTTAACCTGCTTAAACAACTCCAGAATCTTCTCCATTTATGGATTTTGTTTATTGGACCTCAACCGGTTTGGAAATGGAAATTTTTTAAAATTGGTTGAGTCCAATACTTGTGGAGGAGATTGTGGAGTTGGAACGGATCCCAGAGCTGATGTTTTCATGGAGTGAGAAGTGGGTCCGTTCAGAGCAGCAGAAGAAGAAGAAGAAGAGCCTTTTGAAGAATGAAGAATAGGCTCAGAAGATGAGGAAGGAGAAGGAGAAGAAGAAGAAGCGGCCGGAGTGTCATCGTCGATCTGTGTGCCAATATTGTTTTGCAGCATCCTTCCCGATCTCAATATAGTCACAGCACTCACATTATGGTTCTGTTGTTCACGAGCAATATGTACATTATGTGGGTGACCGGGATTTGGGAATGGTTGAGATGGAAGCTTCCCCTTTTCTCGCTCGCTTAACGCCGCATTCAGCTGTGCAATCTGGGCTTCGATGGTCTTGATGCTTTGCCCGTGTGCAGCAGTGTGTTGCACCAAAGACTGAATAGACGACAGGATGTTTGCGGTGGATTGTGTCGATTGTTTAACGAACGCCTCCAGACTTCGTTCGAGCGAGGAAACCTTATCGTTGTTTGACGGAACAAAGTTGTTTTGGGGAAAAGAATTGTTTGGTGCAAAGTTGTTCGTCTGATTTTGAAAAGGTTGGGGTTGGAAGGGCTGCAGAAACTGATGTTGAGTTTGTTGTTGCGCTTGTTGTTGTGGAGGAGGGGGCCTCTGGAAATTGTTGCCTTGGAATTGATGATGATTCTGATTCCAGGAGAAATTGGGGTGGTTCCTCCAACCGGGATTGTAGGTGGAAGAGTATGGATCGTTTCTTGGTCTTTGTTGAAATGCAGCATTAACCTGATCCTGTCCTTGAGATGGTGGATTGTAAGGACACTCTTCGGTTAAGTGAGAAGGATCGGAACAGCAAACACAAATGGTACGAAGGGGAAGAACAGGGGCAGGAGAAGGAGATGAAAATTTGCTCTCTATCGCTTCAAGTTTTCTCGTTATTGCAGCCATTTCAACTTTCATCGTAATAGAGACATCGAGTTGGTGAATTCCTACCCTAGACTGACCAGTAGAAGTGGAGGAAGAAGAAGAAGAAGTTGGTCTAGTGCTCTCCCATTGAAGCGTTTGTTCCGCAAGGTCGTCGAAGAATTGCCACGCTTCCTCGTCAGATTTCGATAGGAAGTGGCCCTGACAAATGGTTTCCAACAACTGCTTGGTTGCTGGGTTCAGGCCCTCGTATAAGGTTTGGCAAAGTTGTCATTTCTCAATACCGTGGTGAGGGCACTGAACAAGAAGGTCTTTATACCGGTCAAAGCACTTCCAAAAGGGTTCAGTAGGAAGCTGGGAGAATTGGTTGATTTCGTTACGGATCCTCGCGGTTTTATGATTCGGATAGAATTTCTTGAGAAACGCTTTCACAAACTCGTCCCAACTGGTTATGGAGTGGGAAGCAGTGCTATACAGCCACTTTTCAGCAAGATCGCATAAAGTGAACGGAATGACCCATAGCCGTATAGCATCGTCCGACAGCTGGGTCATTTTCATCATAGCAAACATTTTGAAACTTGTTGATGAAGATATAGGCATCTTCAGATTCAAGCCCATGAAATTTCGGAAGCATGTTAATGAAGTGGGGCTAAATTTCAAAATTATCCCCATTGGCACGTGGAAGGGAAAGACAGGTAGGAAGTGCGGAGCGGGTGGGATAGAAACGATCCTAGAGCGCGATTCGCTGTGGCGCTACAACAGGCGGTGGCGGTGGGTTATTCGCATCCATAGGAGGTCGAATCAATCCCGGGGGAGTTGAAGGGATGTTTGGATTAAATCCTGACATCGCGGAAGAAGAGGTTGGTGATGGTGAAGGTGAGGATGTATGAACAGAATTCCGGTCAACGTCGGAGTTGGCCGGCAAAGCTAAGGGTGAAAGAGGCGTGGAAAGAGTTTCGACGTCTGAGTCGATCACGTAGTCGGTAGCGACTAACGTAACGCGAACTAGGTGGACGCTAGTGTCCCGAGTCCAAGCGGACATACACTAAACGAGTTTAGTATAGTCAAAGCGGAGAAGGTGAGGGTAAGAGAACGTCAATGGAGAAATACGATAGGAGGTGGGTGAAAAAATGGATTCTGGCGAAAAAGGGCAAGTTTTTATAAAAGTTTTTGGTTTTGTGTTTTTTTTTTAGAAAGAGCTTTACAGAAATATGTACGGACTTACGGCTTCAAACAATCACAGACAAAATATGCGCAATCACACCTAGATCTAGGGTCACCTAGGTCAGCTAGACAGCTCCTAACTGTTCCAAAGGGCTAGAAATAGGACCTCAAACCGCCTCTTCTCCGCCAATTGCGGCCAGGTAAGTGCCAGGTAAGTGGGAGGCTCCTCACTACGTAAGTAGTGGTCCTAATTAAATAACCACTTGCCTTGGACACACTTGCCTAGACACCGCAAAGTCAGGATAGGATAAACGGCCGATGCCTGTAACTAGTCCTCTGTCCTATTGAGCGCGAAGTCCTTAGGGCTGAGTTTAGTATTTTTTAATTATACAATGGTCAATGCATATGCTTTTTGTGATTTCTGGGGTCCTGGGAAGGGTGATGAAATCCCCACCTAATCTGGATTGGTTTCAAGCCCCTTAAAGTCCGTATTAATATATGCAAAGCAGTAACAATCAACTGCAATCAATTTTTTTATTTTTTAGCGCGGCGCAAAGAATCCTGCACAAAAACAATTTATTGGAAGGGGGAAGAGAGTTTGCACAAAGAATGCTGCAGAAAACACAGTTCAGTGGAGTTCAGAGGAGTAGGGAAGAAGGAAGGAACACTCACAGAAATTTTCAGCTGCTGATTCCAGCAAACCGCCGCGGTTCCGCGGCCTAGGCGCGCTTATGCCGCGGTTCCGCGGCTTGAAGGTGGCCTTGGAGCTTCAAAAATCTTGTAGGTCCTTTTTTGGCTGTCCTCTTCTTGTCTGGATTTCCTGAATCTTGATTTGCTCACTGTATCTGCTCCAGATTTTTACAGTAGACCATTGGCTCCGTCTTGATCCGTCGCGGTTTAGCCGCGAGATATGGGTCTAACTTCCCACATCTTTGGCACTGAACTTGACCTTCTTTTTATCCTGTACACTTGCATAAAAACTAATCAAAAATACCAAGATGGTTTTTTTACAATGTATTTTTTTTCCGGTTAGATTTATATTCACAAATTAACCCAAAATTATACAAAGAAATAAACTACCGTCTCTCCGGCAACGGCGCCATTTGATTGGTAAAGTTTTTACGTGCTTAGTTAATTACCGCAATCAAGACGGTTTAGCTTGTAGCTAGCCGGTTGAGTACGGGTCGTCCGCAGGGAGATGGGAATCTTTTTCTATGTGCTTTAACGAATTAAGTCCAAATGTCCAGGTTTGTTTGAGATTAACTATGTGCTAAAATGTTATATAAAGAGAGCTTGTTAGGGTTAGGATTAGGTTAGTTTGAGTTAGGAGTCGCTCACTTCTTTCGTTGCCACTCTTAATATCGGTGTTACGGTAATCGGCAACAACGGGGATTAGCGCGACTAGGAAGGAACTTGCGAGTATAAGCTAGGCTTTCCAATGCTTAAGTTCTTCCTTTTGGTGCTTGTCCGTCCGTTCTTGGCTCTTAGCCTTAAACTCCGGTTAATTCAACCACAACCGGTCTCACTAAGGAATCGCCGCTATCATGTAGGATAGGGTGCCGTAGGGAGCGGATTGTGGTTCAATTAACGGGAGTCCGAATTAAGATGTTGTTCAAGGAAAGAGTGAGAGAGATTTCCTTCTCTCAAACTTTCCTTATCCTACCCTAACAAGTAAGAAAACTACTCACCCATTATAAGAAAAAAGAAAATACAACAAAAGGAGGAAGATAGAAAGAAAAAGGTTAGAAGATTACAACTAGCTATTTGAGACCTCACCTTGGCAAGGATCAAGCTTAAGCATCATTGTTGTCAAGGATAAACAAAAAGAGAATAAGAAAGAAACAAACAACAAATAACAACAACTAGATTAGAAAATGAAAAATACAAGCAATTATAATTAACAACATAACAAGACAAGCATGATAACAAAAAGAACTCTTTTATTCATCACATCACACATGAAACCTCACTACAAGATTTTAATGGAGAAAAGATGAAAAGAGGAAGAAGAACTACAAAATATATCCTAAAATTTACACAAGAATAAGCACGTTTCACTTGGCATTGTTCTGGGCTATTTATAGGCAGGAAACTGAAAACCTAAGGCAACAATCTGTCCCCACATAAAATTACCAATCTGCCCCCAAATATTGGTCAACTGCCGAGTTAGTCAGGCCGTGGTTCCGCGGCCTAAGCGCGCTTATGCCACGGAACCGCGGCCTTACTAGGGAGTTGGGCCTTCAAGTTTCGTCGATTTCCCTGGTTTGTAGTCCTCTTCAGTGTGGTATAGTACTTTTCTCAGAATCCCTTCACATTTCTTCCAGATTTTCAGCAGATCAAAAGGTGATTTGATGTGGATCTTTTGCCATGATTTTCTTGAGCTCCACGTAGATATGTTGGATCTTGTGTTGACATTGAGCTTTGTGCATGAAAATGACATCGATTTGCCATTTTGTCCCTTAAACTGGTGTGCGGCAACATACGGATAGAGAGCGGAGACTCGTGTTTTATCTGTGGTTGGCAGTAATCCGGAATTTGTCGTGCTTTTCCATGAATTTCACTGTTTAGAGCTGAGAACCTGTATCCTGCAATTAACTAGCAAACACGGCTCAAGAGTACCTACCAATAAGCAATGTGATAAAAATTGGGCGGTATAAAAATGCAAAAATCTGATATGAACACCAAGCATCCACTATAATATACATTACTGTACAATAATGACCTCTAGGGCATACATATAACTGACAGAGGATTGTCCCGTGCCTACACAGTGGCACAAGGCCGACTGCCCGAGGGTAAAGCAGTCATCCTCGCCTGAGGCGGGGCGATATCCATGAGGGAGCCGATCCAGCGGGCCGATATCCATGAGGTGAACGCGAACCTCCCCCGAGTAGACCGGTCCGACCAGAAGAAGAGGGCTCGGAAGGAAAGGCCGGAGCGTCAGTAGTCCTATCACCCGAAGTTCCAGGAGTACACCCCGCTCAACGTCCCCCTCGCAGTGTTACTGGAGGAGGCCTAAGGCGAAAGGTTCTTCAAGTTCCCTCCAATCCCACGTCAGGCCTCAAAGCGGACCCGGGGCCCTTACTGCGCCTTCCACCGGACGCTGGGCCACGCCACCGAGGATTGCAAACAACTACGGGATTATATTGAGGAGCTCATCCGATCGGGGCACCTCACCGCTTACTTAAGGGATAAATGGCAGGCCGACCGCGAACAGGAGCAGCGTCCACCTCCTATCGAGCTGACCATCGGCCAGATCATGCTTGCCTCCTAAGATGACCAGTCCGGCGCCCGGGTAACCCCGTACCCGGTGCCAAGCACGGAGGCCAGTAAGCTGCCAGGAAGCTCTGGCCACGCTGATGGGTCATCTATTAGAATGTACTTTTCTTTTGAGGCAATGTAAATTCTCCCAAGGGCCTATTGTCAATTTAATAAAGATCAGCAGAACATTGTGAAGAAAGTTGAAAAGATCTTATTTATTCAAAAAAAAAGGGTATTATGGGCTCCTCGGCCGTACATGCAAAAAACAAATTACAACAGCGGGGGAAGGGGTGCAGAGAGCACTGCTCATGATACTCGGTGAAGATCTCCGCCAGCCGAGGCCTCGCAAGATCCAACCTCTCCCCTCGGTTCCCCCCACGCGCGTTGATCCCGAGCCTCAGTTTATAGCACTCGCAGACGAGCGCCTCCAAGGGAGCCAGTCGGTTCGCAGAGATGAGGCCAAAGCGCCTCAAAGACCGCAGTTTGCCCACGGCCTCGTCATAGAGCTGCTCGGACAGGGGGTTGTAGAGCCCCGGCGACGCCCTCTAGATGGAGTACATCAGCAGCTACAACAGGGAAGAACGTCGGGGGAGCAACCGGCCGAAGTGGTCCTCGATGCTCCTGTACACCAACTACACCGTGTCCTCGGTACAGTTCTGATCATACAGGTACACATCTTCGAAGTTGATGATGTCGGGGACGGTAAATGGGAAGTCCTGCATTCTCATTGCTCCATTTGCAAGGGAAGGAAGATCTAGTGCTCCTTCAGCCTTATATAGCCCGCCGCGCCCCAGGGGAACTCAACGGTCACCCACTCTCGTCTAAGGAGTTGCTGCCACGCGGCGATCACTAAGCCTCCTCTGACGGAACCAAAGCGACGCGGCCCTAGCGCTTCACCTCCCCCCGCATTCAACACGCATGCTAACCGTTCCCATTCCCCAGGTGTATGGTCGGGCGAAACCTCTTGAAGATTCGACCGAGCAGCTGCCCTGCTCGGTTATCCCTGGCGGGTAGCTTCCCTGCCGCAACGCCGGGGATCCAAAAGCCTCACCAGGAGGCAACCCACAGCTGCCAGCAACCGCCCTGCTCAGTTATCCCTGGCGAATAGCTTCCCTACCGCAACGCCAGGGATTGGAAAGTCCTCCCAGAGGAAACCTAGCAGCTGCCCTAGTCGGTCATCCCCGACGGGTAGCTCCCCTACCGCAACGCCGGGGATCAGAACCCTCGCCAAGAGGCAAGCCAGCAGTTGCCCTGCTCGTTCACCCCTGGCGGGTAGCCTCCCAGCCGCAACGCCAGGGACCAAAGCCCTCACCAAGAGGCAACCTAGCAGCTACCCTGCTCAGCCACCCCTGGAGGGTAGCTCCCCTACCGCAACAACGAGGATCAGAAAGTCCTCCCGGAGGCAGTCGGGCCCAACCATCGCTCGGTGATTCGTATGGATTTTTAAGATCAAAAATAATATTACCGCAATTAAGAACGGCGTCGCTTGGTAGCTAGCCGGTGAGTACGGGTCGGTCCACAGGGATTTTGTGAATTTCCTAATTTGCTCTAACGAGTTAATTCCAAACGTTGTGAATGGATTATCTCTAAAACCTAAATTGATTTATATTAAGACTAGAATCTTGCTAGGGTTAGGTTTAGGGTAAGTTGGGAGATTGAATGTTTCCTCGTCGCTTTCAATGCCCTATTTTAGATCTATTAGGTGTTATGGTAATAATTAATAATGGGGATTAGTACCATCGGGAAGAAACGATGTTCCTTCCTCTAGTTCTTGTCCTTCCTTTCTCAATTATTACCCTAACCTCCATGGAAAATATACACAACCGATCCTTTATACTACGGTATCACCGTTACCTCGAGGGGTAAAGTGTCGCAGGGAACGGTGTGTGTATGTATGCATGGAGTTCTAATTATTATGTGTGATGGGGCAAGAAAGGGGTGAGAGATTTCATCTCTCAAGCCTTTCCCTAAAGCTAACCCTAACAAGCGAGGAGACTACTCGCTCATTAGAGAATTGAATGACATTCTAACTAGGGCAAATAATTAAAAGTAAACTAAGGCAATGAAATAGAAAACTTACTAATTTTATTGATGGCTCTCTCCAAACATCAACACAGGAATTACAGATCTGAATTTATGAAATGAAAAGAGGCATGACCTAATACAAGATTTAGGGTTCCTATTTATAGATTCATAGAAACCCTAGGTTACAATCACGTCACATCTGCTTTTACAAAAATACCCCCTAAGAAAAAGACCTAGTCAACGATACGCGCACCGCCACAAAATTTCCACCGACACGGGCAATAGACGGCCGCGGAACCGCGTCCATAGGGCCTGTTTGGCGACGGTTCCGCGGCCAAAGAGTGATGGTTTGGGCTCAGTTTTTCTGGGCTTGGTCTTCTTGCAGTTGTCCTCTGTTTTCTTCAGTTCTTTCTTCAAAATGTCTTCTGGTTTTCTTCCAGATCTTTCCAGTGAACATTGCAGTGGACTTTTACCGTTTCTTCATGTCGCTGCCTTTATGCTTTGTGAACTGTTGTTCATTGTTCTTCATTGTCCCTCAAAATGTAGGCAGGATCAAGATTTCACCATTTATCATTCGTAGTCTCACCTTGTATCATCTTTTTCATCAATTTCACCGTTTTTATTCAGAGAACCTGTAACCTGCAACTATGTAGCAGACATGGGTCAAAAGCACCTGTTTATTTGTAAAAAGCATAAGAATGGGGTTTATAAGAATGCAAAATTATGGTATGAACAAATACCCCCAAACTTATCTTTTGCTCGTCCTCGAGCAAACTTAGTTTTATTCTCAACAAAATCCTAACCTCACTTTCGCAGGGAAACGCGATTGCACTGAGCTCGTGCAACAAGTCGTTAAAGCTCTAGGTGTCCCTAGTAGGAGGAGTATTGTCTCCTGAGGGTTTTCAGCGGATACTACCCACAAAATCTTATCAATTTGGCTTATCGACTTTTATTCTCCAATTAGGTTTTCTAACAAGGAATTCTATTATCTTTGACTCGTACATTATCCACCCGTATTCTCCACGCTTCCTTATCGTTTAACTTAAGATTATATATATTCTGCAGACCTACTTAGCTTTCGGCATCTTTTTAAGTTTTCCTTCTAGGGTTCTATCTCAACTTAGAAATTTTTATCATCTCTATTAAAAATATAAGTCATATTCTTCATTCCTATCTCCTATCTAAACCCCAATCACACACCCCTACGTGTGTGTATAAATCACCCCTACACTTGGAAATTCAAATCAAGCAATCATACTCTTGTTTGTTTTCCAAAGCATTTCTTAATTGGTGAATTTTTAGATGAATTTCGCTCACACATCTTTCATGCGATCGTTAATACTTCTTGAGGTACCAACAACCGATTACAAAATATGTAAGCACAATAAAGCGTAATTCCTAGTCTTGTAACACCTAAGGCTTTAGCAGTGACTCCCAAACCAGTTGGTCTAAGGCACTAGGTGATAAGGCACCCTCGCTAAATATTTTTTCATTAATGCAGCCTTAAGTAATTACAAAAACCAGTGTTCATTTTTTTACTATCTCTTTATTCACGCTTGAATTTTTATTTTATTTTTCTTTGTACTAAGGACTTTAGACAAGAGCATTTCAAGGTCTCTTCTACTATTCCAAGTTTCAAGGTGCGTGTTTGTGCAATTTGTAGGGTATATATTTTCAGAATTTAGACTTAAGCTTAGGAATTATTTTTCAAACTTATACTTTAATAAAAACATCAATACTTTTCCCTTGTTTTAACTTAGCCCAAGAAGTGAACTCAAAATGTGCCTATTTCTAAATAAACTACAAAGAACATATACTTTCTACCGTTAAACTTTTAAGAAAAGTTATTTTTAGGGCTTTTAATTTACTATGTCTAAGATCTAGTTTTTCCTAGCTAATCAACCTTTTTGTCAAACTTAAGTCAATTATGGCCAAAATTGAATACTTTAATTTTTATAATTTTTATAATTTTCAAATTTTTATGGGTTTTAAAATAAGTATGCAAATGCAAAAATATACACATGAATGCAAAGGAAGAAGGCTTACCGAGCATACCCCCAAACTTAACCTTGACAGTGTCCTCACTGTCATGCTACACCAAGAGGGTTGAGAATGTCGGCACTCCCATGTTTATTTATTTATTATTTTTTATTGTTAAAAGAAAAACAAAAATATATATACAGAAAGGCCCCCCCAAACTTCATTGAAACAATGTTAAACGTCATTGCCAAACTTTGCAAAGACCAAACGTCAACACCAACCAGTCGAAAAATTTATCTGTATAGAGTATCGGTTGGTGGAAGAACATGTTGTACCGATCCAAAAAGAATTGGGGAAGATAGAAGTGGTGGTATGGAAAGTGTGGAAGTGAATAGATAAGAGGTGATGATGAATCAAAATGAGAATGTGAATGATCAGCAATCAGTGGAATATTGGTATTCTCATAGCTTATTAAAAGAAAAGGGGTGGTTCAACTTCTAAAGGAGGAGGTTGACTATCCACACTATCCCCAAGATGTTTCTGTGGATCCTTTATCGACTTGGAATCATCCATCATATGCATATGATATTCAATTATAAGGGAACTAATCTCCTCGATATCCGCCATAGTCCAGCCGAAAGCTTGCCGCTTATCTTGTAAGATCATTAAAAGGGCTTTCTCTTGCTCGAGGGCTAGAGAGGCCGATATGATAACGGGAAGGTCTCATTCTCACCTAGGTAAGCATATTTAAGGTGAGACGGCAAGGGCTTTAGTTCGAGTTTCGGAGGCAAAACAATCAAAGGCAAAATTGAGGAATCTATCTCGAACTCAAAGGACTCCAACACTGGTTCGAAATCACTGCAAACAACCGATTCGGATGGTTCAACTAACTCATCCAAAAATTCAAAAGAATCATATTTGGGCGGTGAGTCGTCAAAATCATCTGAAAAGGTGAAACATTCATAATCAATATCGGTTGTGTCAACTGTGGTAGATTCAAGGAGGGACGCACTAGTGGCGTTAAAACTGTTGTCATCAAACAGAAATCTTTCAAGCTCACAGTCCTCCTGCGTGATTTCGTGAATAGAGCAAACTTCTCGTGTACTAGTTTTAGGTACGGGGGGCAGACTTCCTATCTTGTAAATATTGAACTCACTAGACATCTTCCCGAAGGATAGAGTCATGGAGCCATTGCGACAATTTATTACGGCATTGGAAGTGGCCAAAAATGGTCGACCGAGAATCATCGGAATTTGGTTCCGTGGGTTAGCAACAGGTTGTGTATCCATAGCAATAAAATCAACGGGGAATATGAAATCCCCTACTTTGATCAACACATCCTCTAACTCACCCCTAGGATGGGTGATCGATCGATCAGCCATTTGGAGAGTACAACGAGTAGGTTTCAACTCTCCAACCCCTAATTGCTCGTACACGGAGTAGGGAAGCAGGTTAACACTAAACCCAAGATCTAAAAGTGCTCGATTGATTTTCTTATCCCCAATTGTTATTGAAATCGTAGGACAGCCAGGGTCCTTTCGTTTTTAGGGTAAGGGTTGAGGTTGGTTAATAGCATTGCTCACTGCACTAGCCACTAGCACTTTCTTGGGTATTTGAGACTTTCTCTTCGAGGAGCATAAGCCCTTTAAGATTTTCGTGTACGAAGGGACTTGTTGGATTGCATCCAAGAGAGGTATATTTATGCTAATCTGTTTAAATAACTCCACAATCTTCTCCATTTATGGAGTTGGTTTATTGGGACTCAACCTGTTTGGAAATGGAGCATTTTGAAAATCTGTTGAGTCCAATGTCTGTGGAGTAGAATGTGGAGTTGGAACGGATCCCAGTGTGGGTGTGCTCGTGAAGTGAGAAGTGGGTCCGTTCGGATTAGAAGAAGAAAAGCCTTTTGAAGAATGAAGAATAGGCTCTAACGAAGAAGATGAAGTTGAAGAAGAAGAGGATGGAGAAGAAGAAGAACCAGCGGGGGTGTCATCATTAATACCCACGTTATTTTGCAACACTCTTCCAGATCTCAACGTGGTCACCGCATTTACATTATGATTTTGATATTCATATGCGACATGTGTGTTGTGTGTGTGACCGGGATTTGGCAATGGTTGAGATAGAAGCTTTCCCTTTTCTCTCTCGCTCAACGCAGCAATTAGTTATGCAATTTGTGCCTCAATAGATTTGATACTTTGATCGTGTGAAGCATTGTTGTGCACCAAAGACTGGATGGAATTTTCCAACCTTTCTGCGGATTGTGTAGATTGCTTGAGAAACGCATTTAGACTTTTTTTCTAGCGAGATAACCTTATCATCATTTGGTTGAACAAAATTGTTCGTTTGATTTGGATAAGGTTGTGGTTGGAAAGGTTGCTGGTATTGAGTTTGTTGGGGTGCTTGTTGTTGTGGAGGAGGAGGCATTTGAAAGTTGTTGTTTCCTTGGATTTGTTGATTTTGATTCCAAGCAAAATTTGGGTGACTCCTCCAACCCGGATTATAAGTCGAAGAGTAAGGATCATTTCTCTGTCGTTGCTGAAAGGCAGCATTGACTTGATCATGTCCTTGAACAGGTGGATTGTAAGGACACTCTTCGGTAAGGTGTGATGGATCCGAACAACAAGCACAAACGGTTCGTGGGGGTAAAGCAGGGGCAGGAGAAGGCGGTGAGATTTTGGTCTCAATGGCTTCTAGCTTTTTCGTAAGTGCGGCCATCTCGGCCTTCATAGCAATCGACATATCTAATTGATGTATGTCTGCCCTAGATTGACCAATAGAAGAAGATGAGGTGGTCTTGGTGCTTTTCCACTGAAGTGTTTGTTCAGCAAGATCCTCGAGAAACTGCCACGCTTCCTTACTAGATTTGGTTAGAAAGTCACCTTGACAAATGGTTTCTAGCAACTGCTTCGTTGCTGGGTTCAATCCTTCGTATAATGTTTGGCAAAGTTGCCAATTTTCGATCCCATGGTGAGGGCATTGAACAAGTAGGTCCTTGAATCTTTCAAAACATTTCCAAAATGGTTCGGAAGGAAGCTGGGAAAATTGTATAATCTCATTGCGAATTCTCGCGGTCTTGTGATGAGGATAAAACTTTTTAAGAAAAGTTTTAACAAACTCGTCCCAATTTCTAATTGAATGTGATGTTGTGCTGTATAACCACTTCTCGGCTAAGTCACATAAGGTGAAAGGAATGACCCTTAGCCTTATAGCATCATCTGATAATTGGGTTGTTTTCATCATTGCGCAAACGTTTTGGAATTTGTTTATGAAGATGTAGGCATCTTCGGATTCCAGTCCGTGAAATTTTGGCAGCATATTGATGAAGTGGGGTTTTATCTCAAAATTGTCCCCATTTGCCGATGGGAGTGAAAGACAGGTAGGCAAGGCGGTGCGGACAGGGTAGAAGAGATCCTGAAGCGCGATTCGTTGGGGCGCTTCAACAGGCGGGTGATTCGGTTTATTCGCACCTAACGGAGGTGGAATCAGTCCCGTGGGTAAGGTGTTGTTAGGATTATATCCCGACATACCTTCGGAAGAAGAATTTGAAGGTGGAGGTAAGGAAGTGGAAGGAATTTCGACTTCAGAGTCGAAAGCTTCGTCGGTCGGTACCAACGAAACACGGACTAATCGGGCGCTAGTGTCCTTAGTCCACACGGACATATACTAAAGAGGTAGTGTAGTCAAAAAGGTGAAAAACAGAATATGGGGGTAAGAAAATGTCAATGAGAAGAAAGTGGGAGGTGGTGAGGTGCATGGATTTTAAGCGACAAGTTGCAAGTTTTTATAAAAAAAATCTTTTTCCTTTTTCTCTTTATTTGGAACTTTTTGCAAAAAAGATTTTCGATAAAGGGATTGGACACACTTTCAATCAACCACAAATGCACAATCAGGCCTAGATCTAGGGTCACCTAGGTCAGCTAGACAGCTCCTAACTGTTCCAAAGGGCTAGAAATAGGACCTCAAACCGCCTCTTCACCGCCAATTGCGGCCAGGTAAGTACCAGGTGAGTGGGAGGCTCTCCACTACAAGTAGTGACCCTAATTAAGTAACCACTCGCCTTAGAAACACTTGCCTAGACACAGCAAAGTCAGGTTAGGATCAACGGCCGATGCCTACAACTAGTCCTCTGTCCTATTGAGCTCGACGTCCTCAAGGCTGAGTCTAGTATTTTTTAATTAATGATGGTCAATGCATATGCCTTATGTGATTTCTGGGGTCGTGGGAAGGGTGATGAAATCCCCACCCAATCTGGATTGGTCTCAAGCCCCTTAAAGTCCGATTAAAAATATGCAAAACAGTAACAACCACTTGGAATCAATTTTTTTATTTTAAGCGCGGCGCAAAGAATCCTGCACAAGATCAATTATTGGAAGGTTGAGAGATTTTTTAGCGCAAAGAATCCTGCAGGAGATTTGACAAAAGATATATCGGGATTTGCAGAGGAGAGAGAAAGAAACAAACAGTGCTTTTTCCACCAGCTGAAGTCACCAGATAGCCGCGTTTACGCGGTCGGAATAGGCAATGAGCGGAGGTTCTGCGGTGGAGGCGTCGGCTCGATTCTCGAGAATTTTTCTGGTCTGCTGATGACGTCAGCAGACTGCGGATGCGCGGCAGGAAGTAGGTTTGGGCGGCGGAAACGCGGTCGTGTTGACGGTTCGTTTCTCGAGATTTTTTCTGTTGTTCTGTTGGTAAAATCCTCTGCTATTCAGATCTGACTTTTTTTTTGTTTTGATCTCTGGATTTTTCAAGATCCAAGCTCGATTGTAGATCCTGCAAAATTCAAACAAAAATACCCTTCAAACAATAAATGATAAATTTTTTATATTTTTTTCTTTTTTCTGTTTTTATGATTTTTTCAACTTTTATTAACCCGAAATTACAAAAAGAAAATAACACGCCATCCCCGGCAACGGCGACATTTGATTCGTATGGATTTTTAAGATCAAAAATAATATTACCGCAATCAAGAACGGCGTCGCTTGGTAGCTAGCCGGTGAGTACGGGTCGGTTCACAGGGATTTTGTGAATTTCCTAATTTGCTCTAACGAGTTAATTCCAAACGTTGTGAATGGATTATCTCTAAAACCTAAATTGATTTATACTAAGACTAGAATCTTGCTAGGGTTAGGTTTAGGGTAAATTGGGAGATTGAATGTTTCCTCACCGCTTTCAATGCCCTATTTTAGATCTATTAGGTGTTATGGTAATAATTAATAAAGGGGATTAGTACCATCGGGAAGAAACGATGTTCCTTCCTCTAGGTTCTTGTCCTTCCTTTCTCAATTATTACCCTAACCTCCATGGAAAACATACACAACCGGTCCTTTATTACCTCGAGGGGTAAGGTGCCGCAGGGAACGGTGTGTGTATGTATGCATGGAGTTCTAATTATTATGTGCGATAGGGCAAGAAAGGGATGAGAGATTTCATCTCTCAAGCTTTCCCTAAAGCTAACCCTAACAAGCGAGGAGACTACTCGCTCATTAAGGAATTGAATGACATTCTAACTATGGCAAATAATTAAAAGTAAACTAAGGCAATGAAATAGAAAACTTACTAATTTTATTGATGGCTCTCTCCAAACATCAACACGGGAATTACAGATCTGAATTTATGAAATGAAAAGAGGCATGACCTGATACAAGATTTAGGGTTCCTATTTATAGATTCATAGAAACCCTAGGTTACAATCGCGTCACATCTGCTTTTACAAAAATACCCCTTAAGAAAAGACCTAGTCAACGATACGCGCACCGCCACAGAATTTCCACCGACACAGGCAATAGACGGCCGCGGAACCGCGTCCATAGGGCCTGTTTGGCGACGGTTCCGCGGCCAAAGAGTGGTGGTTTGGGCTCAGTTTTTCTGGGCTTGGTCTTCTTGCAATTGTCCTCTGTTTTCTTCAGTTCTTTCTTCAAAATGTCTTCTGGTTTTCTTCCAGATCTTTCCAGTGAACATTGTAGTGGACTTTTACCGTTTCTTCATGTCTCTGCCTTTATACTTTGTGAACTGTTGTTCATTGTTCTTCATTGTCCCTCAAAATGTAGGCACGATCAAGATTTCACCATTTATCATTCGTAGTTTCACTTTGTATCATCTTTTTCATCAATTTCATCGTTTTTATTCAGAGAACCTGTAACCTGCAACTATGTAGCAGATATGGGTCAAAAGTACCTGTTTATTTGTAAAAAGCATAAGAATGGGGTTTATAAGAATGCAAAATTATGGTATGAACACTCGGCTATCCCTGGCGGGTAGCTTCCCTACCGCAACGCCAGGGATCAGAAAGTCCAAGGAAACTGCCCGGTGAGCCCGGTGAGCTCCCAGATGCAGTCGAGCAAAACCATCGCTCGGCTATCTCTGGCGGGTAGCCTCCCTACCTCAACGCCAGAGATCAGAAAGCCCTCCCAGAGGCGGTCGAGCCCGAGTATCCCTCGCTCGGCTATCCTTCAGGACAAAAGCCCTTGCCAAGAGGCACCGGGCAGTAACCCTGCCCGGCCAAGGATCCTTGGTAGGCTTCTACAGCCCCTCCCGCGCCAAGGACCAAAGTCCTCCCAGAGGCAGTCGAGTCCTTGCTCGGCTATCCCCGGCTGGTAGCTTCCTACCACAACCGACAGGGATCAAAGTCCTCGCCAAGTGGCACTGGGCAGTAACCCTGCTCGGTCCCCGTCCTGAAGGATCAAAAGCTCTCGCAAGAGGCAACCGGGCAGCTATCCTGCTCGGTCCAAATAAGATGGGCAACCCTCCGCCCACCAAGCACGGACGGCCTGAGCTGCCAACCAAGGGCATCAGGTCTATCCAAGTCTCCAGCGATCTCCCCTCGTGTTCGGGGCCATAGAGACGCATGGAAACGCCTTCTCCTCAGCAGCGCATGAATCAACTCGACAGACGATCGCTAGGCAGATAGCCGACCTGACACGGAGGTCCAACAGCGCAAGGAGAAAAATTTACAAGCGTTCTTCATGAACAAAAAACAAAAACGTGAATCAAGAAAACCAAAGGAAGAAAAAGTTTTATCACTAAAAGGCGGTCTTTACAGAGGGTATTCTTGGCTTCCAGCCGACAATGATGCTCATGCACTTAGAAAGTGGGTAGATATGCTCATGCTTGTAAATTGGCTGATGGAATTGTGGATAGAGGTAGGGAAATTCCTGGGAAAGTGAGAATGATCAATGCACTTAGAAAAGCAGGGAATGCTGATTTGGCTCTCAAGCTGGTGCATAGTAGGGTTGGCATAGGGTATGATAGGTTCGGTAGCATCAAAAGGCGAGTGAAGTTTCAGACTCTAATGGATTCTTGGGGGATTTTATAGTAAAAGATTTGGAAAGCTTATTCTAGTCACGCATTCTCGCCAATTTGAAGCAACTTGCTATGAAAAAAGTTGTGGCCTTGGACTGGATAAACAAGTTGCATAGTGAAACTTATTGAGATGATTGAAATCTAACTGTAGAGCAATCCGGAATTGAGACTGAGGTACTGTGTCAGAATTGCTGTTGTCGATAAGGAGGAGCTCTTGCTGACTGCTCCCATTTGAAGCAACGAACATTGAAGGTTGAAGATAGGGTATTGACCTCCATCTTGAAACCCTTAAATTTATTATTATCCAATTTCAAGGAATAAATATATTCTCGTCAGAATATATGTTTGGCACTGACAAGTATGGAGATGGCTTGTTGCCTCACACAAAGCGAGGAGCAATGGAGGGCAATTTGATCTTTGTGGTGGTATATTCAAGTAGGAAATTCAATATTGTTCTATCGAACTGTAACACATTTCACTCAGATTGTGGAGTTTGTGGAGTTTAATACAATTTCAATGGAGAAACTTTGGGGTTAATAGAAAACCAATATGAATTTTCTTCATGCTTATGCCTTCATGAAGTAAAAGAACGAATGTGGTCAATGAAATTTTTTGAAAAAGTGTCTAGTATTCTTCTACTTGGTCTGGGTCTGTAGCTGAACTTGAGAAGCTGTGTTAGCTTATCTTAGTTGGAGTAAAAAGGAATTGAAGGGGATCAAGCAACTCCATCGTTCCCAATTCTATATGACCTGATTTAACCTCATAGCAGAAAGGTGGTCACTTGAAAGTTGAAATTAGGAAATATTACACACCTGCAAGTTTAAACTCAGTCTAGCCCACTTCTCAAACTTGAGCTGAGTCATTTAACGACAATTTATTTAAACTAACTCACCACCAAATATACTATATATTTCATGAGAAATCTAGAAGTCATAAATATATAGTGTTGCTAGGAGTGGAGAAAGATCATACCACTGCAGGAGGCACAAACTAAGCATTTGGTTTGGTGCTAGTCTGGTTCGTAATGGTTCTATCTTCGACTTTCCCTTGTACAATCTTTAATGGCATATTCTCTTAGCCCTTTTATATCACATCTTTACGCCCATCACACATTTATTGATTATTACAATTCTTTGCGAACTGTTTATTCTATTTATGCAATCTATCATGGTTTAGTCATTATCCGAAGGAATCTCTCTGAATTGTTTCCCCGCTTTGACCAATAACATGTTTTGCTGAAGTTGCCATGTTCATCTTGTCTCACAATTGTGGTTTATATCTTAATATGAGCGGGATAACGGCCATCGTTCAACAATTGAATTTCAGCTTATTCCATATATAAAACTTGACTTCATCCTATGCATGGTTCCAACCTTTTTTTTTATTCAAACAAACCATGCACTTGTCACTTAGTGGCGTATGAACATTACCTATCACTCAGTATTTGCTCTGGCATACTGTCGATAAAATAGTCTTATGTAGAGTGCATCTTACCTATCACGCATAAGAGATTATGACGCTTCCTAAACAAATTGTCTTATGTAGAGTGCATCTTGCCGTTTGGGCTTCTTTTACTGTTATTCTGGATGCGTGCACTGTTTATTGTGCTAGAAGAGTGCCTTGGCCCAATGGAGAGGTGGCAAACAGTTCGGGCAGTCAAGACCTTGTAACTGACTTGCCTGGTCAACCGAATATTGCTATGGCTATGTCACGGTTAATGAGAAGAATGGCAGAGCACTATTTTACTGGTTCTTTGAAGCCTCGCCTCGTCCTGATGAGAAGCCACCAGTCTTATGGCTCAATGGAGGTAAGCGTGTTTGCATTAACATACATACATGGAGATTTTCATGAGATTCTTTTTTTGAAATTTACTTGATTCACATTGATGCTAGTGTATTAATGCCTAATAGACTTGCTTATTTTTTTTTGTAAATAATAAGTTTTGATTGTATCAGTTGCATAAACAATTAAAATTTAAGGGTAAAATTTATGGCTATAAAGGGCTTGCAGGGACACTGCAAGCCCATAACTGCAGGCCTCGTGAGGCTCCTGCAGTCTGGACATTACAGTTATTGGCCTGCAGTGTCCCTGCAACTTTTGTTTCCTCAAATTTTATATAGCACCATCAAACTTCTCATGGTTTTTGATATAGAACCATTGAACTTTTAAAATGTGATGAACCCTCCTTGAATGGTTTTTTTTCCCGAAGAGAATTTTCGTCAAAAAAATACCACTTTGGCTCAATTTGTGGATTCTAGTCCATATACAAGGTTGTTTTGGTGTCATTCAATCCATTTGTGTCTTAAACAAGTTGATGAAACTAGAATTTTAAGACCACATTGCCATTTGAAGGGGAGTTCATGGCATTTTAAAGTTCATTGGTGTTATCTCAAAAACCGTGAAAGTTCGATTGTGCTTTATGAAATTTACCCAAAATTTAAATCCTGCAAGGATGGTGAATATACGATCTTGGTGTCCTCTTTAAGGAAATATGCTTTTAATTTGGATGCTTTATCTTTGTGCATTCTGAACATCGAAATGTATAAGCGAATTGAACTTTCTTTTTTCAAAATGATCTATATATCTCAGTAGAGTGTTTTTTGTCACCCCGCTGAGATAGAAATGCGCGCGCTTGTCAAGCATGTATAAATTTCCCTGCCTAGGGTAGGCTGAGGTTTATTGATTGTGAGAATCCGAATATCCAGCAGCCGCGAACTAAGCTACCGTTAATTACCCCTCGCCTTTGGAACGAGAGAGAACCTCCGATTGACGGATCTAACTGGTTATGTGAACTCAATGTGCAGAGTGTGCATGTTGTGTTTTGGACGTATCGGGGGTTTCGCAGAGTTTACGGGGGTCCCACTACCCGGATAGCGGGCTGGGGGTTAAAGGAGTCAGTAGCCCCCTTGCGGGGCGCTACTCCGCAAGAATTTTTTTTCTAACGAGAAAGTGGTTCAAGTGTGGAACGTGTGGGAAAAAGAGGAGTGGGGAGCGTCCTAAGGACGTGTGAAATGGCACGTGCGAGCTGGACGCCAGCGGGTCACGTGTCCGGCACGCGGCCGCTGGGCGCTAACAGAAAAAAAAGCTTAGCCTACGGACCGAGAGTTGAATTTCCGAGGGACTTTGGAGTTAAATTCCTATAAAAAGAAGGATTTTTATTTGGGGTTAAACTTCTAAAAGATTTAGATTTGGGGTAAACTTCTTTGATGATTTGGATCTTGGACTTGGAGTTGAGCTCCTCAAAAATTGATTTGGACTTAAACCCCCAAAGGGTTTAAATCTTAGATGGTGAAAAGAGATTCCTTTTCTTGCTCTTCAAGCTTTAGACTTTTCTAAAATGGATTCTTTTGAGATGGGTTCCTTCTTCCTTTTCTCTTTTTGTTGGGCCTTAGAGAAAAGAGGCGGTGAGATTAAAAATCCCTCTTTTAAAGATTTGATGGGAGATCTGAGCTCCCTTTCGAGATTTTTATGGTGAAAAACTATTTCTTTTTTAGAAAAGAAGAGTTAAACTCTTGATTTAATTCAAAAAAAGAAGGAAGAAAAAGGCTTTGAATCTTGAAGAAGGAGACAAACTCAAGAAATTTTTGAAGGGAATGAATTATCATTGATTTCTCATCACATTTTCTTTTTATAGGCTACACACTTTTACATATAGCCCCTTGAGCTTTACAAAATGACATTTTGCCCCTCCCATGCCCATGTGCTTATTTCTTTTTGCACATGAGCCATGAGTTTTACAAAAAATTGGATTTTTGCCTATTTATTTTACATTTATGAATGAAAATTACTTCAAACCTATTTATTGCTTGATAATTATTCCAAGGTATAAGAACTCGGTTTTAGTTTCCGTTTCGATCACTCATAATTTTATTAGTTTCGCTGGGTTTCGGCTAGCTTCGCTAATCTCGGTTCAGATTTCGGTTCGACGGTAATACAACATTCATAGGAGTAGATATATTAAATACTTAAATTTATGGTTCTATATTGCAAGATAATGATCATAGTATTTAAAAATCCAGTCATGATGCAAAATATACTGAAAAGTGTACTTAGATAACTATTAATATAGGGTTTGGGTTCAGTGTTTGCGGTTTTCTAACAATGAAGGCTTGCAATGATCATAATGACAGTAAAAATGTTATTTAAAAAATAAGTTTTTAAAGGTTTCAGCCGAAACGATATTGTATGATTGGTTTCGTATCGGTTTTGGGTTTCGTATCGTTTCCATTGAAACCGATACGAAACCACCACGTATCGATGGTTTTGACTGAAATCTCGAACCTTAAATTATTCCTTTGGCAAAGGGGGCGACCTCTTCATACTCGGGCTCAACTTGGGTATGGGCCATTTGATCTGGACTTGGGCCATGCTTGCTTGGACTTGGGTTCGGGCCCGGACCCACTTTTTGGGTCTTGAGTTTGACTTATTTATCTCGACCGTGGGGTGTAATTTTTGACCCCAAAAAAGTGCCCCATCAATTAATGCACACTGCGTACATGGGCCGTGTGCATGAAATTGATGGATCTTCTTCCTTGGGGAGTTTGATTTCAAGGCGGAATATCATTCTGGGGGCGAAGGATCGTTCCGGGGGCGGAGTATCATTCCGGGTGCATAATTCCGGGGGTCGGAGCATCATTCCGAGGTGCGGAGAATAATTCCAGGGTTGGAGCATCATTCCGAGGTGCAGAGCATAATTCCGGGAGTCCAAGTATAATTCCGAGGTGCGGAGCATAATTCCGGGCGCATGGTTCCGGGATGAAGCATAATTCCGACACGGGGTTCCGAGACAAAGCATGATTCCGACACGAGACCGGTGTATCATGATTCCGACGTAGAGTTTCGGGACTAAGCATGATTCCGACACGGGACAGGTGTATCCTGAGACGAAAAATGATTCCAACGCAGGGCTCCGGGACGAAGTATAACTCTGACACGGGATATATGTATCCTGAGATGAAACATAATCCGACGCAGGATTCCGGGATGAAGCAAGATCCCGACACAGGATTGGTGTATCCTGAAACGAAACATAATTCTGACGCAGTATTCTGGGACGAAGCATGATTCCGACACAGGACATGTGTATCTTGAGACGAAATATAATTCCGACGCAGGGTTCTGGGACGAAGCATGATTCCGACATGGGACATGTGTACCCTGAGATGAAACATAATTCCGATACATGGTTCCGGAACGAAGCATAACTCCAACACGGGACATGTGTATCCTGGGACGAAGCATGATTCCAACACGAGACATATGTATCCTGAGACGAAATATAATTCCGACGCAGGGTTCAGGGACGAAGCATGATTTCGGGACGAAGCATGATTCCGACACGGGAGAGGTGTACCCTGAGATGAAACATAATTCCGACACAGGGGTCCGGAACGAAGCATAACTCCGACACGGGGCATGTGTATCCTGAGATGAAATATGATTCCGACGCAGGGTTCTGGGACGAAGCATGATTCCGACACAGGACAGGTGTATCCTAAGACGAAACATAATTCCGACGTAGGATTTTGGGACAAAGCATAACTTCGACATGGGACAGGTGTATCCTGAGACGAAGTATAATTCCGACGCAGGGTAGACATTTCGAACGATGTATACTTCCGATGCAGAGATTGATTCTAAAGCGAAACATAATTCCGACCGGGAAGATAGATACTCCGAGGCGAAGCATTATTTCGACACGGGGCACATTCTGAGACGAAGTATGGTTCCAACACAGAGGTAGATATTCTGAACGAAATGTTTCGATACAGAGGTTGTTGGTTGACTTGTTTCCGAGGCGAAGCTTGATTCCAACAGGGAGATTATTGGTTGACTTGATTTTGAGACGGAGTTTGATTTTAACGGGGAGGTCGTTGGTTGATCTGCTGATTTGATTTGATTTGATTTTGGAATTTCTTATCCGTCCAGCGGGGCTTTTATGCATGGGACTTGGAATTTGGGTTTTTGTTTGGTATCGGCGTCGCTACATTAGAATATGGTACCAGGAGCGAATCATCATTTGCCATGAGAGGATTTGGAGATTTTAGTTTTGGTTTAGGTTTAGCATCAGTATCGCTATACTGGAATATGGTACCAGGAGTGAATCAGCATTTGCCATAAGAGAATGTTCCCCTCCGAACGGCGGCCGCGACGTAAGGACGTCTAGCCTGAGATTCGGGGTAGATGCTATATGGTTTTATCCGTCTACCTCTCCGAAGATGCCAAATTGATTTATGGCACCGTGTATCGGAGGTTTAGACGGATGCGGCCGATGTAGCAGACTTCGTCAGATTCCCCCTCGCTTGAGGGGTTTTTTGAATGTAGGGACGCTCCTCCCTGCAGGCGCAAGCCCCTGCAGTTAATTACGCTATTGCATCGCGGTAACAACTTTCTCCTTCTCCAGAGTTTCACTTCGTGTCGTGGGTGTTTGTTTTGTTTGTGGTTGCCCGTGGATTGTATACGGAGACTGAGTAATGTCGTCGCCCGTAGGACGTGGATTAGTCCAAATCCGTTTAGATTTGGGTTTGGTGTTTTTAGTTTAAGGATACGTTAGCCGTATTGAGGCTAAGATCAACTTAAACGTTCGTTAAGGATACGTTAGTCCTGTTTGAGACTAAGATCAACTTAACGTGGTGATCCATTTATTATATGGCTGTTAGGACTCGTCACCTCTCTGACGTCGTTGAAGAATTACAACGATAGGTGTCAGAGGAGTTCAGAGATGTACCCTTGAACCAAAGTTGATTTGGAGTTTTATAGTCCATTTGAATGTTTAAGGATACGTTAGCCGCGTTTGGGGTTAAGATCAACTTAAACGGGATCGTTTAGATCCGGCAAAAGAGCATTTGGAGGCTCTATTGTTCCAGTTTAGGGACGTGGTGGTCCAACATTAGTTTAAGGACGTTTCGGTCCATGAGTTTAAGGACCCCGCAGTCTATGTTGATGTATGGTCGTCGGGACCCGTCACCTCTCTGACGTCGTTGAAGGATTACAACGATGGGTGTCAGAGGAGTTCGGAGATGTACCCTCGAACCGGTCGTAAATTGATTTAAGAGAGCAATCTTGCTCAGTCAATTTAGTTTTAGGACTTACGGCCAAAATTGGGCTAAGTCCAGTTAAAAATGTCCACATTTTGTTTGCATTTGGCCTTTGTCTGGGCTTTCCCCTTTTTAGAATAATGCATAGCATTACTTCAGGCCATTTATGCCCATTTTGACTGGGCTCTGCCCTTTTTATTATAATGCAGAGCATTTGTTTTGGTCCATTGGACCTCTCAATTGGGCTCTGCCCCTTTAAATAATACATAGCATTTTTATTATTTTGTTTGGGCTCTGCCCATTTATAAATAATGCAGAGCATCAATTTAATTAGGCCTGCTTGGTCTTTTTGATTTAGACCTGGCCCTTCAAAAAATGCATTGCATTTTCAGGTACTTTGCGCCAATCAGAGAGCGCAAGCGCTTGTAGTGTTGACACGTGTCGCGCAAGCGCAGTGCGCTGCACTTGCGCTGCTGACACGTGGCGCACTCTGGTGAGTTGCGCCAATTACAGAGAGGAAAGCTCTATCTCAAAGCGCATAGCGCAAGTGGTTCAGATACTGACACGTGGCGCTCTCCCAAAAGCGCAACAGCGCATTTTGCAAGTGCAAAACACTATGATTTAGGAATCTTTTAGATTCAAGAACCAATGGTTCATAAAAGAAGTGCAAAGCGCTATTCGTTTCCTTGATCTAATTTAGATCAAAGAAAAAACAAGTTTTTTCTTCTTTTTATTTCAGGAACCAAAGGTTCATAAAAGTGCAAAGCACTATTTATATGTGAAGATCATTGATCTTGTTTTTAGATCAATGATCTATTAGAAGAAATTTCTTCTGGTTTGTGAAGGTTTTTACCTTTTTCTTGAAATTTTTCTCAGAGTTCTCTCTGTTTGAAGCTCTTTTTTTTTAAGAAATGTTGATGCCTTTGAATTGAGGTCTAGGGTCCTTTTTATAGTGTCCATAAATCAGTTAAATTTGTTAAAGAGATCTTTCTCTGAGTGATTTGGGGAATTTTCCCCACCGTTGGATCTTTGATCCAAAGGCCTCTGTTTTACAGAAGAAAATCTTCTTGTTTTAACAAGAACAGAAAAGATTTCTTTAGAATTTTAATTCTGTTTGGCGCAAATGCCCCAGCGCATGATACGTGTCGCGCAGCGCAACTGCACTAGGGCATCTGCGCTGACACGTGTCGCGCAGCGCAGTGCCTGCGCAACTGAAGCGTTGCTTCCTTTAACTTTACTTAAAATAGAGCTTTGCTCTGATTGGGTGTGCTGTCTTGGGCGCTGCGCTGACGTATCAGCGCCTGACATGTGGCGCGTTGCGCTCGAGATTTGGAGCGTTGCTTAAAATTTGAATTTTGAATTTCCAACAGAGTTTTGCTCTGATTGGGGGAAACAGATGCCCCCCCACCGTTGCGCTCACGTGGCGCGCACGTGAGTGCGGCGGTGGCAAGCTCCTGACCGTTGGATCAAGGGGTGAGCTGAAGGGGCGCGAGCGCCTTATAAATAGGACCTCTGGCCCTTAGAAAAATCTCACAATTTCAAGATTTTTGATTCCAGAGCTTTGCTCTTGCTTAGAACTTCAGAGCTTTGCTCATTTCCAAAGTTAGAAACTTTAGGTAAAAATTAATTTAAATCAAATTAATTTAAATTAATCTTAACCAAAGAGCTTTACTCTCACAGATCTTTTGATCTAAAGAGATCCCCATTGGGGTTTCACCAACAGAGCTTTGCTCTCATGAATCCATAGATCTACAGAGATCTTGTTCACGGGTTTTAACCCATGAGCAGAGCTTTGCTCATGGATCTAAAAATAGATCTTTTTGATCTAAAAATGAAGAACTTCTAAGAGTCTTCAAAATGTTTTAATTTCTTCAGGAGTTTTAAATAAAAATTTTTATCATCACCACAGAGCTAGGCTCTTTTAAGGAATCTTATTTCCCTGAGACCAGAGTTTGACAAGTGTCACTCTGTGACAGAGCTTTGCTCTGAAAGAGGAGATTTTCTCCTTGACTCTAGGGTTTTTTTTTATTATTATTAGTAGTGGGAATGTCTTCCTGGGGACCAACTGACAATCTCATCCAATGATGAGGTTGTCTTATTAACTGACGTATTGTTATCCAGATTTTGTGGGTCCCTCTTCGGTCTCCTACCCACTGCACTGTTGTGTGGTGTAATTAATTAGTTTTAATTAAATTAATTTTTAATTTAATTGATTAATTAATGCATTTTTTTTTCTTAAACGCTAAGCGTTGGAATTGCAACACTAACGGCTAATTTCTGTTCACTTGCAGCGATCATATCTCTCGACACCTCATTCCCGTTTGCTCGTTCAGAGGAGGGATTTCCCGAAGCGCCCTTGGACCGTGAAGTCTTGGCTATGATTAAGGAATACGACCCGGAATACAAGAGTCTCCACCTTTGGGGGTCGTGGTATAATCAGATCATCATGGGCCGCCGGAGCTTCACATGCGCGGCTGAGGCCATGATATAGGTGTGCCGAAGCTGCACCTTCCGTCTTTTACCCAGCCCACTGGATGACCATCGGGGTAAAGGTGGCCGTTGGGATCGCTGGCTTGGCACACCTATATCATGGCCTCAGCCGAGCAGCGGATGCTAACGAGCCCGGGGTATTGCACGTGGTCTTCCCGATGCACTACTTTATGTCGTGGCTCGAGCTACATACATCGGGTGTTTTCGGTATGCATAAAAGGCCCTCGTTCTACGAAAAGTGCAGCTTCCCTCGCATCATACAGCTGATTGGCGCATCAATTGTGAATCCGTCGCCATGAAATGCCAGGGGTTTACTCCTTCGCTCCCACACCATTGGAGCCGGTGTATCTTTCGTTGACAAGGTGTTGACTATTGGAAAAGCGTCTACCACTGCAGTGCGGTCATTGCAAGACACCTTCAAGGATGGAGCTTCGGTTTTAACGGCCCGGGAGACCCTTCACTTATATTCCATCAGACCGGGCTTCTTGGTGTTTAGGCAGAACGGGGCAGCGATCTTCATGAGATATAACCCGCATCGCTTCGCCCAGCAGCTGAGCTATAATCAAGGGGTACCACTGGAGGCTTTCTTATCGGAACCTGCTGCGACCGAAGAAGGGATGGAGAGAGCGCTGCATCATTTCATGCGTCTAAACACGGGCTTCCACTTCTTTATCACTAAGCCGGCTTGTGCCCCACGACTCCTCAGGGTATACACAGAATGGTACAGTCATTCGACTGGAGCGGTCATAAAGGAGGAAAGGCGGTTGCTGATCGACCGTAAGGGTGCACCTCCAGGTAGCGATTGCAACGCTCCTTTGGTGCCAAGGACCCCAGTAATCCCCCTTTTAAAAGATGCCAGAGCCGAACCTTCGTGTGCGCAGAGTCCTCCACGCGGATTGCCGCTCCCTGATATCACAGATGCACCTCCAGCGCCCTGTGCTCCAGTGGAGATAGTGGTTGTATCCTCGCCGGAGTCTGGCGTGGGTGCGGACATCGGGACCCGCCGTCCCAAGATGGATGCTAAGCGGAATTCGATCCCACGTACACCTAGGGTCGGAGGGCAGAAGAAAAAGAAGTCGCTCTTCGCTGCGGACGTCGCGTTCGGCCAGGAACCCCACGCTCCTTACGCCGAGGGCCTGATCGAATATGGGACTAACGAGGGATTAGTCATGCCGCCTCCGTATGATACAGATTTGGAAGCCGCTCTCGAAACTTCAGCGTGGTTGGCAAAGCATGACGCGTGGCTAGCTGAGCTTGCGCAATCAGGTAACTACTAGTCGCATTTTCTTTATTGTATCATATTCTCCTCATTGCCTTTGACTAACGTTTTTTTCTTTCTTTTCTTCCAACAGGCATCACTGATGAGGAAGCCATTGCCGCTTCACTCAAGACCTTCCAAGAGGAGGAACGCCTTAGAGCATCTTTAGGCCTCAGTAAGTTTCGATTCATCAAGTCTTCATTTCCCTTGTGTTATGGTCGATCTAACTTTCCCTTTTTATCACAGGAACCTCAATGCCGCTCCCGCCAAGTGACGCAGATGTTCTGCCAGCTGCCGATGTTCCTGCTTCCTCAGGGTTACTGCAGGAGGTTCGTCTTGAAGAGCCGATGAGAGACGCCTTAAAGGTTCCGGAGGCATCTTTAAATGAGGACGACGACGCTTTGATGAAGGAAGCATCAAGGAGGTCCGTCGTGACAGCCCGGGAGGAACGGAAGCAGTCGAGGCACGAAGCCAAGGCACGCAGGGCTGCTTTGGCCATTGGAGCGGGCCCCATCACCGTTTCTCGAGCCGACACTCCGTCAGAAGAGTCCCCAGTCGCCCTGTCTACCGCTCATAGACAGGCGATCCGCGCCAATAGAGAGGCTAACGACAAGTCTACCTCAGGTAACACTTCTTTCAGAATTTCATTATAAGACTCATAAAGCTGTCGGTTCTTATATACTTTATCTTGCAGGGCCAAGTCCGACCGAGGGGGAGGCGGAGACCGTTGAACCCAAGGAAACAGAGGAGGCGGCGCCTGCCGAATCTGAGCCAACGGTGGGCAACGTCGCTGAGGCTTTGGAGCCTGAGATGGAGACCCTTCCAGCCTTGCCACCTGCCTCAGCTGGTACAGCGACTATCACATTGATAACTCCCCTTTTTTTTATTTCCTGAACTGTTATCTGATCACATCTTGTTTCTTTTCAGCTGTCGTTCCGGTCTCGGCGCCCTTCGAGTCTCGCATCACAATGCCGGCAGGTCCTTACCTGAGACGTCCATCTTCGAAAGGCGCCGCGAACAGCTTGCGTATGTTGAGCGACTACATTGAGGTGCTTGACATCGAGACCCCTACTTCTACTGCGGATTTCGCTACAGCGGTTAACCCGATGCTGGTGATACTCGTGAACTTTCATGACGAGGGTATCATCGCATCTTGGGTTAACCATTGCAGGGAGATCGAGGCCCGCCTGCATCATTTGGAATCGCTGTGTCCCGCTCCCGAGACCTTGGCCGCCAGCAATCAAAGAGCAGCGTGGATTGAGCAGAGCGCTTCTTACTTCCGCCATCTCGAACAAGAAGTCATTTCAAGGCGTAACGAGCGTGGTGAGAGTTCGAGCAAGTCTTCCCAACTGCATGCTCGGGTGGAGGCCAATGCTGCACGGCTGAAGGTTGTCTTTGAGGGCCTTCTGCAATGTCTTTCCGGAGGGTTATCATTGAGGCAACAGCTTGACGTTGTCGAGCGAGATGCACCCAGCCAGGAAGCAGCCCAGAAGGCGGCGGAGGAGCAACTTTCATCCTTCTTGCAGCAGCGAGCCCAGGTGGAAGCGGAGGTGGCCACGACAGCCACTCAGGAGGAGGCGCTGAAGGAAGTGCGAGAGCGGCTTGCGGATTTGTTAAAGACACTTCCTCCTCAGTAGCTATCCCTCTTTGTATCGTTTGTACTTGTAAAAAAAATGTATATATATATTTTTTATTCTTTAGCACAATGTGTCCTGTACTCAATTAAGTTTATGAATAAAAGATACACATTTTTTGTAATGTCTTGTGCTATTTCTTTGTTTTTTCTTTCTTTTATCATCAGCATGCCGCCTTAGTAAACATGGCCAACATATAATAGAGCACGCATCTTGACTTTCTTAAGAAATAGCGATGGCTTAGACCGCAGGTTCAGATCTGCTGCCTAAGACTTTTTAACTCTATGAGCCGTGAGGGTCTCGTAGAGATTCTTTCTCCCTACGGATCGAGGGGATCTCGTAGGTGGGTTTTTCTCCTTAGGAATCGTGAGGACTCCTAAGTGTGGTTTTCTCTTATAAGTCGTAAGGATCCTATAAGAGAATTTTTCCCTGTTACAAGTCGAGAGAACCCATAAGCGGTTGTTTCCCTCCTTGTCGAAAGTCGACTTTGGAGAGTGAGACCCGTGAATAGTATGCAAGAGACCGTTTTAGATCGACTTGTAGGGTCCCATTGTTCAGGAAGCAAGCTTTTTAATTCCTGCTGCCTGAGGCTTCGTCTTGCAATTTAAGACGAATCGGGAATTTTCCCGCGGAGATGCTAGTTTCTCTGTGAGCCGACGCGAATCAGGAGGCTCTCGTCAGAGATTGTTTGTTTCCCTGAGTCGAAGGATTTTGCTAAGGATTATTTGTTTCCCTAGCGCCAAGGATTATTTGTTTCCTTAGGGTTGAAACGAGTCAAGAATTTCCCATGGAGGCACTGGTTGCTCTGCGAGTCGACGCGGATCAGGAGGCTCTCGTCAGAGATTGTTTGTTTCCCTGAGTCGAGGTGTTTGCTAAGGATTATTTGTTTCCTTAGCGCCAAGGATTATTTGTTTCCTTGGGGTTTGAAACGAGTCGAGAATTTCCCACGGAGGCATTGGTTGCTCTGCGAGTCGACACGGATCAGGAGGCTCTCATCAAGGAGTGTTTGTATCCGTGAGTTAAGGTGTTTGCTAGGGATTAATTGTTTCCCTAGCGCCAAGGATTATTTGTTTTCTTGGGGTTGAAACGAGTCGAGAATTTCCTACGGAGGCACTGGTTGCTCTGCGAGTCGACGCGAATCAGGGGGCTCTCGTCAAGGAGTGTTTGTATCCGTGAGTTGAGGTATTTGCCGAAGACATTGGTTTCTTCGGAGTTGAGATGAATCGTCGAGATCTGCTTCGTTTTCTGGCAGAGCCTGTTGGGAAAGTATGGTTCCCTCTTATTTGTTTATGCCCTTGGATTGTATACAGGGATCGATGTGATCTTAACTGTAGGGCCAAAGTTTTATCATCATTTTTTTTATTTCCGCGATGCTCTATCATTTCAGCTTTATATTGCGAAGGTCGCGATTGCCCAATCATTTCGGCTATTTTTCGCGGCGCCCAATCATTTCGGCTGTTTATTTCGTTTTTACTCGCTGCTTTTTATTGCGAGTTGCCCAATCATTTTGGCTGTTTATTTCATTTTTACTCGCTGCTTTTTATTGCGAGTTGCCCAATCATTTCGGCTATTTTGTGTGCATACGTTTTTACTTGCTGCTTTTTACTGCAAGTTGCCCCATCATTTCGGCTATTTCGTATGCATGTGCGGCCTACTGGCTTTTCGCCGTAAACCTGGAATTAGACACCGATTTCGGCATCAGCACCGCTACAACTGGGATATTACTAGGAGCGAATCATCATCTGCCTCTTTCGATGTCGAACAAAGGTGGCTTAGCGACCAAGGTTAAGGTCCTGTCGGCTAAGGCTTTTGACTTCATGAGCCGTAAGGGTCTCACAAAGGTATTTCTCCCTACAAGTCGTGAGGATCTTGTAGGTGTATTTTCTCCTTAGGGATCGTGAGGATTCCTAAGTATTTTGTTCTTCTGTAGGTCGTAAGGATCCTACAGAAGGGTTTTCTCCTCATAAATCGAGAGGACTTATAAGGGTTGTTCACCATGCGAACATATTCCCAGTCTCGGATGGGACTTAGTTAGGGAAATGTTTATTCGCGCCCGTGGATTGTATACAAGGGTCAGTATTGAGCCACTTGTAGGGCAATGTCGAAAGTTGTGGGGGTTGCTTAAGCACAGGTTTAAGTCTCTATAACTTAAGACTTTCAAATCTTACGAGCTGTGAGGGTCCCATAAGAGAATTCTCCTTACGAGTCGTGAGGATCTCGCAAGTGTAATTTCTCTTTAGGAATCATGAGGATTCCTAAGTGTGTTGCTCCTTTGTGAGTCGTAAGGATCTCACGCGGGTGGTTTCTCCTTACAAGGTCGAAAGGACCCTATAAGTGCCTTTTAACGAGGTTGCGCCCTTTCGGGTTTTCACAAACACTCGCCGGTAGTCCTGCTGTTTTTACCCACGGAGCCCTTTCAGGTTTTCATCCGTGCCCATTTTGCTTATGGACTTACCGTTTTTTTTTATTCCTTTTATTTTCTTCTCTTTTTTTTTTACGAGGTTGCGCCCTTTCGGGTTTTCACGAACACTCGCCGGTAGCCCTGTTGTTTTTACTCATGGAGCCCTTTCGGGTTTCCATCTGTGCCCTTTTTGCTTATGGACATACCGTTTTTTTATTATTATTATTATTTTTTTTATTTATATTTTTTTTATCTCGTCAGCCTAAGGATGCTGCGGTAGTAGTTTAAGGACGTTTCGGTCCGCTATTAGTTTAAGGACGTTTCGGTCCGACATTGAGAAGGCTGGCTATTGCTTATAAAGCTTGAGCTTAGGAAGATAGTGAGCGGACATAGTTGTCGTCATCTATCATTGACCTAGGCTGTGGCTCATTAAGCGTAGTACTTCTTTAGGAAGCGACCGTTTATTGGCCTGAAAGGCCTTTCACCATGCATGTCCATGAGTAGATAGGCCCCATCCTGATAGACCTTATCTATGATGTACGGGCCTTCGTAGTTTGGCTCGAATTTTCCCCGCTTGGCGCGATTGGGGATCATAGGCCTTTTGACCACTAGCACGAGTTCGCCTTGGCGGAATGTCCTCGGCCGGGTCAATCTTTCGTATGAGCGCGTCATCTTTGCTTTATAAGCTTCCAGATTTTGTTGTGCTATGAGCCGTGTTTCTTCAAGGGCATCAAGCTCCTCAAGCCGAAGGTGAGCGTTTTCTTCGTTCGTCAACTCGTAGTGGACTGCCACTCGCAGAGAGGGTAACTCTATCTCGAGGGGGAGTACTGCTTCCGTCCCAAATACCAACGCGTACGGCGTTGTGTTCGTGGCCGTCTTGAACGTGGTTCGATACGCCCAGAGAGCTTCTTGCAGTCTCTCATGCCAGTCTCTCTTATTTCGGGACATCGTCTTTTTCATGATTTTCGTCAGGGTCTTGTTGAAGGCTTCAGCTAGACCATTAGCTCGCGGATTGTAAACTGAAGAATATCTCCAGTCTATATTGTGTCGCTGTGCGAAGCGACTGATCTTGTGGCTTCTGTAAGCTGGTCCGTTATCGGAGATGATCCGTCTTGGCGTTCTGAACCGATATATGACGTGCGTCCTGAAGAAATGAAGGATATTCTCCGTCTTCACTTCCCTCAGCGGTGTTGCCTCTGCCCATTTGGAGAAGTAGTCAATCGTCGCCAGAATGAAACGATGTCCCCTGGACGATACTGGTTCGATGGGGCCGACTATGTCAGTCCCCTACATTTCGAACGGCCAGCTAGCCACCGTTGGATGTAGTGGATTTGGATGCTGGTGGATGAAGTCCCCATGAATTTGGCATGAGTGGCATTGCTTCGCATATTCGAGGCAGTCTTGGATCATCGTGGGCCAGTAGTAGCCCATTTGTTTGATCTTCAACTTCATCTTTGGGCCTGCTTGGTGAGAACCGCAGATTCCGTCATGAACTTCCTGGACGACTCTTTTCGCTTCGTCAGGTCCCAGACATCTCAACTACAGGGAATCGAATGACCTCCTGTATAGAGTATCATTGACGAAGGCGAAAGACAGAGCTCGTTTTATGAGCTGATGTCTTGCGGACGCTTCTTCAGGCATTCGGTGGGACTTAAAGTAGTCTATGAAGACTTCCCTCCAATCCTTGGCTTTTTCCCGGTCTTTTACTTGCAGAGTCATCTGCTCAGTCACTCCTTTCTCTTCGGATGATTCCGGAGATATTTCTGTTGGGGCAAACACCCGACGGCTTTGTACCACGATTCTAACGTCATCGAGGTTCTCGTCAGCCAGTTCTTTAGCAAGTTTGGCCAACGCGTCTGCTTTGCTGTTTTCCGCGCGCGGTATGCTTTCCAAAGTATAGGAGGGAATTTGGGTCAACAGTTGTTGCACCTTTTCACCGTACTTCACCAACTCCGGTTTGCACGTTTGGTAGTCGCCGTTTACTTGACTAACGACCAGTTGAGAATCTCCATATATGAGGAGGTTTTCGATTCCCATGTCAATGGCGATCTCAAGGCCTGCAATCAAGGCTTCATATTCGGCTTCGTTATTCGTCCTCGGCTCTGTTAAGGAGAAGGCGAAGCGCATAATCCCTCCTTGTGGAGTCACGAAGATGAGGCCTACCCCTGACTTGATTATAGAGGTACTTTGTTTGCGCTTTTTCATGGAAGATGCTCCGTCAAAATAAAGCTCCCATCGGGTATCACTACCGTCGATCGCATCAAACGCATGTTTGTCTGGAAGATCACAATTCAAAGGAGAATCGGTGGGTATCGGATGCTCAGCGAGGAAGTCGGCGATGGCCTGGCCTTTGACTGCCTTGAGAGGTTGATATGTTATCGAGGATTCCATCAAGAGCAGGGCCCATTTAGCGAGTCGTCCCGTCAATATGGCCTTCGACATCAAATATTTAAGAGGGTCGACCTTCGAAATGAGACGGACCTCATGCGCCAATGCATAGTGCCTGAGCTTTGTTATCGCGAAGATCAACGCCAGGCAATATTTTTCAATGGGAGAGTAGTTGCTTTCTGCCCCCAGAAGAACTCGACTCAGGTAATAGAGAGCTCTTTCTTTCCCCTGATCATTCTCTTGCGCCCATAATGCGCCTAAGGAACCTTCGAGGGTAGTTGTATAAAGAATGAGAGGTTTTCCCTTAACCGGAGCAGCCAACACTAGCGGGTTCTGCAGGTACTGTTTAATTTCGTCCAGCGCGCCCTGGCATTTTTTATCCCAGACGAATGGAGTTCCCTTCTTCATCAGGTGACTGTAAGGGCGGCACTTGCCAGAGAGGTTGGCTATAAATCGCCGAATATATGCGAGCTTTCCTTGGAGAGACCGCAACTGTTTGAGAATTCTCGGCGGAGGCATTTCCATGATCGCCTTGATCTTAGACGGATCTATTTCGATGCCTCGGTGTCGGACGATGAATCCCAGGAATTTACCAGAAGAAACTCCGAATGCACACTTGAGAGGGTTCATCTTCAAGTTGTATTGTCGAAGGCGCTGAAATACGGTCTTCAGATGCTCGGGATGTTCCTCGTATGATTTGCTTTTAACCACGAGATCGTCGATATAACATTCGACGATTTCGTGTATGAGGTCATCGAAGATCTTCGTCATGGCTCTCTGGTAAGTGGCACCGGCGTTCTTTAATCCGAAGGGCATCATTTTATAACAGAATATTCCTAAAGGAGTCCGAAAAGCGGTGTGCTTCTGGTCTTCGGGGTGCATCTTTATCTGATTATACCCTGATGAGCCGTCCATGAAGGAGAAAACCTCATGAGTGGACGTATTATCTATCATCAGTTCGGTGACTGGCACTGGGAAATCGTCCTTCGGGCAGGCTTTATTGAGATCCCGGAAGTCTACGCATATGCGCACTGTCCCATTTTTCTTCATCACCGGGACGATATTGGCGATCCATTCCGGATATTGAACCTCCTGTATAAAGCCAGAGTCGATTAGCTTTTTGACCTCGGCGTTGATGCTCATCTCAAGCTCGAGCCGTATTCTCCTCGGCGCCTGTTTGACTGGCTTGACGTCCGGGGATATCGCCAATTTGTGCACGGCAACTTCTGGATCTAGTCCCGGCATTTCGGAATAGTTCCATGCGAAGCAATCTCTATGCTGTATAAGAACGTCTTTTAACGCAGCCATCCTTTCTTCAGATAGCAGCTCGCTGACAAATGTCGGTCGCGGGTCGTTTGGCGTCCCCAACTCAATTTTCCTGAGGTTATCTGCAGTGATATGTATTCCATCCTCCAGTTCTTTCGGAGCTGGCGGAAATTCTGAGATCACCTCATCATTGCTGTTTTCGAAACACCAGGGAAGATTGTCCGTGTTCTCGGACCCATCTTTTAATATTGTTATCATATGACAAGTGCGAATCCGCTTTCAATCCCAATATGGAGTCGGTTCTTTTCTCGTGGCTTTGGGTTCGTGCTTCTGTAGCGGCGTTACCCTCCAGTTGTCAGATAGAGCGAACTTGCCGAGCTAGTACTGATCTTCGACCCAATTCTTAAAGGTGAAGCAGTCTTCGAGCGGGTGCCCTATTACTCGATGGTAAGAGCAATAGTTTGGGTCAGAGACTTCGCCTGCTTGTTCGAGGTGCTTGGACTCCGGCAGTGTGAGCATCTGATGTTTTAGAGCAAGCTCAAGTATCTTCTTCGTCTTGTCCCGAGGAAACGAGTATACTCGACCCATTTTCTTCATGAGAGACAGATCAATAACGCTCGACTCCCGCTTGCGTGGCTTATTAGCCCCACTTTGTTGCTGTTGAGCGTCTTTTTGGCCTTTCGATTTGTTTCTGCCTCTGCGTCGAGCCTTTTTTATAACAGGTTGGCAGGAGGCGGCACTTTCATCTTTGACGGCCTGTTGAAGGAGGCGTTGCGTTTTGGCTTTCTCGTAGATGGTCATCTCGCGGTTGTGATCATCTCGGACTTTTTGACCAGCTTCCCTTATAAGCCTGTCCATTTGTTCTTCAAACGATGGACTGGGCACTTTTGCATTTGGAACTTTTACAGGTTCAGGATTGGCGTCCTCCCATTGAGCACCCGCTTCTTCATTGAAGTTGTGCACGACGTAACAGTCGCGGAGCAGCTCTCGTTTCTTGGAACGAATGTATCCGAGCCCGATTGTCTCCATTCTCCCATTAGGCAGCTTGTGCTGAGTTCCAGGGACGTTCCAGACCCTGTCAGAGAATTTGGCCTTTCTAACGGTCTGTTTGAAGGGTATCCCTTGACGCTTCAACAGCCTCTTCAAACCTTCTGTATAATATCTGGGTAGACGGATGGGTTGAAGCCTGTCCAACGTAGGATCCGCCCCATGCCAGATTTCTTTCTCCACTTTGTTTTCTTCAGAGCGGTAGAATAGAATTGCTTTTTCGTCTTCTCGTCTGGGAAGGATATAGAATGTCCGCAGCTCTTCTACACTGTAGATATTAAGTGCATCCAGTTCTCTATGATGTTTAGGCGTCATCATAGAGACTTGTAGACTTTGCTCTTCGTCAGCGGACGTTTGTATTGAAGGTCGAGCAGAGAATACAGCATGGACTTCATCTTCCAAGTCGCTACCAAAGATCAATGTAGGAGCCGATGGTCCCGGCTTGGTGTATTGGGGCGGATCCGAATACACTATCTCCTTTTCCTCCTCGGTATCACTGCCGAAGACAGGGATGGTAGCGTTAGTTTTATTCTCCGGCTTGTGATACATTTCCGTGTCTTCGAAACTCGGTAAGAAGTATTTGGCATCTTCATATTTGCGAACTTCGTTTACGGAAAACGGTTTCAATTCCATCGTCACGGTATACTCGATACCATCCCTAAAATATTTCATACACTGATGCTGTGTAGAAGGGATGATGTTATACTCGTGTAACCATGGTTGGCCGAGCAGAGCGTTGTAGCACGTCTTGGCGCCTATGACGTGGAATTTAATGTCCGTGACGAGCAGCCCAAAGCGTAGCGTTAGTATCACAGATCTAAGAGTCTTTGATGATTGGGAGTCGAACCCGGAAATGGTGATCTTGTCCCGAGCAAGGTGTTGAACGCTCATGCAGATTTCCTTTAACACCTGCACATTGAGTAGGTTAACAGACGACCCGTTATCGATCAGGATTTTGCCTATCTTTATATCATGGCAGTATCCCGAGACGTAGAGAGGGCGATTGTGTTCGCACGTCCCAAGTAGAAGGTCTTCATCGCCAAAAGCGATATCTGCTGTGTGCACGTCCTCCAATTCATCCTTCATTTTTTCTTTGGCCAGGAAAGCTTGGAATTGCTCCGGGTCCTGTAATGCCTTAATTAACGAATCTCTCGCCTCCTTTGATAGTAAAAGGGCGTCAAGAATGCTGAGCTGCGATGGTAGTTTCCTCAGATGCGCTAAGACGTTGTAATCCACCTTATTTTTCTTCGGGGGTCTTTGGCAGCTAGCTCTTCCATGACTTGGTCATCTAGGGCAATGTCCTCAGAGACCTTTTCTTTCCCTTTATCTTTTTTGTTTGGGGGTCCGAGATTCTTTTCGGGCAGCGTCCGATTCCGCAGCCGGATATTTTCGCAAACCTTTGGCTCTTCTTCTTTTCCCGAAGTGGACTCTTTAAAGAGAGGGGCAAGTTCCAGCTCTTCATCAGAATCGCTCCCGAATGTAAGCACTTATGACCTGCCGGTGTTAACCATGCAACAATCGCCAGTAGTTCTTTTAAGCCTTTCGGTCATATTTCTTCGCTCTCGACGAGTTTTACGCTTTTCCCGCTTGAAGCGTTGTCTATGAGCAACGTATCCTTGCCACCATTTATCGAAAGTTTTGCACTCTCGAGTGGAGTGCGAAACCTTCTGATGATATAAGCAATAGGAGGGGTGCATTTCTATTTCACCAGTAATTTTTCCTTCGGAGGATGGTAGCTTCATGCCGATTGATATGGCCTTAGCAAACCTTTTCCTCATCTTGAATTGGCTTTTGTCGATGTTGGAGGCATTTTGCTCCAGCGGAATTATCTCAGCTCTTTCATCAAGTCGCTGGCGTTTGCCCCTTTCAAATATGACCGCTTCGCGTTCCCGATCAGCTTTACTTTTTAAGATAGCTTCATTGAGGAATGCGTCAATTACTTCATCCGATGGCCCCAGAATTTTTGGTTCGGGATCTACCCCCGGCGTTTCAGTACAAGGGGTCTCCTCATCGTCCATGAACGGGTAGGAAATCACATGACAGCTCGCCACACATTCTTCAGAATCATCAGACAAACTTTCTCCCTCATCTTCCTCTTGAAAGACGTGATTGAGGAATTCTTGGAATGTAATGGGAGTCCGTGCCTTCTGGTTGTATTCCTCCAGCGCGTCAATTTGTTTTTGCAAGTCTGTGCGCTTGTTGCCAGGATTCACGGGCTTCTTTGTCTTCTTTTTCTTCTTCTTTGAAGATTTCAACGGCTGGTTATAAATGCTTGAACCACCTCCATCGGTCTTTTGAGTTGGACAAGGCTTCAACATCCCTTCGATGATCTGCGGCTCCAACGGGTTCTTCCACTTGATCGCTGGGCATGTTTGAAGATCGTTTAGTATCCTCTTTGTCTTGGCTGATAATACAACCTCCCAAGGAACTTCTTCAACGACGGAGCATGTTGCCCCTGGCGTATTCGTCCCCTTAGATGTGTGGGGCTGCGGGGGATTCACCTTCCATTTGTCAGATAACGCGAATTTGCCCTGTCGGTACTGGTTTTCAAGCCAATTTTTGAAGACGTAGCAATCCTCGATCGGATGGCCCAGTACTCGATGATAAGGACAGTAGTTGGGCTCATTGACATCACTTGGTTGCGACGGACGTTTTGGATCTGGCAGGTTTATGAGTCGGTTGCGTAACGCTAGCTCGAATAACCTCCTCATTTTTTCGCGGGGAAAGGAGTAAGAACGTCCCATCCTCTCCTCAAGGGCCACGTACGGGCGCATATTATTTTGACGAGCAACCGGCTTCGAGTCGCTCGGTTGTTGTTGAGCATTAGCGACAACGATCGCTTTTCCTTTCCCCTTGTCATTTCGAGAGTCCGGCTTTGGAAGAGGGGGTTTATGGTCCATCTGATCCATTTGCGCTAGCTTGTTAATCAAGGCTTGGAAGGTAGTTGACTTGAAAAACATCATAAATTGTGAGATGGTTGCTTGCGGATCAAGGGTTCCCACAAACATACCCACTGCGGGAGCTTCTTCAATGCGCTGCTCGCACTTCGACCATAAGTTTCGCTACCGTATAGCATATTGGACCCATGTCTCGCCTGGCTTTACCCTGGCGTTAATCAGTGCCGTCATCGGGGTACGTTCACTGGCGCTTGCAAAACGCTGAGTAAACAACAGCTCCATCTCCGCGAAGGTCTTGATAGAGTCGTTCGGGAGCTCAGAGTACCACTCGAACGCCGTATCTGATAAACTTCCAACAAACTGGCGAAGCAAAAGCTTGTCATCACCGCCGGTGTTGCCGCAGAGTGCCCTGAACTGGGCAACATGCTGGTGAGGATTGCCCGTCCCCTTGTAGACATGGAACTTGGGAATTGTGTAACCCGGCGGGTACTTGATTTGGTCGTACCAACTTGGATATGGCCGTCCCGTTTTTACGACCTGGCCGGCCGCTTCAGTCGCATGATGAACCCGTATTTGCTGGGCTATGTACTCGTCCAAATCAGCTTTAGAGATTGTATCTTCTTTAGCCGTGGACAGAGCGGGCGGAGGATTTGATGTCTCTCCCCTATTGTCTCCAAGGACGATCGGGGGCTTTTCAGCCGGAGGATCTTGTTGTATCATCATCCCTATCATGTCTTGGAAGAGGAGGCACATACGCTGTATGTTGGCTGCTTGTTCAGCAGCCTCTTTGTCTTTCTTCTCCAATATTCGACGAAGGAATTCGGCGTCGGTTTCTTCCTCCTGGCATTCATCTGAGGATGTTTCAGGGTTTTCTTTTGGCCCTGTAAGTGCGGCCATAGCGTTCATCATCTCTTGGAGCTTCTGCTGCTGCTCCTGCGCCTTGGTCACTGATCGCGTAAGCGGTCGATGACCCGTAAATATGCGACTGTCCTCTTTACCAGATGCCACATAGACGGTATGAACTAGAATGCCCCCTGACTTAGGGCGTTTGGGTTCACCACCTTTGATATTCGTCATCGGCGTCGGCACTTTCTCCGGCCTTCTTCTTTTATGGGCCGTAGAAGTTGAGGGGGCCGTTGCTTTGGGCACCCAAGCGGCCGTCGCCTTTCGTTGCTTGACCAGGGGATTTTCTTCCTGCCGACCTTTCGACTTCTTGTACTGGCGAAAGAAGTTAGGATCAATGACAGATTCTCGGACTCATCGCCATGTCCTATAGATCCTGGAGGACAGCGATTAAGGAGGCTGTTCCCGCTTTTCTGTTTCCACGGCAGTCTCTACCGGTGGAGGAGATCTTCTGAGCACCGCAGTTGGTGAGTTCCTGTGTATCCTATTCAGCAGCTCAAAGCTGTTCCCGGTTGGAACAGCAGCATTGACTTCCGCCGTTGGAGCTGGTGGAGTCATCCCAGAAGGGGAGTTGCCCCTAGTCTTCCTTACCCGGCGCCAGTGGCGTCATCGGGCACGACAAGTCGTCGGTATTGGTTCAGAAACAGAAACAGCTTCTTCTTACCCCCTGTTCGGGTGTGGGGCGGTTGCCGGTGTCAGCCTATCGAAGACTGATGTCTTTTGAGCAGCAAGAGTAGGAGTGGGAGTTGGGACGGTCAATCTTGTAAAGACCGATTTCTTAGCAGGAGAAGCCGCTTTGACGACTTCAAGAGCAGGTTTGGGTACTCCTTTTAGAATAACCTTTTCTGAGACTGCACGCTTCATTGCGGGTCCGCGAGAGTTTTGGCCCAATCTGGAGAAGACCGAGGCACTGGTGTTGGGCGACCCGTTGAGAGGGGCCGCAGTAACTGAAAGTCGATCGAAGACCGGCTTCTTAGGAGCTTCTTGTATGGGCACGGGGGTGCTAAAGCTTGTTGGCGGAAGCATGGTTCCGAAAAACAACCCCGTGGTGGCTTGAGTAATCTGCTCCACGGGCATGGTGAACAGAGAGGCCGCTTGGGGCCCGTAAGTTATGCCCCCAGTTGAGGCCGGACGCGAGCTGCAGCCGCAGTTGGAGCACTTCGAACAAGTTGAGGCCATCGTTGCTTGATTTCTCTTCTGCACCAAGCAAGAGACCAAATCTTAGTAACTTGAAAATCCGAAGGCAACCATTTAACAAACCACGATTGGTTCGCGAAGACGACACACGAAGTGTGGAGTGAAAAGAGGAAAAGGTCCCACCGGGCGTGCCAGAATCTGTTCCCCTCCGAACGGCGGCCGACGATGCGAGAGGACGTCTAGCCTGAGATTCGAGGCAGATGCTATATGGTTTTATCCGTCTACCTCTCCGAAGATGCCAAGTTGATTTATGGCACCGTGTATCGGAGGTTTAGACGGATGCGACCGATGTAGCAGACTTCGTCATATTCCTTCTCGCTTGAGGGGTTTTTGATTGTGGGGACGCTCTTCCCTGCAGGCGCAAGCCCCTGCAGTTAATTACGCTACCGCATCGCGGTAACAACTTTCTCCTTCTCCAAAATTTCACTTCGTGTCGTGGGTGTTTATTTTGTTTGTGGTTGCCCGTGGATTGTATACGGAGACTGAGTAATGTCGTTGTCCGTAGGACGTGGATTAGTCCAATCCGTATTTACTTACCTTTGGGTTTGGTGTTTTTAGTTTAAGGATACGTTAGCCACATTTGAGACTAAGATCAACTTAAACGTTCGTTAAGGATACGTTAGTCTGATTTGAGACTAAGATCAACTTAACGGGATCGTCTAGATCCATTTCCAGTTTAAGGACGTGGTGGTCCATTTAATATATGACCGTAGGGACCCGTCACCTCTCTGACGACGTTGAAGGATTACAACGACATGTGTCAGAGGAGTTCGGAGATGTACTCTTGAACCAAAGTTGATTGGGGGTCTTATAGTCCAATTTGGGACTAAAGTCTGTTTAAATGTTTAAGGATACGTTAGCCATATTTGAGGCTAAGATCAACTTAAACGGGATCGTTTAGATCCGACAAAAGAGCATTTGGGAGCTCTATTGTTCCAGTTTAGGGACGTAGTGGTCCATAGGTAGTATAGGGACATTGCGGTCCATTGGTAGTTTAAGGACATTGCGGTCCATATTCCTGTTTAGGGACATGGTGGTCCATATTCCAGTTTGGGGACGTAGTGATCCATATTCCAGTTTAGGGGCGTGGTGGTCTATATTCCAGTTTAGGGACGTAGTGGTCCGACATTAGTTTAAGCACGTTTCGGTCCAATATTAGTTTAAGCATGTTTCGGTCCAATATTAGTTTAAGGACGTTTCGTTCCATATTCATGTGTGGTCGTTAGGACCCGTCGCCTCTCTGACGTCGTTGAAGGATTACAACGATGGGTGTCAGAGGAGTTCGGAGATGTACCCTCGAACCGGTCATAAATTGATTTAAGATAGCAGTCTTGCTCATTTAGTTTAAGGACTTACGGCCAAAATTGGGCTAAGTCCAGTTTAAAATGTCCATATTTTGTTTGCATTTGGCCTTTGTCTGGGCTTTCCCCTTTTTAGAATAATGCGTAGCATTACTTCAGGCCATTTATGCCCATTTTGACTGGGCTCTGCCTTTTTTATTATAATGCAGAGCATTTGTTTTGGTCCATTGGACCTCTCAATTGGGCCCTGCCCCTTTAAATAATGCATAGCATTTTTATTATTTTGTTTGGGCTCTGCCCATTTATAAATGATGCAGAGCATCAATTTAATTAGGCATGCTTGGTCTTTTTGATTTGGGCCTGGCCCTTCAGGAAATGCATTGCATTTTCAGGCGCTTTGCGCCAATCAGAGAGCGCAAGCGCTTGTAGTGTTGACACGTGTCGCGCAAGCGCAGTGCGCTGCGCTTGTGCGTTGTGCTTGCGCTGCTGACACGTGGCGCACTCTGGTGAGTTGCGCCAATTACAGAGAGCAAACCTCTATCTCAAAGCAGATAGCGCAAGTAGTTCAGATGTTGACACGTGACGCTCTCCCAAGAGCGCAACAGCGCAGTTTGCAAGTGCAAAGCACTATGATTTAGGAATCTTTTTAGATTTAAGAACCAATGGTTCATAAAAGTACAAAGCACTATTTTTTTATTTTTGTTTTTTCTTATTTAAAGAACCAGTGGTTCATGAGAAGTGCAAAGCACTATATTTTTTTTTATATGAAGATCATTGATCTGGTCTTTAGATCAATGATCTATTAGAAGAAATTTCTTCTTTTATGTGAAGGTTTTTACCTTTTTCTTGGAATTTTTCTCAGAATTCTCTCTGTTTGAAGCTTCTTGATTTTTTTCAAGAAATGTTGATGCCTTTGAATTGAGGTCTAGGGTCATTTTTATAGTGCCCATAAATTAGTTAAATTTGTTAAAGAGATTTTTCTCTGAGTGATTTGGGGAATTTTCCCCACCGTTGGATTTTTGATCCAAGAGCTTCTGTTTTACAGAAGAAAATTTTCTTGTTTTAATAAGAACAGAAAAGATTTCTTTAGAATTTTAATTCTGTTTGGCGCAAATGCCCCAGCGTGTGACACGTATCGTGCAGCGCACAGCGCAGCGCAACTGCGCTGACACGTGTCGCGCAGCGCACAGCGCAGCACAACTGCGCTGACACGTGTCGCGCAGCGCACAGCGCAGCGCATCTGACACGTGTCGCGCAGCGCAGAGCGCAACTGCGCTAGCGCATCTGCGCTGACACGTGTCGCGCAGCGCAGAGCGCAACTGCGCTAGCGCATCTGCGCTGACACGTGTCGCGCAGCGCAGTGCTTGCGCAACTGAAGCGTTGCTTCCTTTAATTTTAGTTTAAATAGAGCTTTGCTCTGATTGGGCGCGCGTTCTTGGGGGCTGTACTGACGTATCAGCGCCAGACATGTGGCGCGTTGCGCCCGAGATTTGAAGCGTTGCTTCAAAATTTTGAATTTTGAATTTCAATAGAGCTTTGCTCTGATTGGGGGAAATAGGAGGCTCTCGTCAAAGATTGTTTGTTTCCTTGAGTTGAGGTATTTGCCGAAGACACTGGTTTCTTCGGAGTTGGGATGAACCGTCGAGATTTGGCTTCGTTTTCTGGCGGAGCCTATTGGGGAAGTATGGCTCCCTCTTTGTTTGCGCCCTTGGATTGTATACATGGATCGATGTGATCTTAACCGTAGGGCCAAAGTTTTATCATCATTTTTTTTTGTTTCCGCGATGCTCTATCATTTCAGCTTTATATCGCGAAGGTCGCGATTGCCCAATCATTTCGGCTATTTTTCGCGGTGCCCAATCATTTCGGCTGTTTATTTTGTTTTTACTCGCTGCTTTTATTGCGAGTCGCCCAATCATTTCGGCTGTTTATTTTATTTTTACTCGCTGCTTTTTATTGCGAGTCGCCCCATCATTTCGGCTATTTCATATGCATGTGCGACCTACTGGCTTTTCGCTGGAAACCTGAGGTTAGAAACTGATTTCGGCATCAGCACCGCTACAACTGGGATATTTCCAGGAGCGAATCATCATCTGCCTCTGTCAACGTCGAACAAGGGTGGCTTAGCGAACAAGGTTAAGGTCCTGTCGACTAAGGCTTTTGACTTCATGAGCCGTAAGGGTCTCACAAAGGTATTTCTCCCTACAAGTCATAAGGATCTTGTAGGTGTGTTTTCTTCTTAAGAATCGTGAGGATTTCTAAGTGTTTGTTCCTCTGTAAGTCGTAAGGATCCTACAAGAGGATTTTCTTCTTGTAAGTCGAGAGGACTTATAAGGGTTATTCGTCATGCGAACATATCTCCAGTCTCGGATGGGACTTGATTAGGGAAATGTTTATTCGCGCCCGTGGATTGTATACAAGGGCCAGTATTGAGCCACTTGTAGGGCAATATCGGAAGTTGTGGGGGTTGCTTAAGCACAGGTTTAGGTCTCTGTAACTTAAGACTTTCAAATGTTATGAGCCGTGAGGGTCCCATAAGAGAGTTCTCCTTACGCGTCGTGAGGATCTCGTAAGTGTGTTTTCTCCTTAGGAATTATGAGGATCCCTAAGTGTGTTGCTCCCTTGTGAGTCGTAAGGATCTCACGCGGGTGGTTTCTCCTTACAAGGTCGAAAGGACCCTGTAAGTGTCTTTTAACGAGGTTGCGCCTTTTCGGGTTTTCACAAACACTCGCCGGTAGTCCCGCTGTTTTTACTCACGGAGCCCTTTCGGGTTTTCATCCGTGCCCATTTTGCTTATGGACATACTGTTTTTTTTATTCTTTTTATTTTCTTCTCTCTCTTTTTTTTACGAGGTCGCGCCCTTTCGGGTTTTCACGAACACTCGCCGGTAGCCCTGCTGTTTTTTTTACTCACGGAGCCCTTTCGGGTTTTCATCTGTGCCCTTTTTGCTTATGGACATACCGTTTTTATTTATTATATTTTTCTTTTTTTTTATCTTGTCAGCTTACGGATGCTGCGGTATTAGTTTTAAGGACGTTTCGGTTCGCTATTGAGAAGGCTGGCTACTGCTTATAAAGCTTAAGCTTAGGAAGATAGCGAGAGGACATAGTCGTCGTCGTCTATCATTGACCTAGGCTGTGACTCATTAAGCGTAGTATCTCTTTAGGAAGCGACCGTTTATTGGCCTGAAAGGCCTTTCACCGTGCATGTCCATGAGTAGATAGGCCCCACCCTGATAAACCTTATCTACGATGTACGGGCCTTCGTAGTTTGGCTCGAATTTTCCCCGCTTGGCACGATTGGGGATCATAGGCCTTTTGACCACTAGCACGAGTTCGCCTTGGCGGAATGTCCTCGGCCGGGTCAATCTTTCGTATGAGCGCGTCATCTTTGCTTTATAAGCTTCCAGATTTTGTTGCGCTATGAGCCGTATTTCTTCAAGGGCATCAAGCTCCTCAAGCCGAAGGTGAGCGTTTTCTTCGTTCGTCAGCTCGTAGTGGACTGCCAATCGCAGAGAGGGTAACTCTATCTCGAGGGGGAGTACTGCTTCCGTACCGAATACCAACGCGTACGGCGTTGTGTTTGTGGCCGTCTTGAACGTAGTTCGGTACGCCCAAAGAGCCTCTTGCAGTCTCTCGTGCCAGTCTTTCTTATTTCGGGAGACTGTCTTTTTCATGATTTTCGTCAGGGTCTTGTTGAAGGCCTCGGCTAGACCATTAGCTCGCGGATTATAAACCGAGGAATATCTCCAGTCTATGTTATGCTGTTGCGCGAAGCGACTGATCTTGTGACTTCTGTAGGCCGGCCCGTTATCGGAGATGATCCGTCTCGGCGTTCCGAACCGATATATGATGTGCGTCTTGAAGAAGTGGAGGATACTTTCCGTCTTCACTTCTCTTAACGGTACTACTTCTGCCCATTTGGAGAAGTAGTCAGTCGTCGTCAGGATGAAACGATGTCCCTTGGACGATGCTGGTTCGATGGGGCCGACTATGTCAGTTCCCCACATTTCGAACGGCCACCTAGCCACCGTTGGGTGTAGTGGATTTGGGTGCTGATGGATGAAATCTCCATGAATTTGACATGAGTGGCACTGCTTCGCATATTCGAGGCAGTCCTGAATCATCGTGGGCCAGTAGTAACCCATCCACTTGATCTTCAACTTCATCTTTGGGCCCGCTTGATGAGAACCACAGATTCCGTCATGAACTTCTTGAACGACTCTTTTCGCTTCGTCAGGTCCTAAGTATCTCAGCCACAAAGAATCGAATGACCTCTTGTATAGAGTATCATTGACGAAGGCGAAAGACAGAGCTTGTTTCATGAGCTGATGTCTTGTGGACGCTTCTTCAGGCGTTCGGTGGGACTTAAAGTAGTCTATGAAGACTTCCCTCCAATCCTTAGCCTTTTCCCAGTCTTCTATTTGCAAGGTCGTCTGTTCAGTCGCTCCCTTCTCTTCGGATGATTCCGGAGATATTTCTGTTGGGGCTAGCACCCGACGGCTTTGTACCACGATTCTAACGTCATCGAGGTTCTCGTCAGCCAGTTCTTTAGCAAGTTTGGCCAACACGTCTGCTTTGCTGTTTTCCGCGCGCGGTATGCTTTCCAAAATATATAAGGGAATTTGGGTCAACAGTTGTTGCACATTTTCACCGTACTTCACCAACTCTGGTTTGCTCGTTTGGTAGTCGCCGTTTACTTGACTAACGACCAGTTGAGAATCTCCATATATGAGGAGGTTTTCAATTCCCATGTCGATGGCGATCTCAAGGCCTGCTATCAAGGCTTCATATTCGGCTTCGTTATTCGTCCTCGGCTCTGTTAAGGAGAAGGCGAAGCGCATAATCCCTCCTTGTGGAGTTACGAAGATGAGGCCTACTCCCGATTTGATTATAGGGGTACTTTGTTTGCGCTTTTTCATGGAAGATGCTCCGTCAAAATAAAGCTCCCATCGGGTATCACTACCGTCGATCGCATCAAACGCATGTCCGTTTGGAAGATCGCAATTTAAAGGAGAATCGGCGGGTATCGGATGCTCAGCGAGGAAGTCGGCAATGGCCTGGCCTTTGACTGCCTTGAGAGGTTGATACGTTATCGAGAACTCCATCAAGAGCAGGGCCCATTTAGCGAGTCACCCCGTCAATATGGCCTTTGACATCAAATATTTAAGGGGGTCCACCTTCGATATGAGACGAACTACATGCGCCAATGCATAGTGCCTGAGCTTTGTTATCGCGAAGATCAACGCCAAGCAGTGTTTTTCAATGGGAGAGTGGTTGCTTTCTGCCCCCAGTAGAACTCGACTTAAGTAATAAAGAGCTTTCTCTTTCCCTTGATCATTCTCTTGCGCCCATAATGCGCCTAAAGAACCTTCGAGGGCGGTTGTGTAAAGAATGAGAGGCTTTCCCTTAACCGGAGCAGCCAATACTGGTGGGTTTTGTAGGTACTGCTTGATTTCGTCCAGTGTGCCCTGACATTTTTGATCCCAGACGAATGGAGTTCCCTTCTTCATCAGGTGGCTGTAAGGACGGCACTTGCCTGAAAGGTTGGCTATAAATCGCCGTATATATGCGAGCTTCCCTTGGAGAGATCGCAGCTGCTTAAGAGTCCTTGGCGGAGGCATTTCCATGATCGCCTTGATCTTGGACGGATCTATTTCGATACCCCGGTGTCGGACGATGAATCTCAGGAATTTGCCCGAGGAAACTCCGAATGCACACTTGAGAGGGTTCAACTTCAAGTTGTATTGTCGAAGGCGTTGAAATACTGTCTTTAGATGCTCGAGATGTTCCTCGTATGATTTGCTCTTAACCACGAGGTCGTCGATATAACACTCGACGATTTCAGGTATAAGGTAATCGAAGATCTTCGTCATGGCCCTTTGGTAAGTGGCACCGGCGTTCTTTAATCCGAAGGGCATCACTTTATAACAGAATATTCCCAAAGGGGTCCGGAAAGCGGTATTCTTCTGGTCTTCAGGATGCATCTTTATCTGATTATACCCTGATGAGCCGTCCATGAAGGAGAAAACCTCATGTGTGGACGTTTTGTCTATCATCAATTCGGTGACTGGTACCGGGAAATCATCCTTCGGGAAGGCTTTGTTGAGATCCCGAAAGTCCACGCATATGCGCACCGTCCCATTTTTCTTCATCACCGGGACGATGTTGGCGATCCATTCAGGGTATTGAACTTCCTGAATGAAGCCAGAGTCGATCAGCTTCTTGACCTCGGCGTTGATACTCATTTCAAGCTCGAGCCGCATTCTTCTTGGTGCCTGTTTGACAGGCTTGACGTCCGGGGATATCGCCAATTTGTGCACAGCAACTTCTGGATCTAGTCCCGGCATTTCGGAATAGTTCCATGCGAAGCAATCTCTATGCTTTACAAGAACGTCTTTTAATGCAGCCACCCTTTCTACAGATAGCAGCTCGCTGACAAATGTCGGTCGCGGGTCGTTTAGCGTCCCTAACTCAATTTTCTTGAGGTTATCTGCGGTGGTATGTATTCCATCCTCCAGTTCTTTCGGAGCTGGCGGAAATTCTGAGATCACCTCATCATTGCTGTTTTCGAAGCACCAGGGAAGGTTGTCCATGTTCTTGGGCCCTTCTTTTAATATTGTTATCATATGACAAGTGCGAATCCGCTTCCAGTCCCAATGTGGAGTTGGTTCTGTTCTCGTGGCTTTGGGTTCATGCTTTTGGGGCGGTGTTACCCTCCAGTTGTCAGACAGAACGAATTTGCCAAGCTGATACCGATCTTCGACCCAATTTTTAAAGGTGAAGCAGTCTTCGAGAGGGTGCCCTATTACTCGATGGTAAGAGCAATAATTTGGGTCAGATACTTCACCTGCTCATTTGGTGTTTTTGGACTCCGGCAGTGTAAGCATTTGATGTTTTAGAGCAAGATCAAGTATCTTCTTCGTCTTGTCCCGAGGAAACGAGTACGCTCGACCCATTTTCTTCATGAGGGATAGATCAATAACGCTTGACTCCCGTTTGCGTGGCTTCTTAGCCCCGCTTTGTTGCTGTTGAGCGTCTTTTTGGCCTTTCGATTTGTTTCTGCCTCTGCATCGAGCCTTTTTTATAACAGGTTGACAGTGGGCAGCACTTTCATCTTTGACGGCCTGTTGAAGGAGGCGTTGCGTTTTGGCTTTCTCGTAGATGGCCATTTCGCGGTTGTGGTCGTCTCAAACTTTTTGACCAGCTTCCCTTATAAGCCTGTCCATTTGTTCTTCAAACGACGGAGTGGGCACTTTCGCATCAGGAACTTTTACTGGTTCAGGATTGGTGTCCTCCCGTTGCGCATCTGCTTCTTCATTGAAGTCGTGTACGACGTAACAGTCGCAGAGCAGCTCTCGTTTCTTGGAGCGAATGTATCCGAGCCCGATTGTCTCCATCCTCCCACTAGGCAGCTTGTGCTGAGTTCCGGGGACGTTCCAGACCCTGTCATAGAATTTGGCCTTTCTAACGGTCTGTTTGAAGGGTATCCCTTGGCGCTTCAACAGCCTCTTTAAGCCTTCTGTATAATATCTGGGTAGACGGATGGGTTGAAGCCTGTCCAGCGTAGGATCTGCCCCGTGCCAGATTTCTTTCTCCACTTTGTTTTCTTCAGAGTGGTAGAATAGAATTGCCTTCTCGCCTTCTCGCCTGGGAGGGATATAGAACGTCTGCAGCTCCTCTACACCGTCGGTACCGAGCGCATCCAGTTCTTTATAATGTTTAAGCGGCACCATAGCGACTTGTAGACCTTGCTCTTCGTCAGCGGAAGCTTGTATTGAAGGTCGAGCAGAGAATACAGCATGGACCTCATCCTCCGAGTCACTACCAAAGATCAACGTAGGAGCGGATGGTCCCGTCTTGGTGTATTGGGGCGGACCCGAATAAACTATCTCCTCTTCCTCCTCGGTATCACTGCCGAAGACAGAGATGGTAGCGTTAGTTTTATTCTCCGGCTTGCGATACCTTTCCGTGTCTTCAAAATTCGGCAAGAAGTATTTGGCATCTTCATATTTGCGAACTTCATTCACGGAAAACGGATTCAGTTCTCCCGTCATAGTATACTCGAGACCATCCCTAAAGTATTTCATACACTGATGCTGTGTAGAAGGGATGATGTTGTACTCGTGTAACCATGGTCGGCCGAGCAGAGCGTTGTAGCATGTCCTGGCATCTATGATGTGGAATTTAATGTCCGTGACAAGCAGCCCGAAACGTAGCGTCAGTATCACAGATCCAAGAGTCTTTAACGATTGGGAGTCGAACCCGGAGATGGTGATCTTGTCCCGAGCAAGGTGCTGGACGCTCATGCAGATTTCTTTTAACACCCGCACATTGAGAAGGTTAACGGAGGATCCATTGTCGATCAGGATTTTCCCTATCTTTATGTCATGGCAGTATCCTGAGACATAAAGGGGGCGGTTGTGGTCGCACGTCCCAAGGAGAAGGTCTTCATCACCAAAAGTGACATCGGTCGTGTGCACTTCCTCCAATTCATCTTTCATCTTTTCTTCAGCCAGGAAATCTTGGAATTGCTCCGGATCCTGTAGTGCCTTGATTAACGAATCTCTCGCCTCCTTTGATAACAAAAGGGCGTCAAGAATGCTGAGCTGCGAGGGTAGTTTCCTCAGATGCGCTAAGACGTTGTAATCCACCTTATGTCTCTTCGGCGGGTCCTTGGCACTTAGCTCCTCCACAACTTGGTCATCTAAGTCGATATCTTCAGAGACCTTTTCCTTCCCTTTATCTTTTTTGTTCGAGGGTCCGAGATTCTTTTCGGGAAGTGTACGATTACGTAGCCGAATATTTTCGCAGACCTTCGGCTCTTCTTCTTTTGCCGAGGTGGACTCTTTAAAGAGAGGGGCAAGCTCCAGCTCCTCATCGGAATCGCTCCCGAATGTAGGCACCTGTGACCTGCCGGTGTTAACCATGCAACAATCGCCAGTAGTTCTTTTAAGCCCTTCGGTCGTATTTCTTCGCTCCCGACGAGTTTTGCGCTTTTCCCGCTTGAAGTGTTGTCTATGAGCAACGTATCCTTGCCACCATTTATCGAAAGCTTTGCACTCTTGAGTGGGGTGTGAAACCTTCTGATGATATAAGCAATAGGAGGGGTGCATTTCTATTTCACCAGTAATTTTTTCTTCGGAGGATGGTAGCTTCATGCCCATTGATATGGCCTTAGCAAACATTTTCCTCATCTTGAACTGGCTTTTGTCGATGGTGGAGGCATTTTGCTCCAGCGGGATCGTCTCAGCTCTTTCATCAAGTCGCTGGCGCTTGGCCCTTTCAAATATGACTGCCTCACGCTCCCGATCAGCTTTACTTTTTAAGAGAGCTTCATTAAGGAATGCGTCAATTACTTCATCCGACGGCCCCGAAATTTTTGGTTCAGGATCTGCCCCCAGCATTTCAGTACAAGGAGTCTCCTCATCGTCCATGAACGAGTGGGAAATCACATGACAGCTCGCCACCATTCTTCAGAATCATCAGATGAACTTTCTCCCTCATCTTCCTCTTGAAAGACGTGATTGATGAATTCTTGGAATGTAATGGGCGTCCATGCCTTCTGGTTGTATTCCTCCAGCGCGTCAATTTGTTTTTGCAAGTCCGTGCACTTGTTGCCAGGCTTCACGGGCTTCTTTGACTTCTTTTTCTTCTTCTTTGAAGATTTCAACGGCTGGTTATGAATGCTTGAGCCATCTCCATCGGTCTTTGGAGTTGGACGTGGCTTCAACATCCCCTCAATGACCTGCGGTTCCAACGGATTTTTCCACCTAATTGCTGGGCATGTCTGAAGATCGTTTAGCATCCTCTTTGTCTTGGTTGATAATACAACCTCCCAAGGAGCTTCTTCAACGATGGAGCATGTTGCCCCTGGCGTATTCGTCCCCTTAGATGTGTGGGTTGTGGGGGATTCACCTTCCATTTGTCAGATAACGCGAATTTGCCCTGTCGGTACTGGTTTTCAAGCCAATTTTTGAAGACGTAGCAATCCTCGATCGGATGGCCCAGTACTCGATGATAAGGACAGTAGTTGGGCTCATTGACATCACTTGGTTGCGACGGACGTTTTGGAACTGGCAGGTTTATGAGTCGGTTGCGTAACGCCAGCTCGAATAACCTCATCGTTTTGTCGTGGGCAAAAGAAGTAAGAACGTCCCATCCTCTCCTCAAGGGCCACGTACGGACGCATATTATTTTGACGAGCAACCGGCTTCGAGTCGCTCGGTTGTTGTTGAGCATTAGCGACAACGATCGCTTTTCCTTTCCCCTTGTCATTTCGAGAGTCCGGCTTTGGAAGAGGGGGTTTATGGCCCATCTGGTTCGTTTGCGCTAGCTTGTTAATCAAGGCTTGGAAGGTAGTTGGCTTGAAAAACATCATAAATTGTGAGATGGTTGCTTGCGGATCAAGGGTTCCCACAAACATACCCACTGCGGGAGCTTCTTCAATGCGCTGCTCGCACTTCGACCATAAGTTTCGCTACCGTATAGCATATTGGACCCATGTCTCGCCTGGCTTTACCCTGGCGTTAATCAGTGCCGTCATCGGGGTACGTTCACTGGCGCTTGCAAAACGCTGAGTAAACAACAGCTCCATCTCCGCGAAGGTCTTGATAGAGTCGTTCGGGAGCTCAGAGTACCACTCGAACGCCGTATCTGATAAACTTCCAACAAACTGGCGAAGCAAAAGCTTGTCATCACCGCCGGTGTTGCCGCAGAGTGCCCTGAACTGGGCAACATGCTGGTGAGGATTGCCCGTCCCCTTGTAGACATGGAACTTGGGAATTGTGTAACCCGGCGGGTACTTGATTTGGTCGTACCAACTTGGATATGGCCGTCCCGTTTTTACGACCTGGCCGGCCGCTTCAGTCGCATGATGAACCCGTATTTGCTGGGCTATGTACTCGTCCAAATCAGCTTTAGAGATTGTATCTTCTTTAGCCGTGGACAGAGCGGGCGGAGGATTTGATGTCTCTCCCCTATTGTCTCCAAGGACGATCGGGGGCTTTTCAGCCGGAGGATCTTGTTGTATCATCATCCCTATCATGTCTTGGAAGAGGAGGCACATACGCTGTATGTTGGCTGCTTGTTCAGCAGCCTCTTTGTCTTTCTTCTCCAATATTCGATGAAGGAATTCGGCGTCGGTTTCTTCCTCCTGGCATTCATCTGAGGATGTTTCAGGGTTTTCTTTTGGCCCTGTAAGTGCGGCCATAGCGTTCATCATCTCTTGGAGCTTCTGCTGCTGCTCCTGCGCCTTGGTCACTGATCGCGTAAGCGGTCGATGACCCGTAGATATGCGACTGTCCTCTTTACCAGATGCCACATAGACGGTATAAACTAGAATGCCCCCTGACTTAGGGCGTTTGGGTTCACCACCTTTGATATTCGTCATCGGCGTCGGCACTTTCTCCGGCCTTCTTCTTTTATGGGCCGTAGAAGTTGAGGGGGCCGTTGCTTTGGGCACCCAAGCGGCCGTCGCCTTTCGTTGCTTGACCAGGGGATTTTCTTCCTGCCGACCTTTCGACTTCTTGTACTGGCGAGAGAAGTTAGGATCAATGACAGATTCTCGGACTCGTCGCCATGTCCTGTAGATCCTGGAGGACAGCGATTGAGGAGGCTGTTCCCGCTTTTCTGTTTCCATGGCAGTCTCTACCGGTGGAGGAGATCTTCTGAGCACCGCAGTTGGTGAGTTCCTGTGTATCCTATTCAGCAGCTCAAAGCTGTTCCCGGTTGGAACAGCAGCATTGACTTCCGCCGTTGGAGCTGGTGGAGTCATCCCAGAAGGGGAGTTGCCCCCAGTCTTTCTTACCCGGCGCCAGTGGCGTCGTCGGGCACGACGAGTCGTCGGTATTGGTTCAGAAACAGAAACAGCTTCTTCGTACCCCCTGTTCGGGTATGGGGCTGTTGCCGGCGTCAGCCTATTGAAGACCGATGTCTTTTGATCAGCAGGAGCAGGAGTGGGGGGTGGGACGGTCAATCTTGTAAAGACTTTTCTCTTAGCAGGAGAAGCTGCCTTGACGACTTCAGGAGCAGATTTGGCTATTCTTTTTGGACTAACCTTTTCTGGGACTGCAAGCTTCATTGTGGGTCCGCAGGAGTTTTGGCCCAATCTGGAGAAGACCGAGGCACTGGTGTTGGGCGACCCGTTGAGAGGGGCCGCAGTAACTGAAATTCGATCGAAGACCGAATTCTTAGGAGCTTCTTGTATGGGCACGGGGGTGCTAAAGCTTGTTGGCGGAAGCATGGTTCCGAAAAACAACCCCGTGGTGGCTTGAGTAATCTGCTCCACGGGCATGGTGAACAGAGAGGCCGCTTGGGGCCCGTAAGTTATGCCTCCAGTTGCGGCCGGACGCGAGCTGCAGCTGCAGTTGGAGCACTTCGAACAAGTTGAGGCCATCGATACTTGATTTCTCTTCTGCACCAAGCAAGAGACCAAATCTTAGTAACTTGAAAATCCGAAGGCAACCATTTAACAAACCGCGATTGGTTCGTGAAGACGACACACAATGTGTGGAGTGGAAAGAGAAAAAGGTCCCACCGGGCGTGCCAGAATCTGTTCCCCTCCGAACGGCGGCCGCGACGTGAGGACGTCTAGCCTGAGATTCGGGGAAGATGCTATATGGTTTTATCCGTCTATCTCTCCGAAGATGCCAAGTTGATTTATGGCACCGTGTATCGGAGGTTTAGATGGATGCGGCCGATGTAGCAGACTTCGTCGGATTCCCTCTCGCTTGAGGGGTTTTTTGATTGTGGGGACGCTCTTCCCTGCAGGCGCAAACCCCTGCAGTTAATTACGCTACCGCATCGCGGTAACAACTTTCTCCTTCTTCAGAGTTTTACTTCGTGTCGTGGGGGTTTGTTTTGTTTGTGGTTGCCCGTGGATTGTATACGGAGACTGAGTAATGTCGTCGCCCGTAGGACGTGGATTAGTCCAAATCCGTATTTACTTAGATTTGGGTTTGGTGTTTTTAGTTTAAGGATACGTTAGCCGTATTGAGGCTAAGATCAACTTAAACGTTCGTTAAGGATACGTTAGTCCTGTTTGAGACTAAGATCAATTTAACGTGGTGATCCATTTATTATATGGCTGTTAGGACTCGTTACCTCTCTGACGTCGTTGAAGAATTACAACGATAGGTGTCAGAGGAGTTTAGAGATGTACCCTTAAACCAAAGTTGATTTAGAGTTTTATAGTCCATTTGAATGTTTAAGGATACGTTAGCCGTGTTTAGGGCTAAGATCAACTTAAACGGGATCGTTTAGATCCGGCAAAAGAGCATTTGGAGGCTCTATTGTTCCAGTTTAGGGACGTGGTGGTCCATGTTCCAGTTTAGGGACGTGGTGGTCCAACATTAGTTTAAGGACGTTTCGGTCCAACATTAGTTTAAGGACGTTTCGGTCCACGAGTTTAAGGACCCCGCAGTCTATGTTGATGTGTGGTCGTCGGGACCCGTCACCTCTCTGACGTCGTTGAAGGATTACAACGATGGATGTCAGAGGAGTTCGGAGATGCCCTCGAACCGGTCGTAAATTGATTTAAGAGAGCAATCTTGCTCAGTCAATTTAGTTTAAGGACTTACGGCCAAAATTGGGCTAAGTCCGGTTAAAAATGTCCACATTTTGTTTGCATTTGGCCTTTGTCTGGGCTTTCCCCTTTTTAGAATAATGCATAGCATTACTTCAAGCCATTTATGCTCATTTTGACTGGGCTCTGCCCTTTTTATTATAATGCAGAGCATTTGTTTTGGTCCATTGGACCTCTCAATTGGGCTCTGCCACTTTAAATAATGCATAGCATTTTTATTAATTTGTTTGGGCTCTGCTCATTTATAAATGATGCAGAGCATCAATTTAATTAGGCCTGCTTGGTCTTTTTGATTTGGGCCTGGCCCTTCAGGAAATGCATTGCATTTTCAGGCACTTTGCGCCAATCAGAGAGCGCAAGCGCTTGTAGTGTTGACACGTGTCGCGCAAGCGCAGTGCGCTGCGCTAGGGCGCTGCGCTTGCGCTGCTGACACGTGGCGCACTCTGATGAGTTGCGCCAATTACAGAGAGCAAAGCTCTATCTCAAAGCGCATAGCGCAAGTGGTTCAGATGCTGACACGTGGCGCTCTCCCAAGAGCGCAAGAGCGCAGTTTGCAAGTGCAAAGCACTATGATTTAGGAATCTTTTAGATTCAAGAACCAATGGTTCATAAAAGAATTGCAAAGCACTATTCGTTTTCTTGATCTAATTTAGATCAAAGAAAAAATAAGTTTTTTCTTCTTTTTATTTCAGGAACCAAAGGTTCATAAAAGTGCAGAGCACTATTTATATGTGAAGATCATTGATCTATTAGAAGAAATTTCTTCTGCTTTGTGAAGGTTTTTACTTTTTTCTTGAAATTTTTCTCAGAGTTCTCTCTGTTTGAAGCTCTCTTTTTTTAAGAAATGTTGATGCCTTTGAATTGAGGTCTAGGGTCCTTTTTATAGTGCCCATAAATCAGTTAAATTTGTTAAAGAGATTTTTCTCTGAGTGATTTGGGGAATTTTCCTCACCGTTGGATTTTTGATCCAAAGGCCTCTGTTTTACAGAAGAAAATCTTCTTGTTTTAACAAGAACAGAAAAGATTTCTTTAGAATTTTAATTCTGTTTGGCGCAAGTGCCCCAGCGCATGACACGTGTCGCGCAGCGCACAGCGCAGCGCAACTGCGCTAGCGCATCTGTGCTGACACGTGTCGCGCAGCGCAGTGCCTGCGCAACTGAAGCGTTGCTTCCTTTAACTTTACTTAAAATAGAGTTTTTCTCTAATTGGGTGCGCTGACGTATCAGCGCCTGACATGTGGCGCGTTGCGCCCGAGATTTGAAGCGTTGCTTAAAATTTGAATTTTGAATTTCCAACAGAGCTTTGCTCTGATTGGGGGAAACAGAGGATTTAGGGATTTTGGTTTTGGTTTAGCATCAACATCGCCACTCTGGAATATGGTATCATGAGTGAATCATCATTTACCATGAAAGGATTTAAGGGTTTTGGTTTAGCATCAGCATCGCTATAATGGAATATGGTACCGAGAGCGAATCATCATTTGCCTTTGCCTGTTGGATAATGATAGTTTATGAGACATGTTTTGGTCCCTGTCATCTAAGACTTTTCAATTATACGAGTCGTAAAGGTCTCATAAAAGCATTTTCTCCTTACGAGTCGAAAAGATCTCGTAGGTGTATCTTCTCCTTATGAATCGTGAGGACTCCTAAGTGTGTTTTTCCTTGTGAGTCGTAAGGATCTCACGAAGGTGTTTTCTTACGAGTCGAGAGGATCTCGTAAGCTTTGTTCTTCTCATGTATTGTGAGGACACATGAGTGGGTCTTCCCAAATGGTGCATAATTCTAAAGGCAGAGACCGACCGCAGGACTGGTGATTGTGGTGGGGTATGGATGTGATTTAGCTTATTTATGCCCTTGAATGGTATACGGTAGTTAATTTGGGGACTGGCTGTAAGGTTGGTGTAGTGGAATTTGGTTGGGATGAGGATCATTTATGCCCGTGGATTGTATACGGTGGTCAGTTTGGGAATCGACCGTAGGGTTATGAGAATTTAGGGGTTTGAAATGTTGGTGTCTGCATCGCTAACACTGGAATGGTATCAGGAGCGGCTCATCATTCGCCGTTGGGATATTTGGAGATTTGAAATTTTGTTGGCGTCTGCATCGCTAACACTGAAGTATGGTTTCAGGAGCGACTCATTATTCGTCTTTTTTTTACCGCGATTGCTCTTCCATTTCAGTTTTTCTTATCGCGAAGGTCGCGATTGCCATATCATTTCGGCTATTTATTCGCGGTTGCCTTATCATTTCGGCTTTTTGTTTATTTGTTTATACATTATTATTTTTTTACACTCCCAGTTTAACGACGTAGGGGTCGAATGTTCCCAGTTTAACAACGTAGAGGTCAACCGTTCCCAGTTTAATGATATAGGGGTCATAGGTGTTTGCTTATCCCACCTTCTCGAACTTTGATCTTGGCGGAGCTGAGTTGATGACCGTAATTTGGTGGTTTGTCAGTACATCCGAGGACGGTAGGGCTTTTCCTGCCTTATATCGGTTCTCTATCCAATTTTTGAAAACATAGCCGTCTTCGATAGGATGACTCACCATCCTATGATATGGGCAGGTATATGGGATTGTCGGTCATGTTCATTTCATGTGGCCTCTTTGGAATATGCAGCTGCAGATCGTTGTCCAAGGCGTTCTCGAATATTTTGTGGACTTCGTCCTTCCTGAAGGAGTATACTTTCTTCCTTCTTTCCATTAGAGTCGGTGCCTTTCCCAATGTTGGTCCTCGAGGCCGAGCGGTTTTTGGTTCGCCTGCTGTCCGCTTACCGCGTTCAGTGTACGTATCGGAGGGACTGGATGTTGATCGCAACCGTTTTTTGCAAAAGTGTTTTGCTCTTAGGCTGGAGGGAGTATTAGTTGGCTGTTTCAAGATATCAATCCTTAACTTATGAGCCAGATTTTGATTTTATTGTAATTGCAATTGAGCGACTTGGGTCATAAGATCTGCCATGACGTTTGTCAGCTCGTTGACTTTAGAACGGACCTTGGCCAACTTCTCGTCCCTGTTTTGAAGCTGCTTTTGAAGCCATTGGATAATGCTTATTCTATAGTTCCGGGTATGATAACCGGGTCATCTTTACTGTCCGAGCTCGATTCTGCAGAAACCACGGGCTCCTTTAGTTTAATGGCATGAGTGGGCTCTTCACCATCTAGACCGAGCCGGTGTTGGGTAGCAACAACCACGTCATTGTCATGGGTATGAGAGGTAGGAGGACTTGTTCTTCTGAAAATTGTATGGGTTGTGTACTGTTCATATCTTAATATTGCATTTTATATTCCCCATTCTTATGCATTTTACAATAAAAACAGGTGCTTTTGACGCATGTCTGCTACATAGTACAGGTTACAGGTTCTTGGAGCGAAAACAGTGAAAAAGACAAAAGATGATACAAAAGAGAGACTTTTGACCAACAAGTAGAAGGATCCTAGTCAAGCCTAGACGAAGAACAGTTCACAATGTACAAGGCAACGTAAGGTCCAAGATTACGAAGCGAACGGTTAAAAGTCCACTGCAAATTGTTCACCGGAGATCTGGAACCAACGTAGAAGCCCAATTGATAAAAGAACCAAATAAATAACAAGCCCAAACAGCAGAGAAAAAGTCCAGAAAAACAAACACTCCGAGTCGACCAAGGGGCCGCGGAACCGCGGCCCTACCCCTACCCATGCCGCGGTTCCGCGGCCATCTTGTGCCCGGGGTTCGTGAAAATTTTACCAAAACTCGAGGCGGCGCTGAATGGTCAACCTAAGGGCAAATTTGTAATTGCAGACGTACGAATCAATTGTAACCTAGGGTTTCTATGTCATATAAATAGAACCCAAGTCATTGTATTTTCTCATGCCTCTATTCATCTATAAAATTTCAGTTTCTTGAAGTTGGAGAGCATCAATTGTAAGTAGGTTTATTTTTCTGCCCTAGTTCTAGTTTTTAATTTCTGCCCTAGGTAAATCTTTTCTTGCCCTAGTTTAATATAGTTTAGAATTCTTATTAACTTGTAGTAGATCTTTCCTCTCTTTAATCAAAAAGAAAATAAAAATTATGTCTTTCGTAGATCTCTCAATGAGCGAGTAGTTTCCTTACTTGTTAGGGTTAGGAATAGGAAAGGGTTTGAGAGATGAAGATCTCTCATCTCTTTTCTTTGCCAATCTCTTATGAACATTAGGACTCCATGCATACTTTCATTTTTCGCTCCCTACGGCACTCTACCCACGAGGTAACGGTGATCCGTAGTATAAAAGACCGGAGTTGTAAGTTTTCCATGGAGGTTAGGGTAAAGATTAAGAAAGGAAGGATAAGGATCTAGAGGAAGAAACATCTTCCCAATCATCCTAATCCCCTTTATTAAAATTTACCATAACCCCTAATATGATATCTAATTAAAGGCATTGGAAAGAGGCGTAGATCTTTATTTACCAAACTTTACCTAAACCTAATCCTAGCAAGTTTCTAATCCTAGTATAACTCAACTTCGTTTTTAGATCTAATTAAAAGACCAAACACCATTTGGAATTAGCTTGTAAGAACATTTAGGAAAATTACAACATCCCTGTGGACCGACCCGTATTCACCAGCTAGCTTCATGCGACGCCGTTTTTGATTGCGGTTACTAAATATTTTTGACATACGAAATCAAATGGCGTCGTTGCCGGGGATGGCGTAAAATTTCCTTTTTGTAATTTCGGGTTAATATAAAATATAAAAAACTATAAAAAATTTTAAAAAAATCAAAAATATAAAAATTCTATCATCTTTTATTGTTTGAAGGGTTTTCTTTGTGAATCTTTGCAGGATTGTCGGATCTGAAACAACACAGAAGGCGAAACAGAAAAAGATACATCAAAACAGAGAGGGATTGCAAGTACAGAACAGTAGAAATTTTTTAGACACCTGAACCCTCCCCACGACCGCGATTCCGCCGCTAAGACCCACCTGCGACTGCGATTCCGCGGCATCTCCTTGTCTTCTCTGTGCGAAAATTGCTCGGTTTGTTTCCTTATTCTCCCCTCTGCAAATCCCCATATATCTTTTGCCAAATCTTCTGCAAGATTTCTTGCGCTAAAAATCTTCTTCCCCCTTCCAATAATTGATTTTCTGCAGGATTCTTTGCGCCGCGCTAAAAAGAAAATTGATTGCAAGTGATTTACTGCTTTGCATATTTTAATCGGATTTTAAGGGGCTTTTGACCAATTCAGATTGGGTAGGGATTTTATCACCCTTCTCAGGACCCCAGAAATCACTTAAAGTATTTGCATTGACCACTCTTAATTAAAAAATACTAGACTCGGCTCTAAGGAGTTCGAGCTCAATAGGACAGAGGACTAGTTATAGGCATCGGCCGTTTATCCTAACCTGACTTTGCGGTGTCTAGGCAAGTGTGTCAAGGCAAGTGGTTACTTAATTAGGACCGCTACTTGTAGCGGGGAGCCTCCCACTTACCTGGTACTTACCTAGCCGCAATTGGGGGTGAAGAGGCGGTTTGAGGTTCTATTTCTAGCCCTTTGGAACAGTTAGGAGCTGTCTAGCTGACCTAGGTGACCCTAGATCTAGGCCTGATTGTGCATTTGTGGTTGATTGCATTTGTGTCACAAGTCTTTTTTCAAAAATCTTTTTGCAAAAGCTCACATAAAAAGAAAAAGGAAAAATCTTTTCAAAACTTGCAACTTGTCGCTAAAGAAATCTTTGCACTCACTTCTTCTTATTGACGTTTTCTTACCTCCACATTCTGTCTTTCATCTTTTGACTACACTACCCTTTTAGTGTATGTCCGGTTGGACTAGAGACACTAGCGCCCGATCAGTTCGTGTTTCGTTGGTACCGACCGACGAACCTTTCAACTCCGAAGTCGAAATCCTTTCCACTTCTTCACTTTCACCTGCAAATTCTTCTTCCGAAGGTATGTCGAGATACAATCCTAGCAATACCTTACCGACGGGACTGATTCCACCTCCGTTAGGTGCGAATAACCCGAATCACCCTCCTGTTGAAGCGCCCACACGAGTCGCGCTCCAGGATCTTTTCTACCCCATCCGCACCGCCCTACCTACTTGTCTTTCCCTCCCACCGGCAAATGGGGACAATTTTGAGATCAAACCCCACTTCATCAATATGCTGCCCAAGTTTCATGGTTTGGAATCCGAAGATGCATATATCTTTATCAACAAATTCCAAAACGTTTGCGCCATGATGAAAACAACCCAATTAAGCGACGATGTATAAGACTAAGGGTCATTCCTTTCACCTTATGTGACTTAGCCGAGAAGTGGATATACAGCACAGCGTCGCATTCAATTAAGAATTGGGAAGAGTTTGTGAAAGGCTTTCTTAAAAAGTTCTATCCTCATCACAAAACTGCTAGAATCCGTAACGAGATTATACAATTTTCTCAGCTTCCGTCTGAACCATTTTGGAAGTGTTTTGAAAGATTCAAAGACCTACTTGTTCAATGCCCTCATCATGGGATCGAAAGTTGGAAACTTTGCCAAAAATTATACGAGAGATTAAACCCGGCAACGAAGCAGTTGCTAGAAACCATTTGTCAAGGTCACTTTCTAACCAAATCAAGTGACGAAGCGTGGCAGTTTCTTGAGGATCTTAGTGAACAAACAATTCAGTGGGAGAGCACCAAGACCACATCATCATCTTCTTCTATTGGTCAACCTAGGGCAGGCATACATCAATTAGAGATATCGATTGCTATGAAGGCAGAGATGGCCGCTCTTACGAAAAAGCTAGAAGCGATTGAGACCAAAATCTCATCGCCCTCTCCTGCCCCTGTTGTGCCTCCACGAACTGTTTATGCTTGTTGTTCGGATCCATCACATCTCACAGAAGAGTGTCCTTACAAATCATCTACTCAAGGACATGATCGAGTCAATGCTGGCTTTCAGCAACGACAAAGAAATGATCCATACTCTTCGACATACAATCCGGGTTGGAAGAGTCACCCAAATTTCGCTTGGAACCAAAATCAACAATTCTAAGGAAACAACAATTTTCAAAGGGCTCCTCCTCCACAACAAAAAGCACCTCCACAAACTCAATTTCAACAACCTTTCCAACAGCAACCTTATCCTAATCAAGTGAACAATTTTGTGCCTAACACTTCTTACCCGCCAAACAATTTTGTTCCACCTCAGAATGACAAGGTTAGCTCGCTCGAAAGAAGTCTAGATGCGTTCCTAAAGCAATCTACACAATCCGCAGCTAGGTTAGAGACTTATATTCAATCTTTGGTGCAAAACAGTGCCTCACACGATCAAAGCATCAAATCTATTGATGCACAAATTGCACAACTCAATGCTGCGTTGAAAGAGCGAGAAAAAGGAAAGCTTCCGTCTCAACCACTGCCAAATCCCGGTCACGCACACATTGCATATGAATAGCAGAATCATAACGTAAATGCTGTGACCACGTTGAGATCCGGAAAAGTGTTGCAAAACAATGTGGGTATTAACCATGACACCCCTGCCGGTGGTCTTTCTTCATCTTCTTCACCTTCTTCTTCTTTTTCAACGTTAGAGCCTACTCTTCATCCTTCACACGGCTCTACTTCTTCTAGCTCGAACGGACCCACTTCTCATAACACGAACACATCTACACAGGGAACGGCCGTTCCAACTCCACAATCTGATCCGCAAAAATTGGACTCAACAACTTTTCAAAATGTTCCTTTTCCAAACCGGTTGAGATCCAATAAACCAACTCCATAGATGGAGAAGATTGTAGAGTTGTTCAAACAGGTTAGCATAAATATCCGTCTTTTGGATGCAATCCAACAAGTTCCTTCATATGCAAAAATCTTAAAGGACTTATGCACCAAAAAGAGGAAGTCACAAGTACCAAAGAAAGTTTTCGTGGCTAATGCTGTTAGCGATGCTCTTGTCCAATCTTTACCCCAAAAGCACAAGGACCCCGGTTGTCCTACTATTTCGATAACAATTGGGGACAAGAACATCAATAGAGCACTATTAGATCTTGGTGCTAGTGTCAATTTGCTATCTTATTCGGTGTACGAGCAATTACGCGTTGGAGAGCTCAAGCCCACTCATTGTACTCTCCAAATGGCCGACCGATCCATCACCCATCCTAGGGGATATTTGGAGGATGTGTTAATTAGAGTAGGGGATTTAATTTTCCCCGTTGACTTTATTGTTATGGATACACAACCTGTCGCTAACCCCCGGAGTCAAATTCCGGTGATACTTGGTCGACCATTCCTTGCGACTTCTAACGCGGTGATCAATTGTCGTAATGGTTCAATGAATCTATCTTTTGGCAATATGACAATTGAACTCAACATTTTCAAGTTGGGAAATCAGCCTGCCGAGCCTAATTCTAGTGTACTTGATGTTTGCTTGATCAATGAGATCACGGAGGAGGACTGTGAGTTCGAAAATTTTATGTTTGATCACAGCACGGTTGACGCCACTAGTGCGTTCCTCCTAGAATCCGACACAGCTTTCACGGCGGACAACGATTATAAGTGTTTCACCTTTATAGATGATCTTGAAGACTCTCCACCAGAGTTTGATTCTTTTGCTTTTTTGGATGAGTTAGTTGAACCATCCGACTCGGTTGCGTACACTCGATTTGAACCTTTGATGGAATCCTTCGAGTTTGAAACAGTTACTCCATTATTACCATCTATTGTTTCGCCTCCTAAACTCGAACTCAATCTTTTGCCGTCGCACCTAAAATATGCTTATCTAGGTGAGAATGAGACCTTACCCGTTATCATATCGGCTTCCCTAGCTCTTGAGCAAGAGAAGGCCCTTTTAATGGTCTTACATAATAATCGGCAAGCTTTTGGCTGGTCTATGGTGGACATCAAGGGGATTAGTCCCCTCATAGTCGAACATCATATACACTTGATGGATAATGCCAAGCCGGTAAGGGATCCACAAAGACGCCTAAACCCCATTATGAAAGAGGCTGTCAAGAAGGAGATTGTTAAATGTCTTGATAGTGGTATCATTTACCCTATCTCAGATAGCCAATGGGTTAGCCCCATTCATGTTGTGCCAAAGAAATCGGGCATCACGGTCATTACCAATGAGGCAAATGAGTTAATTCCTACTCGCACCCAAACAGGGTGGCGAGTGTGCATCGACTATAGAAAACTCAATGCCGCGACAAGGAAGGACCACTTTCCTTTACCTTTCATTGACCAAATGCTAGAACGATTGGCTGGGCATGAGTTCTACTTCTTTTTAGATAGCTATTCCGATTATAACCAAGTCCCCATAGCCAAAGAGGATCAAAACAAGACCACCTTTACTCATCCCTTTGGCACTTTTGCTTATCGTCGCATACCCTTTGGGTTATGCAATGCACCCGCTACATTTCAGCGGTGTATGATGGGGATCTTTTCAGACATGGTTGAAAAGTTTTTGGAGATCTTTATGGATGATTTCTCCATTTTTGGTGACTCCTTCGACGAGTGTTTACGATATCTTGACGCAGTTCTTACCCGCTGTAGGGATAAGAACCTAATTTTGAATTGGGAGAAGTGCCACTTTATGGTACGAAAAGGCATTGTCTTAGGACATGTCATCTCGCAAAATGGCATAGAGGTTGATAGAGCAAAAATTGAAGTCATTTCTAATTTTCCTCCTTCTAAATGCGTCAAAGACATCCGAGCTTTCCTTGGCCACGCTGGTTTTTATAGACGGTTCATCAAGGATTTTAGCAATATTGCTAGACCCTTGACTCTCTTATTGGCCAAGGACACAACATTTGATTTTGACTCAACTTGCATGGAAGCGTTTGAGTCTTTGAAACACTCTCTCATTTCTGCGCCCATTCTTTCATCTCCAGACTGGACGCATCCTTTCGAAATTATGTGCGACACATCAGATTTTGCTATTGGTGCTGTTCTTGGACAGCACATTAATAAGATGCCGCACGTGATTTATTACGCTAGCCGAACACTAAATGAGGCCCAACTAAACTACACAACAACGGAAAAAGAATTTTTAGCCGTTGTGTTTACATTTGAAAAATTTCGGCCTTATTTAATCGGCTCACCAGTTATTGTGTACACGGACCGCTCAGCTCTTCGCCACCTTTTTGCGAAGAAGGATGCTAAATCGAGGCTAATACGTTGGATTCTCTTGCTACAAGAGTTTGACCTTGTCATAAGGGACAAAAAAGGATGTGAAAACGTAGTGGCCGATCACCTTTCACGACTTCCTTCTTCGCCTACGCTTGAATTTCCAATCACTGATGCTTTTCCCGATGAGCAACTCTTGACCGTTTCTTGCGAACCATGGTTCGCTGATATCGTAAACTACTTAGCCACCGGCTTGATCCCTAAAGATTGGTCGAAACAGGATAAACTTCGATTTTTGTCCCAAGCAAAGCATTTTTACTGGGATGGACCTTATCTTTTTAAATACTGTTTCGACCAAATCATTCGTCGGTGTGCACCGGAAAACGAGTTTAAGAGTGTGCTGTCTTTTTGCCACGATCAAGCATGTGGCGGGCACTTTGGCCCAAAGAAGACAGCCAAGAAAGTCTTGCAATGTGGTTTCTATTGGCCACGACTCTTCAAGGATGCATATGAATACTGCAAGACATGCTCCCGGTGCCAACACTTGGGCCGGATATAGCGGAGAAACGAAATGCCGCTCCAACCAATTTTGGTTGTGGATATTTTTGATGTTTGGGGAATAGACTTCATGGGACCGTTTCCAAGTTCTTTTGGGAATGTTTATATTCTTTTGGCTGTTGACTACGTTTCAAAATGGGTCGAGGCTGTGCCTAGCCAAACGAATGACAATAACGTTGTCGTTCGATTTCTTAAAGAACATATCTTTTCTCGATTTGGGCACCCTTGAGCGATAATAAGTGATAATGGTTCTCACTTTTGCAATAGGACTTTTGAGTCATTAATGCGCAAATATTCTATCACCCACAAGCTGTCAACGCCATACCATCCCCAAACATGTGGGCAAGCCGAGCTTTCAAATCGGCAAATCAAGCAAATCTTGGAGAAAACGGTTTCTAAAAACCGTAAAGATTGGTCACTCAAATTGATCGATACACTATGGGCTTTCCGTACTGCATACAAGACCGATCTTGGTATGTCTCCATACCGGCTTGTTTACGGGAAGGCTTGCCACCTCCCAGTAGAGATTGAGCATAAGTCATTTTGGGCTATCAAAGAGTTGAATTTGTCATTAGGAGATGCGTGCAGCAATCGAAAGCTGCAATTAAATGAACTAGAAGAGCTGTGGGATGAGGCTTACGATAATGCTGTAATTGCTAAAAACCGAACTAAGGTGTTCCATGATAAACACCTTCTGCGAAAAACGTTTAAACCTGGTCAACAGGTTTTACTCTATGATACTCGGTTACATTATCACCCCGGCAAGCTCCGTTCTAGATGGAAAGGACCGTTTGTAGTTCGCACCGTTTATCTGCACGGTGCGGTCGATCTTGAAAATCCGGAGGACGGTACTTTATTCAAAGTAAATGGACATCGATTGAAACCGTTCTTCACAGCGGACCATTCGGAGGAGCTCCTGCTTTTGCAGGAGCCGATTTACACCGATTGATTTTCCTCCACTTTCACCTCCGAATTTCCACTCAATTTTTCCAAAACATTATTTCAAATAAATTTTGGGGGGGTGTATAATATGTAAATAAAATAAATAAACAGGGGAGTGCCGACATTTTGACTCTCTTGGTATAGCATAACAGTGAGGACACTGTCCAGTTTAAGTTTGGGGGTATGCTCGGTAAGTTTTCTTCCTTCGCATTCATATGTATATTTTTGCATTGCATCTTTATATGAAAATCATAAAAATTTGAAAATTTTGAAAAATAAAAAAAATAGAAAAAGAAAAACCCATAAAAAATTGAAAAATTTCAAAAAAAATTATAAAAATTAATGTATTCAATTTTGGCTAATTGACTTGAGTTTGAAAAATAGGTCAACTGGTTAGGAACAACTAGATCTTAGACTTAGTGAATTAAAAAAGCCTAAAAATAACATTCCTTAAAAGTTTAACGGTAGAAAATATATGTCCTTATAGTTTATTTAGAAATAGGCAAATTTTAAGTTCACTTCTTGGGCTAAGTCGAAACAAAGGAAAAGTATTGATATTTTTATTAGAGTATAAGTTTAAAAAATAATTCCTAGCTTAAGTCTAGATTCTGAAAATGTATACCCTACAAATTGCACTAACACACACCTTGAAACTTGGAATAGTAGAGGAGACTTTGAAATGCTCTTGTCTAAAGTCTTTAGTACGAAGAAAATAAAAGAAAAAAAAGTGAATAAAGAAAAAAAAAATGAACACTGGTTTTTGTGATTACTTAAGGCTGCAAAAAATAGAAAAATATTTAGCGAGGGTGCTTCATCACCTAGTGCCTTAGACCATCTGGTTTGGGAGTCACTGCTAAAAGTCTTGGGTGTTGCAAGACTAGGAATTACGCTTTAAAGTGCAAACGCATTTTGTAATCGGTCGTTGGTACCTCAAGAAGTATTAACGGTCGCATGAAGGATGTGTAAGCAAAATTCAATTAAAAATTCACCTATTAAGAAGTGCTTTGGACAACGGACAAGAGTATGATTGCTTGATTTGAATTTCCAAGTGTAAGGGTGATTTAAACACACACGTAGGGATATGTGATTGGAGTTTAGATGAGAGAAAGGAGTGAAGAATAGAACTTGTATCTTTAGTAAGAATTGATAAAAATTCCTAAGTGGAGATGGAACCCTAGAAGGAAAACTTAAGAAATGCCGAAAGCTAAGTAAGTCTATAGAACGTATATAATCTTAAGTTAAATGATGAGGAAGTGTGAAGAATATGGGTGGATAATTTACAAGTCGACGATAATAGAATTCCTTGTTGGAAAACCTAGGTGGAGAATTAAAGTCGAGAAGCCGAATTGATAGGATTTTGTGGGTAGTATCCGCTGAAAACCCTCAGGAGACAACACTCCTCCTACTAGGGACACCTAGAGGTTTAACGGCTTGTTGCACGTGCTCAGTGCAATCGCGTTTCCCTACGAAAGTGCGGTTAGGTTTTTTGTCGAGAATAAAAAAATAAGTTTGCTCGAGGACGAGCATAAGATAAGTTTGGGGGTATTTGTTCATATCATAATATTGCATTTTATATTCCCCATTCTTATGCATTTTACAATAAAAACAGATGATTTTGACGCATGTCTGCTACATAGTACAGGTTACAGGTTCTTGGATCGAAAACAGTGAAAAAGACAAAAGATGATACAAAAGAGGGACTTTTGACCAAGTAGAAGGATCCTAGTCAAGCCTAGACGAAGAACAGTTCACAATGTACAAGGCAACGCAAGGTTCAAGATTATGAAGCGGGCGGTTAAAAGTCCACTGCAAATTGTTCACTGGAGATCTGGAACCAACGTAGAAGCCTAATTGATAAAAGAACCAAATAAATAAGAAGCCCAAACAGCAGAGGAAAAGCCCAGTAAAACAAACACTCTGAGTCGACCAAGGGGCCGCGGAACCGCGACCCTACCCCTACCCATGCCGCGGTTCCGCGGCCATCTTGTGCCCGGGGTTCGTGAAAATTTTACCAAAACTCGAGGCGGCGCTGAATGGTCAACATAAGGGCAAATTTGTAATTGTAGACGTACGAATCAATTGTAACTTAAGGTTTCTATGTCCTAGAAATAGAACCCAAGTCATTGTATTTTCTCATGCCTCTATTCATCAATAAAATTTCAGTTTCTTGAAGTTGGAGAGCATCAATCGTAAGTAGGTTTATTTTTCTGTCCTAGTTCTAGTTTTTAATTTCTGCCCTAGGTAAATTCTTTTCTTGCCCTAGTTTAATATAGTATAGAATTCTTATTAACTTGTAGTAGATCTTTCCTCTCTTTAATCAAAAAGAAAATAAAAATTATGTCTTTTGTAGATCCCTCAATAAGCGAGTAGTTTCCTCGCTTGTTAGGGTTAGGAATAGGGAAGGGTTTGAGAGATGAAGATCTCTCATCTCTTTTCTTTGCCAATCTCTTATGAACATTAGGACTCCATGCATACTTTCATCTTCCGCTCCCTACGGCACTCTACCCACGAGATAACGGTGATCCGTAGTATAAAAGACCGGAGTTGTAAGTTTTCCATGGAGGTTAGGGTAAAGATTAAGAAAGGAAGGATAAGGATCTAGAGGAAGAAACATCTTCCCAATCATCCTAATCCCCTTTATTAAAATTTACCATAACCCCTAATATGATATCTAATTAAAGGCATTAGAAAGAGGTGTAGATCTTTATTTACCAAACTTTACCTAAACCTAATCCTAGCAAGTTTCTAATCCTAGTATAACTCAACTTCATTTTTAGATCTAATTAAAAGACCAAACACCATTTGGAATTAGCTCGTAAGAACATTTAGGAAAATTACAACATCCCTGTGGACCGACCCGTATTCACCGGCTAGCTTCATGCGACGCCGTTCTTGATTGCGGTAATATATTTTTGATCGATAAAATCCCTCTCTAATCATGTACCCGTCTAGTGCTTCTTCATCGGTAATGTTACTCGTTGGGTTTTTGGCTTGTTGCCTTAGTCTTCTCTTTTCAGAGAAAGGCAGGCGACTGAGAACAACAGGTTCCCAAAGGATTTCGGTCTCTGTTTGTATGAAATTGGCGGCCGCAGTTTGATTGTTTACTAACACGCCTTTAGACAATTCTATTTTTAAAGACAAAGCGGTCCTCAATGGCATGACCTATCGCTCTGTGACAGGGGTAATGTTTGGGATCGTGGGTCATATTCGCTTCTTGCGGTCTCTTTGATTCTGGCAATTGTAGATCGTTTCTTAGAGCATTTTTGAATATTTTACGGACTTTGTCCCTTCTGAAGAAATAGACCTTATCCAGCTTCTTTTTTAGAGGCAATTCTCCTCCCTCTCTCAACATTGGCTTTCGAGGCTGGTTGGCATTAGGTCCGTTCATCCCATGCTTATTTTGGTTAGTTGAAATGTTAAAAGATTCGGTATCGTCAATTTCCGCTTTTGCGATTATCGTCCTTTCGGTTTCTCCAGGATATTTGTTATTTTTGGAATCCGAGGAAGATTCCTGGTTTGAGCGCTCCAACATTTGAACTTTCTTGGTCAGCTCTTGGAATGTCTTGAGACCCGCAGTGAATAGAAAAGGATTTATCCAGGTGCCGAGATTTCTGATGAGGAGATTGACAGATTGATCTTGTTCCAACGGTGGCTCACATTTGACGGAGAGATTGCGTCATCGGATTATAAAATCAGTGCTGCTTTCATTGTTCTTTGGCTTGGTCCTTACGAGACCGGCAATGGTGATCTTATCGCTGACACTCATGAACCTTTACTGAAATAGAGATTCCATTTAGACGAAAGTAGTAACGGAGCCATCCGGTATGTTTGTATACCAGTCGAAAGCGATATCGGTTAAGCTTTTAACAAACTGGCGGAGGAGAAATGCATCATTGCCTCCAGTATTCCCGCAAGAAGCTTTAAAATGGGTGATGTGTCGATTCGCATTTCCCGTCCCATCGAACCTTTCGAATTTGGGGGCGACACAGCACTGGGAAACTCCACAAGATCGTATTGTGCATGGTATGGTCTCCCACTACTGCCAACATTTTTCTGAGCCTTTGCTTCGGCCACTAATGTTTTAATATGTTGGTGACCAAATCCATGATCCGGTCTTGCGTTAGTGGAATACTGCCATTAGGGGCCAAGGCGTCTCCAGAAGCGAAATGCGGTCGGCTTTCGTGTAGCTCGCCTACATTTGGACTTAAAGGGATGGGCATTGGCTGCATCAGGTCGTTATTATCCGGTTTATGAGTAGAGACTTACGCTTGATTGAAGGGTGGCCGAGCAACTTGAGCCGTAAGCTGCATCACAACATTCGTCAAGTCATCAATTTTAGAGTAAAGCCCTGGCCATCTCCTTGTCTTTACTTTTGAGCTGTTTTCAAAGCTCTTGAAGTAGCTATTGTTCTGCGGTTGTCACGCCCCGCTTCCCAGTATACAGGTAAGTAGGCATGACGGGCACGCGACGTATTTACTCAGAAGTAAACACGTTAAGCGTAAATAAACAATATAAATAAATGCACAAGAATAACAAGAGATGTAATATAAATATCAACTTTTATTAATGTCCATTCTTTACATTACAACTGATTTGAAAAGTAAAATATACAATGATAAAAGCAATGTCTAAACAGTGGCATACAAATGAAAAGGTAAGTATAAGTAAAGACTAGAAGTATGGCTCCTCTGTGAACTGATCCAAGTCCTCCTGGCTGGGCTTGGTCTCCTGAGAGTCGGGTCCTCCTAACGAACATTCCAAAGAAAGAAGAGACATGAATGTCGTCAGCGAACTAGTGATCGGTAAGTCCCAAAGATAAAGGTGGAATAGAACAAGTAAAAAGAAAGAGCTGGTAATTATACAGGTATATGTTTGTTATACTAACGTAGTTGTTTGTAGCTTGGTACAGAATATATCAATGTATACGAGAGAAGTCCAACTATTCTGTGGACTATGGAAACATGTAAGTACAAAGCCCCGTCAAAACCCACGGGATAACGGCACGAGAGTTCATGTAGGTGTCTTTTAGTGTCCATCATCGTGCCACTTTTAATACATTCCGTACCAATCTACCCTCTTAAAACCCCATAATGTATTGTATTCAAGTATAGTTATCAGACTTGCCGAGACCATGGATACAAGTTGTTCATGTAATCAGGTTCAGGATGTAAACAAGTAGGCATGTAATCAAGTCAAGTTATAGCCATGGTTCGGTCAAGTCATGTTTGCATATTGATCTTGTTCTGGTATTCAGGTTCAGGTTCAAGTATACATGTTGGTATATTGGATTCGTGTTGAATTGGATTCTAATTTGGATTAGACTCAGATTGATTTGGACTCAGACTTGAGTCAGACACTTAGAACTGATTTAGATCCTGAATTAGATTTGGGAGTTATCGGTAACTGTTATACATGGACGACAAGATTTGTGTCTTTTTTCAAGACAATTACCATTGTTAACACCGTTAGGTTTTTCTACCTTAAATAGGTAAGCACTTACTTTCTCCGGCTCCCTGAGGCTCAAGAGAATTGATCTCGCTTAAACTCATATTTACTAAAGTCCTTAAATGGAATTTTATATAACCCGAGGGGGTTTTATGAAAAATATTTTATATACTTTCAAAATAAAACTCAAGTTTTTATTTATCGTATTTAGGGTTTTCATGGATGTAACTTTTAAGATTTGAGGTATTTTAGTGAATATTAACTTGCTTGAATAGTTCAAGATATTTTAGTGTAAGACTTGTTTTGTATTGATACTTGATGGTAATTTAGTGAAATCTGTCATTCTTTTATTTTTAGAAAAACATGGAATTTTATTATAACTTGAAAAATATGTGGTTTGATAATATTTATATAATATTAAAAATTAATTTTATTATTATTAGAAAATCTTGTTTTTCTTAAAAATCGTATGAAAAAACTCTCGAGTCCGAATGCTCCGTGAGGAGATCTGCATCTCGCTCTACTAGCCTAAGAATGTGCGATAATCCGCACCATCCAATAGCGGGTTTCCCAAAATGGGTTGTAGAGGTATAATCGCAAAAAATTTAATAATACAATTAAAAAGAAAACCGGGTTTTTATAGTCGATGGTATTTTAATGAAATATTGTATTTGCCACAAAAATATGTTTCTAAGAGTATCGTGCTATGTAAACATGTATGTATGTGAGGGGTAGGTCATTACCTCGTGAAGTTTTCTAGAGGTATGATTATGCAAAAGTAATAAAAGATGACATATATAAAGTTCATGATATTTAAATGTAAAAGTTGATTTAAAGTTATCTATCACGATGTATTTGAGTGAAAATTATTTCTAAACATTAGGTTTATGGTTATAAACATAGGGTAAGAGTTTGCATGAAAGTTATTGAAGAAAATAATGAAATTTTTAGGTTTTAGAATGAGATGTCGGTAGTAACTCCACTTACCGATATGTTTTATAACGAGAACTTTTTTAGGAAGAAAGAATAGAATGGAGAGGGACTTACAAGTTGTAAGGGTGGAAAAGGAGGTAAAAAGAGATGTGGTATTCTTTGTGGCGTCGTGGAGTCGCCGGAACTTACTTAGATCCTCGCCAGAAGGCGGTCTTTGGCTAACTCCACTTGTACTCTTCTTTTACTTAGAAAAATTTGATAATTTTGGCTCGGGATTTCAGAATGAGGAGGGGCTAGGGTATGAGATTGTATTTATAGTGTGGAATTAGGGTTTTTGGAATTGAAAGGATGAATTAAAATGCATTAATTGGGGAAATTGAATTCTCTGTTTAAATTCAGAGTAAACAAACAGTGCATGGGTAATGGGGGTAGGGGAAGAGTCGCTTGTGCAAAGCACGGGCCTCATCCCCTACGGACCGACCGTCGGTGCTGGCCCAAGGGCTAATCTTGCCGGCCATCTTTTTAGAGGGGAGTCATTGGATCTTGGCCACGTGTTCATGTCGCTGTTAATAATATTATGGACATGTTTGTTTTTCCTGACTTTTCATTTCTATGTGCAGTGCATGTGTAAACTTTTGGGCTTCCAAAAAGTTTAAAAGAAAATTTAGAAAAAAATAATGTGGCTGATGGGGTTCGAACACAGGGGCTGCGTCACAACAGTGCAAGTCTAGGTACAAGTGCTTTCTTACTGTTCTCAAACAAAAATAACTTATAAATTGTACTCAGTCTTGCAAACTCCTTTCTATACATTAAATTAAAAAATTTCGTACAGTAAAATCAGAGTCATTACATTCTACCCTCCTTATAAAAATTTCGTTATCGAAATTTACAATTACATAAGGACTAGTTTACAAATAAGAAAGGGTATTTTGCACGCATGTCGTCTTCTCGTTCCCACGTTGATTCTCTTGATGAATCTTTTCTCCACATTACTCGGACCAAATTTACTTCCTTGTTCCGAAATGTCTTTATTTTTCTGTCCAGGATTTCAACGGGTTGCTCACAAGATAGGTCCGTCTGTACAATGGGCTCGGAGTGATCAAGGATGTGGCTAGGGTCGCTCGCATATCTTCAGAGCTGCGATATGTGGAACACGTCGTGCACTCCTTCCAATGAGAATGGTAGTACTAAACGGTATGCCACTTCTTCGACTCGTTCGAGTATGTCGAACGGTCTTATATATCTGGGATTGAGCTTACCCTTCTTGATAAAGCGGATTACTCCATAGTTTGAAGAGATCTTTAAGAAAACATGATCTCCAGGTTGGAACTCCAGGTGTCGGCGCTTTGCATCAGCCCAGTGCTTCTATCTGTCTTGGGCTATACGCATTCTTTCCCTGTTCGTGCGATCTACGTCCACAGTTACCACGATCATCTCTGGTCTTAGGAGTTCACGGTCTCCGATGCCATCCCAACTTAGTGGTGAACGGCACTTCCTTTCATAGAGAGCTGCAAATGATGTTATTCCAATACTTGCCTGATAGCTGCTGTTGTATGAAAACTTCACAAGGTGTAGGTGATCTTCACACGAACCTCCGAAGTCTAATGTACAAGCTCTTAGCATGTTTTCCATAATCTGAATTGTTCGCTCAGACTGTCCATCTGTTTTTGAATGGTAAGCTATGCTGAAGTTCAGACTCGTTCTCAGGCTAGCTTGCAGACTATACCAAAACTGTGATCGAATCTGGTATCACGATCGGAGACGATGCAAACTGGTACTCCATGTAATCTTACGATCTCTTGCATGAGTTCATGGGTATCAATAATAGTACACTTGAGGTTAAATCTTACTTTAGATCCATGCTTCCTCCATGTACTTCTTCGCTAACGTCTCGGTAGATGGCTAACACAAAATGGGATGAAGTGAGCGGACTTGGTGAGTCGATCCACAATAACCTATACTGCATCTTTACCTTTCGTGCTGCGAGGAAAAGCAGTCACGAAGTCCATAATAATGTGCTGCCATTTCCATTCTGGGATAGGTAACGGTTGAAATAAACCAGCAGTTCTGTGATGTTCAGTCTTTATTTGCTGACACACCAAGCACTTGGCTACGCTTCTGGCTACTTCACGCTTCAGTCCATGCCACCAGTAGTGTTGTTGTAGATCCTTATACATCTTTGTACTGCCAGGGTGTACTGAGTACGGAGAGCTGTGAGCTTCTTTCATCAACTCTTCCTGAACAGGACCTTGCGGTACATACAATCTACTTTCATATCTTAAGGATCCATCTTCGTGGATGATAAAGTCCGTTCGAAATCCACTTTCTACTTGTTCTCGGATCTTTTGCAGTTTGACATCATTTGCTTGAGCTGATTTGATCCGATTAACAATAGTAGACCGAACTTGTAAGTTTATCAACTTTGAAGCATTATCTGGCATAACTACCTCGATCTCCATCCCGTGCAGTTCTTGCTTCTGCTTCCACTGTGCGGTGAGATTCATTGATAACGGCTGACGGCTAAGTGCATCAGGAACTACATTCACTTTCCCTGGATGATATTATAGGTTGATGTCGAAATCCGCCATAAGTTCTAGCCATCTTCTCTACCGCATGTTTAACTCCTTCTGAGTAAATACATATTTCAGACTTTTGTGGTTCGTGTATATATCCACTCGTTCTCCAAGAAGATAGTGGCGCCTAATTTTAAGTGCAAAGATAACGGCTGCCAACTCCAAGTCATGTGTTGGATAGTTGCGCTCATGAACCTTTAGTTGTCTTGATGCAAAAGCTACAACCTTTCCATGCTGGTGTAGAACACATCCTAATCCCTTACCGGACGCATCGCAATGCACAACGAAATCTCTAGATTGATCCGGTATTACGAGAATAGAAGCTGATGTCAATCTTGACTTAAGTTCTACAAAAGCATGTTTACATGCTTCTGACCACATGAATGTGTAGGGTGTTTTTCGTCACCCCATTGAGATGGGAATACGCACGCGCTTGTCAGGCGTACTACAGATTCCCCCTGCCTAGGATAGGGGGGATTAATGATTGTGGGGATCCGAATCTCCGGCAGCCGCGGACTAAGCTGTCGTTAATTACCTCTCGCCTTTGGAGCGAGAGAACCTCCGATTCACGGGTCAAACAGGCCATGCTAACTCAATGTGCAGTGTTGTGTTTTGGAAGGGCTTTGGATATATCGGGGGCCCGCAGAGTTTTTACGGGGGTCCCGCTACCCGGATAGCAGGCTGGGGGTCAAGGGGGTTAGCAGCCCCCTTGCAGGATGCGGGGCAGTGTTGTGGAATGTGTGTGTGTGTGTGTGTGTATAAAGGGAAAGGGCATCCAAAGGATGCGTGGGAGAGGGCGCCAGCGCCCCACGTGTCTGGCACGCGGGCGCTGTGCGCCAGAGCGCCACCGCCCCACGTGCCTGGCACTTGGGCGCTGGGCGACAGAGCGCCAGCGCACCGTGTGCCTTGCACGCGGGCGCTGGGTGTTAGCAGCAGAAAGGACTTGGTCCCTGAACTGAGAGCTACGCTCCAAAAAAGAAATATTTATTATTTTGTATATATATGTATATATATTTTTGAGGAGTTGAACTCCTAAGATATTTTGGAGCTGATGGAAGGGACTTCTCCCTTGAGCCCTGGATCTTCCCCAAAATAGGGTTCTTGGAAGCGGGTCTCCTTCTTTCTCCTATGTTGGCAGGATCTTGAAGAACAAGAAGTATGAGATTTTAAAAATCTCTCCTTTTTGAGATCTAATAGAAGATCTGAGTTCCCCTTTGTGGGTTTTATGGTGAAAAACTATTTAGTTTTGGAAAAGAAAGAATAAAACTCTTGATTTAATTCAAAAAAGAAGAATATTTAGAACCTTGAGGAAGAAGGAGGCACAAAAACCCTAATTTTTTTAGAGGAATGAAAAGTATATTTTTTATTCATCATCATGTTGCCTTATATACGCTTACACATTTACATATAGCCCATTGGGATTTACAAAATGGCATTTTGCCCATCCCATGGCTCATGTGCCATTTCTTTTTGCACATAAGCCATGGGCTTGACAAAAATTTGGCTTTATACCCATTCATGCATAAAAAATTACATTAAAATTATTTATTACATGATTTTTATGTTGGCATGGGGAAGCTGGCCGTGGGCTCGACTTGGGCATAGGCCCGCTTGACCTGAGCTTGGGCCCACCTGGCTTGGGGTTGACCTTGAATTTGACTTGGTCAACCGGGGTGCAATTTTCGATCCCAACAAAGTGCCCCCATCAATAAATGCACACCACATATATGGGTCGTGTGCATGAAATTGATGGATTTTCTTTCACGTGGAGGCGACTTGCTTTGGTTTCCACTTTTTAGGATGCTTTGCCCTTTTAACGACATGGACGGTCGACGCTTGACGTCTGTGATAGACGTTTCCCTGGCCCAGAGTGATTTGGTAGACGTGCCCTCGACACGGAGTGTCGCTGGTCGACGTTTCCCTGAGGCGGAGTGTCTATAGTCGTCGTGCCCCCGGCACGGAGTGTCTGCTTGACGTATCCCCGAGGCGGAGTGTCGGCCGGTTGACGTGTCCCTGAGACGGGGTGTCTGTTTGATGTTTTCCCGTTACGGAGTGTCGGCTGGTTGACTTGTCCTCGGCACGGAGTGTCTGCTTGACGTTTCCCCATTACGGAGTGTCGCTGTTGGACGTTTCCCCGGTACGGAGTGCCGCTGGTCGACGTTTCCCCGAAGCGGAGTGTCTGTAGTAGACGTGCCCCCGGCACGGAGTGTCTACTTGACGTTTCCCCGAGGCGGAGTGTCGGCTGGTTGACGTGTCCCCGGTACGGAGTGTCTCTGTTGAACGTTCCCCGGTATGGAGTGTCGACTGGTTGACGTATCCCCGGTACGGAGTGTCTGTAGTCGACGTTTCCCCGGCACGGAGTGTCGCCGGTCGATGTTTCCCCGAAGCGGAGTGTCTGTAGTCGACGTGCCCCCGGCACGGAGTGTTTACTTGATGTTTTCGCGAGGCGGAGTGTTGGCTGGTTGACGTGTCTCCGAAATAGAGTGTCTGTAGTCGACGTGCCCCCGGCACGGAGTGTTTGCTTGACGTTTCCCCGAGACAGAGTGTTTGTAGTTGACGTGCCCCCGGCACGGAGTGTCTGCTTGACATTTCCCTGAGGCGGAGTGTCGGCTGGTTGACGTGTTCCCGAGACGGCGTTTCCCCGGCACGGAGTGTCGCTGGTTGACGTATCCCCGGTATGGAGTGTCTGCTTGACGTTTCGCTGGTACGAAGTGTCGTCTGGTTGACGCGTCCCCGGTACGGAGTGTCTGCTTGACGTTTCCCCGGCACGGAGTGTCGCTGGTTGACGTGTCCCCGGTACGGAGTGTCTGCTTGACGTTTCCCCGGCACGGAGTGTTGCCGGTCGACGTGTCCCCGGTACGGAGTGTCTGCTTGACGTTTCCCCGGCACGGAGTGTCGCCTCCCCGGTACGGAGTGTCTGCTTGACGTTTCCCCGGTACGGAGTGTCGGCTTGACTTTTCCCCGGCACGGAGTGTCGCTGTTTGACGCAGAGATCGATGTTGGAATTGGTTGGTTTGATTTGTTTGAGAGGAATTTGGAATTTGTTTAGCATCAGTATTGCTACACTGGAATAATGCCAGGAGCAACTCATCATTTGGCCTGGGAGGTCTTATGATTTTGGTTTTGGTTTGGCATCAGCACCACTTACACTGGAATATGGTACCAGGAGCGAATCATCATTTGCCTTTCCCTGTTGGGAAGCGATGGCTTAGGAGACATGTTTAGATCCCTATCACCTAAGGCTTTTCAATTTTATGGGCCGTAAGGATCCCATAAAAGCATTTTCTCCCTATTAGTCGTAAGGATCCCGTAGGTGCATTTTCTCTTTAGGAGTCGTGAGGACCCCTAAGTGTGTTTTTCCTTTGTGAGTCGTAAGGATCCCACGAAAGTGTTTTCTTACGAGTCGTGAGGATCCCGTAAGTTTGTTCTCCTCATGTATCGTGAGTACACATTGGTGGGTCTTTCTAAATGGAGCATAATTCCAAGGATGGAGACCAGCCGCGTAACTGGTGATTGCGGTGGGGCATGGGTATGATGAGAATTATTTGAGCACGTGGATTGTATATGGTAGTCAACTTGGGGACCAACCATAGGGCCGGAAGAATTTTGAGAATTTGAATTTTGGTTGGCATCTGCATCGCTGCACTGGAATATGGTATCAGGAGCAACTCATCATTCGACGTTAGGCCATTCAGAAATTTGGAATTTTGGTTGGCGTCTACATCGCTGCACTGGAATATGGTACCAGGAACGACTCATCATTCGCCGTTTTGGGATTTGGAATTTGGTTGGCGTCTGCATCGCTACACTAGAATATGGTACCAGGAGCGACTCATCATTCGCCGTTTTTTACCACGATTGCTCTATCATTTCAGCTTTTCTTATCGCGAAAGTCGCGGTTGCCCTATCATTTCGGCTATTTATTCGTGATTGCCCCATCATTTCGGCTTTATTCTCATTTTTATTTTTACTCGCTGATTTTTATTGCGAGTTGCCCCATCATTTCGGCTTTTTATTTATATATACATATATATATATTTGTTTTTATTTACACATTTTTACATCCCCAGTTTAACGACTTAGAGGTCGTCTGTTCCCAGTTTAATGACGTGGTGGTCGGCGGTTCCCAGTTTAAAGACTTAGAGGTCTATCATTCCCAGTTTAACGACGTGGTGGTCAGTTGTTGGAGCTTGGGCTCGATTTTGCAGGAACCACGGACTCCTTGGGCTTAATTACATGAGCGAACTCTTCATCATTTGGATCAAGCTGGTGTTGGATGGCAACAACCGCATCATTGTCATGGCTATAAGGCGTAGGAGGAATTGTTCCTCCGAGCTCCATCATATAGGCCGTATGGGTTGTGTGCCCGTCTATTGCTTCTTCATTGGCAATGTGGCTCGCTTGGCTCTTAGCTTGTTGCCTTGGTCCGCTTTTTTTAGAGAAAGGCAAGTGTCTGAGAGAATCAGGTCTCTGAAGGACTTCGGTCTCCATTTGTATGAAATTGGCGATCGCAGCTTGATTGTTTGTTAACACGCCAGGGGACAACGATATTTCTCCCGCTTTGTATTGTTTCTCGACCCAATCCTTGAATATGCAACAGTCTTCAATAGTGTGTCCCAGCACTCAGTGGTACGGGCAAAAGTTGGGATGATCAGTCCTGTTCGCTTCACTTAGCCTTTTTGGTTCTGGTAGCCGCAAGCCATTTTTCAGAGCATCTTTAAAAAAAATTTGGACCTTGTCCCTTCGGAAAGAGTAGACCTTATTTCTTCTTTCCTCTAAAGTTTGCTCTCGAGATTTGTTAGTCTTTGCTCCGCCCGCTCTTTGCTTATCCAAAGAATCGGTGTTGTTGGAGCTTTCGCTTTTTCGGTTGTCGTCCTTCCGATATCTCGGTCTGTTTGTGAATTGGAGATTCTGAGTGGACTCGGGCTTTGAGCGTTCCAACATTTAAACTTTCTTGGTCAGCTCTTGGAATGTTTTGAAGCCTGCGGTGCACAGAAAAGATTTCATCCAGTCGTTCAGATTTTCTATAAGAAGACTGACAGATTGGTCTTTGCTCCAACGGCGGTTCGCATTTGATAGAGAGATTGCGCCATCGGACTATAAAATCCATGTTACTTTCGTTGTTCTTTGGCCCGGTCCTTACAAGGTCAGCAATGGTGATTTTATCGCTGAAACTCATGAATCTTTGCTTGAACATGGATTCTATTTGAGCGAACGTCATGATCGAGTCATCCGGTATGCTTGCATACCAATCGAAAACAACATCGGTTAAACTATTAACGAACTGGCGGAGGAGAAGCGCATCATTGCCCCCAGTATTCGCACATGATGCTTTAAATTGGGCAATGTGTCGGTTTGCATTTCCTGTCCCATCAAACCTTTCAAATTTGGGGACGACATAGCCAGTAGGAAACTCCATAAGATCGTACCGAGCAGGGTATGGTCTCCCGCTGCTACTGACCTCTTTTTACTCTCCGGCTTCGGCTACCAATGTTTTGACTTTGTTAGCAACCAAATCCATGATTTGATCTTGAGTTAGCGGGTTGCTGTCATCGGTAGCCAAGACATTTCCCGAGATAGGATGCGACTGGCTTTCGTGCGGTCCGCCCACCTTTGGATTTGAGGGAATAGGCATCGGCTGTCTCGGGACACCGTTTCCCGGTTCATGAGTAGGACCATGCGCTTGATTGGGCGGCAGAGAGGCAACTTGAGCTGTGAGCCGTAAGACGACGTTTGTCAAGTCGTCAATTTTTGAGTAGAGCTTAGTCATCTTCTTGTCTCTACTTCTAAGCTGCTTTCGGAGCTCCTGGAGAAGTTGCCGCTCTGCGGTCTTAGGATGGAAAGTTGGTTCATCTTCGCTTTCCGAGCCCGACTACTCATGAACTGAGGGCTCTCCCTGCTTATCTGCTTCATTGGAAGGGTCTTCATTACCTTCTAGAGGAGGCTGGTCTTGGAATGTGGCGGCCATATTCATACCAGATTGAATTTGAGATGTAGTGGCCCCTTCCTTGCTCTTGCCGCGCGTGCCCACCATGTAGACAGTGTGGACCATATATCCGGCTGTCTCTTTATCATTGGCGGGGAGCTTAGAGAAGACACCCGATCGAGCAGTTGTTGAGGGTACCGTTGGAGTTTGGTCGAGATGCCCCGTCGCTTCATTGACGTTAATGGCCTTGCCCCCAGCTGGAGCGATGGAGAGACGTTCGGAAACGGATTTGCGTTTGGGTTGGGGCGCCCTCGAGACCACCACATTTAGCCTCTTGCCTTTCAAGACCGGTTTGTCGGTTACCGGAGCTTGAGGTGCAAGAATGGCGTTAGCTGGCATGAACAGAATAGAGCCGAACTGTAGCAGCGGCTCCTCCCACTGTCGCCTAAGACTGGCCGGGAGGACTGTCCTGGAGTCCATCTTCATCATGTAGGAGATGGGAGCTGAGTTCATCTTTGGAGATATTGTTGAAGATTGATTGCTTGAAAACCTGCATGAAAGATCATTATTTTAGTATAACTATAGATATGTATATTTATTGAGTTCGCATGAACGTTTAACCCGAAATATAGGAGGAGAGAAAGGTCCCACCAGGCGTGTCAGAATCTGTGGGGTGTTTTTCGTCACCCCATTGAGATGGGAATATACGCTTGTCAGGCGTACTACAGATTCCCCCTGCCTAGGGTAGAGGGGTTTAATGATTGTGGGGATCCGAATCTCCGGCAGTCGCGGACTAAGCTGCCGTTAATTACCCCTCGCCTTTGGAGCGAGAGAACCTCCGATTGACGGGTCAAACAGGCCATGTGAACTCAATATGCAGTGTTGTGTTTTGGAGGGGTTTTGGATATATTGGGGACCCGCAGAGTTTTTATGGGGGTCCCGCTACCCGGATAGCGGGCTGGAGGTCAAAAGGGGCTAGCATCCCCCTTACGGGGTGCGGGGCAGCGCCCCGCTTGTAGAGTATGTGTGTGTGTATAAAGGGAAAGGGTATCCAAAGGATGCATGGGAGAGGGCGCTAGCGCCCCACGTGCCTGGCACGCGGGCGCTGTGCACCAGAGCGCCAGCTCCCTACGTACCTGGCACGCGGGCGCTGTGCGGTCCCTGTACTGAGAGCTGTGCTCCAAAAAGAAAATATTTATTATTTTGTATATATATGTATATATTTTTGAGGAGTTGAACTCCTAAGATAATTTGGAGCTGATGGAAGGGGCTTCTCCCTTGAGCCCTGGATCTTCCCCAAAATAGGGTTCTTGGAAGCGGGTCTCATTCTTTCTCCTCTGTTGGCCGGATCTTGAAGAACAAGAAGTATGAGATTTTAAAAATCTCTCCTTTTTGAGATCTAATGGAAGGTCTGAGTTCCTCTCTGTAGGTTTTGTGGTGAAAAACTATTTAGTTTTGGAAAAGGAAGAGTAAAACTCTTGATTTAATTCAAAAAAAAAAGAATGTTTAGAACCTTGAGGAAGAAGGAGGCATAAAAACCCTAACTTTTTTGAGAGGAATGAAAAGTATATTTTTTATCCATCATCATGTTGTCTTATATACGCTTACACATTTACATATAGCCCCTTGGGATTTACAAAATGGCATTTTGCCCATCCCATGGCTCGTGTGCCATTTCTTTTTGCACATAAGCCATGGGCTTTACAAAAATTTGGCTTTATGCCCATTCATGCATAAAAAATTACACTAAAATTATTTATTACATGATTTTTATATTGGCATGGGGAGGCTGGCCGCGGGCTCGACTTGGGCATAGACCCGCTTGACCTGGGCTTGGGCTCACCTGGTTTGGGGTTGATCTTGAATTTGACTTGGTCAACCGGTATGCAATTTTCGATCCCAACAGAATGCTTCATCTTTACGTGTGAGCTTGGTCATGGGTATTGCAATATTTGAAAAACCTTCGATGAATTTTCGGTAGTATCCTGCTAAACCCAAGAAACTTAGAATATTCTTCACCGTCTTTGGTGTCTGCCATTCGTTGACAGCTGACACTTTAGCTGGATCTACTGAGATTTCTTCGCCCGAAACAATGTGTCTGAGAAATCCGACTTGATCTAGCTAAAATTCGCACTTGTTGTACTTGGCATAGAGTTGATACTGTCGCAATGTCTCCAGGACAATCTGCAAATGCTCAGCGTGCTCTTTCCAATTATTTGAATACACTAGGATGTCGTCGATAAAAATAACAACGAACCTATCTAAGTACTCTCGGAAAACTTGGTTCATCAGATTCATAAATATCGTAGGTGTATTGGTCACTCCAAATGGCATCACCAGATATTCGTAATGACTATAACGAGTCCTGAACGCCGTTTTAGGAATATCAGACTCTTTGACTTTCACCTGACGATAACCTGAACGGAGATCTAGTTTTGAAAATACGCAAGACCCACTTAGTTGATCGAAAACATTATCGATACGCGGTTGTGGATACTTGTTCTTTATCGTCACTTCGTTCAGAACTCGGTAATCTATACACATTCTGTATGAACCTTCTTTCTTCTTTACAAGCAAAACTGGAGATCCCCAACTTGATGTACTGGGACAAATCCAACCTTTCTTCGGAAGTTTGTCCAACTAAGTTCGGATCTCTTTCAATCCTTCAGGACTTAACCGGTACAGAGCTTTTATCACCGGTTGTGCACCAAGTACTAAGTCAATGCTGAATTCAAGAGCTCGATCGAGAGGCAAACCTGTTATATTTTCAGGAAACACATCCTCGAACTCTCGAACTACTTCTGGCTTGTCTTCTTCCGCCTGTAATGTTGCAATCACTGCTTTCTTTGGTTTAACCTTTTAGGTGCTAGGTTCCTGGGTACGGTCACCACTCTTGAAATAAAAGACCGGACGATCTGGTATCTCGAACACTACCCTCTTTTGACGACAGTCGATGGTAGCGAAGAAAGTTCCTAGCCAGTCCATTCCCAAAACTACGTCGAAGTTCGGTATGTCCAGCACCTTGAAGTCCGTATAAAATTCTCTACTGCAGACGACCACTGGACACTGATCATATCCCATAGTTGCCTTTAGAATGCCGTTCTCTGAACTGACATTCCAGCTGGATACGAGCGGTTTAACTGGAATCACATGAGTTCGAACGAACCGTTGCGACATAAAGCAATGTGATGCTCCAGTATTGAAGAGTGCTAAAACGGGTAGGGAGGCTACTAAGATTGTATCTAAGTTGTATGGGATATATTTAGGTATAGGAAAAATATATTGAGGTATACAAAAATTGAAAATATGAAAGATTGGAAATTACCAGTGATGACTTGCCCAGTGGCTTCAGATTCTTCCACAGTCATTATGAAAGCCTGACGCCGGGGTACATTCCTCCTTACTGGAGGCACATTCCTCTGTCCTTAGGGCACGTTTCTCTGCCCTTGAGGCATATTCATCTGTGCCTGATGGAATTGATGAGGAGGCTGTGCAGGAGGTCCACTGGAGGTGGAGCAGGTAAAGCAAGACGAGGTGATGGCTGGTCTGGGTGCGGGAGCTGGTTGAGACGATGTGGGCAAGCTCCAATGGCGTAAGTGGATGAGCCATAAATCAAGCACATGTCATTCGCACATCTGCAATCCTTCGCCAAGTGTCTATTCCTCTTGCATTAGAAGCAAAAGTCTGGACTGGGCCGGTTAAAAGTTACTCCCGATCTCCTGGGTACAAATATGGCCTGCAAGAGGCTCCTCCTACCATCTGAGTGGTAGGACGTTTCACACCGGCAGTCTGAGATCAGCCGTTCTTATTCACTACTGCCTCATATCGTCGGGCAGCCTTCAGCGCAAGATCATGAGTTGGGAAATCCCTTGTAGCTAGTGCAGCTTGGATCTCCGTGTCTAACCCCTGTTGAAATCTTCGTGCCCTGATCTCAGCAGTCGGGATCAGGTGTGCCGCGAACCTGTTACGAACTTGTGTTAGCAGTATAGTATGTAATATCAAGAAATTGAATATTGATATATCTTACCTGTTAAGCATGGTAAACTCAGTATCGTATTCATCCACGGATTTGTTCCACATTGAACCTTGCTGTAAGTGGATGAACTGTTGTTCCATGTCGAAACAGACAGTCTCGGGGAAATATTTGTGTCGAACATATCGCGAAATGTCCTCCATTCAATCAGTTGGGCGAGCCGGCTTTCTTTAGTCTTCCATCAGACTCTGGCGTTATCAGTTAGTTGCAGCTTTGCAATTCTCACCCAAGCAACCTCTGTCACTTGTGCTGCTAGAGGTCATCTTCTATAGACTGAGCATATTCCTCTACCTCTAGTGGGCTCTCTTTTCCTGAAAAATACTTCGGATGCAATGTTCGGAATTGCTCTACTCCGGGTGCTTCAGCTTCAAGGCGGTATAAGAGGATAACAGGCTGCTGCTGACCCTCCAAGAGGCTCTTTATCGCCTCAAGCAATATTGTCTGCTTGTTGATAGGAGCTGCAACGGTAGGAGGTGGTGGTAGAGTAGGAGGTGGGGTGTTTCCATTGACGTTCGTGCTTGTGCTGTTGGGAGAATCCATGACCTTGATAGAAAAAAAAGGTTAGGATAGATTCAAGGAATTTGAAATGTAAAGAATATATAGTTGTTGATTCTTATTATTCTTGTGATATATTGTTTAGAATTCCATGCAGAACTGACCTGCATGGGCCGCCAACAAAACATGTCACGCCCCGCTTCCCAGTATACGGGTAAGTAGGCCTGACGGGCACGCGATGTATTTATTCAGAAGTAAACACGTTAAGCGTAAATAAGCAATATAAATAGATGCACAAGAATAACAAGAGATGTAATATAAACAACTTTTATTAATGTCCATTTTTTACATTACAACTGATTTGAAAAGGAAAATGTACAATAATAAAAGCAATGCCTAAACAGTGGTATACAAATGAAAAGGTAAGTACAAGTAAAGACTAGAAGTCTGGTTCCTCTGTGAACTAATCCAAGTCCTCCTGAATGGGCTCGGTCTCATAAGAGACGGGTCCTCCTAACGAATATTTCAAAGAAATAAGAGACATGAATATCGTCAGCGAACTAGCGCTCGGTAATTCCCAAAGATAAGGGTGGAATAGAACAAGTAAAAAGAAAGACCTGGTAATTATACAGGTATATGTTTGTTATATTAACGTAGTTGTTTATAGCTTGGTACAGAATGTATCGGTGTATACGAGAAGAGTCCAACTATCCCGTGGACTATGGTAACTTGTAAGTACAAATCCCCGTCAAAACCCACGGGAAAACGGTACGAGAGTTCATGTAGGTGTCTTTTAGTGTCCATCATCATACTACTTTTAATACATTCCGTACCAATCCACCCCTTTAAACCCCTGTAATGCATTGTATTGAATTATAGTTATCAGACTTTCCGAGACCATGGATACAAGTTGTTCATGTAATCAGGTTTAGGATGTAAACAAGTAGGTATGTAATCAAGTCAAGTTATAGCCATGATTCGGTCAAGTCATGTTTGCATGTTGATCTTATTCTGGTATTCAGGTTCAGGTTCAAGTATACATGTTGGTATATTGGATTCATATTGAATTGGATTCTGATTTGGATTAGACTCGGATTGATTTGGACTCAGACTTGAGTTAGACACTTAGAATTGATTTAGATTCTGAATTAGGTTTGGGAGTTATCGGTAACTGTTACACATGGACTGCAGGATTTGTGTGTTTTTCCAAGACAATTACCATTGATAACGCCGTTAGGTTTTTCTACCTTAAATAGGCGCACTCACTTTCTCCAGCTCTCTGAGGCTCAAGAGTATTGATCCCGCTTAAACCCATATTTACTAAAGTCCTTAAATGTAATTTTATATAACTCAAGGGGGTTTTATGAAAAATATTTTATATACTTTTAGAAAAAACCTCGAGTATTTATTTATCGTTTTTAGGGTTTTCATGGATGTAACTTTTAAGATTTGAGGTATTTTGGTGAATATTAACTTAGCTTGAATAGTTCAAGGTATGTTCGTGTAAGACTTGTCTTGTATTGATACTTGATGGTATTTTAGTGAAACCTGTCATTCTTTTATTTTTAGAAAAATATGGAATTTTATTATAAGGGGGACATTCAAAATTGCTCAAACTACCGTGGAATAAAATTTATGTGTCACACCATGAAACTTTGGGAGAGAGTGATTGAACACATGCTAAGGAAGGATATTAAGATAACAGAGAACCAGTTTGGGTTCATGCCTGGACGATCGACGACAGAGGCTATTCATTTGCTTCGTCAACTTGTCGAGCGTTTTCGAGAGAGGAGAAAATATTTACATATGATATTTATTGATTTAGAAAAAGCGTACGACAAGGTACCTAGAGAGGTATTATGAGGGGCAATGATGAAGAAGGGGGTCCCCGTCAAGTATATTGACATAATTAAGGATATGTACGATGGAGTAGTGGCAAATGTCAGAACCTGCGGCGGCTTAACGAGTGATTTTCCGATTACAATTGGTTTACATCAAGGATCTGCATTAAGTCCATTCCTGTTTACCATCATGATGGATGAACTTACTAGAACTATCCAAGATGAGGTATCTTGGTGTATACTATTCGCTGATGATATTGTTCTAGTAAATGAGACGAAAGCAGGGGTTAATGCCAAATTGGAATTATGGAGGCAAACATTGGAATCTCGGGGATTCAGATTGAGCAGGTCCAAGACAGCATATATGCATTACAAATTTAGTAACCAGAGAAATCAAAACCATATTGGTATAACATTGGAAGGGCAAGAGATATCACCGAGCGACCAGTTTAGATATCTAGGTTCCATCATCCAAAAGAATGGGAAGATCGATAGCGATGTTAATCAAAGGATCCAAGTTGGTTGGTTGAAATGGAGGAGTGCAACAGGGATTTTGTGTGATCGTAACTTTCCGTTAAAATTGAAAGGGAAGTTTTATCGGAGCGCTATTCGGCCTGTCTTATTATATGGTACAGAATGCTGGGCTCCTAAGAAACATCATACACAGAAGATGCACGTAGCGTAGATGCGCATGTTTCGTTGGATGTGCGGTAACACTAGAAAAGATAAGGTGCGAAATGAGCATATTCGTGCAAAAGTTGGTGTAGCACCTGTAGAGGAGAAGATGCGGGAAAACCGGCTAAGATGGTTTGGTCATGTGTGACGCAGACCTCTGGAAGCACCGGTTCGACGAATAGATACTCTAGATATGGGCAATGGCAAAAAGGCAAAAGGAAGACCGAAGAAAACATGGATGGAGGTGATACGAAACGATATGGTTGCCAAAAGCTCGATGAAAGTATATTGTTCGATAGGAGTGAGTGGAGGCGGAGGATTTATGTGCTGGACCCGGCGTGATTCTCATGTTGGTTCATGTAGCCTACCCCATATACTTGGGATAAAAGGCTCAGTTGTTATTGTAGTTGTTGTATGGAATTTTATTATAACTTGAAAAATATATGGTTTGATAATATTTATATAATATTAAAAATTAATTTTATTATAATTAGAAAATCTCGTTTTTCTTAAAAATCGTATGAAAAATCTCTTGAGACCGAATGCTCCGTGAGGAGCTCTGCATCTCGCTCTACTAACCTGAGAATATGCGATAATCCGCACCATCCAATAGCAGGTTCCCCAAAATAGGTTGTAGAGGCATAATCGCAAAGAATTTAATAATACAATTAAAAAGAAAACCGGGTTTTTATAGTCGATGGTATTTTAATGAAATATTGTATTTGCCACAAAAATATGTTTCCAAGAGTATCGTGCTATGTAAATATGTGTCTATGTGAGGGGTATGTCATTACCCCCATGAAGTTTTCTAGAGGTATGATTAAGCAAAGTAATAAAAGATGACGTATATAAAGTTCATGGTATTTAAATGTAAAAGTTGATTTAAAGTTATCTAGCATGATGTATTTGAGTGAATTTTTTCTAAACATTAGATCCATGGTTATAAACATAAGATAAGAGTTTGAATGAAAGTTATGGAAGAAAATAATGAAATTTTTAGGTTTTAGAATGAGACGTCGGTAATAACTCCACTTACCTACATGTTTTATAACGATGACTTTTTTAAGAAGAAAGAGTTGAATGGGGAGGGACTTGCAAGTTGGAAGGATGAAAAAGAGGTAAAAAGAGATGTGGTATCTTTCGTGGAGTCGCCGGAACTTGCTTAGATCCTCACCGGAAGGTGGTATTTGGCTGACTCCACTTGTACTCTTCTTATACTCAGAAAAATTTGATAATTTTTGCTAGGGATTTTAGAATGAGGAGGGGCTAGGGTATGTGGTTGTATTTATAGTGTGGAATTAGGGTTTTGGAATTAAAAGAATGAATTAAAATGCATTAAAAATGGATTAATTGGGAAAATTGAATTCTCTGTTTAAATTCAGAGTAAACAAACAGTGCAGAGATAATGGAGGTAAGGGAAGAGTCACTTGTGCAAAGCACGGCCCTCATCCCCTACGGACCAACCGTCGGTGCCGACCCAAAGGCTAATCTCGCCGGCTATCTTATGGAGCGGAGTCGTTGGATCTTGGCCACGTGTCCATGTCGCTGTTAATAATATTATGCACATGTTTGTTTTTCCTGACTTTTCATTTCTATGTGCAGTGTATGTGTAAACTTTTGGGCTTCCAAAAAGTTTAAAAGAAAATTCAGAAAAAAATAACGTGGCTGATGGGGTTCGAACACAGGGGCTACGTCACAGTAGTGCAAGACTTTACCAATGAGCTACAAGTGCTTTCTTGCCGTTCTCAAATAAAAATAACTTATAAATTGTACCCAGACTTGTAAACTCCTTTCTGTACATTAAATTATAAATTTTCGTACAGTAAAATTAAAGTCGTTACAACGGTCCTAGGTGAAAAGTCGGCTCCTCGTTGTCCGAACTAGATTCTATGTGAACTGAGGGGTCTTTCTGCTTATCGGCCTCATCGAGGGGGTTTTCATCATCCGGAGGAGGAGGTTGATCTTGGGAAGGGGCAGCCATATTCAAACTAGACTGGACTTGAGATGTGGTGGCCCCATACTTGCTTTTGCTGTGAAGGTTGTTACTGGAACGCATGCCCACCATGTAGACCGTGTGGATAACATATTCGACCATCATTTCATCACTGGCAGCTAATTTCGCGGACCGTTGTCGTGGTCCTTCCGCTTCGAGAAAGGACAATCAACAAAAGACAGTCTGCCTGGCCGGGTTCTCGGGTGGCACCAACACAACTTTTCTGGTGGCCTCCCGGCTGATGTTACTAGGGCAAAGGCGATCTTTGAAATCTTTAGGTCGGTCGAGCCCTTGCATCGAAGTTGCCTTGCTGTTTTCGCGCGAAACGAAGTGCTTGGTAGACTTCCGAAGAGAGGGCATCATGCTTTTTGTGCTGGGGCTTAGACACATCTCTTCGTAGCACAGTTCAAATTGCGCTCCTCTTGATTTTGGCAGACATCGCGTTTGTAAATCCCCGTTTCCATATTAATAAAGGTTTCTTTTTCCTTGAATCCCAGTGGCTTCTTTACTTTTTCCTTCATATTTTTGAATTGGTTGTTTAAGCTTAATATTCATATTTTTTTTCCAAACCCTAAAAGCCAAAACCCAAGATTTAAAACCAAAATTTTATCAATAAAATCCTAATTCAATATTTAAAACCCTAAGTTTTATTCAGCCCACTTCCGTTTTATTTTTTTAAAGGAAATTTCTTTTTATATAGCCCAGCCCGTTACATTTAACCCTCAGCCCATTCACAAGTTTTTTAAATAAATCCTTTGATAAATTCAGCCCAGCCCGCTTACCATTCCTCTGCCCATTCCAGATTTTTCTATATTTTAAAAAAGGGAAATTTTTGAGCCCGGCCTAGCTCAGCACCCCGCCTCCGCTTCAGACTCGACCCGTTACCCTATTCATCTTCTTCAAAATCCCAACGGTAACCTCCCAAACTTACGCGCGCGACCCGCCTCCTCCGCCGTCGCCCACGCCCACGCAGTACCGTTGCCTCGCCCCCACGACGCGCTCCTCGCGTCTCCCTTATCTCTTTCCCACCTCGCTCACCCCCTCACTTTTCCAGTTCCCTCATCTCTCTCTCCCTCTCGAAACTTACGAACCCATTTTGCCCCGATCACTCGTCGCCCCATCGACGGCGACAACACCTCGACAACCCCTCGGCGACCCTCTTTCATCCTCCCTCCACCAACTCTCTCCCTCCACGACTCCACATTCGTCAGCCCGAGCCCCTGCCAAGCAACCCCCTGCACGCCCAAACCCACTTGCACTCAACCTCGGTCACCTTGCAACCGACGCCGACGAGCCTCCACTTCACCTGAACCACCTCTACATCCTCAGCACCACCCTCGTCACTCCAAACCCGACCCCACTGCTCCAAAACCCATTTGCAAACACTTTTCCCTCACTGTGAATTGCACTGCGACCCATCGCCGGAGCGACGCCGTCGACCGTCGGCAACCCCAACACTTCTCAGGCGAACCACAAAGAACCCCCTAAGCTTCCAGCGAGCACAAAGACGACTCCGGGAACTCCGACGTCAAACCCATGTCTCGAGCCAAGCTCGCGCGAACTTGTTTCGCGGCGTACAACGCGCGTTCGCGACATCGTTGCTGCCGTGCGACCCCGAGGCTTTTTCCAGGCAAGTATTTACTTGCTTCATGCTATAATAATAGTGTTACAAACCTAGATCACGTAGTTTACAAACTTACCGATTACCAATACGTATCGTGACCTAGGTGTTCGATACTAGATCCCAATGGAAATAATTGTTTAACTTGACGGAAACCGATACTTTCTGTTGGCCCTTATAATGATGAATATCGTGTGTGAAACTCACTGGATAATACCATTGTTAGTGACAAAAATCGATACCCTCAAACATGCCGTTAAAACTAGAATTTTCTCGTACCTGAAAACGAATAAAATCACCATAAATTATATTCAAACTGGAATGCTGCGTTTGAGGGCTTAAATCGAAGCCAACTTGACGAACTTTAACCCTATGTAGAATTTTAATGTTTTCTGTTCTGAAACCGTGATGATATTTGGATCGGAATGCGACTCTGGACTGCAGTCCAGAGCGTTTCTGATTATTGTGTTCTGTCCCAAGACCTGCGTCACTGTGTTTCCTGAAGTAGTATGTTACGGAACTTTACCGTAGATTAAAGATAATTCTGTTGGCTAAACAAAACAAGTGGTTCCATTCCGATTCATCGCCGTTTGCTATTTTAAACTATATTTAAAAGGGCAGAACGTATAACTGTTCAGAACAGATTCTGAAATGACATATTGAAGTTAAACTGTGTATAACTTTCAACGTATAGATGTGATTGAGGATCCGTCTGTTGCGTTGAATACTTTATCGAAAACCCTAAATTTCATTTAACTGTGACATTGCTAAATTCTGAGCCCAACTAGGTGCAATTCGTGTCGCGAAACGGACGTTCAGTTCTGAAACTGAATTTCCAGCCGCGAGCACTTAAAATGAAACCGCCATATCTTGAAAACCGGAATCCCGATTGGACTGAAACAAATTTTGATGAATTGCTGACTGGGTGTTCTAATTATCTTACTTGTATCATTTTACTAAATTCTTACCATATTAATTTACGCAAATTATTTTAGTTAGTGACATGCATGTTGATTCATATCATACAGAGCTTATTGGTAGCATACAATACATATATCATATCCTTGCCATATACTCAGTGTTAGTGCGTGTGGACATTGCATTATCGTGCGTGATAGATGTTGGTTTAGGAGTGATGGTACACCAATGGAAAGTGAATATTCGTGACCGTGATTGATACAGTGAAAAGTGATGATACCGTGCCATTGGTATACTTGTACACAACTAGATCAATATCATAAATAGTGTAAACCTGGGGAAAAAAGGGAAATCAAAGTGGAAAGAGTATCGTATTTAGCGGGACCGTGTTTAGAGGATGATCATTCGAACTGTAATACTGATACGTGTAGGATAGGATCTTGCGATCCGGCTGACAGGGTTATGTCCCGGGCATATGGGCCGTTGTCTCGGGTATGTACGAGACTCCTGTTAAACATGATCCTCCTTCCACTATGTGATTTCAAACATGACCTAGAGACCGATAGGGACACATAACATATTCTGCATCATATTGTGACATAGTGATTACTTCCATTATTCTCATACCAGTATTACCTCATGTACCTGTTTCATCTGATTCTAATAATATTATTATTGTGTCGCTCTGACGACCTGAGTATGCATGCTCAGATTCCGCGGGAGGACCAGCACAGGAGACGGATCTACCCTTCGAGTTCACAGAGTTATAGTCTGGTGTACTCCCTATCTTTACTGCTTTCCATAGAGTGATCGTGAGATTGAACTTGGTTAGTTATTGTTCTTATTATCTGTAATTTTGTGAACAATGGAATTTTAATGTAATAAATTAGTGATGTGATTCCTTTAATACTGTGCCTTATTTACTGATTACCATGTAGTGCTAGAAGCCGAAGTGTGACTACGGCGGGATAATCCCTTGACCGTAGGAGCATGGCTGGCCTAGTCATACCTCGTATTCCGTATTTTGGGAAGCGGGGCGTGACAGCGTTCTTCCGAACCCACTTTAAGTGTTTGAAAGAATTGCTGGTTTTCACGGCTGACACGGCTGTGGTTGTGAGACAGTCCGGACTTTAGAACTTCACAAAATGTAACTTGGCCGTAGCCCTGGCTCTTTTGTTGGCTTTATATCCGAGCCGCTTCTGTCTTAACTTTTTTATTTGAGCACCTGGCGGGCTTCTGCTCTTCGGGAAGCCGCCGTGGGTCGGCTGGTAAAGAGCCTTGAAAAGACATCCGCTTGCGCACTCGCCAAAAGCATCGCCTGAGCTTGCCCGCAACATCTGGCTTCTTTTATTCCGATGGCTTTGCTCCCAGCTGGGGCCAATGAAAGCCATTCAAACACCGACTTGCGTTTGGGTTGGGGCGTCCTCGAGACCACTATATTTGGCCTCCTGCCTTTCACGATCGGTCTGTCTGTTACCGGAGCCTAAGGAGCTGAGATGGCGTTAACTGGTACGAACATAATAAAGCTAAATATTAGCAGCGGCTCCTCCCACTGTTGTCCGGGACTGGCCGGGAGGACCGTCCTGACGTCCATCTTCATCATGTAAGAGATGCGAGTTGTGTTGAGAGCCGAGCTTGTCCTTGAAGACATTTTTGTTGCGTCCGATGATTTTAATTGAAAAATGTTAACCTGCACAAAGAAACATGATTTCAGTACAGGTAATCGATAAATATGTTGATTGAGTTCGCATGAATATTTAACCCGAAATATGGGAGGAGAGAAAAGGTCCGACCGGACGTGTCAGAATCTGTAGAGTGTTTTTCGTCATCCTATTGAGATAGCAATGCACGCACTTGTCAGGCGTGTACAGATTCCCCCTGCCTAGGGTAGGTTGGGGTTTATTGATTGTGAGAATCTGAATCCCTGGCAGCCGCGGACTAAACTGTCGTTAATTACCTCTCACCTTTGGAGCGAGAGAACCTCCGATTGACGGATCAAACTAGTCATGCAAACTCAATATGTAGAGTGCGTATGTTGTGTTTTGAAGGTGTTTTGGACGTATCGAGGGACTCGCAGAGTTTATGGGGAAGTGTTTCGAGTGTGAAACGTGTGGGAAAAAGAGAGGTGATGAGCGTCCTAAAGATGCGTGAGATGGCACGTGGTCGCTGGACGCCAGCAGGTCACGCGAATGGCGCGCGGTCGTTGGACGCCAGCAGAAAAAGGGGTTTAGCCCCTGAACTGAGAGTTGAACTCCCGAGAGACTTTGGAGTTGAACTCCTATAAAAAGGACTTTTATTTGGAGTTAAACTCCCGAAAGATCTAGATTTTGTGTTAAACTCTTTCGAGGATTTGGATCTTTGACTTGGAGTTGAGCTCCTCAAAAATTGATTTGGAGTTAAATTTCCAAAGGGTTTAGATCTTAGATGGTGAGAAGAGGTCCATTTTTTTCTCTTCAAACCTCAGACTTCCCTAAAATGGGTTCTTTTGAGATGGATTCCTTCTTTCATTTCTCTTTTTGTTGGATCTCGAAGAAAATGGACGGCGAGTTTAAAAATCTCCCTTTCAGAGATTTGATGGGAGATCTGAGCTCCTTTTCGAGGGTTTTATGGTGAAAATACATTTTTTTTTTTGAGAAAATAAGAGTCAAACTCTTAATTTAATTCAAAAAATGAAAGGAGAAGAAGAAGCTTTTGAGCCTTGAAGAAGGAGGCACAAATCCTAAAAATTTAGGGAGAATGAATTATCATTGATTTCTCATCATGTTTGCCTTTTATAGGCTACATACTTTTACATATAGCCTCTTGGGCTTTACAAAATGACATTGCCCTTTCCATACTCATGTACTTATTTTTTTTTGCATATGAACCATGAGATTTACAAAAATTTGGCATTTTGCCAATTTATGATTGAAAATTACATTAAACTTATTTATTGCTTGATAATTATTCCTTTAGCATTGGGGGGGGCTCTTAATGCTCGGGCTCGACTTGGGCATGGGCCCACTTTCTTGGACTTGGGTTCGGACTTGGCCCCGCTTGACTTGGACTCGGGCTTGGACCCGGGCCCAGGCCCACTTTTCGGGCCTTGATTTTGACTTATTGACTTGTTGATCTCAACCGTGGGGTGTAATTTTTTATCCCAACGATGTCTTGATTATATGGGTTACACAGGAAAATATGTATCGGAGCTGATCTATGACATGAACAAAGATTCTTCCTTGTTTATAAACCTCAAAGGTTTCATGTTATGGTCTTTATCACGTTCCTGTCTTCAGAGTACGATAAAAATTGTTAGGGTTTTCTCTAGGATGAACATAGCCGGTATGAGGTTCACTCTACTATTTGTTAAACCCTCGAGAAATGTATATATATCATATTGAGAATAATGGAGGAAAGGTGTCATGGGAGGAAATTTCCTCCTATGACGTCTGAAAAATACACCCTCCACGATTTTTTGCAACGATCGGCATTCGTCATCTTCATCTTTATCATCTAAGATGTGCACACACCAAATTTCATGTGATTCTACTACTTTTTCACTGTTGATTTAGTGGGTGCAACAATTAACGGTTTACCGACAATAGAACTTTTTACATCATTAATCCAACGGTGAAAAAGTGGTAGAATCAAATGAAATTTGGTATGTCCAAATCTTTAGTTAATAAAGATGATGACGATGGACACCGATCATTGAATAAAATGTTGGAAGGTGTATTTTTTCGACGCCACCTGACGAAAAACCCTCTTAGGGCCTCTTTCCTTCATTATTCTCATATTATAGTTAGGTTGATAACCATTGTCATCCGACAACCCAATACCTGAAGCTCTTGGGCACAAGTAGATCTTTTGCAATGGTATTAAATAATCAGGTTTTTCAAAGGTCCTAAATGGCTTGGGTTCAAACCTCAAAACTATAATTATTTAACCCCGATATACAAAGGCCCACGCTGTAGAGAGAAAAGTTTTAAAATCATATTTATCTGGTTATACATTTCATTACATTGTTAGTCTCACAAGCCAACACCTTAAGCCTTTGGATAAAATGGTTCTTGACAAGAAATTCATTTGATTATCTAGGAGAGGAAAGCCCCCACCTCCCCCCCCCCACCCAAACCACCAACCCAAAAAAGAGAAAATAGATTATCCCAAACGCTATCCTAGGTGATTAATGAAAATGCTCACTGAATTTTCCTTCAACATTGACTAAACTTTTTGTGACTTACATTTGACATTTATTCCTGTAAATTTTTGCTAATAATCCAGTTCGGTAATCCCGAAACTTCCGATGCTCAAGATTGGCAAGGTTTTGTGGATTATTCTTGGAGCCACGCCATTGTCTCAGACACTGTGTACAAGCTTGTCAAAGAAAACTGTAACTTTAATAGTGACGACACATGGAACAAAATTGCAGAAGAGCTGTACAAGCATATTGATATGTACAGCTTGTATACTCCGCTCTGCATTCGGAACTTAACAAGTTCAAATGACGCAACAGAGCAAAAGGTATACAGACGAGGGTCCAAGATGGCAAGACTCTCTGCCAGTTGTCTATATATTTGCTATGAAAGGTTATATTAATTAGTGATTATTGCATAGATTCCGAGGCTCCTGGGTAATGGTTATCATCCATGTCTTGATGATTGTGCAAAAACTTTTTACAACAGAGCAGATGTGCAGAAGGCTCTTCATGTTAGTAATGGCCGCAACATCAAGAACTGGAGTATTTGCAAGCAAGGATCTAGATTACGTAGTGAATTTGAGGGTCTCCTTACAAAATGAAAATAATTTTTAAATTTTTCCCATAACAAAGAATTAAGTAAATTAGAATAAATAATTAGCATGAACGTTGATGTCTTGCAGTATGCGAATATTTCATGAGTGGAAAGATTCCAATCCTTCCGTACTTCCAATATACAAGAAGCTTATTGCAGGAGGGCTCAGGATATGGGTCTACAGGTATGGCGATGCGATGATAAATACTGTGAAATAGTCAAGTTGAAATTTTAGTTATTTTAAAAATATTTTGAGAGCAAGATCATTCTGCAAAATTCTCTAACAATTTGTTGGATATTATATTTATAGATGTAAGATGCATTTATTAAAATAGAAGTCCACATATCACTACTTCCACACTAAAGTCTATACAATTGCACAAAATATTTAATATTCAAATATACAATTGTACTACATATCACAATGCCTCTAGTGTTGAAAAGGTTTAGAATCTCGGTTTCAATTCCGGAATTGATTCTGGTTCAGAAGGCCATTTTTGCCGTTGAAATCGGCCATCTTGGATTATAATATTCGATATTTTATCGTTTGGTTAAACGAATTTCTAAACTAGTTGTGTTTTTTTTCCTTAAAATACGCAGTGAAAATAATTATAAATAATTTGACATATTTTTAGTAATAACCGAGGATAGAGTGGGTATTTAATATGTTGCAAAGATAATTATTTATTTTTTGACAATTTTTAGTAATTAATGAGACGTCAAATAAGCAATAACCCATTAGTTAAACTCATTCCGTTGGTAAACCAATTAATCCATTAACAAACTTAATACTAAAATCCCAATAATCAATTGGTGAACTCAGTTAAATGATGGAATATGAACTTGGATGGTCAATTTTCAGATGAAAATTGGCCATCTTGAATTGGGATTGCCCAAGTTTTAAAACCATGTGTTGGACATTGTTATAAAATTTTCTCATCTCAAAAAAAATGGAATGTACTTTTGGTTTGTGAAGAAATCTGCCAACGTGACACCATTCTCATGGCAATGGGTTCTGACTGGTTGAGAGCACAATAGATTGGGCTATAGATCAATATTCAGCTTCTTCATTGAGATCCCAATAGTTTGGTTACAACCTATTTACATATCTCAATACCCGGTGTTCTCATGCCCTGATATACTACGTGCTTAAGAGCAAGTACACTAGAATGTGTTAGGCAAATTTTGTGCAATTTATGCACTTGTATTAGAAAATTTAGAATGCAGTTAGGTAGCATTTGAGTAATTTATGTATTTGTATCAGAATATAGTTAGGAATTATTTGAGTGATGTTTCGTTTCTTGTTGATGAGTTGCCCAAGTACGACCAAACGATGTCCTAATACATAATTTTATTTGTGCTTCCTTGTGTTTATATATCACTTTTATCTGCATTGTGATTTCTTCAGTGGAGATACATATGGAAGAGTTCCTGTGCTATCCACTCAATATTCTTTGGATGATCTGGGCCTACCAATAACAGGCTCTTGGAGACTTTGGTATCACCAGAAACAGGTCCATGATCTCCATCGTCATCATCTAAAAATTTCGCAATCAAAATGAAGTTAAATATGGAGCAAGAAGACTCCATGAAAGCTTTGACTAAGTTTTACGTCAGGATCTCAATTTAACGTCAACCCCCCTTATAGCTAGATCTACATTATTTTTATCTATGGCAAAATTACATTAAAACACCCTTAACCATATATGCTTTTCACTAAACCGCCAAAAAGTTTTTATTAGAGTAAACTCCCTTGAACTTTGGTTTTAAGGGAATTTTTTCCTCACTAAAATACACTTAAATGTCGCATTTTAAGGGCATCATCGTCACCTTTTCCTATCAAAACGGATCAGCTATAAAGCAAAGCTCCAATAAAGATCCGACAACGATTTTTATGGGTATTTTAGTGTAATTTAGTGTAATTTAGTTGGGGTTTGTCAATTTGGAATTTCAATTTCTTCGCATGTGCATCTCTTTCTCTATTTCTTGTGGCATTCTCTTCAAAGGCAAGTATCTCTCTTTTTTCCCATGAGCACTTTAAAATTTATTATGAAATTTAATGGAAAAATTTGTTATTTGCTTTACTCTCTTTTGCATAGAAAGCCCTTAAAAATAATAGAATCACTAGATTAAAAGTTACTTTAATATAATTTATATTGCTTCATGCAGTAAAGTTGCGTATATATAATCAGACTAAGGTTTCGTGCCTCCGTAAAAAAATTAAATTTGCATTTTATCCCCAGGTGAGAGGATGGATTACTTTCGTTACATTCAGAAAAGCGGGCCATGCAGTGCCATTGTTTCACCCGAGCAACTCTTTAGCTTTCTTCGCTTCGTTTCTTGCCGGAGACAATCAAACTCTTTGCCGCAATGTTTGATCTATTATGAGTTTTCAATGGTTATATTATTTAACTCTTGTATTTCAAGAACTGTTATCTAAATTAAACTACTCAAGGAGAACAGCTTGATAATGTATAGAGTCTCGCATGTATTTGAAATATCAAGTTTTTTGGCACTTTTTTCAAAGAGATGATTTTCCTGCAAGTTTATAAATTTCAGTTGTGTTTGTTCCGAAATATACATTTTTTAATGAATTACATCTTGCTACATTTTGTTCCTGATTTTAATTAATGGCTTGTTTTGTTCACAATGAGACCCGATGGAGGTACTTTTCGGGTCTCCGTCAGATGCTGTCTTCCGTTGATCTCCCGGTGGATTTCGGCGGTGATCTTCTGTTGCGTGTGGGTCTCAATGGATTTTGAGGAGATTGGTGATTTGAGGAGTTTAGCGCCGAGTACCTGCAAAGAAGTCTCGGGATGGTTTGGTACCACCGAGGACCCTCCGACGATCAAGTTAGTACTAGATCCGAGCAGCGTAACGGCTACGTGGAATCAAGAATGGCTTACTTGACCCCTCTGTGATGGGGGTTTATATAGCGGCAGCGGCACGCAGCAGCAGACGCGAGAATCTCGCCGGCAGTTACGCTCCCGACGTCACGCCCGCGTAAAGAGTGGATCGCCCATTAATGGGGATCGTGATGGCGTGGAACGTAGGACGTTGCTGGCGGAGAATCTGCGCGTGGCGAGATTTGCGGAGCGGCGGTTACGCCTGTGAGAGGTGGAGTTGGTCGGTCGGAGGGACCGAGGAAGACGGCCTCGGCTGGGGAGCTCGGAACCGAGCAAGAGGGCTGAGGAGTCTTGGTCTTGTGGCAGCTCGAGGCGAGCTGAGGGGCCGAGGAGGCAAATTTACAGCGGGGCCCGAGGAGGGCCAGCTTGTGCTCGCAGGTCGGGTACAAGGGTGGCCTGGTCGGCCTCTGTGGGCCCTTTCTTCTGGGTCTTGGGATATGTCATCCGCCACGTGTCCTGATCTCGCATCGCCAATATTGAGCATCATCATTAGCCTCCCACTCTTGTCCCGACCAGCTAGCGGGTCGGGTCAGGAGGCCTCCCGAGGTGAGCTTCTTCCTAAGGCTTCGTCGGGACGAGTCCTCGGGCTGTCAGTTGTCTTTTCTGCTAGCGAATCAGGGTGAGATCTCTGCATTTAAGGAAGGTGCGCCGGTTCGTGCATTCTACCACTGAAGCGACGGTCCACGTGTCAAGCGTCGATTGGCCGACACGACGTATGCAGGCCTGCGGCGTCTGATGGGATGCGGTCCAGCGCAGGATCGACATGTGGAGCGATCGGAGCCGCTGGACGCAAGGAGTCGTTTTGGCGGGAGATGACGGGCGTCGTTGGATGAGGTCGCTTGCAGCAATAAACAGGGGTGGGGCCCGTCCTTGGGCCCCTACTCCTTCATATTTCCCTCTTCTAAGTCCTGGTTGCTCGGCGCTCGTTTTCTTTCTCTCGCTTTCGGTTTCCGAGGATTCCCTTTTCCAAGATTAGATGTCTTCCTTTGTAGAGTCGGTAGATGTTGTAGGAGTAGGTTCTAGGGACCCTTTAGTTGTATCCGAGTCCCCTCGGGGAGCAGGGGTCGGATCCTCTCCCCGGGATCGTGCGGCGGGGGCAGCCCTCAGGGAGGAGGAGGCAGATGCGGCCCCCGGCTCTTCGTGTTGGGTGAGGCATGAGGACGAGCTCGCCAATGCTCGGGCCCGCTTCCACATCCCCTCGTGTTACATGCTCCGACTGGCCAAGGAGGGAGAGAGGGCGGATCAAGTACGGGGAAGGGAGACCGCCTTGTATTTGGAAGCTTTTTGGGGCGGAATGCGCCTGCCCTTCTCTCCCGAGGTCGTCGCAGCGCTGAATTTTTTCGGTTTGGCCCCCGGCCAGTTAGTGCCGAACTCGTGGAGGATCCTCCTTGGGTTCTTGATCCGCCTGAAGTTACAGGAGGTTCCCTTCAGCCTCTCCCTTCTCGATTCTTCTCTCGTCTTCAAAAATCACCCTGGTGGTCGAGCGGACGACCCGAGATGGGTCTATCTTTCTTTCAGAAAGCGGCCGGGGGGCGCTGCCGGGACCGGGGTCGTGGCCTTGCCCTCTTCTATTCATGATTGGAAGAAGAAATTTTTCTTCGTTTCCTCTCCCGAGGGCGAGGACTGGCCCGTGCCTACCAAGTGGTTGAGGGAGAAATGTTTGCCAGGGAACCATTCTAACGACCCTGCCGCGGTGAGAGTGGCGTCGTGGGAGCCCATCCCCCGACCTGACGTGCTGCTGTCTGAGAGGGTCCTGAGTTGGGCCGGGCTCAGCCCTGTTGAGTTCGTCGGTAAATTAGGCTTGCTTTTTGGCTTGTGTTTTGCTCGTGTCGCTGACTTGTTAGGTATTTGTTTTGTGCAGGATCCATGGACTTCGACTCGCTTAAAGCCTCCATGGGCCAGCCGAGAAAGGTTACGAAGGCTGGGGGCGCCAGCTCTTCTCGCGCGAAGCCTGCCCCCGCTCCTACTGCTCCGGTGGTGGTGTCCTGCGAGCGTTCGGGGGCGGATCCCGCCTCGGGTCCCAGCAGAGTGTCGGGCCGGAAGCGGGCCCTGGTTCTGGAGGACCCGGTCTCGGAGGAGGAGATTGGCTCTCCCTCGAAGCCGCTCAAGAGGAGCTCCCAGAGACCTTCCCGGGGCCGGTCCTCGCCGATCATGGTGGAGGAAGGGGGCCTCGGGTTCGCGGTGCCATCGGGGATATCCGTTGCGGATAGCCTTCTTCATTAGATAAAGGCCTCGACCGGGGGTAGAGTTCCCGGGGGGACCTTCAGGGATCAGCTGGCGTCTATCGCCCAGGAGTCCATGCAGGTAAGTGTTTGGTTCATTGTGAGATTCGATGCCTCCTTCATCTTTCTGATCTCTTTCGTATCTCCCAGGTTCTCCAGCACGTTGCCCTCGCTTTGCGTAAGGAAGCCGAGGTGGTAGCCCCGGCACTGGAGGCTGCAGGATGGCTCGCCTTGCTGGAAGAGAGCTCCAGGCGGGAGTTGGAGGCGGTGACGGCGAGGGTTGCCGCCTTGGAAGGCGAGGTGGATGTCGGGAAACGGGAGGTAGCCCGGTACCGCGAGACTGCCGTGACTGCCGAGGCCAAGCTCGGGGATGCTCAGGTGCTTGCTGGCAACCTGAAAAGGATGGTAAAGTCCCTCCGGAAGGAGCTTGGGGCGGCGGCCGAGGCGGCCAAGTCGGCCGACCTAAAGGCGGCGAAGGCGGTGGAGAGCTATAAGAAGTCGAAGGACTTCTATGATGACCTGGCCGTGGCTACGACCCGTATCTAGTACGAGGCCTGTTGGTGTGTAGTAATGCCTCTAGTTGGGTTACAACATCATAAAGTAGTGAACTTTCATTTTAAAGAGGGCTATTACAAACGAACTACGAATCGTAACTAGAGATTAGGATAATAACATCATTATGTGAAATCTAAACTAAAGGAAAAGGAAATACAACCTTTGTAGCCAACTTTTTCGGACTTTAGGACTCATACGGCTTTGCACAAGATTTGGAATGACTCCGCTCGAGGTCCTTTGTTGTCTACGATGATCCACCCGGAGATTCCTAGAACAAGCTCTTAGCTTCACAAAATGAAGCAAGCACTCTACACTAAAGGGCTAGGGTAGTGTAGAATGGTTGTGTGGTTTGTAAACTCACTTTAAAACCCTTTCTTTTTAGTTCCCTCACCCAAAACAAAAGTCAAGAGAGCTTGGAAATGGAGGAAGGTGAATATGGCAAAAGCTTTTGTGTAAATAATGAAAAACTTATTTCAAAAATGAAAATGAAAATATTATATATGAGACACTCTCACATATAACTATGGTTGATTAAATATCTAGATATTATTTGGATGGGTTAAAGAACAAAAGGAAATTAAGCCATGGTTAAAGTCAATGGTCAAATAAGAAGTGTGTAGAAAATGAGTCATTATTTTAATTTCCTTTTTCCTTTAATCCATTAACAAAAATCTAGATATATAGTAACCATGGGATTCTTATATTGCCATCTATTTTGTATCATCAACCATGACACATATGTATGTGTGTATGTGTACATGCACATCATCATGTGTATGTGTGAACATACATGCATACATCCATAATAAAAAGGGTTAATTAAAATATGAGCTTAAAGATAATATTAAATCAACATTTGATTTAATAAATCGGTCACATCAAATGCGACCCGATAAATATCGAACGTCCGATTTAAAATACGGTATCACATATCCGCATTTAATCGAGCTCCTGCGCATATCTCATATGCACACCACAACATTTCGCCTGAACTAGAAAAATCCTGTGTGGGACTCTAAGACTCGTCTATACGCCGGCAGTAGGTGATGATCATATCATAACACTTGCAAGCTGCAAGCGGTCAGCTAAACGTAACGGCCACCATAGTATTGAGCGATCAGAAGAAAAACAAGCGAACCCGTCAAAACTCCCGTCGAGCCATTGGCAACACTTACCGTACAGTCCGGTCTCTTCGTCTGATATGCTGCATATCAAGTCTAGGGATGGAATCGTCGAGCCCTAATAACTCAATAATTTATGTCGATATGGTCTATGACCGGTCGAGAAACTACTGATAACACTTATCAATAAATCTCATCAGCCCTGGCCAGGGATTTGAAGTCAGAGCCAATCGCACATTGCACAACATCAACTCCCAATATCGGAAGAGACGAAACCCCTCCTATCGCTCACAGTCTTCATGTGTCTCGGGACTATACCCAAAAGCCACCTATTTGCACGACTCAGTAGAGCCGTGGTAGGATGGAAATCAAAGTACAGTTGGAGAACACACAAGACTCTATGACGATCTCGGGTCTACAGACTAACCTGTACCAGTGTCACGAGAGAACTGCTATCCGACGATAGATATAATACCATATAGGAATTCTCTGTGAGTCCGTTCAGTGTACCTAGTCTCCACTGAGCACCCGTATACAATCTTCGATGTCACAACACCAATGGATATGGGATCATCCATCGCCCATCATATGGGTCAAGAGACGTATACGCTAGTCTACTCTGGAATATCGATGCCCTATCTCGATATACCTACGACTAGGAACATTTGAGGATATGCTTATAGACCACACGTGCCCTACTAGTATGATCTCTATCATAGCCGTGGAAGTTAAGCATATATCCTCAGGACTTTATCAACATGTATTAAATGAACAGTATCAAGCAAACATGTCAGATAAAGTAAAACCAGATAGCATACTATCATGTCGAGCAAGAAAGCCATATATCAAAATACACACACACACACACACACACACACACACACACACACATATATATATATATATATGTCCAAGCATCTATTATACATATAATGGCCTCTAGGGCATACATATATCCAAAAATCTCCCACTTGCACTAAGGCCAATTATTGGCGTATCTCATACCCAACATCTCAAAAAGTCGCTATTGTTGCGGCTGTGTAAGTGCCTTAGTGAGTGGATCTGCGGTGTTATCCTTTGTATCTACTCTTCGAATCTCGATCTCATGGCGATCAACTATCTCCCGGATCAAATGATATCGCCTGAGGATGTGTCTGGACTTTTGATGGGATCTGGGTTCTTTGGCCAACGCCATAGCTCCATTATTATCACAATACAATGGTATTAGATTAATAATGGTTGGAACTACTCCTAGCTCCGTAACGAACTTCCTCATCCAGACGGCTTCCTTGGCAGCATCATTAGCAGCAATATACTCAGCTTCCATTATGGAGTCTGCAACGGTATCATGTTTGGAACTCTTCCAACATACCGCCCCTCCATTGAGGATAAATACAAACCCTGAGATAGATTTACTGTCATCCTTATCACTTTGGAATCTGGAATCGGTAAAGGTCTCCATTTGGAGATCCCCATTACCATATACCAAGAACAATTCTTTAGTCCTTCGCAAGTACTTAAGAATGTTCTTCACGGCTATCCAGTGTTGCTTCCCTGGATTGGATTGATACCTGCTTACTACAGCTAGTGCATAAGCTACATCAGGGCGAGTATATATCATCGCATACATTATAGATCCTACGGCTGAAGCGTAGGGTATAATGCTCATGCGAGCTCTCTCTTCATCAGTATTCGGACAGAAGTCCTTAGAGAGAGTGATTCCATGGCAAGCGGGCAAGGCACCTCGCTTGGAATCTTCCATACTAAACCTTTTTAGGATGGTATCAATATACTTTGATTGGGACAATCCCAATAATCTGTTGGATCTATCTCTATAGATCCTTATGCCCAAAATGTACGAGGCATCACCCAGGTCCTTCATGGAGAACCTTTGTGATAAGAATAATTTGACCAATTATAGCATAGGAACATCATTTCCTATCAAGAGAATGTCATCTACGTACAATACGAGGAATATGACAGTACTCCCTACAATCTTCTTATAAATGCATGGTTCATCTATATTTTTGATAAAATCAAACTCTTTGATTGTATCATCAAAACAGATGTTCCAGCTCCGTGAGGCCTGCTTTAATCCATAAATGGATTTAAGCAATCTACATGCTTTCCCGCTGTTCCCACTATCAATGAAGCCCTCTGGCTGATCCATATAAACGCATTCCTCTAAATCACCATTTAGAAATGCAGTTTTAACGTCCATCTGCCAGATTTCATAGTCGTAGTGAGCAGAAATAGCAAGTAGGATCCGAATGGATTTAAGCATTGCTACTGGAGAGAAAGTTTCATCATAGTCCAGTCCTGGTCTTTGACGAAAGCCTTTCGCTACAAGCCTTGCTTTATAGGTCTCTACCTGTCCATCTACACCAATCTTTCTCTTAAAGATCCATTTGCACTCAACGGGTTTTATCCCAGGAGGTGCAACGTCCAAAGTCCATATTTTGTCGGTGTACATGGACTCCATTTCGGATCTCATGGCATCCAGCCACTTCACTGAGTCACTACTCGTGATAGCTTGCTGAAAACTAGTAGGGTCATCATCATCCATGATGCAATCTTCTCTATCACCATCAATGAGAAAACCATAGTATCTCTCCGGTGGACGAGAAGTTCTACTAGATCTCCGGAGCGGCTGGGGTTCTTAAAGTTCTACTGCAACATCAGTTTCAACCTATTCGTTTTGAGTAGTTTGTGTTTTTAGAACCTCTTCTAGTTCTACCACTTTGCCATCAGTACTGTCTGTAAAGATTTCATTTTCCAAAAAAGTGGCATGCTGAGAAACAAACACCTTTTGTTCCTCCTTGTGGTAGAAAAGATATCTATATGAATGTTTTGGATATCCCACAAATGTATACATGACCGACCGTGTCTCGAGTTTATCCGGATTCTGCTTTTTGACATAACCCGGATAACCCCAAATCCTAACTCTTTTAAGAGATGGTCTCCTTCCACACCATATCTCATATGGAGTGGTAGTCACGGTCTTTGATGGAACCCTATTCAATAGATAAATTACTGTCTCTAATGCATGCCCCCAAAAGGAAAATGGCAACTCAGCATCACTCATCATGGCCCGTACCATATCCAATAGGGTACGATTCCTCCGCTCTGACACACCGTTGTGCTGTGGTGTGTACGGAGGAGTGAGCTGAGAGAGAATCCCATTCTCTTTTAAGAAGTCTGAAAACTCAGTGCTTAAATACTCTCCACCTCGATCTGATCGAAGTTTCTTGATACTCGAGCCAGTTTGTTTTTCTACTTCAAGTTTGTATTCCTTGAATTTCTCGAAGGCTTCGGATTTATGCTTCAATAAAAACACGTCCGAATCTTGAGAAATCATCAGTAAAAGTGATGAAGTATGAAAAACCGTCTCTTGCATGTGTAGACACTGGTCCGCATACATCACTATGTATGAGGCTTAAGAGTTCAGTAGCTCTCTCTCCGTATCCTGTAAACGGAGTTTTGGTCATTTTACCTTTGATACAAGACCGACAAGTCGCATAAGATTTATATTCAAAAGGTTTTAAATATCCATCTTTATATAGCTTGTTTAGTCTTATTTCATTAATATGACCAAGTCTACAATGCCAAATAAAAGATTCATTTATATCTGAAATCTTTCTTTTATTTGTATGTTGTATATTAAAATCTGTGTATTGGTTTAGGACGTAAATTCCGTTACTTAGTGTACCATACCCAATCAACTGTTGATTCAAGTTAATGTTCATAACATTATTTTGCAACACAAAATGATATCCTTCATTGTCCAACAAAGATACGGATATTATATTACATAGCATACCAGGTACAAAATAACAAGGGTTCAAAACCAAAATACATCCTGAAAGCAACCCCAGATGATACTCTCCTACGGATACCGCGTGTACATTGGAACCATTTCCAACCCGTAGAGTGTGGTCCCCAGTCTTCAAAACTCTACTGTTTCTCAATCCCTGCATACAATTACAGATGTGAGAACCAGAACCGGTATCTAATACCCAAGATATAGAGTTTAATGAAAAACAGTTTTCAGTTACAAACACACCTGAAGCGGAAGCATCATCATGCTTCTTCTTCTTGAGATCTGCAAGGTACAAAGCATAATTGCGTTTCCTGTGTCCCGACTTACGGCAGTAAAAACATTCTCCTTTTCCACTTTCCGCGGTCCCAGATTTTTCTTTCCCCTTCGCCTTTTGAACTCCACCTCTCTGCTTGGTGGGATTCTTCTTCTTCTTTCCCTTGGCCTTGGCTTTCGGGACTGAAGAGGAGGATGGCCCATAAAGCAGAGCGGGAGTTTTCGCTGTCTTAAGCGTACTCTCTGCATTTCTCAACATATTGAGAAGTTCAGGCAATGATTTCTCCAAATCGTTCATATTGAAATTCACTGTGAACGGAGCAAAGGCGGGAGAGAGAGACTGTAGAACAATATCTGTATATTACTCATTATCCATACTCCATCCCAGTTCCTCAAGTTTTTCTATAAGACCAATCATCTTTAGAACATGGTCTCCTACTGATGCACCAGGGGCCAACCGCATCTGAAACAGCTTTCGAGATGCGTCATAGCGTAAAGTACGAGATTGCTCTTTATACAACTCCTTTGTATGAAGAATGATAGATTGTATATCCATCTTCTCGTGTTGTTTCTGATGGATACTGTCCATAGAAGCAAGCGTGAGGCACGTGGCCGTGTTGCAATCAATATTCCATGTTTTTCGGATCTCCTTATCCGAAACAGATGATTCTGGTCCTGGGACGGGTGGGGCCTTGGTAGTGATGACATATGATACTTTATCATATGTGAGTGCAATGTTCAAATTCCTCAACCATTCTTTATAATTTGGTCCAGTCAGTTTGTTTTTCTCTAAAAGAAGCTTAAGTCCCGTCATTGGTATCTGCCATTAGGAGAGAGAAAAGAATATACTCAGCGAAATGCTCTTGCAAAGATCAGATTGGTTATTATCTTATCTAATCGATATCTCCCACTGCTTTTATCAAATTTTCTTTCAAACCTTAAAAGAAAACTAGCCAGGATTAATTGCATTCTACAGTTTCGCTAATCGGTCAGCCAGGCCAGTGTCGGTACTTTGAGGGAGGTCCTCCGTGCTTGTGCACGGACCTAATTAAAATAAACCTCGTTTTTCCCAGAGGTCAAACCCCGTTAACACCTTTCTAGACACCTACTGGATTAGCTAATTGTAAAGCGCAAAATTCTCCCGGGAGTAACTCTTACTTACAGTAGGATCGGGATCCAAATATCATATAGATGGTATGCAATCTCATTGCAAATTTCAACTCTTGAAACTCCCGATATAGTTTTTACCCCTAGATGCTTATGACCTTGGCTATGATCAACATATCACAAGCACTAGTCAAGTTCTACCCGTCATTTCGAGATTAACTAGACCCACCCATAAGACCCTTGACTATGATCAACATAATCACATGAATGTCCTAACTGATCGCATCATATGCTTTGTAGGAAGACATCACTTAGCTACCGTACACTACGCCTTGACTATAATCAACATACGTAGCACGAATACTAAGTACTCTGCTTCCCAAAATGACGGAGGGTTGCGGATGGTTTTTATGAAAACCTTTAACGCTTTGAACTTGATTTCGTTGTAGAATCTAAATTGTTTTTAGAAAAGGAGTGGCTAAAGCTCCGCATCTTTTGAAACTTTGCTTTTTCATAAAAGAGCCGAGTGGGTTTCAAATCCGATTCTACAACATTTTTAGCTTTCTTTTCTTTTACATTAATCTCATTAATGTATTCCCATCATTTAAGATCCTAAGCCATTACAGAAAGAAATGAAAAGCAGTATTACATATCACATATATAACAATATCACATTCGTCTCAGATATTAAGCAGCAGAAACTCATATATGAAAATATAGGATATACTAGGAACTTCATATTTTCTATTTAGCCTACGATAGAAAATACGGATTCCACGGTCGTGATGAATAGCCAAGCCCACACCCATAGACCCCTACGAGAGCGGCAAGTGACCCTTCCAATTCTGGAGTTTAGGAGACCCGGTCTCGACTCCTCGAGATGGCCTCCCACTGAACTCCATAACCCGGTCACTCGTGCTCCCCTCCTTGGGTCTGTCCTAATGCGGAAAAGTAAAATATACATCAACGGAGACATCATCCTCAACCCGGATGTGCCCCAATAAAAGAATAATATATACAATGAATTTTACATGAATGAAAAGATAAACTCTCGTCTCACATAAAACCCCCGGCCATTCGATCACGACGATCCTATACATCATATCACATCAACAATTGAAAAAATATAGACCACATTAAAATATATCAATCAACACATCAACATACCCACTGTTGTAATAGATCTCAACACTTGAACCTGCATAAAAAATTCCCAAAGAGCATCTATAGTACCTACGGATCAACGCAAGAGCGCACGGTCCAAGCCTCACCAACGGCGCCGCGGAACCGCCGCAAATACACCTATTTGGCCGCGGTTCCGCGGCGGTTTAGTTGAGTTGGGCGCTCGTTTTTTCTTGGGGATCCATAGAAAACCCTGCTCTATTTTCTGTATATTTTTAATTACAAAAATTTCAACTTTTGAAAAAATTTCCAGTGAGCATGAAAAAATCGCATTTTTCATGTTCGATTGAGTTTTTAAACGTCGTCCGGCTTACCTTAAAGCTCTAGCTTGGCTCTGATACCATGTTGGTGTGTAGTAGCGCCTCTAGTTGGGTTACAACATCATAAAGTAGTGAACTTTCATTTTAAAGAGGGCTATTACAAACGAACTACGAATCGTAACTAGAGATTAGGGTAATAACATCATTATGTGAAGTCTAAACTAAAGGAAAAGGAAATACAACCTTTGTAGCTAACTCCTTCGGTCTTTAGGACTCCTACGGCTTTGCACAAGGTTTGGAACGACTCCACTCGAGGTCCTTCGTTGTCTACGATGATCCACCCGGAGATTCCTAGAACAAGCTCTTAGCTTCACAAAATGAAGCAAGCACTCTACACAGGGCTAGGGTAGTGTAGAATGGTTGTGTGGTTTGTAAACTCACTTAAAAACCCTTTCTTTTTAGTTCCCTCACGTAAAACAAAACTCAGGAGAGCTTGGAAATGGAGGAAGGTGAAGATAGCAAAAGCTTTTGTATGAATAATGAAAAACTTATTTCAAAAATGAAAATGAAAATATTATATATGAGACACTCTCACATATAACCATGGTTGATTAAATATCTAGATATTATTTGGATGGGTTAAAGAACAAAAGGAAATTAAACCATGGTTAAAGTCAATGGTCAAATAAGAAGTGTGTAGAAAATGAGTCAATATTTTAATTTCCTTTTTCCTTTAATCCATTAACAAAAATCTAGATATTTAGTAACCATGTGATTCTTATATTGCCATCTACTTTGTATCATCAACCATGACATATATGTATGTGTGTATGTGTACATGCACATCATCATGTGTATGTGTGAACATACATGCATACATCCATAATAAAAAGGGTTAATTAAAATATGAGCTTAAAGATAATATTAAATCAACATTTGATTTAATAAATCGGTCACATCAAATGCGACCCGATAAATATCGAACGTCCGATTTAAAATACGGTATCACATATCCACATTTAATCGAGCTCCTGCGCATATCTCATATGCACACCACAACATTTCGCCTGAACTAGAAAAATCTTGTGTGGGACTCTAAGACTTGTCAATATGCCGGCAGTAGGTGATGATCATATCATAACACCTGCAAGCCGCAAGCGGTCAGCTAAACGTAACGGCCACCCGGGTATTGAGCGATCAGAAGAAAAACAAGCGAACCCGTCAAAACTCCCGTCGAGCCATTGGCAACACTTACCGTACAGTCCGGTCTCTTCGTCTGATATGCTGCATATCAAGTCTAGGGATGGAATCGTCGAGCCCTAATAACTCAATAAGTTATGTCGATATGGTCTATGACCGGTCGAGAAACTACTGATAACACTTATCAGTAAATCTCATCAGCCCTGGCCAGGGACTTGAAGTCAGAGCCAATCGCGCATTGCACAACATCAACTCGCAATATCGGGAGAGACGAAACCCCTCCTATCGCTTACTGTCTTCATGTGTCTCGGGACTATACCCAAAAGCCACCTGTTTGCACGACTCAGTAGAGCCGTGGTAGGGTGGAAATCAAAGTACAGTTGGAGAACACATAAGACTCTATGACGATCTCGGGTCTACAGACTAACCTGTACCAGTGTTACCAGAGAACTGTTATCCGACGATAGATATAATACCATATAGGAATTCTTTGTGAGTCCGTTCAGTGTACCCAGTCTCCACTGAGCACCCATATACAATCTTCGATGTCACAACACCAATGGATATGGGATCATCCATCGCCCATCATATGGGTCAAGAGACGTATACGCTAGTTTACTCTGGAATATCGATGCCCTATCTCGATATACCTACGACTAGGAACATTTGAGGATATGCTTATAGACTACACATACCCCATTAGTATGATCTCTATCATAGCCATAGAAGTTAAGCATATATCCTCAGGGTTTTATCAACATGTATTAAATGAACAGTATCAAGCAAACATGTCAGATAAAGTAAAACCAGATAGCATATTATCATGTCGAGTAAGAAATCCATATATCAAAATATACATATATATATATATATATATATGTCCAAGCATCCACTATACATATAATGGCCTCTAGGGCATACATATATCCAACAAGGCCCTCGATGCCGTTAAGGCCCGGATGCCGGAGTTTGCCGACGGAGATCTCTGGGCCGAATTCCCCCTCGCGGACACCGATGAGCAGGGGGAAGAGGTTCCTGACGAGGAAACCGCCGAGGACCCCGCGCATCACGTGGTGGATGTCGAGGACCCCGAGGTCGCGCCTGGCCCCGAGGTCTAGAGCCCCCATCTACCTCCTTTTATTTCTTTGTTTTTGGAATTTTGTAAGGCTGCGGAGCCCAAAAAATACCCTTTGTAAAGCCTTTGTCTTTGGTAGCAATAAAAAATTTCTTTGGTTTCATCGAGTCGCGCTCTATCATCTGTTTGTGATGAATGCTCGTAAGATATCCCTGCTTGCACCGTTGTGTTTTCATGTCAGGTTGGCCATCTGTCTAGCGATCGTCCGTCGAGTTGATTTCGATCACTTGCCGACGAGCGTGCCAAGCGCTACTGAGGAGGTATCCCCATGGGCCCCGAAGTCGAGGGGGGATCGTTTAGACCTGGATAGACTTGATGCCCCTCACTGGGGTCTCGGATCCTCTGCGGGTGACGGGCAGAGCGCCGTTCACCGTATTTGTGCCTAGCGTGAGTGGGAAGCTGCTCGATGGCCCCATGGGGGGTCATCTTTTGACTTCTGGCAATGCGAGCATCGACCACCAGCCGGGAATGGTCGAGACAGGGTCGGGCTCGACTGCCTCTAGGAGAATTTTGGGTCCTTAGCGTTGGAGGGGCTGTAAGAAGCCCGCTAAGGAAGACCGTGCAGTGAAGCTGCGCGGTCGTCATAAGTAGGCAACTACCAGTCTGGGATGACTGAGCGGGGCAGCTGCTCAGATGCCCCTTGCGAGGGCTTTGACCCTTAGTGTTTGGAGGGGCTACAAGAAGCCCACTAAGGATGACCATGCAGTGAAGCCGCGCGGTCGCCTCTTTGCGAGGGTTTTAATCTCTGGTGTAATGGGTAGGGGGCTACCAGCCGAAGATGACCGAGCAGGGTAGCTGCTCGGTGTCCTCTTGGGAGGGCTTTTATCCTTCAGGACGGGGACCGAGCGGGGTTACTGCCCAGTGCCTCTTGGCGAGGACTTTGATCCCTGTCGGTTGTGGTATGAAGCTACCAGCCGGGGATAGCCGAGCAAGGACTCGACTGCCTCTGGGAGGACTTTGGTCCTAAGCGCGGGAGGGGCTGTAAGAAGCCTGCCAAGGACCTTTGGCCGGGTAGGGTTTCTGCCCGGTGCCTCTTGGCGAGGGCTTTTGTCTTGACGGATAGCTGAGCGAGGGATCCTCAGGCTCGACTGCCTCTGGGAGGGATTTCTGATCCCTGGCGTTGCGGTAGGGAAGCTACCCACCAGGGATAGCCGAGCAGGGAAGCTGCTGAGCTGCCTCTAAGGAGGACTTTCTGGTCCCTAGCGTTGCGGTAGGGAGGCTACCCGCCAGAGATGACCGAGCAGGGTAGCTGCTCGGTTGCCTCTTGCGAGGGTTTTGATCCTTCAGGACGGGGACCGAGCAGGGTTACTGCCCAGTGCCTCTTGGCGAGGAATTTGATCCCTGTCGGTTGTGGTAGGAAGCTACCAGCCGGAGATAGCCGAGCAAGGACTCGACTGCCTCTGGGAGGACTTTGGTCCTTAGCGCGGGAGGGGTTGTAAGAAGCCTGCCAAGGACCCTTGGCCGGGCAGGGTTTCTACCCGGTGCCTCTTGGCGATGGCTTTTGTCCTGAAGGATAGCCGAGCAAGGGATCCTCAGGCTCGACTGCCACTGGGAGGGCTTTCTGATCCCTGACGTTGCGGTAGGGAAGCTACCCGCCGAGCTGAGCCGTCTCTAAGGAGGACTTTCTGGTCCCTAGTGTTGTGGTAGGGAAGCTACCCGCCAGGGATAACCGAGCAGGGTAGCTGCTGGGCTGATTCCACACGAGGTCTTGTCCGGCCATTTAGTTGCAGGTACCGGGAACGGTCGCGGCGAATGTGCGCGTAGCACGCGCATTGAGCGCGGGGGGAGGCGAAGCGCCAGAGTCGTGTCGTTTCGATTCCGCCGGAGAAGGCTCGGCGGTCGCCGCGTGGCAGCGACTTTTTAGGTGAAAACGGGCGACTGTCCTTTTTGAATAAACGAGATTTTTCCTTCTATTTTGCAATGTTCCATTGATCTTTATTAAATAGACAACATACCCTAGGAAGAGTTTACATTGTCTTAAAAGAACGGTACATGCTAGTAGATGACCTTATTGGCTCGGCCCGAGCTCCCTGGAGGATTGTTGGCCTTCGTGCTTGGCACAGGGTACGGGGCTCCCTGAGTTCCGTGCTGGCCATCCGCCGAAACGAGCATGATCTGACCGACGGTCAGCTCAGCGGGAGGGTGATGCTGCTCCTACTCGAGGTCGGCCCGCCGTTTGTCCCTCAAGTATGCGGCGAGGTGTCCCGATCGGATGAGCTCCTCGATGTAGTCCCTGAGTTGCTTTCAATCCTCCGTGGCGTGGCCCAGTATCCGGTGGAATGAGCAGTAAGGGCCCCAGGTTCGCTTCGCGGCCTGACGCGGGATCGGAGGGAACTTGAAGAACCCCTCATTCTGGGCCTCCTCTAGCAATACTGCGAGGGAGACGTTGAGTGGGGTATACTCCTGGAACTTCGGGTGATAGGGCTGCTGACGCTCCGGCCTCTCCTCCCGAGCCCTCTTCTTCTGGTCGGATCGTTTTTCTCGGGGGAGGTTTGCGTTCACCTCGGATTCCAGCTGAACCTCGCGCTCGGTCCACGCCTTGACCTCGGCTATGATCTTAGGTTGTGCCAACGCAAAGGAGCGCAACCACTCCTTATGCCTAAGACCAGATCTGAGTGCCGTGATGACGGTCTTGTCCCGGTGCTCGGGGACCTCGAGAAGGGCGTTGTAGAAGCAGGTGATGTAGGCCTTGAACGTCTCTTTGTCCCCACTCTTAACCGTGAAGAGGTAGTCGACCGCGCGCTTCTGCCGACGGTTCCCAACGAAGTGGCCGAGGAACTGAGTACCCAGCTCGTCGAAGGTCGAGATTGAGCGGGGCTCAAGCCCTCGGAACCAGTCCCGACCTGCGCGGATGAGGGTGGCCGGGAAGGCCCTGCACTGTGCGGGGTCGGAGTGGTCCTGGAAGCTCATCCCCATGGTGAAAGCGTCCAAATGGTCCTACGGGTCGGTTTTCCCCATCGAACAGAGAGATCTTTGGGAGCTTGTTGTGCGAGGAGACGTGGACGGCGAGCAATTCCTCGGTGAACGGCTTTGTGAGCGAATCGGAGGCATACTTAGCCCCGTCGCTCGAGAGGTGAGCCTCCCGGCGCATGCCCTCGATCTTCTTCTCGAGGGCGTCGAGTCGACGATGGTATCTCGAGGAATCGGCGCCTTAGGATCCCTGGCCTCTGCTGCGGGTGACCTGCGTCTGAGAGTGGCCCCGGTTCCTCTCGATGAGGTGCCTCAGATCCCTTGGCGAGGTGGCTCTCGAGCCGCCGAGGTAAACCCCTTCTGTGTGACACCACCGAGGGAAGTGGTGTCGACCATGCCTGTGGACAGGCGAGGTGACGGACACCTCCTCAGGGGGATAAGGGTCGTGAGGAGGCTCGAGGCGAGGCGTTCTGGCGGAGGACCTTGGTGTGGAGCCGTAGGGCGCCCAGCGGGCCTCAGGGAGTATCGGCCTAAGAGATATATGGCCAGGAGTCATAGCCTGCTGGTGGTCAGTCGTCCCGATGGGGGCAGAGCCTTCTGGAGGCGGTGGAGCGGCGATCTGGGGCCCAGGCCCGGCCGCTTGGATGCGGACGAGCGCCTCCACAAGGGGATGTAACCGATCTATCCGGCTGGCAAGGGCATTGATGATGGTCGCTGGAGGAGGCTCATCCACGCCTCCGGTGAGGGGAAGGCGGCGGATGGTACCGGGATCTTCAGGATGGTTGCTCGCCATGCGGACGGAGATCGGAAGGCCAACTTTGTTTTTATGGAGTTTGCTTTCCTACTGTCACGCCCCGCTTCTCAGAGTACGCTAAATTGGGCACGTGACATACCCAACCATGCTACCTGTGGGTAGGAAGTATCCATCCACGGTCACATTACGGCTGTAGAGATATCAAGAACAAAATATATCTATCTAATACATGTCCATAAACCAAGATAACATGAGTCAAAAATAATTGAAATGCGGAAGCAAAAGATCCAATACAAAATAACTGGAATGTATGTCCCATAATCCGGGCTCACATCAGGAATAAAATGCAGAAAATAAAAGAACTAACTACTACAGAAACCTCACTGCTCAGCTTGCTGGCTGAAGTACTCCTGCTCAGACTGCAACAAAGGTACGGAATCTGGGCCATGCAAAACCCAGACGTCAGCAGCGTCACGTCATCAAGTAATAAAATATAAACAGGGTAACAGGTAATGCAAATATAATCATGAATGGTAAAACAGGTATAACAGCAATATAATTCAGGGCAGTGAAGGGTAGTGTGCAGTGAGTAAACTAAACTGGTCTAATGGGTTATCTACTCTAAAGTCTTTGAAATCAATTTGATGAATCATCGATGTAACTCAATAGTATCCCGTGCATGCCCGGGACCATGGTCTAAGACTCTCGGGCTGAAACCGAGACGTGCCGCTAGGCACTAACAGGAAAAGGGTACAGACCAACGATGTCGGCAGCATCGTCACGAGGCGGGCCTAGCCTCAAAAACTGATCAGTAAAAGCAAGCAACTGTCGAGTTACAAGTCAGGATTTCATCATTGATTTCCCCATACCCCCAAGTTAAGTATGTCAAGTCAGGTATTCAGTAATCAAGAACTAATGCCAACACAGGATCAGGTAGGAGCAGGTTTGTCTGGATAGACAACAGGAACGGTCCGTGAGGACTACATGTCAGGTTTGTTGGCATTAGACACGAGATTAGGTAACAGGTCAAGCCATGGTACATCAGGTCAAGTCAAGTAGTGTACAGTACCATGTCGGGTCAAGTAATATGTGTGTAGCAAGTCATGTCAGGGTGTAAAAGATAACATGTGGGTGCTCATAATCAGCTAGCATAATCATGGTTATACAGAATCAAGCATGGGTATCGACAACACAATAAATTGGCACATGTAATAGGTTAATCAATAAATGCAGATTTTAACTAATTAGTCGTACGGTTATCAGTTGTGTTTAAGAGATGGTGTCAGGATTATATGAATACAGTATGATAGACGTGAATGCTAAAACCAGGTTAATAAGTATTGAGTAATATAGGGATGCGACGACATGTATAATATGGATGCAATTGTAATTAAACCGGTTAAAGATGCACACGGATGTCCGATAGGTTAATACTAGAGAAAAGGGGTAACACATCTATAAAATATTTGTGATCAAGTGGTCTAACATTTACAGGTGATTACTAGGTATAAAGGACTAGATGCAACAATTAAGTTCCAAGTTCAAGATCAGAAAATATGTAACGGAACTTTATACGGTTAACTTGAAATCCAATACTTTCGATTCTATTCAGAGATTTAATAGGAAAAATAAATATATTAGCATAAGAATAGTTTGAATAGCATGTAGCAAGTTTCACTTGCCTCGACAGGTCGCGATACGGAAAACGGAACGTTACGCGTCGGCCGGGAAAAGTCGCGACGCGCGCACGGTACACGGAAAGAGCTCAAACGACGAACAGTGGATTCACACGGGTCAGAGGTTCTCGCTGGGTCGTCGGGAAACGTCGTCGACACCGTCGGATTCCGGCGAACCAGAAAACAGCGATAACAAGAAACTATAATTTTTAGCAAGAAAAGAAAAGAAAGCAAGGAAAATAACAGAGGAGGAAAGAGGGTACTAAAGCATACAGGGTTGCAGAGGAGGTGCTGTGGTGGCAGCGAGACCAACCGTGGCGAGATCGACGGGGCTCCGGCGATGAACAGAGATTCCTAGCACAGCAAGAAAACTTTTACCAGGAAAACTTAGGAAGAAAAAGAAGAGAAGGATGAGAGGGAGAAGGGGCGCTTACTGGGGTGTGCACAAGGCCCGGGACACGAGAACGAGTCACCGGCGGCGATCTTCCGGCGGTGCAGAAGTGCAGGGGTGCAGGGGTGATCGGGAGAGAAGGAAAGGAGGACGAAGGGAAGGTGGAGGTGACGAAGGTGAGGAGCGACAATGAATGGCAATGGTGGCGTCGGCGGTAGAGCAACGGCGAGAGGGTAGGCGGCAGCTAGGTTTTTCTGCGCGATGGGTTTTCTTTCGCTGAAGAAAAAAAGATGGAGGAAGGAAAAATATAACAGAGAAGAGAGAGAGAGAGAGAGAGAGAGAGAGACTCGGGACGAGAGAGAGAGAGATTCTCTCACGCGAGAGGAGAGAGAAGAGGAGAGAGATAGAAAGGAAGAGAGATATCAAGAGGAGAGAGAAAGGGCAGAGGAGAGATAGTATTGTCGTTATGCAGAGAGAGAGAAAGAGAACGGGAAAGGAGGAGAGAGGATGGTGTGAGGCCCAGGGTGAAAAATAGGGATGGCGATTGGCTGAAGAAATATGAAAGGGTTTTTTAAAAAGCTTTTTCTGGGTGTTAATAAAGATAGCGTTGGTTTAAAAATTTATAGGTTGTAAAAAAATTATTTTGGCCGGTAAAATTTAGAAAAAATAGGATTTGGCGGAAATACAAAATAGTTCAGAATTGCGCCCGGGACGGGTCCAAAAATTTGAATTTGAAATATGAAATTTATTGGCAGGTTCTAAAAATTAAAATGAATGATTTTATAATAAAAAGCATACCCCCAAGAACGGACGCACGTACGTGCGCGTAGCCGTCCAAACACGTCCGTTTCACTGAACGGGACGAGAACATGATGCAAGGACACTACCACAGGCTTAAGGGTGTCAAGCAGGCCATGTCAATTATTTTTAATTTATTTTTAATGACTCAAATTGTTATATGCAAGAATTTAAATTGTCGGGGTAAATTATAGCTAGTAACAGTCAAAGCATGATCAATGAAATAAATACCACACACCACACATACGGTAACAGAAATGTGTAGAACTGGACTCGGTTGTTACATTATACCCAAGTACAAAAAGAATTTCGTCCTCGAAATTCCAAGAATACAAAAGATAGACGACAAACAACTACAAGAAAAGATGAGGAAACTTCTGCCGGATTTCATCTTCTCGTTCCCAAGTGGACTCTCCATATGAGCGATTACCCCAAGAAACAAGTACAAGAGGGATAACCTTGTTCTTAAGAACATTTTCCCTTCGATCCACAATTTCAACCGGTCGCTCCTCAAAAGTCAAATCTTCTCATACAGTCAGCTCCGAATGATCCAATACATGCGTTTCATCCCGAACATACTTACGGAGTTGTGATACATGAAACACATCATGAACATTCGCCAAAGATTGCGGTAACGTCAATCGATACGCTACCTCACCAACACGCTCCAAGATCTCAAAGGGTCCAACGAATCGAGGACTGAGCTTTTCTCGACTTCCAAAACGAATCACCCCTCCAGACGGTGATATCTTCAAGAATACCAAATCACCCATTGCGAACTCTAGAGGTCTTCTTAATGTATCTGCCCAACTCTTCTGTCAGTCTTGTGCTGCTTTCATATGGTTCCGGATAGCGTTAACTTTCTCAACAATCTGCACAACCAAGTCTGGTCCCAACAATCTTCGTTCACCGACATCGTCCTAACAAATAGGTGAACGACACTTGCGACCATATAAAGCTTCGAATAGAGCCATCTGAATCATCGCCTGGAAACTGTTGTTGTAAGAAAACTCCACCAAATGTAGATGATCCTCCCAAGAACCCTTGAAGTCCAACAAGCACGCTCTCAACATATCTTCAAGAGTTTGGATCGTTCTCTCCGACTGGCCATTGGTTTGAGGATGATAAGCTGTGCTAAACTTTAATCGATTCCCCAAACTTTCCTGTAAGCTCCGCTAAAAGTGTGATAGGAACCGAGTGTCACGATCGGACACGATGCTCACCGGTACTCCATGCAGTCTTACAATTTCCTGCATGTACCGCTCCGCTAAAGTTTCTGTTGATTGACCAACCCGAAAAGGAATGAAATGAGCTGCTTTGGTCAAACGATCAACAATCACCCATACTGCATTGTTGCCTTTTGGACTCCGCGGTAAAGCTGTCACGAAATCCATGGTTATATGTTCCCACTTCCACTGAGGAATCGGAAGTGGTTGCAATAAACCAGCAACCCTTTGATGTTTGGCCTTAACTTGCTGACACACCAAGCACTTTGCCACAAAGCGAGCAATCTCCCGTTTCATACCTTCCCACCAGAAATGCTGTCGTATATCTCGGTACATCTTCATGCCTCCTGGATGTATGGAATAAGCTGAGCTATGCGCCTCCTTCATAAGTTCTTCACGAATATCCCCCTTTGGCACACACAAACGGCTAACATACCTCAACGAACCATCTTCGTGGATCAATAAATCTGTTCGAAGTCCAGCTTCAACCTGTTCTCAAAACTTTTGCAATCTAGGGTCCTGCGATTGCGCTGCTTTAATATTCTCGATCAACGACGAATGTACTTCCAGCTGCATCAACTGTCCCGAAGAATGCGGTAGCATAACCTCCAAATCAAATCTTCGAAAGTCTTCAACGAGTTCCTTCTGCGTAGTCAACATCTGAATAGCTGGTAACCGACTGAGCGCATCCGGTACGACATTAACCTTCCCGGATGGTACTTAAGATCAAGATCGTAGTCATCCATCAGCTCCAACCATCTACGTTGCCTCATATTAAGCTCCTTCTGGGTGAACACATACTTCAAACTCTTATGATCAGTAAATACCTCGACCCTTTCGCCCAAAAGATAGTGTCTCCAAATCTTCAAAGCGAAAATCACAGCCGCAAGCTCCAAGTCGTGAGTTAGGTAATTCTTCACATGGGTCTTCAACTATCTCGATGCGTATGCTACAACCTTTCCATGCTGCATCAAAACACATCCCAATCCTTTTCCAGATGCGTCGCTGTGAATCACTAATCCTCCGGAATTGTCTGGCACGGTCAGAATAGGAGCGGTTATCAATCTCTGCTTCAATGTCTCGAAAGCTGACGCACTCCTATCCGTCCACACAAAAGGTACCTCCTTGCGCGTAAGCTTGGTCAACGATTCCGCCAGACGAGCAAAGTTCTCCACAAATCTTCTGTAATACCCGTCGAGTCCAAGAAAACTTCTTATCTCCGCAACATTCTTTGGAATCGGCCAATCTCGAACTGCTGCAATCTTTTCTGGATCGACGGCAATTCCATCGCCAGACACAACATGCCCCAAAAACTTTACTTTCTCCAGCCAAAACTCGCACTTGCTCATCTTCGCATACAATTTCTCTTGTCTCAACGTCTGTAGTGCGATCTTCAAATGTTCAGCATGCTCTTCAAAACTCTTCGAATAAACCAGAATATCGTCAATGAACACCACAATAAACTGGTCCAAGAATGGTGAAAAGATTCGGTTCATCAAGTCCATGAATATCGCCGGTGCATTCGTTACTCCGAAGGGCATCACTAAGTACTCGTAATGTCCATACCAAGTTCGGAACGCCGTCTTGCAAATATCCTCCGCTTTCACTCGGACCTGATGATATCCGGATCGCAAATCCAGTTTCGAGAATACCATCGCGCCACTAAGCTGCTCAAATAGTTCGCCAATGCGAGTGATCGGGTACTTGTTCTTAATAGTCACCCGGTTTAATTCTCGATAGTCGATGCACATCTTTCTTGTGCCATCCTTCTTCTTGACTAGAAGAACTGGAGCTCCCCAAGGCGAGGTACTGCTTCAAATCCAACCCTTCTCAAGCAATTCAGTAACATGTTTCTTGACTTCTTCCAACTCCACTGGTGCTATTGGATAATACGCTTTAGATATTGGCGCTGCACCAGGAATAAGATCAATTGCGAACTCTACGTCTCGCTTCGGCGGTAATCCCGCTATATCTTCAAACACGTCCATAAAATCGCGAACAACAGCTGGCTCTTCACTTTTATCAACCTCCATTGATGCAAGAATATTAGTTGTCGGTCTAGCCCTAAACTCGACTGGCCCGACAGAACTGCTTGTACCCCTCCGAACGGCGGTCGACGACGCAAGGGCGTCTTTCCTGAAGTTCGGGGTAGATACTATTTGGTTTTATCCGTCCACCTCTCCGAAGATGCCAAGTTGATTTATGGCGCCGTGTATCGGAGGTTTAGACGGATGCGGCCGATGTAGCAGACTTCGTCAGATTCCCCCTCGCTTGAGGGATTTTTGATTGTGGGGACGCTCTTCCTTGCAGGCATAAGCCCCTACAGTTAATTACGCTACCGTATCGCGGTAGCAACTTTCTTCTTCTCCAGAATTTCACTTCGTGCCGTGGGTGTTTGTTTTGTTTGTGGTTGCCCGTGGATTGTATACGGAGACTGAGTAATGCCGTCGCCCGTAGGACGTGGATTAGTCCAAATCCGTATTTACTTAGATTTGGGTTTGGTGTTTTTAGTTTAAGGATACGTTATCCGCATTTGAGACTAAGATCAACTTAAACGTTCGTTAAGGATACGTTAGTCGACTAAGATCAACTTAAAGAGATCGTTTAGATCCATTTCCAGTTTAAGGACGTAGTGGTCCATTTAATATATGGCCATCGAGACCCGTCACCTCTCTGACGACGTTGAAGGATTACAACGACACGTGTCAGAGGAGTTCGGAGATGTACCCTTGAACCAAAGTTGATTGGGGGTCTTATAGTCCAATTTGGGACTGAAGTCTGTTTGAATGTTTAAGGATACGTTAGCCATATTTGAGGCTAAGATCAACTTAAACGGGATCGTTTAGATCCGACAAAAGAGCGTTTGAGGGCTCTATTGTTCCAGTTTAGGGACGTAGTGGTCCATCGCCAGTTTAGGGACGTAGTGGTCCATATTCCAGTTTAGGGACGTGGTGGTCTATATTCCAGTTTAGGGACGTGGTGGTCCATCGCCGGTTTAGGGACGTGGTGGTCCATCATTAGTTTAAGGACGTTTCGGTCCACGAGTTTAAGGACCCCGCAGTCCGTATACGTATGTGGTCGTTGGGACCCGTCACCTCTCTGACGTCGTTGAAGGATTACAACGACAGGTGTCAGAGGAGTTCGGAGATGTACCCTCGAACCGGAGGTAAATTGATTTAAGAGAGCAGCTGTGCTCGGTCAATTTAATTTGAGGACTTACGGCCATGATTGGGCTAAGTCCAGTTAAAAAAATATTCAACGCTTTTATTTATTTTTGGTCTATTAGACCTGCGCTAGGGCTTTGCCCACATTTAAATAATGCATTGCATTGCTTTTTATTTTTGTTTGGGCTCTGCCCCGAAAGGATGCAGAGCATCAATTTGTTTTGGGCTCTGCCCATTTATAAGTGATGCAGAGCATCGATTTTATTTGGGCTCTGCCCTTTTATTGCCTTGCAATTTATTGTGACCTGCTAGGTCTTTTTGACTTGGGCCTGGCCCTTTAACGCATTGCATTTTTCAGGCGCTTTGTGCCAATCAAAGAGCGCAAGCGCTTGTGGTGATGACACGTGTCATGCAAGCACAGTGCGCTGCGCTAGTGCGCTACGCTTGCGCTGCTGACACGTGGCGCGCTCTGGTGAGTTGCGCCAATTCCAGAGAACAAGGCTCTATTTCAAAAGCGCATAGCGCAAATGGTTCAGATGCTGACACATGGCGCTCTCTGGTGGTTTGCGCCAATCCAGGGGTGCAACAGCGCAGTTTGCAAGTGCAAGGCACTATAATTTGAGAATCTTTTAGATTCAAGAACCAATGGTTCATAAAAGAAGTGCAAAGCACTATTTATTTTCTTCGATCTAATGAGAATCAAAGAAAACAAGTATTTCTTGTTTTTCTTATTTAAAGAACCAGTGGTTCATAAGAAGTGCAAAGCACTGTTTATTATGTGAAGATCATTGATCTTGTTCTTAGATCAATGATCTATTAGAAGAAATTTCTTATATTTTATGAAGGTTTTTACCTTTTTCTTGAAACTTTTTCAGAGTTCTCTCTGTTTGAAGCTCTTGATTTCTCAAAAAATTTCCTCCTTTTGAATTGAGGTCTAGGGTCCTTTTTATAGTGCCCATAAATTAGTTAAAGAGATCTTTCTCTGAGTGATTTGGGGAATTTTTCCCACCGTTGGATTTTTGATCCAAGGGCTTCTGTTTTACAGAAGAAAATCTTCTTGTTTTAACAAGAACAGAAAGATTTCTTAGAATTTTAATTCTGTTTGGCGCAAATGCTCCAGAGCGTGACACGTGTCACGCAGCGCAACTGCGCTAGCGCAACTGCGCAGACACGTGCCGCGCAGCGCACAGCGCACAGCGCAGCGCAACTGCGCTGCCGCGTGGCGTGCTGCGTAGAGCGCAGGCCAGCTGAAGCGTTGCTTCTTTAATTAAAGTTTGAATTTTCAAATAGAGTTTTGCTCTGATTGGGGGAAGATGAAGCGTCTCTTCATCTTCCGCCTTGGAATTTGAACAGAGCTTTGCTCTGATTGGGGTAAACAAATGCCCCCCCACCGTTGCGTTTACGTGGCCTCCAAACGTGAGCGCAGCGGTGGTAGACTCCCAACCGTCGCGCCATCCCTTGGAAGCTAAAAGTGCATTTGATGCCTATAAATAGGACATTTGGTCCCTTAGATGATTTTCATCTCTAAAATTTTACTTTCAGAACTCAGAGCCCTGCTCTTTATTTTCAAGAATCTTCAAGAGTTAAACTCTTAAAACTTTTAGGTGAAAATTTTAATTTGGATTAAATTAAATTAATTTTCATTGATAAAGCCTCGCTCTCAATAGATCCCTGATCTAAAGGAAACCCATTTAGGGTTTCACTTAGCAGAGCTTTGCTCTACGGGTCTTAAAGGGATCTAAAGAGAACTAAAGGGGACCCTATTAGGGTTCCATAGAGCTCTGCTCTCTGAAAGATTTTCCTTGGATTTTCTTAATTCATCAATGGAGCTTTGCTCCTTCCAAATCATACAGCAGAACTCTTAGGAGTTTTTCATTGATCTTGGAGTTTAAAGATGGCATTTTATTTCTCAGTGCATTATATCGTTTTGCTTAATCAGTCTTTCTGATCATTTTGTTGATTTTCTTTCACAGAAACAATGGATGCCCATATGTATGCTCTTAACGAGATCATCTTTTACGGGGACATCCGCCGACTTGGCCGTTCTCAAAATCGAGAGTTCACAAACGTGGAGTGTGCGGAAATCATGAGCCGCTTCGACGCATACAACGGTCCGCTACTTCCCCAACGTTCCTCTCTCCTTAAGCTTATCGTGGGAGCCATCTGGGAAGCGCTTCCCCTATTCTATTCCGGTATGCCGTTTAGGGCGTTGGATGCCGCCGAGGATAAGGTGCACTCGGTGTACCTGATGAACTTTATCTCGAAGAGACGGCGAGACAGTCTCGTCGATCTCTTGCACGAGGTCTTTCAACAGTTTGCCATACTCGCTGCTTATCGGAGGGTGGAAGACATCAGAGGGGATCTTGACGCTTGTGCTCGCGAAAGAAAGCACACCAGGATGGTCTGCGAGGCTTGGAAAGTCATAAATAGGGTCGCTTTCGAGTTCCTCAATCCATGTCCTGGGTTCGAGGTTATACCTTTGTAAACATTTTAATAATGTTATTATCCATTTCTCCGTGATTGTAAGAACCCCTTTTTATGATATGAATAGAAAATTTCCATTTCAGCTTGTCTTATCCCTTGTTCTGAATCTTTTGTATATGCATGGATGAGTGTGTCTCGAACGCTTGATCAAATGCAAATCGGATGTTTTTTCTGTCGCCTCTCTCTTTCTTTTATTATCAGCATGCTGTCTTGATAAACATAATTGGAAGATAACTTAGTTTTTCCAAAAGATAGCGATGGCTAAGGCCACAGGTTCGGATCTGCCGCCTAAGACTTTTCAACTCTATGAGCCGTGAGGGTCTCATAGAGACTTTTCTCCCTACGGATCGAGAGGATCTCGTAGGTGGGTTTTCTCCTTAGGAATCGTGAGGATTCCTAAGTGTGTTTTCTCTTGTAAGTCGTAAGGATCCTATAAGAGAATTTTTCTCTCTTACGAGTCGAGAGGACCCGTAAGCGGTTGCTTCCCTCCTTGTCGAGTTTCGAGTTTGAAGAGTGAGACCCGTGGATAGTGTGCAAGAGACCGTTTTGGGCCAACTTGCAGGGTCCCAGTGCTTAGGAAACATGCTCTTTTTATGCCTATTGCCTAAGGATTTATCTCATGAGTCGAGCCGCATCGAAAATTTCTCGCAAAGACATCAATTTCTTCACAAGTCGAGACGAATCGAGCATTTCTCGCAAGAATATCCTAACGTCACAGTTAACCTCTGCTCTTTTCGACAGAAGTCCATTAGGGTCTGTGGTACTTAGGGTTTTGGCCGTCGTACCGTCGCATAAGCTGATATATTCCTCAATAGGCAATCGTGCTGCTCGAGTAGCCCTGCAACTGCCGTATCTCTGATCCTTTCGGGAGCTGGACAAGACGTCTTCAAGCAATCTTCCTAGGCAATTTGACCGTCGGAAGAGCAAGCGTTAGGAATTTGCCATGCCGCTTTTTACTTGAGGTTAGGCTCATTTTGGCGAGCCCCGATGAGTCATATCCACTCCGCGCTGGTGTGGGATGATCTCCGATAGTCTTTCAGGTTTTATGTGAGTTGCCGTCAAGACCCTGAAGCTAGGAATTTGGCCTTTGCTTCGTTTGCTGGCATCGCGTCTGCTGTATCGAGACGAATGTCGTGGTGGGAACTAGGGATTTTGCCGTGGCTCCGTTTGTTTGATTGTCGCGTCTGAACCCTGCTGGAGGAAGAACGCTGGAGTGACATCTCGTCTGCTGTATCGAGACGAATGTCGCGGTTATCTCTAGGTTGCTGACGAACCGTCGAGGTTTGGAACTAGGGATTTTGCCGTGGATCCATTTGTTTGATGATGTTGCGTCTGCTGTGTCGAGACGAACGTTGGGGTGACAGCTCGTCTGCTGTATCAAGACGGACGTCGAGGTTGTTTCTAGGTTGCTGGTGAACCGTTGAGGTTTGAAACTAGGGATTTTGCCGTGGCTCCATTTGTTTGATGATGTTGCATCTGCTGTGTCGAGACGAACGTTGGGGTGACATCTCGTCTGGTGTGAGACGATCTCCAGTTGTCTTTCAGGCTTTATATGACTCGCCGTTAAGACTTTGAAGCTAGGAATTTGGCCTTCGCTTCGTTTGCTTTGTCACGTCCGAACCCTGCTGGAGGAAGAACGCTGGGGTGACATCTCGTCTGCTGTATCGAGACGAACGTCGAGTTGGTGACCCCTATGTGCTGGTGCAAGATGATCTCCGATTGTCTTTCCGGTTTTATATGAGTTACCGTCAAGACGTTGAAGCTAGGAATGTGGCCTTCGCTTCGTTTGCTTTGGTGTGTCCAAATCCTGTTGGAGGAAGAACGCTAGGGTTGACATTGCGTCTACTGTATCGAGACGAACGTCGAAATGAAGTTGGGATTTTGCCGTCGCTTCGCTTTGTTTCGACCGCAAGGTCTTTTGTTGGCGTTGTATCTGCATCTTGATGGACTGCGAAGGAACGCCTTTATTGACATCTCATCTGCTGTAACGAGACGAATGCTTAGATGGTCTCTAGGTGGTCTGTGAATCGTCGAGATTTGGCTTCGCTTTTTTATGAAGCCTGTTGGGAAGGTATGGTTCCCTCTTTGTTTGTGCCCCTGGATTGTATACAGGAATCGATGTGATCTAACCTGTAGGGCAGAAGTTTCACTCATTTTTTATTATTATTATTTTATTTCCGCGATGCTCTATTATTTCAGCTTTTATATCGCGAAAGTCGCGATTGCCCAATCATTTCGGCTATTTTTCGCGGTGCCCCATCATTTCAGCTATTTATTTTATTTTTACTCGCTGCTTTTTATTGCGAGTTGCCCAATCATTTTGGCTATTTCGTGTGCATACGGTTTTTTTTTTACTTGCTGCTTTTTATTGCAAGTTGCCCAATCATTTCGGCTATTTCGTATGCATGTGCGGCTTATCGACTTTTCACCGTAAACCTGAAATTAGACACCGATTTCGGCATCAGCACTGCTACAACTGGAATATTGCCAGGAGCGAATCATCATTTGCCTCCGTCAATGTCGAACAAAGGTGGCTTAGTGAACAGGGTTAAGATCCTGTCAACTAAGGCTTTTAATTTCATGAGCCGTAAGGGTCTCACAAAGGTGTTTCTCCCTACAAGTCGTGAGGATCTTGTAGGTGTATTTTCTCTTTAGGAATCGTGAGGATTCCTAAGTGTTTGTTTCTCTGTAAGTCATAAGGATCCTACAGGAGGGCTTTCTCCTTGTAAATCGAAAGGACTTACAAGGGTCATGCGAACATATCCCCAGTCACGGATGGATCTCGGTTAGGGAAATGTTTATTCGCGCCCGTGGATTGTATACAAGGGTCAGTATTGAGCCACTTGTAGGGCAATATCGGAAGTTATGGGAATTGCTTTCTATAACTTAAGACTTTCAAATCTTATGAGCCGTGAGGGTTCCATAAGAGAGTTCTCCTTACGAGTCGTGAGAATCTCGCAAGCGTATTTTCTTCTTAGGAATCGTGGGGATCCCTAAGTGTGTTGCTCCCTTGTGAGTCGTAAAGATCTCACGCGGGTGGTTTCTCCTTACAAGGTCGAAAGGACCCTATAAGTGTCATTTAACGAGGTTGCGCCCTTTCGGGTTTTCACAAACACTCGCCGGTAGTCCTGCTGTTTTTCCTCACGGAGCCCTTTCAGGTTTTCATCCATGCCCATTTTGCTTATGGACATACCGTTTTTTTTTATTCTTTTTATTTTCTTCTTCTTTTTTTTTCTAACGAGGTCGCGCCCTTTCGGGTTTTCATGAACACTCGCCGGTAGCCCTGCTGTTTTTACTCACGGAGCCCTTTTGGGTTTTCATCCGTGCCCTTTTTGCTTATGGACATACCGTTTTTATCATCATTTTTTTCTCTTTTTTTTGTATCTCGTCAGCCTAAGGATGTTGCGGTAGTAGTTTAAAGACGTTTCGGTCGTTTGCAAGTTTTAGGACATTGCGGTCCATCATTAGTTTAAGGACGTTTCGGTCCGTGGGGCCTTCCCTATTAATGAGCATGATGCCCCCGGCGTCTCCATCTTTCCCGATGCGTGCGGTTGTGGCGGGCTTACCTTCCAGTTTTCGGAGACGACGAACTTGCCTTGTTGGTATTGATCTTCAACCCAGTTTTTGAAGACGTAGCAATCCTCGATCAGGTGACCCAGTACTCGGTGATAGGGATAGTAGTTGGGCTCATTGACGTCATTTGGTTGCGACGGACGTTTTGGCTCCGGCAGATTTATGAGTCGGTTGCGCAACTCCGGCTCGAACAGTCCCCTTGTTTTATCTTGCGGAAACGAGTAAGGACGTTTCAAATTTTCCTAGAGGGGTTGCTGCTTGTTGTTTCGGCAAACAACCGGTCTAGGGACACTCGATTGCTGTTGAGCATTGGCTACGAAGGCTGTTTTTCCCTTCCCTTTATCCTTTTTGCTCGATCCCTTATTTACGGGGCCGAGATTTTTTCCGAGCAGCGTGCGATTACACGGCTGAACGTTATCGCAACTTCTCAATTCTTTCATCTTTGAAATGGATTCCTTGAGGAGAGGGTTGAAGGCAGCTTTCTCTTCAGAGTCGCTTCTAAAGGTGATAATTTGCGATCCCTTGGAGTCGGCTATATGACAATCGTCGGCGGCTCTTTTGCGCTCATCTATCACATTTTTCTGATGTCTACGAGCTCCACACTTTGTCCTGTTGAAGTGTTGCTTTTGAGCGATGTTCAGACCATAATATTGCATTTTTCATTCCCCTATTCTTATCCGTTTTATAAATAAACAGGTACTCTTGACGCACGTTTGTTGCATATTACAGGATACATGCTCTTGGAGCGAATACAGTGAAAAAGACGAAAGTTGATACAAAAAAGGGACTTTTGACCAACAAGCAGACGGATCCTAGTCAAGCCTAGACGAAGAACAGTGCAAGGTCCAAAATGTCAAGGCAAACGGTTAAAAGATCGCTACAAGTTTTCACTGAAACATTTGGAGAAGACCCAGAAGTCAAATGGAGAAAAGAAATGGAAAAATAGAAAGCCCAAGAAGCCAAGAACAAAACCCTAAAAATTCACTGAGAGATCTCCCCAAAGGGCCGCGGAACCGCGGCCCAAGCCCACTAATGCCGCGGTTCCGCGGCCATTTAAAGCCCGTGTCGGTGGATTTTTCTCGTGTCGGTGCGTCGGTGCGGGTGTTGGGATTTTTCATGGGCATATCTGTAATTGCACATGTGCGAGACTCTGTAACCCTAGTTTTCCTGTTTTCCTATAAATTGTAATCACAGATCTGTAAAACTCATGCATCTTTTCAATAAATAAAATTCAGATCTGTTCTGTATTCTTGCTTGGAGGGAGCCATCAAATTAGTAAGTAATTTTATTTCTGTGCTTTTTATTCTCTTTTAATTAGTATGTTTTTTCATCCCCTAATGAGCGAGTAATCTCCTCGCTTGTTAGGGTTAGCCTTAGGGAAAGGTTTGAGAGATGAGATCTCTTACCCCTTTCATGCCCCTTCACAAGAATTAGAACACCATGCATACACGCACAACCGCTCCCTAGGCATCCTACCCCTCGAGGTAACGGTGACACCGTAGTATAAAGGCCCGGTTGCGCGTGTTTTCTATGGAGGTTAGGGTAATTATCAATAAAGGAAGAATAAGAATCTAGAGGAAGAAACATCTTCCCAAAAGATTCTTATCCACTTTATGGATAATTACCGCAACATCTAATAGATCAAAAATAGGGCAATGAAAGCGGTGAGGAAACTTTTAATCTCCAAACTTCCCCTAGACCTAACCCTAGCAAGACTTTAATTTAGATTAATTTAGTTTAGTGATAGATCTAGGTTTTAGATTTAATCAATCTAAACAACATTTGGAATCAACTCGTAAAAACACATTAAGAAAATTACCCATCTCTGTGGATCGACCCGTACTCACCGGCTAGCTGCAAAGCGACGTCGTTTCTGATTACGGTAAACAAGAATTTTTGGAACAATCAAATGGCGCCGTTGCCGGGGATGGCGTAAAATTTCTTTCTGTGTAATTTTGGGTTGATATAAATTTTAAAAATTATAAAAATATGAAAAAAAAATTAAAAAAAAATTATCAATTTGGATCTATTTGAAGGGTGTATCTTTTGAATCTTGCAGGAACAGCAAAGAATCGCAGATCTGGAAATTCACAGAGGGCAAAATAAAATAAATCATATCATAATAGAGAGGGAAGATCACAACAGAGCCACATAATTTTTTCCAGACGCTGATCTCCTCCTTCCGGCCCGTTTCCGCCGCAAAAGTGGGCCCCAGACCGCGGAACCGCGGCGGTTTAGCCTCCTCTCTGCATGAAATTTGCTCGGTTTGTCTTCTCCTTCTCCCCTCTGTCAACCACCATATATCTTTTATGAAAATTTCTGCAGGATTTCTTTGCACTAAAAATCTTTTCTCCCACTTCTAAATAACAGATTTTTTGCAGGTTTCTTTGCGCCGCGCTAAAAATTTGATTGCAAGTGAATTTTATTATTTTGCATAATTTAATCGGACTTTAAGGGGCTAATTGACCAAATTCAGATTGGGTGGGGATTTCATCACCCTTCTCAGGACCCCAGAAAACATTTAAAGCATTTGCATTGACCACAATTAATTAAAAAAATACTAGACTCAGCCCTAAGGACATCGAGCTCAATAGGAAAAGGACTAGTATAGGCATCGGCCGTTTATCCTAACCTGACCTTGCGGTGTCTAGGCAAGTGTGTCTAGGCTAGTGGTTATTAATTAGGTCCACTGTTGTGGTTCCTTCCCACTTACCTGGCACTTACCTGGCCGCAAGTGTCGGTGAAGAGGCGGTTTGAGGTCCTATTTCTAGCCCTAGTTTGGAGCTGTTTAGCAGACCTAGGTGACCCTAGATCTAGGCCTGATTGTGCATGTGTGGTTGATACATTTGTGTCATAAATCTCTTTTCAAAAAAAAAAAACCTCTTTGCAAAACTTTCACATAAATTTAAAAAAAAAAGAGAGAAAAATCTTTTCAAAACTTGCAACTTGTCGCTAAAGGAAACTTGCACCTCACTTCCACCATTTCTTCTCATTGACGTTATCTTACCTCCACATTCTGTTTTTTCTTTTTTTTCTCTGACTACACTACCCCTTTTAGTGTATGTCACTTTGGACTAGGGATACTAACGCCCGATTAGTCCGTGTTTCGTTGGTACCGACCGACGAACCCTTCGACACCGAAGTCGAAATTCCCTCCATTTCCTTACCTCCACCTTCAAATTCTTCTTTCGAAGGTATGTCGGGATCCAACCCCAACGATACCTTACCGATGGGAATGATTCCACCTCCGTTAGGTGCGAATAACCCGAATCTTCCGCCTGTTGTAGCGCCCGCACGAGTTGCGCTCTAGGATCTCTTCTATCCCGTCCGCACTTCTTTACCTACATGTCTTTCACCCCCACCGGCAAATGGGGACAACTTTAAAATAAAACCACATTTCATCAATATGCTGCCAAAATTTCATGGTTTGGAATCGGAAGATGTGTATATTTTTATTAATAAATTCCAAAATGTGTGCGCTATGATGAAAACGACCCAATTAAGTGATGACGCTATAAGGCTAAGGGTCATTCCTTTTACCTTATGTGACCTAGCCGAGAAATGGCTATACAGCACCGCATCATATTCTATTAGAAATTGGGACGAGTTTGTGAGAGCTTTTCTGAAAAAGTTCTATTCTCATCACAAAACTGCTAGAATCCGTAACGAGATTATACAATTTTCACAGCTTCCTTCCGAACCATTTTGGAAGTGCTTCGAGAGATTTAAAGACCTACTTGTTCAATGCCCTCATCATGGGATCGAAAGTTGGCAACTTTGCCAAACATTATACGAGGGATTGAACTCGGCAACGAAGCAGTTGCTAGAAACCATATGTCAAGGTCATTTTCTCTCCAAATCTAGCGACGAAGCGTGGCAGTTTCTTGAGGATCTTAGTGAGCAAATAATTCAGTGGGAGAGTACCAAGACCACATCATCTTCTTCTAGTGGTCAATCTAGGGCAGGTATACATCAAGTAGATATGTCGATTGCTATGAAGGCCGAGATGGCCGCACTTATGAAAAAGCTAGAAGCCATTGAGACAAAAATCTCATCGTCTTCTCCTGCCCCTGCTTTACCTCCACGAACTGTTTGTGCTTGTTGTGCGAATCCATCACATCTAACCGAAGAGTGTCCTTATAATGCATCTACACAAGGACAGGATCAAGTCAATGCTGCATTTCAGCAACGACAAAGAAACGATCCGTACTCTTCGACATACAATCCGGGGTGGAGGAGTCACCCAAATCAACAGTTCCAAGGGAATAACAATTTTCAAAGACCTCCTCCACAACAACAACAAGCACCTTCACAAACTCAAAACCAGCAACCTTTCCAACAACAACCTTATACAAATCAAACGAACAATTTGGTTCAACCAAATGATGATAAGGTTATCTCGCTCGAAAAAAGTCTAGATGCATTTCTCAAGCAATCTACAGAATCCGCAGCAAGATTTGAAAATTATGTTCAGTCTTTGATGCATAACAATGCCTCACACGATCAAAGTATCAAATCTATTGAGGCACAAATTGCACAATTAACTGCTGAGTTGAGCGAGAGAGAAAAGGGAAAGCTTCCATCTCAACCATTGCAAAATCCCGGTCACACACAAAACGCATATCCCAATCACAATGTAAATGCGGTGACCACGTTGAGATCCGGAAGAGTGTTGCAAAATAATGTGGGAACTAGTGATGACATCCCCGCCGGTGGGTCTTCTTTTTCTTCTTCTTTTTCTCCATCGTCATCTTCCCCTTCTTCATTTTCTTCACTTTCTTCTTCACCTTTTTCTTTAGAGCCTATTCTCCACCCTTCACATGGCTCTACTTCTTCTAGCTCGAACGGACCCATTTCTCACAACATGAACACATCTACACCGGGATCCGTTCCTACTCCACATTCTACTCCATAGACATTTGACTCAATGAATTTTCAAAATGCTCCATTCCCAAACAGGTTGAGTCCTAATAAACCAACTGCACAAGTGGAAAAGATTGTGGAGATATTTAAGCAGGTTAGCATAAATTTACCTCTCTTGGATGCAATTCAACAAGTCCCTTCATAAGCGAAAATCTTAAAGGGCTTATGCACCTCGAAGAGAAAGGCATCTCAAGTACCCAAGAAAGTGCTAGTGGCTAGTGCAGTGAGCAATGCTATTAACCACCATCAAACCTTACCCCAAAAATGAAAGGACCCTGGCTGTCCTACAATTTCAATCACAATTGGGGATAAGAAAATTAATCGAGCACTTTTAGATCTTGGGTCGAGTGTTAACCTGATTCCCTACTCCGTGTACGAACAATTAGGGGTTGGAGAGTTGAAACCCACTCGTTGTACTCTCCAAATGGCTGATCGATCAATCACCCATCCAAGGGGTCAGCTAGAGGATGTGTTAATCAAAGTTGGGGAGTTCATATTCCCCGTTGATTTTATTGTTATGGATACACAACCTGTTGCTAACCCAAGAAACCAAATTCCGGTGATCCTCGGTCGACCATTTTTGGCCACTTCCAATGCTATAATAAACTGTCGCAATGGCTCCATGACTCTATCCTTTGGGAAGATGTCTAGTGAGTTCAATATTTATAAGATGGGAAGTCTGCCCCCCGTGCCTAAAACTAGTACACGAGAAGTTTTCTCTATTCACGAAATCACGCAGGAGGATGTTCCCCTCCGAACGGCGGCCGAGACGTTAGGACGTCTGTGCCTGAGGTTTGGGGCAGATGCTAATAGGTGCTATCCGTCCACCTCTCCGAAGATGCCAAGTTGATTTATGGCACCGTGTATCGGAGGTTTAGACGGATGCGGCCGATGTAGCAGACTTCATCAGATTCCCCCTCGCTTGAGGGGTTTTTGATTGTGGGGACGCTCTTCCCTGCAGGCGCAAGCCCCTGCAGTTAATTACGCTACCGCATCGCGGTAACAACTTTCTCCTTCTCCAGAATTTCACTTCGTGTCGTGTGTGTTTATTTTGTTTGTGGTTACCCGTGGATTGTATACGGAGACTGAGTAATGCCGTCGCCCATAGGGCGTGGATTAGTCCAAATCCGTATTTACTTAGATTTGGGTCTGGTGTTTTCAGTCTAAGGATGCATTAGTCGCATTGCGGCTAAGATCAACTTAAACGTTCGTCAAGGATACGTTAGTCATGTTTTAGACTAAGATCAACTCAACGTAGTGATTAATTTAATCTATGGCCATCGGGACTCGTCACCTCTCTGACGTCGTTGAAGGATTACAACGACATGTATCAAAGGAGCTCGGAGATGTACCCCCGAACCAGAGCTGATTGGGAGTTTTATAATCCATTTGAATATTTAAGGATACGTTAGTCGTGTTTGGGGCTAAGATCAACTCAAACGTTTGTTAAGGATACGTTAGTCCAGTTTGAGACTAAGATCAACTTAACGGGACCATTTAGATCCGATAAGAGAGCATTTGGACTCTATTGTGCCAGTTTAGGGACGTGGTGGTCCGATGTTAGTTTAGGGACGTTTCGGTCCGATGTTAGTTTAAGGACGTTTCGGTCCGTTATTAGTTTAGGGACGTTTCGGTCCAATATTAGTTTAAGGACGTTTCGGTCCATTATTAGTTTAGGGACGTTTCGGTCCAATATTAGTTTAGGGACGTTTCGGTCCGATATTAGGTGTGTGGCCGTTGGGACCCGTCACCTCTTTGACATCGTTGAGGAATTACAACGATGGATGTCAAAGGAGTTCGGAGATGTACCCTCGAACCAGATGTGGATTGGTTTAAGAAAGCCATTTTGCTCGATCGATTTAATTTTAAGGACTTATGGCCACGGTTGGGCTAAGTCCAGTTGAAAAAGTCCAACATTGCTTTTGCATCTTTACTTGGGCCTTGCCCAGATAGGATGCGGAGCATCAATTTGTCTTGGGGTCTGCTCCTTTATAAATGATGCAGAGCATCAATTTTATTTGGGCTCAGCCCTTTTATTGCTTTGCAATTTATTTTGGCCTGCTAGGTCTTTTGATTTGGGCCTGGCCCTTCAAATAGTGCAAAGCACCAAGAATCTTTTAGATTCAAGAAAATGAGTGCAGAGCACTTTTAATGATCTAAATTTAGATCAAAGAAAAGAAAGAAAAGAAAATCTTTTCTTTCTTTCTATCTCAGAGAACCAGAGGTTCATGGCAAGTGCAAGGCACTATTTTTATTATTTTTATTTACTTATTTATTTATTTAAGATCCTTGATCTTGTTTTTTTTTTTTAGATCAATGATCTATTCCTAAGAGAATTTTCTCTTGTTTCAGAGGTTTTTTACCTTCTCTTTTTTTTGTGTTCTCAAGAAGTTCTCAAGAGTTCTCCTCTCTCTTTTTTTTTTAATCCAATTGTCTATCCCTTTTGAAATGGGGCCTGGGGTCCTTTTTATAGTACTCAAAAATCAGTTAAATTTGTTAAAAGGATCTTTTTTGAGTGATTTGGGGAATTTTCCCCACCGTTTGATCTTTGATCCAAAGGCCCCTGTTTTACAGAAGAAATCTTCTTGTTTTAACAAGAACAGAAAAAATTTCCTTAAATCTTAATTTTTTTGTTGCGCAACTCACCAGCGTGTGACACGCGTCGCGCAGTGAGGCGCTTGCGCAACTGCGCTTGCGCAACTGCGCAGACACGTGTCGCGCAGCGGTGCGCTTGCGCAACTGCGCAGACACGTGTCGCGCAGCCGTGCGCTTGCGCAACAGCGCTTGCGCAACTGCGCAGACACGTGTCGCGCTGCCGTGCGCTTGCGCAGTTGAGTGTTGCTTTTTTTTTTAAGAGCCTTGCTCTGAACTTCTGACACGTGGCGCGTTGCGCGCAGTGCAAAGAATCTGAAGCGTTGCTTCATTTATTAAAGTTTAATTTTTCCAAGCAGAGCTTTGCTCTGATTGGGGTAAGATGAAGCGTTGCTTCATCTCCCGCCTCGGAATTTGAACAGAGCTTTGCTCTGATTGGGGTAAACAAATGCCCCCCCACTGTTGCGCTTACGTGGCCTCTAAACGCAAGCGCAACGGTGGCAGAATCCGAACCGTCGCGGCACCTTTTGGCAGCTGAAGAGGCGATTGATGCCTATAAATAGGACCTTTGGTCCTCAAAAAATTCTCTACCACTTCAAGAATTTTGACTCAGAGCCTTGCTCTTGCTTAAGAATTTTCGGAGCCTTGCTCTTGATTTTTTCAAAAGAACTTCAAAGTTCAGCGTTTAAAATCACTCTAGGTAAAAAAAAATTTAAATTAAATTAACAGAGCCTTACTCTTGTAGATCTTTGATTTAAAGAAAATCCCTTTGGGGTTTCTTCAACAGAGCCTTGCTCTCATAGATCTTTGATCTAAAAGAACTCTCTTGAGAGTGTTTCATTGATCTTAGAGTTTGAAGATGACATTTTATTCCTCAGCGCGTTATATCGTTTTACTTAATCGGTCTTCCTGATAATTCGGTTGATCTTCTTTCACAGGAACAATGAACGCCCACATGTATGCCCTTAACGAGATCATCTCATATGGGGACATCCGCCGACTTGGCCGCTCTCAAAATCGGGAGTTCACAAACGGGGAGTGTGCCGAAATAATGAGTCGCTTCGACGCGTACAATGGTCCACTGCTTCCCCGGCGTTCCTCTCTCCTCAAGCTTATAGTGGGAGCCGTCTGGGAGGCGCTCCCCTTCTTCTGTTCCGGCGTACCGCTTAGGGCGTTAGATGCTGCTGAGGACAAGGTGCACTCGGTGTACCTATTGAATTTTATCTCAAATAGACGACGAAACAGCCTTATCGATCTCCTGCACGAGGTCTTTCAACAGTCCGCCATACTCGCCGCTTATCGGAGGGTGGAAGACATCAGGGGGGACCCTGACGCTTGTGCTCGTGAAAGGAAGCATACCAGGATGGTCCGCAAGGCCTGGAAAGTCATAGATAGGATAGCTTTCGAGTTCCTCAATCCATGCCCTGGGTCCGAGGTTATTCCGTTGTAATAACATTTTTAATTTATCGCTTTTATGATTGTAAGAACTTTGGGCGATATTAATGAAAATTTTTGTCTTTCTCATCCTGTCTTATCTTTTGCTCTGAACCTTTCACATGACTGAATGTGTCTCAGATGCTCGATCAAGCGTAAATCAGATGCTTTTTCTGTTGCTTTTCCTCTTTTTCAGCATGTCGTCACAATTAGCAAGTAGTAGAGTAAGCTTCTTGATTTCTCCACGAGATAGCGAGGGCTTAGGCCGCAGGTTCAGATCTGCTGCCTAAGACTCTTCAACTCTATGAGCCGTGAGGGTCTCATAGAGACTTTTCTCCCTACGGATCGAGAGGATCTCGTAGGCAGGTTTTTTTTCCTTAGGAATCGTGAGGGTTCCTAAGTGTGGTTTTCTCTTGTAAGTCGTAAGGATCCTACAAGAGAATTTTTCCCTCTTACGAGTCGAAAGGACTTGTAAGCGGTTGCTTCCCTCTTCGTCGAAGTTCGACGTTGGAGAGTGAGACCCGTGGATGGTATGCAAGAGACCGTTTTGGGCCAACTCGCAGGGTCCCAATGCTTAGGAAACAGGCTTCTTTTATGCCCACTGCCTAAGGCTTCATTCCACGAGTCGAGCCGCCCCGACAATTTTTTACAACTCGAGACGAATCGAACGTTTCTCGCAAGAACATCTTAACGTCGCATTTAACCTCTACTCTTTACGACAGAAGCCCGTTAAGGTTGGTGGTACTTAGGGTTTTGGCCATCGTATCGTCGCATAAGCTGATATAGTCCTCGATAGGCAATCGTGCTGTTCGAGTAGCCCTGCGACTGCCGTGTCTCTGATCCCTTCGGGGGCTGGACAAGACGTCTTCAAGCAATCCTCCTTGGTAGTTTGACCGTCGGAAGAGCAAGCGCTAGGAATTTGCCATGCCGCTTTTTACTTGAGGTTAGGCTCATTTTGGAGAGCCCCGATGAGTCATAACCACTCCGCGCTGGTGTGGGATGATCTCCGATAGTCTTTCGGGCTTTTTATGAGTTGCCGTTAAGACCCTGAAGCTAGGAATTTGGCATTTGCTTCGTTTGCTGGCATTGCGTCCTCTGTATCGAGACGAATGTCGTGGTGGGAACTAGGGATTTTGCCGTGGCTCCGTTTGTTTGATGACGTTGCGTCTGCTGTGTCGAGACGAACGCTAAGGTGACATCTCGTCTGCTGTATCGAGACGGATGTCGAGGTTGTCTCTAGGTTGCTGGTGAACCGCTGAGGTTTGGAACTAGGGATTTTGCCGTGGCTCCATTCGTTTAATGACGTTGCGCCTGCTGTGTCGAGACGAACATTGGGGTGACATCTCGTCTACTGTATCGAGACGGACGTCGAGGTTGTCTCTAGGTTGCTGGTGAACCGTCGAGGTTTGGAACTAGGGATTTTGCCGTGGCTCCATTCGTTTAATGACGTTGCGTATGTTGTGTCGAGACGAACGTTAGGGTGACATCTCGTCTGCTGTATCGAGACGGACGTCGAGGTGGCGACCATTCTGTGCTGATGCGAGATGATCTCCGATTGTCTTTCCGGTTTTATGTGAGTTACCGTAAAGACGTTGAAGCTAGGAATGTGGCCTTCGCTTCATTTGCTTTGTCATGTCTGAATCCTTGCTGGAGGAAGAACGCTGAGGTTGACATTTCGTCTACTGTATCGAGACGAACGTCAAGGAGGTGACCACTTCATGTGAGATGGTCTCCGATTGTCTTTCTGGTTTTATGTGAGTTACCGTAAAGACGTTGAAGCTAGGAATGTGGCCTTCGCTTCGTTTGCTTACACTGCGTCTGGTGTATTGAGACGAATGCTGAGGTGGAGCTGGGATTTTGCCATCACTCCGCTTTGTTTCGACCATGGGGTCTTTTGTTAACTTTGCATGTACACCCTGCTGGGCTATGAAGGAATGCCATTGTTGACATTGCGTCTGCTGTAACGAGACGAATGCTAAGGTGGAGTTGGGATTTTGCCGTTACTCCGCTTTGTTTCGACCGTGAGGTCTTTTGTTGACGTCATGTCTGCATCTAGTTGGAGTGAGGAGAAACGCCGTTGGTGACCTCTAAGTTGTCGACGTTGACGTCGGGACCCTGAAGCTCGGGATCTTCATTTGCTTCATTTGTTGACATCGTGTCTGTAATATTGCGACAAATGTCGAGATGGTCTCTAGGTTGTCTATGAACCGTCGAGATTTGGCTTCGCTTTCTGATGGAGCCTGTTGGGAAGGTATGGTTCCCTCTTTATCTGCGCCCCTGAATTGTATACAGGGATCGATGTGATTTCACCTGTAAGGCAAAAAGTTTCATTCTTTCATTTTTTTTTATTCTTTCCGTGATGCTCTATCATTTCAGCTTTTATATCGCGAAGGTCGCGATTGCCCAATCATTTCGGCTATTTTTCGCGGTGCCCAATCATTTCGGCTGTTTACTTTATTTTTACTCGCTGCATTTTATTGCGAGTTGCCCAATCATTTCGGCTGTTTATTATGTTTTTACTCGCTGCTTTTTATTGCGAGTTGCCCAATCGTTTCGGCTGTTTTGTATACATACATTTTTACTTGCTGATTCTGTTTGCAAGTTGCCCCATCATTTCGGCTATTTCGTATGCATTTTTTTTTTTTTGCGAGTAGGGAATTTGGGATCTGATACTAATCTTGGCATCAGCATCGCTGCGACTGGAATATTGCCAGGAGCGAATCATCATTTGCCGTAAAAGGACTTGGAATTTGATACTGGTCTAGGCATCAGCATCGCTGCAACTGGGATATTGCCAGGAGCGAATCATCATCTGCCATGAAAGGACTTGGAATTTGATACTGGTCTAGGCATCAGCATCGCTGCAACTGGGATATTTCCAGGAGCGAATCATCATCTGCCATGAAAGGACTTGGAATTTGATACCGATTTAGGCATCAGCATCGCTACAACTGGAATATTGCTAGGAGCGAATCATCATTTGCCTTTGTCGATATCGAACAAAGGGTGGCTTAGTAAACAGGGTTAGGATTCTGTCGACTAAGGCTTTTGACTTCATGAGCCGTAAGGGTCTCACAAAGGTATTTCTCCCTACAAGTCGTGAGGATCTTGTAGGTGTGTTTTCTCCTTGGGAATCGTGAGGATTCCTAAGTGCATGTTCTCTTATAAGTCGTAAGGATCTTACAAAAGGGTTTTCTCCTTATAAGTCGAGAGGACTTACAAGTGTTGTTTGCTGTACAAGCATATCCCTAGTCACGGATGGGACTTTGTTAGGGAAATATTTATTCGTGCCCGTGGATTGTATACAAGGGTCAATATGAGCCGCTTGTAGGGCAATATCGAAGGTTGTGGGGGCTGCTTAAGAGCAGGTTAAGGTTTCTGCAAATTAAGACTTTCAAATCTTATGAGCCGTAAGGGTCCCATAAGAGAGTTCTCCTTACGAGTCGTGAGGATCTCGCAAGTGTATTTTCTCCTTCGGAATCGTGGGGATCCCTAAGTGTGTTGTTCCTTTGTGAGTCATAAGGATCTCACGCAGGTGGTTTCTCCTTACAGGGTCGAGAGGACCCTATAAGTGTTTCTTAACGAGATTGCGCCCTTTCAGGTTTTCACAAACACTCGCCGGTAGCCCTGCTGTTTTTACTCACGGAGCCCTTTCGGGTTTTCATTCGTGCCCATTTTACTTATGGACATACCGTTTTTTTTTATTCTTTTTATTTTATTATTTTTTTTACGAGGTCGCGCCCTTTCGGGTTTTCACGAACACTCGCCGGTAGCCCTGCTGTTTTTACTCACGGAGCCCTTTCGGGTTTTCCTCCATGCCCGTTTTGCTTATGGGCATACCGTTTTTTTTTTATATTCTTCTTCTCTCTTTTTTTTTTATTATTAACGAGGTCGCGCCCTTTCGGGTTTTCACGAACACTCGCCGGTAGTCCTGCTGTTTTTACTCACGGAGCCCTTTCGGGTTTTCATCCGTGCCCATTTTGCTTATGGACATACCGTTTTTTTTTTGTTTTTTTTTTATATTCTCGTCAGCCTGAGAATGCTGCGGTAGTAGTTTAAAAACATTTCGGTCATTTGCAAGTTTTAGGACATTGCGGTCCATCATTAGTTTAAGGACATCTCGGTCCGTTGTTAGTTTAAGGACGTTTCGGTCCGTTGTCGCCGTATTTGAGGCGAATATCTAGTTTATTGACTTTTCGGTCTATGAGTCTTTCTCCATGAGTGAACATGATGCCCCCGGCGTATCCATCTTCTTCGGAGCGTGCGGTTGTGGCGGACTCACCTTCCAGTTCTCAGACAGCGCAAACTTGCCCTGTTGGTATTGGTCTTCAACCCAGTTTTTGAAGACGTAGCAGTCCTCGATCAGGTGACCTACTATTTGGTGGTAAGGGCAATAGTTAGGATTATTAACATCGCCTGGCCGCAACGGACGTTTTGGAGCCGGCAGATTGATGAGTCTGTTGCACACTGCCAGCTCGAACAGTCCCCTTGTTTTATCTTGCGGAAACGAGTAAGGACGTTTCACCTTTTCTTGGAGGGATTGCCGCTTGTTGCTTTGGCGAGCAACCGGTCTAGGGTCACCTGATTGTTGTTGAGCGCCGGCGACGAGGGCCGTTTTTCCTTTTCCTTTGTTCTTCTTGTTTGGTCCCTTGCTTACGGGGTCGGGATTTTTTCCGAGTAGCATGCGATTGCATGGCTGAACGTTCTCGCAGCTTCTCAATTCCTTTATTTTTGAAATAGATTCCCCGAGGGAAGAGTTGGGGATAGCTTCTTCGTCAGAGTCGCTTCCAAAGGTGATAATTTGTGATCCCTTGAAGTCGGCTATATGACAGTTTGCGGCGGCTCCTTTGCCCTTATATATCGCATTTTTCCGATGTCCACAAGCTTCACACTTTGTCCTGTCGAAGTGTCGCTTTTGAGCGACATACCCTTGCCACCAACAGTTAAAGGACTCGCAGTCTTCGGTAGGATGTATGATCTTCTGATGATATAAACAGAAGTTAGGGTGCATCTCTACCTCAGAGAAAGAATTTTCTTCAGAGGGCGGTAGCTTCATTCCTACTGATAGAGCTTTGGCGAACCGTTTCCTCGTCTTGAATTTGTTTTTACCCGCAGTGTATGGCTTTTGATTTGACCCGAATACCTTGGTTCTTTCTAGTATGGCCATTTCACGTTCTTGATTGGCTTTTGCTTTCAGACGAATTTCACTTAGGAAGACAACGATCAACTCGTCTGATGGCTGTAGAATCTCCGGCTCAGGATTCGCCATTGGCTTCTCAGCGCAAGGAGCTTCTTTATCATCCGTCAGTGAATGAGAAATCATATGACAAGTCGCTGCGTAGTCTTCGGATTCATCCGATGAGTTTTCTCCATTGTTTTCATCCTTGACTAAAGAACAAGCTGCCCCCGGCGTGTCCGTTTTCTTTGGAGAGTGCGGCTGTGGTGGGTTTACCTTCCAGCTTTCAGACAGCGCGAACTTGCCTTGCAGGTATTGATCCTCGATCCATCCCTTAAAGACGAAACAATCCTCAATCGGGTGACTTACCGTTTGGTGGTAAGGGCAATAATTGGGATTATTAAGATCGCCTGGCTGCGACAAACGCTTTGGACTCGGCAGATTGATGAGTCTGTTACGCACTGCCAGCTCAAACAGTCTTCTCGTTTTATTCTGAGGAAACGAGTAAGGACGTCCTAGCCTCTCTTCGAGAGATGGGCGTGGACGCACGTTGTTTTGGCGAACGACCGGCTTTGAGTTGCTCGACTGTTGTTGAGCATTGGCGACGATGATCGCTTTTCCTTTGTCATTTCGGGGATCAGGTCTTGGAGGAGACGGTCTATGGCCCATCTGGTCCATTTGGGCTAATTTGTCAATCAAGGCCTGGAAGGTGGTCTGCCTGAAGAACATCATGAATTGCGAGATGGTCGCCTGCGGATCGAGAGTGCCCACAAACATGCCTACCGCAGGTGCCTCTTCTATGCGTTGTTCTCATTTCGACCATAGGTTCCGCCATCGTGTTGCGTATTGAACCCACGTTTCGCTTGGCCTTATCCTGGCATTTATTAGTGCTGTTATTGGGGTGCGTTCACTAGCACTCGCGAATATTTGTGTAAACAGCAGTTCCATCTCTGCAAATGTTTTAACAGAGTAGTTAGGTAGCTCCGAATACCATTCAAAGGCTGTTTCTGCTAAGCTGCCGACGAATTGACGTAGCAACAATTTGTCATCGCCTCCAGTATTGCCGCATAAGGCCCTGAATTGAGCGACATGCTGATGCGGATTCCCTGTCCCTTTATATACGTGGAATTTAGGGATCGTATACCCTGGCGGGTAACTGATTTGGTCATACCAGCTCGGATACGGTCGTCCGGTTCTAACAATTTGCCCAGCCGCTTCATTCGCCTGATGAATCCGGATCCGCTGAGCTATATATTCGTCTAGGTCAACTTTGGAGATTGCCTCCTCCTTGGCTGTTGACAGAGCCGGCGGAGGATTTGACGTTTCTCCCCTGTCGTCTTCAAGGATGACTGGAGGATCTTCAGCAGGAGGGTCCGGCTGTAACATCATCCCTACCATATCTTGGAAGAGGAGCGCCATCTGTTTTATATTAGCCGCTTACTCTGCAGCTTCTTTGTCCCTCTTTTCGAGGACTCTGCGTAAAAAGTCAGCGTCGGTTTCTTGTTCTTAACGCTCATCCGAAGACATTTCAGAGCTTTCTTTTGGCTCAGTGAGTGCAGCCATTGTAGTTATCATTTCCTGAAGCTTTTGTTGTTGCTCCTGGGCTTTCGTCACGGATCGGGTGAGCGGTCGGTGGCCCGTAGAAGTGCCGCTTTCATCCTTTCCAGAAGTCATATAAACAGTGTGCACCACCATGCCCCCAGACTTGGGGCGTTTGTGTTCAGCGCTTTTATGCTTCGCCATGTTCACAGGGGTTTTTTGTGGCCTCTTTTTTTGAGTGATTGGAGTTAAGGGAGCCGTTGTAGTGGGCACCCAAGTAGCTTTTGCTTTTTGTGGTTTGACAGAGTAATCCTTCCCCTGCCGAACCTTTATCTTTTTCTGTCGTCGGAGGCAGTCTTGATCGATCACCGACTCTTGGACCTGTCGCCAGACTTTGTAAATTTTAGAGGACAGCCGTTGAAGGGGCTGCTCTAGCTTCTTCTCTGGAATATTCTTCACAGATGAATGAGTTTGCTTTAGCACCGTAGTAGGAGAGTTTCTGCGCACCGAGTTCAGCAACTCAAAGCTGTTCCTGGTTGGAACAGCAGTATCAATCTCCACCATTAGAGTTGGAGGAGTAAGTCCAGAGGGGGAGTTGCCCCCAGCCTTCTTCACTCGGCGCCAGTAGCGACGTCGGGCATGTCGTGCTGATGGAGTTGTTTCAGCTATAGGGGTGACCTCCTCATGCCCCCTGTATTGGTTAGAATATACTGGTACCAGCTTTTTAAAGATCGACGTCCGTTGAACGGGGACGGCCAACTTGTCAGAAGCGGACTTCTGAACATGGGAAACAACCTTGGTGACTTCGCCAAGAACGGGAGCTGGGATAGCTATCCGCTTCGGGATAACGCCTTCTGGTATGGCAGGCTTCTTCATGGGCCCGATGGAGCTCTGGCCTAATCCATTAAAACCTGAAGCAGTGGAGTTGGGCGACCTGTTGAGAGGGGTCGCGGCAGTGGTGAGTCGATCGAAGACCGACTTCTTTGGAGCTTCTTGCAATGTCATTGGGGCGTTGAAGCTCATTGATGGGAGCATGGTCCCAAAAAATAGTCCAGTGGTGGCTTGAGCCACCTGCTCCACCGGCATTTTGAAAAGGGAGGCCGCTTGGGGCCCATAAGTCACTCCTCCAGCAATGACGGAGCGAGAGTTATCGCTGCGGACGGTGCAGTTCGAAGCCATCGATTTTCTGTTTTCCTGCATAGAGCAAGACACCAAATCTTAGTACCTTGAATCCACAGGCAATCACAGCAAACCGCGATTTGTTCGCGAACACGACACACGAAGTGTGGAGTGGAAAGAGGAAGAGGTCCCACCGGGCGTGCCAGAATCTGTTCCCCTCCGAACAGCGGCCGAGACGTTAGGACGTCTGTGCCTGAGGTTCGGGGCAGATGCTAATAGGTGCTATCCGTCCACCTCTCCGAAGATGCCAAGTTGATTTATGGCACCGTGTATCGGAGGTTTAGACGGATGCGGCCGATGTAGCAGACTTCATCAGATTCCCCCTCGCTTGAGGGGTTTTTGATTGTGGGGACGCTCTTCCCTGCAGGCGCAAGCCCCTGCAGTTAATTACGCTACCGCATCGCGGTAACAACTTTCTCCTTCTCCAGAATTTCACTTCGTGTCGTGTGTGTTTGTTTTGTTTGTGGTTGCCCGTGGATTGTATACGGAGACTGAGTAATGCCGTCGCCCATAGGGCGTGGATTAATCCAAATCCGTATTTACTTAGATTTGGGTTTGGTATTTTCAGTCTAAGGATGCATTAGTCGCATTGCGGCTAAGATCAACTTAAACGTTCGTCAAGGATACGTTAGTCCTGTTTTAGACTAAGATCAACTCAACGTAGTGATTAATTTAATGTATGGCCATCGGGACTCGTCACCTCTCTGACGTCGTTGAAGGATTACAACGACATGTATCAAAGGAGATCGGAGATGTACCCTCGAACCAAAGTTGATTGGGAGTTTTATAATCCATTTGAATATTTAAGGATACGTTAGCCGTGTTTGGGGCTAAGATCAACTCAAACGTTTGTTAAGGATACGTTAGTCCAGTTTGAGACTAAGATCAACTTAACGGGACCGTTTAGATCCGATAAGAGAGCATTTGGGCTCTATTGTGCCAGTTTAGGGACGTGGTGGTCCGATGTTAGTTTAGGGACGTTTCGGTCCGATGTTAGTTTATGGACGTTTCGGTCCATTATTAGTTTAGGGACGTTTCGGTCCGATATTAGTTTAAGGACGTTTCGGTCCGTTATTAGTTTAGGGACGTTTCGGTCCAATATTAGTTTAAGGACGTTTTGGTCCATTATTAGTTTAGGGACGTTTCGGTCCAATATTAGTTTAGGAACGTTTCGGTCCGATATTAGGTGTGTGGCCGTTGGGACCCGTCACCTCTTTGACATCGTTGAGGAATTACAACGATGGATATCAAAGGAGTTCGGAGATGTACCCTCGAACCAGATGTGGATTGATTTAAGAAAGCCATTTTGCTCGATCGATTTAATTTTAAGGACTTATGGCCACGGTTGGGCTAAGTCCAGTTGAAAAAGTCCAACATTGCTTTTGCATCTTTACTTGGGCCTTGCCCAGATAGGATGCAGAGCATCAATTTGTCTTGGGGTCTGCTCCTTTATAAATGATGCAGAGCATCAATTTTATTTGGGCTCAGCCCTTTTATTGCTTTGCAATTTATTTTGGCCTGCTAAGTCTTTTGATTTGGGCCTGGCCCTTCAAATAGTGCAAAGCACCAAGAATCTTTTAGATTCAAGAAAATGAGTGCAGAGCACTTTTAATGATCTAAATTTAGATCAAAGAAAAGAAAGAAAAGAAAATCTTTTCTTTCTTTCTATCTCAGAGAACCAGAGGTTCATGGCAAGTGCAAGACACTATTTTTATTATTTTTATTTACTTATTTATTTATTTAAGATCCTTGATCTTGTTTTTTTTTTTTAGATCAATGATCTATTCCTAAGAGAATTTTCTCTTGTTTCAGAGGTTTTTTACCTTCTCTTTTTTTTGTGTTCTCAAGAAGTTCTCAAGAGTTCTCCTCTCTCTTTTTTTTTTTAATCCAATTGTCTATCCCTTTTGAAATGGGGCATGGGGTCTTTTTTATAGTACTCAAAAATCAGTTAAATTTGTTAAAAGGATCTTTTTTGAGTGATTTGGGGAATTTTCCCCACCGTTTGATCTTTGATCCAAAGGCCCCTGTTTTACAGAAGAAATCTTCTTGTTTTAACAAGAACAGAAAAAATTTCCTTAAATCTTAATTTTGTTGTTGCGCAACTCACCAGCGTGTGACACGCGTCGCGCAGTGAGGCGCTTGCGCAACTGCGCTTGCGCAACTGCGCAGACACGTGTCGCGCAGCGGTGCGCTTGCGCAGTTGCGCTTGCGCAACTGCGCAGACACGTGTCGCGCTGCCGTGCGCTTGCGCAGTTGAGTGTTGCTTTTTTTTTTTAAGAGCCTTGCTCTGAACTTCTGACACGTGGCGCGTTGCGCGCAGTGCAAAGAATCTGAAGCGTTGCTTCATTTATTAAAGTTTAATTTTTCCAAGCAGAGCTTTGCTCTGATTGGGGTAAGATGAAGCGTTGCTTCATCTCCCGCCTCGGAATTTGAACAGAGCTTTGCTCTGATTGGGGTAAACAAAGGACTGTGAGCTTGAAAGATTTCTATTTGATGAAAACAGTTTTGACGCCACTAGTACGTCCCTCCTTGAGCTTACCACCGTTGACACAACCGATATTGATTATGAATGTTTCAATTTTTCGGATGATGGCAACTCACAGCCCGAATATGAGTCTTTTGAATTTTTGGATGAGTTAGTTGAACCATCCGAATCGGTTGTTTGCAGTGATTTCGAACCTGTGTTGGAGTCCTTTGAGTTCGAGGTAGATTCCACAATGATTCTTTCGCCTCCGAAACTCGAACTCATGTCCTTGCAACCTCACCTTAAATATGGTTACATAGGTGAGAATGAGACTTTTCCTTTTATAATATCAGCCTCTCTAGCCTTCGAGCAAGAGAACGCTATTTTAAAAGTCTTACAAGATAGGCGGCAAGTTTTCGGTTGGACTATGGCGGACATCGAGGAGATTCGTTCCATTATAATTGAATATCATATGCAATTGATGGATGATGCCAAGTCAATAGAGGACCCACAGAAACATCTTGGGGATATTGTGGTTAGTCAACCTCCTCCTTTAGAAGTTGAACCACCTCCATTTCTTTTAAGAAGCTACGAGAATGCCAACATTCCACTGATTGCTGATCATTCGTATTCTTGTTTTGATTCATCGCCACCTTCTGTCTATTCACCTCCATACCTTCCATACCACCACTTCTATCTTCCCCAATTCGTCATGGATCGCTACGACTTATCCTTCAACCAACCAATACTCTTTACTGATAGATTTTTCAACTGGTTGGTGTTGATGTTTGGGTTATGCAAAGTTTGGCAGTAATGTCTAACATTGTTTAAATGAAGTTTGGGGGGGCCTTTCTGTATATATTTGTTTTTCTTAACAATAAAAAAATTATAAATAAATAAACAGGGAAGTGCCGGTATTTTGACCCTCTTGGTTTAGCATGACAGTGAGGACACTGTCAAGTTCAAGTTTGGGGGTATGCTCGGTACGTCTTCTTCCTTCGCATTCATTTGTACATATTTTTGCATCTGCATACTTATTTGAAAACCCATAAAAATTGAAAAATTTTGAAAAATTATAAAAATAATTGTATTCAATTTTGGCCTTTTTTGACTAGAGTTTGACAAATAGGTTAACTGGCTAGGAACAACTAGATCTTAGACTTGGTGAATTAAAAACCCTAAAGATAACATTCCTTAAAGTTTAGCGGTAGAAAGTATATGCCTTGTAGTTTATTTAGAAATAGGCAAATTTTAAGTTCACTTCTTGGGCTAAGTCGAAACAAGGGAAGAGTATTGATGTTCTTATTAGAGTATAGGTTTGAAAAAATAGTTCCTAGCTTAAGTCTAGATTCTGAAAATGTATACCTTATAATTTGCACAATCACGCACCTTAAAACTTGGAATAGTAGAAGAGACCTTGAAATACTCTTGTCTAAAGTCCTTAGTACGAAGAAAATAAAAGAAAAAGAAGTGAATAAAAAAATGGACACTGGTTTTTGTGATTACTTAAGGCTGTAAAAAATTTTAAAAAAAATTTTAGCGAGGGTGCTTCATCACCTAGTGCCTTAGACCAACTGGTTTGGGAGTCACTGCTAAAGCCTTGGGTGTTGCAAAAACTAGGAAGTACGCTTTAAAGTGCAAACACATCTTGTAATCGGTCGTTGGTACCTCAAGAAATATTAACGGTCGCATGAAGGATGTGTAGGCAAATTTCATTTAAAAATTCACTATTTAATAAGTGCTTTGGACAATGGACGAGAGTACGATTGCTTGATTTGAATTTCCAAGTGTAGGGGTGATATTTACACACACGTGGGGATATGTGATTAGAGTTTAGATGAGAGAAAGGAATGAAGAATAAAACTTGTATCTTTAGTAGGGTTGATAGAAATTCCTAAGTGGAGATGGAACTTTAGAAGGAAAACTTAAGAGATGCCGAAAGCTAAGTAGGTCTACATAACATATATAATCTTAAGTTAAATAAAGAGGAAGTGTGAAGAATATGGGTGGATAATTTGCGGGTCGATGATAATAGAATTCTTAGTTAGAAAACCTAATTGGAGAACAAAAGTCAATAGGCCAAATTGATAGGATTTTGTAGGTAGTATCCGCTGAAAACCCTCAGGAGACAACACTCCTCCTACTAGGGACACCTAGAGGTTTAACGGCTTGTGCATGTGCTCAGTGCAATCGCGTTTCCCTGCGAAAGTGTGGTTAGGATTTTAGTGAATAAAAAATAAGTTTGCTCGAGGACGAGCAAAAGATAAGTTTAGGGGTATTTGTTCAGACCATAATATTGCATTTTTCATTCCTCTATTCTTATCCGTTTTATAAATAAACAGGTACTCTTGACGCACGTTTGTTGCATATTACAGGATACAGGCTCTTGGAGCGAATACAGTGAAAAAGACGAAAGTTGATACAGAAAAGGGACCTTTGACCAACAAGCAGACGGATCCTAGTCAAGCCTAGACGAAGAACAGTGCAAGGTCCAAAATGTCAAGGCAAACGGTTAAAAGATCGCTACAAGTTTTCACTGAAACATCTGGAGAAGACCCAGAAGTCAAATGGAGAAAAGAAGTGGAAAAATAGAAAGACCAAGAAGCGGAAAAATAGAAAGCCCAAGAAGCCAAGAACAAAACCCTAAAAATTCACTGAGAGATCTCCCCAAAGGGCCGCGGAACCGCGGCCTAAGCCCACTAATGCCGCGGTTCCGCGGCCATTTAAAGCCCGTGTCGGTGGATTTTTCTCGTGTCGGTGCGTCGGTGCGGCTGTTGGGATTTTTCGTGGGCATATCTGTAATTGCACATGTGCGAGACTCTGTAACCCTAGTTTTCCTGTTTTCCTATAAATTGTAATCACAGATCTGTAAAACTCATGCATCTTTACAATAAATAAAATTCAGATCTGTTCTGTATTCTTGCTTGGAGGGAGCCATCAAATTAGTAAGTAATTTTATTTCTGTGCTTTTTATTCTCTTTTAATTAGTATGTTTTTTCATCCCCTAATGAGCGAGTAATCTCCTCGCTTGTTAGGGTTAGCCTTAGGAAAATGTTTGAGAGATGAGATCTCTCACCCCTTTCATGCCCCTTCACAAGAATTAGAACTCCATGCATACACACACAACCGCTCCCTACGGCACCCTATCCCTCGAGGTAACGGTGACACCGTAGTATAAAGGCCCGGTTGTGCGTGTTTTCCATGGAGGTTAGGGTAATTATCAATAAAGGAAGAATAAGAATCTAGAGGAAGAAACATCTTCCCAAAAGATTCTTATCCACTTTATGGATAATTACCGCAACATCTAATAGATCAAAAATAGGGCAATGAAAGCGGTGAGGAAACCTTTAATCTCCAAACTTCCCCTAGACCTAACCCTAGCAAGACTTTAATTTAGATTAATTTAGTTTAGTGATAGATCTAGGTTTTAGATTTAATCAATCCAAACAACATTTGGAATCAACTCGTAAAAACACATTAAGAAAATTACCCATCTCTGTGGATCGACCCGTACTCACCGGCTAGCTGCAAAGCGACGCCGTTTCTGATTACGGTAAACAAGAATTTTTGGAACAATCAAGCGACATACCCTTGCCACCAACACTTAAAGGAGTCGCGGTCTTCGGTAGGATGTGTGATCTTCTGATGATATAAGCGGAAATTAGGATGCATCTCTACTTCACTGAAAGTATTTTCTTCAGAGGGTGGTAGCACCATTCCCGCTGACAGGGCTTTAGCGAACCTTTTCCTCGTCTTGAATTTGTTTTTATCCGCAGCGGATGGCTTTTGATTTGACGGGAGTGCCTCGACTCTTTGGTCCAGTCGTCGGTGTTTAGCCCCTTCCAGTATGGCCATCTCACGCTCTTGATTGGCTTTAACTTTCAGACGAATCTCATTCAGGAAGGCATCGATCAACTCGTCTGATGGCCGCAGAACTTCTAGTTCAGGGTCCGCTCTCGGTTCCTCGGCACAAGGAGCCTCTTTATCATCCGCCAATGAGTGAGAGATCACATGACAAGTTGCCCCCGGTGCGTCCGTCTTCTTTGGAGTGTGCGGCTGTGGTGGGTTTACCTTCCACTTTTCAGACAGCGCAAACTTGCCTTGTAGGTACTGATCCTCGATCCATCCCTTGAAGACGAAACAATCTTCGATCGGATGACTTACCGTTTGGTGATAAGGGCAGTAATCGGGATTATTGAGATCGCCTGGCTACAACGGAAGTTTTGGATTCGGCAGATTGATGAGTCTGTTGCGTACTGCCAGTTCAAACAGTCTTCTCGTTTTATTCTGAAGAAACGAGTAAGGACGTCCTAGTCTCTCCTCGAGAGACGGGCGTGGATGCGCGTTATTTTGGCGAACGACCGCCTTTGAGTTGCTCGGCTGTTGTTGAGCATTGGCAACGACAGTCGCTTTCCCTTTTCCTTTCTCATTTCGAGAGTTTGGTTTTAGAGGAGACGGTCCGTGGCCCATCTGGTCCATCTGAGCTAATTTGTCGATCAATGCTTGGAAGGTGGTCGGCCTGAAGAACATCACGAATTGCGAGATGGTCGCTTGCGGATCAAGAATGCCCACGAACATGCCTACCGCAGGTGCCTCTTCTATGCGTTGTTCACATTTTGACCATAGGTTCCGCCATCGTGTTGCGTATTAGACCCATGTTTCGCCTGGCTTTATCCTGGCATTTATCAGTGCTGTTATCGGGATGCGTTCACTAGCACTCGCGAATCTTTGTGTAAACAATAACTCTATCTCCGCAAATGTTTTGACAGAGTCATTAGGTAGCTCCGAATACCATTAAAAGGTTGTTTCTGCTAAGCTGCCGACGAACTGGCGAAGTAACAATTTATCATCGCCTCCAGTATTGCCGCATAAGGCCCTGAATTGAGCGACATGCTGATGTGGATTCCCTGTCCCTCTATATACGTGGAATTTAGGGATCGTATATCCCGGCGGGTAACTGATTTCGTCATACCAGCTTGGATAGGGTCGTCCGGTTCTAACAATTTGCCCAGCCGCTTCACTCGCCTGATGAGCTCGTATTTGCTGAGCTATATAGTCATCCAGCGCGGCCTTGGAAATGGTCTCATCTTTGGCCACTGAAAGAGCCGGAGGAGAATTAGGTGTCTCCCCTCTGTCGTCTCCAACAATGATCGGAGGGTCTTCAGCTGGAGGGTCCGGCTGTAACATTATCCCTACCATATTTTGGAAGAGAAGCGCCATCTGTTTTATGTTAGCTGCTTGCTCTTCGGCTTCTTTGTCCTTCTTTTCGAGGACTCTGCGTAGATAGTCAACGTCAGTTTCTTGTTCATGACGCTGCTCTATGATACTTCCGAACTTTCCTTCGGTTCGGTAAGTGCGGCCATCACAGTCATCATTTCCCGAAGCTTCTGCTGCTGCTCCTGGGCTTTTGTCATGCATCGGCTAAGCGGTTGGTGGCCCGTCGAAGCGCGTCTTTCCTCCTTTCCAGAAGCCATATAAACAGTATGCACCACCATGCCCCCAGACTTGGGGCGTTTTTGTTCGGTGTCTTTGCAATTTGCCAAAGACACAGGGGCTTTTTGCGGCCTCCTTTTTTGAGTGATTGGAGTTGAGGGGGCCGTTGTAGTGGGCACCCAAGTAGCTTTTGCTTTTTGTGGCTTGATAGAGTAATCCTTCCCTTGCCGCACCTTCATCTTTTTCTGTCGGCGGAGATAGTTTTCATCAATCACCGACTCTTGGACCTGCCGCCAGACTTTGTAAATTTTAGAGGACAGCCGTTGAGGGGGCTGCTCTAGCTTCTCTTCTGGAGTATTCTCCACAGGTGAAGGAGTTCGCTTCAACATCGTTGTAGGAGAGTTTCTGCGCACCGTATTCAGCAATTCAAAGCTGTTCCCGGTTGGAACAGCAGCATCAATCTCCACCATCGGAGCTGGTGGCGTAAATCCAGAGGGGGAGTTGCCCCCAGCCTTTCTTACTCGACGCCAGTGGCGACGTCGAGCGTGTCTTGCGGATGGAGTCACCTCCGTTGTTAGATAAACTTCTTCATGCCCCTGCTCTGGGTAGGGGAAGAAGCTTTGAGGACCTCGCCTGGAGCAGTAATCAGAATGGCCAGCCTTGTAAAAACTGACTTCTCGGAAGGAGGAGCCTTTCCAATGATTTCATCCGTTTGAGTCGGGATGGCTATCCGCTTTGGGATGGCAGCTTCGGGTATCGCAGGTTTGCGGACGTTCTGGCCCAGTCTGTTGAAAACTGAGGTATTGAAACTGGGCGACCTGTTGAGAGGGGTCGCGGCAGTGGTAAGTTGATCAAAGACCGGCTTCTTTGGAGCTTCTTGCGACGTCCTTGTGGTATTGAAGCTCCGCGGCGGGAGCATGGTCCCGAAGAATAACCTAGCGGTGGCATGAGTGACCTGCTCCGCTGGCATCTTGAAAAGGGAGGCCGCTTGGGGCCCATAAGTCACCCCTCTAGCGCGGACGGAGCGAGAGTTGCAGTTGCAGGCAGTGCAGTTTGAAGCCATTGATCTTCAGTTCTGTGCACGGAGCAAGACACCAAAATTTAATACCTCGAATCCACAGGCAACCACAGCAAACCGCGATTCATTCGCGAACACGACACACGAAGTGTGGAGTGGAAAGAGGAAAATGTCCCACCGGGCGTGCCAGAATCTGCACCCCTCCGAACGGCGGCCGACGACGCGAGGGCGTCTTGCCTGAGGTTCGGGGCAGATGCTATTTGGTTTTATCCGTCCACTTCTCCGAAGATGCCAAGTTGATTTATAGCGCCGTGTATCGGAGGTTTAGACGGATGCGGCCGATGTAGCAGACTTCGTCAGATTCCCCCTCGCTTGAGGGGTTTTTGATTGTGGGGACGCTCTTCCCTGCAGGCGCAAGCCCCTGCAGTTAATTACACTACCGCATCGTGGTAGCAACTTTCTCCTTCTCCAGAATTTCACTTCGTGTCGTGGGTGTTTGTTTTGTTTGTGGTTGCCCGAGGATTGTATACGAAGACTGAGTAATGCCGTCGCCCGTAGGACGTGGATTAGTCCAAATCCGTATTTACTTAGATTTGGGTTTGGTGTTTTTAGTTTAAGGATACGTTAGCCGCATTTGAGACTAAGATCAACTTAAATGTTCGTTAAGGACACGTTAGTCTGATTTGAGACTAAGATCAACTTAAAGAGATCGTCTAGATCCATTTCTAGTTTAAGGACGTAGTGGTCCATTTAATATATGGCCGTCGGGACCCGTCACCTCTCTGACGACGTTGAAGGATTACAACGACATGTGTCAGAGGAGTTCGGAGATGTACCCTTGAACCAAAGTTGATTGGGGGTCTTATAGTCCAATTTGGGACTGAAGTCTGTTTGAATGTTTAAGGATACGTTAGCCATATTTGAGGCTAAGATCAACTTAAACGGGATCGTTTAGATCCGACAAAAGAGCGTTTGAGGGCTCTATTGTTCCAGTTTAGGGACGTAGTGGTCCATCACCAGTTTAGGGACGTGGTGGTCCATATTCCAGTTTAGGGACGTGGTGGTCCATCGCCGGTTTAGGAACGTGGTGGTCCATTATTAGTTTAAGGACGTTTCGGTCCATCATTAGTTTAAGGATGTTTCGGTCCAACATTAGTTTAAGGACGTTTCAGTCCATGAGTTTAAGGACCCCGCAGTCCGTATACGTATGTGGTCGTTGGGACCCGTCACCTTTCTGACGTCGTTGAAGGATTACAACGACAGGTGTCAGAGGAGTTCGGAGATGTACCCTCGAACCGGAGGTAAATTGATTTAAGAGAGCAGCTGTGCTCGGTCAATTTAATTTGAGGACGTACGGCCATGATTGGGCTAAGTCCAGTTAAAAAAATATTCAACGCTTTTATTTATTTTTGGTCTATTAGACCTGCGCTAGGGCTTTGCCCACATTTAAATAATGCATTGCATTGCTTTTATTTTTGTTTGGGCTCTGCCCCGAAAGGATGCAGAGCATCAATTTGTTTTGGGCTCTGCCCATTTATAAGTGATGCAGAGCATCGATTTTATTTGGGCTCTGCCCTTTTATTGCCTTGCAATTTATTTGGACCTGCTAGGTCTTTTTGACTTGGGCCTGGCCCTTTAACGCATTGCATTTTTCAGGCGCTTTATGCCAATCAAAGAGCGCAAGCGCTTGTGGTGATGACACGTGTCATGCAAGCGCAGTGCGCTGCGCTAGTGCGCTGCGCTAGTGCGCTACGCTTGCGATGCTGACACGTGGCGCGCTCTGGTGAGTTGCGCCAATTCCAGAGAACAAGGCTCTATTTCAAAAGCGCATAGCGCAAATGGTTCAGATGCTGACACGTGGCGCTCTCTGGTGGCTTGCGCCAATCCAGGGACGCAACAGCGCAGTTTGCAAGTGCAAGGCACTATAATTTGAGAATCTTTTAGATTCAAGAACCAATGGTTCATAAAAGAAGTGCAAAGCACTATTTGTTTTCTTCGATCTAATGAGAATCAAAGAAAGCAAGTATTTCTTGTTTTTCTTATTTAAAGAACCAGTGGTTCATAAGAAGTGCAAAGCACTGTTTATTATGTGAAGATCATTGATCTTGTTCTTAGATCAATGATCTATTAGAAGAAATTTCTTCTATTTTATGAAGGTTTTTACCTTTTTCTTGAAACTTTTTCAGAGTTCTCTCTGTTTGAAGCTCTTGATTTCCCAAAAATGTTCCTCCTTTTGAATTGAGGTTTAGGGTCCTTTTTATAGTGCCCATAAATTAGTTAAAGAGATCTTTCTTTGAGTGATTTGGAGAATTTTTCCCACCGTTGGATCTTTAATCCAAGGGCTTTTGTTTTACAGAAGAAAATTTTCTTGTTTTAACAAGAACAGAAAGATTTCTTAGAATTTTAATTCTGTTTAGCGCAAATGCTCCAGAGCGTGACACGTGTCACGCAGCGCACAGCGCAGCGCATCTGCGCTGCCGCGTGTCGCGCAGCGCAACTGCGCTGCCGTGTGGCGTGCAGCGCAGAGCGCAGGCCAGCTGAAGCGTTGCTTCTTTAATTAAAGTTTGAATTTTCAAAGTAGAGCTTTGCTCTGATTGGGGGAAGATGAAGCTCGCTTCATCTTCCGTCTTGGAATTTGAACAGAGCTTTGCTCTAATTGGGGTAAACACTGCTTCCTCCAGTGAAGGTAAACTCGGGATGTCCGGGAATCTGGAAAATGACTTTCTTTGCCCTACAATCAATGTGAGCGTGGAAAGTGCCAAGAAAATCCATTCCCAAGACGACTTCGTAGCTGCCCGTATCAATCACCAAGAAATCTGCAAAGAGCTCCCGTCCGCAAACAACAACTGCACAATCTTTACATTCTCTACTAGATATGATTTTCCCATTCCCAGTTTGTATGTCCCGGAAACTAGACAGGGTCGTGCAGGTAATCGAGTGTGTAGCTATAAACTTCGACGACATAAAACAATGGGATGCACCAGAATCAAATAACGCTAATGCGGGAGAACCATGAACGAGTAGAATACCTGAAACAACTTCTCCTGAAGCCTTAGCTTCTTCAGCCGTCAAGGTAAAATCTCGAGCCTGATTAGGTCCTTGAGTCAGCTGCCTCTGTCCCGGAAACGGTTTCTGCGGTGGCTTCTGAATGTCATTCTTCGTGCGAAGCTTCGATGGACAAGCGTTGATAGTGTGATCCGCCGCTCCACAAACCAAACAAAGCCCTTGCCTCCTTCGACAGTCTCTTTGCACATGACCGGGTAAATGGCAGTAGTTACAAATCATGCTCTTTCTCTGGTCAACAACAGCAGGCTTCTTCATCGGTGTTACGCTACGACGGTTCACTGGAATACCCCTGTGTCAATGTGCTCGGTTCGGTGCAAAAGTCGGCTTCCGTACTGTAATTGCTGTCTGCTGTGAACTCCCAGTCTTCCCAGATAAGCTCTGCTGTTCTCGAGCTGCCTTAAGTACCTGTGAGAAAGTGGTTAAACCCAGGGAGACAATCTGCCTCTGGATGTCCACATCCAAGCTGCGCATGAACCTCCTTGCTCTGTCTGCATCGTTGGCAACTAAAGGTCCAGCGAACCTACCGAGCCGCGTCCATTCCGCTGCATGTACATCTACAGGTGCACCGTTCTGCTTTAAACTAATGAACTTCTCTTCCATTTCCTCCCGTGCAGTCCGCGGGAAGAATTTCTCCAGGAAACTCTTCGAAAAATCCGCCCACTTGATCGGCTTGGGCAAGCGAGTCTCCTCCACAAGCTACCATTCACGTGCGTAATCTACCAACTGGATGCGCACCACATCCACCCTTTTATCATCTAGGATCTGTTCCGCAATAAGTAAGTTCTCCGTGTCAACTAGCCACTGCTCTGCTGGCAACGGCTCCTCCAAACCAGCAAAGACAGACGGACCCAAACGCCTGAAATCTTCTACGGTCCCCACACGATCAACTGGGTTAGCTCCAACATTGTTCATGGACCGCTGAACGACCCGCAAACCTTCCTGAAACGATGCAGCTTACTACTGGATCAGCTCGGTCTGTCTCTTTTGATTCTCCAGCATTCCTCGTATCACTCCAAGCATGGCGGCTTCGTCAACACGCCTTTGGTACGTCTTCAGATTCTTGTCTGCCATATTCCTGAAATCAAAACACCCAAAGATTAGCATGATAACAGATTCAAAATGTATATCAAGACTAGAACTCCGAGTTACTTAAATAGAGTACCGCATTGTAACTATGCCACGGTATCATAGCTACAATTACATAACTCCACCCAAGTCGCCTAAGTTCTAGAGATAACAAGGAATCAGGTTTCGAGTTGATATGCAAAGGAAGTTTGCACACCGTAAAGATATAATCAGGAGGAGGTTAGATTCAAGAACGGTAAAACAGCAAGGTGGCAGGACATATTTCCTAAATACGGGTATTCTGATTCGTGTATTGGGTACAATACCCAACTCCAAAAAGAATCAACCCAACTAACCTATGGCTCTGATACCAAAAAGAACCATGTCACGCCCCGCTTCCCAGAGTACGCTAAATTGGGCACGTGACATAGCCAACCATGCTACCTGTGGGTAGGAAGTATCCATCCGCAGTCGTATTACGGCTGTAAAGATATCAAGAACAAAATATATTTATCTAATACATGTCCATAAACCAAGATAACATGAGTCAAGAATAATAGAAATGTGGAAGCAAAAGATCCAATACAAAATAACTGGAATGTCTGTCCCATAATGCGGGCTCACATCAGGAATAAAATGCAGAAAATAAAAGAACTAACTACTACAGAAACCTCACTACTCAGCTTGCTGGCTGAAGTACTCCTGCTCGGACTGCAGCAAAGGTACGGAATCTGGGCCATGCAAAACCCAGACGTTAGCGCGCCACGTCATCAAGTAATAAAATATAAACAGGGTAACAGGCAATGCAAATATAATCATGAATGGTAAAACATGTATAACAACAATATAAATCAGGGCAGTGAAGGGTAGTGTGCAGTGAGTAAACTAAACTGGTCTAATGGGTTATCTACTCTAAAGTCTTTGAAATCAATTTGATGAATCATCGATGTAACTCAATAGTATCCCGTGCATGCCCGGGACCACGGTCTAAGACTCTCGGGCTGAAACCGAGACGTGCCGCTAGGCACTAACAGGAAAAGGGTACAAACCAACGATGTCAGCAGCATCGTCACGAGGCGGGCCTAGCCTCAAAAACTGATCAGTAAAAGCAAGCAACTGTCGAGTTACAAGTCAGGATTTCATCATTGATTTCCCCATACCCCCAAGTTAAGTATGTCAAGTCAGGTATTCAGTAATCAAGAACTAATGCCAACACAGGATCAGGTAGGAGCAGGTTTGTCTGGATAGACAACAGGAACGGTCCGTGAGGACTACATGTCAGGTTTGTTGGCATTAGACACAAGATTAGGTAACAGGTCAAGTCATGGTACATCAGGTCAGGTCAAGTAGTGTACGGTACCATGTCGGGTCAAGTAATATGTGTATAGCAAGTCATGTCAGGGTGTAAAAGATAACATGTAGGTGCTCATAATCAGCTGGCATAATCATGGTTATACAGAATCAAGCATGGGTATCGACAACACAATAAATTGGCACATGTAATAGGTTAATCAATAAATGCATATTTTAACTAATTAGTTGTACGGTTATCAGTTGTGTTTAAGAGACGGTGTCAGCATTATATGAATACAGTATGATAGACGTGAATGCTAAAACCAGGTTAATAAGTATTGAGTAATATAGGGATGCGACGACATGTATAATATGGATGCAATTGTAATTAAACCGGTTAAAGATGCACATGGATGTCCGATAGGTTAATACTAGAGAAAAAGGGTAACACATCTATAAAATATTTGTGATCAAGTGGTCTAATATTTACAGGTGATTAATAGGTATAAATGACTAGATGCAACAATTAAGTTCCAAGTTCGAGATCAGAAAATATGTAACGGAGCTTTATACGGTTAACTTGAAATCTAATACTTTCGATTCTATTCAGAGATTTAATAGGAAAAATAAATATATTAGCATAAGAATAGTTTGAATAGCATGTAGCAAGTTTCACTTGCCTCGACGGGTCGCGATACGAAAAACAGAACGTTACGCGTCGGCGGGGAAAAGTCGCGACGCGCGCACGGTACACAGAAAGAGCTCAAACGACGAACAGTGGATTCACACGGGTCAGAGGTTCTTGCTGGGTCGTCGGGAAACGTCGTCGGCACCGTCGGATTCCGGCGAACCAGAAAACAATGATAACAAGAAACTATAATTTTTAGCAAGAAAAGAAAAGAAAGCAAGGAAAAGAACAGAGGAGGAAAGAGGGTACTAAAGCATACAGGGTTGCAGAGGAGGTGCTGTGGTGGCAGCGAGACCAACCGTGGCGAGATCGACGGGGCTCCGGCGATGAACAGGGATTCCTAGCACATCAAGAAAACTTTTACCAGAAAAACTTAGGAAGAAAAAGAAGAGAAGGATGAGAGGGAGAAGGCGCGCTTACTGGGGTGTGCACAAGGCCCGGGACACGAGAACGAGTCACCGGCGGCGATCTTCCGGCGGTGCAGAAGTGCAGGGGTGCAGGGGTGCTCGGGAGAGAAGGAAAGGAGGAAGAAGGGAAGGTGGAGGTGACGAGAGTGAGGAGCGGCGATGAATGGCAATGGTGGCGTCAGCGGTAGAGCAACGGCGAGAGGGTAGGCGGCGGCTAGGTTTTTCTGCGCGATGGGTTTTCTTTCGCTGAAGAAAAAAAGAAGGAGGAAGGAAAAATATAACAGAGAAGAGAGAGAGAGATACTGGGGACGAGAGAGAGAGAGAGAGATTCTCTCACGCGAGAAGAGAGAGAAGAGGAGAGAGATAGAGAGGAAGAGAGAGATCGAGAGGAGAGAGAAAGGGGAGAGGAGAGATAGTATTGTCGTTATGCAGAGAGAGAGAAAGAGAACGGGAAAGGGGGAGAGAGGATGGTGTGGGACCTAGGGTGAAAAATAGGGATGGCGATTGGCTGAAGAAATATGAAAGGGTTTTTTAAAAAGATTTTTCTGGGTGTTAATAAAGATAGCGTTGGTTTTAAAAATTTAGAGGTTGTAAAGAAAATATTTTGGCCGGTAAAATTTAGAAAAAATAGGATTTGGCGGAAATACAAAATAGTTCAGAATTGCGCCCGGGTCGGGTCCAAAAATTTGAATTTGAAATATAAAATTTATTGGCAGGTTCTAAAAATTAAAATGAAGGATTTTATAATAAAAAGCATACCCCCAAGAACGGACGTACGTACGTGCGCGTAGCCGTCCAAACACGTCTGTTTCACTGAACGGGACGAGAACACGATGCAAGGACGCTACCACAGGGTTAGGGGTGTTAAGCAGGCCATGTCAATTATTTTTAATTTATTTTTAATGACTTAAATTGTTATATGCAAGAATTTAAATTATCGGGGTAAATTATAGCTAGTAACAGTCAAAGCATGATCAATAAAATAAATACCACACACCACACATACGGCGACAGAAATGTGTAGAACTGGACTCGGTTGTTACACCTACAGACGGCGCTAACTGATGGAGGTCCTTTTCGGGTCTCCGTCAGATGTTGTCTTCCGTTGATCTCCCGGTGGATTTCGGCGGTGATCTTCTGTTGCGTGTGGGTCTCAATGGGTTCTGAGGAGATTGGTGATTTGAGAAGTTTGGCGCTGAGTATCTGCAAAGAAGTCCCAGGGTGGTTTGGTACCACCGAGGACCCTCCGACGATCAAGTTAGTACTAGATCCGAACAGAGTAACGGCTAAGTGGAATCAAGAATGGCTTACTCGACTCCTCTGTGATGGGGGTTTATATAGCGGCGGCGGCATGCAGCAGCAAGCGCGAGAATCTCGCCGGCAGTTATGCTCCCGACGTCACGCCCGCGTAAAGAGCGGATCATCCATTAATGGGGATCGTGATGGCGTGGAACGTGGGACGTTGCTGGTGGAGAATCTGCGCGTGGCAAGATTTGCGAAGCGGCGGTTACGCCTGTGAGTGGTGGAGTTGGTCGGTCGGAGGGATTGAGGAAGACGACATCGGCTGGAAGCTCGGAACCGAGCAAGAGGGCTGAGGAGTCTTGGTCCCGTGGCAGCTCGGGGCGAGCTGAGAGGCCGAGGAGGCAAATTTGCAGGGGGTCCCGAAGAGGGCCAGCTTGTGCTCGCAAGTCAGGTACAAGGGTGGCCTGGTCGGCCTCTGTGGGCCCTTTTTCTGGGTCTTGAGACATGTCATCCACCACGTGTCCTGATCTCGCATCGCCAATATTGAGCATCATCAAGACCTTTTTGCACATAAGATTTGCACGATATGGGTCATTCAGTTAATTTAGTAAAAGTTTTCCCATCTTCAAATGTAACCTTAAAATAGTTATATGGAGTTATGCGATTTGGAAAATTACAACGGGCTAGCCATGAAAGCAAATACAGGCTGAACTCGAGCTTAAGGAATGCTGTCAAATATACTTGATACAAAATACGATTAATAACGAAAAGAGAAAATCTCTTTATTTTAAGAATGTTCACGTCATCAATTTATGATTTTGAGCAAAAATAATGTAACTTTCCCAACCGCAAAATAACAAAAAAATCATTATTATCTTAAAGAAAATTCTTTAAAATCTGCATTATCTTAACTAATATTCTTTTAAAATCTTCCAGTCAGAAAACTAATATGGCAAATATGAAGGGTGTTATATGCAATTAACAATTAGTAATTTAATCTGAAATTCATTATATCAGCCAAAATTAAATATCAATTGTTACGTCACAAGTGAACAAGATTGAGTGAAAATATCTAATTACTTGGCATTCATTTTTCCCTTTCTTTATTCAACCTCACTCTTCTTTCGTTCCCAAATCGCCCCTCGCCCCTCGCCCCGGCAACCCAAACCCTAGCTCCATCAAATCCGATCAAAATGGAGATGTCCATAGATTCCCCTTATTCCAACGGCGGCACCGCCTCCACCGCCTCCGCCGCAGCGGCAGCGGCAGCTGCGGCGGCCCAATCGGCGAAGCTAACCAACCTCACCGAATCGCTGAGGCTTGAGCACCAGCTGCTGAGAGTCCCGTTCGAGAATTACAAGAAGGCTCTCCGAATCAACCACCGAGTCGCCGAGAAAGAAGTTTCGGCCGTCATTTCCAGCGTTTCGGCCGCCGCGGATCGGTGCGACGCCATGTCGAGCGAGGAGGCGGTGACGCATCTCACGTCGCTGGTCTCCAGGCTTCAAGGTCTCAAGCGCAAGGTCACGAACCGAGATCTTGATTGTTGAGAGTAAATTATGGCATTCTTTCTGAGTTTTTACTGATTTTGAGAGACAAGATATCTTTGTTTTATAGGCAAATTATATATTCTAGGGTTTTTGTTAGGAATTTGAAATAAATGAATTAATGTTCGATGCTCCTATTCTCACATTTTTTAGGCTTCAAGACCTCAAATGCAAATTCGAGAACCATCCACATTCTCATAGTAAATGAAGGCACTTCTCTTTAATGCAGAAATTTCACCATGATATGAATTTTTTTTATCATTAGTTAATCACAATATCCCTTGGGTTTGTCGACATCTGACAATCAAAGGTAATGGAACAGGCACATGGGTATGAACCTTTTGAATAAAACAATGTCTAAATTAAGAAAACGTTGAAATAGAAATCTTTGGAAAGCAGAACATATGATATTGCTTACGTTTGACGAATTTGTGAGTGATAGTGATACTTTTCTTGCATGATGCTATTTCATTAGCTTGATTTCTCACATTTTTTATTTGCTGCCATTTCCTGTTGAACCAGCTAGAAGAAGGGAGCAAGGCTGAGACCTTGCAGGCACAGAGATGCCGAACAAGGCTGGACCACTTGGAAAGTGCAAATGCAGATAATTTGGATGAGTGGAATGACACAAGGTTGAAGCGAATCCTAGTCGATTACATGTTACGTATGTCCTATTATGATTCCGCTGTTAAGCTTGCAGAAAGTAACAACATACAGGTGAGCTCCGTTTTGCTAAGAAATTCTATAGTTTGCTTCAATTTTTGTGATGCAAAATGTTTAGCAATCAATTCAATTTTTCCACAGGACTGATATGGCTAAAGATTTCCTTTAGGTATTTCATTTCACATATTGCAAAATGTAGTGTGTGCATTTGATGTTGCACATAATTGCTATGAATAATAGGGAAATTTAGTTGGTTAGAATGCCTGAATGAGGGTGCTGAATTATGTTGCTTGTATGCACATAACCTGCACACTCCAAGCTTAGTCATGCTACATCTTAGATATTTAAAGGTTAAAGGATGACATCCTACGTGATAAATTTAGTTAGGGATTTCTTCTCTATTTTGGTTTGTAGAGTTGATCAGCTAGCTAGAGGTTCTTAATTTGGTTTACGACGTGTGTGCTTGTAAATGTGGTCCAGATAAACAATGTTTGATTGGAGGACTTTGCAGCGGAAAGTTTGCCTTTAGGTGGATGTAGAGAGCTAATAACCGATGTATGAAGTTTTGGCCGAAACTCAAAAGTTTTCTTATTTCATACCAGTTTATGTGGAAACTGGTACGAAACGAGGCATGGAATTTTGTTTTGTTCAAAAAAAGTAAGAGAAGGGTTTACAAAACTTTTTCCTTATCGTTATTGTGGGTTTTCTAAGGAGAGATGCCGGATCTTGGTTTTTTATTCTTGATCCGGAGTTTTTGAGCTCTAGCGGTGCAGGAAGCTTGAGCTGTTGAGCTCTAGATGAAGGGAATAGGAAGACAAGAGAAGAAAGAAAGAGGTCTTCTTTTTCTTGAAAAAGACGGCTGTTAAAGCTGTCCACTGAAAAAATACAGCCATATTTTGACAAAGGCAGCCTCTATATCCTGGAAGTAGACTAGGATGGCTGTCTTTATTCAAAAGATAGCTGTAGTTGGTTTGCTTTTTTGGATTACTTAATAATTAATGTTAAGATAAGTATGTTTGTCATGAATTTTAACAGCTTATGATGGCTGTTCAACTCTTTCCAACCACAAGAAGTTTATTTTTCATTTTGCAACCTATATTTTACTCCTAAAATAACGCTTATTTACATAATACCTTCTTCAAATACAAATTTTAAAATTGATAAATGCTCACTGAGATTTTGTATCCTATATATATGCGTGTATAAACCGAAAGTGAAACTCAGAATGAAACCAACAAAACAAGTGTTAAAAAAAAAGAATATTGGGCCGAATATTCGGATTTGATGGCAAAACGAACAAACGCTGCAATATTCGGTTAAATATGCGGTCAAACCGAATATTCGCTATACAAATCGTATATTCGGGTGAGTAACGCGAATATTCGGTTGAATTGGCCCATTAGGTCCAAAACAAAAAAACCACAATTAAAATATCAAGTGTGAGATCTATAACTTAATTAAAAAATAAGTGAGATCCACACTTATTATTTCACAAACATGCTCTTCTCATTTCTCTTTCATTCTTCTTTCTTAACCGAGACTTGAACCCATAATTTCCGATTGAGTTCAGATGCCTTACCATTAGGTCACGGGTATACTAGTTTTCTTTATCTTTTTTTTTTTGGATTTTTTATATGTAATATTTATATGAAAATATTAATGGCCGCACAATCTGTATAAACCGAATATTCATCGAATAAACCGGATATTCTTTATTCGCTAGCTAATCGAACAAACTTCGAATCCGTTCATTACAACATTTACAAAACTAACTGAAACCTACCGAGACTAAATAAAGGTAAAGAGACCGAAACCGAATTCCCAAATCGTGCTGATACCATACACAAATCTTATTAACCATGGTTAGCATCCTAGTGCTATGTGGTTACCAGAAGTGTGGAAATTTATAAATATTATGGTTTATTTTGTAGCGCCGCTTGAAGTTTTTTTGGTTGCATTTCCTTGTGAAGAGTTAGATTAAAAAATAAAAAGTGAAGGGTTTGATTTTCATTGTTGTTCCAAATTCAAGGATTGAGATCTCAGTATCGGTTTGGGTTTCATTCCCTTAAAATTTAATCGGTTTCAGTAAGTTTCGTGCCATGTTTCCGTTATATATTTGTATATGCGCGCACGTGTGTCATCAAAAATAAGGGAGAATAATATTTTTACGTAAAATATCATTTATGATATTTCAATCGAAATACCAAACGAGGGTATTGGTGCGTTCTTTCCTTGATCATATTGTAATGGGATGAGAAATATTTTTTTTCCTTTTCCCCAAGAAATCAGAATTCTTTAAGAAGTCGAAGAATACATGCAATTCCAATGACCCTTGGATATTATTCTTTCAAGTCTCGAATAGTCAATAATTTTCCTATCTTTTTTATCAGAAGGATCCAACAATTTATGTCTAACTCAATCATTAATGGTTGAGAGGTCAAAGATATATCTTTCGTTAACAGAAAAGGAGTGAACATTCATTTGATCTTGATCCTTGTGGAGCGAAAAAAACATTGTATATATATAAACTAAATATAATAGGCATATTTTACAAATAAAACAATTTGGGGAAAATGGGTCAAGCTCCCTATGACCCTAAAGCAATATGCTTTAGTCTTTGGTATAAAAAACTAGCTAAAACTCCTTAGAACTCATATCACAAGTCTTAAGTCTCTAGAGTATCCCAATATTGTATTTAGTATATATGTATTTTTATATTTCCTATCTTACCCTTTCTTTCTATTGAATTAAATTCTTCTTCCTCATCCTCCTCTTTAACCTTTTTCACAGCTTTAACAATTTTCCAGGGTAACTTTCTATGGCTTCAAGAATTTATTATCATCCCCCAATCTCTCTCTCGCTCTCTCGCGCTCCCTCCCCCCTATCTGGGTTCAAAAAATTTCTACTTTTATAAATGTATTGTTTCTGTGTTACAGCAAATTGCTAAACTGTCAGTGATTTGCGATTTGGAACGGTCGTTACCAAATTGGGAGAACGGTCGTTCCCAAATTGCAAGAATTATCGTTCTAATCTAAGCTATTAAGAACTTAATTTAAATGGGTGTAAAATCGGCTTTGTTTTGATACATAAACTAGATAAATATTTTTAAAAATTCAAGAACTTAAATAGATAGCAAAGATATTAAATTATTTATATTAGTATATATTGCGTACATAGATATACACATATATACAAACGATCCAAAAAATACTCTATGTTGTAGAAATACGTTTTCCGTTTTGTGCAAGTGTATCGAAGAAAACTACCTTTATCGTACCATATTCCATAACAGGTAGCGTTTCTAATTTCGTTCCACGTACCAAAATGTTCCGCGTTTCGGGTAATATAGGTATTGTTTTCAAGTTTTGTTGATATTGAAGTAGAAAATCTTGAAACTTTTGTAGTATCCATGTAGTTCAAACAAGCGAGAAACATTGTGATGAATCAACATTATAACCTAGAAATTGTTCGATGAAATGCCTAAACCGATTGTAATGAATGTATTTGATGGCATGTGGTGATTGACTGTACCTAAAAGGTGTTTGAGAAAAATCCCGAGAGAGTTGTCTATTATTTGTTGAATATTAAAAATACTTTTTGATATAAAATTGATAATTATAAGGAAAATATGGGTAATTTCATGATTCTAATCTATTTTTAATAGTGAATGGCGTGATTTTATCCACCATATTGCTAATCTTTTATAGCACTTAACGAATATTTGAAGCACTTATTCGCTATATGTGGCATTTAACAAAAATATTTATACCATTAAACAACTATATCTAGTGTGTAACAAATATTTGTAGTACTAAACAACTATATATAGCACTTTAACATCTATGTGCAGCATTTAACAAATATTTATTACACTTAACAAATATATGTAGTACTTAACAAATTTTGTAACACTTAACACTTAAAAGTAATGAATAAGGTTGTTTGGAAGGATAGGACAAAGATTTTTGGATGTAAATATCTAGTAATAGATGTTATTTTGAGGGAAGAATTAGCAATGGAGAACATTTGAATGTTTATGTTTTTTCTTGAAAGTAAAGTCAACTTATTTAGTTAAATGTAGCAACCAAGGGGTTAAATATAGCACTTAACAAACAAATATACCAACTTCAGATTTGTTATATATAGCTATTAGTGCTATGCTTGTCTTTCATAATTTACAGCTGTAATTATTATACATGTCAGTGCATTAATTGCGAAAGATAGAATAAACCCATAGAACAATTTAACTTAAACTAGTCTGCATAAATATAGCACTTGGTGAACAAATGTAGCACTTTAACTGAACATATGTAGCACTTTAGATGATTCTATTTTTTTTTGCATGAATTCTAAGACATCTCACATGGCTTATGTGTAAAGTAAAAGGGTTAAATGGAAGGTTGAAAAAATTCAAATTGATGGATGTATATGGAGGAGTCATACACATGATTTTTTTGTAATATGAGGTTTTGGCAAACTTTAAAAGGCAAGGGACCTAATCATGTTGGATTTTGGTCATATGGTGCTTGACCTATTTTTCCCAAACAATTTTAATATAAAGAAATTATCAAAAGCTCATAGATTAGATAGACGGGAAAAAAGGTCAAACGGTCAACAAGGAAAAGAGGAAAAAAAAACAAACAAAGAAGAAAAAGGAAAAAGTAGAAAGAGGGAAAAAGAAAATTAAGTAGATTATCCAATATTCCTAACAACCCATTTTCCTTTACTTACAAGTACCCCAAACCCGAATGCATTAACTCAAACCCAACAAACACACAAAAACATTATAAACCTAACCCAATAAACACTAGATCCAAACTCAATGACCTTAATATTTAAAATATCTTAATAAAAGAAAAGAAGTCATAATCTTCTCTATGATTAGCTGTCGACAGGCATGAAGCTCGAAGATCAATTACTCCAAGATAGGACTAACTCGATGAGATCACTCTAGTTCAATTAGATCTTCTCAGTTTCGATGACAAGATCTCCTTAGATTCGATAAATCTACCCAGTTCGGCGAAATTTTTCACATTCGACATTATCGAATCTTCTTAGAGATTTTTTTAATTAATTCAGATAAATCTCAATATCATTAAGGTAATTAAATATATTTTCCAACTTTTTAGAAAAAATTCTTCTTTAGGCTGATGTAGATTTATAACTATGTTTCGTACTGGTCTATGAGACGGTCGGAAACGGCCGAAACCCTTGTTAAGTTCTCAAACCATGTTTAAATTTTGTGCGTTTCATTCTATGTTATGAAGACTTGTGATTTACCATAGGCTTGTGGATTTCTATAGGAGTGTAAATCAAGATGAATTTGAGTTCATTCTTATGTGGATAACTATTCGATTTACCACTATTATTATAGAAAAAGATTCGAGAGTTGAGAGTTTGATGCAAATGATGGATTTAGAATCCTCATTGTGGAATACATTCAGCCATTCAACTAGAAATTGATGACAATCATGGTATAGAAAGGAAGTTTGATGTATGTTTAATCTTTGTTTTAGATTTGTTGATTACTGAAACAACGCAAGGTAAAGATGAATGTAGTTAAATTTCCTAAATTCCTTGGTGACTGCCCGTTTGAACTCATTCTTATTAATGATTAACTTTAATGCATTAACCGTCAGGACAGGATCATGAAGAGATTGACCTAACTAATAAATGATATAATTCTATGACTACAGTCAGGATAAGATCATGAAGAGGTTGACCTAACTACTTATAAATGATATAATTCTATGACTACTATGACCATAGTTAGGGTTGTTAAAAGGGATATCTCAAATGATGAATATAATTATAGCACAATATTTAATCAAAAATTTTAGATTTTTCTTGCGCTTGTAGGTTTTGTCCTAAATAAAGTTTGCATCGTATATGTTAATAAACAATATACTTGTTGGTCCAGGGCTTTTTAAATCCCTTCAAGCCATAACATAATATATGGTAGTAAAAAAGAATAATTGATTAAGATAAATAAGGAATTTTATGCACGGGGTAGGAATTAAAAATTGGTTACGTTACAGAAAAACACCATCAAACTTTATCAATTTTTGGTAAAAACATCATTAAAGTAAATATTATTGAACTACCAATTTGTTTGTATATGATATCATGTTTGCATAGCCTTCTCATGTGAATATATAAACCCTAGAACAATACAAATAATCGACGCTTATTCTTTTTAATCTAACCTGAATATTATAGGAGTAGAGCGAGGTAGAGAAAATCCGTATTGGGCAAGGGTAGAAAAGCTTGAGCCCAAGCTTGGAGTAGAATTCTTTATAGGGATTTATGGATTGTTAAAAGTGAGTATAAATATATAAAATGTACCATATATATCTCAATCATGATGACAATGATGACGATCTGAAGAGAAGTTCAAATTATATAATAATATTCTAGTTTGCTTAATTGCTTACCGTTAAATCCATATATCATAGCATCTCGTCTCGAAAATTCATATTTCAGGTAGATTCATCTTGGATTTATGTTGCGTATGTAGGACATCAATGATTCAAACTATATGGTACCTTAGCTATTAAAGAAATAAAAAATGTCATACAAAAATTACAAATGAAAAACTTGTTGTAATTAGAAACTCTTTAGCATGCGGAAAACATAAAACCCATTAGGCAATATATCATAGGCCCAACCATTTTTTTCTGTCTTGGGCTTTTTATTTGCAATAATTCATTGCAAAGAAGTATAGTTAATAATAAATGGTTTACTATTTTCGAACCATTCTAATAATTCATAATGTTAGTATATAATATATTTTGCGAAAAGTTAACCAAAATTTTGTGGAATATAGAAAGGTTAATCGATAGCTGATTATGTTTTTGGCTCGGGTTGCCTAAATTATTTTTCCGTGGTCTAATTTCAAAACTACGTTTTGATAAGATTCAACCCGCTATATAATATAAATGTCGGTCGTTATATTAAGGCCTCTGGTCTAACTAATAACATCTATTTATGCTTTGTTTTTTTGCATTTGGCCTTACTATTCCGAGTCCCTGTTTTGGACTACAGATTATTAAATCAAAAGGATAAATTGCGATAAAGCCTCGTATTTATATGCAATAAAGGTTAAGGTCAAGCTTTCATTTTGTTATATATTTAACAATTATCTAACATTTTTGCAATCTTTTGTTAAAAAATAATAATTACCAATAGGTAATGTATCCAACCCAAATTTTTTATAAATTTCGAGGTATTTTGAAGTAATTAACTACAATAATGTCGTTACGATCGGCGAGTTAAAGTGTTGGTTTATATAAGAATAGTTCATACTGATCAGAGAAAATTTCATTATTTAAGGATAACTTAACCGAAACAACTTAGATTGGGCTTTAAAACGGCTTGTTCAAGTTCACCTTGTTTACTGATGAACCAAACTTAAGTTAGAAATTAGACTTTGTAAGAGCCAACCATTGGCTCATTTTTCTATACTCGAGTTTGATTTACGATAAAGTTTGTGATGATTATATTCGCCACATTTACATCTAAAGAATGGATCCATATCCAAAATAGGGCGCACGTACGTCTGTAGAAAGTTAAAGAAAGTGATATGATGGTTATAATTGTTGAATTTTTTCAAATATATAAACTCAACCTAACAATTAAACCCAAACCAGCATTTTTGCATGTGTGATGCATCTGTGAATGTCTGGAGATGAAATCTAATTATCATAACTATTAAGTATTATCATCCATATCAGCACGTCGTTTCAATCTTTTGACTAATTCTATTTTCGGTAACCATAACAAATATCTAATTTATCAACGATTCTTTTTTGCAAATAATTAATAGATTTTATATAATGGGGAGTCATCGATTGCAAACCGGTCCGTGTATTTTAAAAACGGAAACTTTCGGTTTACGACATTTTTGAACGACCCGATCAGTTCAAATCGATCATCCTACCCTCAAATATATGTGTATGAAAAATCAAAGGATGTAAAGACCTCTAACATATGCATCGGATAAAGTTTATGTTGCATTATCGAAAGATAATTCATTTTTGCACCCATTGATACATATGTTGCAGGTTTTTAAATCCTTTAATTTTTCATACACGTATATTTGAGGGTAGGAGGATCAACTTGAACGGATCGGATTGTTCAAATATGTTATAAACCGAGGGTTCCCGTTAATGTTTAAAATAGCTCGCTATTTTACGCTGTGGCGTAGCTTAGCCTCTTCGCTACGTAGCATCAGTAAATAGTTTAAATGCAAAGTAGCTTACGCTTTTTAACAAATGGTTTATGCTTTTTAACAAATAGGATACGCTATGCTATGCATACGCTATTTTCACATAATATTTTCTATTCAGGTTCTTAAGATTTTAATATCTAATCCTAAACTATATGAAGACGGTCTTATTGAAGTTTTAAATTCTCGATTTGAAATCATATTTAATAGACATATTTCTTAAATAAAGATTATTTGATTGATTTTTGATATGTTTAATACAATTATGAATCATACATGTGAACTTAAGGTTTGGAAATTAAGAAAATAATGTTATGTTATTAATTGTTGTATGTTCTTTATGTATATAATATATAATTTATTATAAATAAAATAATAATAATTAATAATTCGTGTAGCTTACGCTATGCGCAACGCTGTTTGTGCTGCTCGCTATTCAATAGTGGAACGCTATACTACACTATATTGTTATTTTGAACATTGGTTTCCGTTTTAAAAAATGCAGACCGGTTTGCAATGGATCACTCCCTTTTATATAATAATAAAATGGATAACATGGATAGAAATTAATATATTTAGGAAAGTTTTATTGTTAATTTAGTTGCGTAAATACCCACACAAATATTAATGTACTGAAATGTAAATTAAAATCAAACATGTTCAAGATGTTATTGTAGATTAACATATCATAGTATGAAAGTATTTGAAAAATAATCGAGGTGTATATATATAAACTTTTGTAAACTATATTTATATAATATGTTTTATCATTGGAGTTCTAAAAAAAAAGGATAGGGCCGCTATATTGAAAAGGTAAAAAGGTAAATTCACGAATGAGTATGAATTGGTATGTTTTTGGGCAAGAGTTCTATGAGGAAATTCTCTTTTTTGCATCATTTAATGGAAAAGGAAGAAACTTCTTTTGTTGCTCTCATGTGTTCTAATTATAATAGTATATGTGTGTGCGTGTGTGTGTCCTATTATTCTACAACCTAAAGCCCGTCCCAACCAAAAATTTCCAAATTATTTCTTAAGAAAAACTTGAGACCTAAATTAGTGAGATTAAAAATATGGCTTTAACATTGAGTTGTGGAATTAGAATTAAACCCATAGAATTTTATCGCAACTTGGTGACCACAATTAACTTTAATCACCTAGCGAGGCTGTAAGCATAGATTAGGCTAAGACAGGTTGAATAGAGTTGCATAAAAAATATGTTAATGTCCATAAAATAATCAACTTGTATCCATTAATGCGTGTAATGGGTTTCTTATGTCCATGCGCATTGTAAAGCATATATTAAAAATTTGTTGGCATTCTACTTTTGGTGCATACTTGACCAAGTTTCATGCATGCATGACTTATAATTAATATCCAATGGTTGCACTAATGATAAGCAAGTCATAATCGTATCGTTTTTTTTATCAGCATAGAGTATCCACTTGCGTTATTAGTTTTGTTGTCCTAACCAAGCTTCTGGCTTTATGCATTTCCTCTTTCAGTCTGGCTTTATTAGTTCCTTTTCTTTTATTATATGTAGAAGTTGCCTGCATTTTGATAGTATATATATGACCATTGGGCCAATGATCCTTGCTAACGTCACCCCATCTAAAATTGATGCACATGCTAAACCAATGTAAATCCATAATTATATTTTGGAGCCTTTCCTTAATCAGGACTTAGTTACGAAAATACAAATATACAATAATTTACGCAATTGCAATTTGGGGCTACCCAAATTTATAATATATTTTGTCCTTTGTGTTATCAAGATGTGTAGAGAGTTTTGGTCATTGTTTTGGATGGTACATTGTACTGTAAATTTATATCTTACATGAATTTCAGATAGCAATCCTGATTTTTTTCTTAAACTGTTATTGTAGCTATAAACTTTAATATTTTCTGTAAATTTTTAGTTGTAGTAAGTTTTGGACCCAAAGTGTTATTTGAAATAAGGTTTGAAATTAAAGATTAAACCCACTTAATATATATTATAGCCCATGACTTACAGCTACATACCACTTGGTTTATTGATTAACTAATAACAAAGTTTTATATAATGTATCATTTATTGTGCTAATTTTTGTTAAATAAAAAAATTTTACTTGGCTTTTGTCTACTAGACTAGGTTTGCCCGTATAATTATAGTACAATTAGGATTACAGTTGTGTTCTGCAAACTCTATACCTTTAACTTTTTTCACATTAGGCAAAACACAAACATGCACACATTATAATAAATTTAAGGTTAAAATATGATTAATAAAACACATGTCTGTAATAAATAGATACAATTATGATAAAAAGTTCTAAATATTTATTGTGTTTTTTAACAAATATTCCTGAGTTTTATAATTTATTTAAGTCAACGCTACCTATAATCCGATATTCCCTAGCCGAGTTAGTCGATATGTCCGGAACTCCAGATACAGATCACCAAAAGACCAACCTGAAGTGTTCTAAATATCGGCCATCTACGTTGGAGATTTGCAGATACGTCTCATTTAGAAATGAAACAGCATGATATATCAACTTTATATTGTTTTGTAGTTTTGGAAAAATATCACTGATATATGAGATATTGGTTAATACATCGGTTCCTGATATCGGTTAAAATATCTTTCTATTTTTAGCATCTCATACTCAATCCAATTTTTTCGCATCCCGTATAGCTGGTAATCAAATTGAATGTCCTCATAGCCATTCTTCTCAAAGAAGTAGCAACAATCTCTTAAAAACCTACCATGAAGCTCGCAAATATATTAAATATTAAATATATTGGAAACTTATTCAATTATTATTTGATACAAGTAAAATTAAACTTTAGTTTGTTGAAAGATAAAGTATATACTTGGATTGAACTAAGTTTTAGGATACTCATATGCATGCAAAATCTCTATCAAATGAACAATACCTGTCATTTAAGTAATGGAAGCAAGTATATGTATTTTATTTTAATAAGTGATTGTTAAGTAGCGTCTTATATTTATGTTGCAGTTATCAGTTATAATTGCTTAATATCAATATTTCCATGTTTGTTTCATATCAAATCTCCTCAAATAGACTTCAAACGACTAGTTGTCTTATAGCTAACTACTCTTCCACTGAATTATTGAAGGAAAAACTCATTTAAGAAAGATGATTTCTTATATTGAGTTGTATTAATGATATTTATAATATATATTGTATATAAACCTTGTTAAGGTCCAAATTAGAATACAAAAATATGCAGTCCGACACACCGACATATGACATTCCAAACACTGCCGACCTGACTATGATCTCAAGTTTTCAAACCTTGGTGCTGACGTGCTATTTTTTTGATGCAGGTCAAATCTCTTACTTTCCCTTTGTCCCATCTCCTCCCTCCCAAGAGTCCCCTCTTTACCTTATCTTTTTCTCACCTTTTCTTAATTTTTCTTGACATGAAGAAATTACACGTCTTCTTGGAGGCATAGAAGGAATTACATCGAAGTTTTTTGAGTTATAAATGTTGGACCATGCAGGGCCCACTCCCTCTTCTAAATAAATATAGCTCTCCTCTTTCTTATGTTCCTTGAACTTGAGACGTCGTAATTCTCATGCCTGAACAACTCTCCTTTTTAGAGTGGGTTTTATGTAGGTGTTGGGGAAAGAAATATAATTGTTAGGAACTACCGAATCGCTGATAGCGGGCTCTAAGACATGTTTTTTCCATGGTTCAAATCATGAAGCAATTAGGGAACCGTCTGGTTTTTCAACCCAAAAAAGAAAGGGGAAAAATTAAAGGAACTACTTAATTTGAAGAAAAAAAGTTGTTCAAAATATGCACTTAGCAGGTTCAGAGTAACAGAAGATTTTGAAACTCATTCCCTTCATTTATTTTCTTTATTTCTTTCCTTAATTTTCTTGTTTGATTCTGTACGTCAATAGCAACATACTGAACTCGGTAATCAAAACTAGTATATATCAGCCAAAGCTAAGAATGTCAATTATTTACCTGGTTACAGACCTGGTTTAAGGTAATAGTGGATGAAGCTCTGCTTGGATGAAGAAGATAGGGGAGAAGCCTCAGAGTGGCACATTCTTTTGAGGCATTAGCTATGAAGTACGACCACTTCTACTTGCTCGCCGTGTCCGTGTCCGACACGTATTGGACACTCGGATACTCAGCCCGACATGTGTTCGACACACCAAGACCGTGTCCACCCATATTGGACGTGTCCGGCACTTATAAATTGTATTTTTATGAGTTTCACTTTTAGTTTTATATATGTATTTGTTTGTGCCTTAAAGAACTCATGATTTTGAATGAAAATTATAACACTGTTTTTATTTTTATTGTGCTTATAATGATAAACTAGTATATGTTTCCTTTCGTAGTTCATTATATTGTCTAATATATATAATTTAATATATTAAAATAATAATATAGCCGTGTCCCCTTGTCCACCTTTTTACAATTTTGCCGTGTCTCGTGTCCGTACCTGTGTGTCTGGGTCCATGCTTCCATAGGGCATTAGGCATTTGAGGGTATTATGTTGGCTTTTATACGTGCCTTATACTGATTTAGAGCGAGCATAATTTCTTAGATCCCCTTCTTCTAGACTTCTCCCCCAGGTCTAGTAGAATTTGGAGGGAGCTAACTCACCATTTAGCGATATGATTCTGCAAAATGCCTATTCCATGACATATTCGTTAACTGTTTTGAATTTCCTACTTTGTTTAGTGTTCTGTATAATTCAATTATCCTGAACATGCTTATTGTACTTTTGTTGGCTTTGATATCCCATCTCTTCATAATACTAGCTGCAGTTGTCATACAACAGAACTCCATTAACCTAGCAGATCCATTCGTTACAGGACCTTGTTGATATCGATGTATTTCTTGAGGCAAAGAAGATAGTTGATTCTCTCCGAAATAAGGAAGTAGCTGCTGCTTTAGCTTGGTGTGCAGAGAACAAGGCCAGACTGAAGAAAGCAAAGGTACATTGAGTTGTTGTGCACTGAAGCTGTCATGCACTGTGTCCCATCAAGTTCTACTTATAGTAGGAAGCTTAGTGTAATGATATAGAGTGAAGTGTTGTCAAATGCAGCATGCACCTTTAATAAGAAGAAAGATAAGGTTCAGTCTTGGATGTCAAATGCAGGATGACTTGTCCTTGGAATTTTGAACCAAGCTTGAACATTTTGTGCATCTTGTCTTTGAGTTTGTTTCAAGGTAACGTGGGTTCAGGCTATGTATGCTGTATCGAACTTCCAAACCATTTGGTAGATTACGTGCAGGAAATTAAAAATGTAAACCTTACAGAAAGTGGTATGCCATTGAATTTTCTATGACTTGTATACCATATTTTACCATTTCTAATTCTCTTTTGTTAATGTTGACTTTTTCGGGCATTTCACTACTTTTCTACCTATGTCTTTAGGATCTTTCTATGGAAGCACCTTTCTTTTGTCATGTGGCATTGGCCATAAATAGGAAAGAGGAAAGGATGCCTGTGCAACTTCCCCCTGTGCAAGTAGAGACAAAAGGCGGGTGTGGGTCCCACTCACATCGGTGGGGCTTGATGTCCGACCCCCCTTTTGCCGTGCTTGCCACAGGGGTTGCACACTTGCATGCCCGTCATCAATAGGAAACACTTTCTTTTCCCAGTATGTCTTCAGTCAGGCAAATTTTTACTGAGTTTTGTGGTTTGTAAATTGCTTGCATTGCACGCTACATTTCTTTATATCCGTTTTTTCACAAGCTTAAATCATTTCTCACCGCTTACATGATGCCATGCAACTTTTATATGGCAGAGTAAATTTGAGTTTCAATTAAGGCTTCAGGAGTTTATAGAACTCGTACGAGTTGACAACAGCATGATGGCCATTGAATATGCTCGAAAGTACCTTGCACCGTGGGGAGCTACATATATGAAAGAACTGCAGCGTGTCATGGCAACCTTAGCTTTTAGGAGCCATACTGAATGTGAGATTTACAAGGTATTTGTCGCCACAATCTGATTTTTGTATTATCTGCACTTCATTATTTATTTAGTTATTTATCTTGTTGATATGCTAGTTAAGTTGTAAAAAGTTGTACCCGACTATTTTTGCATATTTGCTAGACTTTAAGGGTTAACAACTTGTGCAACATATATTAATTGTATCACTTGTTTTCATATTCTAGCATACAAGCTTTCTGTACAATATAAAGAGGAGAATTTTCCCACTTGCCTTTGGCCCTGTAGGGTTCTTGAAAATCTTCTTTTCTTGTATGGGCCACATTTTAATTGGAATTTGTTGCCGCTTCACATGGAGTTGTTGATTGAGCATAAAGTTGTAAAATTCTCGAAAAACCTTGAACCATTTGAAACAGTTTGGTTATCAATACATGAGCATAAAGTTTTATAGGGCTTAGGTGTAAAACCTCCAAGAAAGCAGCTCGTTTTTGGATGTTAAAAAGTTCTCTCATAAATATGAGCGATCTTCATTTTTTCAGGTTTTATTTGAGGCAAAGCAATGGGACTACTTAATTGAACAATTCAAGCAGGAATTTTGTAAATTGTTCGGCATGACCCTTGAACCTCTCCTGAATATCTATCTTCAGGCAGGGTTATCTGCTTTAAAAACTCCGTATCCTTATATACAGTGTATGTACTCATTTTTACTTGGCTACATTTGCAGAAAATTACCCCTTTCTTTTGCCTATATAGCAACAAATACCCCTCTTTTTCAGATCCTTCACTTTGCCCCTCAGGGTATGACAGTGTTATTATCTATGAAGTCAACTTTGATTTCCCAAAATACCACTAAACTTCTTTTTTTTATAATAACAGTTCACATTTATTATTCATACTGAGGGGTATCTTCTGATGAAAATGTGGCTCTGACAGAGGATTTAACAGCAATAAAAAATAAGGGGTAAGCTGCAAGTTTTGGAAAGAGAATGGTATTTCATGCTATATGGCGAAAATTGGGGTGTTTCCTGCAATTTAGATTTTTAAGACATGCACCTTAAGTTAAAAACTCTCTTGAGCATTGTTTTTCCTTTGACTTTCATTTAAGATTTTGTTACGAGGATGATTGCCCTAGGGAAGACCCTCTTTCACAAGAGAGCTTCCGTAAATTGGCAACTCATTTGCCATTCTCGAAACAGAACAACTCGAAGATTGTTTGCTACATAACCAAAGAGTTGATGGATAGCGAGAACCTGCCACTTGTATTCCCCAATGGTTATGTGTACAGTACGAAGGTATGACACTGCCTACATCACATTGCATTTAATTTTATTTAAAAAAATAAAATCATGGTCTACGTGTGCAATGGAGTTTGTGATTTTTAAGACAACTGTAATTGCCATTATACAAATTGTGATTCTTTTATTTTTAAGGGCTTATATACAATTAGTAAAAAAATTTCTTTGGATTCTTTTTGTTGTTATTTTATAAATTTTGAAGTACTCGTATGAAAATCATCATCTAAGCCTTTCCACCTAGTTGGGATCGGTCATTAAACGAAGGTTCATGAAGCATTTGTTATAATTTGGCCATTGAATGAGTACACTCTCTTAAGTAGTGTCAAATTCCTGATCTAGAAAATGACGATAAGGTAGAGGCCCGCGATAATCATATCACATAATTCGTGAATAATTCGGCGAATTCGGGAATTATTCGTGAATTTTTTATCGGCCGATTAATTCTCCGATTTAATCGTCACTGGCGAATGCTTCGAATAAATCAAATAAACAGCGAATAATTCGCAATATAAAAAACCCAATGCCTCATATATTAATTTCTTGCTCGAAATCCTTCTTGAACATTTCCTGAATACTTGCCGAATCTTTCCCGAATACCTGCCGATTTTTTCTGAATAGTTTTCCGAATCCGAATTTTCGACCTCGCCGAATAATTCCCGAACTGCGAATTTGTGACTATAGCCATAATCTTAAGAAAGCAGTCAGCATCCATCAAATTCTCCTTGCCTTTTAGGAAGAAAGGGACGAAATATGTGATATAGATAATAAAAACAATTTCCATAACCACAGCAATGGTTAAAGAGTATTAAATCATACGGAAATAGGTGTACATATGATGAAAATAGAGAATAGACGATGCCACTTATAAATTTAAAGTTGTGGAGGATTGACTTTTGACCAATCTTTGAGAGACCCTCTCCTCCATCACCTGTTACCCACTTTTCTCGGAAATTTATTTAACTCTACCCCATATATAGCTTGAAGAAGGATACATAGCATATTCCCACTAATTTACTTGGATGAAAACAAAAGCGATATTTATATGATCGGTGATTTTCATATTGAAGAAAATGGCACATGCCATGTAAACATTGGTAGTATGACATTCAAAAAGATGAGCATCCATGAAGACAACCTGAATCCCAAAAGCTGCCAGGAGTTGCATTCTAATATTAGAGAACAGATTTTAACAAATTGGATGAGTTTACTATAACTCTAACCAAAATAGACTTTTAATTGAAAGTATGATAAATAAAATAGAGGTTATTGCGGGAGGGGGGGGGGGGGCTTTTTCTTTGCTTTTTTTGGGGGGTGGTGGTGCTTAAGCTGCAGCAGGACCCACCCCGGGTGCTGCAAGATGCATTCACAGCCCTATTTTCTACTTAAGAATATACATTTCTAAATAATTCAATTCTTCAAAAGAGTAACCAAGTACTTAGCTATTAAGAAGGTCTTCAACAATCTCTTTCGGCAATTTTCGAGAACAACATGTTAAAGAGACCACCTTACTCTTCGCAGCATTTCTCTAAAATTTCAGCAGAATATTAGTTTGAAGATGTTTTCAAGTTTTGACTGAACATGTGTTGTGTGGATATATGACAGGCACTTGAAGAAATGGCTAAAAAGAACAACGGCAAAGTTACATGCCCTAGGACAGGGTATGTGTGCAACTATTCCGATCTTACAAAGGTGTTCATTACATGATGTGTCAAGCTGGTCAGAAAATGATCTGCAACTGTACAATCTCAGTCTCTCTACTATGTGCATTGTTAATTGTATTTGCTTGAACTTAGACAATATGATGGTCTTAAAGTTCTTCAATGATCAAAAAACCAATTCACGCTGCGTGGATAATGACGATGGCTTTGCTGCAGCTATTCACAGAGGCATGCATATAGAATTTGTGGTTCCCCGTTTCATTTTTCTTTCTGATATTGTTGATGCTTTTTGTATTTATTTGTCTTGAGAGTTTGCGGCGTACTCCATTTACATCAGAAAAAATTGCGATGGTGGCAGACAAGCAGAGGTGTCGAAGTCTGAGGAGTGTGTTGAGTTTGCACTCATTTGAAGAAAATATGATAGATTAAAGAATTTAAATTTAAAGGTTCCTTTGTTATTATACCCTAAATTATTTCGTATGTTTAAGATGCACCTCTGCTGGTTCAATTTTCTTATGTTTTATCATTATAACCTTTGATTATTTTTGATAACTCATACTGAATCCTTTCCATTTTTATGAAATAAGCATCTCATCATCTTAATTATTTATTTTCGCCTTTAATTAAATCTATAATAATACGCTTGTGATGTACTATCATCCAAGCTTTCACGAGAAGTATTAAATAATATCCAGACTAATTGTACGAAAGATCGATTAATTGGTAGATGTACTATTGTTAAAAAGAGCTAATATTAAGCAAATCAGGAAATTTTAGAAGGTATATTAAGCAAAATTCCTGTAGTGCCTGTTTGGTTGTAGGATTACTAAAGAATTGGACTGTGCAATCAAAAAATTTGAGAATATTTCAAAGTTTTGTATTTGGTTGTGAAATTTGGATTTGTAGGATTCCTTTATTTTTGTTGGGGGCCTATCACAAAACAAGAATCCTTGGATCCTGAAAAAATTGTAAAATTTGTAAGGATTTGGGACTACTCATTGTATTTTTAGATGGGATCCAGATATTTTATTTATTTAATAATCCTCTCTCTATCTTTCTTTGTAATTCTCAAATTCAAATCCCACTTTTTTTTCACCAATTAAACAAAGATTACAACAATCTATAAATCCAATACTAGAAATCCAATATTAACCAAACAATAAATTACCAAATCCAGAATTTTCAACCGTACTATTTTAAAAACCAAATTTCATTATCTTGCAACCAAACAGCCCCTTAAGCATCCTATTTTTAATAAAATACCTTAAACAATTTCCTTACATTAAAATACTCTAAACTAATTACGTACGTTCTATTAAAAAACTGTGTCATCCACTGTTTATTATGGAGTCTGATTGTTTGGCCTTTTTGGCTTCAACATCCTTTCCATGAGATGTAAGAGCTAGAAGGAGAGATGAGATGAGGAAGGTGGATTTTGGAGAAAATGGTGGAATCAAAGAGGTTAAAGGAAAAAGGACATGGGCTGCAGGGGTGAGAGAGGATAAGAAGGTGGCAGAAGTGGACAGGGTGGAGGAAAGAGGAGGCAGGGAGGCGAAGGAGAAGGGGCAGGAGGAGTAAAGGAAAAGGCAGAGGAGATTCGGATGAAAGATAAGATAGAAAACGCTAAATCATCACTTGGGTATTTCAATGTAGTTTTATTAAAGTAAGTATACTGTTTAAGATGTTATAACGTTTGGTATCTTTGTGTAATTTACCCTTATTATTATATTAGTATTTAAAAGGATAGTAAAATATAAAATAGTTCATTCTTTCTGGGGTGTGATTTCAAAAACCAAAAAACCTCATGGTATTTCCTGCATGTTTTGAGGAGGAAGGAAACAGTTTGACATTTGTTCATCGTCTTCTTCCCCAAATTTTATTTTGGGGAACCCTAACGCCCCATCGCAGCTCGTCTGCGATGCGGTGTTCTTCTCTTTTGCTATTGTTATTCAACAACCTAATAAGCATCATCAACAACACCAACGATTCATGTCGCAGGACGCATGAAGAAGAATCGCCTCTCGCCGCCTCCTCCTTCTTTCTCGTCATCTCTGATTGATTTCGCCGTCGTTGTGTTGTCTGCGTACTACTTGATTTGCCCTTTTCGATTCGGCCTTCTTCAAGAAATGATGGTTGCGTCCTCATCAGGTGGAGCTGATGCTGAAGGTGCATTGCTCTTCGGCCTCAGCAAAGACCCCTCTTTTACCTTCCAGCACGGCGATTTTCCAGAGGTGAGGATCACAGAAACGATGTTTATGTTTTTAATTTTTCATATGGGATTTTATCGAGATCCAATTTTGCAAAATGTTCGAAGAAATGAGTGGCAATGCTCTGAGAGACCAGATACAAATGCGTGCATTTGTAAGCAGTTAGATAAAATGAGGGAGAATCGATCCTGATGAACTGATGATAGAATGCCGATAAATTAGAACCATTTATTACAGGGATTTTACAACGAGAAATACTTTACCTACCCACTTTTGTTCCCTGGCAGCATGTACCCAGGAGATAACAGGGTAGGGCTCAACATCATCTACATATTAATGCCATACATGGGGTCCATGGTGTTTAGATACATGTGGGTAGTACTAAAAGTGGGTAGGATAAGTATTTTTCTTTCAGAGAGTTCAATTTTCGATATGCCTAGAAAATGTGTTGCAATCCTTTAAGAGATAGAATAAGAAAAGGTTACATCCATAAGGTTTTTGAGAAGGGCCTGTAGAGGATGAAATGAGAGAGAATTGATTGAGATGATTCGGATATGTGAGGCGAAGATCGATAAGTGAGCGAGTCATGTGAATTTTATAGATACCCAACTTTGAAAATGTCCAAAAAATAAGTGGGATTATTCTAAGACGTTATTTGTAAGAACTTATAGGTGGATATATAAAGGATAAAATGAGGGAGGATTGATTGAGATGGTTTGGGCGTTTGCAGTGAAGAGAGGCACATAAGCAAGTCACAAGGATTTTATCGAGTCCCAATTTTCAATTTGCCCAAAACAATGAGTGGCTGCATGCTAAGATATTGGATCAGAAATGTGTGCATCCGTAAGAAATTAGAGGTCGAAATAATTTAGATGATTTAGATATGTGCAATGAAGACCCGACCTACGGTTGAGCCAGTTGCAAGGAGGGACAAAATTGAAGTTAAGTAAGGAACAGGTAACATTATCGAATGCGATATCAACAGATACGTTATTTGTCAATTTGATAGAGGAGGCGAAACTTAAATGAGCTTGATGGAAGAAATGGTTTCATTGGATAGAAAAGGATCCATTGGATAAGGCTTGTTGTTTCATTATGTATGTCAAGTTATAACGAAAGATTCACACACAACTAATTTATATGTATTTAATTAGAAAAAGAAATGATATGTAATGATGCCAGTGCTCCTGATTTGAGGAATGCCAAATTGAAACTTTTATTGGAAATGCAGGTACAGAGTTTCGATGAACTATGGCCACATAATGAATTGGTTCGTGGAACGACCACCTCTCATTCTAGACAGGAAATTGAGCCATCCTTGGAGGGGTTGCTCAAGAACAAAATTGCAAGCTTCAGGGAAACACTTGGCCTGCAACCTCCTTGGAACCAGTCTACTACACTGCATGAGGTATTTTTTTATTTTGAAAATTTACACTGCATGAGTTATTGATTTCTACATTTTACATATTGATTTTGTAGCTTCATTTTACTTAATTGAAGTTTTTGCCCCCTGTAAATATCATTCTGTGGGTTGGAAGGAGGAACTCTTTTCGCACTTTACAAAGAATTGTGCTTTGTTCTTTATTATCTTTGGGCTATAAAGTTATAGGAAAAAGATTTGTAGAATTAAAGCAATACTAACTTGCCTCAAGTATAATCCTTAGACTGGCTAATCAGGTTGAGAGTAAAATTCAGCGGATATTTTTTCCTTTTCTGTTTATTGTTCCGAAGTACACTTTTAGTTCCCGAAGTGCATAGAGGGATGAAGGTTAGAGAAAATATTGGATGACAGGGGTTATACTTTGTGCAAAATTTTCCATTTTAAAAGGGAATGACTACACAATTTTCAATTGAGTACACTTTCGAACCCACATGTTTCATCAGCCATCTTACAGTTTTCTAACGCATATGTCCGAACAGTTTATGGTCTTGTATGATGATTATGGTTACTATGGATATTCCATATATATTTTGTTCGTTTTTTTTGCCAATGGTTTCAGGCTTTCAGCTAATATTAAGCAACCACAGTGCATGCAATGTTTTTTTGTTTGAAAGAAAATCAGGGCCTCAAAAGAGAGCCCGTCTCATATTAACGGAAAAAATAGCATGTATATTTACCACAATGCAGGTCTGAACTGGAAAAAAAACAAAAAAAACTACACCGAGGTAAAAAGCAAAAAGGAAGAGAATACAAGAGAAAAGAAAGGAAAGAACATAGGTGGAAAAAAGACGCCTTTTGATGATCACAGTTCTCATTAACTCTTGAGAACTGAAGATACAGCAGCCTCCAGGCATCAGCTTTTGAGTTGCAACCCTTCTATTATTCCAACTTTTGGTCCGCCCTCTGTATAATACAAGCATGACCCTGGCAGCATATTGAAGGAAAAAAAACCTTTTCCAGGTTGCTCCCTGTTGCCACCAATCACTCTTCATCAATCCCTGTAAATCCAAACAAGACTGAGCTGCTCCAACTCGACACCAACTATTGCCAGCCTGAAATGTTGGGGGGGGGGGGAACCCTCAGCAGCCTCTGTTATTCAAGAAACAGATTTAGTCTAAACCCCTTGCTTCACAAGAATCCTTGATTGATGATGTTTTAGAGTGTGCAGTAGTAACCACAATCAATAACGGTGTCGCGTGTAGCGAGACCGAGATGAGTACGGGTCGTCCTCAGGGATATGTGAAATCTTTTAATCTTTCTTTAGACGTGTTGATTAGGAAGTGGAAGAAGAAGAGATAATAGTGAAGAATAGTTATAGAATCTAGATCTACGTTAAACACAGATGTAGAATATAGATCTAGTTTAAAGACGGATGTAGATTTTATATCAGAAGAGGGCTTGTAGGATTCGTTAGGATTTAGTAATTCTGGATGACTAATAAAGATGACTTCTTTTATCTTTTGATAGATTTAAAACTAGATTGATAGTGATGAATGAGGATTAGGGTTCTCGGAAGAAACTAGGGTTTCCACACTATTGATCCTTGTCCTTTCATTGATCTCTATTCATATCTAGCCCTTAACAAAACAATTGTTAATCTGATCTCAAATCGCGGTCGAGGCTAGCAATAAATTGGTAGCGCGCCCGATAAGAATGTTAACGATTCTTTTACTAAAGTTTATAAACTTCATAAGACGTAAAAGAAGTTAAAATATTTTCTCATCCATTGATCTACCATAATCCTACGAACCTTATCAAGCGGAGAATTACTTGCGCATGATGGAGATAGAAGAATGGATAGAGATGAAATTCATAATGTAACTAAATAATTAAACTAATTAAACTAAAGATCTACATTTATTAATCAACTTCATAAGTACAAACTTCAAGTTTAGATTACAAGAGGAAGAAAAAGTTGCTCTCGATCTCTACCTTGTCGGATGTAGATGTTCCGTCGAATCTCACGTCGCTTTATCACGTCGAATCTGTTGGATATGTATGCCCTAGAGGCCAGTATTGTATATGTATACATATGGATGCTAGGGTTATATATGTACAGAACAATCTTGCTCAGTTTTATAGTATATTATTTGACTTGTCTTTGTCAGGATATGTGTATTTATTTCTATTGTTATATCTAGCTTGCACATATTGATTAAGACTCGATACGGTAGTATACTATTATGGTTTGTCTTTATCTTAACATGGCATATGTCATACTCGTTATTACATATTACGGTTACATGTTGATAAAGCCCTTAGGATCTTGCTCAACTACCTGTGTTGTGATGGCGATCATACTTGTGGGAGCAGGGTAGTCCATAAGCACATCCTTAAATGGTCCCTAGTCGCGTGAGTATCGAGACTGGGCATTGATACTCCAGAGTAGACTGGTGTATACGTTTCTACCACCGTCGGGGGGATGGTTGGTCCCGCAACCATTGGTCTGATGCACCTAAAATCGTATACAGATGCTCACTGGGTGGGAGTATACTGGACGGACTCGCCGAGAACTTTCATATGGTACTATACCTATCGTCAGATGGATGTTCTCAGGTGACATGTGTACAGGTTAGTCTTTAGACCCGAGATCGACATTTGTCTCGTGTGAGTTTCCACTGAACTTTGATCACTACCCTATCACGGCTCTACTGAGTCGTGCAAACAACTTTTGGTTGGGTTCAGTCCCGAGCCACATGGAGGCAGTGAGCGATTGTCGAGGATTCGTCTCTCCCGGTATAGGGAGTGGATATCGCACTGCGATTCAATTGGTCAGGACCATAAGACCTTGGCCAAGACAGTTGGGATTTACTGATAGGTTCATCAGTAGTTTCCCGGATTGGTCCTGAGCCACATCGGCACGACTTATCAGGTTATTAGGGTCAGACGTTCACCATCCCCTAGACCTGGTATGCGATACTCTTTGACGAAGAGACCGGACTGTACGGATATTGTCACGGATAGGCTCGGTAGGAGATCCGGATGAGTTTTCTCATCGGCCTTCTTTTCGATAGGTACCTGGGTAGCCGTTACGTACAGTTAGTGCCGCTGACGTGCTTGTGGTTAAACCCATTGCCAGAGTACTGTCGAGTCTTTAGAGTCCCACACAGAGGGTTTTCCTGATTCAGGCTAAATGATATAGTAGCCGTATTGGATACGTGCAGGGTTCGATCGATCGATGTACTTTGTACTCTGATTTTCGATCGGACAGTTGGTAATACTAGCCGGCTCGGGTTTGAGCCGGATTATTAAATCAGGTATTGATTTACTAATTTACGTATATGTATTTTGATATATATATTCTAGTATTACGTTCTTCGTGTTATTCTATCTTTTTGGACGTTCGGATTTTTATCTGATTGCCGGTATATATGTACTGTAGACGGAAATCCGTATTTATTACAGTTTTCCTTCTAGAAGGTGGCCACCTCATTTTGGATTTTCCATTTATTTGATAAATGGAAATGAGGTGTAAAGTGAGAGGTGAGGGAGGAATGGAGGTGACCATGCTTCAATAGTGAGCAAATGAATTTATAATTCATTTTGGGTTTACTATTGAAGCATGGTTGCTATTGTTTAATGAAAGAAAATAGCATACAAAACCTTTGTGTGTTATTTTCTCTCTCATGCTTGATTCATTATTTTCTTGAGCTCTCTTTTGCTCTTCATCTCTTCCTTTCTCTCTAGCTTCCTCCACCTTCATTTTCTTCCTCTTCACCACCTTCTCATTTGTTGAGAATCAAGTGAAGAGGTAAGAAAGAGATAGCTTCACATTTAGAACTCCAAAACTACATCCTAGATTACTTGGACTAGCATCCCAAGTTCTCTAGTTGCTCTTTTGACATTTAGCAAAGAGCTAGAGCCATGGATCATACTCCTCGGGTGGATCATCAAGGACCAAGGAAGACCGGAGAACAAGCTCGATCCCGGAGAGCCGATGGAGCGGAAAAAGAAGATCAAGCGAGTTCAAAGGGGCTACGAGGAGCTAAGGATGAAGAACGAAGACCGAAGGACTTGGTTCGTTTGGTAAGAATTCCTCATCATAGTAGATACAACTCTAGATTTGCTAATTAGGCTTATGGTTAAAGATCCGGTTAGGGTTTAGTCTAGCGCCAAGTTTTTGTTCGTCTTAAAAATTTTGTTCCGCAAATGGTCATGGAAGTTGGCCGAGGCGCTAGGGTAACCCTTCATGGTATCAGAGCCCGCCCATAAACCCTAGAGTTGCAAGTTTAAGCAATGTTAAAATAACGAAATCGAAACGATTCCAGAAAACCAAAACCATGATCTGCAGTTTCTGTTGATTTTGAAAAAGTCTCTGAATTTTTTTTAAACAAGTGCAGAGCGGTCCTTACCCTATGAGTTGTACCCAGAACCAAAACGAGACGGTTTGGAGTTGTTTTGGCCGGCCACATGCTTAGTAAAACCGGCCTCCTCGGTTTTGTGGGGGCAGAATGCTATTTTTTTTTGGGTCTGGGTGCTTATCTCTAGGTATTTGGTTTCTAGGTGTTGTTTATTTTTTGCCCAAATTTGATTCTCTGTAGATTTGAGTTTGAGGCAACTAAAGGTGTTTCGAATTCGTTATATTTGACAGTGTTTAACAGTTTACAGTTCATTCACTTTTATCTGCGACCGGGAATGTCACTCGATCGGTAAAACTCGTCTGATTGCTATATGTTCCTTTAGACGGGTTTTGCGAACGTGACATTCGCGTTGATGTCTTGTGCTTGTGCTGTGTTTGTGGTTGGATTATCGTGGTGGATAGCATGTGGTGCAATGTTAGAAATACGGTTTATAATTCATTTATACATTTGTTATTACGGGGCGAGCGTCCGACATGTGGACTGCCGTTTTTGCCAGGTTGTATATTATTTTGGGGCACGACCGGGTTGAGGTCGATGTCACCGCTTGTATATATTTTTTTCATTTTCTGTATTAGGATTACCCCGCGGTGGGGTGCATGAATAGCCGGGTTCTAGAAGGCAACACGCCCGCATCTCATGGCGCTGAGACGGAGGGGGCTTCATTCTAGAACTGGCGGGCTATTCACCGCACTCGTAGGGGGTACAGGTTTTCATTGCATAGGCTATCCACACGACCGGAACGTCGGGTTTTATTTGCGGCTCAAATGAAACCCGGGGCTCCAATATTATCCACCATTTTGTATTGTTATCTTTGATGTTGTTTATTATCATGCCTGGGACGAATGTTATATATATATATACTAGTAGATGTATATGTTTTGCACCCGCGCTAGTCCAGCCCCCGCTCTGTCGTCAGTTAAGTAACCTAACGGATGATGATGGGGCCCAGTGGCGAATGCGGATGGCATATACGTACATCATATTTTCGTTCTTTTCTGGTGTGATAGGTTACAAATTGATGGGACGCATTAATTTTGATTAATGCAAGATAATAAACCTAAAAGATGTTGGAACCAAGCTTTAAAAACTGACATTACAGACGTTCTCTTTTGCTTTACACAGTGGTATTCAGTTTAGAATATCCAGTACCTCATTCGACGAGGCAAGGGCCGAGATCCTTTCACCGGGAGTGACCCCTTGAGTAAAAGTTTGCGTCAATGTAATAACTTCAATATAGTCGACTATTTTTGCTTTGTATTGTGGTATTCAGTTTGAAATATCCTGCACCTCATTCGACAAGAAAAGAGTCGAGATCCCTTCACAGGGAGCGACCTCTTTAGCAAAGGTTCTCGCCACTATATATTTACAAAACTACTAAGGTTCCTTCAACGATATAGTTCATTACATTAACGGGTTTTTCGCTAAAAACCCAGCCGTAGCCCTCCGTCATTTCAGATGTATACTACCTAGTATTCGTGCTGTGTTTGTTGGCAAGCGTCAGGACACAGTGAACGGTAGCTGAGTGATATTTATCTGTTGCATAGATATGCAATTATTCGAGACAGTCGTACAGCTTTGTTGGCAAGCGTCAAGAGTTTGTGCCGGGTGGGTTCGAGTTAATCCAGGACAATGACGGGTTGAACTTGACTAGTGGCCTATGACTTGTTGGCAAGCGTCAAGGTTATAGGTTGTTAGGGGCAAAAACCACATCGGGAGTTTCAAACATACATGAAACTTGCAGATTTAGCATACCTTCTGGAGTGTGGTGACTAGAGTGGATTCCATTTAGTGCATCACACAATGATAGTTGGATCCCGATCTCACTGATGAGTAGGATTACTCTTGGGAGATTTTTCACTTAACAATCAATGCTATAAACCAAGTAGGTGTCTAGAACGGTGTTAGCGGGGCTACGCCTCCAGGGAAAAGAGCTTATGTAATTAAGGAACTTCGCGAAAGCGTTGGAAAACCTCCCTTGAAATACCAACACCTGTCTGGCTGAAAGGTTAAGCAAGTATTATGAAGTGCGATTAATTCTGACTAGTTTTTCTTTTAGAGTTTGAAGAAGAATTTGAGAAAACAGTGCGAGCCATCCTGATTAGATAAATTAATAAACCAATCTAATCATGCAAGAGCGCACGCTGAGTGTTTTCCCTCTCTCTTCAGGTAGCAACCATTTCATGCCCTAATCAAGATAATAAAATGTATCGCTTGACCGATCCGATTTCTTATTCGGGGCTGGGGAACATCGGTTCGGCTCTAACTTATGACAACGGTCATGAGTATAAGCATGGGAGAGAGGATTGTTTGAATTCCTTAATGACCCCATCGAAGAAGAAACATGCTGTTGCGTCTTCTTCAGATGTTCTTATTATTGAGAACTGTTTTTCGGTCAGTCTTACCTCCTGGGTACTCGATACCGGATCAGGATCTCATATCTGTAATTTATTGCAGAGACTGAGAAAAAGTAGGATAGTTGGACCTGATAATATGTCCCTCTTAAAGTAGGGAACGAAGCATAAGTTAATGATGCGGCCGTCGGTGAATATCACCTAGTGTTGCCAAATGGCAACACTATGATTTTGAACAATTGCTACTATATACCTTCCCAAGGTTTGCAACATCATATCAGTTTCTTTACTTGATAAAGATGGATATAACTTTGTTCTTGATAGAAATATCATGAACATTTACCTTGAAGGTACTGGTTGCAGAAGGTACAATGTGTAATGGTATCTATGTTCTAAATCAGAATACAGTTCTTAATGTACAAAACACACGCAAGAGGAAGAGTTCAGATACGAACGAATCCTACTTGTGGCATTGTAGACTTTGTCATATCGGAAAGAAAAGACTAAGTAAGTTGCATAAAGATGGACTCTTGAATACGTTCGAATTTTCATCCTATGAAACTTGTCAGTCTTGTCTCAAAGGAAAGATGACCAAATCTCCGTTCACCGGACATGGAGAAAGAGCAGCAGAGCTCTTGGGACTCATACACAGTGATGTATGTGGTCCAATGTCTATACATGCAAGGAGTGGGTTCTCGTACTTCATCACATTCACTGACGATCTTTCTAGATTCGGATATGTGTATCTCATGAAACACAAATCTGAAGTTTTTGAGAAATTCAAGGAATTTAAAAACGAAGTAGAGAACCAAACTGGCAAAAGTATCAAGATCCTCCGATCTGATAGAGGAGGGGAGTACTTAAGCACTGAATTCAGGGACTTTCTAAAAGAGAATGGTATTCTCTCTCAACTCACTCCTCCGTATACACCACAGCACAACAGCGTATCAGAGCGGAGGAACCGTACCCTATTGAACATGGTTCGCTCCATGATGAGTAGTGTTGAGTTACCTCTTTCATTTTGGGGATATGCCCTTGAAACGGCAATATATGTATTGAATAAGGTTCCTACCAAAGCTGTGCCTACCACTCCACATGCAATGTGGGAGCGGAAGAGACCATACCTTAATTTTATTAAGATATAGGGTTGTCCATCTTATGTAAAGAAGCAGAACTCGGACAAACTCGAGGCACAGTCAGTTTTGTGTAAGTTTGTAGGATATCCTAAGCATTCGCAAGGATATCAGTTCTACCACACCGAGGAACAGAAGGTGTTTGTTGCTCGCCACGCTGTCTTCTTAGAAAAGGAATTTCTTGCAAAAGAAATTAGTGGGAGTACGGTAGAACTGGAAGAAATTCCAGAAGGACAAACTGTAACTGAAGATTTGGTGGTACCTCATGATTCAATAACCCCGGACGAACCTCAGCCACTCCGCAGATCTAGTAGGATTTCTCATCCGCCCGAGAGATACTACGTTGTTCTCATAGATGGCGATTGAGAGGATTGCATGTTGGAAGAAAATGATCCTACTAGTTTCAGACAAGCCATTATCAGTAGGGACTCTGATAAGTGGCTGGATGCTATACAATCTGAAATGGAGTCCATGTACACCAATAAAGTGTGGACCCTGGAAGTTGCTCCACCTGGGATAAAACCCGTTGGATGCAAATGGATCTACAAGAAGAAACTTGGTGTGGATGGGCAGGTGGAAACCTATAAGGCTAGACTCGTTGCAAAAGGTTTTCGTCAAAGATCAGGAGTGGACTATGACGAAACCTTTTCTCCAATGGCTATGCTCAAATCCATTAGGATCCTGCTTGCCATTGTTGCCTTCCATGACTATGAGATCTGACAGATGGACGTAAAAACGGCTTTTCTAAACGGAAGTTTAGAAGAGTGCGTTTACATGGATCAACCAGAAGGTTTTGTAGACAGTGGGAGCAGCGGGAAGGTGTGCAAGCTGCTCAAATCCATTTATTGATTGAAGCAAGTATCGCGGAGCTGGAACATCTGTTTTGATGAGACAGTCAAAGATTTTGATTTCATCAAGAACGGAGATGGGCCATAAATTTATAAGAAGATTGCAGGACGAACTGTCGTATTCCTAATCTTGTACGTGGACGACATTCTTTTGATAGGAAATGACGTTCCTATACTACAATCGGTCAAGCTATTCTTATCACAAAGGTTCTCTATGAAAGACCTGGGTGATGCCTCATACATTCTGGGGATCAAGATCTACAGAGATAGATCCAAGAGACTACTGAGACTTTCGCAGTTCAGGTACATAGAGACCGTACTAAAAATATTTAGTATGGAAGATTCCAAACGCGGTAACATACCCGCATTGCACGGAATCACCCTCTCCAAAGAGATGTCTCTCAAGACTGACGAGAAGAGGGTTCGCATGAGCACTATATCCTACGCTTCGGCAGTAGGATCTATAATATATGCGATGCTATGTACGAGACCAGATGTAGCTTACGCGCTGAGTGTGGTGAGCCAGTATTAGTCAGACCCAGGTGAGAACCACTGGACAACAGTAAAGAACATTCTCAAGTACCTGAGAAGGACTAAGGAGATGTTCCTGATTTACGGTAATGGAGACCTCAGGGTCGAGTCCTTTACCGACTCAAGCTTCCAGAGTGACAAGGATGACAGCAAGTCTGTCTCGGGTTTTGTATTTACCCTCAATGGAGGGACGGTATGTTCGAAGAGTTCCAAACAGGATACCGTCGTAGACTCGACGATAGAGGCTGAATACATTGTTGCAAGCGATGTCGCAAAAGAGGCGGTCTGGATGAAGAAGTTTATAGCTGAACTTCAGGTAGTTCTGTCCATTGTTGATCCAATACCAGTGTATTGTGATAACAATGGGGCTATAGCTTTAGCAAAGGAACCACGGTCCCATCAGAAATCCAAGCACATCTTAAGGCGGTATCACCTGATCAGAGAGATCGTAGATCGCCAGGAGATCGAGGTCCGGAGAGTGGATACGAAAGACAACACGGCGGATCCATTTACAAAGGCCCTCCCTCAAGCACAGTTCGAGCGACTTTTTGGGATGTTGGGTATGCGGTACGCCAGCAGCTGGCCTTAGTGCAGACGTTGGGTATTCGGTACGCCAATTACTGGCCTTTAGTGCAGGTAGGAGATTGTTGGATATGTATGCCCTAGAGGCCAGTATTGTATATGTATACATATGGATGCTAGGGATATATATGTACAGAACAATCTTGCTCAGTTTTATAGTATATTATTTGACTTGTCTTTATCAGGATATGTGTATTTATTTCTATTGTTATTATATCTAGCTTGCACATATTGATGAAGACTCGATACGATAGTATACTATTATGGTTTGTCTTTATCTTAACATGGCATATGCCATACTCGTTATTACATATTACGGTTACATATTGATAAAGCCCCTAGGATCTTGCTTGACTACCTGTGTTGTGATGGCGATCATACTTGTGGGAGCAGGGTAGTCTATAAGCACATCCTTAAATGGTCCCTAGTCGCGTGAGTATCGAGACTGGGCATTGATACTCCAGAGTAGACTGGTGTATACGTTTTTACCCCCGTCGGGGGGATGGTTGGTCCCGCAGCCATTGGTCTGATGCACCTAAGATCGTATACAGGTGCTCACTGGGTGTGAGTACACTGGACGGACTCGCCGAGAACTTCCATATGGTACTATACCTATCGTCAGATGGATGTTCTCAGGTGACATGTGTACAGGTTAGTTTTTGGATCCGAGATCGACATTTGTCTCGTATGAGTTCCCACTGAACTTTGATCACTACCCTACCATGGCTTTACTGAGTCGTGCAAACAGGTTTTGGTTGGGTTCAGTCCCGAGCCACATGGAGGCAGCGAGCGATTGTCGGGGATTTGTCTTTCGCGGTATAGGGAGTCGATATCGCACTGTGATTCGATTGGTCAGGACCATAAGATCTTGGCCAAGGCAGTTGGGATTTACTAATAGGTTGATCAGTAGTTTTCCGGATTGGTCCTGAGCCACATCGGCACGACTTATCATGTTATTAGGGTCTGACGTTCATCATCCCCTAGACCCGGTATGCGATACTCGTTGACGAAGAGACCAGACTGTACGGATATTGCCACGGATAGGCTCCGTAGGAGATCCAGATGAGTTTGCTCATCGGCCTTCTTTTCGACAGGTACCTGGGTAGCCGTTACGTACAGTTAGTGCCGCTGACGTGCTTGTGGTTAAACCCACTGCCAGAGTGCTGTCGAGTCTTTAGAGTCCCACATAGAGGGTTTCCCTGATTCAGGCGAAATGATGTAGTAGCCGTATTAGATACGTGCAGGGTTCGATCGATTGATGTATTTTATACTCGGATTTTCGATCGGACAGTTGGTAATACTAGCCGGCTCGGGTTTGAGCCGGATTATTAAATCTGGTATTGATTTAATAATTTACATATATGTATTTTGATATATATATTCTAGTATTACGTTCTTCGTGTTATTCTATCTCTTTGGACGTTCGGATTTTTATCTGATTGCCGGTATATATGTACTGTAGACGGAAATCCGTATTTATTACAGTTTTCCTTCTAGAAGGTGGCCACCTCATTTTGGATTTTCCATTTATTTGATAAATGGAAATGAGGTATAAAGTGAGAGGTGGGGGAGGAATGGAGGTGACCATACTTCAATAGTGAGCAAATGAATTTATAATTCATTTTGGGTTTACTATTGAAGCATGGTTGCTATTGTTTAATGAAAGAAAATAGTATACAAAACCTTTGTGTGTTATTTTCTCTCTCATGCTTGATTCATTATTTTCTTGAGCTCTCTTTTGCTCTTCATCTCTTCCTTTCTCTCTAGCTTCCTCCATCTTCATTTTCTTCCTCTTCACCACCTTCTCATGTATTGAGAATCAAGTGAAGAGGTAAGAAAGAGATAGCTTTACATTTAGAACTCCAAAACTACATCCTAGATTACTTGGACTAGCATCCCAAGTTCTTTAGTTGCTCTTTTGACATTTAGCAAAGAGTTAGAGCCATGGATTATACTCCTCGGGTGGATCATCAAGGACCAAGGAAGACCGGAGAACAAGCTCGATCTCGAAGAGCCAATGGAGCGGAAAAGGAAGATCAAGCGAGTTCAAGGGGGGCTACGAGGAGCTAAAGATGAAGAACGAAGACCGAAGGATTTAGTTCGTTTGGTAAGAATTCCTCATTATAGTAGATACAACTCTAGATTTGCTAACTAGGTTTATGGTTAAAGATCCGGTTAAGGTTTAGTCTAGCGTCAAGTTTTCGTTCGTCTTAAAATTTTTGTTCCGCAATTGGTCTTGGAAGTTGGCCGGGGTGCTAGGATAACCCTTCAGAATCTTGGACCACTTGTTCTTTGACGGTGATTAGCTTGTGTAAAAGATTGATGTTTTCTACGTTTAGCCCTCAGTCCTTTATATATCTCCAAAACCAGAAACCAAAGATCCTCAGAATTAGGGTTAGTTGTAGCAAATCCAACATGAAAATTCTAACTCCTGATTCGGTGAATCGACCGCGGATCTGCCGTATATTGTATGGTTTGGTCATGGATCCACGGTTTGTTGGTGAGATCTTGGGTGCAAATTTCTGGGGCTTTATTCTTGTGACACATGGAGATTTAGTTGATATCTGGAACTTGAAAATATTTCCAGAGTCTCTGCCAGTATTGATTCTTCTACTTTCTTTAATATTTCGGCAGATTTTTGATTTCCGACATCTCAACATTTCGATCTCCTGACCTGAGCCAAAGCTTGCACCATATCTCAAAGAATAATGTTAGTAATATTTGGTATTTTAAAGATATTATCCTAACCAATTTGATATGATATTATATTTTAAGAATATTGATTAAGGATATTTGATATGATATGCATATTTAAATTATCAAAATATTATATAAATATTATATGCACATATTTTCTTTCATAATATTAATTATACTATATAAACATATGAAAATAGTATTTTTACAGATAAACCCTCATATGTGTCATATTTATAATAAACACCTTTAGATATTTAAGAAAAGTAAGGAAAATGTCATATCAAAAGTGCGATATTTTCGACTGAACAATCCTTCTCAGGGAAAGTAGCAGCCGTGAAATAGTCAATGAACCACAAAACACAGAAGAACTCTTCAACAGTTGCACACATTCAAAAAAACTCACAGGTTAAGACAATGCCCCCAATTTCTTAGAGTAGGTACCACCCGATTACTCTTCCATATGATCTCATGAGAACAAATCTCAACAATAGTATGAGAGAGAATCAAGCCCCCTTCTCAGTAAAGTAATAAAAATGTCATAAACAATGAACCACAAAATACAAAGATGCTCTTTAAAAAAGACAGGGAGAAGGTACCACCTGATAGGATTTCCACTTAATCTCATAAACTGAAGCACAAAAATATAGTTGGGGTACAAATCTTTTTTTCAAGGTGGTAAAATGGGTGATTACTATATTCAGAAGCTTCAGATTTAACAATAGAGTGAAAATCTCAGGCACCCTTACCCATACAAGGATACTAGAGGTAGAGAAACAGAGGAACCATACTGAAGACAGATAAACAATAAAACAAGCCCAACTCTTCAAAGAAAAGACACTGCTGTATCATAGGACCTTAAGTAGAGGTAGCTAAAGAACACCATAAGATTTTTAAAGCACGCTATGTAAGAGGTCTTGTAAAATGAAGAAGATGGTTTCAGTTAGATAAGGAAGCCCCCCCCCCCCCTCCCCGAGGCTAAAAAGATCATAGCATGTTAGGTTTAGAGAGAGCAACATATTTTACAATTTGTATTGAAAAGGAAAACTAGTTCTTCATGAGACATAGTTATTAAAAGGAAAGTATCACCTTAGACTCAACCCCGGAAGACCAGAACATAAGGGAAACCCAGGTGTATAAAGCAACAATACATATCTGAGTTGTCTTATCCTTAACAGGATACTGTAAAGCATAGATATGAAAACTCGACATAGAAATCATATTAGAGGCATGTTAAAACACGTATTGACTACTTAAAGAGAAACTAATAATCTCACAATTTCATATATGAAATATGCTTCCTCTTCCAACAAAAGATTTTATCAGCTGTCTCAACTGAAGACCTAGAAAACCCCCCGATCCCCCAATTGGAGAATCTAAAAAGATGGCACTAATACTTTTTCTTTTTTGCTTTATTATTATACATTTAGGCCTTTTTGCTCATGGTAGGATATGTCACCCTAGCCACTTTCAAGCATATTGGAGAATGGCTAAGAGCCCCCTTTTTTAGTCCCTGGGTAAAAACTCAGGAATACCTTTTTATATATCAAGGCATGGAAGAGTTATCATACTCATATGTACTTATGAAATTAAAAGAACTAGATAAGCAGACTCACTCTCTTAGCACAACAGCCAAAGTGGGATTATAAAGGATGCATATCCATGTACAAGCCAAATCTTTAAGTTAAGTCAAGTCCTCAAACAATTATGCATATATAACCAGTTTTTCAAAAACAATGTCATTCTTTATAGAGTGAGGCCTAACAAATGATGTACAAAGCAACCTCTATGTCTCATGAGAAACAGTAATCAATTTTTGTAAACAAAAGTAGTAAAAATAAACCATAACAAGCTCACTGAGGAAAAAAAACATCCTGAACCAAGAATGAAACATACACAAGACCTCCAGAGACACTACCAAATCGGCAAGTCAGAACAGCGGGATAGCTCCTTAAGAGTAAAGAATCTACATCTCCATTGAACGTATTTTTAAGATTAGCAAATTCAGTAAAGGGTATAATTCTGTTTTTAGTATTTACTTTAGCACCCCCTACCCAAGTAAAAATATGAGAAAAGCAGTATTAATGATATGAGAAAAAGAACATGTTTTGTCATCAAAAATCTTTTTGTTCCTAGCCCTCCAAATACACCAAAAGATAGAATAAAGCATCAACAGCCACAGTTTATCAATACTCTTGTCAATGTTTGCAATTCTCCAATTGGTAAGTAGCATCATGAAAAGAGACTGGAATGGTATGTACGTTTAAAGCCTTTGTAAAAGCAACCCAAATAGTCTTAACCTACTTACAATTAAAGAAAAGGTGATTAGCACTCTCAATCATGCAATTATCAAACTGACAAGCTACATTTCCAAACCAACCTCTTAAGATAAGATTTTCTTTAAGATGTAAAAGCCAAGCAAAGAATTTTATCTTGAGGGGTGCAAAATTTTCCCAAATGGTTTTGTGAAAAGTACAACGTTGGTTAGTGGAATTCAGAGCCTGATAAGCAGAAGTCACAGAGAATTTTCCATGTTGAGTATGCCTCCAATTGAAGGTACTAGAATCCAATTTGAACTTTGCAACTTATTTGTCACATTAAACTCCAGCATTGCCTTGTGAAAAGCATGCATCAAAGTATGCAAGCTGCTAGTCAAAAGTCTAGTCTAGTTTTAGGATTGTGAGAAAAATATGATCCATGAATCATGTATGGTGAAATAGTATATGAGCTCACTATAAAATGAGGGGCATCCTGCAACTGCAATGTAACGACTAACCAAGTTGTAAGCAAAAATATCAAAAAAGCCTTAAAAAATGGACAATTTATCTAAAAGTCTCTCTTTGTATTATTTCATTATATTATTACAAACACAAAAACTTAATCCTCTCAATTAAGCTTGTTTTCTCAAATTCAATTCCGCATCACAAGACTTCCGTCTGCCCCAACAAATTTGGTATCAGAGCTATTCATCTCTATCCCCGTTGATATGGCAACATCCTCTCCGTCGGCACCATCACTATGCAACTACTCGCAAAATCTCGTTCCGGTTTTCGACACCGAGAGTTGCGATTTTTGGAGCCTCCAAATGAAGACCCTCTTCATCTCTCAAGAACTTTGGGAGCTCGTTGAAGGTGGCTACCAAATAGCCGATGATTCCTAGACGCTTGCATCATGGACTCGAACAAAACAAAAGGAGTACCGTAAGAATAGAAAGAAGACGCAAAAATGCTTCTTTTTATTCAGCAAGGTGTGAGCAGAACAATCTTCCACAGAATCACGGGCGCCGCAACATCAAAAGAGACTTGGAAAATTCTTAACAATAATTCAAAGGTTATGCGAAAGTAATCTCTATCAAATTACAATCTTGATGGCGAGATTTTGACAATTTGGCCATGAAAGATAGCGAATCAATGAAAATATTTTTTGATAGAATTGTCGCAATAGTTAATCAAATTAGAATTTATGGAGATACTATTGATGAGGAAAAAAATTGTCCAAAATACATTAAGAAATTTACCACAAAATGGGATCATGGCGTTCAATGAATTAATGGCATCTTTGGAGACATGAGGTGCGAATGAGCAGGTCCGCAACAAAAGAGATGGAATAAGTTTTCCAACCCAAGGTAACAATATCAGAAAAGAGAGGACAATTTCAGAAAAGAAATAATGGAAAGAAATTCTTTCAAAAGCAGCAGTTTGGAAAACCGATCAAAGTCAATACCAAAAAAAGCGTGTGAGGTATGATCAATCTCAAAGAGGGAGGTATGACCAAAATAAAAACTTTTCAAACAAATTTTCCTCAAATTGTTTAGTTTGCAGAAAATCGAATCACAAATCAGAAAATTGCCGATACAAATACATAAGATGCAAAATTCCTAATAATTCCCAAAGAGATTGCTGGTTTCAGAAAAATGAGAAAAATGATGAATCCAATTTTTCAGAAACATATTTTGTATTGTATTCTTGTTTTAATGCTCAATCAGACGCAAAAGATATTTGGTATCTGGATAGTGATTGCAGCAATCATATAACAGAAAATAAGAGTATTTTCGTCAGTCTAAATGAAGGGGTCGATTCTCAGATAAAGCTCGGTGATGAAAATCTGCATAAAGCCAGAGGCAAAGGAGAGATTGCCATGCAAACAAAGGGAGGTAACACAAAGTTTATTTTAGATGTTTTTTATATTCCAGAACTAAAAATAATTTGCTAAGTGTGGGATAATTAATACAAAAAGGATATCTGGTAAACTTTGTTAAAAATGAATGTGTGATTGTTGATGGCAACGATAAACACAATGGCTAAAATTAAAATGACACCAAATAAATTGTTTCCTTTAAAAATGTCATATGAGAACCTTGCACTAAAATCTGTAGAAAACAATGATTCTCTATTATGGCATTTGAGATTTGGCCATTTAAATTTTAGAAGTTTTGATTTGCTAAAAACGAAAAATATGGTTATCGGTCTCCCAAAAATAACCAAAGAAAAAAGTATGTGAAGGGTGTATTTACCAAGGTTCGAGGTTTTGGCCGAAACTCCAAAGTTTCGGCCGTTTCGGATCGGTCTCGGTTGGGATCGATCCAAAACACTCTATAGAAACTCGTTTCGGTATAGTTTCATCGAAATCAGTCAATAAAATCTAAACAAATCCGAGATTTCCTAGCCAAGATAAAGTAAAGGCACAGAAATTTAGGGTAAAAATCCCAACTTTATTAGAGAAATTAAAACTTACCGTGAATCTAGTTCTTTAACCCATGATTTACTGTCGTTGATCTTCATAGTAGCTTTGAGATCCATAATCGTTCCTGATCTGATTATCATGGACTCAAGATCGGAGATTTCGAGCTCGATCATGACTTCATCTTGAGGTGGCGCAGGTAAGGTTAAAAGAAAAGAGAATGGCTAAGGTTTTTACCTAGAAAGCTTTAGCCTATTGGGTTTGGGTAATTGGGTTGCCCAATAACCTACTATATTTTTATTTGTTCTTCTGTTTAATTTTCTAGTGGGTTATTTTTATTTGTTCTTCTGTTTAATATTCTGCCCAATAACCTACTATATTTTTATTTGTTCTTCTGTTTAATATTCTAGTGGGTTATTTTTATTTGTTCTTTTGTTTAATATTCTGTTTAATTTGTTCGAGGTTTTGGCCGAAACTACCGATACGTGGTGGTTTCGTATCGGTTTCGGTGGAGACGAAACCAACCGAGACCGATACGAAACCAACCATACAATATCCTTTCGACCAAAATCTTTAAAAACTTATTTTTTATACCATTTTTACTGTCATTATGATCATTGTAGGTCTTTGTTGTTGGAAAACAGCAAAAAAGCGAACTCAAACCCTATATTAATACTTATCTAAGTATACTTTTCAATAAATTTTGTATCATGACTGGATTTTTAAATACTAGGATCATTGTCTTGTAATATAGAAGTATAAATTTAAGTATTTAATATATCTATACTTATGTATGTTGTATTACCGTCGAAACCGAAATCCGAACCGAGATTGGCGAAACTAGCGGAAACCCAGTGAAACTAATAAAATTATGAGAGACCGAAACTGAAACCGAAATCGAGTTCTCGAACCTTGGTTATTGGGTCTTATTTGATTGACTTTTTTTGTCTTATTGGTTAAACATACATATGTAAATAACATTATTTCCATAAAAGTTGCATTTGTTATTGAAAATAAAATAGCAACCTGAAATATATAGACACAATTTGATACAGTCATCAAAATTTTCCAACTTTATAGTATTGCAATTATTTATAAATTCAAACAAATCATCTTATTTGATTTTTCATATTTAGCAAACTAATATATGGTGAGAAAGAAAAAAGAAATGTATGCATCAAAGTCTAAATATATCACATAAGCACATCCACCTTTTTATTCCGAAAGATCAAAATTGTTAGACAATAAATGAAATTTGATGTACTATAATTTTTATAAGAAAAAATCTAGTAAAACATTTCTTATAATAAAATATTATTGCATGTGTATCGTATGTGGTAGGAACAATTGTTAATTAGAAAAAAACATGTAGGAAAGAGAATTAGAGATATGGATAGGATTAATATACCAAATACACAATAATAACCGATACTGAAACGATAACCGAAACTAACCGAAACCAATAAAATTTCGAAGGATTGAAACCGAGTTCTCAAACTTTAGTATTTACGGCAAAATGCATCGACTCTCGTTTACAAAAACATCTTGAAGGGCCAAAGCTCTATTAAAACTTATGCATGCCGATTTATGTGGTCCTACTCAAACTCCATCATTAAGTGGCAAAAATATTTCCTGTTATTTGTTGATTATTGTAGTAGAATGATGTGGGTTTATTTTCTAAAAGAAAAATCTGAAGTATTTTCTATGTTTGTTCAATTCAAAGTATTTGTAACAGCCCTATTTGATTGCAGTACTTCAAGATTTATCGAGATTTTTCCTATGGTTTTAGAACTTACTTTAGTTGGCTGTTAATATATTTTATTTTAAATTTTTGTCGTAAACAATTTTGATATGGAAAAATCTTCAGTTTTATATTATATATAATAATTCCTTAGTGGCGGCAAAACAATATGTTGCATATCTTAAAATTCCTAAATTGACCTATTAATATTTGGTTTGCATACATATATTACCTTGCCTAACTCCTGTTTATTGTTAATATGAGAACAAGAAAAATCTATGCCGAATCTCTAAATACAATCAATTGAAGATATATATCTATATATATATTTATAATTTTTTTTATATATATACAAATCAAAATACCTCATTCTCATACTCACGTCTCTTTCTCTCTCCCCTGTCTGCTCCTCAAATTCACTTTTCATCACCCGACCCCCTCCTCTCGTCACCATCACCGCCACAAACCCCGACCCCCTCCTCTCACCACCATCACCGCCACAAACCCCGACCCCCTCATCTCATCCCATCACCATCGCCTTCGTCCCCTTCGCACCACCATCTCCGACTCCACCACAACCCCCAGCAACCTGCACCGAACCCTCACCGTAGCCGCAGCCCTCGTCTTCGCCTCGCAGCTGCTCCCCTCTCTCCTCCTCCTCCGACGTCGCCTGCCCCATCATCATCACAGCCCTTCCATCGCCAGATCCGAGCACTCCTCGACGCTTTTTCGACTCGACTAGGACCCATCCAAACCCTAGCATTTACCATCATCATCCTCTGTAAGTTTCCTTGATCCTTGTTTTTAAAACAAAAAAATAAAATAAAATAATAGGAAAACAGTGAACATTGAAAGGGGAATAGAAGATTTAAACTTTAAGTTGATTGGTTTGTTTATAAGTTATAAATATGTGTACATGGAGTTTATTTTGACAGTGAAATTATATTGGATGGTAGAATAAAACAGAGGACTTGAAGGGAAAATTAGGATTTAAAGCCCTAAGTTGATATATTTGCGTTGGTTGTGTGATAGTATTTATGAGAATATTTATAGTTTAACCGATAATAAATTTATCTAGGCGGAGCATGTAACTCAGATCCCAAGTCGAACTTTAGCCGAGATCGTGCCTCGCATCCTTGTACATCATTTTCCCGTGATCTTTATCCTCAGGCAAGTATTCTTGCTTTGCTTTGGTCGATGCACATCGGCAACCCCACATATATATATATATACATATTCTTTTTCCTGCATTAGAATAGAAAGAAAGTGTTAGTGCTTAATGATTTCATATCGTTAGAAAGATATAAACTCGTATTCAACCAAGTGATAATCAGAAAACTAGATTAAATATGGTTTTGCTATGAGATCTATTTAACTACGAAAAAGGTTTGAAAGTTGTTAATCTAACTTATACATGTACCTTATTAACCAGCTTATGATTATTACATCCATGTTAAGATTAACGGAAAAGATAACAACCATGACTAATACCAGCTTGTACATCACTTTCATGCAGTTACCCGTACCAGATAACAATTACTTTCGACATGTCTTGACTATTCATTACTCTAGTCCATTTTATTAAGAATGAGATCTCTAATTAGAATGTTGAACTAAATGACATGACACACCACTATTTACCAGTTTCATTTCTATACAATTTCCATATCACAAGTTACAGTTTTTTCAGCATTCTTAATTAGTGCTCTTGTCATCACCATAGTAGCTATAAATACGTGGGTGTTGGGGTAGTTTGAGTGTGCGTTCGTACAACAGGATCTCAGGAGTCTCATACCGACAGCTCGTACCAGGCTATATCGGTCGCATGTTTATAACTCGTACCGGGCTATATCGGTCGCATGTTATTACAGCTCGTACCAGACTATATCGGTCGCATGTTTACAGCTCGTACCGGGCTATATCGGTCGCATGTTATTACAATTCGTACTGGGCTATATCGGTCGCTTGTTCATTCTACAGTTGGGCCCATGTTTCCTAGCCCCTGGGGCACCACTCTTGGGTTAGGAATACTCCTGCAAAGGTTGATGCACACACTCGAGCTTACGATAGGATAGTTTAGCTTTTAGTGATCAGTTAGGTTATGACTTGACCTCTTATATGTTTGTTTCACAGTATCCATGTATTTATTTATATATCTGTTTTACTTGCGCACACGGGCTTCACTACTTTCATATATTCATGTTATCATACTACACACACTTTATACGTTGAGTACTTGCTGGGATGTTCTGACATCCCTGAGATTTGCCATCTCAGAGGCAAATTTTCAGGCTGAGCAGGACCGCAGCGACTACCAGGACTTTGCCGAAGATCAATAACCCGTAGGTTTATTTTCCTTTCAGTTAGTTTTTAGCATGTGCGTCCTTATGGGACATTAGGACTTATGTATCTCTTTTGGATCTTGTTTTTAATTCGAATCTATTGTATCAGATCATTATTTGCATCAATTATCTAGTGGACCCATTTTTAGTATTCCTTGTGGTTTCGTTGCAACATTATTATCAGTATTATCCCTTTTGGTTGTGGATTTTATTTTTGACAGGTTAATATAGACAGTCTTATGTGACTATGGAAGGATCTTTTCTTACCGTAGGTAGCACGGCTGGCCTTCGTCGCTCTCCGCATTTCGAATTTTAGGAAGCGGGACGTGACAGTATTCATAGAAAAACAAAGTGGCCATAAATTGTAGATGCTGAGAACATATCGTGAAGAAGAATTTACTTCTACACAATTTCAAGACTTTTGCAAAGCTCAAGGCCTCAAGAAAGAGCTAACAGTAACATACACTCCTCAGCAAAACGGCGTAGCCGAAAGAAGAAATAGATCAATCATGGAGATGGGCTGAAACATGTTGAAAGGGAAAATTCTTCCAAACAAGTTTTGGGCAGAAGCAGTGAACACGGCTGTATACATCTTTAACAGATCGCCGATAAAAGCTGTGCCAGAACACCCTATGAAGCCTGGTACAATCGCAAAGCAAATATAGATTTCTTGAAAATGTTCGGCTGTATCGCTTATGCTTACATTCCAACGCCAAAGAAAAAAAGTTCGATGAGAAAGGAGAAAAATATATTTTCATCGGTTACAGTGATAAATCTAAAATTTACAGATTGTATGATCCTAACACCAATAAGTTTGTGATTTCACAAGATGTTATTTTCGATGAAGCAGCTTTATGGAGCTGGAAAGAAAATCAAATTACAACACCAACAATTATTGAAGAAGAAAACGAAGGGTCTAGTTCTTCAAACCAACACCCTCGAAATGCAAGATCTGAAATTCAACTTCTTCAGACTCCGAATCATCACCAAGAAAGATGCGTTCATTGCAACATATTTATAATTCCGATGACATGGTATTGTTCTCTTATGAACCACAGAAATATGAAGAATCTGCAAATAATGAAAACTGACTCAAAGCAATGAATGAAGAAATTGCGATGATCGAGAAAAACAATATATAGAAGCTGACTCATTTTCGAGAAGGGAAGGAGATAATCGGGCTTAAATGGATCTACAAGACCAAATACAACAAAGACGGCTCAATTCAAAAGCTGAAAACTTGATTTGTAGCAAAAGGCTACTCACAGAAGCTATGCATCGATTTCAACGAGACGTTTGCTTTAGTTGCTCGCATGGAGACTATTGGAACCGTCTTGGCACTTGCTACACAATTCAAACTGAAGGTGTTCCAGCTAGACGTCAAATCAACATTGCTTAACAGAGAGCTTGAAGAAGAAGTCCGTCTAACAACCTCAAGGCTATATTGTCAAAAGAGAAGAGCATAAATTATATCGTCTTCACAAAGCACTGTACGGGCTAAAGCAAGCACCACGAGCGTAGAACAGTAAAATTGATCAACATTTTCGTAAAAACGAATTTCAAAGAAGCCCAAGTTAGCCATCCTTATATGTAAAATGGCAAGGTACAGACTATCTTATTGTCTGTCTTTATATTGATGATTTGATATATTGTGGTACTAATCCTATGATGATACAAGAGTTCAAGAAGTAAATGATGAAAGAGTTCGAGATGGCAAATTTAGACTTGATACAATATTTTCTTGGCATACAAGTCAAACAATCTGCAGGAGAAATATTTATCAGCCAAGAAAAATATTGTGAAGATCTTCTGAAAAAATCCATATATCAAACTGCAAGCCGGTAGCCACACCAGCAGTATTGAACGAGAAACTAAGCATGCATGACGGTGCACAGAAGGTCGATGCTTCAATCTACTAAAGTCGATCATTGATCTATCTCACAAATACAAGACCCGACATACTACACACGGTCAGTGTAGTCTCAAGATTCATGAGTGATCCAAACAAGCTACACTACGCAGCAGCCAAGCGCATCCTCAGATATCTTCAGGGTAGAAAGAAGTTCGGCATTAAATATGCAACCGAAGAAGACAACACCTTATCGGGTACACCGACGGTGATTGGGTAGGATCCGTCGATGATCGTAAAAGTACTTCAGGATATGTTTTCACACTCGGCTCAAAAGTGATATCCTGATCGTTTAAGAAGCAGCAGACAGTAGCACTCTCGTCTGCAGAAGCCGAATACATTTCATCCACAAGCGTCAAAGTAATCCGGCTTAGAAGAATTCTCTCAAATCTGCAACAAAAGCAAGAAACTTCAACAACAATACACTGCGACAACATGTCAGCAATACACTGCGACAATATGTCGGCAATTGCCATGACAAAGAATCCGGTGTTTCATGCAAGATCAAAACACATCGAGATTCGGCATCATTTCATTTAAGAGCTTGTAGAAGAAAAAGAAATCGAGCTGAAGTTCATCCCAACAGATCAACAATTTGCAGATATTTTCATCAAAACAGTGACAACAAAAATATTCTTTCATTTCAAAAATATTTTGCAAATTTCAAATTGAGAACGGATGTTAGAATTCTATTTGAATTTCAAATTGAGAACGGATGTTAGAATTCTATTTGAACTTTGCAAGTTATTTGTCACATTAAACTCAAGCATTGCCTTGTGAAAAGCATGCATCAAAGTATGCAAGCTGCTAGTCAAAAGCTTAGTCTAGTTTTAGGATTGTGAGAAAAATGTGATGCATGAATCATTTTAGATGAAATGGTATATGAGCGCACTATAAAATGATAGGCATTCTGCAATGTAAAGACCAATCAAGTTGTAAGCAAAAATAATAAAGAAGCCATAAAAAATAGGCAATTTATCTAAAAGTCCCTCTTCGTATTATTTCATTATAAGTGTTTGTAACTTAATCCTTCCAATTAAGCTTGCTTTCTCAAATTCAATTCCGCACCACAAGACTTCCGTCTGTCCTAACACCGGGGGCATTCAAATTGACAACAAAACTGCATAATTGTAATAACAGATTATCAACCATACCTTTAACTTGTTCAGGGAGTATCTTTTTAGGCTGGTTTCCATTTCCATTCTCCTTTGACAAGCTGCATTTCAGTGCGTGCAATGTTAGAAATTGTTACCATGAGTGATATCAATACTCACCTTAAATTTTTGGCCTGGAAAACGAATCTCACATCCAAATTTAGACTGGTAGTATGAGCCAGAAATCATGTTTTCATACTGTTCTATTTTATTTTTTTTGTTTTCGTTTGAAGCGCAGCTTTAACTAGTTATCATTGTTTTCCTAGTAGCTGTTGTGGGGCACCCTGGAGAATTTACAACGTACATATCCCAAGTGCACATCATGCATTCGGAACTCTGAAATCAATCGCGATTCCACACATCAGGTTCAATATAATTTTAAACCTACTTCTCCTGAAACTACCAAATTTTTTTCCTTAGCTAGATAATATAATCTAGATGGCTGCTTCATTTTTATGTACGGTTAATTGCACAAACACCCCTATAGATCACCCTATGTAGCACTTATAGCCTCTAGAGTGATTTATTAGCACAAACAATCTCTGTTCTTCGACCTAAACCACTAATAACACTCAAATTCAACTCTAAACAACTTAAAGGATTGTCTAGTTTAACCCCTAGAACTTATAGGTGTTGCTTAAAGTAGAATTTGAGTGTTTTTTTAGGGTTTTGTTCCACGCACAGAAGGGGTCTTTCATCAAATAAATCAAATTTTGTGGGGGGTATAAATGCTGTACAAGGTAAACTGCAGGGGTGTTTTATCCACAATAGACATCATGTTAACTGATACAAAGAGCAAAACTGTCAGGTATTGCTCTGTTTCTACAAGGCCCTTAAATCTGTTAGAGACCTATGGGCACAAAAGCATTCCAAGAAATTTCAAGTCCGGAGCAATGTAGACATAGAACTTGGTATGCGATCTTCTAACATGTTTCCAACTGTGCTATACAAGAACAATTCTTTATTAACAACAATATCCCTTTACAGGCGAGAGAGTACTTGAGAGTCTTGATGTCATGAGCTCACAAGCGAAGGCAATATTTAATCTCATGGAGAATAACTCAGTAAATTCTGCAAAGCCCTCAAACCTGGGATTTCCACTTACGCACACTTCAGTTCTTCAGGAAAAGCACAAGGACTTTTCGAGTTGTACATCTGCCCCACCTCTTCTCCGGCCTCCAAGACTTCAAGGAAAACTAAAAGACGGGAAAAGACTATCTTTCCGCATGGTACCTCTCATAATTGATCAAAACTCAAATCCTGAAGCCATAATAGGGAACAACATAAATCTTGATCTCGAAAATAAAACCTCACCAACACAACCTCTCCCAATTCTTCACTTGAGAGCACCAGGACCTAAAACTCCGACCCCGACTCCACCATCATCACCAATGGTGCTTCAAGGATTATATATGCCATTTTTTTATTCTGAGATGAGTATGGAGCCAATTGCATATGCCATGGCGATCGATGATATTGATAATTATTTCACAAATGGCACGGATATCGATATTGGCTATAAAAATTCCGACACTGCATCTTCCGTAACACCACCACCTACTCCAACCTCACCGATGACAAAACATCACCATCACTGATTCCACCAGTGCCACCTCCTCCTCTGGCAGCAGGATCAGCCCCAACACCACCATTTACGAGCGAATCAGCAGGATCGGCAGTGCCGCTGCCTCCGCCTCCGCCTCCGCCAATATCTATAGGATAGGGCCCACTACCATCGCCATTGCCACCAATGTCAATAAGATCAACCCCACCCCCACCACCGCCGCTCCCGCCTGGATCAGCAAGATCAGCCCCACCGCCCCCACCGCCACCTCTAAGAGCAGGGGCAGCCCCACCGCCTCCACCTTCGCCTCTAAGATCAGGATTGGGCCCGCCGCCGCCGCCTCTATCAGCAGGGTCAGCCCCACCACCGCCACCATTGATACCTCAAGCTGTTGAAAATTGATGCAAATTAAAGTCTAGGGTTAGGTACCACCTTTTGACATGCATGACATTGTTAGGTGGTGATAATATTAGGTGATGACTTTGTTAGGTGCTACTTTGACATGCATGATATTATTAGATGGTGATAATGATAGGTGGTGATTTTGTTAGGTGCTACTTTGACATACATGACAGTGTTAAATGGTGACAATGATAGGTGGTGACTTTGTTAGGTGCTACTTTTGATATACATGATATTGTTAGGTGGTGATAATATTATGTGGTGACTTTGTTAGGTGCTATTTTTGACATGCATGGCATTGTTAGGTGGTGGCAATGTTAGGTGGTGCCTTTGTTAGATGGTGACATTGTCCTAGGTGCTATAAAAGCACATCTTATGAGTGAGGCATTAAGCAGTCTATCACAAGCATCATCACAAGAGGCAAAGGCCAAGAGAGATTTGTATAGAGAGATTTGAGAGAAATTTTCTAGGGTTGTTTTTGTTTGCAAACTTGATTCAAGTATAGTAGACGTTTGCAGATTCCGCTCTGTCTGGGACTAACCATACGGTGGGTGAACCTCGTTAACAAATCTATCTTGTTTGTGATTGAATACTTTCTTATTCCTGCATTTTAATTTATATTGTCTTTCATCGTTTAATTGTGTGATTGTATTTTTGCGTGATTTGGGTTTTGTCGCGAGCACTGTTCCGTGGATCGACCCTCCCCCCAACAACTGGTATCGGAGCAAGGTTAAGAGAACCTAGGGTTCTTCGATTCTACAATCTAGGTCAACGGTGGGTAACGACGCTTGTGTTCTCTTCCCCACTTTCTTAGATTGTAGTTTTGAAGGCGTTGGTTCAGATCTAAGAGGAAGTCGAGTTTGCTGCGATACAGACGAAAGATGGCGGAGGATAAGATAAAAATCGAGAAATTCAATGGTCACAATTTTGGTTGGTGGCGCATGCAGTTGGAAGACTGTCTATACCAAAAGGATCTATATCTTCTGTTGCTAGGAGAAAAACCCGAAAAGATGACCGATGAGAAGTGGAACCTTTTGGATAGGAAAGCCTTGGCGACGATCAGATTGTCGTTGACTCCGCATGTGGCCTTTAATATCTCAAAAGAGAAAACAACTAAGGCGCTAATGACGACGTTAGCAAAATTGTATGAGAAGCCATCGATATCAAATAAATTTTTTTTGATGAAGAAACTTTTCAACATGAAAATGGTAGAGAAAGGTTCGGTGATAGAGTATCTGAATGAGTTCAACAGTGTGACAAGCCAACTTGAGTCGGTTTCAATCGTCTTTGAAGACGAGATTCGAGCCCTACTGTTCCTATGTTCGTTGCCAAAGAGTTAGGAGAACCTGGTGATGGCGGTTAGCAACTCTATTTCAGGGATTCTCGCGTTTAATGATGCGGTAAGCTGCATATTAAATGATGAGATGCGGAGAAAGTCCGTGAGTGGGAGTTTTGGAACTTCTGCACTTTCGGTAGAGAATCGTGGCAGAACAATGGAAAGGGAAAAGTGGAAAAAGGGCAAGTCTAAAAACCGAGGTAAATCTCAAGGAAAAATCCAAGGCGTCTGTGGGAATTGCAGAAAGAAAGGCCACAGAAAAAGTGAATGCAGGCTTCCGAAGAAAGGCTCAGATGAGAAAACGGATGAAAAGGAAGCGAATGTGGTGTCTACACAAGAACAAGGGAAACAAGGTCTTTGTCTATCGACGAGCGTGAACACAAAAGCGGATACTTGGTTCCTAGATTCAAGAGCTTCTTTTCATTGTACTTCAGGCAGACATCACTTTAGCGAGTATGTTCAGGATGACCTTGGACATGTGATGGTGGAAAACGGTCAATCGTGTAAGATCATTGGTAAGGGGATGATCATCTTGCAACCGTCAGGAGGTGGTCAAATTAAATTGAAGAATGCTCGTCATATTCCAGATTTGAAGAAAAGCTTGATTTCCACAAGTCAGCTAGACATCGAAGCCTTTACTACAACGTTTGGGAATTCCCAATGGAAGATTTCCAAAGGGTCGTTGGTGGTCGCAAGAGACAAGCTGAGCAGTTCGTTGTACTCATTCAATGGGAGCAGCGGAAGCTCGGTTGCATTGACGATAAGTTCGGAGAAAGATTCGGAGACTTCGTTGTGGCATAAAAGATTGGGACACCTCAGCGAAAAGAACATGAAAATTCTTCAAGATAAGGGGGCTCTTTTAGGGCTGAAAAAGATGGAGTTGGGGTTTTGCGAGAGCTGCGTTTGTGGGAAGCAAAGCGCGCTCAGTTTTCAAATTGGAGGCGTGCCGAAAAAGACCAAAAAACTGGAGATGGTGTATACAGACGTATGGGGTCCGGCCTCGGTGGAGTCTTATGGAGGAAATCGGTACTTCGTGATGTTCAACGATGATACAAGTCGGAAGACATGGGTATACACGATGAAGAAAAAGTCCGATATGTTTGGCATCTTCAAACATTGGATTGCGCAGGTGGAGAACCAAACGGGGATGAATGTTAAACGCCTAAAGTCCGATAATGGCGAGGAATACTTACCCAAGAGTTCGAGAAGTTTTGCTCGCAAAAAGGTATTCATTAGTTGAAGACGGTACCGGGGACGCCACATCAAACTGAAAGGATGAACAGAACAATCTTAGAGCGAGTGCGAAGCATGACCTTGGATACGAATGTGCCAAAATTCTTATGAGCAGCAGCGGTCGATATTGCTGTGTATCTGATCAATAGAAGCCCGGCGAATGCGCTTGATGGAGGCATTCCAGAAGAAATTTGGTCGGATAAACCGGTCAACTATTCACACCTTAAAGTTTTTGGCTGTATTGCATATTCTTTGATTGATAAGGCAGAAAGGAGTAAGCTCGACTCCAAATCTAAGAAGTGTGCTTTCATCGGGTATGGTGGAGACGATTTCGGATATCGGCTGTGGGATTACACAAGTAAGAAAGTAGTACGAAACCGGAACATTGTCTTTGATGAGCAGCACTTATATAGAGAAGAAAAGCAAGCCAAAGATGGTGTTGTATCTGAGTTCGTGGAGTTAAACGGAACTCAAGAGAACGATCAGGTGTCCACAAGTGGGGATCAAAACATGGAGGAAGCTGCAGTGCAGGATCAGGTTCAAGAACATGATGGCGACCATATTCAGCAACCAGATGTACCAGTTTTGAAGAGATCTACGAGAGAATGGAGGCTACCTGAAAGACTTGTGACCGACTTCATTTTGTACACGGATTTGGAAGAACCTGAATCCCTTGAAGAGGCGACGCAAGACGGTGGTAGTAAGCAGTGGGAGCGAGCTATGGACGAGGAGATGGATTTTTTGAAGAAGAACCGCACACGGGACCTAGTGAAGCTAACTAAGGGTAAGGGTTGCTGAATAGATGGGTGTACAGGATAAAAGATGAGGCCGATGGTGTGAAGCGGTACAAGGCTCGCTTGGTAGTCAAGGGATATGTGCAAAAGCAAGGAATTGACTATCAAGAGATATTTTCCCCTGTGGTGAAAATGACATCAATTCGGGCGATCCTTAGTATTGTGGCAGTGGAGGATCTGCACTTGGAGCAGCTTGACGTGAAGACGGCGTTCCTTCATAGAGATTTGGTGGAGGAGATCTATATGATGCAGCCACCGGTATATGAAGTGAAGGAAAAATAAACTATGGTGTGTAGACTGCGAAAGTGCTTGTACGGCCTTAAGCAAGCTCCGAGGCAGTGGTATCTCAAATTCGATCAGTTCATGTTAGAGACGGGATTTGTGCGTGGTGAGTCAGATCACTATGTCTATATTCAGACTTTTGAGGATGGAGACTATGTCATTCTATCACTCTATGTAGATGACATGTTGGTAGCGGGTCCGAACTTCGAGAAAATTCAAAGTATGAAGAAGATGATGGCTGAAAAGTTTTCCATGAAAGATTTGGGAGCAGCCAAACAAATTTTGGGCATGAAGATCGTTCGAGATAGGAAGCTGTGGTTATCGCAAAGCGACTATATCGAGAAGGTTTTGAAGCGGTTCAATATGGACAAATCAAAACCGGTGAGTACGCCTTTAGCAAAACATTTCAAACTCATGAAGGAGTTTTGCCCGACAACTCAAGAGCAGAAAGACGAGATGGCAAGAGTGCCTTATGTATCTGCTGTGGGGAGTTTAATGTATGCAATGGTGAGTACGGGCCCAGATATTGCACATGCAGTGGGAGTTGTGAGCCGGTATATGCAAAACTCGGGCAAGGAGCATTGGAATGCGGTGAAGTGGATTTTGAGGTATCTTAGGGGTACGTCTAGTCACTGCTTATGTTTCGGGAGTGACTCTCTAAAAGTGTAAGGTTACGTTGATGCGGACTACTTGGGTGATCGAGATAGTGGAAAGAGCACAACGGGATACGTATTTACAGTTGGGGGAACAGCGGTGAGTTGGATATCTCAACTGCAAAAAGTGGTAGCATTGTCAACTACGGAGGCTGAGTACGTGGCGATCATGGAAGCCGGCAAAGAGATGATATGGTTACAAGGGTTACTCGAAGAGTTGGGCAAGAAGCAAGACTTCAATACCTTGTGGAGTGACAGCCAAAGCGCAATATATTTGGCTAAGAATGCAGCATATCATTCTCGGACGAAGTATATCAAGGTGCGGTACCACTTCATACGCATGGAGTTAGAAGATGGTGAGTTGACACTGCAGAAGATCGCGGGAGAAAAGAATCTGGCGGATATGTTCACCAAAATTGTACACAGAGATAAGCTGAATCTCTGTTGCAGGATGGTGAATCTCTCCATGAAAATTTGATGAGGAAAGAGCAGCAGTGGAATCGTGTGAAGTTTACTAGTGTTGAGAATCAAGCGGAAAAATTACTCCAAGTGGGAGAATGTCAAGATTGTGATGAATTTGCATCAAGGTGGAGTTTGTTGAAAATTGATGCAAATTAAATTCAAGGGTTAGGTGCCACCTTTTAATATGCATGACATTGTTAGGTGATGATAATGTTAGGTGATGACTTTGTTAAGTGCTATTTTGACATGCATGACATTGTTAGGTGGTGATAATGATAGGCGGTGACTTTGTTAGATGCTACTTTAACATGCATGACATTATTAGATGGTAACAATGATAGGTGGTGACTTTGTTAGGTGATACTTTTGACATGCATGACATTGTTAGGTGGCGATAATGTTAGGTGGTGACTTTGTTAGGTGCTACTTTTGACATGCATGACATTATTAGGTGATGACAATGTTAGGTGGTGATTTTGTTAGATGTTGGCATTGTCCTAGATGCTATAAAAGCACATCTTATGAGTGAGACATTAAGCAATCTATCACAAGCATCATCACAAGAGGTAAAGGCCAAGAGAGATTTGTATAGAGAGATTTGAGAGAAATCTCTTAGGGTTGTTTTTGTTTGCAAACTTGATTCAAGTATAGTAGACGTTTGCAGATTCTGCTCTGCCGGGGACTAGACATACGGTGGGTGAACCTCGTTAACAAATCTATCTTGTTTGTGATTGATTATTTTCTTATTCCTGCATTTTAATTTATATTGTCTTTCGTCGTTTAATTGCGTGATTGTATTTCTGCGTGATTTGGGTTTAGTCGCGAGCACTGTTCCGTGGATCGACTCTCCCCCTCCCCCCCCAAACACAAACTGCAGGATCAGCAGCGCCGCCACTTCCACCGTCAATGAGAGCGCTACATGCGAAAAATACCAAATTGAAAAGATCATCTCAAATGGGTAATCTTTATAGACTCCTCAAGGGGAAGGTGGAGGGTTCAAGTTTGAATGGCAAAGCATCTCATCAGAGAAAGAATAATGCTGGAGGCCAATCTGGCGGAAATGGTGGCCAAGGCATGGCCGATGCATTAGCAGAGATCACAAAGAGGTATGTATGTATGCTAAAATGGAAGAATTTATCAGGAACAGGCTACCCTAATCTATCCTTCACTGTAAGTGTTATTCACTAAACTACCTTAAAGTTTCATTTATTGCAAGGAGGGTATTTTAGTGATAAGAATTCCCTTGAAACCAAAATATAAGGAGGAAAAATTAAGATAGGCTAGTGGAAAAAACTTAAAGTTGAGGGTAATTTGGTGTACTTTAGTCTCAAAAATATGTTAGTAAATTATTGATTCTGACTTTAATTGGTGTACATAATCAGATCATCCTATTTTATACAAATCGAAGAAGATGTTAAGAATCACGCCGCTTCTATTTTAGAGATTAAATCTTCTATCGGATCGTTTCGCACAAAAGACATGGCTGAGCTTACAAAGTTTCATAAGCATGTTGAGATGCATCTTGAGAACCTAACGGATGAATCACAGGTGATACAATGTTGAATTGTTTTATTAATTTAAGTCATAGGTTAAATCTTTTCTCTTTACCAATTCTTTGTGTATTTTTGGTTGAGTTCAGGTATATTAGCTAGGTTCGAAGAATTTCCTTCGAAAAAATTGGAGACTATAAGAATGGCGGTAGCCTTGTTCTCTAAGTTGGAAGCAATTTCCACAAATCTCAAGAGCTGGAAGGTTGTGAGCCCTGTAGCTCAACAACTCGACAAGATTGAATCCTATTTCAATAAGGTAATTTCATTTTTAGTTTAACCAAAAACCTACATCATTATGATGTTGTCAAAATTTAAAGCCTTGGAAAATGTTGTTAATAATATTATTTCTTTCGATGATTAAATTAATTATCAAATGCTATTGTTTTGTTTTTAAATTATAAAATGATTTTATACATGACTTCTGAATAGAAATCAGTCATGTGCCGTGTGCCTTCTCTGACCATAATTTTTATGTCTGCCCCTGTTAATCTCATCATAGATCAAGGAAGATGCGGATGCAACTGACCGCACCAAAGACGAAGAATCTAAGCGATTCAAAAGCCACAACATCGAGCTTGATTTCAACGTGCTTGTGCGGATAAAGGAAGCAATGGTCGACGTATCATCTAACTGCATAGAAATGGCACTCAAGGTAGATTTTGATCGTTCATATTTTACTGTGATTTAATATTCTTAGCGGCAGAGCTTTTTCTCTCATTACAATCTAAATTGATGGGTGGTTTGGGTTTCTCTAGTGGAAATGCAAGATTTGATCCATGAATCATTTGTTCAGAAAATTGAGACAAAGAACTATTATTTGGTTTATTTCATGCAACGTTTGTTTCACACAGTTAATCTAAATCTGTAATTTGAATATAATAGTGACATTGTATTTCTAGTGATCATGATACTTAAGGATACTTTTAAGAAATAAAAATGCTTAATGTACTTACAGCGTAACAGTTGCATATTTTACTCACTTCACACATTTCAGAATGGGTTAATTACTTAATCATATATTACACCCTTCAGCTTTTCTTTTTTCTTTTTCTAACACCCTTCAACTTGCCTAATCGATCATTTTACATTTATAACCTTCAACTGGCTTATTTCCACCTGACGCTCCTAGATTAGTCAGCAATCATGCCATGCTTGATACTCTAGTTGCATACTAATATGACGGATAAACTAGTTTAAGAGTTATAAATGCTGGATAAGGCATAGACAAAGGGTGTCATATGCAGTTTAACCTTTCAGAAAAGCACACAACTTTTCATGCCCATATACATTTACATGCTTGGCATAATTTAATGGCTAACTGAACTAAAAACCCGATGTGGTTTACCTTAAATGGCTCTTATCCCCCCTCAAGCGACTTATTAGCGCAAAACCCCCCCTTTGTTTATTTATCAAGACCCTAAACAACAGTAGAATTCAACTCTAAACAACACAAGCAAGAAGTAAAGTAAAATTTAACAATCATTTGAGTTTCTTAGAGATGAATTTGAGTGTCTTTTAAGGGTTTTGGTCAATAAAGAGGGGAATTTTCCGATCATAATGAGATGGTACAAGTATTTAAACTGCATGGGGGTTTTGTGTATTTGGCCCTAATTTTTATCGACGCCATGGGTATCCGCTAGTTCTGACCAACTATTCTCCCTGGTTGCAGGAAAGTAAAGAAGTAAAGGAAGCGGCAAAGGAGGCAAATTCGAAGTCGGCGAGCCACTCAAAATTGCTATGGAGGGCATTTCAGATGGCATTCCGAGTATATAACTTTGCTGGAGGCCAAGACGAGCGAGTCGAGCGGTTGACAAGCGAATTAGCTCATGAAATAGAGACTCGTTCATAAATGTAATAATGTATATACTTCGACGATTTTTCCTGTGAACCATGTTCATAAACATATGGTATACCGTATGTATGCAGACATTGCACCCAGATAATTGTCTAACCAAAGAGCAATATCTGTTTTTGAATTGCAATTCTGATTGTACTATTGTCAATCATATACTGCTTTCTTTTTATCTATATAAATGGGTATAATAGACCAAATTTGATAACTGCGACAACTATATTGCAAATATTTGCTGTTGATTACATGAATCCTTCCCGTTCCATTCAGTTATGTTAAACATCAAATCTTCTCAATTACATTAGCTCTCAGATTTCTTTTTATCTGACTTCATCCATATTCAGCAATCTCTAACCCTAGACGCCACTATTCCATTCCTTTTACATAAGTAATGTGCTATCACAATGATTCTGGCTATGGTAATATCTGTCATGATTCCTAATGAAATTTAGTTTTAAAGTATAACTTTTGTTACAGTACAATTAAAAGAAGATGAACATATAAGCATATTTTCTGTAATATACACGAATTTACATCCATCTCTTTTGCTATCAATTACTCTAACAAATCGTCACCAAAGAGATAGATCAGCCTCTCTGCTGCCCAGCTGGGCTCAGCGATGGCTGATCCCGTGCTCAATTGAGCCTGTGCTGGAGCCATAAGGGGTGCCCGGCAAAGCGGGCAGGTCATGTGCTCGTCATGGACCAACCATGTGTCCAAGCATCCTTTATGGAACACATGATTGCAATTCCTCAGCTCCCACACCCTGTCATCTCCCTTCACCTCATTCAGACAGACTGCACAGACTGTCTCCTCCGTCGTCGCCGTGAGTTCTCTGTATGTGGACACATGGAGACTGTCTCTGACGGCTCTTCGTAAGTTATCGGATTGGTTAGTTTTTTGAGACTGGCCGTTGGGCAAAATGGCGAGAAATCTCATAGCGAGGAGTAGCCATTTGATGAGGAAAGAGAGAAGCCTCATGCAGTAGCACTCCATTGATATGATATGCGATGATATCAGGCTCACAGCTGGTTATAAAACTCTAAGTGCCAGAGTGGCCTTGTTACATGAAAGATATATATTGAAATGGGAAAGGGGAAGAGTGAAGACGATTAAGGAGGGAATTTATAGAGGGGGAAATGATTCGATGTAATTGGGTGGTTAGTTAGTGGAGGCAACTTTTGCTTTTGATGCAATCTTATATAATCTTTGTAAAGGAACAGAAAAAGATTTGCCATGGTTGGTTCTTTTGGATTTCTTACGTGGCATTTGGAATAGATAATAACAATGTACCTAACGTTAGGTTCAAGGAACCTTTGTTGAAAGCGTGATCATTTTGATTCTAATCTAACAAAAGAGAGTTAATAGTCATGATTCGAGATTAAGCACACCAAAAGCAAATAGGAAGCTTGTCTTGAAGCGACATGGTGATGATCATCAAATTTGTGGGCTCTCATCTCAAGTGTTGAATTTTTTTGGAAATCTTAAATCCCCCTCCCCTTCTGGGATCGAACTTGCCACCTCTCACGTGAGTGAGTAAATTGGTACCATCTATGCTAGGCCCAGTGGGTCATCTCAAGTGTTGTAGGTTATTAAGCTTTATGTCACATGCTGTGCTTCAATCCTTGCTCTTATTTTTAGAGCTGATGGATTTGAACATTGTCTCTCTGCCTCTTCCAAAAAGAAACAACCCAACCACCTTCTGACATTTTCCTTTTGTGAAAGAAAAAATAGCATGACATGACAATGGTGATGATTGCAGCAACAAGCATGATCATGATGATGGTAATTAATCTTTTTATAAACACAGGAAGAAATTACTTGGTGCCATTTAACACATAGACACTTGCATATAAGAGAAAGAGATGGCATTTTCTTTTTAATGTCTTCAGAGTTCAGATAGCTTTGTAGGCCTTAAAATTTTTGCATAAAAATTCTTTTACCCAAACAAGTGTAAGGAAAAAAGAAAAAATCAAGATACGCACGGACCATTATAAACCGGTTTTTGTGTTAGACATGAACCAAATGTTAGGACTCAAGCTTCGTGAATATTTATATGCAGATCGCAAACGGGAAAATGCCAAGAAAATCAGTCCGGAAAGATCGTTACAAAATGAGTTGCATGTGTTAGACAGAGCAAGCAACCGTAAAAACCCCAGCTTTACATGCAGAAATTGGATCCCAAGGGAAAAAGCGCCAAAAAGCCATTTCATATTTCTATATTTCTAGCACCATATGCATACTATTTATCAAGATATTTGTGCCATTAAGTACTAGAAGACACTTGAATCAGGTATAGATGATCAAAGGAATTTTTTACCCTTTACTTCTATATTACTCCAAAGAAATTTGAAGGGAAAAAAAGGTCCTAATCAAGAAAAAGGAGGCAACCACTGTAGTGGTAAACTAATGAGGCCAGCATCCGACTTGGCATTGCATCACATCAAGGTCAGATCCCACCAACTTTGGCATTTATCTGATCTCAACAAATCTTCTGCTATGATCTACCATTCAGCCAAAAAAGAAAAAACTTCCTTCTTTTTGAAGATGTGATATTAATCAACAAAATAGCCTATCAAAGATTCTCTTTGTTAAACAAAATGGCAAAGTTGAATAACACAGTCTTTGACTAATTTCCTAAACTTAAAACATACTAAACTCTCAACCCAGGTGCATATATACTTAAAGGCAAAGCTCCTTGCAAGATGCTAGTGATGTTTCAAAATTTGCTTGGAGGCGCAGTATATAGCAGCAGCAGCATTCATCTCATTTTCATTGATGTCGCGATCGATGCTGAGTGTGCAGGATCAGGTTACAAGAGCTTCAAGCCGCCCGTGACATCGTCGACCATATCAGCAGGTCCTATTCAAACAGAATCAGAAACACACAAGAATTTCATTTGGATAAGAACTCATAAATCAAACCCATGTGAAAAGAAAAGGGCACCCTTCACCTCCTTTTCAAGTACTTTTTCTGTATTTTTTTTCCTTTTTCTGATATGTAAATTAATCCATATCAGGAAGTAATTCTGTAATAAATTGGTTATAGAATAGCTTGATAATACAAGTCTCCATAATATGGGATAACGGGTTCACATATCTCAAGCCTGGCTATATATAGGTTTTTATTCAATTCATAAACTACTAAAAGGATAAGCCTACAATTTTTTTATCTATTTCTCATATAAGTCAATAAAGATAAAAATCACTAGATTTGTGTGTTCCGGAGCAGACCCACAGCCAAAACAGAGGGGGCATGTGGCCTCTCTGAAATTTTGAACAAAAAGAAAAATCGGTAACGATTCTTGAAATATTTGAATATCTCCTGGGTCTACCTCTGTGTGTTGCTGCCTAAAAAAATGTTCTCATTGCGTTCTTGAATTACATTTATCATAAAGGCATCTCATTTGCCTTCATTTAATTTTTCATGCATCAAATATTGACGTGCAGAAACCTCAAAAAAGAGGGGGGAAACACACTTCAAGGTTGGAAAGTTGCAGGTCACATATCACCTTGCTAAATAAGGACTAGAGATGGAAGAAAATAATAATTAAGTTACACACACCGAAGAAAAAAACTCATGCAACCTCACATTAGCTTCTGAAGGACGATTAGGGTGACAACATCATCGAAAAGTGCCCTATAAGAATAAGAGAAAAGAGTTCCTAAGCAACTTACTATAGAACGTGACTACAGAGGGAGGAACCCAAATCCATAATTTCCTACGCAACTCCCCCTAAGCAATTGCCTACGCAACGGAGAGAAGGGGTGGGGACCACTCACGGGGTGGGTTTGGGTCGTTCATCAGAACCACAATATTATACAAAAGTTTACATAACATACCTATAAACATATTTGTATAGAACACATGGATGACAATAAAAACAATACTTTTGAATAAACTGAATTAATAGAAATTTCCTTGAAGCAGAAAAGAAATTAGAAAACAGCTTACCAAGTATAGCCATCACCGTCCTTGAATCTGTGGAAAAAAAGACAAATAATCACTGCATAAAATGGACTAGAAAAATGCAGTTTTGCAAGAACAAGGCTTAAAGCCATAAATCTATTATAGTATTCAAAGCACGACAGGCTCGCCAAAGAGCTTATATTGATAGAGCAGCAGACTAATGAAAGAGGTGAAAATAATTTAAAAGTAGAATTTGACTGAAGCTATTTACTTGGAGCAATTTGTGTCCTCCCAGCATCAATTGTTACATGCACTGGTAACATCAGTGATTTTGCTCTTTCCTGTCAACCACACAAGATCAAGAGTATGTATCAGGAGATAGTAAACTCCCTTACAGCTAGAATTTTCCATAAATTACAGAAAATATTTAATAATTAGAAAAACTTAAATTGCATCTGTAGGACCAAGTTTCGAGTAAAGCTGATTCAAAATAGATGCCAAATTACATATTAAGAGTCAATCACCTAATTCTTGGAAAGAAAATTTAAGGGGAAGAAACAGGAAGCAGCTACTTAGACATCGAGGCTTACAAATTGAAAGACTTAGCTGCAAATTTCTTGAGAACAGGTTGGTGGACATTGAAAACAAAATTTATGTGCTGGATTTTTAAGAGTTAGGACATACTTGTAAAACAAGCATATCTTCCTCACTGTCGATTTTTAAAACCACCTTAACTTGTCCACACATCTCCCATCTGGAAATTTCAAGTAGATGTTAAATCAAATAGCTTTCACAGTTTAGAATCACATCACTTAAAGGAGGAAAAATTCTGATATTATCGCATAACGTAATTACCTGCTTAATGCTTTCGGAGCTCTGTTGTGGAGCTTTTTATACAAACCCAGAGTTGCATGGCTGGCAAAAGAAAAGGCACAATCACTTTAATGAGTTAAATGACGAAAGTTTTTAAACATAACATAAACAAGATAGGACTACAAATATAGGTTACATCATGTATTGCAATGTGTACTCCCTTTTCTCTGGAAAAAAATTGACTGTAGATATCTTTCAATAGAAAAGGCAACAACGGTTTGTCGCATATATAAATTTTTATCTATGGATTGCTTTAGCAATATATGAACCTTTTATATTTTATTATAAAGAGTGAGGTGATAATATTCATTCGAAAAAGGTGTGTCTAATTGAGAAGTTTAACTCTCAAGTTGGGATTTCTTCTTCCAACTTTGAGGTCGTAAATTGGGATTTTATTAAAGTCATGGAAGGCAGCGACAACATACCGGATTTGTCCCAACCAAATAATGTCATTTGTGAATTAATAAGATTTTGAAGGCTTGAAGCCAAATTAATCCATGCCTGTCAAATTTTGGAAGTTAACTATGTATCATGCCTTCACTTAGGGTACTAATATCAATTGCATATGTTTAAAGTTGTCGTACTCGTCACAGAAATTGATATATTATTTATATTTATTGTAACTTCATTGCTCTTGACAATTAAATTGATATATTATTTATTTTTCTTGTAAATTTATGTTGGTGGCGGAAATGGGATACACCTTCTGCAAGAAACGGAACTTATCCGGCATCTTGAGAACGGACATCCCCGGTTATTTAGCACAAGCTAAAGCGTTGAAGCTTTACCAATTACCAAAGCATCGTAGTCAGACACACCGGGCTTGGTTTCAATGAACTTTAGGATGTTGTGGTTAAAATAGCCATTGAGAAAAAATTTAGGAACAAAAATTTCAAGAACGAGTGTTATGAACATAATAGTCACAATTTCACGAATGATCTCTGTGAAGAGTAGTAAGTAACTGGCGTTATGGCTTAAGAAGGCATCATATGCCGGTAATTAAATTTGCACTTATTAATTTTTTATTTATAAATTTGTCAATTTTCAGGTCACTCATTGTATTTTAAATGATGACTAACTTTGCTTTTCTTGGAATTGCGAAGAAGTATATCCGGTAAAAAATAGATTAAGGACTCATCAAAGAACGGTATTTGCCATATTCTTTTATTGAACAGGCATTTTATTCTTTTCTTGCCTTCTTTTTCTTTTATGTGAGGAACTTATTAAGACAACGGTGTATTGCATTTTGATATTGTTTACCCTAAGTATAGTGGGGGTACAAAAAGATTTTGTTGTGTTGACTTTTAACTGAACACAAGTTGCGTATGAATTATGTGTGCTTTTTTTTGTCTTGTGGCCCATTTTTTAATTCTTTTTATTTGTTTTGTTTTTCAATCTTTTGATGACAGATGTGGATTTGGATTCATTGCAAATAAAATCTTCCTAATTTTCTTAGCCTTTAACTATTCATTATTGTGCATATATCTTACCTTTTGATTTTTTTTCGTTTTTAACAGCTTTTTATATAGTGTGATTTTTATCCTCTAAATTTATGCTTATACACTTTGCATCTCTATATTAACCCTCTAAATCCATAAAGTTCTTTCTGAAGCATACTCTAGCTTCCATGTAAAATTCTCAGTAATAATGAAGATCATATGTTTCGGTGTTTGTATACAACAATAGTTATAAGCACTATTTCATTGATATTTAAACTGTTGTTATCATGTATGAGTTTTCAGAGATATGGGTTTTTTATTCATTCAAATTAATTTTGCAGGCTTGCATACTTATATTCTAGTAAGACTGTTATAAAACTTACCGAAAAATAATCAAAATAAATGCCTTCAATTAAGGTTTAGAAATTTATCATCAAAGGCTCTGAATCGTCGGTGAAATCTTAGTGGAATTCACCGTGAATTATCAAATAAGTTGCCATAAAGTCTTTGTTCGCCAGTGGGGAGGAAGAAACTCTATAAAAGCACGCGTATTTAGGGGCGACACTCGGATATGGTTTAACATAAGAACTAATCCGACAAATAGCCCAAATACATAGTTTTCAAGTCTTATGAGTATAAACTAGATGGGGTGATAAATTACTATTGTGATGCTCATACAACTCTAAGAACACTCCTTTAAGTAACAACAGTATATTTGGATCAATATTTAGGTAATAATATTAAACCGTTTAATCAGCAAAAAGCATATCACTTAACTATTTCAAACTGCTTCAGCGGTTGTCTAAATGGCTGCAGACTTGCATGCTTATATTCCAGTAAGCCCGCAATAAAACTTACCGGAAATAATCAAAATACATGCTTTCAATTAATGTTCAGAAATTTATCATCAAAGGCTCTAAATCGTCGGTGAAATCTTAGTGGAAATCACAGTGAATTATCAAATAAATTGCCACTAAAGTCTTTGTTTGCCGATGGGGTGAAAGAAACTCTTAAAAAGCACGCGTATTTAGGGATGACACTCGGATATGGTTTAACATAAGAGCTAATCCCATGAATAGTCTAAATACATACTAACAAGTTTTATAAGAAGTATAAACTAGATGTAGTAAACCCATTGTTGCCGGTCCCAAGTCCAGATGAGAAAGGGTGAGGGTTGTGGTAGGCTTGTGACAGCCAATGTAAAACTCTGTCACATTCTATGACATGAACCATAATAAGAATATCGTTGGGGCGTCTCCTACTCAGCGACGCGCTATATCGGATCCCGGATGTAGTATTAAGTATGCAAGGTCTTCTAGGTCGTCGTTCAGAAACGACGCACTACCCCGGGTGTAGTGACAAATAAGTAAGAGTTTCATAGGATCCGTCTAGCTTTCTGAAACATAGCTTCCCTTACGGGTAGACTAATAGAATTAGCGGAGGTGATGATTAGGAGGAGAGTTGGTATTATGTGTTTGCAAGAAACTAAGTGGGTAGGTGAAAAGAGTAGAATCATAGAGCCTTGGGGTTGTAAGATTTGGTATACGGGTAGAGATAAAATCGTAATGGGGTAAACATAGTCATATATAGACGGTTGCTTGAGAATGCAATTGAGATTAGGAGAAAAGGTGATAGAATTTTACTGGTTAAGCTTATTCTAGACGGAGAGATCCTTAATGTTATTAGTGATTATGCACCACAAAGAGGTCTTGATGACGCTAGTAAGCGTCTATTCTGGGAGGATTTAGACGAGATGGTGCAAAGTATACCTAGTGGAGAGAAGTTTATTAGTGGAGATCTCAATGGACATGTAGGTATTAGTCGTAATGGGTTTGATACTATCCATGGAAGTTTTGGTTTTGGAAAAATGAATGAAGTAGGTGGTTCGATTCTAGATTTTGCCTTATCTTATGACTTGATCTTAGTAAACACCTGGTTTAGGAAAAAAGAGTCCCACCTTATCACTTTTAGGAGCGGATCAAGTGCTAGTCAAATAGACCTTTTTCTGACGAGAAGAATAGATAGAGATTGTTGTATCAACCGTAAGGTAGTGTCAGGTGAGAATGTAACCACTCAACATAAACTTTTAGTTCTATATTTTCGATTTAGAAGAGGACCTAGGAAGATTAGACGTTAGGTAGAACCTAAAATTAAATGGCGGCGATTGAAAAAAGCTAACCAAAAGGCTTTTATAGATCATTTAGTCCAAGAAGTGGATTGACAGTCAGAAGATGATTCGGACAGAACATGGAACAAAATAGCTAGTTGTATCAAGAGGGTAGCTAGAGATCTACTTGGTGAGACGAGAGGTGGTGCTCCACCATCTAAGCACACATTATGATGGAATGAAAAAGTAAAGGCGGCTATTAAAATTAAAAGGGATTCTTATAAAGATTTGAAGAAAAGTAGAGATGTGGAGAGATTTGAAAAGTATAAAATGGCTAAAAAGGAAGTTAAGAAAGCTGTTCGGGAAGCAAAATCTAAGGTCTACAAGGCGTACGAGAAATTAGACACTAAAAAGGCTGAAAATGATATATACCGGATTGCTCGGATGTGGGAAAGGAATACCAGAGACTTATGTGCGGTAAAATGTCAAAAATGAAAATCAGAAGGTTTTAGTTCGAGATAAGGATATCAAGGAAAGGTGGAGAGATTATATCGACAAATTGTTCAATGAGAGCTTTACTAAGAATTTGGATGGACTTCTCATTCAATCTCAAGATATAAATCGTGATTTCATGCGTAAAATAAGACTACCTGAGGTTAAAGAAGTTTTGAACAGAATGAGTTTAAGAAAAGCGGTTGGTCTTATCGAGATTTGGAGATGCTTAGGAGAAATAGGCGTTAAATGACTGACAGATCTGTTTAATAAGATTTGGCAGACAAAAAATATGCCAAATGAATGGAGGAAAAGTACCCTTGTACTTATCTACAAGAACAAGGGTGACATTCAAAGTTGTTCAAACTACCGTGGAATAAAACTTATGTGTCACACCAGGAAACTTTGGGAGAGAGCGATTGAACACAGGCTAAGGAAGGATATTAAGATAACAGAGAACCAGTTTGCGTTCATGCCTGGACGATTGACGACATAGACTATTCATTTGCTTCGTCACCTTGTCGAGCATTTTCGAGAGAGGAGAAGAGATTTGCATATGATATTTATTGATTTAGAGAAAGCGTACGATAAGGTACCTAGAGAGGTATTATGGAGGACAATGATGAAGAAAGGGGTCCCCGTCAAGTATATTGACATAATCAAAGATATATACGATGGAGTAGTGGCAAATGTCAGAACTTGCGGCGGCCTAACGAGTGATTTTCCGATTACAATTGGTTTACATCAAGGATCTGCATTAAGTTCATTCATGTTTACCATCATGATGGATGAGCTTACTAGAACTATCCAAAATGAGGTACCTTGGTGTATGATATTCACTGATGATATTATTCTAGTAAATGAGACGAAAGCAAGGGTTAATGCCAAATTGGAATTATGGAGGCAAACATTAAAATCTCGGGGGTTCAGATTGAGCAGGTCCAAGACAGCATATATGCATTGGAAATTTAGTAAACAGAGAAGTCAAAACCATACTGGTATAATATTGGAAGGGCAAGAGATATCACAAAGCGATCAATTTAGATATCTAGATTCCATCATCCAAAAGGATGGGGAGATCGATAGTGATGTTAATCAAAGGATCCAAGCTGATTGGTTGAAATGGAGGAGTAAAACAGGAATTTTGTGTAATCGTAACTTTCCGTTAAAATTGAAAAGGAAGTTTTATCGGAGCGCTATTCGGCCTGCCTTATTATATGGTACAGAATGCTGGGCTCCTAAGACGCATCATATACAGAAGATGCACGTAGCGGAGATGCGCATATTTCGTTGGATGTGCGGTAACACTAAAAAAGATAAGGTGCGAAATAAGGATATTCGTGCAAAAGTTGGTGTAGCACCTGTGTAGGAGAAGATGCAGGAAAACCGGCTAAGATGGTTTGGTCATGTACGACGTAGATCTATGGAAACACCGGTTCGACGAATAGATACTCTCGATATGGGCAATGGCAAAAGGGCAAAAGGGAGACCGAAGAAAACATGGATGGAGGTGATACGAAACGATATAGTTGCCAAAGGCCTCAATGAAAGTATATTGTTCGATAGGAGTGAGTGGAGACGGAGGATTCATGTGATAGACCCGACGTGATTCTCATGTTGGTTCATGTAGCCTACCCCATATGCTTGGGATAAAAGGCTCAGTTGTTGTTATAAACTAGATGTAGTGATAAATTACTATTACAATGCTCATATAACTCTACGAACACTCCTTTAAATAACAATAAGAGTATATTTAGATCAATATTAAGGTAATAATATTATACCGTTGAATTGGCAAAAAGCAGATCACTTAACCATTTCAAACTACTTCAGTGATTGCCTAAACGGCTACATATTAAATACAGATTCAACAAACCCCAACTTATATCCACAAGACAAATCAAGAGGATTAGACCGCCATATGAAAGATATAATTTTGCACGCATACCTTTCATCTCTAAGGCTCTAGTCTTCCTCACGTGTGAAAGTAAGAAGAAAAGATGATATATAAGAGAGATTGGAAGACAGAATTTTGTATATTTCTCATTTTAGTGAAATCCTCGTGATTTGGCATATGGATAGTGGTCGGGTGAGGTCGAACCACATATATACCATGTTCTTTTCTTGCAATGGATCGTTTACATGATGGTTTCAAAAAGATCAACATTCTCAACAAATGGTATTAAAGCAAATGGTGTTCGTTGGAGGTTCTGAATTCACAAGATAGTGAGCTAGAGAGGGAAAGACGAGGGAAACAAAAAAGACTAAAAGATGTACTAATTATCTCTTTCTCATGTTAGTGGATATGATCTACCTTGTAGATGTGAGCCGAGTTTAGTCAAACAACACAAATTTGGGGTTTTATTTCTTGGAGTGGTTGCGATTTTGTGTGCTTGATGGTTGAATCACATAAATCTATGTCGAAGCACAAATCCAGACAACACATCATCATCGCAGTCTTATCAAAACCACGGATCTAAGATAAATCCTAAAGTATAAATCGGAAAATCGATACCTTCTCAAATTATAGGAGCCTTTTCCGCTGTAGTGAGATACCAAGGAAGTTTCATACCTCAGCATGAGATATTCATACAATTGGACAGGAAAGGGACCCACACAACAACCGACAGATTATCTTTAAGTATAAACCCGAAAACATCACCTTATGCAACTAATGGTTTTAGATATTCGGAATTTAGATTTTCGGATATATTTTTGGTGTTTGGTTTCCTATGGATTTTCTGGTAGCAAAGATTTTGCGTTTATTGAGGATGAAAAAGATGGACTTTCTTATTTAGGTCTTCTATACCCAACTTACTCATAGGGTAATTGGCATGCGGCGATGGAGTCATTTTGGAACTTGAAGAAGCTTTATAGCAATTTCTTTGCGGATAATTATATATGAATAATGCGCTTTAAAAATCAAAAATTCTATTGGGCTATAGATCTTCTAAAAAAACATGACCGCTAATAAACTATGAGGACATGTTTGCGAATGGAGTTAGGTTTTATAAACTGTGGCTTCATAAAGTTAGCTAAAGTTAACTCCAAATTGCTAACTTTGGCTTATTTGGCAACCATTTTGGAGTTGAGATATCTGCAATTTTTCGGCCTTAAACTGCAGTTATCTCAACTCCAATCTGATCAAAGTTTACTGAACTCAATTTTTGGAGTTGGTGCATGCAAACCATGGTTTGCATGCCTCCTACCTCCACTTTAAAATAAACAATGGTTATCCTAACTTCGTATCCAAACAGGGCCGGGCAAGCCATGTCATCAAATTTTCGTAGTAAATGCCAATCACAAAAATGCTACTAGTTTTAGGCTTTTAGTTATGACTTTAGTATTCTTTGATAATCATTATGGATATGGGATATGGCAAAATGCTTTACAATAGCTATTTTATATTAGCTATTTTAAATTAAAATGGGATTTTTGAAAAATGAAATACGAAAGCAAAGCCACTAATTTGAGTTGCTGGTTAAAGAGCCTACAAAATGTTAATATAGAACCCAAGCCTTCTACACATAAATAAAAGAGATGATTTTTCATGTGAACTATATGATATTCGATATGCTGAAACGACAACAAATTAAATATTTTGGGTTATGGATCCAAATCAAATATTCTACAAGAAAAGATGCAGGCCTACATTGGTCGCGTATCTTTCCTTCTCCTTGGTAAAGCAAACATTGGTGGGAAGGATCATTTTTATCCAAGCCATTTGAGCAGTAATTAATAATCAAGTTAGCATCAATTCAAGCATTGTTTATATAGATACGCCTTAATCGTTATTTGTACTCAAAGACAAGTCGTTCTATATTGAAAGCCCCTCAAACTCATTATGTGCCTTATAATTTACTACAATGTGTAAATTTCTTCCGATTTTCAACACATAAGGGCAATTTGAAATAGTGGCAAAATTCATAGCATTTGAATAAAAATGTGTCATGTAGTCTGTAAATAAATCTTCCTACCCTTTCATTAATCAAAAATATAAGTAAACGTCACACTTTCTTATTTCTACTGCATGCATGTTGATTTTCAATATTTGTTTGCCATAACAATGAGTGAGAACAGGCCAACCAGTAACAACAGCTGGGCCGTGGTCTTAAAAATGAATTTAAATTTCAAGTCATTTATAACATTTCAGCATGTAGGTTTTCTTTCCTAGTGTATTCCGATGTAAATTTTACACGCATTTCCGCAACAGAATTATCAAACAAAATGTGAACTTAATTATTTTATCTACATCAAATTAGAAATTTTAGTTGACTCTTCATTCTGCTTAAGATACATTCCAATTTTTATTTTGATTTAAAAAAAAATAGAATTCTACCTGCATTGAGCAGCAATCTTCCCTTTTCCCATCTTTAAGTCATTCCTCACAACAAGCACCTGCAGTAACATGAAAAAAGACAAAGACGCTTTCATCATCTCATTCACAAAACTAACTCCAAAACCCTAAAAATCTCAGCTTTATCATTACCATCTTAAAATCCTCAAGTATTTCCGCGAGGCTCTCGACCTCAAGGGCAGGCTTCCCCTTCATCTTCTTCTTCAGCTTCGTCGTCGCCTCCGAGCTTCGATCTCCACTCTTGGACCTTTTGGTGAGAATCTGTGGGGCCCACCAGAGGAGGCGGCGGCTGAGGTTGCTGCTGCTTTGGGTATCTTTATCGTCATCGTCATCGGAATCGATCGGAGAGTGGTGGAGAGATCTGACGGCGAGGGAGTATCCGGCGGCGAAGCAGGAGGCGCCGCCGATGATGGCGGCCGCTGCGGCGAGAAGGGAGACGGAGACCCCCATTGCTGATGCCGCTGGTGGCCACAATAAAAATCTCGTTTTTTTCTCTCTGATTCGTCAACTAGGGCTCTAACGGATCGGATCCGGTACGAAGTCGAACCCGTTAAAGGTAGGCGAATTCAAACGGTGAAACCTGATAAAAAATTGTTTAGGCCCAAGTCATTAGTGGGTAGCATTTTAAAATAGATTTAAAATAGAGGGTTAGTTGTTAAACTTCTTCATATAAAATTATAATAGAAACACAAGTAAAGTTTTTACTCTCAAGTTCACTCAAACCCCCTCGAAAATAAAGAAAATAAAAAATTCTCAAAATTATCGGCTGCGGTAGTGTCATCAATCGCCAATGCACTTGTCTACGCTCACAACTGTCTCCAATAACTGACCATTGCCATCAATCGGTAGCCGACAATCGTCTGTGTCACGGCCCGCTTCCCAAAAGAGCGGTAACGGCACGTGATAAGACCCGCGACGTATTTATTTTGAGAAGGTCATTTCTTGCAATAAATACGTTAAGCGTCTATAAGTAACATAAAATAATAAGAATAAAAAAATTGAAATTCAATTTTTTATTACATTCAAGATTCGCAGTTGACAAAATATCTGAAATTCTATCTCATATTTAATCTAATTTTCCTAGAATGTTCAGAAGTCAAGATTAATTTTTTAAAAATTATTTTGAAGGCAAAAGTATTGATATGTATACTAAAATCGGCAAAAATATTAACTAGTATTTTTATGCAGACTTCTTTTTTTCTTTTAATAAAGAAACTGATTCCATAAGACATCGTAGATATATTGCGGCATGAAATTTATGTTCTCACTACTCATAATAAATATTCATAGTCATGAACAAATAATAGAAAACACCTTAATTTGAATAAGAAGCAATAAGGTGTTATCAAACCATATAGAACCATATATATCTAGACTTGTATATGTGTATGTTTAGATCTATCTTCTCTTACGGATTACGATATGAACAAAATTGCGGTTTCACAAGATATGACAAAAGGAGAATAAAGAGATGGAGAGGGAGAGGGAATGGACCTAGAGGACATTGCAATACGGTATAACAACCATATCGCCGATGCGATAAAAGGATCGATCAAGACAACGAAGTTTGAGGGAATCAGCACTTCTCCAATCTCAAGGGAAAAAAATTTAGTGTCACGCCCCGCTTTCCAGTAGACGGAAACGGTGACGTGGTAAGCCCGCGACATATTTATCCAGAGAAGATCATTCTCTTAATAAATATGTTAGTTATATGTATGCCCTAGAGGCCATTACTATACATAGGATGTATATTGTAGTGGATGCTGGGACATATATAGGGAGGACTTTCTTGCTCGACATGATAGTATGCTATCTGGTTGAACTTTACCTTAACGTGTACACTGTTTGTCTCTCTGTTACATGTTGGTAAAGCCCTTAGGATCTGTACTTGACTACCTGGACTATGATGCGGATCATACTAGTGGGGACATGGTAGTCTATAAGTACATCCTTCACAGTCCCTAGTCGAGGGTGTATCGAGACGGGGCATCGATATACCAGAGTAGACTAGCGTGTACCTTCTCGACCCATACAGATGGGCGATGGATGATCCCATATCCATCGGTGTTTGACATCAGAGGAGATATACGGGTGCTCAGTAGAGACTGGGTACACTGGACGGACTCGCCGAGAACTCCCAGATGGTATTATACCTCACGTCAGATGGCAGTTCTCTGGTGACACTAGTACAGAGTAGTCTGTTGACCCGAGATCGTCATAGAGTCTTGTGTGGTTCCCACTGTGCTTTGATTTCCATCTTACCACGTCCAAGAGGGCGTGCAAAACGGTGGTTTTTGGGTACAGTCCCGAGTCACATGGAGGCAATGAGCGATAGGAGGGGATTCGTCTCTCCCGGTATATGGGAGTTGATGTTGCGCTGTGTTCGATTGGCTATAACAGGAAATCCCTGGCCAGGATTGCTGAGATTTACTGGTAAGTGTTACCAGTAGTTTCTCAAACAGTTATAGACCTCATATCGACACGACTTATTGAGCTATTGGGGTCTGACGTTTACCACCCCTAGGCGAGATATGCGACATATCAGACGATCAGACCGGACTGTACGGTAGTGTTACTGGTCGGATTCACTGGAGTGTGAGCGGGCTTGCTCGTCGATCTTCAGATCGCTCAATACCCGGGTGGCCGTTACGTTTAGCAGACCGCTTGCGGCTTGTGGATGTTTGATATGATCATCATCCGCTGCCGGCGTATTGACGAGTCTTTAGAGTCCTACACAGAGGTTTCCTGGGTCAAGCGAAACGAAATAGGAGCGCATATGAGATATGTGCGGGACCGAGAATAATGCGTGTATGTGATACCGTATTCTATTCTCGCGATAAATATATCGAAAGGTTGTATGCGATATAACCTAGTTATCGATTCAAGCGTTGATTCGATAAGCCGATATATTAGATACCAGTCGGTTATGTGCGCATGACCGGATCATTGAATCAAGTGTTGATTTAATGATTTAATGCATAATTATATATTTGATATATTACTTTGCACTAACTAGTATTGGTTCACTTTAAACGGATTTTATCACTTGGATTGTGCACAAAGTATATGTGATATACTTTAGTACACATCTTTGTATCATGTTTGATGATGTTTGCTCTTGAGGTTAAGTGTGAAGAATTAAACAATGGTTAAGAGTTGATTAGGGTTTGCTTTATCATTTCATTTATTCATTTATTTATTTAAATGAAAAAGGTTATGAGTTATGATAAGAATGGAGGCTATTTTTGTTTCTTATTGGATGCTTCATGAACATTTGACTATATGCCACCATTCTTGTCATTTTGCTTAACCCTAACCCACTCTAATCACCATGGTTAATTCTCTACACCTAACCCTAGTTAGTTATGATAAGTATTGGATTTTCTTTTTGATTAAAAATATACTTATCATAATTCTATGCTCATCATCATCTTCTTCTTCTTCTTCAAGTGAGCAACCTTGATGCCATTCATGGCAACTTGTGTTCTAGTGAGCAAAATCCAAATCTAAAGTGAACCCACCTCCTATTTCTTCATCCTCTACCTCTTGCCAAGTAGTAGAGTGTGTTTCCTTCACAACTTTTCACGGTTTGGTGAAGGTGGAGCTTGATTCATCGATGCCTCGACGTAGATCATCTTCGGCATGGACATCGACGACCTAGCTTGCCCATTCTCCGACGAAGCCGATCCTAGAGCCCAGATTCGATTTGGACAGCGGAGAGGACCTCGTTGCGGAGCTATGGAGGTGGAGCACCGGATCTACAAAGGTTGTATTTCCGTATTTTATATAGTTAACTGTTAACTAGTTCTTGTTCGCCTAGAAATCTAGCAAACGATCCGTACTTTAGGGTTTGTAGGCACTATAATTTTTGAAATTGCCATGGTTGATGGCATGGGAGACCTCACTAGTGTGCCTAGGAACCCTGCAGTGGTATCAGAGCCTAGCTAGAGCCTTAGGCGAAGTCCAGACGGAAATTGAAGTCCGAACGAACCCGAAACCCCGCATCGATATTGCTCTCTGTACATTTTTTAAAATCTGGTCTTTTTCCACATTAAAAATGTTCAGAAAAATCAGCAGGTGAATATAAGATATACTGTGAAATTCGTGCAACTAATTCATTCTTCTTGCCGCGCTTCCGCGGCACGAGCTAGCCTCGTGCGGCGGTTGCGCGGCGGTACGGCCGATTTATTAAATGTTTTTTACACAGTATCTCATTATTATTAGTGCTGGTATTCCTGGGTATTTTTAATATATTTTCCAGAGTTGAATTTTTCTGAGTTGATTTGGGGATTCGGTGTTTCGATCGGGGTATCAAATTTTGTCTGTGTGGCTTTCCGGATAAATTTTAGAATATGTTAAAAAGTTCGACCGGATATAAATACCCAACTTTTCCCCTGTCGGGAAATTTCCAAGTGTTGGATTTTTCCGTAGTTTAACGACGTTCTAAGTAGTGCAAGTAACGCGATGGTCCCTCTAGAAGACACAAACCTTAACTCGATTATGTGACCGTCTTGAACTGCCCTTTGAACCTTCGGGTTTGGGGCAGTACGGCGTGCCACATGTGAGGCGTTGGCTTGACCCTTCTACGGATGGATCGTTGGTACTGAGGCACGAACGGAATGTTGTTAGACTTGTTTCATGTGTTGATCTGTTTCGGGAAAACTTGGGTGTTCGATTGTTCGATCGGAAAGTTTAACATTTTCTGTTTATCTGGAATGGGATACAATAATTGGAATTCACAATGAGTTATATGATAACTAAATGAATGTTATAAACATAGCAGTTTAGTCTCACTTGATCGGTTGCCACGGAATTTTGATGTGATCAAAAGTCCGTTGCAATCACGTAGCGTACGCGGATACTCGCCGGGTAAACTTAATAGACAGCCTCACTCCATAGCCCCGACCAAGTGACTGTAGGAGAACCCCGTCGCCGAAAGCATCCCTCCGGGTGCTCGCGGTAGCGGTGTTCCGCCTTGGTGCACTTCGTCGCCGGTATCGGGGGTGCGGCCGCCTACTTAAGTTTGCGACGAGCATTCGATCAGGCTGTCGGGAATCTTGTTGAATTGCCCGACTTGATATTGAAAAGTGTTTTCGATAATGAGACTAAAATGCGGGGTTTATAATTGTTAGGCATGCGATGTCTAAGTAATTCATTTGGTCAGGCATGCGATGTCTGAGGTGGTTGCGGATTCCAACTGTTGTAGTTTTACACTTTCTTTTCTGTGACCGTAAGTGTAATATGTGATATCGCCGGTTTCGTTGCTATATGTCAACGACAATTGGGATGGACATATTTACTTACGTTGATGACATGTGATGTTATGTGTTGCTGGATATGTTATATTGGATCGTCGTGTTTGAATAGCCGGGGGTTTTTATGTGAGATGAGTGTTTTTCTTTTTCATTCATGTAAAAACTTGTATGTAATATTCTTTTATTGGGGCGCTTCCAGGTTGCGGAAGTTGTCACCTGTTGTATATTATTTACTTTTCCGCACTAGGATAGACCCAAGGAGGAGGGCACAAGTAACCGGGTTCTGGAGTCCAGTGGGAGACCAACTCGAGGAGTCGAGTCCGGGTCTCCTAACTCTAGAATTGGTAGGGTTGCTTGCTGCTCTCGTAGGGGTCTAGGGGTGTGGGTTTGGCTATTCATCACGACCGTGGAATCCGTGTTTTATACTGGCTCGTATTGAAAACACGGACGTCCTAGTATATCCAATATTTCATATGATTCTTCTGCTGCGATATCTGTGATGTGATCATGTGATGTTCTGTGATAGATACTAAATATAGTATATATGATATATTATATAGACGTTACTTATGTTTTACACCCGCGCTAGCCCTGCCCTGCTCTGCCGTTAGTTACCTAACCTAACGGTGCACGAGGGGACATCGAGGCGAATGCGGATGGCATAAGTGTACGTCATATCTATCTGTGATGTTTAGGTACTTAAATGATGGGACTTCATTAATGTGATTAATGAAATTAAAAGAAACCTAAGATGTTGTAGAATCGAATTTCAAAATAAAACAGGTAGCTACAGTTCTTGCTTTGCACAGAGGTATATGTGATATATCCTGCACCTTATTCGATGAGGAAAGGACCGAGATCCTTTCACCGGGAGTGACTCCTTTAGCAATAACTGGCAGATGCTACACATTCGGTTTGTCCTTTGATTGCTTTTAAGTGGTTTTGCTTTGCACAGTGATATATATGATATATCCCGCACCTCATTCGACGAGGAAAGGACCGACGATCCCTTCACCGGGAGTGACTCCTTTAGCAAAACTAGAAAAGCCTCAAAAGCACTCCATTTCAAAAATCATTTGATTCTACAACGATATCAAGTTCATTACGCAATAGGTTTTCAGAAAAACCTGTCGTAGCCCTCCGTCATTTCAGATAAGTAGTAGTTAGTATTCGTGCTACGTTTGTTGGCCTGCGTCAAGGCGTAGTGTGCGGTAGCTAACTGGTGCTTATCTGCATAAGCATATGATGTGATTGGATTAGGGTAGTCGTGCGACTTTGTTGGCCTGCGTCAAGGGTCGTGCGGGTGGGTTTAATTCAATCAGGAAATGACGGGTTGAACTTGACTAGCGGACTATGGTTTGTTGGCCTGCGTCAAGGTCATAGGACGCTAGGGGCAAAATATTATCGGGAATTTCAAGTGTTGAAATTTGCAATGAGATTGCATACCTTCTATGAGATAGTTGGATCCCGATACCCGCTGCGAGTAAGAGTTACTCCTGGGAGAGTTTTATACATTACAATTACCCGATCAAGTAGGTGTCTAGAAAGGTGTCAACGGGGTTACGCCTCTGGGAAAACGAGGTTTACATTAATTAGGTTCGTGCGAAAGCACGGGGGACCTCCCTCAAAGTACCGACACTGGCCTGGCTGAAAGATTGGCGAACTTGTAGTGTGTAATTAATCCCGGCTAGTCTTTCCTTTTAGGGTTTGAAGGAAGATTTGATAAAAAGCAGTGGGAGCCATCCTGATTAGATAAAATAATAACCAATCTATTCTTGCAAGAGCGCACGCTGAGTGTTTTCTTCTCTCTCTCTCCAGGTAGCGACCATATCACGCCTTAATCAAGATAATAAAACGGATTATTGACCAAACCCGCTTGTTATACTGAGCTGGGGAACGTTGGTCCCGCTCCAACTTATAATTGTTATAAGACAGAGCAGGAAATTAGGGAATACCTGAATTCCCGTGCCGCCCAAACGAAGAGAGTGCATGCTGATGCATCATCTTCGGGTTTGTTCGTTACACAGAACTGTTTCTCAGTATCCTCTACGTCCTGGGTATGTGATACCAGATCAGGATCCCAGATATGTAATCTGTTACATAGGGCTACAGATAGGTAGAGAACTGAGAACGGGTGATAAGTTTCATGAGGCAGAAAACGGGGCAAGTGTTGCAGCCAAGTCTGTCGGTCACTGTCACCCTGTATTACCAATACATTAATTCTGAACGAATGTTATTAGATACCGAACCTGATATACAAAATCGTATCTATCTCTTTATTAGTAAAGAAATGATAAAATTTTGTATTGTTGGATAATGTTTTGAACATTTCCTATATCAAAAGTTGATCGGATCAGGCACGTTATCTAAAAGCATTGATGTTCTAAATCAAACTACAGTTCTTGGTATATGGAACACACACAAGAGGAAGAGTTCAGAAATGAACGAATTCTTCTTGAGGTATTGTAGACTAGGTCAGATCAATGTGACACGACTAGCTAGAGTTACATAAAGATGCATATTTAAATCAGTTTGAATTTATATCTTGTGTAACTCGCCAGTCATGTCACAAAGATAAGATGACACCAGCTCTGTTTATTGGAAACAGAGAAAGAGTTAGTAAACTCTTGGGATGTTACATGTTGATGTATGAAGGTCCCCTGTCTACAAATACCAAGACTGGTTCTTTGTACTTCATTACATTCTCTGATAATCTCTCAAGATTCAGACATATGTTCCTGTTGAAACACAAGTCCGAACCTTTTGAGATATTCATAGAATATAAGTTAGAAGTAGAGAACCAAAATAAGGGTATAAGTATTATGTCCTATGATGAGATCAGGGAGGAGAATACTTGTGCATGGAATTCCTGGACTATTCTAAAGGAGAATGAGATTCTCTCTCAGCATTACTCCTCCGAATACACCATAGCACGATGGTATATCGGGGCGGAGCAGATACACCCTATTTGATATGGTGTGCTCTATGATGAGTAATACTGAGTCGCCTATTTCCTTTTAGGGAGTTATGCACTTGAGAAGCTGCATACCTATTGAATAGGTTTCCAATCAAATCAGTTGCCTACCACTTCATATGTGATATGGAATGGGAAGAGCCCATGTCTTAAGCTAGTTAAGATTTGGGGTTGTCCGGCCTATGTCTAAAAGCAAAATCCGGACAAGCTCGAGGCAAGGTCAGTTATGTACAACTGGAAGTGTTCCAGCTATACAAACTACAGCATGATTTGGTACAGCCAAGGAATTCAGTAGATTCCAATGAACCTCAGCCTCTCCGCCGATCTAGTAGGGTTCCTCACCCACCTGAGAGATACTTCGGTTTCTCTATGACAGTGGGAGCGAGGATTACATCATGAGATGATGACCCAACTAGTTTCGAACTGGCCATCGAGAGTAAGACTCCGTAAGAATAGCTGGATGTTTAGTGATCTGAGATGGAATCCTTATACACCGACAAAGTATGGACTTTGATTGCTATATCTGAAGGGTTAAATCCCCATCAGGAGCAAGTAAATCTTGAGAAGATTACTTGGTGTGCATGGAAAAGTTGAGACTTTCAAAGCTAGACTTGTTAAAGGTTTTCTTCATTGACCAGGCGTGGATCATGATGAAACCTTTTCAAGGATCTATGCTTAAGTCCATCCAGATCCTACTTACCACGGCTACATACCATGACTACGATATCTGGTGGTTGGGTGTCTTGACTGCTTTTCTAAATGATGATTTAGAAGAGTGCGTCTGTAAGTACACAGCCAGAGGGCTTCGTAAACAGTGGGAGCAGCGGAAACGTGTGCAAGATGCTTTATAGGATAAAGCAGGCATCGCGGAGTTGGAACATCTGTTTTGATGAATTAGTCAAAGAGTTTGACATCATCGAAATGGTAGATGAACCTTGTATATACAAAAAGGTAGTAGGGAGTATGGTGACGATCCTCGTAGAGTACGTGGATGACATACTCTTGATAGGGAAGGAGTTTCCTATGCTACGCTCGATCAATCTCCGCTTATCACTAGGATTCTCCATATAGAATCAAAATGATACCTACTAAATCCTGGATTTTGGATCTATGAGATGAATCTAAATGGATGTTAGGATTCTCACTAGTTGTAGTGAGATGGTATCAATCGATTTTGGGGAGAATCACTGGAAGGGTTCCAGGGTGATAAAGACGACTGAATGTCAGTCGCAGGCATTGTCTTTACCCTCAGTAAAGGGACGGTATGTTGGAAGAGTTCCAAGCTAGATACCGTGACATACTAGACGATAAAGGCAGGATACATCGCTACTTAAGATGCTACCAAAGAGGATGTTTGGGTGTATAATGGTTCATGAGATGAACTACGTTCCTGCCATTGTGTGACAATGGAGTTGTGGCTTATGCCAAGGAACGTCCGTCCCATCAGTGATCCAGACATATTTCTAAGGCAACATCGCCTGATCATGGAGATGATTGATCTCCAGGGAGATCGAGGTTAGGAGAGTAGACTCAGAGGACAACACAGCGGATCCACTCACAAAGGCCTGTTCCCAGAGAGAGACTTTTATGGGATGGTTGAGTATAAGATACTGCAACCACTGCTACAGATGGCCCTAGTGCAAGTGGGAGATTGTTAGTTATATGTATGCCCTAGAGGCCATTACTATACATAGGATGTATATTGTAGTGGATGCTGGGACATATATAGGGAGGACTTTCTTGCTCGACATGATAGTATGCTATCTGGTTGAACTTTACCTTAACGTGTACACTGTTTGTCTCTCTGTTACATGTTGGTAAAGCCCTTAGGATCTGTACTTGACTACCTGGACTATGATGCGGATCATACTAGTGGGGACATGGTAGTCTATAAGTACATCCTTCACAGTCCCTAGTCGAGGGTGTATCGAGACGGGGCATCGATATACCAGAGTAGACTAGCGTGTACCTTCTCGACCCATACAGATGGGCGATGGATGATCCCATATCCATCGGTGTTTGACATCAGAGGAGATATACGGGTGCTCAGTAGAGACTGGGTACACTGGACGGACTCGCCGAGAACTCCCAGATGGTATTATACCTCACGTCAGATGGCAGTTCTCTGGTGACACTAGTACAGAGTAGTCTGTTGACCCGAGATCGTCATAGAGTCTTGTGTGGTTCCCACTGTGCTTTGATTTCCATCTTACCACGTCCAAGAGGGCGTGCAAAACGGTGGTTTTTGGGTACAGTCCCGAGTCACATGGAGGCAATGAGCGATAGGAGGGGATTCGTCTCTCCCGGTATATGGGAGTTGATGTTGCGCTGTGTTCGATTGGCTATAACAGGAAATCCCTGGCCAGGGTTGCTGAGATTTACTGGTAAGTGTTACCAGTAGTTTCTCAAACAGTTATAGACCTCATATCGACACGACTTATTGAGCTATTGGGGTCTGACGTTTACCACCCCTAGGCGAGATATGCGACATATCAGACGATCAGACCGGACTGTACGGTAGTGTTACTGGTCGGATTCACTGGAGTGTGAGCGGGCTTGCTCGTCGATCTTCAGATCGCTCAATACCCGGGTGGCCGTTACGTTTAGCAGACCGCTTGCGGCTTGTGGATGTTTGATATGATCATCATCCGCTGCCGGCGTATTGACGAGTTTTTAGAGTCCTACACAGAGGTTTCCTGGGTCAAGCGAAACGAAATAGGAGCGCATATGAGATATGTGCGGGACCGAGAATAATGCGTGTATGTGATACCGTATTCTATTCTCGCGATAAATATATCGAAAGGTTGTATGCGATATAACCTAGTTATCGATTCAAGCGTTGATTCGATAAGCCGATATATTAGATACCAGTCGGTTATGTGCGCATGACCGGATCATTGAATCAAGTGTTGATTTAATGATTTAATGCATAATTATATATTTGATATATTACTTTGCACTAACTAGTATTGGTTCACTTTAAACGGATTTTATCACTTGGATTGTGCACAAAGTATATGTGATATACTTTAGTACACATCTTTGTATCATGTTTGATGATGTTTGCTCTTGAGGTTAAGTGTGAAGAATTAAACAATGGTTAAGAGTTGATTAGGGTTTGCTTTATCATTTCATTTATTCATTTATTTATTTAAATGAAAAAGGTTATGAGTTATGATAAGAATGGAGGCTATTTTTGTTTCTTATTGGATGCTTCATGAACATTTGACTATATGCCACCATTCTTGTCATTTTGCTTAACCCTAACCCACTCTAATCACCATGGTTAATTCTCTACACCTAACCCTAGTTAGTTATGATAAGTATTGGATTTTCTTTTTGATTAAAAATATACTTATCATAATTCTATGCTCATCATCTTCTTCTTCTTCTTCAAGTGAGCAACCTTGATGCCATTCATGGCAACTTGTGTTCTAGTGAGCAAAATCCAAATCTAAAGTGAACCCACCTCCTATTTCTTCATCCTCTACCTCTTGCCAAGTAGTAGAGTGTGTTTCCTTCACAACTTTTCACGGTTTGGTGAAGGTGGAGCTTGATTCATCGATGCCTCGACGTAGATCATCTTCGGCATGGACATCGACGACCTAGCTTGCCCATTCTCCGACGAAGCCGATCCTAGAGCCCAGATTCGATTTGGACAGCGGAGAGGACCTCGTTGCGGAGCTATGGAGGTGGAGCACCGGATCTACAAAGGTTGTATTTCCGTATTTTATATAGTTAACTGTTAACTAGTTCTTGTTCGCCTAGAAATCTAGCAAACGATCCGTACTTTAGGGTTTGTAGGCACTATAATTTTTGAAATTGCCATGGTTGATGGCATGGGAGACCTCACTAGTGTGCCTAGGAACCCTGCAAAATATGCTAGGCGTATTGAAGCAATAATACTCAATGCAAGAATAAATGGAAACTGTCACGCCCCGCTTCCCAGTGTATGGTGAAGGGGATGGGACTGGCCGCTACGTATTTACTCTGAAGTAAATACACTAAGTGTATCTAAGCAATATGTCACACCCCGCTTCCCAGTATACGGCGAAGGGGACGCGACTGGTCCGCTACGTATTTACTCTGAAGTAAATACGCTAAGCGTATCTAAGCAATATAAAAGTAAAGCACAAGAGACAAGAGATATAAAACAGCAACTTTATTTATTAACATTCTTTTGTACAATGCATGAAAAGTAAATACAACTGAATAAAAAACAATGCCTAACAATGGCATAACATAAATGAAAGTACTGAATGGAAGGTGTATAATGACTAGAGCTCGGGGTCTTCACTGAACTGATCCAAGTCTTCAGCGCTGGGCTCGATCTCTGAAGTGTCCAGGTCACCTGACGATATTCAAAGAAGAAAGAAAGAGAATGTTGTCAGCGAACAGATCGCTCGGTAAGCCCCAAAGAGAAGGGAGAAGTAGAAAAGAAGAGAGAGAGAGAGTAGCTTTTAAAGTTGTATTATATTATTATGATGTTGTGTTAACGATGTTGTTTGTAGCTTGGTACAGAAGATACCAGTGTATACGAGAGGAGTCCCACTTACACCAGGGACTTTGGTAACCCGTAGTACAAGGCTCCGTCGATAATACCACAGAATAACGGCATGGATGTAATTACGTCTTAAGTGACCACTTCGTGCCGGCTTTAACATATTCCGTACCAGTCTACCCCTTAAATCCCGTAGTGTTATCTTGATTGTATTGTACTGTCTTGTATTGTAAACTGTATAGATTGTTTAATTGGATGACTGACCGAAACCATGATATCAGTAAACGGATGTAACTGGAGAATCATGTAAATGGATGTATATCCATGGTTCGGTTCGGTCAAGTTAATAGATTGAATATATGGAATAATGGATTCATGGATTCATGTTGAATTATAAATTGTAGATTGTGATTGTAGATTGTAGACTGTATTTGAATCATATTCAAATCAGATTTTAATGAGACTCAAGAGCTTGGTCCCGCTTAAACCTATATTTACTAGAGTCCTTAGGGTAAATTATAGAACTTGAGGGGGTTTTATGTAAAAATACTTTTATATACTTTTCAAAATACACCCCAAGTATTTATTATTAATGAATGTAAATTTTATATTGTGATATTTCTAGTGGAAATATCCTAATTTCATAATAAATGGTATTTATTTGTAATATTGGTTTTGTATGGAATTCATGGTATTTTAGTGTAAGATTGATTCTTGTGATTTTGAAAAAAAAATGTGGAATATTTATATCATAACAAAATAAGTATTTTAAGGATAAACATACATATATTTATACAAAAATAATTTTAATGTATATTTTATATTCTAAAAATCTCATTTTCTTAAGATGTCGTATTTTAAATCTTTCGAGACCGAATGCTCCTTACGGAGGTCTGAATCTCGCACTACTAAGCCCGAAGATGTGCGATAATCCCCACCATCCCGAACGGGTTCCCCAAATGGGTTGTAGCGGCGCTTTGAAAAGATTTGTATAAATACTAATCATTAAGGAAAACGGTTTTATTAATTATGGTATTTAAATGAAAAATGTCGTTTTTCCGTATTCTATGTTCTAGGGTCTCCTAAGTCAATTAGACTGTTCCTAACTGGTCTAAAGCGACGAATTGTGAGATACCTCAAATCGCCTCTTCACCGCTAATTGTGGCCAGGTAAGTACAAGTGAAGAAAGGAGGGATCCGCTCACGAATCACCGTGAGACGGCCCTTTTAAAGTTACCTTTCTCACTTGCCTAGCCTAGACACCACAAAGTCAGGTTTAGATAAACGACTGATGCCCACACCCTTATCCTATTTTCATAATAAGTGGTATTTATTTGTAAAGATGTATCAATACTAAATCTTTTAGAAATGGCTTTATTTAGTAAAGGGTATTTAAATGAAAATGTTTGTTTTCCTATATTCTGAGTTCTCGAGGGTATCGTGTTAGGTTGTATATGAGTGTGTGAGGAGGTAGGTCGTTACCTCGTGATCTACTTTAAAGGTATAGCAAGTTTAATGGAATTAAATGTAGAATTGAAACAATATGGAATTTAAGTGAAAATACGATAAATTAAAATAACCATCATTTTATGAAATAAAACTTGATCAATTTGGTTGATTAGTATTTAATAGTTAACATGAGAGAGTTTAAGCATAATTGTATTACGAGAAGTGAAGTTTTGTAAGAAACCGAATCGGAAATCGGATTTGTTCTGATTCCGTCGGGTTTTGTAAATCCGTATTTTTAGAATAGAATAGAGAGATAGAAAATGGGAACTTACGGGTTTTGGAAAATGATGAGAGTGAGATGGAAGGAGAGGGATCGCCGGTGCGTCGCTTCATCGCCGAGAGCTCCTAGAACGATCGCCGGAATTTCGCCGTAGTTTCGCTTCGTGCTCGTTTTCAAAGTACATAAGATCTCTTGAGAATTTTAGAGAGTTGGCTCAAAGTTTTGGGGTGAGAGGGTAGAGGGTCGGGGTTGTATTTATAGGGTTAGGCTAGAGTTAGGGTAGATGAAGGGTTTAATTGAAAAAAATGTAAAAATATATAAAAATGTATTAAAAATTAGAGTAAATGGGGCTTTCTGACTTCTCTGGAACCGATCTGGAAATTTAAAGTATGCAGGGGGGGATAGAATGCTAAGAGCCCCAACTTTGATGTTGGGGACTCGGTCGTCCGGCCGAGTCCGGCCGGCGGTGTAACACCCGAGTTCATTTATACCAATTCCAGTTCCGTATTTTACTTATCCGTGGTCTTTCTTGATTTAGCATGTTTGGTTGCGAATGGTATTTTTTACATATTACGTTGTATTCGACCCGACCCGCTTGCTTGAACCTGTTTGACTCTTATTCATAAAGTACCTTGACTTATTGCATGGACTAGTACATCTCATGATTTAGTTTATACCGATATTTTATCTGGCAGTTTGACGTTCCGTTATATCATTTGGTTTCATCGCATGAAACATGCCTTGCTGCATTTAGTTTTACTATACTTAGTACCCACAATCATAATTAACTCACATAACAATTACTGTATAGTCCACAGTACCCTTTTATGTTTTATACCCTGTTGGACACCCGTGTGATTCTTTAACCGGTTTTAGTTTAAATTGCATCTTTTGAACTTATTATACAGGTTGGTGCATTTCTAGATTACGTAGTGCATGTTAACATGATTCTAACAGCCATATTTGTATACTGTAAATAAGTAATGATGACCGTGCATCCACATAATGTAATGTGTACCTATTTGCTTACCATATTATCTGATCTAGTGTATTGTTCTGATAGTATTCATGTTGGTTCATTTATAATCTTGTTTATGTTAGTTTGATTATCAGTACCCACATGACATCTTGTGCTCCCGACATGACCTGATACGCTGCCTACTTGATATGACATGGTACCGTACACTCCTGACATGACATGACACCTTTATACATTACCTGGCTTGACCTGATGTACCATGGCTTGACCCGTTACCTGATCTTGTGTCTAATGCCAACAAACTTGACATGTAGTCCTTACGGACCGTTCCTATTGTCTATCCAGACAAACCTGCTCTTACCTGATCCTGTGTTGGCATTAGTTATTAATTACCGAATACTTGACTTGGACATACACAACTTGGGGGTATGGGGAAATCAATGATGAAACCTGACTTGTAACTCGACAGTGTACTACTTTTACTGATCAGTTTTAGAGGCTAGGCCAGCCTTGGGATGCTGCCGCTGACATCATTCATCTGTACATATTTCCTGTTTTAGTGCCTAGCGGCATGTCTCGGATTCAGCCCGAGAATCTTGACCGTGGTCCCGGGTATGCACGGGATACTATTGAGTTATATCGATGATTCATCAAATTGATTTCAAAGACCTTAGAGTAGAAAACCCAATCGAACAGTTTAGTTTACTCACTGCACAATACCCTGTACTGCCTGATTTATATTACTGTTACACCTGCTTTTCATTCATGTTTATACTTGCATTGCCTGTTACCCTGTTTGTATTTTATTACTTGATGACATGACGCGCTGACGTCTTGGTTTTGCATGGCCCAGATTCTTCTACCTTGTTGCAGACTGATCAGGAGTATTGCCGCTGTTAGACTGAGCGGTGAAGTTCCTGTTGGTATGTAGTCTTACTTCCAGGTTTCATTACTGTACCTTTTGGCTTCCGCACATTGTTATTTCTTGACTCTTTTGCTCTGGCTTACGGACATGTACTAGATAGTTGGTTTATTTTCCTGTTCTTGATATCTCTGCAGCCGTAATGTGATTGTGGAGGGATTTTTCCTATCCACAGGTAGCATGGTTGGTTATGTCACGTGCCCATCTTAGCATACTCTGGGAAGCGGGGCGTGACAGGTGGAGCCGGCCCGAGTCGGAGGTCAGGGAGGTGGCGGGTCGTCTGGTGTAGCCTCTGGTATATTTAGTTTTTCATGTTCAGTAGAAAGTTTGGGAGTTATCTCGTGTGGACTGTTGGGCTTCTGTAAAATTTAAAACAAAATAAATATTAAAAATAATGTGGGGTATGGGATTTGAACTCTGGTGGCTTGGTTCGGCAGTGCAAGGTATTACCAATGAGCTACAAGCTCCTTCTTGTAATTATGGAGTTATTTAATTACTTAAAGTAGTTACAGAAAATGTAAATACCCCAAGTATACATTAATTTTCAAGCAAATTTTTGTACACTACAAATGGAGTTGTTACATTCTTTTAACTTGTAATTAAAAAGCAAAATAATTACTTATATCTTGTGCTCAGGCTAAAATACCCCTTTATGGATTTTGGAAAAAATATTTGAAATTTTTTTTATAGGAAAATTAGGTTTGTTACATTCTACCCTCCTTATAAAAATTTCGTCCTCGAAATTTGTAAAAGAAAAGTGTAACAGATTCAAGGAAAGTTTGGTGACTAAAGTACTAACAGTGTATGAAAAATAATAAGGCGGTGCAAGTGTTTAAAAATGTGAAAGAGCTTTACTAGTGTTTCCTTGGTCAACTGTGTTGGCTTCTATGGCTGCTAAGGTGTAAGCTTGTCGTCGTGGCACGTTCCTCCTAGCTGGAGGCATATTCCCCTGTACTCGAGGCATGTTTCTCAGTGCCTGATGGAATTGGCGATTTGGCTGTACAGGAAATCCACGTGGAGGTGGTGCTGGGAGTGCAGGACGAGTTGCAGGAGCCTGTATAGCTGGCTGCTGCGGGTAGTTGACGGGTGTGTGAGCCGGGTTGCGTTTATAAGGACAGTTTCCAATTCCGTGGTTGGACGCGCCACAAACCAAGCATAGGCCTTTTGCGCGCCTACAGTCCTTCCACAAGTGTCCTTCCCTCTTGCAATAAAAGCAAAAATCAGGTCTTGGCCGATCCTTGGCTTCTTCCAGTCTTCTGAGTTCAACAGCTGGCGTTGAAGACGCCCCTCCTGCCATTTGAGTGGCAGGGCGTTTCACTCCTGCAGACTGAGGTCTGCCCCTTGCCTTTATCACTGCCTCATAACGGCGGGCAGCTTCCAGAGTATCCTCGTGAGTTGGAAATTTCCCTGTGGCTAGTGCAGCCTAGATTTCCGTGTCCAAACCTTGTTGAAATCGACGGGCTCTAATCTCATCCGTCGGTATCAGGTGTGCCGCAAATCAACTGAGCATGGTGAACTCAGCGTCATACTCATCTAATGACTTGACCCACATAGAACCTTATTGTAGATGAATGAACTGCTGTTTCATGGCAAACCTGGCAGTCACAGAGAAATACTTCGCGTCGAACTTATCGCGAAAAGTCTTCCATTCAATGGGTTGATCAAGACGGCTTTCTTCCGCTTTCCACCAGTTCCGTGCATTGTCCGTGAGTTGCAGCTTTGCAACTCGGACCCAAGCTATTTCTGGCACTTGTGCTGCTGTCAGATCATCCTCGATACTCTGACATCATTCCTCAGCTTCCAGTGGGCTCCCCTTTCCTGAGAACTGCTTGGGGTGTAAAGCTCTGAATTGCTTCACCCCAGGTGCTTCAGCCTCGGGACGGTTCAAGAGTTGTTGCTGTCCCTCTAGGAGGCTGCGGATTGCCTCAAGCAGAACCGTTTGCTCGTTGAGTGGAGAAGGAATGGCAGGTGTGAGTGGTAGTGGTGGAGGTGTGCTGTTGACATTAGTGCTGGTGTTGTTTGGTGAATCCATAACCTTGAATGAAAAATTTAGGTTAGGGCAGATTCAAAGTATATGATTCAAAGAATAAGAAATGATGGGATTCCAGGAACATGATTATAAGGAATGTTTTAATTGCTGGTTCTTGTGTTATATTGCTTAGGTTGTTCATGCAGAACGGAATTGCATGGCAGTGTTCCATACAACTCTGACCTGCATGGGCCGCCAACAAAACCTGTCACGCCCCGCTTCCCAGTATATGGTGAAGGGGACGCGACTGATCCGCTACGTATTTACTCTGAAGTAAATACGCTAAGCGTATCTAAGCAATATAAAAGTAAAGCATAAGAGACAAGAGATATAAAACATCAACTTTATTTATTAACATTCTTTTGTACAATGCATGAAAAGTAAATACAACTGAATAAAAAGCAATGCCTAACAATGGCATAACAGAAATGAAAGTACTGAATGGAAGGTGTACAATGACCAGAGCTCAGGGTCTTCACTGAACTGATCCAAGTCTTCAGCGCTGGGCTCGATCTCTGAAGTGTCTAGATCACCTGACGACGTTCAAAGAAGAAAGAAAGAGAATGTCGTCAGTGAACAGATCGCTCGGTAAGTCCCAAAGAGAAGGGAGAAGTAGAAAAGAAGAGAGAGTAGCTTTTAAAGTTGTATTATATTGTTATGATGTTGTGTTAACGATGTTGTTTGTAGCTTGGTACAGAAGATGCCAGTGTATACGAGAGGAGTGCCACTTACACCGGGGACTTTGGTAACCCGTAGTACAAGGCTCCGTCGATAATACCACGGAACAACGACATGGATGTAATTACGTCTTAAGTGACCATCTCATGACAACTTTAACATATTCCGTACCAGTCTACCCCTTAAACCCCGTAGTGTTATCTTGATTGTATTGTATTGTAAACTGTATAGATTGTATAATTGGATGACTGACCGAAACCATGATTGTCACGACCCGAAAGTACGGAGCATGACCGGTACTTAGACTACGAACGTCTCGAGGCGTACGTACTCTAAGTAAGCCGAACCCAGAAATCCAAACCAAGAAAAGGAGTAGAGAGTAGGAAGAACCATATCCAAACAACCTGTATGCAACATAATATACAATGCCTAAAGGCGAGGATCACAACAGAAATGAAACTCAACCAGCAAGAACCCATGGAAATATAACACACGACTCTAAGGTCAAAAGAATTAACAACACTGGTCTCTTTCTCAAATAAGTACATTTTTGGTTGATGGAACTTCTAGATACAACTGAATATAATATACAATGTATAATGATGGGTATGATACAAATAACCCACCTACTAGCAAGTCACCTGAAAGAAGCTGTGCCCGCAAAGCCGTAATGAAACCCGTACGGCAACACCTGCACGAAACTGGGGCACAACGGGGGTGAGTTGCCAACTCGTGAGTAGAAAAAGATCTACGAACAGGAAATCGCATGTATGACGCAATTCTAGGTCATACGATCAATATATAATCCTCAAATATATAACCAGCAATCTCTAACCCAAGTGTAAACCCAAGTGTCTGTGCCAGTGCATCAGGTGGCAAATATATATCATATGAATGATGTATGAATGCATGAAACATAATGCATGTACTGAAGAAAACTGCTTTCATAAATTTGTGAGATTTCTGTATTTTAAAATGAGGTATCATAATGAAATCAGCATAAAACAGTGCCTAGCATCGGCACAAAACATAAATCTCGATATCTCGATATCTCTGTATCACAATCTCTGTATCTCAATATCTTAAATCTCAATGTCTCAATCATAATATCCAGGACGCCGTCAGTCCAGATCGGCCCCTACCATCCATCTTATGACTACGACGGTATCCTCCGGATATCCGACGTGTCGGGTAATATCACCGGTCGGTCGTGCTCCCCTGCCAGGCTCAACGCCATCTCCTGCGATCTTCTTTCCCCGGGGTACCGCACCGGGCCCACCATGTATCCGAAACGGTTCATCCGCCTCCTCGAATCGGGTTTCAAAATCCATCAGCAAAACTCATGGTGGACGACTCATACATCATGGGAAAACCGCATTTTATTAAAAAGAGAAAGCAGTTTATATGTATGTTTTGCGGTTTTCCTCCAAATCCAGAAAATATCATGGAAATCCGAATCATCAACAGCATGTAAAATCATGAATATAAGCATGAGAATCCATGAATGCGGCATGTAATGAACAACAGTATGCACGATGTGACAAGCAATAGCTACAATGTCAAGCTGGCATATAAGACAAATGCACTAATATCATGTCACTGTTGGGGTAAAAATTTACACCCCGGTTGACCGAGTCAAAGTCAAGGTCAACCCCAAGCCAGGTGGGCCCAAGCCCAGGTCAAGTGGGCCCATGCCCAGGTCGAGTCCGAAACATGAAGCGGCCGACCCTCCCCATGCCAAAAATGAAATCATGTAATAAATAATTTTTATGTAATTTTTTCATACATGAATGTATGCAAAATGGGCATAAAACCAATATCTTGTAAGCCCATGGTTTATGTGCAAAAAGAAATGGCACATGAACCATGGGATGAGCTAAAATGCCATTTTTGCAAAGCCCAAGGGGCTATATATAAATGTGTAAGCCTATATAAGGCAACATGATGATGAATAAAAGACAGACTTTTCATTCCCCCAAAAAACTAGGGTTCTTTGTGCCTCTTGCTCCTTCTCCAAGGTTCTAAACCTTCTCAATTCTTTTGAATTTAATCAAGAGTTTTACTCTTTCTTTTCCAAAACTAAGTAGTTTTCCACCACAAAACCCACAAAGGGGAACTCAGATCACCCATCAGATCTCAAAAAGGAGTGATTTTTTTTAAAATCTCATATTTCTTGATCTTCAAGATCTGGCCAAACAACAGGAGGAAGAAGAAGAACCCCTTTTATCATCTTCAAAACATCACAGGAGTTTAACTCCATATATATATACATAATAAATATTTCATTTTTGAAGCATAGCTTCTGTTTCTTAGGCTAATAGCCTCTTGTCCTCTCCGGCGCTCAGCGCAAGTGCGCAAAGCGCCCGCGTGCCGACACGTGGCGCGCGCTTGCGCACCTGCGCGCTTGCGCACGTGCGCAAAGCGCCCGCGTGACGACACGTGGCGCGCTTGCGCAAGTGCGCAAAGCGCCCGCGTGCCGACACGTGGCGCGCGCGCTTGCACACCTGCGCGCTTGCGCAAGGGCGCAAAGCGCCCGCGTGACGACACGTGGCGCGCTTGCGCAAGTGCGCAAAGCGCCCGCGTGCCGACACGTGGCGCGCGCGCGCTTGCGCACCTGCGCGCGGCGCTCTTGCGCAAAACGCCCACATGCCGACACGTGGCGCGTGCGCTTGCGCACCTGCGCGCAGCGCTCATGCGCAAACTGCCCACGTGTCGACACGTGGCGCGCGCGCGCCTGAGCGCACAGCACCTTAGCGCACAGCGCTCTAGGCGCTGGCCACACGCATCCTTTGGATGTCTTTTTCCCCTTTACTTATATTTACATGTATATATATACATATGTATACAAATGCACACATACACATACTCCGCGACACTGTCCCTGTTAGAAAAAAATTTCTAACGGGGCGCTGCCCCGCACCCCGCAAGGGGGCTGCTAGCCCCCTTGACCCCCAGCCCGCTATCCGGGTAGCGGGACCCCCGTAAAAACTCTGCGTGGCTCCTGATATATCCAAGACCCCCCTTTCAAAACAGAACATACGTACACTGCACATTGAGTTCGCATGACCAGTTTAACCCGTTAATCGGAGGTTCCCCCGCCCCAAAGGCGAGGGGTAATTAACAGCAGCTTAGTCCGCGGCTGCCGGAGATTCGGATCCCCACAATCATTAAACCCCAGCCTTCCCTAGGCAGGGGGAATCTGTAGTACGCCTGACAAGCGCGCGCGTATTCCCATCTCAATGGGGTGACGAAAAACACCCTACAGTCACTACTAGCTAACAAGCTAAATCAGGCAATAATATTCTCTAAGTATGCGTGACATGTCAATTACCGATAAAGATGTGTGTGCGCCGGCAAATAAGTGTACGTGATACATACGCATCATCGGTAATGGTGCTGGTGTCCTAGCAGCAGGATATCAATAATAGAATGTGAATCACAACAGTATGCGATGCAGAGCAACAATAATAATATGCGGGAGCTGAAATACTGAACACCATGATTACTAAACTGCATCCAATGTCATAAGAGTCATATAGCTACACCACTACAAGGCTGAGCTAAGGCTAACAGTAGGTAAGGGAAACCGCCTAACCTCTGAGTCGATACATATATATATATATATATATACATATATAGTCGGTGATCCCTCCTCGAATATATCACATCCGATACCATACCTCCATAATCAGTTATTCCCAAGTCCAGAGTGCGGATCAAACCTCAAATTACAGCTCGTACGTAAATCCGTCGTACGGCATCCCCAAATCTGGGTACGGGTCAATATCACATTTGTCATATTATTCATCAAGTATTCTCTTATCAAATATCATAATCTGGGTACTGACCTATGTCTAGTACAATGCTAACATCATCACTATAATCAAGATTTGACTACTGATCGACAGTCTCGTATAAATCGATATCATCATCACATATCATCTCAAGGAGTAAACATTGCCGAATGCGGCCTATCACAATGATCTGGTCATGTCATATCATATCATATCCTATCTCGTATCATAATCACATGTCGATCATTTTACATAAATATATAACACTATGCACATGGCATCGTCATCCCAGACCCGCTATCATATCAAGTACGAATCCTGCCAATCACCGATATCATACTCTCAGATCAACTCTCATCGACTCATCTCAATCCCAAGTATCATCCTCAATCCCGTATGTGAACACATAGTCCCATACCTATGTGAACACATATCGATATAGAATCCCATAACCACATATGAAATAAGGATGTATGCAAGCATGTATATGTGTGTATGTATGTGTAGTGCACCCACTACCCTAAGGTTTCGTAACCTTACACCAATCCAATATACCAATATCCATTTAAACATCGATAATTAATCCCAACAACAAATAATAGATTGTTGGTGTGTATACGCATCCGTATACATCACCACGGACTGCGGGGGTGCTATACGCCATCCACCCGACTTCTCCCCGTAGATATAAATCTACTCACCTTGTTATATATGCCGGTGCCGATGTCGCCGTTTGCATCTCCAACGCTTCGACGCCAAGTGGGGTACCTACAAGGACATCACACGCTAGAACACATGAAAACCATGTCGGAAACCAAAATGGTGCATGCTACGCCCATAGGTAAAAACCTGTGGCCGTGCATGCAAACACAGCCAATATCCACTGTCGTTGACGTCCAAACGCCACCCGACAGAACGAAACATCGAATACCAAAAATCCATACGGAAAACAGGTCGTAAATCATACGCCAACTCATGAAAATCAACTCAGATTTTACCCTAACTGGAAACAGTCAAAACTAGACATACAGGGGGTCAAGTTTACATGAAATAGAGCCGTGCAAGCAAAACGAGGGGGTTTCACCCTGGTCTGGCCGCAAATTGCGGCCAAGGGGAATAAAACTGCGACCGGGGTTTTGAGATGAGGGCTAGGGCTTTGGGTAGTGGTTCCAGGGTGCCTGCACAGCTCACTGCCAAGTCAATTTTACTCTAGGAGGTCCCGGGTGAAAGCAGGTCTCAGAAAGGTCACAAAATCGACAAAAACGCTAATTTACACCAAGTATAACAAATCTGGTATTTAACTGGAAATCTGGGGTATCTTGGTTACAATGGTCTCAAATACACCTAATAAGGTTGCCCTGACAATCGAAACCATCTCTTGGCCAAACCTCACTCAATTTCACTAAAACTAGCACTAGATCTCAAATATAACAGTAACTTTCAGCTAGACACTATAACTTGCAAGATAGGGATTTGGTTATGAGATTATACCTCAAGGGAGTCCTGGAATGAAGGATAAGGGAAAGAGAGGTGGGTTAATGCTGAAGTGGCTGAGCTGAAGTTGGATCTGTAGCTGCTGCAGCTGATGTTTTGGCTTGGTGTTGCTGTTGCTGCTTGTAATTTTCTTCTTTCCCTTTTGCTGAGCAGCAGCTACTGCTGTTGTTGTTTTTGTGTTGTTGGGGTTGTGGTTGAGTGGTATGATGGTGTGGAGTTGTTGTTGTATGATGTTGTTGCTGTTGTTTGGGCTACAGCTGCTGCTGTTGTTTTATTTTTCTGTTGCTGCATTGCAGCAGCTGCTACATGTGTGTGGCTGTGGTTTTGTTGTGGGGAGGGGGGTTGAGTGGTGGTATAATGAGGGTGTGGGTTGTAGTTTGAGTGGAGTTGCTGATGATGTAGTATTTTTGGTGGCTGATGTTGCTTCAGCTGATGATACAATGGCTGAAATGCTGAGCTGATGCAGTTTCAGCAGCTGAGGCTGATGTTGCTGCTGCTGAGGTAATGGGCTGCTGAAGGTGGCTGAAGTAGAAAGTTGGGGGCTGTTGTAGGGTGAAGGGACCTGATGTAGCTGCTGCTGGAGTGTGCTGATGCAAGATTGGGGGCTGAAGTGTTGATAATGGGGGGGGGGCTGAAGCTGTTACATCAGCTGCTGTTTGTAGCAGTTTGATGTGGCTGATGCTTTTATTTGGCTGAGGTTGCTGCTGTGGCTGATTTAGGGTGTGTAGGTGTTGGGCTAAGGTGTTAGGAGCAGGTGTAGGGTTGGCTGAAATATTGCTTCAACTGCTGGTGTTGGCTGATGTAGCAGCTGAAGTGTTGCTATGGGCTGAAGTTGTTGCATTTGGGGCTGATGTGTGAGAGGGGGTAAAAGAACACAAGGGATTATGGAATAATATGGATCATGGCACATCCTAGCCACCCATCTCTCTTAATGTTGCTTGATCAAGCCATCATGGCCCACCCTCTCTCCTACACAAGTCAACCTAGCCCCAATCACCCTAACACAAAGCTAACAACCCTTAAGTAACCCCACTAACCTAACCAATTGGTTCAATCCACCATGGTCATCTAAGCATGGTCCAACCCTAGGCCACCATGACCAACATAAGAAACAAGTGTAACAAGTATAGAAATGTTATGTGCTCGCTTTTGCACAAAAAGCCAAAAATCCAATTTGCGATCTTCAATCGCAATTAACACAAAAATAACATATACTTAACATAAACTTAAAATGACATATTTCCGCAAATTAACTTATTTTAGAATTTCCAAAATCTTCTCCTGAATTTTCACCTTTTATCGGTATTTAATTATACCGACTAATAAAATATTCATTAAATATTGATATTAAATTATGAAAATTCCCAAAAATAATATTTTATTTTTTTGAAATATTACAGTGATATCAGTAAACGGATGTAACTGGAGAATCATGTAAATGGATGTATATCCATGGTTCGATTCGGTCAAGTTAATAGATTAAATATATGGAATAATGGATTCATGTTGAATTATAAATTATAGATTGTGATTGTAGATTGTAGACTGTACTTGAATCATATTCAAATCAGATTCTCATATTCAAGTTAGATTCTAATGAGACTCAAGAACTTGGTCCCGCTTAAACCTATATTTACTAGAGTCCTTAGGGTAAATTATAGAACTTGAGGGATTTTTATGTAAAAATACTTTTATATACTTTTCAAAATACACCCCAAGTATTTATTATTCGTCTTCAGAGTTGTAATGAATGTAGATTTTATATTGTGATATTTCTAGTGGAAATATCCTAATTTCATAATAAATGGTATTTATTTGTAATATTGGTTTTGTATGGAATTCATGGTATTTTAGTGTAAGATTGATTCTTGTGATTTTGAAAAAAAAGTGGAATATTTATATCATAACAAAATAGGTATTTTAAGGATAAATATACATATATTTATACAAAAATAATTTTAATATATATTTTATATTCTAAAATTCTCATTTTCTTAAGATGTCGTATTTTAAATCTTTCGAGACCGAATGCTCCTTGCGGAGGTCTGAATCTCGCACTACTAAGCCCGAGAATATGCGATAATCCGCACCATCCCGAACGGGTTCCCCAAATGGGTTGTAGCGGCGCTTTGCAAAGATTTGTATAAATACTAATCATTAAGGAAAACGGTTTTATTAATTATGATATTTAAATGAAAAAGTGTCGTTTTCCCGTATTCTATGTTCTAGGGTCTCCTAAGTCAACTAGACTGCTCCTAACTGGTCCAAAGCGACAAGTTGTGAGATACCTCAAATCGCCTCTTCACCGCCAATTGTGGCCAGATAAGTACAAGTGAAAAAAGGAGGGATTCGCTCACGAATCACCGTGAGACGGGCCTTTTAAAGTTATCTTTCTCACTTGCCTAGCCTAGACACCACAAAGTCAGGTTTAGATAAACGACTGATACCCACAACCTTATCCTATTTTCATAATAAGTGGTATTTATTTGTTAAGATGTATCAATACTAAATCCTTTAGAAATGACTTTATTTAGTAAAGGGTATTTAAAGAAAAATATTTGTTTTCCCGTATTCTGAGTTCTCGAGGGTATCGTGTTAGGTTGTATATGAGTGTGTGAGGAGGTAGGTCGTTACCTCGTGATCTACTTTAAAGGTATAGCAAGTTTAATGGAATTAAATGTAGAATTGAAACAATGTGGTATTTAAGTGAAAAATACGATAAATTGAAATAGCCATCATTTTATGAAATAAAACTTGATCAATTTGGTTGATTAGTATTTAATAGTCAACATGAGAGAGTTTAAGCATAATTGTATTACGAGAAGTGAAGTTTTGTAAGAAACCGAATCGGAAATCGGATTTGTTCCGATTCCGCCGGGTTTTGTAAATCCGTATTTTTAGAATAGAAAAGAGAGATAGAAAATGGGAACTTACGGGTTTTGGAAAATGATGAGAGTGTGATGGAAGGAGAGGGATCGCCGGTGCGTCGCTTCGTCGCCGAGAGCTCCTAGAACGATCGCCGGAATTTCGCCGGGAATTTCGCCGTGGTTTCGCTTCGTGCTCATTTTCAAAGCACACAAAATCTCTTGAGAATTTTAGAGAGTTAGCTCAGAGTTTTGGGGTGAGAGGGTAGAGGGTTTGGGTGGTATTTATAGGGTTAGGCTAGGGTTAGGGTGGATGAAGGGTTTAATTGAAAAAAATATATAAAAATGTATTAAAAATTGGAGTAAATGGGGTTTTCTGACTTCTCTGAAATCGATCTGGGAATTTAAAGTATGCAGGGGGTATAGAATGCCAAGAGCCCCAACTTTGATGTTGGGGACTCGGTCGTCCGGTCGAGTCCGACCGGCGGCACCGGCCCGAGTCGGAGGTCAGGAAGGTGGGGGGTCGTCTGGTGTAGCCTCTGGTATATTTAGTTTTTCATGTTCAGTAGAAAGTTTGGGAGTTATCTCGTATGGACTGTTGGGCTTCTATTAAATTTAAAACAAAATAAATATTAAAAATAATGTGGGGTATGGGATTTGAACTCTGGTGGCTTGGTTCGGCAGTGCAAGGTATTACCAATGAGCTACAAGCTCCTTCTTGTAATATGGAGTTATTTAATTACTTAAAGTAGTTACAGAAAATGTAAATACCCTAAGTATATATTAATTTTCAAGCAAATTTTTGTACACTACAAATGGAGTTGTTATATTCTTTTAACTTGTAATTAAAAAGCAAAATAATTACTTATATCTTGTGCTCAGGCTAAAATACCCTTTTATGGATTTTGGAAAAAATATTTGAAAAAAATTGTATAGGAAAATTAGGGTTGTTGCACAATATAAATGATAAATGCACAAGAGACAAAAGATATAACTGAACATCAACTTTATTTATTCACATTCCTTTTACAATACATGGAAAAGTAAATACATAGGATAAAGTGATGCCTAAACAGTGGCATAACAGAAATGAAAAGTACTGAAATGAAATGTGTACAATGAATCTAAAATTCTGGGTCGTAGGCTAGCTGATCCAAGTTCTCCCTGGTGGGCTCGATTTCCTGAGTATCCAGATCACCTGACAACATTCCAAAGAAGAAAGAGAAGGAATGTCGTCAGCGAACAATCGCTCGGTAAGTCCCAAAAATAAGGGAGAAAATAGAATAGACAGAAAGAGAAAGTAGCTTTTAAAGTTGTATTATATGGTTAACGCTGTTGTTTGTAGCTTGGTACAGAAGGATGCCAGTGTATACGAGAGGAGTCTCTATATGCCAGAGTTTAAGGGCAACAGGAGTACAAGGAACCGTTTATGCCATGGTACAACATCAACATGAATTCAGGTTAGGTGTCTTAAGTCTTGCAGTCTCGTGCCACTTCTAACACCTTCCGTACCAATCTACCCCTTAGAAACCCCGCGATGTATTGATTGTATAATTGTATTGTATTGTAAATTGTATTGTCTTGTATAGGTGGATGACTTGCCGAAACCATGATATCAGTAAAATGGATGTAACTGGTGAATCATGTAGATGGAAGTATATCTATGGTTCGGTTCGGTCAATATAGATTGAATAGATTGAATATATGGATTCATGTTGAATTGTAATTTGTACTTGAATCATATGCAAGTCAGATTATTATAATGAGACTCAGTCTGAGTCAGAACAATTAGAAAATAAATTGAAATCCTGAATTAAGTTTTGATGTTATCGGTAACCACTGCAAATAGGCGGCAGGATTTGTGTCTTTTTCAAAGATGATTACCGTGTTGATAACACGTTTGATAAGTTGTATATATTAAATAGGCAAGCACCCATATCTCCGGCTCCCTGAGTCTCAAGAGACTGGTCCCGCTTAAATCTATGTTTACTAGGGTCCTTAGGGTAATTTATAGAACTTGAGGGGGTTTTATGTAAAAATAATTTTGTATAATTTTCAAAAACATCCTAAGTATTTAATTATCGTCTTTAGAGTTGTCATAGATGTGGATTTTATATATGCGACATTTCTAGTGAAAATAACCTAATTTCATAATATAGGATATTTAATTGTAATATTGAATTTGTATGGAATTTCATGGTATTTTCATGTAAAGTGATTCTTGTGATTTAGAAAAGTTGGAATATTTATATTGTCACAAAAATATGTATTTTGATGATACATATATATATATATTTATATAAAAATAATTTTTAATATATTATATTTCTAGAAATCTCATTTTCTTAAGATATTTGTATTTTTAAATCTCTCGGGACCGAATGCTCCTTGCCGAGGTCTGAATATCGCACTACTAAACCTAGGGATGTGCGATAATCTGCACCATCCCAGTCGTGTTCCCCAAAATGGGTTGTAGCGGCGCTTTGCAAAGATTTGTTTAAAATACATAATCTTGTAAAAATGGTTTTTATAAGTTAGAGGTAGTTTTGTGTAAAATGGTATTTCCCGAATTTATATTTCCCAAAAAGTATTGTGCTATGTTGCATATGAGTGTTGTGAAGAGATAGGTCATTACCTCGTGATCTATCTAAAGGTATAGCAAGATTAATGATGTTTTAAAGTCGAAACTAAACTACATGGTATTTTACTGAAAAAGAGCGGTAAAAATTACAAAATGAAATATTTTGCTTTGAAATTTGTTCAACATATTTTGTTAATGATTAATAGTCAAGATGTAAGAGTTTTGTATGGTTGTGTTAAGGAAAATTGAACTGTACAAAGAAAACCGAATCGAAAGTCGGATTAACTCCGCTTCCGTCGGATTTTAGTTTTACAAATTTTTAGAATGGAATAGAGAAGAGAGAGGTGGGACTTACGGGTTTAGAGTCAAGAAAAGAGGGAGAGGAAGCGGTAGGAGGCACCGGTGCTTCGTTTCGTTGCCGGTAGCTCCTAGGGTCGTCGTCGGAAAATTGCCGGAGCTTCGCCCTTCGCTAACTCCAATTGCACACTAAAATTCTAGAGAGTTTTCTTGAGAGTTTGGAAAAAATTGTGAGTGAGGGAGGTGTGTTTAGGGGTGGTATTTATAGGGTAAAACTAGGATTATGGTAGGTGAAAGGGTGTGAAGAAAAAATGTATTAAATTGTATTAAAAATTGGATTTATTGAGATTTTAAAGGGCTCTGTTAATTTTCAGAAAATTTAAAGTGTACAGGGGAGTTAAGAAGACCAAAAGACACAAGTTTCATGTTGGAACCAACCCGATCCGGCCAAGTTCGGCCGGCGGCGGCGGCCGAGTCGCCGGCCGAGTCACGGCGAGTCGGGCCGGGGTCAGCTGCCACGTATCTCTCGTCGATTCCTCTACCTCCTGGGCCAGTTAGTTTTATATGTGAAGTGGGGTTTTTACGAGTTATGCACGTGTAGACCTTTGGACTTCTAAAAATTTAAAAGAAAACAATATTAAAAATAATGCGAGGGATGGGATTTGAACTCTGGTGCTTTGGTTCAGCAGTGCAAGGTCTTACCAATGAGTTACAAGCTCCTTCTTGCTATTAAAAAGCAAAACAAAATCTTATAGTGCTCACAGGAAATGCAAATATCTCAAGTATACATTAACTTTTAAACAAATTTTTTTGTACACTAAAATTGGAGTTGTTGCAGTCTACCCTGCTTTCAAAAATTTCGTCCTCGAAATTTACAAATTTTATTTTAAGGACTAGTTTATAAAGAGGTGAGGATATCTTGCACGCATCTCATCTTCCCTTTCCCATGTCGATTTTCCTGGAGTGTCTTTTCTCCACATCACTCAAACCAAGTTGACTTCCTTGTTCCAAAGTGACTTCACTTTTCTATCCAGTATCTCTACAGGTTGTTGCTTACAAGACAAAATTGGGCTGTACAGTGAGCTCGGAATGATCGAGAATGTGGCTGGGGTCACTCACATACCTTCTGTGTTGGGATATATGGAACACATTATGCACTCCTTCCAATGAAGGTGGAAGTGTCAATCGGTATGCCACTTCACTGACTCGTTCGAGTATGTCGAACGGTCCAATGTATCTCGGAATTAGCTTACCCCGTCTTCCAAATCGAATCACTCCGCAGTTCGGAGATATCTTTAAGAATACGCGATCTCCTGGCTGGAACTCCAAGTGACGTCGCTTTGCATCAGCCCAGCGCTTCTGTCGATCTTGGGCTATGCGCATCTTTTCTCTGATAGTACGAACTACATCAACAGTTACTACTATCATCTCAGATCCAAGAAGTTCCCTATCTCCGATGTCGTCCCAATTTAATGGTGATCGACACTTCCTTCCATATAGCGCTATAAAAGGTGCCATTCCAATGCTTGCTTAGTAGCTGTTGTTGTATGAAAACTCCACAAGATATAGGTGATCTTCCCACGATCCTCTGAAGTCTAACATACACGCTCTGAGCATATCCTCCAAGATCTGAATAGTTCGCTCAGACTGGACATCTGGTTGTGGATGATAAGCCGTGCTGAAGTTCAGACTTGTTCCCAAGCTCGCTTGCAGACTTTGCCAAAATTGCGATCTGAACCTGGTGTCACGATCGGAGACAATGCAGACCGGTACTCCATGAAATCTCATAATTTCCTGTATGAATTCATGGGTATCAACAATAATACATATTTAAAGAGTTTAAACCTTAAATAGATTCTTACCTCCATGTACTTCTTTACCAATGTCTCAGTTGATTGGCCAACTCGAAATGGGATGAAGTGAGCCGACTTTATGAGTCGATCCACAATGACCCATACCGCATCGTTACCCTTTGTGCTGCGAGGGAGTGCAGTCATAAAATCCATTGTGATGTGTTGCCACTTCCATTCTGGGATAGATAACGGTTGAAGTAGTCCAGCTGTCCTGTGATGTTCAGCCTTTACTTGCTGACACACCAAGCATTTAGCGCCGCTTCTGGCTACTCCACGCCTCATTCCATGCCACCAGTAATTCTGACGTAGATCTTTGTACATCTTTGTACCTCCAGGGTGTACTGAGTAGGGAGAGCTGTGAGATTATTTCATTTACTCTTCCCGAACAAAACCTTTTGGTACACACAATCTGCTGTCGTATCTCAAAGATCCGTCATCATAGATGATGAAATCTGTTCTGAGTCCATTCTCCACTTTTTCTCTGATCTTTTGCAACTTAGCATCACTTGCTTGAGCTGCTTTGATCTGATTAACAATGACAGATTGAACTTGTAAATTCATCAAACTTGAAATTTTACCTGGCATGACTACTTCAATCTCTATCTGATGCAAGTCTTGTTGTAGCTTCCACTGAGCGGTGAGATGCATCGATAATGGTTGACGACTAAGGGCATCAAGCACCACATTCACCTTCCCTGGGTGATACTGCAGATTGATGTCAAAGTCCGCCATGAGTTCTAACCATCGTCTCTGCCGCATATTAAGTTCCTTCTAAGTAAACACATATTTCAGACTCTTGTGATCTGTGTATATGTTCACTCGTTCACCAAGAAGATAATGGTGCCAAATATTAAGAGCAAAGATAACGGCTGCCAACTCTAAATCATGTGTCGGATAATTGCGCTCATGAGTCTTCAGCTGTCTTGAAGCATAAGCCACAACCTTACTGTGCTGATGTAGAACACATCATAATCCCTTACCGGATGCATCACAATACACTTCGAAACCTCCAGATTGGTCCGGTATAACGAGAACAGGCGCTGATGTCAACCTTGACTTGAGTTCTACGAAAGCTTGTTCGCATGCTTCTGACCACACAAATTCTTCATCTTTACGTGTGAGCTTGGTCAGGGGTGTTGCTATCTTAGAAAAGCCTTCAATGAATCTTCTGTAATATCCAGCTAGACCCAAGAAACTTCGAATGTCCTTCACTGACTTTGGTGTCGGCCATTCGCTTACTGCTGAAACTTTCGCTGGATCCACAGAGATTCCTTCACCTGATACGATATGTCCAAGAAAACCAACTTGATTTAGCCAAAACTCGCACTTGCTGTACATGGCATATAATTGATGTTGTCGTAGAGTTTCCAGGACAATTCATAGGTGTTCGGCATGCTCTTTCCTACTCTTTGAATACACCAGGATGCCGTCGATAAAGATGACAACAAACCTGTCTTAGTACTCCCGGAAAACTTGATTCATCAGGTTCATGAATATTGTTGGTGCGTTGGTCACTCAAAATGGCATCACTAGAAATTTGTAATGTCCATAACGAGTTCTGAAAGCCGTTTTATGAATATCAGCTTCCTTGACCTTCACCTGATGATGACCTGAACGAAAATCTAATTTAGAGAAAACACAGGATCCACTTAGCTGATCGAATAGATCGTCGATGCGCGGGAGTAGACACTTATTCTTTATAGTGACTTCGTTCAAGGCTCTATAATCGATGCACATTCTGTATGAACCTTCCTTCTTCTTCACAAGTAGTATTGGTGATCCCCAACTTGAAGTGCTGGGACGAATCCATCCTTTCGCCAATAATTCATCCAACTGAGTTCGGACTTCCTTCAAACCTTAAGGACTTAATCGATAAGGTGCTTTGATCACCGGTTGTGCTCCTGGTACCAAATCAATGCTGAATTCAAGAGCTCAATCGGGAGAAAAACCTGATATATCGTCAGGAAACACATCGTCGAACTCTCGAACCACTTCTGGCCTTGATTCTTCCTCTGCTTGAGTTGCTGCAATCACTGCTTCCCTTGGCTTCACTTTGTATGTACTTGGCTCCAAGGTACAGTCTCCACTTTTGAAATAGAAGACCGGATGATCTGGAATCTCAAATACTACCCTCCTTTGACGACAATCGATGGTAGCATAAAAGGTTCCGAGCTAATCCATACCTATAACCACATCGAAGTTCTGTATGTCTGGCACCTTGAACTCAACATAGAATTCTCTGCTGCAGACGACTACTGGACAAGTCGTATCCCATTGTTGCTTTTAGAACGCCATTTTCTGAGCTGACATTCCAGCTGGATACAAGCGGTGTGACTGGAATCGCATGAGTTCGGACGAACCGTTGCGACATAAAACAGTGAGATGCTCCAGTATCGAAGAGTGATAGTGCAGGGAGTGAGGCTACTAAAATTGTACCTAAGGTATGTGGGATATGTTTTATGTATAGGAAAAATATGTAGGGAGGTAGCAATACTGAAAAAAAGTTTGAGAAGAAAAGGGTTACCAGTGGCAACTTGGCCAGTGGCCTCAGCTTCTTCCACGGTCATCGTGAAAGCCTGTCGCCGTGGTACATTCCTCCTGGCCTAAGGAGCATTCCTCGGAACGTTCCTTTGAGCTTGATGGAACTGATGAGGAGGAAGTGCAGCTTGTGGTCCTCTAGGTGGTGGAGCAGGTAGTGCAAGTCTCGGAACAGGTGCTTGGATGGCTGGGCATTGAGGGTAAGTGATTGCTGGCCTAGGAGCATCATATGAGTTTTGTCTTTGGGGACAAGACTCAATGCCATGAGTAGCTGAGCCGTAGACTAAGCAAAGACGGTTGGCTCGCTGACAGTCTTTCATCATATGCCTATCTCTCTTGCAGTAGTTATAAAAGGCTGGGCTAGGACAGTTGTTCGGTACTCCCGGTCTTCTTGGCATAAAAGGTGTCCTTGACGAGGCTCCTCCTGTCATCTGGTTGACAGGGCGCTTAACTCCTGCAGATTGAGGTCTGCCCCTCGCTTTTACCACTGCCTCATAACGGCGGGCAGCTTTCAGAGCCGATTTATGAGTCCGAAAATCTCCTGTGGCTAGTGCAACCTGGATCTCCGAATCCAAACCATGTTGAAATCGACGGGCTCTGATCTCATCCGTCGGTATCAGGTGTGCCGCAAATCTGGTAAAGTATTGTGTTAGCTGTGTAGTATGTGATATATAGAAAAATTCGAATTATTGAGACATATCTTGCTGACTGAGCATGGTGAACTCAACGTCATACTCATCTACTGACTTGGTCCACATCGAACTTTGTTGTAGATGGATGAACTGTTGTTCTATGTCGAACCTGGCAGTCTTAGGGAAGTACTTTGCATCGAGCATGTCTCGGAAAGTCTTCCATTCGATGGGTTGATCAAGACGGCTTTTTTCCGCCCTCCACCAGACCCGTGCATTGTCCGTGAGCTGCAGTTTCGCAACACGGACCCAAGCTGTTTCTGGCACTTATGCCGCTGCCAGATCATCTTCGATGCTCTGAGCTCATTCTTCAGCTTCCAGCGGGCTCTCTTTTCCTGGGAATTGTTTGGGGTGCAAAGCCTTGAATTGCTTCACCCCAGGTGCTTCTGCCTCTGGACGGTTCATTAAAAGAGCAGTCTGCTGCTGCTGTCCTTCCAGGAGGCTGCAGATTGCCTCAAGCAGAATCGTCTGCTCATTGATCGGAGCAGGGACGGCAGGTGTGATTGGTAGTAGTGGTGGAGTGTTGTTGAAGTTGGTGCCGGTGTTGTTCGGGGAATCCATAACCCTGAATGAAAAATTTGGATTAGGACAGATTCAAAATATATGAAATGATTCAAGGAACATGAATTGTAAAGAATGTTTTAGTTGCTAGTTCTTGTGTTATATTGCTTAGGTTGTTCACGCAGAACTGAACTGCATGGTAGTGTTCCAAACAGGTCTGACCTGCACGGGCCCCCAACAAAACCTGTCATGCCCCGCTTCCCGGTGTACGGTGAAGGGGACGGGACTGGCCGCTACGTATTTACTCTGAAGTAAATACGCTAAGCGTATCTAAGCAATATGAATGATATATATACAAGAGACAAAAGATATATGTAGGGTGTTTTTCGTCACCCCATTGAGATCGGAATACGCGCACGCTTGTCAGGTGTACTACAGATTCCCCCTGCCTAGGGTTGGCGGGGGTTTATTGATTGTGGAGATCCGAATCTCCGGCAACCGCGGACTAAGCTGCCGTTAATTACCCCTCGCCTTTGGTGCGAGGGAACCTCCGATTGACGGGTTAAATTGCTCATGCGAACTCAATGTGCAGTGTTGTGTTTTGGAGGGGTGGCTTGGATATATTGGGAGCCACGCAGAGTTTTTATAGGGGTCCCGCTACACGAATAGTGGGCTGGGGGTCAAGGGGGCTAGCAGCTCCCTTGCGGGATGCGGGGCAGCGCCCCAGCCTAAATTTTTTTTGAGAGGGACAGTGTTATAGAGTATGTGTGTGTGTGTATGTATGTATGTATATATATATATATATATATATATATATATATATATATATATATATATATATATAAAGGGAAAGGGCATCCAAAGGATGCATGGGGGCTAGCGCCTCGCGTGCATGGCACACAGGCGCTGGGCGCGAGCGCTCTGAGCGTAGGCACACCACGTGCTCGGCATGTGGGCGCTAGCGCACAGGGCGCTGGGCGCACCACGTGCTCGGCATGTGGGCGCAAGCGCACCACGTGCTCGACACGTGGGCGCAAGCACTCGGGGCGCACTACGTGCTCGGCACGTGGGCGCAAACGCTCTGGGCGCTGGGCGCACCACGTGCTCGGCACGTGGGCGCAAGCGCTCTGGGCGCTGGACACTGGGCGTCAAACAGAAAGGGGACTTTGGTCCCTGCACTGGGAGCTGTGCTCCCGATTTGTGGAGTTAAACTTCTAAAAAGTTTAGAAACGATCAAAAGGGGTTGCTTTGTTTCTCCCTTTGGTTCTGGATCTTCCCAATGTGGGATTTTTGGAGATGGGTCTCCTCCTTTCTCCTCTGTTAGCTGGGTCTTGAAGAACAAGAAGTATGAGATTTTAAAAATCTTTTATTTTAACGATCTGATGGGAGATCTGAGTTCCCCTTTGTGGGTTTTGTGGTGAAAAACTATTTAGTTTTATAAAAGGAAGAGTAAAACTCTTGATTTAATTCAAAAGAAAAAAGAAGGTTTTAGAACCTTGAGGAAGGAGAAAGATCTCAGATTTGGATTCTTTTGGAGAGAGAAAGAAAAGTTGTTGGGATATTTTCATTATCCTTGCCTTTATAGGCTATACACTTTACATATAGCCCCTTAGGCTTTACAAAATGGTATTTTGCTCATCCCATGGCTCATGTGCCATTTCTTTTTAAACATAAGCCATGGGCTTTACAAAAATTTGGCTTTATGGAAATTTTCTTACATTTATTCATAACATAAAATACAAGAAATACAACAAAATTTTGGCATGGGGGGAGGCTGGCCGCTTCATGTTCGGGCTCGCTCCGGGCATTGGCCCACTTGACCTGGGCTTGGGCCCACCCGCCTTGGGGGTTGACTTTGATTTTGACTTGGTCAACCGGGGTGTAAATTTTTACCCCAACAAATTGCCCCCCATCAATAAATGCACACAACATATGTAGGTCGAGTGCATGAAATTGATGGATCTTCTTTCACGTGGAGGCGACTTGATTCGGTTCCTAATTTTTGGGAAGCTGGCACTGCCCTTTTTACGACATGGACGGTCGATACTTGACGTGTCTCTGAGATGGATTGTCTGGTTGACTTGATTCCGAGGCGGAGCATTATTCCGACGAGGAGGTCGTTGCAGCCCTTTTAGCAACGTGGACGGTCGGTGCTGCCCTTTTAGCGACGTGGACGGTCGATGCTTCCCTTTTAGCGACTTGGACGGTCGGTTCTGCCCTTTTAGCGACGTGGACGGTCGATACTGCCCTTTTAGCGACGTAGACGGTCGGTGCTGCCCTTTTAGCGACTTGGACGGTCAGTTCTGCCCTTTTTGCGACGTGGACGGTCGATTCTTCCCTTTTAGCGACGTGGACGGTCGGTGCTGCCCTTTTAGCGACTTGGATGGTCGGTTCTGCCCTTTTTGCGACTTAGACGGTCGATGCTGCCCTTTTTGCGATTTGGACGGTCGATGCTGCCCTTTTTGCGACTTGGATGGTCGGTTCTGCCCTTTTTGCGTCTTGGACGGTCGGTGCTGCCCCTTTTGCGACTTGGACGGTCGGTTCTGCCCTTTTTGCGACTTGGACGGTCGGTACTGCCCTTTTTGCGACGTGGACGGTCGGTTCTGGATTTGACTTGCTCCGCTTCTTGCGGTGTCAGGGATGAAGTTGACTTGTTTCCAAGGTGGAATTTGATTCTACCAGGGAGGTCATTGGTTGTTTTACTGATTTGATGTGATTTGGATTGATATCAGCACCGTTACACTGGAATATGGTACCAGGAGCGAATCATCATCTGTCATGACAGGATTTGGGGATTTTGGCTTTGGTTTGGCATCAGCATCGCTACACTGGAATATGGTACCAGGAGCAAATCATCATTTGCCGTGAGGGAATTTCCCCCGTATCCAGTTTAACGACTTAGGGGTCATCTGTTCCCAGTTTAACGACTTAGAGGTCATCTGTTCCCAGTTTAAAGACTTAAGGGTCTATTGGATTGGAGTTTGGAATTTTGGGGTTAGGGTAGGTATCAGCGTTGCTAACACTGAAGCACATATGCCAGGAGGAATTCATCATTTGCCTTTTCCTTTTGGGAAGCGTTGGCTTAAGAGACAGGTTTAGGTCCTTATCACCTAAGGCTTTTCAATTTTATGAGCCGTAAAGGTATCATAAAAGCATTTTCTCCCCACGAGTCGAAAGGATCTCGTAGGTTCACTTTCTCCTTAGGAGTCGTGGGGACTCCCAAGTGTGTTTTTCCTTTGTGAGTCGTAAGGATCCCACGAAGGTGTTTTCTTACGAGTCGTGAGGATCCCGTAAGTTGGTTCTCCTCATGTATCGTGAGGACACATGAGTGGGTCTTCCAAAATGGAGCATAAGTCTAATGGCGAAGACCGGCCGCTGGACTGGTGATTGCGGTGGGGTATGGGTATGATGAGAATTATTTGAGCCTGTGGATTGTATACGGTAGTCGATTTGGGGACTAACCGTAGAGCCGGGATAATTTTGAGAAATTGGGTTTTGGTTGGCGTCTGCATCGCTGCACTGGCATATGATACCAGGAGCGACTCATCATTCACCGTTTGGGGACTTGGAATTTGGATCTTGTTTGGCATCAGCATTGCTGCACTGGAATAATGCCAGGAGCAACTCATCATTTGCCCCGGGAGGACTTGGGATTTGGTTTTTGGGTCGGCATCAGCACCGCTAACACTGAAACGTAATGCCAGGAGCGACTCATCATTTGCCATTTCCCGTTGGGGAGTGATGGCTTAGGAGACAGGTTTAGGTCCCTATCACCTAAGACTTTTCAATTTTATGAGCCGTAAGGGTCTCATAAAAGCATTTTCTCCCTACGAGTTGAGAGGATCTCGCAGGTGTATGTTCTCCTTAGGAATCGTGAGGATTTCTAAGTGTGTTGCTCCTTTGTGAGTCGTAAGGATCTCACGTAGGGATTTTCTCCTCACAAGGTCGAGAGGACTTTGCGAGTGTATTCCACCTCTTTTCACGAGTTCAAACTCGCCGGTAGTCCTGCTGTTTTTACTCATGGTGCCCTTTCGGGTTTTCATCCGTGCCCGTTTTGCTTGTGGACATACCGTTTTCTTTTCTTTTTTTTGCCGCTGGTGGGACTTAAAAATTAGTCTCACCGGAAGGATTTGGGAGAGATAGGGACCGTTTACGTCCGTGGATTGTATACGGTTTTGCAGGATGTATGATCCAGACCGTAGGGCTGGTGTGCTTAATTCTCCTGCGACTTGGAGCATTCACGCGTAGTATTTCTGAGATATCGGCCATTGATGGATGGCATGGGCCTTTCTTTCTCGGAACCTATTAGTTGGTAGGATCCTCCGTCGAACACTTTCTCAATGACGTATGGTCCTTCCCAGTTTGGCTTGAATTTTCCATTGGCATGTCGATTGGGGATGATCGGTCTTTTGAGGACCAACACCAATTCACCTTTCTTGAAAGCGCGGAGACGGGTTATCTTGTCATAAGCCCGTGACATTTGGGATCGGTATAGCTCTAGATTTTGCTGCACAACGAGCCTCTTTTCTTCGAGGGCGTCGAGCTCTTCAAGCCGAAGGAGCACATTTTCCTCCTCCGTCAACTCGTGCTGAACGACCATTCTTAAGCTTGGAACTTCGACTTCGAGGGGGAGGACCGCCTCCACTCCAAAGAGCAATGAGTATGGAGTGGACCGAGTTGGAGTACGGTGCGTGGTACGATATGCCCACAACGCCTCGTGAAGTTTGAGATTCCAGTCTCTCTTGTTGGCTGAAGCATTTTTCCTCAGGAGCTTGCATAGAATCTTATTGAAGGCTTCGGCTAGCCCATTGGCTCTTGAATTATAGATGGAGGAATATCTCCAGTCTATCTTGTGCTGAGTAGCGAACCTTGCGACTTTGAAGCTCTTGAAAGAGGGTCCGTTGTCAGATATGATTCTTCTTGGTGTACCGAAGCGGTATAGAATATTATGCTGGAAGAACATCAGAATATCTTCTGTCTTGACTTCTTTTGGCGGGACAGCTTCAGCCCATCTGGAGAAATAGTCAGTTGCGGCCAATATGACCGGTGGTCTTTGGATGACGGAGGATCAATTGGACCAACTATGTTGGTTCCCCAGACTTCGAAGGGACACGACGCCACCGTAGGATGCAACGGATTGGGGTGCTTGTGAATGAAATCACCGTGAATTTGGCAGATATAACATTTCTTTGCATGCTCTCCGCAATCCCGTATCATGGTGGGCCAGTAATACCCAAGCCGTTTAATTTGAAGTCGCATCTTGGGGCCGGACTGGTGAGCCCCGCAGACGCCTGAGTGAACTTCTTTCATAACCTTTTAGGTTTCGGCTAATGACAGACACCTGAGCCAGAGTTGGTCATATGACCTGCGGTATAGCGTGTCATTTACCAACACGTATCGGAGAGCTCTCTTCTTCAGCTGAACCATCGCAGATTTTCCTTCGGGCAGCTTGTCGTATCGGAGGTACTCTATGAAGGGTTCTCTCCAATCGGGCTCGTCTTGGATGATCGAAGCTTCTTCGGCAGGACTGCTCTTCTGTTCCGCGCTTTCCTCTTCTCGTAGAGAGACTAGGGGTAGAATTTGCTGGCTCCTGACTGTGATCAGACTTTCGTCCATGTTAGGATCAGCCAGCTCCTTGGCTAAGCGAGCGAGTACGTCAGCCTTTCCATTCAACGATCTAGGGACTCTCATTAGTTCAATGTGAGTGAACCGTTTCATGAGTTCCACCACTCGGCTTCTATATTGAGCTAACTCAGGTTTGTATATCTTATAGTCGCCGCTTACTTGGTTGACGACAAGCTGAGAGTCACCGTAAACCCGTATCCGAAGGATTTCCATTTCTATGGCGAGCTCCAGACCAGCTATCAGAGCTTCATACTCTGCTTCATTGTTTGTTCGAGGCTTAGTGAGAGCAAAAGAACGCCGTAGGGTTCCCATTGATGGCGTGATGAACACCAACCCTATCCCTGCTTTTATCTCCGGGATGCTTGATTTACTGGAGGTCTTTATTGATGAGGCTCCATCGAAGTAGAGCTCCCAACATGGCTCATCTTCCTCGAGGTGCAGCTCTTGTTCGTCGGGTAACTCACAATTTAGCGGCGACCCTTCTGGTATAGGATGAGCGGCGAGGAAGTTTGCAACAGCTTGCCCTTTCACTGCTTTCTGAGGAGTATAAACTATGTCAAATTCAAGTAACATGACAGCCCATCTTGACATTCTACTGGCTAGACTTGCTTTGGTCATTAAGTGTTTGAGCGGGTCGACCCTAGAGATCAGCATAATCCGATGAGCGAGCAGATAGTGCCTCAGCTTCTTCACAGTGAACATCAGAGCTAGGCATTGCTTTTCAATCGGGGAATAGTTGTGTTCCGCCTCGACTAAATTTCGACTGAGGTAGTAGAGGGCATTCTCTTTTCCCTCCTCGTTGTTCTGAGCAAGGAGTGCACAGAGTGACTCATCCAGCGCGGCGGTGTAGAGAATCAGTGGTTTATTTGGAATGGGAGCGGCCAGCACTGGAGGGTGCAACAAGTACTGTTTGATGCTTTCGAACACTTCTTGACATTCGGCATCCCAGACAAAAGGGGCTCCTTTCTTCATGAGCTTTGAGAAGGGCCTACATCTCCTCGACAAATTTGAGATAAACCTCCATATATAAGCAAGCTTGCCTTGAAAAGATTTTAGCTCCGTCAGACTCTTCGGAAGGGGCATCTCCATGATGGCCTTTATCTTGGACGAGTCAACTTCAATCCCTCGATGTCGGACCATGAAGCCCAGGAATTTTCCCGATGACACGCCAAAAGCGCACTTCAGAGGATTCATTTTCAGATCGTACTCTCTCCGTCTGGTGAGAACGGTCCTAAGATCTTGGATGTGATCGGCCTTGGCCTTAGTCTTGACGACCAGATCATCAACATAACATTCGACGGCTTTATGAATTAGGTCATCAAAGATATTGGTAATCGCCCTTTGATATGTAGCGCCTGCGTTCTTCAGTCCGAACAGCATCACTTTGTAGCAGTATATTCCGATCGGGGTTCGAAATGTTGTGTGCTTCTCATCCTCAGGCGACATCTTGATCTGATTATACCCAGACGAGCCATCCATAAAAGTGAACAGCTCGTAATTTGAGGTGTCATCGACCATCATTTCCATGACCGGTAGTGGGAAGTCGTCTTTAGGACATGCCTTGTTGAGGTTCTTGAAATCGACACAAACTCGGATCTGCCCATTTTTCTTCTTCACTGGGACTATGCATGCGATCCAGTCCGCATATGTCTCTTCCCTGATGAAGCCGGCATCGATGAGCTTCTTGGTTTCCTCGATGAACTTTTCTTCTAGTTCCCTTCTCATTCTTCGAGGAGCTTGTTTGACTGGCTTAGCATCAGGAGATATAGCCAGTTTATGCACGGCCACTTCAGGGGAAAGTCTTGGCATTTCTTTATACGTCCACGCGAAGCAATCGACGAACTCGTGCAGCAGGGCGATTATCTGCGCTTTCATTTCCTCTGATAAGAGAGCTGATGTAGGTTGGCCTTGGATTATCGGGCGTTCCTAAGTCAATCTCGTCTAGTTCGTCGAAGGTTGCTTGTCCGCCATCTTCGAGCTCCTTAGGAGCTTCTTCTGGCTCGGCTAGCTCGTCTTCATCATTTGACTCTTCGCTGGCTTCCCCAATATGGATCATGTAGCATGCCTTAGAATCCGGTTGAATGAAGCTTATGCCCCGTCTATCTGGAATTCGTTCATCGATGAGTGCTCGGACCTGGGGCGGATGCCATAGCCCTTCATAAAACTTTGCTTCAGACTCCGTTTGATATAACCGGCATCCGCACTTTTTGAAATATTCCCGCATCTCGGGCGCATAGTATCTGGGATTGAGGACGGCTCTTATGCCTCTCTCATATGGAAGGCACGCGACAGACAAATCGTCCGGGTGCACAACAGGATTTGACCCATAAAACAGGATGCCCTTCTGTCCATTATTCCTTCCGGGAACGTAGAAAGTTTTCAGCTGGTCCACGGTGGAGACTGACAATGTATCGAGCTCTTTGCACATCTATTCCGGCACCCTTATGAAAGTTAGGGGCCTTTCTGCAATTTCGAAGGTCTCTTGTAGTTTTGTTTGTTGCATAGGGGTCCAATCTGCACAGCTGTTGCACGACAGGTCCTCTTCCTCTGACTCTTCAATGTCGCTACCAAGATGAGGGCGGACTTTGCTGCTAGATGGGGCTTCAGTAACAGATTCGTCCGTATCGCTACCGAAATGAGGGCGAGTTTTACGAAAGGAAGGACTTCCAGCGTCGGACTCATCAGTGTCGCTACCAAAACGCGGGCGCACTTGGGCGTTTTTGCTTTTGAAAGTGACAGCCGGCTCAGACTTGCTTTTGAGTTTCGGGGCTGTTCTATCCTCAGTCAGTTATGGCTTAGCATTTTGGTGGTTCATAAAGTACTGAGAATCTTCATATCGGACTTCATGCACACCGAACGGCTGGATGTCTCCGTCAATACGTCTTTCTTCGCCATTTTTAGTATACTTCATGCATTGATGGAGAGTTGACGGAACGATGCCGTAATCGTGGAGCCACGGCCGTCCCAAGAGAATTTTATAAGACGTGTCGGCGTCGATCACGTATATCTTAACTTCAGTTTGCAAATCCCCGAATTTGATTAGCAAAGCTATAGACCCCAGAACTTGCTGGCAGTTTTGGTTGAAGCCTTGAATGACAATCCTTTCCCTTGACAGGTGTCGGACGTCCATTGACAAACTCTTCAGTGTCCGCAAGTTCATGATGTTCACTGAGGACCCCGGATCAATCAATATGCGATTAATTCGATCTTCGTCGCTGTACCCGGTCACGTAAAGCGGCCGATTATGCTTAGCCGTTCCCAGTAACAAGTCTTCGTCCTTAAACGTGACTTCGGCGGCATGCAAAGTGTACCGGGCTTCTTTCATATTAATTTCCGCAAAACGAGCCTGATACCGCTCGGGGTTTTGTAGAGCGTGAATGAGAACATCTTTAAGCTCCTTAGATAGAACCAAGGCATCGTAGATGCTAAGGAGAGACGGAAGCTTTCGGAGGTGAGCCAAAACATTATAGTCTACTAAGGAAGGACTCGAATCTTCATGAGCAAGTTCTCTGCCATCTTCTTTATTAGCGACTTGTTTTTCCTTCCCTTTTGGGGCGTGTTTCCCCCAATCAGAGCAAAACTCTATTTTGAATTTCAAAATTCAAAAATTGAAGCAACGCTTCAGATCCCGTACGCTGCGTGCTGCGTGCCACGTGTCAAGAGCAGACACGCCAGGGTCAGGAGCGCTGCGCCCTAAGCAGCGCACCCCCAATCAGAGCAAAGCTCTATTTCAAAATTCAAAATTTAAAAGTTGAAGCAACGTTTCAGATCCAGCGCTCTGCGCTGCGTGCCACGTGTCTAACACGGGTGCGCTAGCGCAGTTGCGCTGCGCTGCGCGCCACGTGTCGAACACGGGTGCGCTCGCGCAAGGTGCGCCAGCGCTGGAATTAAAAATTCCCCCACCGTCAGATCAAAAGATCTACTAATAATAAATTATTAATTAATTAGAACTAAAGTTCTTTTATGAAATGATTTTTCAATCTTATTGAAACAAGAAGATTATTTTCTGTAAAACAGAAGCCTTATGATCAAAGATCCAACGGTGGGAAATATTCTCAAATCAATCAGAGAAAGATCTCTTAAAACTGACTTAACAAATCATTTGGCCCTATAAAAAGGACCTTAGACTTCAAATCTAAAAAAAAGAGAGAAGACAGAATACAGAGAAGAAAAGAGAGAGAGAAACCCTCTGCAAAAAAGAGCAAGCTCTTAGAAAAAAAGAAGATTTTTCTTCATCTTCAAGGTAAAAAAGAACTATGTTCTTAAATAATAGAGATGAAATCATCTCGTAAAAAGAAGAAACATCTTCTAAAAAGATCTTAGATCCATAAAAAGAATAAGGTCTTTAATTTAAAAGAAAAGATAAAAAAGAACTGATCATAAAAAGACTAAAAGAAGTATTTACTTCATTCACAGATCTTTTGATCTATAAAGGCAGAGCCTTTTATAAAAAAACAAGAACTTTTGTTCTTGGATCTTGAGGAAAAAGCCTCCTTTGAAGAACATAAATTTGTTCTTTGATCTTAAAATTGATCAAATGCTCTTTGCGCTATTGAAAAGTGCCTTGCACTCTTGAACTGCGCTTTTGTGCTCCCCAGACTGGCGCTCAGCGCTAAAACCTGCCACGTGTCAACCAGAGACACAATCTGCGCTTTGCGCTTCTAAAACAGAGCACTGCGCTCATGGAATGGCGCTCAGCGCCAAGCGCGCCACGTGTCACTCACTGGTGCGCCAACAGACTAGCGCAATGCGCTCATAAATTAAAAGCGCAACGCGCTAACAAATTAGCGCTTAGCGCTAAGCGCGACACGTGTCCTCTTCGTGTGCGCAATGCGCTATTTGACTGGCGCAAAGTGCCTGGCGCACCACGTGGCGCACTGTCAGAATAAGCTCTGTTTTTGATGAATGCTATGCATTCAATACAAGACAAAAATGTCAGAGCCCAATGCCTAGCATTATTAAAAAGGGCTGAGCCCAAATAAAGACTTAATAGCCAGAACAAAAACAAAATGTTAAAACATTTTAATTGGACTTAGCCCAGTTCTGGTCATAAGTCCTCAACTTATATTAAACTGAGCACATCTGCTCATAAATATCCAACAGATGTTAGTCTCAAACTGTGCTACAGATCTTTCAAACAATCCACCTTGGTTTAAGGGTACATCTCTTCTCTCCATTGATATTTGTCGTTGTAATTCCTCAACGTCTTCAAAGAGGTGACGGGTCCCGACAACCACACATTTCACGGACTGTGGGGTCCTTAAACTCATGGACTATGATGTCCTTAACCTCGACCGCGGTGTCTTAAAACTAACAGCCGACTGTGGGGTCCTTAAACTCACGGACTATAATGTCCTTAACCTCGACCGTGATGTCTTAAAACTAATATCGGATTATAGGGTTGTCACGCCCCGCTTCCCAAAATACGGAAAATGAGGGATGACTAGGCCAGCCATGCTCCTACGGTCAAGGAATAATCCCGCCGTAGTCACACTTCGGCTTCTAGCATTACATGGTAATCAGTAAACAAAGCACAACAGTAAAGGAAACACATCACTAAAATATTACATCAAATTCCATTGTTCACAAATTTATAAATAAACAAGAAAAGAACTACTAACCAAGTTCGAATACACGATCTCTTTAGGGAAAGCAGAAAAGAAGAAAAGGGTACTCCAGACTAGATCTCCGCCAGCTCGAAAGGTAGATCCGACTCCTGCGCTGGTTCTTCCTTGAGGTCTGAGCATGCATACTCAGGTCGTCAGAGCGACGTAATAGCAATTTTATAATAATGACATGAAACATGCAAATAAGGTAATAACAGTGAAAGTAAAATGCGGATAATCACTATGTCACTAAATGATGCAAAGTATGATCTGTGTCCCTATCGGTCTCTAAGTCATGTTTGAAATTGTATAGTGGAAAGGAATCATGTTTAACGGGAGTCTCGTACATACCCGAGAGAACGGCCCATACGCCCGGGACATAACCCTGTCAGCCGGATCGCTAGATCCTACCTAATATATATAAGAATCACTGTTCGAATGATCATCCTCTAAAACACGGTCCCGCTAAATACGATGCTCTTTTCACTTCGATTTTCCCTTTATCCCCAGGTTTATACTATTGATGATTATGATTTAGTCGTGTACAAGTATGCACCAATAGCACGGTTTTGTCACTGTTCACTGTATTAATCACTGTCACGAATCATTCACTTTTCCATTGGCGTACTTGACACTCCTAAACCAATATCATTCATGCATGATAATGCAATGTCCACTGAATAATAACGCGCACTATCAATATGTATATGGCAATTGGGTAAGGTATGTATATTTATGCAGTTAACAAGTTATGTATAATATGGACTATGATGCACTGCATGAGCTTACAAAAATTGCAGTAATTCATATGTTCTGAATTCAGTGAAATGTTACAAGTAAGGTAATAAGTACACTCTGTCAGAAGTTCAGAAAAATTGGTTTCAGTACAATCGGATTTCTGGTATTCAAGTTACAGCCGTTTCAATTTAAGTGCTTGCTGCAGGAAATTCAGTTTCTGAACTGAACGTCCGTTTCGCGGCACAATTTTCACCCAGTTGGGATCAGAATTTAGCGACGCTACAGTTGAATGAAAATTAGGTATTTTAGTAAGGTTTTCAACGCAATAGACGGATTCTCAATCGCGTCTATACGTCAGAAGTTATGCACTGTTCAACACTAGGGTATCAGTTCTGTTTCTGTTTGGGACTGCTATGCGTCCTGATCTTTTAAATTGCAGTTTAAATATTAAACGACGATATAAAGGGGTGAAATCACTTGAGTTATTTATATAACAGATTTATCTTTAATAAAATGTAGGGTTCCGCAACATACAAGTTCAGACAGCGAAGGGGTGAGCATTACGAGACAGAAAACAACACCCATAGCTGCTCTGGACTGCAGTCCAGAGCCGCTCTCCGAACCAATTCTCGTCATAATTTTAGTACAGAAACAATTAAGAACTTGTACAGGGTTACAGGTCGTCGAGTTGGCTTCGATTTGATCCCTCGAATGCAACATTTCAATGTTACACAATTAATTGTGATTTAAACAAGTTTCAGGTGCGGGAATTTCTCAGTTTTAACGGGTGTAATTGCGGGTTTCGTTTAAGCCAGCAACAATCATATTTTTCAGTCAAATTTCTACACAATGTTCATTGGAAGATGGGATAGAATATGCAATCGAGTTCCTTCAATTTAAGAAAAGGTTTTTGTTCGAGTTTTGCATCGAACACATACACTGTTATGAGTCGCACTAAATGTTCATGTGAATTTTAACGGTATTTCAAGTTCTAGTAAAATAAATAGCATGAAGCAAGTAGTTAACTTGCCTGGAGACGCTTTGGCGATGCACGAAAGTGGCAACGGCACGAACGCGTGATGAACGGCATGGTTTGTGTTCGCGGCCTCGGCTTGTGTTTCGGGTTCGTCGTCGGAGTTGCCCGGAGATGGCTCGTGTTCGCTGGAAGCGGAGGGGGTTGCTCTGTGGATCTCCTGGGACGTATTGGGGTCGGCGATGGTCGGCGGTGTAGCTCCGGCGATGGGCAGCAGTAAGGTTTGAGGTTGCAGCGAGGGTTTGATGTGGGTTTTGGAGAGAGAGATAGTGGGGCTCGGGTTTGGAGTGATAGTGATGATGCTGAGGATGTAGGGGTGTCGACGAGGTGGTTCAGGTGCAGTGGGGGCTCGCCGGCGTCGAGGTGCATGTGGTGGCCGAGATGGGTATAAGGGGCTCGAGCTCGGTTGAGGGGTGCTTGGTCGAGGGGGTGAGTCAGGGGGCTCTGTTGATGGAGAGAAGAGAGCGAGGGAGGTAGGATGAAGGGGTTGTAGTCGTCGGCGGCGGCGGCGGCGAGTGCAGTGGGTTCGAAGTTGGGAGTTGGGAGAGGAGAGTATGGGTTGGAGAGTGAAAGGGATAGAGGAGAAGTTTGAGACGAGAAGAGGTTGAGGGGCTCTCGGTCGTGGTCGGGGTCGCGGGGACGTGGGGCAACGACGCGATCGTGGGCGAGGCGACGTGGGTACGCGCGGGGGAGAGGAAACAAAAAGGAGCAGGAAATGGACGTGGGGGAAGAAGAAGAGGGTAATGAAGCGGGTCGGGTTTGTGGGGTTGCAGGCTAGGCCGAAGGGATGTGGGAAGCTGGGCTGTGGAATTTTTAAGATTAATTCATTTGGGAATAAAAGGAGTGTTGGGCTGGGTTTGTATATATATATTTAGTTTAAATTTTCAGTTGGGCTGGGGATGTAGAAACGGGCTTGGAGTTATTTAATTAATACTAAATTTTGTTTGGGCTGGTTTAAATGGTGGGAAATTATATATTTGGTTTTAATTTTGGGTTTTGATTTTAATGGTTTGGGAAAAGAAACAATTATTAAAAACCTAGCAACCAATTTCCCACAGAATTACGAGGAAAAGGAAAACATCGGGGAACTAGGAAAATATAGGAAGATTTTCATTGATGGAAACAGGGATTTACAGGGGTCCTCAAGCCCACAGACTATGATGTCCTTAACCTCGACCGTGATGTCTTAAAACTAATATCGGACTATGGGGTCCTTAAGCCCATGGACTATGATGTCCTTAACCTCAACCGTGATGTCTTAAAACTAACATTGAACCGAGATGTCCTTAAACTAATTATCGACCGCAACGTCACTAAACTAATTATCGACCGCAACGTCACTAAACTAAACAATAGAGCCCAATCGCTCTCTTGTCGGATCTAAACGGTCCCGTTAAGTCGATCTTTGTCTAAAATTAGACTAACGTATCCTTAACAAACGTTTAAGTTAATCTTAGTCTTAAATGAGGCTAACGTATCCTTAAACCCAAACCCCCCAAAACCCAAATCTAAGAAAGATACGGATTTGGACTAGTCCACGCCCTACGGGCGACAACATAACTTAGTCTCCGTATACAATCCACGGGAAACCAAACACAAAACAAACACCCACGACACGAAGTGACCATATGGAGAAGGAGAAAGTTGTTACCGCGATGCGGTAGCGTAATTAACTGCAGGGGCTTGCGCCTGTTGGGAAGAGCGTCCCCATAATCAAAAACCCTTCAAACGAGGGGGAATCTGACGAAATCTGCTACATCGACCGCATCCGTTTAAACCTTCGATACATGGTGCCATAAATCAACTTGGCATCTTCGGAGAGGTGGACGGATAGCACCAATTAGCATCTGCCCCGAAATTCTGGCAAGACGTCCGCCGCGTCTCCGCCGCATCTTTCAGAGGGGAACAGATTTTGGCACGCCCGGTGGGAACTTTTTCTCTTTCCACTCCACACTTCGTGTGTCGTGTTCGCGAACCAATCGCGGTTTGCTAATGGTTTCCCTTGGGTTTCGAGGTACTAAGATTTGGTGTTTTGCTTGGTGCAGAAAGCAAAGGATCAATGGCGTTCACTTGCGAAAAGTGTTCCAACTGCAATTGCAACCCACACTCTGCCTCATATGGAGGCATAGCCTACGGGCCTCAAGCGGCTTCGCTGTTCACAATGCCAGTGGAACATGTCACCCAAGCCACCACAGGATTGTTTTTCGGGACCATATTCCCACCAACGAGCTTCAGCATTCTTGTACCAGCACCGGAAGCTCCCAAGAAGTCGGTCTTCGATCGGCTTGCTACTACCACGACCCCTCTCAACGGGTCGTCCAGCTCCAACTCCTCGGTCTTCGCCAGACTGAGCCTAAACTCCGATGGGCCTGCCAAGAAGCCCATGACACCTGAAGTGGCCATCCCAAAGAAGATAACCAACCCTGTTCCCGAAGTCGTCAAGGCGGTTTCTCCTACCAAAGGGTCAGTTTTTACAAGACTGACTGTTCCGGTTCCCATTACGGTTCCTGTCCCTGCTCAGAAGTCTGTTTTTGACCGGCTGGATACTGCTTTTCAACGGACATCAGTCTTCAAGAGGTTGACGCCAGCAACAACCCCTACCTGGATAGGGGCAAAGATAAAGCCGTCCCCATCGCCGAACCAACCCCAACAGCTCGACACGCTCGATGTCGCCACTGGCGCCGAGTAAGGAAGGCCGGGGGCAACTCCCCCTCTGGGCTAACTCCACCGGCTCCAACGGTGGAAATTAATGTTGCCGTTCCAACCGGAAACAGCTTTGAGCTGCTGAACAAGGTGCGCAGGAATTCGCCTACCACCGTATTAAAAAGATCTCCTCCACTGGTAGAGACTGTCGCAGAAGCAAAACCGGAACAGCCCCCTTAGCGGCTGTCTTCCAAAGTTTACAAAATCTGGCGACAAGTCCGAGAGTCGGTGGTTGATCAAGACTATCCCCGCCGGCAGAAGAAGCTGAAGGTCCGACAGGAAGAAAACCGTCTTGTTAAGCCACAGAAAGCAATAGCTACTTGGGTGCCCACTGCAACGGCCCCCTCAACTTCGACCGCTCATAAGAGGAGAAGGCCGGAGAAAATCCCCATGCCTGCGACAAATGTCAAAGGCATTAAGCCCAAACGCCCTAAGTCTGGGGGCATGGTGGTGCATACCGTCTACATGGCATCCGGGAAGGAGGATAGCCGCGCTTCTACGGGCCACCGACCGCTCACCCGATCCATCACGAGAGCTCAGGAACAGCAGCAGAAGAAACTTCAGGAGATGCTGACTGCGATGGCCGCACTCACCGGACCAAAAGAAAGCCTGGAGGCATCATCAGAACAGCGTCACGAACACGAGACTGATGCTGAATTCCTTCGGAGAATGCTCGAAAAGAAGGACAAGGAGGCTGCGGAACAAGCGGCCAATATAAAGCAAATGGCCCTTCTATTCCAGGATATGGTGAGCATGATGATCCAGCCGGACCCTCCAGCCGAAGATGCTCCAGTAATAATTGAAGATGACAGAGGAGAAACATCGAATCCTCTGCCGGCTCTGTCAACAGCTAAGGAGGAAACTATTTCCAAGTCCGCCCTGAATGATTACATCGCTCAGCAGATACGAGTTCACCAGGCAAATGAAGCGGCTGGGAAAATTATTAGAACTGGGCGACCGTATCAGGCTGGTATGATCAGATAAAGTACCCGCCGGGTTACACGATCCCGAAGTTGCATGTGTACAAGGGGACAGGAAATCCCCATCAACATGTCGCTCAGTTCAGGGCTCTTTGTGGCAATACCGGTGGCGATGATAAACTGTTGCTTCGCCAAATCGTCGGCAGCTTATCGGAGACGGCGTTTGAATGGTACTCCGAACTTCCAAATGACTCTGTCAAAACTTTCACATAAATGGAGTTGTTGTTCACCCAGCGATTCACAAGTTCTAGTGAACGCACCTCGATAACGGCATTGATCAATGCCAGGGTGAAGCCAGGCGAGACGTGGGTTCAGTACGCAATCCGATGGCGGAATATGTGGTCGAAGTGCGAACAGCGCATCGAAGAAGCACCAGCGGTGGGCATGTTCGTGGGCACTCTAGACCCTCATGCAACTATTTCACAGTTCATGATGTTCTTCTAACCGACCACATTCCAGGCTTTAATCGACACGCTAGCCCAGATGGATCAAATGGGTCATAGACTGTCTCCTCCGAAGCCGGAGCCGTGGAACGAGAAGGGTAAAGGGAATGCGATCTTCGTTGCGAACACCCAACAGCAGCCCAGTTCCCCAAAGCTAGCGGATCAACTGGAAGAGAGGCGACGCTATTATAATGAGAAGATGAAGCGTCCTTACTCGTTCCTACGGGACAAAACGAAAAGACTATTCGAGCTGGCGATGCGCAACAGGCTTATCAATCTGCCGAATCCAAGGCGGCCATCGCAACCCGGCGAAGTGAATAATCCCAATTATTACCCTTACCACCAAATGGTAAGCCATCCAATCGAAGATTGCTTCGTCTTTAAGGGATGGATCGAGGATCAGTACCTACAAGGCAAATTTGCGCTGTCTGAGAAGTGGAAAGTAAACCCACCACAACCGCATACTCCTAAGAAGATGGACACACCGGGGACAATGTGCTCTTATGTTGAAGAAGCTCCATGGGAGGTCGCTCTTTCAGCAAAAACTAAAAGAATGCTGAATGATCTCCAGACATGCCCAGCGATTAGGTGGAAGAATCCGCTGGAACCCCAAATCATCGAAGGGATGTTGAAGCCGCGCCCAACTTTAATGATCAGTAGTGACAGCCAAAACTCGCATACCCAGCCGTCGAAATCTTCGAAAAAGAAGAAGAAATCCAAAAGGCCCGTGAAGCCTGGCGACAAGCACCCGGACCTTCAGAAATAGATCGATGCGCTGGAAGAGTATAACCAGAAGGCGCGGACTCCAATCACACTTCAGGAATTTCTCGGCCACGTCCTTGAAGACGAAGATGATGGAAAAGACTTGTCGGATGGATCTGAGGATTACGTAACGAGTTGCCATATGATCTCTCACTCGTCCATAGACGATGAAGAAGCTCCTTGCACCGAAAGACTGAGGGCAGAGCCTAAACCGGAGCTTCCAGGGCTGTCAGACGAAATGATCGACGCATTCCTAAATAAAGCTCTTCTGAAAAGTAAAGCTGATCGGGATCGTGAAGTGGCCATATTTGAAAAGGCCAAACGCCGGCGACTGGACGAAAGAGTCGAGATACTTCTGCCGAATCAAAGGACATCCGTTGCGAGTAGAAACAAGTTTAAGACGAGGAAAAGATTTGCTAAAGCCATATCAATGGGAATGAAGCTACCACCTTCCGAAGAAAACACTCTTGGTGAAGCAGAGATGCATCCTAGCTACTGTCTATATCATCGAAGATCTCGCACCCCATCGAAGAGTACAACGCTTTTAAAAGATGGTGGCAGGGATATGTCGCTCACCGACAACATTTTAAGCAGATGAAACGCAAAACTCGTCGGGAGAAAAGAAGTACGAACGAGGAGTGTTCCCTGATTAAAAATCAGGAGAAGCTTTAGAAGAGGCATCACGTGCTCACACGTGACCAGTTGTCACGTGTTGGCACGTGACGCTCAAAGCAGCGACAAAAAGCACATTCAAGAAAAAGCTCCAGAAAAGGCATCACGTGCTCACACGTGACCAGTGGTCACGTGTTGGCACGTGATGGTTAAGCAGCGGCCAGAGAACAAAGCGCAGAAGAAGAGAAGCCCATTCCAGGGGTCACGTGCCTACACGTGACCAGGGGTCACGTGCCCACACGTGACCGGCTTTAAAAGCCTTATTCTTTAACAGAATTAAATTCTGAGGATAAATCTTTCAAGTCTTTCCAAAATGAAGAAGGATTATCTAAAACTGTTGGATTAAAAATCTAAAGGTGATTAAATATCACCAATTTATGGAAAAATCTTGGACTTGGAAAGATTTCCCCCTAAATCTAACCTAAATAACAAAGAGATATCTTTGGATTTAAAATCCAATGGTGAATAAAATTCACCTAATAATCTAAAGGCCCAGATTAATGATGAAGATAAATCAAATCTCTCAATATACAAATCAAATCTCTCAATGAGAGATTTACTAAGCAGATTGATTCTCTTCCTTCTCCTATAAATAGGAGCTAAGAAAAGAAGAGGAAAGACCTTTGGACCTTTTTTTGATACACACAGAGAGAGAGATATAGAGCCTTTGATTCTCTGCAAAAGGAAAACCTTAGGTAAGAAAAGAAAAGGGAGGCTTAAAAAGAGAATTTAATTCTCAAAAGAGTTTAACTATTATATAAAGAAAAGAACTTAGTTCTTTCTCTGGTGGAGGATCTGTAAAGTGCACATTTCCCCATGAATTGAGAATTTAATTCTCATTGGGTTGAGATCCTGCTATGCAGATCTAAAACAGAGAGGAGGAACTGAGTCTTGAGAATTTAATTCTCACAAAATGATAGGAATTCAATTCCTTTGAGATAAAATTAGGGTTTAACCCTATGTTATAGGAATTTAATTCCTTCAAAATGAACAGAACTAGGGTTTAACCCTAATTGAGAACATAATTCTCTCAAACTCACAGGAATTTAATTCCCTTAAAAAAAGAAATTAGGGTTTAACCCTATTTAAGAATATAATTCTTCAGAAGAAAACAGGAATTTAATTTCTCTAAAGTTTGTGATTAGGGTTTAACACTATGAAGAACTTAATTCTTAAAAGATGAACAGATCTTTAAAACATGCAAAGAACCAGAGTTACGTGCTACCACGTGACCCCCGCAAAGACCCACAGAAAAGAACTTTGAAGCAACACCTCACGTGTTACCACGCGACTCCTGCGAAGATCTATAAAAGAGAACTTTGAGACAATGCCTCACGTGCCCCACATGATCTCTAAAGCACACAAGAGAAAAAGAAACAGAGAAGAGCTCTAGGGCGCTCTCACGTGTCGACACGTGAACCCTAAGGAACATTCTAACAGATCAAAGCGTAAGCCCCCATCACGTGCCCACACGTGAGCCCCCATCATGTGCCCACATGTGATGGCTTTCAGAATCAAAAGTGTTAAACACTTATCTGTAGAACAAAATAAAGGGAAGCAGGGCGCTCTCACGTGCTACCACGTGACCCCTTGGCTGAAGCTCTAACAGATAAACGCCCAAATTCTCATCACGTGACAGCACGTGATACTTTAAAGTATTCAATACTTTTGACAGAACAAAATAGAGGGAATCAGGGCGCTCTCACGTGTCTACACGTGACCCCTCTTGCCTTAGTGCTTAACACTAAATTGAAACCTCTGTAGCCAGTGTTTAACACTGATTTTCTTAGTGTTTAACATAATTTTGAAAACTCTATCTGCAGTGTTTAACACTGATTTCCTTAGTGTTTAACACCAATTTGAAAACTATGTTCCCAGTGTTCAACACTGATTATCTTTTAGTGTTTAACACTAACTTGTTAATCTTATTCCTAGTGTTTAACACTGTTGGTCTCTAGTTTTTAACACTAGCTTTAGCCTAATTGGCTAAGTTTCCAGAGGCAAAGCCTCTCCTTCAATGAACCAACAGAGGGCCAATATCCCAAACATGATTGGACTTAGCCCAAGCTCGCCATAAGTCCTCAATTCAAACTTAACTGGGCCAATGGGCTCATAATATAATAATTGATCTTAGTTTCCAAATTGGACTACAGATCACTTAATCTACCTTGGTTTAAGGGTACATCTCTTCACTCCTTTGATACTTGGCGTTGTAATTCCTCAACGTCTTCAAAGAGGTGACGGGTCCCGATGACCACACATTGATACGGACTGTGGGATCATTAAACTCATGGACTATGAGGTCCTTAACCTTGACTGTAATGTCTTAAAACTAATATCGGACTGTAGAGTCCTTAAATCCACGGACTACGACGTCCTTAACCTTGAACGGAATGTCTTAAAACTAACAACGGACTATGACGTCCTTAACCTCGACCGCGATGTCTTAAAACTAACATCGGACCGTGGAGTCCTTAAATCCACGGACTACGACGTCCTTAACCTTGACCGCAACGTCTTAAAACCAACATTGGACCGCAATGTCCTTAAACTACCTATTGACCGCAATGTCACTAAACTAAACAACAGGGCTCTCCTAATCGCTCTCTTGTCGGATCTAAACGATCCCGTTAAGTTGATCTTAGTCTAGAACTAGACTAACGTATCCTTAACAAACGTTTAAGTCGATCTTAGTCTCAAACGAGGCTAATGTATCCTTAAACACCCCCCAAACCCAAATCTAAGATAATACGGATTTGGACTAGTCCACGCCTTACGGGCGACGACATAACTCAGTCTCCGTATACAATCCACGGGCAACCGAATACGAATCAAACACACACGACACGAAGTGATCATCTGGAGAAAGAGAAAGTTGTTACCGCAATGCGGTATCGTAATTAACTGCAGGGGCTTGCGCCTGCAGGGAAGAGCGTCCCCACAATCAAAAACCCCTCAAGCGAGGGAAAATCTGGCGAAGTCTGCTACATCAGACGCATCCGTTTAAACCTTCGATACACGGTGCCATAAATCAACTTGGCATCTTTGGAGAGGTAGAAGGATAGCACCAATTAGCATCTGCCCTGAATCTCAGGCGAGACCGTCCGCGTCTTTGCCGCTATTCGGAGGGGAACAAGGAGCATAAAAGAACCACCGGTAACTGCCGCATGGTCAACACCAGGGGATCGCAGATTCTCACCTTCGGGAGTGACTCTGACGAATAAATGACTCTTGGCCCTCTTTTCAAAGAGTCCACCTTGGGAAAAATGGAGGAACCAAAGACCTGTGAAAACATTCAGCTACGCAATAGTACGCTACCCGAAAAGAATCTTGGGCCCTCGAACAGTGGGTTGAATAGAAAAGATAAGGGAAAAGAAAAGGTCTCTGAGGATATCACCTTAGATGACCAAGTCATAAAAGAACTGACCGCCAAGGACCCTTCAAAGAAGAGTAAGGTGGACTATAACGTTCTGGCGCACTTGAGGAAGTTACCCTTACAGCTCAGCATTCTCGACGCCCTTTTACTATCAAAAGAAGCATGAGATTCATTGATCAAGGCGCTACAAGAGCCAGAGCAATTCCAAGCTTTTCTTACCGAAGAAAAGATGAAGGACGAGCTGGAGGAAGTACACACAGCCGATATCACTTTCGGTGATGAAGACCTCCTCCTTGGGACATGCGAGCACAACCGTCTCCTCTATGTCTCAGGATACTGCCACGATATAAAGATAGGCAAAATCCTGGTCGACAATGGGTTTTCCGTCAATCTCCTCAACGTGCGAGTGTTGAAGGAAATCTGCATGAGCGTTCAACACCTCGCTCGTGATAAGATCACCATCTCCGGTTTCGACTCTCAGTCATCACGGACCCTCGGGTCTGTAATACTGACGCTGCGCTTCGGGCTGCTTGTCACAGACTTTAAATTTCACGTCATTGACGCTAAGACATACTACAATGCTTTGCTCGGTAGACCTTGATTACATGAGTACAACATTATTCCTTCTACACAGCACCAGTGTATGAAGTACTTTAAGGATGGTCTCGAGTATACCGTAACAGGAGATTTGAACCCATTCTCCATGAACGAAGTCCGCAAGTACGAAGATACAAAATACTTCTTGCCAGATTTCGAGGACACAGAGAGGTGTCACAAACCGGAGAACAAAATTGTCACCACCATTCCGTTATTCGGGAGTGATACTGAGGAAGAAGAAGAGAGAGTTTATTCAGGTCCACCCCAGTACAACAAGCCGGGACCGTCCGCTCCTATGTTGATCTTTGGCAGCGACTCGGAAGATGAGGTCCATGCTATATTCTCTGCTCGGCCTTCAATACAAACATTCGCTGATGAAGAGCAACATTTGCAAGTTGCCATGGTTCCGCCCAAACATCATAAAGAACTAGACGCGCTTGATACCTATAGTGTGGAAGAGCTGCAGACGTTCTATGTCCCTCCCAGGCGAGAAGGTGAAAAGGCGATCCTATTCTACCGATCTGGGGAAACCAAAGGGGAGAAAGAAATCTGGCACGACACGGATCCTACACTTGACAGGCTTCAGCCCATCCGTTTGCCCAGATATTACACGAGCGGACTAAAAAGGCTGTTAAGGCGCCAAGGCGTACCTTTCAAACAGACCGCTCGAAAAGCTAAGTTCTATGACAGGATCTGGAACGTTCTCGGAACTCAGCGCAATTTGCCCAATGGGAGAATGGAAACGATCGGGCTTGGATATGTTCGGTCCAAGAAACGGGAGCTACTCCGCGACTGCTATGTTGTACATGACTTTGATGAAGAAGGGGATGCTCAGTGGGAGAATGCTAACCCTGAACCAGAAAGAGCCCCCGACGTGAAAATGCCTAGTCCGTCGTTCGAAAAACAAATGGACAAGTTTATAAGGGAAGCGGGTCAAAAGGTTCGAGATGACCATAATCTAGAAATGGCCATCTACGAGAAAGCCAGGACACAATGCCTTCTTCAACAGGCCGTGAAAGATGAAAGTGCCCCTCCCTGTCAACCCGTTGTACAAAAGGCACAACGTAGAGGCAGAAACAAACCAAAGAACGGGAAAGGCGTTCGACAGTGACAAAGCGGGTCCAAGTAGTCATGCGATCAGGATCCAGGCAATTCGGATTCATCTCTTATAAAGAAGATGGATCGAGCATACTCTTTTGCCCAAGACAAGACGAAGAAAATACTTGATCTTGCCATAAAACATCAACTGATCATACTCCCGGAGTCCAAGCACCCCGAGCAAGCAGGCGAAGTCTCTCATCCGGACTATTGACATCCTATTGAAGACCGCTTCACCTTCAAGAACTGGGTCGAAGATCAATATCGACAGGGCAGGTTCGCTCTATCCAACAGCTGGAGGGTAACCCCGCCATAGAAGCATGAACCCAAATCCACGAGGGTAGAACCAGATCAACGTCGGTCTTGGAAGCGAGCTCGTACCTGTCACGTGATAACGTTATCAGAAGAAGACCCTGACTGTATGGATAATCTCACCTGGTGTTTCGAAAACAATGATGACGAGGTGATCTCAGAGTTTCCACCGGCACCGAAAGAGGTGGAAGATGGAATACATACCACTGCAGATGAGCTCAAGAAAATTGATTTGGGGACGGCAAGTGACCCGCGGCCGACGTTCGTCAGCGAATTACTGTCTGAAGAAAGGGTGGCTACACTAAAAGACGTGCTTATGCAGCATAGGGATTGCTTCGCATGGAACTATTCTGAGATGCCAGGACTAGACCCAGAGATTGCGGTTCATAAACTGGCAATATCCCCAGACGTTAAGCCAATCAAACAAGCACCAAGGAGAATGCGGCTTGAGCTTGAGATGAGTATCAACGCCGAGGTTAAGAAGTTAATCGACTCCGTCTTCATCCAAGAAGTTCAGTATCCTGATTGGATCACTAACATCGTCCCGGTAATGAAGAAAAATGGGACAGTGCGCATATGTGTAGATTTTCGGGATCTCAATAAAGACTGCCCGAAAGATGACTTCCCAGTACCGGTCACTGAACTAATGATAGACAATACGTCCACTCATGAAGTCTTCTCCTTCATGGACGACTCATCAGGATATAATCAGATAAAGATGCATCCCGAAGACCAAAAGCATACGGCTTTCCGGACCCCTTTGGGTATATTCTGCTACAAGGTAATGCCTTTCGGTCTAAAGAACGCTGGTGCCACCTATCAGAGGGCCAAGATGAAGATCTTTGATGACCTCATACATGAAGTCGCCGAATGCTATATCGACGACCTTGTGGTTAAGAGCAAATCATACGAAGCATTTAGAGCATCTGAAGACCATATTTCAACGCCTTCGTAAATACAACTTGAAGATGAACTTTCTTAAATGCGCGTTCGGTGTTTCCTAGGGCAAATTCCTAGGATTCATCGTCCGACACCGAGGCATCAAGATAGATACATCGAAGATTAAGGCAATTATGGAGATGACCCCGCCGAGGACTCTCAAGCAGTTGCGGTCCCTCCAAGGGAAGCTTGCGTATATCCGGCGATTTATAGCCAATCTTTCGAGCAAGTGTCGTCCTTACAGCCACCTAATGAAGAAGGGAACCCCTTTCGTCTGGGATCGCAAATGCCAAAGCGCGCTGGATGAAATCAAGCAATACCTACAAAATCCGCCAGTACTGGTCGCTCCGGTCAAGGGAAAACCTCTTATTCTGTATACAACCGCCCTTGAAGGCTCCTTGTTAGTTGTATGTATGCCCTAGAGGCCAGTATTGTACAGATGATGTATATTATATTGGATGCTTGGACATATATAGAGATGACTTTCTTGCTCGATATGATAGTATGCTATCGGGTTGCTCTTTATCTTAACATGTACACTTGTCTCTTTAAACTGTCTTATAGTTACATGTTGGTAAAGCCCTTAGGATGTGTACTTGACTACCTGGACTATGATGCAGATCATACTAGTGGGGACATGGTAGTCCATAAGTACATCCTTCAAGGTCCCTAGTCGTGGGTGTATCGAGACGGGGCATCGATATACCATAGTAGACTAGCGTATACGCTTCTCGACCCATGAAATGGGCGATGGATGATCCCACATCCATTGGTGTTTGACATCAGAGATGGTATACGGGTGCTCAGTGAAGACTGGGTACACTGGACGGACTCGCCGAGAACTCCCAGATGGTATAATACCTCACGTCAGATGGCAGTTCTCTGGTGACACTTGTGCAGGTTAGTCTGTAGACCCGAGATCGTTATAGAGTCTTGTGTGATTCCCACTGTGCTTTGATCTCCACCTTACCACGTCCATGAGGGCGTACAAAACGGTGGTCTTTGGGTACAGTCCCGAGTCACATGGAGGCAATGAGCGATAGGAGGGGTTTCGTCTCTCCCGGTATTGGGGGTTGACGTTGCGCTGTGCTCGATTGGCCGTAACAGGAAAGTCCCTGGCCAGGGCTGATCAGAGATTTGCTGGTAAGTGTTACCAGTAGTTTCTCGACCCGTTATGAGCCTCACATCGGCACGACTTATCGGTTATTGGGGTCTGACGTATACCACCCCTAGACTTGATATGCGACATATCAGACGAACAGACCGGACTGTACGGTAAGTGTTACTGGTTGGATTCACAGGAGTGTGAGCGGGCTAGCTCGTCGATCTTCTGATCGCTCAATACCCGGATGGCCGTTACGTTTAGCAGACCGCTTGCGGCTTGTGGGTGCTTGATATGATCATCATCTGCTACCGGCGTATTGACGAGTCTTTAGAGTCTTACACAGAGGTTTCCTGGCTCAAGCGAAACGAAATAGGAGCGTATATGAGATATGTGCGGGACTGAGAATAATACGTGTATGTGATACCGCATTTCATTCTCGCGATGAATGTTTCGATTGGTTGTATGCGATATGACCTAGTTATCGAATCATTGATTCGATAAATCGATACATTCGATACTAGTCGGTTATGTGCGACATGACCGGATCATTGAATCAAATGTTGATTTAATGATTTAATGTATAATTATATTTGATATATTACTTTGCATTAACTAGTATTGGTTCACTTTAAATGGATTTTCTCACTTGAAGTTCACACATTGTATATGTGATATATTTTGTGTGCACTTGATTGTATCATGTTTGATGTTGCATGCTAACTTGTGTTTTGTGTAAAGATTAAACCATGGTTGTGTAATGATTAGGGTTTTAATTTATGCACTCATTTATTTATCCATTCTTTATTTATATTTAATTAGATAAAAGAAAACAAAATGGTTTTCTTTATCATGAAGCTTGTTGAAGCTTCATGAAGCTTTGACTAAAGAGACCATTTTGTCTTCATGCTTAACCCTAACCATTCCCACTTACCATGGTCTATTCTCTACACTTAACCTTAGTTAGGATATGATAAGTATTGATTTATTTTCTTTTATACATATACTTTTATCATATTCTAGATGATTTCTCTCCTTCTTCTTCAAGAAAGAAAATTAGACTCCATCAATGGCAACTTGAGTTCTAAAGTGAGAAATCCAATTCTAAAGTGAACCCACCTCCTATTTCTTCATCCTCTACCTCTTGCCAAGTTGTTTTGGGTGTTTTCTTCACAAGTTTCACAACTTGGTGAAGTTGGAGCTTGAACTTGTGATGCCTCGACGTAGATCTTCTTCGGCACGAAGCCGACGACCTTGCTCGCCCATTTCTCCGATGAAGCCGATACTTGAGTCCGGGATTCAAGACGGACAGCGAGAGGACGACTACATGGAGCTAAGGAAGTGGATAACCGGATCTACAAAGGTTGTAGCTCTCTTCTTTTAGTTAAGTTGTTAACTAGTTTACTGTTTCGCCTAAATTTCTAGTCGACGATCTGTATTAGGGTTTCTCGGCACCCATAAAATTTAAAATTGGCATGGTTGATGCCTTGTGAGACCTCTATAGTGTGCCTAGGAAACCTACAGTGGTATCAGAGCCTAGCTAGAGCCTTAGGCGAAGTCTAGACGACGTTTGAAACCCGATCGAACCGAAACCCTAACTCCCGATATGCTCTCTGGACTTTTTCTAATATCTGGGATTTTTCCATATTAAAAATTGCTAAAAAATTCAGCAGGGAAATCTATGAATTACGGTGCAAAAATAAATTAATGAAGTGTCTACAGTGCGGCGGAACCGCGGCAGAAGCCTTGCTTCTGCGGCGGTTCCGCGACCAATTTATTGAATTTTCATATAATTTTTGCACAGTAACTGATTTCTTCAGGTGTTGGATTTTCTGGGAATTTTTAAAATTTATTCAAGAGTTGAATTTTCTAGGGTGTATTGGGAGTTCGTAGATTCGATCGGATTATCAGACTTTGTCTATGTGTTTTTCCGGATATTTTAGAATATGTTAAAAAGTTCGACCGGATGTAAATACCCAATCTTTCCCCTGCCCGGAAATTTCTAATTGTTGGACTTTTCCGTAGTTTAATGAAGTTCTGAGTAGTGCAAGTAACGCGATGGTCCCTCTAGAAGACAACAAACCTTAACTCGATTATGTGACCGTCTTGAATTGCCCTTTGAACCTTAGGGTTTGGGGCAGTACGGCGTGCCACATGTGAGGCGTTGGCTTGACCCTTCTACGGCTGGACCGTTGGTACCGAGGCATGAAGTGAATATCTTTGAACTTATTTCATGTGTTGATCGGTTTCGGGAAAACTTGGGTGTTCGAATGTTCGATCGGAAAGTTTAATATTTTCTATTTATCCGGAATGGGATACAATAATTGGAATTGACAAACAGTTATGAGATAACTGAATGAATGTTATAAGTCTAGCGGTTTAGTTTCATTTGATATTGAAAAGAGTTTTCGATAATGAGACTAAAATGCGGGGTTTATAATTGTTAGGCATGTGATGTCTAAGTATTTCATTTGATTAGGCATGCGATGTCTAAAGAGATTGCGGATTCCAACTGTTGTAGTTTTACACTTTCTTTTCTGTGACCGTAAGTGTAATATATGATATCGCCGGTTTCGTTGCTATATGTCAACGACAATTGGGATGCGCATATTTACTTACGTTGATGACATGTGATGTTATGTGTTGCTGTATATGTTATATTGGATTGTCGTGATTGAATAGCCGGTTTTTTTTATGTGAGATGAGTGTTTTTCATTTTTCATTCATGTAAAAACTTGTATGTAATATTCTTTTATTGGGGCACTTCCAGGTTGCAGAAGATGTCACCTTTTGTATATTATTTACTTTTCCGCATTAGGATAGACCCAAGGAGGGGAGCACAAGTAACCGGGTTCTTGGGTCCAGTGGGAGACCATCTCGAGGAGTCGAGTCCGGGTCTCCTAACCCTAGAATTGGTAGGGTTGCTTGCCGCTCTCGTAGGGGTCTAGGGGTGTGGGATTGGCTATTCATCACGACAGTGGAATCCGTGTTTTATACTGACTCGTATTGAAAACACGGACGTCCTAGTATATCCAATGTTTCATATGTTTCTTCTGCTGCGATATCTGTGATGTGATCATGTGATGTTCTGTGATAGATACTTTATAAAGTATATATGATATATTATATAGACGTTACTTATGTTTTGCATCCGCACCAGCCCTGCCCTGCTCTGTCGTTAGTTACCTAACCTAACGGTGCACGAGGGGGCATCCAGGCGAATGCGGATGGCATAAGTGTACGTCGTATTTATCTGTGATGTTTAGGTGACTTAAATGATGGGACTTCATTAATGTGATTAATGAAATAAAAGAAACCAAATGATGTTGTAGAATCAAATTTTAAATAAAACAGGTAGCTACAGTTCTTGCTTTGCATAGCGGTATATATGATATACCCTGCACCTTATTCGATGAGGAAAGGACCGAGATCCCTTCACTGGGAGTGACTCCTTTAGCAATAACTGGCAGATGCTACACACTCGGTTTGACTTTTGATTGCTTCTATAGTTTCTGCTTTGCACAGTGATATATATGATATATCCCGCACTTCATTCGACGAGGAAAGGGCCGACGATCCCTTCACCGGGAGTGACCCCTTTAGCAAAACTAGAAAAAGCCTCAAAATCACTCCATTTTAAAACTTCATTTGATTCTACAACGATATCAAGTTCATTACGCTTATGGTTTTTCAGAAAAACCTGCGTAGCCCTCCGTCAATTCAGATATGTAATATTCAGTATTCGTGCTACGGTTGTTTGGCATGCGTCAAGGCGTAGTGTACGGTAGCTGATTATTACTTATCTGTAGCATGAGATGCGATTGGATTAAGGTATTCGTACGGCGTTGTTTGGCATGCGTCAAGGGTCGTACGGGTGGGTTTAATTCGATCACGAATTGTACGGGTTGAACTTGACTAGCGGACTATGGGTTGTTTGGCATGCGTCAAGGTCATAGCACGCTAGGGGCAAAAGCATTATCGGGAATTTCAAGTGTTGAAATTTGCAATGAGATTGCATACCTTCTATGAGATAGTTGGATCCCGATACCCACTGTGAGTAAGAGTTACTCCTGGGAGAGTTTTGCACACTACAATTAGCCGATCAAGTAGGTGTCTAGAAAGGTGTCAACGGGGTTACACCTCTGGAAAAACGAGGTTTACATTAATTAGGTCCGTGCGAAAGCACGGGGAACCTCCCTCAAAGTACCGACACTGGCCTGGCTGAAAGATCGACGAAGTTGTAGGGTGTAATTAATCCCGGCTAGTCTTTCCTTTTAGGGTTTGAAGGAAGATTTGATAAAAACCAGTGGGAGCCATCCTGATTAGATAAGATAATAACCAATCTGATCTTGCACGAGCATACGCTAAAGTGTTTTCTTCTCTCTCTCTCCAGGTAGCGACCATTTCATGCCTTAATCAAGATAATAATATGGATGTATTGACCGAACCCGCATGTTATACTGTGCTGGGGAACGTTGGTTCCGTTCTTTCCTATAAAGGTTATAGGACTGAACAGGATATAGGGGAATACCAGGATTCCCATGCCACCCGATTGAAGAAAGTACATGTTGATGCATTTTCTTCGGGTGTGTTCGTTACAGAGAACTGTTTCTCCATTTGCCCTACGTCCTGGGTATTAGATACCGGGTCAGGATCCCATATATGTAATCAGTTACATGGGCTTAGAAAAGGTAGAGAACTTGGAGAAGGTGATAAAGACATTAGAGTTGGAAATGGTGCAATTGTTGCAGCTAAGACTGTCGGGGAATATCACCTTGTGTTACCAACTGGTAATACATTGGTTCTGAACGAATGCTATTACATGCCGAACCTGATATGCAACATTATATCAGTTTCTTTATTGAGTAAAGAGGGATATAATTTTGTATTACAGGACAATGTTATGAACATTTTCCGTAACCAAAAGTTAGTTGGATCAGGCACGTTGTGCAATGGCATTTTTGTTCTAAATCAATCAACAGTTCTGAGTATAACAAACACACACAAGAGGAAGAGTTCTGAACTGAACGAATCCTTCTTGTGGCATTGTAGACTGGGTCACATCAATGCGACACGACTAGCTAAGTTGCATAAGGATGGATATTTAAATCCGTTTGAATTTTCATCTTATGACACTTGCCATTCATGTCTCAAAGGCAAGATGACCAAAACTCCGTTTACGGGACACGGAGAAAGAGTTACTGAACTCTTGGGACTGATACATAGTGATGTATGCGGTCCAATGTCTACACATGCCAGGGATGGTTCTTCGTACTTCATTACATTCACTGACGATCTCTCTAGATTCGGATATGTGTTCTTGATGAAACACAAATCAGAAGCTTTTGAGAAATTTAGAGAATATAAATAGGAAGTCGAGAACCAAACCGGGAAAAGTATTAAAATCCTTCGATCTGATCGAGGAGGTGAATACTTGAGCAATGAATTCCTGGACTTCCTAAAAGAGAATGGGATTCTCTCTCAGCTGACTCCTCCATATACACCACAGCACAACGGTGTATCAGAACGGAGGAACCGCACCCTATTAGATATGGTGCGCTCTATGATGAGCACAGCTGAGTTACCTATTTCCTTCTGGGGGTATGCGCTTGAGACAGCCATGGACCTATTGAATAGAGTTCCTACCAAATCAGTGCCTACCACTCCATATGAGATATGGAAAGGGAAGATACCACATCTTAATTACATTAAGATATGGGGTTGTCCAGCCTATGTCAAAAGACAAAATCCGGACAAACTCGAGGCAAGATCAGTCTTATGTAAGTTTGTAGGATATCCCAAAAATTCACAAGGGTATATCTTCTACCACCCCGAGGAATAAAAGGTGTTTGTTTCTCGACATGCCACTTTCTTAGAAAAGAGTTTTCTTATGAAACAGACAAGTGGCATTGAGGTAGAACTGGAAGAGGTTCCAGCAGCACAAACTATAACAGAAGACTTGGTAGAACCAGAGAATTCAGTAGTACCCGACGAACCCCAGCCTCTCCGCCGATCTAGTAGGGTTCCTCGCCAACCTGAGAGATACTACGGTTTTCTCATGGATGGAGGGAGCGAGGATTGCATCATGGATGATGATGACCCAACTAGTTTCGAGCAGGCCATCACGAGTAGGGACTCAGTGAAATGGCTGGATGCTATGCGGTCCGAGATGGAATCCATGTACACCAACAAAGTATGGACTTTGGAAGTTGCTCCTGAAGGGGTAAAACCCATTGGGAGCAAGTGGATTTTCAAGAAGAAACTTGGTGTAGATGGGAAAGTGGAGACTTTCAAAGCTAGACTTGTTGCAAAGGGTTTTCGTCAAAGACCAGGTGTGGACTATGATGAAACCTTTTCTCCAGTGGCTATGCTTAAATCCATCCGGATCATGCTTGCCATCGCTGCATATCATGATTACGAAATCTGGAAAATGGATGTTAAGACCGCCTTTCTAAATGGTGATTTAGAAGAGTGCGTGTACATGACTCAGCCAGAGGGCTTCGTAGACAGTGAGAGCAGCGGGAAGGTGTTCAAGCTGCTTAAATCCATTTATGGATTAAAGCAAGCATCGCGGAGTTGGAACATCTGCTTTGATGTCGTTATCAAAGAGTTTGATTTCGTCAAAAATCCAGATGAACCTTGTATCTACAAGAAGGTGGCAGAGAGTAAGGTTGTCTTCCTCGTATTGTACGTGGACGACATACTATTGATAGGAAATGATATTCCTATGCTGCAATCGGTCAAGCTCTTCTTATCACAAAGATTCTCAATGAAAGATCTTGGTGATGCCTCCTGCATATTGGGAATAAGGATCTATAGAGATAGATCCAAACGGATATTGGGATTGTCCCAATCCAGGTACATTGACACCATACTAAAGAGGTTTAGTATGGAAGAATCCAAGCGTGGGAACTTACCCACGATCTCTGGAGTCACTCTCTCCAAAGAGATGTCTCCCAAGACTGATTTGGAGAGAGCTCGCATGCAAGGGATACCCTATGCTTCGGCTGTAGGCTCTATCATGTACGCGATGCTATGTACCAGACCCGGTGTTGCATACTCACTAAGTGTAGTGAGCAGGTATCAAGCTGATCCTGGAGAGAGTCACTGGACAGCTGTGAAGAGCATTCTCAAGTACTTGCGAAGGACTAAAGAGATGCTCTTGGTGTATGGTAACGGAGAACTCCAAGTGGAGTCCTTTACCGATTCGAGCTTCCAGAGTGATAAGAACGACTCTAAGTCGCAGTCGGGCTTTGTCTTTACCCTTTACGGAGGGGCGGTTAGCTGGAAGAGTTCCAAGCAGGAAACCGTGGCAGACTCGACGATGGAGGCTGAATACATCGCTGCCAACGATGCTGCCAAAGAGGCTGTCTGGATCAAGAAGTTCATTACTGAACTTGGAGTGGTTCCATCCATTGAGCATCCAATACCTTTGTATTGCGATAACAATGGAGCGGTGGCTTTGGCCAAGGAACCCAGGTCCCATCAGCGATCCAGGCATATTCTGAGGCGGTATCACCTGATCCGGGAGATAGTTGATCGCCGGGAGATCGAGGTCAGGAGGGTTGACACGAGGAACAACACGGCGGATCCACTCACGAAGGCCATTCCCCAGATACAGTTTGAGAGACTCTTCGGGATGCTCGGTATGCGATACTACAGCAGCTGGCCCTAGTGCAAGTGGGAGATTGTTAGTTGTATGTATGCCCTAGAGGCCAGTATTGTACAGTTGATGTATATTATATTGGATGCTTGGACATATATAGAGATGACTTTCTTGCTCGATATGATAGTATGCTATCTGGTTGCTCTTTATCTTAACATGTACACTTGTCTCTTTAAACTGTCTTATAGTTACATGTTGGTAAAGCCCTTAGGATGTGTACTTGACTACCTGGACTATGATGCAGATCATACTAGTGGGGACATGGTAATCCATAAGTACATCCTTCAAGGTCCCTAGTCGTGGGTGTATCGAGACGGGGCATCGATATACCAGAGTAGACTAGCGTATACGCTTCTCGACCCATGAGATGGGCGTTGGATGATCCCACATCCATTGGTGTTTGACATCAGAGATGGTATACGGGTGCTCAGTGAAGACTGGGTACACTGGACGGACTCGCCGAGAACTCCCAGATGGTATTATACCTCACGTCAGATGGCAGTTCTCTGGTGACACTTGTGCAGGTTAGTCTGTAGACCCGAGATCGTCATAGAGTCTTGTGTGATTCCCACTGTGCTTTGATCTCCACCTTACCATGTCCATGAGGGCGTGCAAAACGGTGGTCTTTGGGTACAGTCCCGAGTCACATGGAGACAATGAGCGATAGGAGGGGTTTCGTCTCTCCCGGTATTGGGGGTTGATGTTGCGCTGTGCTCGATTGGCCGTAACAGGGAAGTCCCTGGCCAGGGCTGATCAGAGATTTGCTGGTAAGTGTTACCAGTAGTTTCTCGACCCGTTATGAGCCTCACATCGGCACGACTTATCGGTTATTGGGGTCTGACGTATACCACCCCTAGACTTGATATGCGACATATCAGACGAACAGACCGGACTGTACGGTAAGTGTTATTGGTTGGATTCACAGGAGTGTGAGCGGGCTAGCTCGTCGATCTTCTGATCGCTCAATACCCGGATGGCCGTTACGTTTAGCAGACCGCTTGCGGCTTGTGAGTGCTTGATATGATCATCATCTGCTACCGGCGTATTGACGAGTCTTTAGAGTCCTACACAGAGGTTTCCTGGCTCAAGCGAAACGAAATAGGAGCGCATATGAGATATGTGAGGGACCGAGAATAATGCGTGTATGTGATACCGCATTTCATTATCGCGATGAATGTTTCGATTGGTTGTATACGATATGACCTAGTTATCGAATCATTGATTCGATAAATCGATACATTCGATACTAGTCGGTTATGTGCGACATGACCGGATCATTGAATCAAATGTTGATTTAATGATTTAATGTATAATTATATTTGATATATTACTTTGCATTAACTAGTATTGGTTCACTTTAAATGGATTTTCTCACTTGAAGTTCACACATTGTATATGTGATATATTTTGTGTGCACTTGATTGTATCATGTTTGATGTTGCATGCTAACTTGTGTTTTGTGTAAAGATTAAACCATGGTTGTGTAATGATTAGGGTTTTGATTTATTCACTCATTTATTTATCCATTCTTTATTTATATTTAATTAGATAAAAGAAAACAAAATGGTTTTCTTTATCATGAAGCTTGTTGAAGCTTCATGAAGCTTTGACTAAAGAGACCATTTTGTCTTCATGCTTAACCTTAACCATTCCCACTTACCATGGTCTATTCTCTACACTTAACCTTAGTTAGGATATGATAAGTATTGATTTATTTTCTTTTATACATATACTTTTATCATATTCTAGATGATTTCTCTCCTTCTTCTTCAAGAAAGAAAATTAGACTCCATCAATGGCAACTTGAGTTCTAAAGTGAGAAATCCAATTCTAAAGTGAACCCACCTTCTATTTCTTCATCCTCTACCTCTTGCCAAGTTGTTTTGGGTGTTTTCTTCACAAGTTTCACAACTTGGTGAAGTTGGAGCTTGAACTTGTGATGCCTCGACGTAGATCTTCTTCGGCACGAAGCCGACGACCTTGCCCGCCCATTTCTCCGATGAAACCGATGCTTGAGTCCGGGATTCAAGACGGACAGCGAGAGGACAACTACATGGAGCTAAGGAAGTGGATAACCGGATCTACAAAGGTTGTAGCTCTCTTCTTTTAGTTAAGTTGTTAACTAGTTTACTGTTTCACCTAAATTTCTAGTCGACGATCCGTATTAGGGTTTCTCGGCACCCATAAAATTTAAAATTGGCATGGTTGATGCCTTGTGAGACCTCTATAGTGTGCCTAGGAACTCTACACTCCTTAGGCGCATTATGGGCACAGGAGAACGACCAAGGGAAGGAGAGAGCGCTCTACTATTTGAGTCGAGTTCTACTGGGGGCAGAAAGCAATTATTCTCCCATCGAAAAACATTGCCTGGCATTGATCTTCGCGATAACGAAGCTCAGGCATTATGCGTTGGCGTATGAAGTCCGTCTCATATCGAAGGTGGATCCTCTCAAGTATTTGATGTCAAAGGCCATATTGACAGGGCGGCTCGCTAAATGGGCCCTGCTATTGATGGAGTTCTCAATAACCTATCAGCCTCTTAAGGCAGTGAAAGGCTACGCCATCACCGACTTCCTCACCAAGCATCCGATACCTGCCGATTCTCCCTTGAATTGCGAACTGCCAAATGAACATGCGTTTGACACGATTGACGGAAGTGATACCCGGTGGGAACTTTACTTCGATGGAGCATCCTTCATGAAGAAGCGCAAACAAAACACCCCCATAATCAAATCAGGGGTAGGCCTTATCTTCGTAACTCCACAAGGATAGATAATGCGCTTTGCTTTCTCCTTAACAGAGCCGAGGACAAACAATGAAGCCGAGTATGAAGCTTTAATAGCAGGTATCGAGATCGCCATCGACATGGGAATTGAGAACCTCCTCATATATGGAGACTCCTAATTGGTCGTTAGTCAAGTAAACGACGACTATCAAACGTGCAAGCCAGAGTTGGTAAAGTACGGCGAGAGGGTGCAGCAACTGCTGACCCAAATACCTTCCTACACCTTGGAAAGCATACCACGTGCGGAAAATAGCAAAGCAGATGCATTAGCCAAACTCGCTAAAGAACTGGCCGACGAGAACCTCGATGACGTAAGAATCGTGGTACAAAGCCGTCGGGTTCTTGCACCGGCAGAAATATCTCCGGAGCCGTCCAAGGAAAAGGGAGCGACCGAGCAAATGACTCTACAAATAAAGGACCAAGAGAAGGTTGAAGATTGGAGAGAAGTCTTCATAGACTACTTCAAATCCCGTCGAACACCTGAAGATGCATCCTTAAGACATCAACTTATGAAACGAGCTCTGTCTTTCGCTTTTGTCAATGATACTCTGTACAAGAGGTCATTTGATTCTCTGTGGTTAAGATGCCTGGGACCTGAAGAAGCAAAGAGAGTCGTTCAAGAAACACACGACGGACTCTGTGGTTCTCACCAAGCCGGGCCGAAGATGAAGCTGAAAATCAAAAGAATGGGTTATTATTGGCCCACGATGATCCAGGACTGCCTCCAGTATGCGAAGCAGTGCCATTCATACCAGATCTATGGGGACTTTATCCATCAGCATCCAAATCCTCTACATCCAACGGTGGCTAGCTGGCCATTCGAAATGTGGGGGACTGACATAATCGGCCCCATCGAACCAGCATCGTCCAGAGGACATCGGTTCATTTTGGCGACAACTGATTACTTCTCCAAATGGGCAGAAGCAGTACCGCTGAGGGAAGTGAAGACGGAGAATATTCTCCATTTCTTCAAGACACACGTCATTTATCGGTTTGGCATTCCGCGACGGATTATCTCCGATAACGGACCAGCCTACAGAAGCCACAAGATCAGCCGCTTCGCACAACAACACAACATAGACTGGAGATACTCATCAGTCTATAATCCCCGAGCTAACAGTCTAGCTGAGGCTTTCAACAAGACCTTGACAAAGATCGTGAAAAGGACGGTGTCACGAAATAAGAAAGACTGGCACGAGAGACTGCATGAAGCTCTTTGGGCGTATCGAAATACGTTCAAGACGGCCACGAACACAACTCCATACGCATTGGTATTCGGTACAGAAGCGGTACTCCCCCTCGAGATAGAGTTACCCTCTCTGCGAGTGGCAGTTCATTACGAGCTAACGGACGAAGAGAATGCTCACCTTCGTCTTGAGGAGCTCTATGCCCTTGATGAAAACCGGCTCATAGCGCAACAAAATATGGAGGCTTATAAAGCTAAGATGACACGCTCATATGAAAGGTTGACTAGGCCGAGGACATTCCGCCAAGGCGAACTTGTGTTAGTAGTCAAAAGACCTATGATCCCCAATCGCGCCAAGCGGGGGAAATTCGAGCCGAACTATGATGGCCCGTATATTATAGACAAGGTCTACCAGGGTGGAGCCTATCTACTCATAGACATGCATGGCGAAAGTCCCTTCAGGCATATAAATGGTCGCTTCCTGAAGAAATACTACGCCTAACGAGTCACGGCCTAGGTCAATGATAGATGACGACGACTATGTCCGCTCGCTATCTTCCTAAGCCTAAACTCTATAAGTAGTAACCGGCTTCCTTTACAACAGACCGAAACGTCCTTAAACTAACAATGGACCGAAACGTCCTCAAACTAACGACGGACCGAAACGTCCTTAAACTAACAACGGACCACTATGTCCTAAAACTAGCCGTTGACCGAGAGGTCGATAAGCTACGATGGATTGCAGCATCCCAAAGCTGATACAAAAAAAAGGAATAAAAAAAAGAGAGAAAAGAAAAAGAAAACGGTATGTCCATAAGCAAAATGGGCACGGATGAAAACCCGAAAGGGCTCCGTGAGTAAAAACAGCAGGGCTACCAGCGAGTTTTGCGAAAACCCGAAAGAGCGCAATCTCGTTAAAAGACACTTGCAAAGTCCTCTCGACTTTGTAAGAAGAATCCACCTGCGTGAGATCCTTACGACTCACAAGGGAGCAACACACTTAGGGATCCCCACGATCCATAAGGAGAAATTACACTTGCGAGATCCTCACGACTCGTAAGGAGAACCCTCTTATCAGACCCTCACGGCTCATAAGATTTGAAAGTCTTAAGTTACAGAGATCTGAACCTGTTCTTAAGCAGCCCCCACAACTTCCAATACTGCCCTACAAGCGGCTTAGTGCTGACCCTTGTATACAATCCACGGGGGCGAATAAACATTTCCCTAACAAAGTCCCACCCGTGACTAGGGATACGTTCGCACGGTGAGCAACCCTTGTGAGTCCTCTCGACTTATAAGGAGTAAACACTCTTGTAAGATCCTTACGACTTATAAGAGAACATACACTTAGGAGTCCTCACGATTCCTAAGGAGAAAACGCACCTACGAGATCCTCACGACTTGTAGGGAGAAATACCTTCATGAGACCCTTACGGCTCATGAAGTCAAAAGCCTTAGTCGACAGGATCCTAACCCTGTTTACTAAGCCACCTTTGTTCGACATCGACAGAGGCAAATGATGATTCGCTTCTGGCAATAACCCAGTTGTAGCGGTGCTGATGCCGAAATCGGTGTCTAATCCCAAGTTTGCAGCGAAAAGCTAGCAAGCCACACATGCATACGAAATAGCCAAAATGATAGGGCAACTTGCAAATAAAAAATCAGCAAGTAAAAAAAATGTATGCATGCAAAATAGCCGAAATGATTGGGCAACTCGCAATAAAAAGCAGCGAGTAAAAATAGAGCAAATAGCCGAAATGATTGGGCACCGCGAAAAATAGCCGAAATGGTTGGGCAATCGCGACCTTCGCGATATAAAAGCTGAAATGATAGAGCATAGCGGAAAGAAATAAAAAAATGAATGAAATTTATGCCCTACGGGTGATATCATGTCAATCCCTGTATACAATCCAGGGGCCAAACAAAGAGGGAATCACACCCTTCCTCCCCAAGCTTCATCAGAAGGAGGGGCCAAATCTCAATGGTTCATAGACAGCCTAGAGATTATCTCAACATTCGTCTTATTACAATGGACACAACATCAAGCAAAGCGGAACAGCGGCAACTCCCAGTTCTATGACTCGGCGGTGTACAGATGACCGAGAGTCAAACTCTGACTCCGTGAAATGCGGATAAACTCAACCCTTCCCGGTCACGTGGAACACGGATATTGTCAACTCTGACCCCGTATGAATCATCCAGAGCGGAGCTTGGTCCTCTCCGAACACGGCAGTGAACCCGTGGGAAGCATCCAGAGCAAAATTCCTGGTCAAGTGGAACGCGGATTATGTCACTCCTGACCCATGGAAAACGTCCAGAGCGGATCCTGGTCCTCGCAGAGCACGGCAATGACCCCGTGTGAAGCATCCAGAGCGGAGCATGGTCCTCGCCGAACACGGCAATGAACCCGTGGAAAGCATCCAGAGCAAAATTCCTGGTCATGTGGAACGCGGATTATGTCACTCCTGACCCATGGAAAACGTCCAGAGCGGATCCTGGTACTCGCAGAGCACGGCAATGACCCCGTGTGAAGCATCCAGAGCGGAGCCTGGTCCTCACCGAACACGGCAGTGAACCCGTGGGAAGCATCCAGAGCAAAATTCCTGGTCACGTGGAACGCGGATTATGTCACTCCTGACCCCATGGAAAACGTCCAGAGCGGATCTTGGTCCTCGCAGAGCACGGTAAAGACCCCGTGTGAAGCATCCAGAGCGGAGCCTGGTCCTCGCCGAACACGGCAGTGAACCCATGGGAAGCATCTAGAGCAAAATTCCTGGTCACGTGGAACGCGGATTATGTCACTCTCGACCCCGTGGAAAACGTCCAGAGCGGATCATGGTCCTCGCAGAGCACGGCAGTGAACCCGTGTGAAGCATCCAGAGCGGAGCCTGGTCCTCGCCGAATATGGCAATGAACCCATGGAAGGCATCCAGAGCAAAAATTGGACTGTGAGGTCCTTAAACTCACGGACTATGATGTCCTTAACCTGGACCGTGATGTCTTAAAACTAACATCGGACTGTGGGGTCCTTAAACCCATGGACTATGATGTCCTTAACCTTGGCCGTGATGTCTTAAAACTAACATTGGACTGTGAGGTCCTTAAAACTCATGGACTATGATGTCCTTAACCTCGACCGTGATGTCTTAAAACTAAACAACGGACTGTGGAGTCCTTAAATCTACGGACTATGATGTCCTTAACCTCGACCGTGATGTCTTAAAACTAAACAACGGATTGTGGAGTCCTTAAATCCATGGACTATGATGTCCTTAACCTCGACCTCGAGGTCTTTAAACTACGGTATCCTGGAAGACGTCCAGAGCAAAGTCTGGTCCTCACAGAACACGACAGTGAACCCGTGGGAAGCATCCAGAGCAATCCCTGACTACGTAAAATGCGGATAAGGACAGCTTCATCCATACTTGCGGGTCCTCACGACTCGTAAGGGAGTAAATTCTCTTGTGAGATCCTTACGACTTTCAAGAGAAAACACACTTAGGAATTCTTACGATTCTTAAGGAGAAATTACACCTACAAGATCCTCTCGACCGGTAGGGAGAAAATTCTTTATGAGACCCTCACGGCTCATAAAGTTGAAAAGTCTTAGGTGACAGATCCTAACCCTGTTTTCTAAGCCATAACTACCTTACAAAGAATCGAAGATTGACAGCTATAGGCTATCTACAGACCGCACTTACTAAAATCACATGGCAACAACACAGCAAGGAGAAGAAAGCAACAGTATAATAAAAAAATGTGTCTTTATTCATGAACTCAATTGAATACAAGATACATCATATAAAAGAATAAAAAATGGATACATATTATTCAAAGATTACAAGTGTATAATTGATACAAAGGCAGCTACTGAGAAGGAAACGTTTTCAACAAGTCCGTAAGCTGCTCTCGCACTTCTTTCAGTGCCTTCTCATGATCAGCCGCCGCGACCAGCTCCGCTTCGATTCAAGTCCTTTGTTGCAAGTAGGATGAAATCTTCTCATCGATTTCCCGTTGGGCAGCTTCGCGACTCTGCGTAATTCGCTCGATAGAGTCGAGCTTCCATCTCAATACAAGCCCATCCGAGATGCATCGCTGCAAGGTGTCAAAGACAGCTCTCAGTTGTGCGGCGTTCGCTTCGACCTGGGCACGCAATTGGACAGACTCGGCGGAAGCCTCCTCGCATTCCTTCCGCCTCAAGGTCACTTCTTGTTCGAAATGGCGGAGGAAGGACGCACTCTGCTCGACCCATGCGGCCCGCTGGGAGTTCAAAACTTGAGTCTCAGTGGCAAGACGCATAAGTTCAAGCTGATGCAGACAGGTCTCGATCTTCCTGCAATGATCAACCCAAGACTCGACGACGCCTTCATTATGGAAATTTACAAGCGTCGCCAGCATCGGATTGACCTCAGCGGCGAAATCTACGGCATATGTACGAGCCTCCGCGTCAAGCACCTCGACGTATTCGCTCAGCATACGCAGACTCGTCACAGCACCCTTTGAGGATGGACGTCTAGAGAAGGGGCCTGCCGGCATCATAATGCGAGATTCGAAAGAGGCCGGAGTTGAAACGACCGCTGCAAAACAAATCGCAATCAGATGACGGATCAAGAAATATAAGAGATTCATGAAAAATGGGATTTACTATACCAGCTGCAGCGGGTGGCAAAGCCGGGAGGACCAGTGGCGCAACTGGTCACTCATCTCCTCCCTCAATCTGTAGTACTGCAATCAAGGCAAAGAAGAATCAGAAATGATTTCATTGTCGGAAAAAGAAAGAGCATTAATTGAAAGCTGTATTCACCAGCGCCACTGGATGAAGCAATCTTCGACGGGAAGGAGAAGTGGGGATGCAACACCCGGTACAGGCAGTCAAAAAGGTCTCCTGCAAAAACGCGATAACGCGACGTCAGTACATGAATTATACAGCCGAGAGATAAGACTGATGGGTCACAAATCCATACCTTCCAGCATTTGCGACGGCGCAAGAGAAGGTAGAGAGGTGGTCACCATTATGGCGGTAACTGACGGCGCTGCCTTGGGTAGCTCGACATCAGCACTAGCCGCACCTGCATTAGAAACAAGATAAACCCTGTCAGGAAAGATTACAGAATAAAAAGAAGGGTGGTAACCTAAAATTTACCTGATGTGTCGCTAGCCAGAGCCGTGACGAGGGCGTCACTTGATGCAACAACGGCGTCTCCCTACTCCATCGGGGTGGTCTCACCTCCCGTCGCCTCGTCCCCTGACTCCACGGGAGCCTTCGTCACACTTGCAATGCCGGGAGACGACAAAGAACCGTAGGCGGGAAGGGCGATGATCGGAGCGGTGCCCGACTCTTGAGAAAGAGCGGCCACCTCGGACCCAGCAATTGTACCCGTTTCGCTTGCCGCCACCTCGGGCTCAGTTATTATAACCGTTTCATCCACCGCCGCTTTAGGCTCCGCCGTGGTAGCCATCTCATCGGCCACTACCTCGAGCCCGGCAATTGCGACCACTTCACCTGCCGCCCCAGGTTCGGGAATAGCGGCTACCTCCTCCACCACTCCCTTAGGCTCAGCGGTCGCTGCCACCTCTTCAGGAAGACTCGGGTCTGTAAAGATAAGATATATGAGAAATGATAGATTAAAACTTTGACAACAGAGACTCAAGGCACATTACCTGGAGTTAAGTTACCGCTGGCTTCCCGAGCCACACCTGCCGCCCGTCTATAAGCAGTAGACAAGGCGACCGGAGACTCCTCTGAAGGAGTAGCAGCAGGGGCAGCGGCGCTCGAACCCGCACCCACAGCTAGAGTGGCATTACGCTCCCTTGCTGCGCGCCTCTGGCGCTTCCTTTCCTCCCGGGCTGTCAAAGCAGACCTTCCAGAAGCCTCCCTCAATAGAGCGTCATCATCCGCACCTAGGGGTACCTCTGGAGCCGTCAAGGCTTCCGTCATCGGTTCTTTAAGTAGTGCCTCTTTCGGCAGTGCCGAAGGGGTCGGAACTTCGGTAGCTGGCCCGGGGAGAATTTCCGCATCAGCTTGCGAGATAGGCATTGTGGTCCCTGCGATAAGACAAAGAAAGGGTCAGATTACTCATAAGAAACAGGAGCAGAAACATGGCGAACCGAAATGTACCGAGGCCTAAGGATGCTCGAAGTCGTTCCTCTTCCTCAAAAGTCTTGAGAGAAGCAGCGAGAGCTTCTTCGGTAGAAATGCCTATTAAAGAAGAAAAGGCGTTAGTCAAAAAACAATGATAGAAGTATGATGCAATGGCAAAAAATACAACTAATGATTATCTGATCGCACGAGGTTAGCCAACCCCTCTTCGCGTCTTTCCAATCGCTCGGAAGCTGCGATGGCAGCCGCCAGATCAGTATCATCTGACGGCATGAATAAGCCCTCATTTGTCCCATACTCGCTTAAGCCCTCACTATAAGGAGCATGAGGCTCCTAACCAAATATGACATCGGCAGAGAAGAGCGACATCTTTTTCTTCTTCTGTGAGCGAGCTCCGGTCGCAGCCAACACCAGCTTGCGTTTCGTGGGCACTTTGGGACGGCAAGTCCCGATGTCCGAGCCCACGCCAGATTCGGGTGAAGCTACGGTTACCGTCTCCACGAGAGCATGGGGCACCGATGGCACGTCCACCGTCTCCACAAGATCATGGGGCAATCCACGCGTGGGGCTTAGCACACGTGGAGGCTCAACTGCAACGGCCTCTCTTAGCGGAGGGGGTACAACAATCCGCCACCTTAAAAGGACGTTGCGATCGCTGGCAGGGGGCGCACTGTTACGGTCGAGCAGCAGCCGCCTCTCTTCCCTCATGACAACACCCATCGCGTGTTGATACTAGGCCCCGTATACGTTAAGGGCCCTCGGGATGCAACTTGGCTCGCTAATGAAGAAATGGGAGCCCGTATTCAAGCGCATGAAGTGATGCAGCACACCCCGTATTCCCTCTCTGGTAGCAGCAGGTTCTTCCAAGAACGCCTCCAGCGGGACCCCCTGGTTATAACTTAGCTGCTGGGCAAAATGATGGGGATTATATCTCATGAAAAGCGCCGCATCATTTTGCCTGAACACGAGAAAGCCCGGCCTAATGGAGTATAGGTGTAGAATCTCCCGGGCTTTCAACACGGAGGCCCCGTCCTTAAAAGTGTCGCGCAGTGCCAGCACCGTCTTGAAAGTTTCCTAACCGATCGTCAGGACTTTGTTTGTAAAAGACATACCAGCTCCGACCGTGCGCAGACGAAGAAACAACCCCCTAGCCTCTCGCTGAGACGGATTCACGATGGAAGCGTTAACCAGCCGCATAATTCTGGGGAATTTGCACTTCTCGAAAAACGAGGGTCTTTTATGAATACCAAATACCCCGAGCACGTGCATTTCCATCCACAAAGTAAAGTAGTGCATCGGGAAGTTGGCAGTATGCACCCCCGGTTCAGTTGTATCCGCCGCCACGCTAAGACCATGATACAGATGAGATAACCCAACAATCCTAATAGCCACTTGTATCTCGGCCACCATTCGATGTGCTGGGTAGAAGATAGACGGCCTCATATAGCGAGGGTGCATGGGTAGCACGAACCAGCACAACCATAGCCCTAGAAACCCAAGAAAGAAAGCCTCTTCGTCAATGCCCGGAGCGGCGATCTTTGACAGAGGAATGATCGCGGCATCGGGAAGATAAAAGCCCTTCTGATCATCTTCCAGCACTGGTCGACGGTCCAAGCCAAAGCCAAAAGGGTCGTCGAGCTTGGCAAACTTTTCGCCTCGTTGCGATAAAATCTCCGGGCGAAGAAACCGGGCAATGAAGTCTGCGAAACTGACCCCCCGGCCTCCAGATTCCAAGAAGAGGCTCTCATACATGTTCAGCACCTTTATCAGACTAGGAAACTGGTGCTGAATAGCGTTCTCCGGCGTTAGGCCCATCACCACCGGCTTGGTGGCAAAGACGTATTCATCCGGAGGAAGCAGCTCCTCATAGTGCTCCCCCCTCACCGGCAGACCGGAAATCTCAGCAAATTATTCTAAGGAGATGGAGACTTCTCTGTCCAGCAGAAGAAAGGTATGGGTTGGGATGTTCCATTGCTCCAGGAACGCCTTAATCCACCATGTCGGAGGAGCAGAATATTGGAACAGCGAGGCATAAACCGCAGGGTATAGACCGATCTTCAGCAGGTGCGTCTTCTTCGCTGACAAAATGTACCTGGCCTACTGCAAATACCCGGCCGAATGTCGGGGGGTCAACCCGATGTTGTAAGGTTGTCTCCAAGGGCGCGACTCGCCCTGGCATATGCGCCGCCCCAAAGTATCCAAAGCCGCTGGCAGCTGCATGGGTATGGCGGCAATCGAAGGTTGAAGAAGACCCTCCGAAGTCCAATTGACAACCTCCACGGCATAGTTCACCGGGGGTGCATCCGCATATGAAATCGACGAGATCGGCTCCGACGGCGTTGCACAGGAGAAGCTTTGACGACCTTTGAAGATCCGGTCATACCACCTACCCCATAAGTGAAGGTTTTTGTGTTCCGGGTCATAGTCTCTGATAAGCGTGAGAACCTCCCGGTCCACGGGTGCCTCAGGGAATCCTCCCTCTGAACGGAAAAACGGGAAAGAAAGATCGGAAGACATGTCGCCTGCGAGAAAGAACAGAATTCAATTATCAGTATTATAATTTTAAAATTTTGACACTCGACACTTTAAAATTTATACCACACTGCAATGCAGTGGAAAGGGGACTAAAGGTGGACCCACAAAATCCAGATGACAATGCATCAATTAATAAAACAGCCTCATCATTGGATGAAGCTGTCAATTAATGAGGAAATCCTCAACGAATATTCTCATTGAATGAGAAATTCCTTGGGAAAAGGAGAAAATCTCCCTTTGAGAGCAAAGCTCTGTAACAGAGTGACACTTGTCAAACTCTGGTCATGAAAGAATAAAATTCCTTAAAGAGCCTAGCTCTGTAATGATGATGGAAAATCCATCAAAGATTAATTAAAATTAGAATTAATTCTTGAGAATTAAAGATTCTGGGATCTTCAAGATCCATGAAAAAACTCTCAAGAGTTCTTCATCAAAAGATCGAAAGATCTACATATTATCAAAAGAGCAAAGCTCTGATGCATGGGATAAGAAACCCCAAGAAAAGATCTGTTTAGATCTATGGGTTCATGAGAGCAAGGCTCTATTAATGAAACCCTAAAAGGGTTTTCTTTAGATTAAAGATCTATGAAGAGCAAGGCTCTGTTAATGGATAAAAACCCTAATTTATTAAAATTAATTTAATTTTACCTAAGTTTGGTAGAGTTCTAACTCTTGAAAGTTCTTGAACAGAAGAGTAAGGCTCTGAATAAAAATTCTTAAGAAGAAGATGATAATCATCTGAGGACCAAAGTTCCTATTTATAGGCACTGAACCGCCTCTTTAACTTCTGAGTTGATCCAAGAGCTCAGATGTTTCCACCGCTGCACTCACATGTGTGCCACGTGAGCGCAACGGTGGGGGGGCATTTGTTTCCCCCAATCAGAGCAAAGCTCTGTTTTGAATTTCAAAATTCAAAAATTGAAGCAACGCTTCAGATCCTGTGCGCTGCGCGCTGCGTGTCACGTGTCAAGAGCAGACACGCCAGTGCCAGGAGCGCTTCGCCCTAGGCAGCGCACCCCCAATCAGAGCAAAGCTCTATTTCAAAATTCAAAATTTAAAAGTTGAAGCAACGCTTCAGATCCAGCGCTCTGCGCTACACGCCACGTGTCAAACACGGGTGCGTTAGCGCAGTTGCGCTGCGCTGCGCGCTGCGTGTCGAACGTAGGTGCGCTAGCGCAAGGTGCGTCAGCGCTGGAATTAAAAATTCCCCCACCGTCAGATCAAAAGATCTACTAATAATAAATTATTGATTAATTAGAACTAAAGTTCTGTTATGGAAAGATTTTTCAATCTTATTGAAACAAGCCGATTATCTTCTGTAAAGCAGAAGCCTTAGGATTAAAGATCCAACGGTGGGAAATATTCCCAAATCAATCAGAGAAAGATCTCTTAAAACTGACTTAACAAATCATTTGGCCCTATAAAAAGGACCTTAGACTTCAAGTCTAAAAAAAAAAGAGAGAAGACAGAATACAGAGAAGAAAAGAGAGAGAGAGAAACCCTCTGCAAAAAAGAGCAAGCTCTTAGAAAAAAAGAAGATTTTTCTTCATCTTCAAGGTAAAAAAGAACTATGTTCTTGAATAATAGAGATGAAACCATCTCGTAAAAAGAAGAAACATCTTCTTAAAAGATCTTAGATCTATAAAAAGACTAAGGTCTTTAATTTAAAAGAAAAGATCAAAAAGATCTGATCATAAAAAGACTAAAAAAAGTATTTTACTTCATTCACAGATCTTTTGATCTATAAAGGCAGAGCCTTTTATAAAAAACAAGAACTTTTGTTCTTGGATCTTGAGGAAAAAGCCTCCTTTGAAGAACATAAATTTGTTCTTTGATCTTAAAATTGATCAAATGCACTTTGCGCTATTGAAAAGTGCTTTGCACTCATGAACTGCGCTTTTGCGCTCCCCAGACTGGCGCTCAGCGCCAAAACCTGCCACGACCAGAGACACAATCTGCGCTTTGCGCTTCTAAAACAGAGCACTGCGCTCATGGGCTGGCGCTCAGCGCCAAGCACGCTACGTGTCACTCATTGGTGCGCCAACAGACTAGCGCAATGCGATCATAAATTAAAAGCGCAATGCGCTAACAAACTAGCGTTTAGCGCTAAGCGCGACACGTGTCCTTTTCGTGTGCGCAATGCGCAATTTGACTGGCGCAAAGCGCCTGGCGCGCCACGTGGCGCACTGTCAGAATAAGCTCTGTTTCTGATGAATGCTATGCATTCAATATAAGACAAAAATGTCAGAGCCTAATGCCTAGCATTATTAAAAGGGCTGAGCCCAAATAAAGGCTTAATAGCCAGAACAGAAACAAAATGTTAAAACATTTTAATTGGACTTAGCCCAGTTCTGGCCATAAGTCCTCAACTTATATTAAACTGAGCACATCTGCTCATAAATATCCAATAGATCTTAGTCTCAAACTGTGCTACAGATCTTTCAAACAATCCATCTTGGTTTAAGGGTACATCTCTTCACTCCTTTGATATTTGTAGTTGTAATTCCTCAACGTCTTCAAAGAGGTGACGGGTCCCGACAACCACACATTTTACGGACTGTGGGGTCCTTAAACTCACGGACTATGATGTCCTTAACCTCGACCGTGATGTCTTAAAACTAATATCGGACTGTGGGGTCCTTAAGCCCACGGACTATGATGTCCTTAACTTCGACTGTGAGGTCTTAAAACTAACATCGGACCGTGGGATCCTTAAGCCCACGGACTATGATGTCCTTAACCTCGACCGTGATGTCTTAAAACTAACATCGGACTGTGGGGTCCTTATGCCCATGGACTATGATGTCCTTAACCTCGACCGTGATGTCTTGAAACTAACATTGGACCGAGATGTCCTTAAACTACCAATGGACCGCAATGTCCCTAAACTACTTATCGACCGCAACGTCACTAAACTAAACAATAGAGCCCAATCGCTCTCTTGTCGGATCTAAACGGTCCCGTTAAGTCGATCTTAGTCTAAAATTAGACTAACGTATCCTTAACAAACGTTTAAGTTGATCTTAGTCTTAAATGAGGCTAACGTATCCTTAAACCCAAACCTCCCAAAACCCAAATCTAAGAAAGATACGGATTTGGACTAGTCCATGTAAGTCCACGTTACCCGTCCCTGGTTCTTTGGGGTTGCGAAAATGATGAAAAACGATTTTTCTTTTGGTGGTAACATGGACTCAAAATACGGATCTTTGTTAAACAACTATCTAACAACCTAACTAGGAGTTTTACCTACTCGGTTAGGGGGTTATACCTTAAAATGAACTCCTTCTCTTCGACTCCTTATGGTGGTCGGATGGTTCTCTCCTCGTCGTCTCCTTGTGCCGAAGATGGATCCACCTGAAAGCTTCTACCTTTGGCTCCAACCTCAATCTTGAGGAAACTAGAACACTTGGCTAGACCTTGTATACTAGGATGAGTAGAGAAGTGTTTTGGGTTTTATCTCTATGGTTCTTGCTTCTTAACACATGAGACAATAGAACTATGAACTAGAGAGAGAGCAAGAGGAAGAGGGAGAGCTTGAGGATGAGAGAGAATGAGAATGATAGAATGAGCAAGACTTTTCTCACCCTTGCTCTCATAATCCAAAATAATCATAACTCATAATAATAATTTAGTATTATGTGATAGTTGTTATCATATCAAATGGCAATATCATTTCATGCATTAAATGCAATTTGTGAACAAACAAGCAAGCCAAGGTCAATGCCAAGAAATGATAGCCATTGTCATGATGATGGTCAACAAGTCCAACCTAGTCAACCAGTCAACTAAGTGAACAAGTCAACAAAGTCAACCTTTCAACCCAACCATGACACAATAATACTTAATTAATATTACCATTAATCATATTTCTTATCCTCATTAGTGTTTAGCAAAAGTCAACAGTCAACAACCCTAATGAGAATCCTCTGCCTCTGTCAACCGTGCATACACACCCGCATCCGCATTCCGAGGAACACGAATACAAACGAGATAAAACCAATCCAAAAACGTACACTAGGATCTGGCTTAAACCAAAGCCTGCTAGTGATAACTGCCCGGACACTAAACGTGCACAAGTGCACGGATGTGACCGAACCCTGTCGCAAAACCATGCGACCTCTACTCTTTTGCCTAAAGGCGAATAGCTCTCTGTGTGGGACTCTAAAGACTCGACACTACGCTGGCAGTGGGTTTAACCATAGACCGCAAGCGGCACTAGCTGTGCGTAACGGCCCCCAGGTAGATGCCGATAAGAAGACAGACGAGGTGAAACCCATCTGAACTCCTATTGAGCCTGAATGTGACAATCTGCGTACAGTCCGGTCTGTTCGTCTGAGAATATCGCATGGCGGGCCTAGGGGGCGGTAAACGTCAGTCCCTTAATAGCGGTACAATTCGTGTCGGAGTGTAGCCCAGAACACCCTGAGATAACACTGGAAACCTACCAGCATATCTCGCTTGCCCTGACCAGGGACTTTGTGTAATGGCTCTCCTAGACACATGGCGATATCAACACCCAATACCGGGAGAGACGAATCCTGTCTAACCGTCACTGCCTCTAAGTGCTTCGGGACTGCACCCAACTACTACCTGTTTGCACGACTCCTTTGAGCCGTGGTAGGGTAGTAATCTAAGTACAGTGGGAATACACTCGAGGCGAAGTGACAGTTTCAAGTCAGCGGACTAAGCTGTACTCATGTCACCTGGGAACTGATAACTGACGATAGGTATAGTACCAACCAACAGTTCCCGACGAGTCCTGTCCAGTGTACTTGTAACCTAACGAGCACCCGCATACTATCTCAAGTACGACGTACTGACGGCTGTGGGACAGACCGTCTCCCCTGCTGGGATGAGAAGCGCATACGCTAATCTACTCCGGAGTATCGATGCCCTGTCTCAATAGTCCTACGACTAGGGACCTGCATAAGGATGTGCTTGTGGATTACCCAGCCCCCACGAGTGTGACTGCCATCACAACGCTGGTAATCAAGCAAAGATCCTAAGGGCTCCACTAATGTGTATAGGTGATGTACTAAAAGAAACACATGTATACATTAAAGTAGAAATAAACCAAGTAGCATACTACCATTTTGAGCAAGATTGTCTATACAAGGTGAATATCCCAAGCTTCCATTAAGTAATATACAAACTAGTATGATACAGTAATGGCCTCTAGGGCATATACACTAACAATCTCCCACTTGCACTAAGGCCATGTACTGGTGTATCGAAGACCTATCATCTCGATCAGCCGCTCGAACCGAGTCTGGGGTAAGGCCTTCGTGAGTGGATCAGCAGTGTTATCTTCCGTAGTAACTCTCCGAACCTCGATCTCCTGGCGACCCACGATCTCCCTGATCAGGTGATACCACCTCAAGATGTGTCTGGGCTTCTGATGGGACCTGGGTTCCTTCGTTAAAGCTATAGCCCCGTTGTTGTCGCAATACCGAGGTATTGGATCAACAATGGACGGAACCACCTGAAGTTCTGTCAAGAACTTCCTTATCCAGACGGCTTCTTTTACGGCATCTGCAGCAGAGATATATTCCGCTTCCATCGTCGAGTCAGCAACGGTTTCCTGTTTGGAACTCTTCCAACACACTGCCCCTCCATTGAGGGTAAAGACATAACCCGACATGGACTTGGAATCATCCTTGTCACTCTGGAAGATGGAGTCAGCAAAGGCCTCGATCTGGAGGTCTTTTCCGCCATACACCAAGAACATCTCCTTAGTCCTTCTCAGGTACTTGAGAATGTTCTTTACCGCTATCCAGTGCTTCTCCCCAGGGTTTGACTGATACCGGCTTACCACACTTAGTGCATAAGCTACATCTGGTCTGGTAAACAACATCGCATACATTATAGAGCCTACCACAGAAGCGTAGGGTATAATAGACATGTGATCCCTTTCCAAATCAGTCTTGGGAGACATCTCTTTAGAGAGGGTGATCCCGTGAAAAGCCGGTAGATTACCGTGCTTGGAATCTTCCATACTGAATCTTTTCAGTATGGTGTCGATGTACCTGGACTGTGAAAGTCCTAATATCCTCTTGGATCTGTCACGATAGATTCGGATCCCCAGAATGTAAGAGGCATCACCCAGGTCTTTCATGGAGAACCTGTGTGACAAGAACCCATTGACAGATTGTAGCATAGGAATTTCATTTCCTATTAAGAGAATGTCATCCACGTATAAAACGAGGAATACGACAGTTCTTGCTACAAATCTACTATAGATGCATGGTTCATCTGGATTTTTGATAAAGCCAAATTCTTTGACCGTCTCATCAAAACAGATGTTCTAACTCCGCGATGTCTGCTTTAGTCCATAGATGGACTTAAGCAACTTGCACACATTTCCGCTGCTCCCACTCTGAATGAAACCCTCTGTCTGGTCCATATAGACACACTCCTCTAAATTTCCATTTAGAAAAGCGGTCTTTACGTCCATCTGCCAAATATCATAATCGTGGAAGGCAGCAATGGCAAGAAGGATCCGAATGGATTTCAGCATAGCCACTGGAGAAAAGGTTTCGTCATAGTCCAAACCAGGTATTTGACGAAAACCCTTTGCAACAAGTCTAGCCTTATAGGTCTCAACCTGTCCATCTACACCAATCTTCCTTTTGAAGATCCACTTGCATCCTACGGGTTTTACCTCATCTGGAGCAAAGTCCAACGTCCATACTTTGTTGGTGTACATGGACTCCATTTCGGTCCGCATTGCATCCAGCCATTTTACCGAGTCAATGCTCTGAATGGCCTGCTGGAAGCTAGTCGGCTCATCATAATCAATGATACAATCCTCTCTATCCCCATCTATGAGAAAACCGTAGTATCTCTCGGGCGGATGAGACTGCCTACTACTCCCGCGGAGCGGCGCAGGAATGTCCTGATCTTTCGAACCCTCTGGTTCTACTAAGCTTTCAGTAATAGCTCATGATTCTGGAATTTCTTCCAGTTCTATTGCGCTCCCACTTATCTGATTTTGCAAAAACTCAGTTTCCAAGAAGTGGGCATGACGAGAAACAAAAACCTTTTGTTCCTCTTCGCAATAGAAGAAATATCCCTTGGAGTTCTTTGGATATCCCACAAACTTGCACTGTACTGAGCGTGCCTCGAGTTTGTCCGCATGCTGCTTTTTGACAAAAGCTGGACATCCCCATATCTTAATGTGCTTAAGATAGGGTTTCTTCCCACACCACATCTGATATGGTGTGGTAGGCACAGTCTTAGTTGGAACTCGGTTCAAAAGGTATGTAGCTGATTCTAGTGCATATCCCCAGAATGATCGCGGTAACTCAGCGTTACTCATCATGGAACGTACCATATCCAATAGGGTCCGGTTCCGTCTCTCCGATACACCGTTATGTTCCGGAGTGTATGGAGGAGTAAGCTGAGAGAGAATTCCATTCTCTTTTAGGTAATCCAGGAACTCGGCACTCAAGTATTCACCACATCGATCAGATCTCAGTGTCTTGATACTTTTGCCGGTTTGTTTTTCTACTTCATTCTTATATTCCTGGAATTTTCCAAAGGTTTCGGATTTATGTTTCATTAAGAAGACATATCCGTACCTTGAAAAGTCATCCGTAAAAGTAATGAAATAAGAATAACCGCTTCGCGCATGCGTAGACATTGGACCGCGCACGTCGCTGTGTACGAGTCCCAAGAGCTCGCTCGCTCTTACTCCGTGTCCAGTGAACGGAGTCTTTGTCATCTTTCCCATGAGACAGGATTGACAAGTTGCATATGATTGATATTCGAACGGATCCAAATATCCTTCTGTATGTAACTTCGTCAACCATCTCTTATTGATGTGACCCAGTCTACAATGCCATAAGAAAGCCTGATTTGTTTCCGGAGACTTTCTTTTGTGTGTATTCTGGACATTGAAAATCTGTGGTTAGTTTAATACGTATATATCATTGCTTAATGTACCTGACCCAATCAAAACTTGATTAAGGTGAATATTTACAACATTGCTTACAAATGCAAATTCATAACCTTCTTTAGATAATAAAGATACAGATATGATATTACAGGTTGCATTGGGTACAAAATAACAATCACGCAAAACCAAAACGTGTCCATCTGATAATCCCCCACAGACTCAGCATCCATGCCAGCTCCGTTTGCAACTCTGAGGGTCATATCACCTGCCTTCAAAACCCTACGCTTTCTCAGTGCCTGCAACGAATTACAGATATGAGATCCTGATCCGGTATCCAATACCCAGGAAGTAGAGTTTATTGATAGACATTTTTCAATAACATACACACCTGAAGCCGAAGCCGCAACTTGCTTCGGGTCCTGGTTTCTGGCCTTCCAAGCCCTGCAATACTTTTTCCAGTGTCCACTCTTGTGACAGTAAAAGCACTCTTCCTTCCCCACAAGCTTTCCCGCTACCTTTGTTGCCTTTGCCTTTCTCTTCGTATCCACTTTACTAACACCGCCCCTTGGTTTTGTGGGGGTTTTCTTCTTCTTTCCCTTGGCTTTCACCTTGGACCTAGAAGAGGAAGATCCTCCTACAAACAAAGTGGATGTTTCCCTACCTTTCTGTAGGGTGCCCTCTGCACTCCTCAGCATGTTGAGGAGTTCTGAAAGTTCAACTTCTTTTTCTTGCAAGTTGAAGTTCAGGATAAACTGGGCGTAAGTGGAAGGAAGGGACTGGAGAATCAAGTCCGTGTAGAGCTCGTTCTCTAACGTGGTCCCAAGGTCCGCGAGCTCCTCAATGAAGCCAATCATCTTAAGCACGTGTTCCGCTACCGATGATCCGACGGCCAATCTCGCCGAAAACAGCTTTTTCGAGACTTCGTATCTGGCGATACGGGATTGCTCTCCATACCGTTCTTTTGTATGGAGAAATATGGATTCAAGGTCCATATTCTCGTGCCTCCTCTGATGTTCATTGTCCATAGAGGCAAGCACGAGGCACTTGGCCTTCGCGCAGTCGATTTCCCAGGTGTTACGGATTTCCTTATACGCGACGCTGGTTTTGGGACCTGGGACAGGGGGAGCTTTGGTGGTAAGGAGATACCCCAACTTGTCATAAGTGATTGCCATTTTGACATTCCTGAGCCAATATTTGTAGTTTGGCCCTGTCAGTATGTTTTTATCTAGTAGTAACTTAAGTCCAGTCATGATGTTTGGTCGCTGCAATTAGGAGAGAGAGAAGAAACACTTTTGCATGATGCTCTTGCAAATTTAGAGTGGTTTTTAATTTGTCTAAACAGGATGGCTCCCACTGTCTCTCGAATCCCTCCTCAAACCAAAAAGGAAGAATTAGTCGGGATCAATCTCACCGTACAATACTTGCTTAACCGTTCAGCCAGGCCAGTGTCGGTACTTCGAGGGAGGTTTTCCAACGCTTTCGCGAAGTTCCTTAATTAAATAACCTCTTTTCTCTGTGGGCGTAGCCCCGCTAACACCTTTCTAGACACCTACTTGGTTTATAACATTGATCGTTAAGTGAGAAATTTCCCGAGGAGTAGCATATACTCACAGTAGGATCGGGACCAAAATATCATCGCGTGACAAAACTGAAGGAATCCTACCAGAATCATCACACTCCAAATGGTATGCAGCGCTAGCAAGTTTCAGTTTCTTTTGAAACTCCCGATGTGGATTTTTGCCCCATGCTCTTATGACCTTGACTTTGGCCAACAAATCATAAGTCACATGTCAAGTTCTACCCATCATTCTCCAGGTTAATTTGAACCCACCCGTACCTACCCTTGACTTTGGCCAACAAGGCAGTACGACTGTCCCAAACCAACACATCTATCTATGCTGCACATGAATACCCAATAGCTACCAATCACTATGCCTTGACTTTGGCCAACAAACATAGCTTGAATACTATTGACTATCCATGTGAAACGACGGAGGGTTACGAATGGTTTTGGCGAAACCGTGAACGTAGTGAACTTGATATAATCGATGGAACGAGATAGCTTTTAAAAGGAGTGGCTTAGGCTCCACGTTTAAAAGTTGTTTTTGAAAAGAAACCGAGTGGTTTTGAAAGTGTTCCAACGACTCAACTTTGGTTTATTTTCTTGCATTAATTTAATGCGTCCCATCATTTAATCCTACCATTGCAGAAAAAAACGAAAATATGACGTACGCTTATGCCATCCGCATTCGCCATGGGGCCCCGTCATTACCCGTTAGGTTACTTAACTAACGACAGAGCGGGGGCTGGACTAGCGCGGATGCAAAACATAAGCAATGCCTAAATAGATATCATATATAGATATACACATTCGTCACATGTAATGATAGTCATTTCAGATCACAGATGAACACATTGGATATACTAGGAATCCGCATTCCGTACGAGCCTGTAACGAAGAGCGGATTACACGGTCGCGATGAATAGCCAAGACCCCACCCTAGACCCCTACGGGTGCGGCAAACTACTCGCCAAGTACCCGAAGTGATGCAACCTCCCTCAACATCGTGAGTAGGCCACTCGGCACTTCGAGATACCCGGTAGTTTTTACACCCCACCATGGGTCTATCCTAGGAGAAAAAACAGTAAAAGAAATTATACAATGACTACTACAACCCCATCCCGGTTGTGCGGCCATATAAATAATATTACATCAATTACAAATTACATGAATTGAAAGAAAAAGAAAACACTCATCTCACAACCCCCCGGCTATTCATCCGCGATAATCCAATGAATTCATATACACTACCATCAACATTACAGATCACAGATATGTATAACCCCCACTAATTGACGTATAGCGATTAGCAGACGTTCAATACATATATCACATCATAGATATAACCCGTTAGCTTAAGTCTTTAGAAGTTCGATCAAAATACGGATATTTAAACCCCAAAAACAAATTTTGATTTCTGGAAAATCTGGGCAGAAAAATCATATTCCAAAAATCCTAAAATACCCCAGTAAATACACTGTAGCAAAGCCGAACCACGGCCGAGTCAACTCGGCCGCGGATCCGCGGCAAGAAGCTGTTCTTGCCGCGTTTCCGCGGTGAGTTGGTCGGTTCTGTGGATCGTTTTTCTGCAGTTTACACTAAAAACCCTGAGTCGATTTTTGGTATATGTCAAATAATTTTTACAGCGGTTTAAAAATCGACAGAAAGTTTGAATTCCGGGCATGTTTCGTGACTTTTTCTCCGATCGATATTCTAGTTACTTTGCTAACATGTTAGATAGTGTTTAACTAGGCTCTGATACCACTGTAAGTCCACGTTACCCGTCCCCGGTTCTTTGGGGTTGCGGAAATGATGAAAAACGATTTTTCTTTTGGTGGTAACATGGACTCAAAATACGGATCTTTGTTAAACAACTATCTAACAACCTAACTAGGAGTTTTACCTACTCGGTTAGGGGGTTATACCTTAACTTGAACTCCTTCTCTTCAACTCCTTGTGGTGGTCGGATGGTTCTCTCCTCGTCGTCTCCTTGTGCCGAAGATAGATCCACCTGAAAGCTTCTACCTTTGGCTCCAAGCTCAATCTTGAGGAAACTAGAACACTTGGTTTGCTAGACCTTGTATACTAGGATGAGTAGAGAAGTGTTTTGGTTTTATCTCTATGGTTCTTGCTTCTCAACACATGAGACAATAGAACCATGAACTAGAGAGAGAGCAAAAGGAAGAGGGAGAGCTTGAGGATGAGAGAGAATGAGAATGATAGAATGAGCAAGACTTTTCTCACCCTTGCTCTCATAATCCAAAATAATCATAACTCATAATAATAATTGAGTATTATGTGATGGTTGTTATCATATCAAATGGCAATATCATTTCATGCATTAAATGCAATTTGTGAACAAACAAGCAAGCCAATGTCAATACTAAGAAATGATAGCCATTGTCATGATGATGGTCAACAAGTCCAACCTAGTCAACCGGTCAACTAAGTCAACAAGTCAACAAAGTCAACCTTTCAACCCAACCATGGCACAATAATACTTAATTAATATTATCATTAATCATATTTCTTATTCTCATTAGGGTTTAGCAAAAGTCAACAGTCAACAACCCTAATGAGAATCCTCTGCCTCTGTCTCTGGCAACCGTGCATACACACCCGCATCCGTGTTCTGAGGAACACGAATACAAACGAGATAAAACCAATCCCAAAACGTACACTAGGATCTGGCTTAAACCAAAGCCCGCTAGTGATAACTGCCCGGACACTAAACGTGCACAAGTGCACGGATGTGACCGAACCCTGTCGCAAAACCATGCGACCTCTACTCTTTTGCCTAAAGGCGAATAGCTCTCTGTGTGGGACTCTAAAGACTCGACACTACGCTGGCAGTAGGTTTAACCACAGACCGCAAGCGGCACTAGCTGTGCGTAACGGCCTCCAGGTAGATGCCGATAAGAAGACGGACGAGGTGAAACCCATCTGAACTCCTACTGAGCCTGAATGTGACAATCTGCGTACAGTCCGGTCTGTTCGTCTGAGAATATCGCATGGCGGGCCTAGGGGGCGGTAAACGTCAGTCCCCTAATAGCGGTACAAGTCGTGTCGGAGTGTAGCCCAGAACACCCTGAGATAACACTGGAAACCTACCAGCATATCTCGCTTGCCCTGGCCAGGGACTTTGTGTAATGGCTCTCCTAGACACAGCACGATATCAACCCCCAATACCAGGAGAGACGAATCCTGTCTAACCGTCACTGCCTCCAAGTGCTTCGGGACTGCACCCAACTACTACCTGTTTGCACGACTCCTTTGAGCCGTGGTAGGGTAGTAATCTAAGTACAGTGGGAACACACTCGAGGCGAAGTGAAAGTGTCAAGTCAGCAGACTAAGTTGTACTCATGTCACCTGGGAACTGATAACTGACGATAGGTATAGTACCAACCAACAGTTCCCGACGAGTCCTGTCCAGTGTACTCGTAACCTAACGAGCACCCGCATACTATCTCAAGTACGACGTACTGACGGCTGTGGGACAGATCGTCTCCCCTGCTAGGATGAGAAGCGCATACGCTAGTCTACTCCGGAGTATCGATGCCCTGTCTCGATAGTCCTACGACTAGGGACCTGCATAAGGATGTGCTTGTGGATTACCCAGCCCCCACGAGTGTGACTGCCATCACAACGCTGGTAATCAAGCAAAGATCCTAAGGGCTCCACTAATGTGTATAGGTGATGTACTAAAAGAAACACATGTACACATTAAAGTAGAAACAAACCAAGTAGCATACTACCATTTTGAGCAAGATTGTCTATACAAGGTGAATATCCCAAGTTTCCATTAAGAAATATACAAACTAGTATGATACAGTAATGACCTCTAGGGCATATACACTAACAGTCCACGCCCTACGGGTGACAACATAACTGAGTCTCCGTATACAATCCACGGGCAACCAAACACAAAACAAACACCCACGACACGAAGTGACCATATGGAGAAGGAGAACGTTGTTACCGCGATGCGGTAGCGTAATTAACTGCAGGGGCTTGCGCCTGCAGGGAAGAGCGTCCCCACAATCAAAAACCCTTCAAACTAAGGGGAATCTGACGAAGTCTGCTACATCGTACGCATCCGTTTAAACTTTCAATACATGGTGTCATAAATCAACTTGGCATCTTCGGAGAGGAGGACGGATAACACCAATTAGCATCTGCTCCGAAATTCAGGCAAGACGTCCGCCGCGTCTTTCGGAGGGGAACAGGGCGTTGCTATGATTTGGCAGTAGAGCCCTGCCGCTTCTATGCTGGATTTGGTTGGCCTTTGTGGCGAGCTTTTCGTCCTCTTCGGGAAAACAGAGCTCCTCCTCAGAGTCGCTGCCAAGATGGATGGCGTAGCAGGTCACTACTGGGATCTCTTCATTGGAGTCTTCTTCTAACTCCTCCAGAATTTCAGCCGCTCGTACAGGGAGGAACTCCTTCAATTGAATCAGAGTTCTTTCCTTCTGTTCATATTCTTCGAGGGAATCGATATATTTTTGAATGGTCGATCTCCCTACAGACTCCTTTTCGCGCCAAGCTGCACTTTTCTTCTTCTTGAGCTTTTTGGATTTTGAGCCTGATGGAGCCGCATTGGCAGCTGGAAAGGTAGGCTTCTTCTGCTTTTCCCATTCCGTCTTAGGCTCTTTCCGAAGTAGCTTTATCATCTTCTTCGTCTTATTAAATATGTGCGTCCCCCACGGAGGCCGCGATGAGTCCGTTTCATTTCTCAGGACAGCGGGTTCGGCTGTCTGCTCCCAGAAGGCTTCAGCTTCTGCCTGTATAAAGTTGGTGGTTGCAACTTGATTGTTCACCAACACACTTTTGGACAGCTCGATCTCTCCAGCCTTGTACTGCTTCTCGACCCAGTCCTTGAAGATATAGCAATCCTCGATCGCATGGCTCACTACTCGGTGGTACGGGCAATACAGGGGATTGTCAGTCATTTTTGCTTCTTGAGGTCTTTTCGACTCCGGCAATTGTAGACCGTTGTTCAAGGCATCTTTGAATATCTTGCGGACCTTGTCCCTTCTGAACGAGTAAACCTTGTTCTTTTTCTCCTCTAAGGAAGGCCCATCTCCTCCCAGCAATGGCTTTCGAGACCGGTTGGTTTTGGATTCGCTCGCCCTTCACTTTTCTTCATTGTCGGACGCATTGAAGACATTGGTACTGCTGGAACTCCCGCTTCTACGGTTGACGTCCCGCTTTCTTTTCCATGTCTTGTCTCTCTGAGATTCCGAGGTGGACTCTTGCTTCGAGCGTTCCAGCATTTGGACTTTCTTGGTTAGCTCTTGAAACGTCTTGAAGCCTGCTGTACACAAGAATGGGACCATCCAATTGCTGAGGTTCCCAATAAGAAGGCTGACGGACTGGTCCTGCTCCTACGGCGGTTCACATTTGACCGTGAGATTACGCCATCGGGCGATAAAGTCGGTGTTACTTTCATTCTTCCCCGGCTTAGTCCTCACAAGATCGGCAATGGAGATTTTATCACTGACACTCATGAACCTTTGCCGAAACAGAGACTCCATTTGTGGAAAGGTAATAACAGACTCGTTTGGTATACTCGCGTACCAGTCGAAGGCGACACCGGTCAGGATGTTGACAAACTGACGAAGAAGGAGCGCATCATTGCCCCCTGTATTTCCGCACGATGCTTTGAAGTGGGCGACGTGCTGATTTGCATTTCCCGTCCCATCAAATCTTCCGAATTTAGGAATGACGTAGCCGCTCGGGAACTCGATCAGATCGTACTGTGCGGGATATGTCCGCCCACTACTGCCAATTTCTTTCCGAGCTTCAGCTTCAGCCACCAATGTTTTAACTTTGCTGGTGACCAAATCCATTATCCGATCTTGTGATAGCGGGATAGTGCTATCTGGGGCCAAGGCGTCCCCAGAAGCGGAATATGATCGGCTTTCGTGCGGCTCGACCAGTCTTGGACCCAAAGGAACAGGCACTGGCTGCTTCGGTTTGTCATCACCCGGCTGATGAGTAGCGACTTGTGCTTGATTGGGAGGCGCTCGAGCAATTTGAGCCGTAAGCTGCATCACAACGTCGTTAGGTTGTCGATTTTCGAATAGAGCTTGGCCATCTCTTTATCTTTACTCTTGAGCTGTTTTCGAAGCTCTTGAAGCAGCTCTTGCTCCGCGGTCCTGGGGCGGAAAGTCGGCTCTTCCTCGCTGTCCGAGCTTGACTCTGCCTGGACCGAAGAGTCCTTCTGCCTATCGTCCTCATCGAGAGGGTTTTCATCATCCAGCGGAGGCGGCTGTTCTTGGGAAGCAGCAACCACATTCAAGCCAGATTGGGCTTGGGATGTGGTGGCCCTATCCTTGCTTTTACTGCGAAGGTTGTCACTGGGGCACCCACCCGGCATATAGACCGTATGGATAATATATCCAGCCGTCGTTTTATCATCGGCGGCTGATTTCACAGATCGTTGTCTTGACCCCCCTGTTTCGGTAGCGGGCAGTCGATTGAAGGCGGCTGGCCTGACCAGGTTCTTGAATGGTGCTGGTGCTTCTTTTCTGGGTTTGCTCCGCTACTTTTGTGTGGCACAGAGCGCCTGATAGACTCTTGAAGAGACAGTGTCATACTTTTTCTATTGGGGCCGGGACACGTCTCTTTGTAGCGATGTTCGGACCGCTGTCTTCTTGATTCTGGCGGTCATGGCATTTTTCTGAACCCACTTCAGAGGTTCGAAGGAATTGCTGATTTTTACGGCCGACTCAGCCGTCGTCACAGAGTAACCCTGCTCTTGGAACTTCATAAGATTCCACTTAGCCGAAGCCCTGCCCCTCTTGTTGGCTCGATATCTGAGCCGCTTCTGCCTTAACTTTTCTGTTCTAAGCACCTGGCAGACTTCAGCTCTTTGGGAAAACGCCGTAGACCAGGCGATGGAGGATTTTGGAGGTACGCTCGATTGTGTATTTGTTAGAGTCATCGCCTGAGCTCGTCCGCAACATTTGATGTTGCCCCTTGTAGCGGAAGTGTAACACCCGAGTTTGTTTATACCAATTCCAGTTCTCGTATTTCTTTATTCGTGATATTTCTTGATTTAGCGTATCTTGGGTGCGAATGTTATTTTACACTTTATATTGCATTCAACCCGACCCGCTTGCTTGAACTTGTTTGACTCTTATTTATAGATCACCTTGACTTGTTGCATGGACTAGTGCATCTCATGATTTAGTATATATTGGTATTTTATCTAGTATCGCATCTTTTGCATATAACAATTTAAATCACGTAAAATAATTTAAAATTACATTTCATATCCTGCATGATACCCCTAACCCCGTGGTAGCATCCGCGCATTTTGTTCTCGTCCCGTTCAGTGAAACGGACGTGTTTGGATGGCTACGCGCACGTATGTGCATCCGTTCTTGGGGGTATGCATTTTCTTTAACTGAGCATCCATTTTGAAATTTGGAAGTTGTATATATTTTTAATATTTTAAATCTGAATTTTTAGATCTGATCCGAACGTGTTTTGGAGTAAGTTTGTATTTGCCAAAATCTCAAAACGGACTAATATTATATTCCATATTTCATTATAACTTTTCAACTAAGAAAATATTTATTATATTTCCTTAACAGATTATATCTCTCTCTTCCTATCTCTCTGTCTCTGTCTCTCTCTAAAAATTTATTTTATATTTTTTAAACAGATTATATCTCTCTCTGTCTTCCTATCTCTCTGTCTCTCATCTCGATCTCTCTCTCCTTCTCTCTCAGTTTCTCTCCCTCTCCCCTCTAATTTCCTTTTAATATTTTTTTCTTAAACCATACACCTCTCTCTCTCTCCACGCTCATTTTCTTCTTCCTGTTTCCACGATCGAACCCCGCCTGCACCCTCTTCGCCTCGTCACCGCCTTCACCCTGCCTCACCGTCGCCTTCATGCCGGTGACTCCTCATCTTCGCCCCCAACTCCATCCTCTTCCCCCTTGCCTTCCTCTCCATCGCCTCCCTCGGCGCCGTCGCCACCACCGTGAACCCTCTGTATACAGTACAGGAGCTCACCAAGCAGATCAAAGAGTCGGGCGCCAAATTGATTGTTACGGTTCCCTCTCTTTAGGATGAAGTTCGCTCCTTTGATCTCCCTATTGTTTTCCTCACCCCCAAGAAGCCGACTTTCGATCAAAAGGTCATGTCTTTCGAAGATTTTGTGAGAACTCCGGCGTCGCGGGGGTTTAGACCATCGGCGATTAATCTGAACGACATGGCAGCTTTGCTGTATTCGTCGGGGACCACCAGAACGATCAAAGGTGTCGTTTTGACCCATGGGAATTTTGTGTGCACCGCAATGATGGTCACATTGCATCAAGATTTGAGGGGGGAGGGTGCCAATACTTTCCTTTGCTTTTCGCCCATGTTTCATATATTCGGGCTTTCAATGATTGCGTTCGGACAGTTGTCTAGAGGGAATGGTATAGTTGTGATGGGGAGGTTTGAGATGGAATTGACATTGAGGTCGATCGAGAGGTATAGGGTGAATTATCTGTTTGTGGTTCCGCCGGTTGTGATTGCGCTTGCGAAGCAAGGGAACGTGAAGAAGTATGATTTGAGCTTGTCAAGGTGGCTTGGGTCGGGGGCAGCGCCATTGGGGAAGGATGTGACGGAGGAGGTTTCTAGGGTTTTTCTGCAAGCTGAGATTGTTCAGGGGTATGGCTTGACAGAGTCTTGTGGAATCATTTCTGTAGAGTTTCCAAAGGCGCTGCTCGCCAATTCGGGTCGACCGGTCAACTTGTCTCAGAAATTGAATCTAAAGTTGTTAGTATGGACACACTTGAATCTCTTCCACCTAATCAATTGGGCGAGCTATGTTTTCGAGGACCGAACATAGTGCAAGGTTATTTCAACAACCCACAAGCCACGAAATTGACTTTAGATACAGACGGGTGGTTATACACAGGTGATCTTGTGTACTTTGGTGAAGAAGGGCAGCTTTTTGTCGTGGATCGGATAAAAGAGTTAATCAAATATAAAGGCTTTCAAGTTGCCCCTGCTGAACTTGAAGGGATGCTTCTTTCTTACCCTGAAATATCAGATTCTGCTGTTATTCTGTTTCCTGATGCTGAAGCTGGTGAGGTTCTGATTGCATATGTTGTTCGATCTGCCAATAATTCGCTACCAGAGTGGATGTTCGGGAATTTATCGCAGATCAGTTTCCGGTCATCGCCGGAGCCGTGCCGCTGCCGACGATCCAAGCAATCCTGTGGACGTCCCCTACCTGCTTGGTTACCTTCTTGCCATGCCTGGACCTGTCCCGTGCGCGCGTGTGGATGTTGCGACATTTGCCGACGTTGGACGTGCCGTGCGTATCCGTATCGTGATCCATTGAGGCAAGTAAAACTAGCTTCATGCTATTACATTATTTTATATATACTTAATTGCATGATTAAACTTGTAAATTAAACCAAGGCCATTGTTGCATTTTAACACTTCGATGCCCATGTTAACGTTTTAGATTTACAACTTGAAACTTATCGTGTTGCATTTGGTTTTACTATATAGTACCCACATCCGTGCCTAAATCACTTAACAGTTATTTGTATAACCCACAACACCCCTTTTATAGTTTATACCCTATCGGACGACCGTTTGCATACATCTAGTCTAATTATTATTCAATTGCAGCTCTAGCTTATTTAGTACATATTGACATGATTTTAACATCCATATTTGTTATACTGTAGTTAAGTAATGTTGAAACTATCCCTTAAACCCAAACTGATAACTGTGCATCTACATATCTTAATCTGTACCTGATTGCATTTCACGTTACAAGTTCCAGCTTGTTGATTTTATTAGTATACATGCTTGTTCTGTATACCCATGATTATGCTAGTTTGATTATGAGCACCCACATGATATCTTGTACACCCTGACATGACTTGTTACACCTACTACCTGACCCAACATGGTACCGTACACTACTTGACTTGACCTGATGTACCATGGCTTGACCTGTTACCTAATCTTGTGTCTGATGCCAACAAACCTGACTTGTAGTCCTCATGGACCGTTTCTGTTGTCTATCCAGACAAACCTGCTCCTACCTGATCCTGTGTTGGCATTAGTTCTTGATTACGGAATACCTGACTTGACATACATAACTTGGGGGTATGGGAAAATCAATGATGAAATCCTGACTTGTAACTCGACAGTTGCTTGCTTTTGCTGATCAGTTTTAGAGGATAGGCCCGCCTCGTGACGATGCTGCTGACATCGTTGGTCTGTACCCTTTTCCTGTTAGTGCCTAGCGGCACGTCTCGGTTTCAGCCCAAGAGTCTTAGACCGTGGTCCCGGGCATGCACGGGATACTATTGAGTTACATCGATGATTCATCAAATTGATTTCAAAAACTTGAGAGTAGTTAACCCAATAGACTAGTTTAGGTTACTCACTGCACACTACATTCCACTACCTGATCTATATTGCTGTTATACCTGCTTTACCATTTATGATCATACTTGCATGTCTTACTACTCTGTTTATATATTATTGCTTGATGTTATGACGCGCTGACGTTTGGGTTTTGCATGGCCCAGATCCTCTACCTTTGTTGCAGATTGATCAGGAATATTGCCACTGTTAGACCGAGCGGTGAAGATCCTGTCGGTATGCAGTTTTACTTTCCAGGTGTTTCATTTATTGTATCTTTTGCTTCCGCATATCATCATTTCTTGACTCATTTATTCCGGCTCATGGACATGTACTAGGTAGTTTAGTTACTTTCCTGTTCTTGATATCTCTACAGCCGTAATGTGACGGTGGAAGGATTTTTCCTATCCACAGGTAACATGGTTGGCTATGTCACGTGCCTATTTTAGCGTACTCTGGGAAGCGGGGCGTGACAGGAAGTCTTGCCCCCAACTGGAGCGCCAGAGAGTCGTTCAAACACCGTCTTAAGCTTCGGTTGTGTGTTGGATATAGTGCCCTCACAGTCAATTATTGGATCACAGGCACGTGATTGCAATGATTGAGGGAGGACCTATACCGGTAGGACAGTCTTACTCAAGATGATAGTATGCTATCTGGTTTATCTTTATCATTGTGTACTGCTTTAGGTGACCTTACAGGTCACTATTGCACGTTGATAGAGCCCATAGGATTCTTTCTTGACTACCAGCAGTATGATGGCGATCATATACGTGAGAGTTGGGTAGTCTATAAGCACATCCTTAAAGTGGTCCCTAGTCGTGGGAGTTTCGAGACTGGGCATCGGTACTCCATTAGTAGACTAGTGTATACAGTCGAGACCCCGATGAGGGGCGGTGGCCGGTCTCACAAGCCATTGGTGTCAGTTGGTTCACCTAAGATGTATACAGGTGCTCATTGGCTTATGAGTACATCGGACAGGACTCGCCGGGAACATGCTAAGTTGGTATTATACCTGACGTCAGATAGCAGTTCCCTGGTGACATGTGTACAGGTTAGTTCATCGACCTGAGATCGTCATTTGTCTCGTGTGAGTTCCCACTGTACTTTGATTACTACCCTACCACGGCTCAAAAGAGTCGTGCAAACAGGTTTTAGTTGGGTACAGTCCCGAGCCACATGGAGGAAGTGAGCGGATCGGCAGGGGTTTCGTCTCTCCCGGTATTGGGGGTGAGATCACGCTGTGTCTAGGAGAGCCATTACACGAAATCCTTGGCCAAAGCAGGAGATTTACTGGTAGGTATTCCAGTAGTATCTCAGGGTGTTCTGGGCTACACTCCGACACGACTTGTACCGCTATTGGGGGTCTGACTTTTACCAACCCCCTAGGCCCGCCATGCGATGCTCATAGACGAACGGACCGGACTGTACGGATATTGTCACTGACAGGCTCAGTAGGGTGTCAGGATGAGTTCGCTCATCGACCTCCCTGATTGATACGTAAGAGTGTGTTTGTAGTGTAACCACAATCAGAACGGTGTCGCGTGTAGCTAGACCGAGGTGAGTACGGGTCGTCCTCTGGGAAACATTGAATCTTTTATTCTTACTTTAGATGTGTTGAGAGAGAGGGGGGGAATAAAGAATATTGTAGAATGGTTTCTAGATCTACGTTAAGCACTAATGCAAAATATAGATCTAGATTATTTATGGATGTAATTAATATAAGAAGGGGCTTGTAGGGTTCATTAGGATTTAGTAGTTATGGATGATTAATTAAAAGTTACCATTTTTATCCTTTAATAGATTTAAAACTAGAACGACGGTGATGCGTGTAGATTATGGTTTCTGGAGGGAAAAGGAATCCCACTCTTAACCCCTATCTCGACACGGAACTCTGTTCATATCTAGTCTTTACCAAAACAATTATTAATCTAATCTCTAATCGCGGTCGGGACTAACAAAGAATTGTTAGCGCGCCCGATTAGGATGTTAATGATTCTTTTGATAAAGTTCATAAACTTTATAGGACTTAAAAAGGGTTTAGGGATGTTCATCATCCATTAGCCTACCCTAATCCTACGAACCCTAACAAGCGGAGAATTACTCGCGCATGTTGGGAGAAAAAGAGATGAAAAGAAATTGCATAATTAAACTACGAAGAAATAGAATAAGAAAAAGAAAGCTACCTTTATTAATCAACAATATTCATTACACTTTGATTCCTTAGAAAATGATTACAAATACTAGTTTACTTCTCGATCTTTTCCAAGGAGGTAGACGAACAGTTGATGATCATCCTGGATGCGTGAGCCGTCTTGGACTTCGTGATCTCGTCGGCTTGATGATTTTTCCAAGAGGCTCTCGGTCTTTATTTATAATCCCAAAGGCATAACCTTTGCTTCCAAATATGGAAGATAACATAAATGATTCACCCCACAAAATTTGCAACATTATCTCCTCAATATTGCCGCGGATCCACGGCTCAAGGAGGGTATGGCCGCGGATCCGCGGCCAAGGGTTGAGATCCTTTCATCATTTTTCTGTGGTTATATCCGGTGACATGTGGCAAACTTTGGAAGCTTTGGAAATTGGAAATCTTCTCATAGTTGCTGCAAGACTTGATTTCTTCATTTTGATTTCTTAATTAGGCAGGTTTTCTTTAACAACTTGATTTCCTTAATTTTAGACCTGAAAATTCTGCACAATAACTCAACAAATAATATTTAGTAGAGTTTATTATATTAGGATTTGGTCAATGATATTATTTACATACATTTTCCTACCAAATTCTAATTATAATATATCAATACATGGAAATTAGTATTTTTACAAATAAACCCTCATATGTATGATATATTATAATAAAGACCTTTTTAATTATGGAAATAGTAGGAAAAACATAATAACAAATGTACAGTTTTATCAACTGAACAAACACCTCCAAACTTATCTTTGATTGTCCCGAGCAAACTAGTTTATTCAAGAGAAGGAGAAATAGAAAGGAGAAAACTAAGCACACTTTCGTAGACAAACACGATTACACTGAGCACGTGCAACAAGCCGTTAAACCTCTAGGTGTCCCTAGTAGGAGGAGTGTTGTCTTCTGAGGGTTTTCAGCGGATTACACCCACAAAATCCTATAATAAAAGATAGATGGTGAAATTTACATATAAAGATAAGAACCATAAAATAAATACTTTGAAAATTTAGAGTTTCTAACTACACTAGCTTTTCAGTTATCATGAGCCCTATCTTAATAGTCATGAAAAGATGTTAGAAATCAAATCATCTCTCAATAAAACATCGTCTTATTCTTCATTCCTACCTTTCATCCAAACATTGATCATATAACCCTACGTGTGTGTAAAGAACATCCCTACACTCGGAGAATTCAATTCAAGCTATCATACTCTTGTCTATCTACCTCAGTACTTTTTAATTTGATGAATATTTGGTTGGATTTGCTCGCACATTTTCATGCGACAGTTAATATTTCTTGAGGTACTAACCGACCGATTACTTATGTGCTTGCTGATTAAATGATAGTATTTTCCTCGTCTTGCACCACCTAAGGCTTAGCAGTGACTCCCAGACTAGTTGGTCTAAGGCACTAGGTAATGAAGAACCCTCGCTATATTTTTTAATGCTGCCTTGGTGATAACAAAACCAGTGTTCATTTTTCTTTTCACCATTTTTATATTTTCTTCATTTATTATTTTCTTCATATTTTGGCTTTTAGACAAGAGCATTTCAAGGTATCCTCTACTATCCCGAGTTTCAAGACGTGTGTAAGTGCATATAGTAGGGTATCAACATTCAAATGTTTGGCTTCTAGAATAGGGACTATTTTTCAGACTTATTTTTATCCTCAGACTAGTGACTTCCTTCATCTTACTAACCCTTGGGACAACGGCTCATAACTACTTATTAGTAGTTCGTTTAAGAAAACTTCTAATTTTCTTGGTTTTCTTAAACTATTCCTATCTTTGATATATAATTTTTCACTTTCTATTCCTTTATTATCAAATTTTTTTTTTGTGCTTATATATAGTATAATGCAAAGTATCGCGTAAATAAGCACAAACCTCCCCCAAACTTGTTTTCAACAGTGTCCTCACTGTTACTATCTGCTGGATCACAAAAACCTGTAAGCTTGGGGGGACATTATTAATGGGGGCAAAAATATATGAAAGTGAAAATCCTCCCCCAAACTTATTTTTGGCTCACAAATTTGAGGACAAAAGTTATGTTCAAAAGCCAAAAATATACCCCCTCTCAAACATGAGTTAGACAATACGAAGAATTTTAAGAGGGGGTGAGTCATTTGGTCAAAGTAAGACTTTACAAAGACCAAAAGTTAACACCAACTATTCAAAGATTTTATCAGTATAGCGTATAGGTTGGTGGAAGAATGTGTTGTATCGAGTCAAGAAAAAATGAGGAAGGGATAAGAGGTGGTCTGGAAAGGGTTGAAATTAGGGAAAAGAAAGAATGAGGATGAATGTGAATGATTAGGAAGAAGGAATGGTGACAGTTCAATCTCTATAGGTGGAGATTGATCAATTACAAAATCCGTATTGTTTAAAAATTCAAGTTCATCAGCAAAAAGTTCTTCAAAACTTTTATCAATGGTGTGATTGAACATTTTGCCGTCAAAGAGTTTTGTGCCAGAATTTATCCTACTTGATTCAAAAATTATTGAGGTAAAGGACTCGAAAAACTCATCTACCTCATTTTCAAAAATATCCAAATCAAGTTGAATTTCTGGTATTATTGAACTTGAATTAACGGATTGTGATTCATCAAAACTCACTGAAACTATAGGAACAGAAGAAGAACTGGAGAAAGTAGAAGGTGAAATGGGTAAACAAATTGGTGTGTCGAGTGTTACTGAACCAGATGTGGAAGATGGAGGCTGTATTTCGGTCTGATCTTCGGGTATACCATTATCATCAACTTCAAGACATATTTGGGGTTCGGGAAGAATTAAAGGCTCAAGATGATGACCACAAGGAAGTGAAAGGATTTGATGAATTGGTGGGACAAAATCATCCAAAATTTTGGGTTCATCAATCAATATATCCCCAACGTCAATCACCTCATTCAAGTGAAGGTTAAAATTCTCAAACACCTCATCAAAAGTATGGTTTTCAATCAGTTTTGGTTCAAGAGTGGAGGTGTAGAGATCACAAGGGTTGGGTATGGTTTCACTTGAAATGGACCCTTCACAATCGGGTAAATCAAACATTACAAAGTCACACAACTTATCAGATATTCTATCTTCAATTGATGAATCATTTGGTGTACTTGATGAATCTATAAAACTGGAGTTGTGGATTTCAGTTTGGAATGGGGAGGTTTGATTAGGAAGGGTGTACAGTTCTGTCTCACTACCCAAATTCTCATTTTGTCCTATGCCCGAATCATATACTGAAAATTTTTGGGCAGGTTTGAGATTCTTTGCTTGCATCCACTCTGTTGTTTCCTTCCTAATTTGGTTCGGCAATTCTAGAAATTTTTCTAATGTTCGCTCAAGACTAGACTTGGGTCGATAAGGGGTTTCAGGATAAGATTGAAATTCATGTGGATAATTAAAACTCCCAAATGACTGATTAGAAGAACTGTCTGGAGAAGGTGGAAAAGTTGGATTGGATTGATAGGAATAGAATGGTTGCGAAAATTGGGTGGGAGTAGGGTCAACATTGTGATAAGAAGAATATTGATATGGGTTGGTCGGTTGGCTATCAAACTCTTCTTTGGAAAGTGGAGGTGAATGTTGATACCGGTCCGGGTTGAAAATTTGGCCTCTAGCCCTAGCTAGGTGCTCAGCAATGGACATTCGTCTAGGGGCTTCCTCACTCTGGGTATCAACTGAAACAGGTGTAGGATTAGGATACGATTGATAAGACCTAGACTGAGGTGGCCAACTGTTTCTTCCTGCTTGTTCTGTATGATCTCTTAAGGACATGGAAGAGCCAGACGGTATACCGAAGGGATTACGAAAACAAGAGATATCTGGTTGTGGACAGGAAAGCTCGGCAAGTGTTTTTCTATTTAGGTCACCCATTATAAGAAGAGAAGAAGGGGGAAGGGTAAAAAGAGGAGAAAATAATTGGTTTGTTTTGAAAAATGACGGATTTAGACAAATCACATAAAAATGCACAAACAACCCTAGAACTATGGTTACCTAGGTCCAGTCTATAGACCGCTCCTAGACTTCCATAAGGACAAGCCGTAGGATCAATCCTCTACCGCCTCTTTACTACCCTTGTAGCCAGGTAAGTGACAGGTGAGTGGGAGGCTCCCCACTACGAAAGTAGTGGTCCTAATTAAGTAACCACTCGCCTTAGACACACTTGCCTAGACACCACAAAAGTAATGCGGATAAGCGATAGATTATCCACGACCTTCCTCTGTCCTTATTGAGCGCGACAGTCCTTAGAGTCTGATCTAGATATTTTTTTAAATTAATGTAGGGTTAATGCAGATGCTCGGTTTGTGATTTGTGGGGCTTAGGAATGGTGATGAAATCCCCACCTAATCTGGATTTTGGTCTTGCCCCTTAAAAATCCGTATTAAAATATGCAAAAACAAACCGCAAAACAAAACTTTGCAAAAAGATTTTTGAGCGGCGATATTTTGCAAAGAATCCTACAGAAAAGATATTTTATTGGATTTCAGAGGAGAGAGAAGGAGGTTAGAATCTTACCAGAGAAGACTAAAGCCCTAGATCTCCTAACTGGCCGCGCTTCCGCCGCCGATGTGCACTTCCGGCCGCGGTTTCGCCACAAGAGGGATAGATCAATTGATGAATTTTTTTCTGTGGACTTCACTACTTCTCTGGATCTCAATGAATATATCTATCTCATGTTTCCTCAAGTCTGTGACTCCAGATTCCCTCGCAAAATTCACACAATAATCGTTAAATATACAATTTGCAGTTTTGTTTTATTTATGATACAGATCGTATAAGAATTCAACACAAATAGTAAGAATAAAAAATTACGCACGTATCCCCAGCAACGGCGCCATTTGATTGATACGTAAGAGTGTGTTTGTAGTGTAACCGCAATCAGAACGGTGTCGCGTGTAGCTAGACCGAGGTGAGTACGGGTCGTCCTCTGGGAAACCTTGAATCTTTTATTCTTACTTTAGATGTGTTGAGAGAGAGGGGGGGAATAAAGAATATTTTAAAATGGTTTTTAGATCTACGTTAAGCACTAATGCAAAATATAGATCTAGATTATTTATGGATGTAGTTAATATAAGAAGGGGCTTGTAGGGTTCATTAGGATTTAGTAGTTATGGATGATTAATTAAAAGTTATCCTTTTTATCCTTTAATAGATTTAAAACTAGAACGACGGTGATGCGTGTAGATTAGGGTTTCTGGAGGGAAAAGGAATCCCACTCTTAACCCCTATCTCGACACGGAACTCCGTTCATATCCAGCCTTTACCAAAACAATCATTAATCTAATCTCTAATCGCGGTCGGGACTAACAAAGAATTGTTAGCGCGCCCGATTAGGATGTTAATGATTCTTTTGATAAAGTTCATAAACTTTATAGGACTTAAAAAGGGTTTAGGGATGTTCATCATCCATTAGCCTACCCTAATCCTACGAACCCTAACAAGCGGAGAATTACTCGCGCATGTTGGGAGAAAAAGAGATGGAAAGAAATTGCATAATTAAACTACGAAGAAATAGAATAAGAAAAAGAAAGCCACCTTTATTAATCAACAATATTCATTACACTTTGATTCCTTAGAAAATGATTACAAATACTAGTTTGCTTCTCGATCTCTTCCAAGAAGGTAGACGAACAGTTGATGATCATCCTGGATGCGTGAGCCGTCTTGGACTCCGTAATCTCGTCGGCTTGATGATTTTTCCAAGAGGCTCTCGGTCTTTATTTATAATCCCAAAGGCATAACCTTTGCTTCCAAATATGGAAGATAACAGAAATGATTCACCCCACAAAATTTGCAACATTATCTCCTCAATATTGCCGCGGATCTGCGGCCAAAGGGGGGTATGGCCGTGGATCCACGGCCAAGGGTTGAGATCCTTTCATCATTTTTCTGTGGTTATATCCTGGTGACATGTGGCAAACTTTGGAAGTTTTGGAATTTGGAAATCTTCTCGTAGTTGCTGCCAGACTTGATTTCTTCATTTTGATTTCTTAATTAGGTAGGTTTTCTTTAACAACTTAATTTCCTTGATTTTAGACCTGAAAATTCTGCACAATAACTCAACAAATAATATTTAGTAGAGTTTGTCATATTAGGATTTGGTCAATGATATTATTTGCATGCATTTTCCTACCAAATTCTAATTATAAAATATCAATACATGGAAATTAGTATTTTTACAAATAAACCCTCATATGTATGATATATTATAATAAAGACCTTTTTAAATATGGAAATAGTAGGAAAAATGTAATAACAAATGTGCAGTTTTATCAACTGAACACTTCCTTTTGGTCAATACCTGGTAGCCCATTACGTACAGCTAGTACCACCGACGTGCTAGTGGTTAAATCCACGGCCAAAGTATTGACGAGTATTTAGAGTCCCCCACAGACATTTTCTCAAGTTTCGGACGAAATATTGTAGAGGCCGTATGATATATGGCGGGGTCCGATCATATACGTGCAGTAGTGCACGGATCATGATCGGGCGGATCATACTAGTGGGCTTTGGTTTAAGCCGGATCCTAGTATTAGATTTGTTGGATTACTTTAGTCTCATCGCATTCGCATTCAGTCGAAATACGGATACATGTATGTATATACAGGTGAGGGGTATCCTTGTGATCCGTCACGAGTTTACTTTAGATGTTGCCGTATCTTTATATTGTTGTAAACATTTGGGTTAATGTTTACAAATGGAAATTATGAGCTAGAAATCATCATGAGGTGCATTTATTGTGACACATGCAACCTAGTGACTCATGGTCTCTTTTATTGTGCATATGTCACATTTTGTGATGGATTTGAGTGATGAATGAGAGGAGGAGAGAGAAGGGCAGCCATCTATGAGAGCTGCCTCTTGGGTTTTTGATTTACTCTCTCCCACTCTTTCATTTGAACACATATACAACTCAAGAAAAAGAAAAGGTTGTTCCTCTTCTTCTTCCTCTAGCTCACAAGCTCCATTGATGGCTTCATCTTCAACCTCCATCCATGCAATGGATACAAGAGACAAAGTTGTCACACACATTCTCTACTTCGCCTTGGACACGTCGGCTAGCGAACTTCGTGCCCGAGTTGCTTCGGACGAAGCGGGAGCCCGTAAAAGGACTCGAAGATGTGGTGCCATTTCCGATGAGGAGATCGAGATCGGAGATGTCGCGAGGAGCTTGGGATGGTGGCCAAGACCGAAGGACACGGATCGATCGGTATAGCCTTTCCAACCCTTTCTCTAGTTGCTAGTTATAGGTTAATGGTTCGATCCGGGTTTATAGTATACGATAGCGCCGGTTTCAAGTTTTGAAAAAGTTTTCGTTTCCGCATTTTGGCCTCGAACAGACGGCCGGGGTGCTACCGTAGACTTACATGGTATCAGAGCCACGCCATTAACCTCTAATAGCTTGCTCTAACGTGTTTAGAACTTCGATCGAACGAAATTTCCAAAACCGCGATTCCAATTTAACAGTTTCTGTCGAATTTTTTTTTATCGTCAAAAAATTATTTTGAGTATTGTAGAAAATCAGGCAGGCTTTTCTAAGACCACAGCTGAAATTTGGTGAAGTGATCACACTGTATCGCGGAGGAACCGCGGCATTACCCTTGTTTTGGCCACGGTTCCGCCGCACTCCTGTAGCATCAATGCACCAAACTTTCTGCAGTGGTCTCTGAGTTGGAATTGGGGTTTCTGGTATTATTTGTTTGGGCCCAGATTTGTTTGAGTACTGGGAATTATGCTTAGGGCCCACTTCGGGAAATTTTGTCGATCGAAAATTTTAAATATGTTAGTTCACAGTATTTACATTATATCCGCGACCGTGAATGTCATTTGATCGGTAAATCTTATATAATTGCTCTAACCCTTTTAGACGGATTTGCGAACGTGACATTCACGTTGATGTTCTGTGTTGTGCTGTGATGTTGCGGATTTGTCGTGGTGGATAGCCTGGATGCAATGGTAGTACAGTTTGGTTATATTTGTACATTTGATATTGCGGGGCGAGCGTCCGACATGTGGACTGCCGTCACTGCCTGTTTGTATATTATTCTTTTGGGGCACGACTGGACTGAGGTCGATGTACCTATTGTATATATTTTACTTTCTGTACTAGGATTACCCTGCAGTGGGGTGCACGGATAGCCGGGTTCTAGAGGGCAACGGGCCCGCATCTCATGGCTTTGAGACGGAGGGGGATTCACTCTAGAATTGGCGGGCTATTCTCCGCACTCGTAGGGGGTAGAGGTTGATCCAAGAAGGGGTGCTCAAGTTACCGGATTCCGTGAAGTGTTGGGTGGTCCATTCACTTTGTTGAAGGGGGTTGCCTCGCTTCAGGTTTTGGCGGGTAACTTGCCGCGCCCGTAGGGGTCTAGGATTTCATTGCACAGGCTATTCACACGACCAGGGGAACGTCAGGTTTCAATTGCGGCTCTGTGAAACCCGGGGATCCCAGATTATCTGTATTGTTCTGTGATGCTTATTACATTTATGTGATGTTGCATTTTATCACGCCATGAGCGAATATTATATTGTGATATATATACTAGTAGATGTTGTATATGTTTTACACCCGCGCTAGTCCAGTCCCCGCTCTGTCGTTAGTTAAGTAACCTAACGGGTGATGACGGGACCCAGTGGCGAATGCGGGTGGCATATACGTATATCATATTTTCGTTCTTTTGTGGTGTGATTAATTGATGGGACCGCATTGATTCGGATCAATGCAAGCTAAACAAACCTATTCTGATATTGTTGGAACATTTTTCAAAAAGCTGTTATTGCAAGGACGTTTTCTTTTGTTTTGCATAGTGGTATTCGGTTATGAATATCCAGCACCTCAGTCGACGAGGCAAGGGCCGAGATCCCTTCATCGGGAGTGACCCCTTGGACAGAAGTTTGCGTCAGGGTAATAACTTCACTATAGTCGATTACTTTTTGCTTTGCATCGTGGTATTCGGTTGGAATATCCTGTACCTCATTCTACGGGGAAAGAGCCGAGATCCCTTCACCGGGAGTGAACTCTTTAGCAAAGGTTTTCGCCACTATATTCATAAAAAGCTATCTGGTTCCTTCAACGATATCAAGTTCATTACGTTAAAGGTTTTTCGCCAAAAACCACTCGTAGCCCTCCGTCATTTCATATGGGTAGCACTTAGTATTCATGCTATGTTTGTTGACCTTCGTCAAGACATAGTGAATGGTAGCTGCTTGTTGCCTTTCTGCTGCATAGATAGATGCGTTGGTTTGGGACAGTCGTACAGCCTTGTTGACCTTCGTCAAAGGCTTGTAGGGGTGGGTTCAAATTAACCTGGACAATGAAGGGTAGAACTTGACATGTGACTTATGATTTGTTGACCTTCGTCAAGGTCATAAGAGTATGGGGTAAAAATCACATCGGGAGTTTCTAAAAAAACTGAAACTTGCCAGATATGCGCATACCTTCTGGAGTATGATAACGTAAGTGGATTCCATCACGTTATCATGCGATGATAGTTGGATCCCGATTCCCACTGATGAGTTGGTTTACTCCTCGGGTGATCCCGACTAATTCTTCTTTCAGGTTTGGAGGAGAATTTGAGGTTACAGTGGGAGGTTTCCTGATTAGATAAATTGATAACCATTCTAATCTTGGTTAGAGTGCACGCTGAGTGTTTCTTTTCTCTCTCTCTCTCTTTGGCAGCGACCATGACCCGACCCTTGACTATGACTCAGTGACCAAGATTAACCGAACCTTCTTAAAACACTGGCTTTTGGATTGTCTGAGTTGCATAACTCATTGCCACTCCTACTTTTACCCTTTTTCTCCAGAACACCCCGTATTACTACGAACATCCACTTCCATTGGATAAAACCATTGTATGGTTATATACGAACTCGAAGGAACTTATTCGAGGATGGTTTCCGGTTCTGGAGAAAACGAATAGGACTATTCAGTTGTCTTTTCCTTTTACCTTCTCTCAGGTTGCAAGTGTTCCTTGGATTAGGACAGTATACCTATTACGCTTATTGGATAGTCTTCTTCCAAACCATAGGCAGGTGCCGAACGGTAGGGAATGAAGAAAACCAATTAGCCTAACGATGGTATACAGAAGGTAATAAGTTAAGACAAATAAAGGGATTAATAAGAGGGCAAAGTAAATTGCGACTGCTACTCACGACCAAACCAAATATTTCATCGCCACTCCTACTTCACCTTTGTATTTCTCCGGGACACTCCGTATCACTACGAAGATCCACAGTTATTTGGATACTCCATCGTATGGTTATATACGTACTCGAAGGGACTTGTTCCAGTTCGGGGATAGATTCTGGTTCAGGAGAAATAGGAATAAGGTTTATTCAGTTGTCTTTTATCTTTACCTTCTCTCGGTTTGCGAGTACTCCTAGGATTAGGGGAGTACACCCATTATGCTTATTGGATAGTCTTCTTCCAAACCATAGGCTGGTGCCGAACGGTAATGAAGGAAGAAAACAATTTGGCCTAAAGGGGTGTACAGAAGGTAATGACTAAAGACATATAAAGGGATTTGGAGAGATGGCAAAGAAATATACGGTTACAATTGTGAATCGGATAATGGAAGAGGCATTGCTAGGAATACCCGGATACCCCTTCGAAACATATTCATGTTTCAGTTTCACTGTGTATTGTTAATAGAAAACTGATTTCCCAATTAGTACTCACTCTAGGGTATGTATTTACCAGGTATGATTCTCACATCTGTATGGTTTTACAGATGATGAGTGGGAGTAAGTTATTGGGAATTAGGTGATCATCCTCATTATATCGGGATTCGTTGTAATTGGTGATATTTGAGGAAATCACCTGGGTTGTTTGCCGGACGGCAAATATTTGGTTTTGAATATCCGTTGTTATGCACCAATTTCAAATTGATATATCTGTACGTTTATTTTTATAAAGTGAGATATAACTTTTTGAAATTATGTCCATGACATTTACCTATATCAGTGGATGATTAGGTAAGGAGCATTAAACAGCGGTGTAATTCTTCTTAACCATAAGTAAAGTTTTCAACCTACGACACACGGGGAATGAGTTATTAGACTCAGGGGACTTATACAGAGTATTGTATATTGTCCAGTGTCCATTAGGACAGAGGGGTTGGTACTCGTACTATATTCTGTTTACTTGTGACTTCTCTAGTTCTTAGACATGTGTTTCATAGAAATACAAGATCTAAGTTTTGAGAAGTTATAGGTATATGAATAAAGTAGAGGACCAGGTATTGCAAGTATCAGGATTCTTCAAGGTGATCGAAGATGTAGATACTTGAGTATGGTATTAAGTTGATAGTAATGATTTTGAGAACTTGCTTCTCTTTCAGGTTACTCATATCTGGATGTACTCCTAAGTTGAGTAATGTTGATCGGCCTCTCTCCATTTAGTTGACATGCACTGGAGACAGCTGCATGATTTGAATCTGGTTCCAATTAAATCAGTGCCTATGTTTCTATATTGGATATAGAACGGTTCATATCTTAACGATGTTAAGGTACGGGGAGTTGTCCGGCTTATGCTTAAAACCAGACTCTGGATAACTCAAGGCGCGTTTCTGTAATGGCTGTTTGTGGGTTGACCCGGGCTATGACGGGGGTTGACTTTCTACCATCTGGAAGATCAATAGTGATATTGTTCTTAACTCGCCACGGTTTTAATAAAATTGGATTTTTTTTCAGAAAACAGTAGTGGGAGTATGGTAGAACTGGAAGTGATTCCAGAACCGCAAACGATTACTGAAAATTTGATAAGAACCTAAACATTCAATCTGGATTGACATTCCATTGGCCACTCCGCAAATATGGTGGGTAACCTCAAGCGCTCGAGAGATACTTCGGTATGCTCAAAGACGGTGACAGGGAGGTTCTTGTTTACCCAGACTTGACACTACTGTTGTTCCAGGCTATGAGACCCGGCAGGAGGATGCATATAGCGTCGTTCTAAATTAGCTTTAGAAGTGCACGTATATATTATTCTGCCAGAGGGTTGTCGTAGTCAGTGGGAGCAGCGGAAGCATAGTGGACAAGTGGCTTATGTCTATTTATAGACTAAAGCAAATATAGCGGAGATAGATCATGTATTTCTGATGTGACAGTCATAGGTTTGACTTCATCAGAATAGGGGATGGATCTGTTAAGAAGGTAGTAGGGTGTGATGTCCTCGTATTTGGATAACATACACGATGTAGGAAGTGAAATTCCTATACTACGATCGGTTATACTTTGGTTTTCACACAGTGGTTTCTCCACAAAGGATTTGGATATTATATCAGGCATTCTGGCTACTAGATCTATGGTTTTAGATATAGATTTGGGTAGTTTCCTAAATTTGGTACTTAGACAGCATTCTAAAAGTGTTTTAGAATGGACGACTCCTGGCACGGTAGTGTACCTGCAGGTGATGGAGTCACCCTCTCTAAAGGTGTCTTACAGACTAAAGGGGAGAGGGATGTGTATGATTGGCAGATCACTTTCTTAGGCAATTGAGTTGATCATGAGATGTCAAGTACCACACCAGATGTTGTTTTTGCACGAGATGCAATAAATTGATATTAATCCAATCCTGGAGAAACGATCGGAAGCAGTTTTAGAACATAAGTGGATGTTCTAGGGATCTGATAACGGCAGCCTCCTTCGGAAGACGGTTATCATTCCAGGCTTCCAAGGTGACCCGGATGACAGAGTGACTGTCAGAGTTATAGTTTTCCCTCTGATGAGGGGCAGTAGTTTGGACAGGTGGTCCAAGCGGATACTGAGGGAGGCGTGGTGCAGGACACTAATTAAATTCGGTTGACAATACAGTCTAAGAAGTTTGGATTTGGAGTTCTTTTATGAACTAGGTCCCATCAGATATCCAGACATATTCTAAGATAGGTATTGCTCATTTCGGGAGATGGCTTTCTCCGCGAACTTGAGATAGAGAGAGATATAGAAACAAACATCAGGGCGGATCCACTCACTGAGGCTATTCCTCGAACGCAATAGTTTCGTAAACGGGCTTTGTGAGACTGATTAGTAGAGGAGTTGAGTGTTCGGTATCACAAGGGCTGTAAGTATGTGACATCGCAATAATTAGCCTTGAGTGCAAGTGGGAGATTGTTGGATATAGTGCCCTCACAGTCAATTATTGGATCATAGGCACGTGATTGCAATGATTGAGGGAGGACCTATACCGGTAGGACAGTCTTACTCAAGATGATAGTATGCTATCTGGTTTATCTTTATCATTGTGTACTGCTTTAGGTGACCTTACAGGTCACTATTGCACGTTGATAGAGCCTATAGGATTCTTGGCTGACACGTGAGAACAACGCTGTGGGGGCATTTGTTTCCTGATTTAAAATCAGGAAAGCTTATGGAAAAAGCCTCAGAAGAGGGTCACGTGCTTACACGTGACCAGCAGTCACGTGTTGGCACGTGACACCCAAAAGTACCGGCAAAGCAAGTTCAGTTTCCCAACTACATCAAAGAGAGGGGCTTCAGTAAGGGTCACGTGCTCCCACGTGACCTGGGTCACGTGTCGGCACGTAACATTTAAAAGCCAGCAGCAAAGACCCAACGCTTCCTGATCAAATCAAGGAAAAAGCTTCAGAAGAGGTCACGTGCTCCCACGTGACCAGGGTCACGTGTTGGCACGTGATGATCAAAACATCAGAATTGTTCTCCAGTTAAATCAAGAAAAAGAGTTCAGACAAGGGTCACGTGCTCGCTCGTGACCGGGGGTCACGTGGTGGCACGTGACGGTTAAGCAGCAACCAGAAGACAGAGCGCAGAAAGAAAGAAGAAGGTTCATTCCAAAGGGGGTCACGTGCCCACACGTGACTATGGGTCACGTGGTCACACGTGACCGGCTTTCAAAGCCCATTTCGTTGACAGAATTAAATTCTGAAGGAGATTCAAATCTTTTCAAAGGAAAGCGATTATCTGGAACCAATCGAATTAAAGATTTAAAGATGATTGAATATCATTTATCTATGGGAAAATCTTGGGTTTGGAAAGATTTCCCCTCTAAATCTAACCGAAATAACAAAGGAGAATCCCGGGACTTGAAATCCAATGGTGAATAAAATTCACCCAATAATCCAAAGCTCAAAAACGAATGATGGATGCAAATCAAATCTCTCAATGAAGATTCGTCAAAAACTAATTGACTCGGCTGCTTCTCCTATAAATAGGAGCCAAGAGACACAGGGATAGAGAGATATAGATAGAGACAGATACATGCAGAGGGAAGAAAAGAGAGAGAGCCTGGATACTTTGAGGAATTTGGATCTTCTGCAAAAGAAAACCTTAGGTAAGAAAAGGAAGGCTCCTTGAAAGAAAGAGAATTTAATTCTCAACAGAGTTTAACTCTGATATATAAAACAGAAGAACATATTTCTTCTCTCTTTGATAGAGGATCTGCAAAGTGCACATCTCCCCTTGAGGTTGAGAATTTAATTCTCAATGGGTCGAGATCCTGCCATGCAGATCCAAAACATAGAGAGGGAATGGAAGCACGAGAATTTAATTCTCACAGAACTACAGGAATTTAATTCCTTTAAAATAAAACTAGGTCTTGACCCTGTGTCATGGGAATTTAATTCCTTCAGAGCAAAAAGAAACAGGGTTTAACCCTAATTAAGAACCTAGTTTTGTTGGAACAGCGGGGATTTAATTCCCTTGATCATAACTTAACAGAAAGTGGGAATTTAATTCCTTAAAAGCTTTTATTAGGGTTTAACCCTATTTAGTTCTTCACATGTATGAGGAATTTAATTCCTACAGAAAATTCGGAGTCCAACTCTATTCAGAATATAAATCTTCAAAAGGAAGTAGGAATTTAATTCCTCTGAAATTACTGTCAGGGTTTAACCCTACGAGGAATTTAATTCCTGGAAAAGATTAACAGATCCTCTAAACAACATACATAGAGGCAGGGTCACGTGTCACCACGTGACCCCCCCAAAAGATCTACAGAAAGCCCCTTGAAGCAGTGCCCCACGTGACCCACATGACCCTAGACAGAAGCTTTAACGTATAAGCATTTGAATGCCCGTCACGTGATGGCACGTGATGCTCTAAAAGATGCAATAGTCTCAAAAGAACAAATGAAGGGAGGGCGCTCTCACGTGTCACCACGTGACCCCTCTTGCCTTAGTGTTTAACACTAAATTGAAACTCTCGAACCCAGTGTTAAAACACTGTTGGGCCTTAGTGTTCAACACTAATCAAAAAACTTTATTTGCAGTGTTCAACACTGACTACCTTAGTGTTTAACACTAATTTGAGATCTCTGTTGCCAGTGTTTGATACTGATCTGTTTTAGTGTTTAACACTAATTTGAAAAGCCTTGTTGCTGGTGTTTAACACCAATTATCTTTTAGTGTTAAACACTAACTTGTCAACCTCATTCCCAGTGTTCAACACTGATTGCTATGTAGTGTTTAACACTAGGCTTTGGCCCAATTGGCTAAATAGATAGAGGCAAAGCCTCTCCTGATTGGACTTAGCCCAAGCTGGCCATAAGTCCTCAATTCGTAATCAACTGGGCTAATGGGCTCATAATATAATTAATTGGTCTTGATCCCAAATTGGGCCAAGGACTATTTAATCCACTCCGGTTCTAGGGTACATCTCTTCACTCCCTTGATATTTGGCATTGTAATCCCTCAATGTCTTCAAAGAGGTGACGGGTCCCGACGACCACACATCGATATGGACTGCGAGGTCCTTAAACCCGTGTCTAATGCAAAATTCCTGGTTACGTGGAATGCGGATAACGTCACTCTTTGACCCCGCGGAAAATGTCCAGAGCGGAGCCTGGTCCTCGCCAAGCACGGCAGTGAACCCGTGTGAAGCATCCAGAGCACATAACGGACTGTGGGGTCCTTAAACCCATGGACTACGACGTCCTTAACCTTGACCGAGATGTCTTAAAACTACCAATGGACCGCAACGTCCTTAAACTACCCATGGACCGCAATATCCTTAAACTAGAACAATAGAGCCCCGCATGCTCTTTTGTTGGATCTAAACGGTCCCGTTTAAGTTGATCTTAGCCTCAAAGATGGCTAACGTATCCTTAAACCTTCAAACAGAGTGGACTATAAATCCCCCCAATTAACTCTGGCTTGAGGGTACATCTCTGAACTCCTCTGACATCCGTCGTTGTAATCCTTCAACGTCGTTAGAGAGGTGACGGGTCCCAACGGCCATATATACGATGGACCACTATGTCCCTAAACTGGAACAATAGAGCCCAAACGCTCCTTTGTCAGATCTAAACGATCCAGTTAAGTTGATCTTAGTCTCAAAGTAAGACTAACGTATCCTTAACAAACGTTTGAGTTGATCTTAGCCTCAAGTATGGCTGACGTATCCTCAAACCAAACCCCCAAACCCAAATCTAAGATAATACGGATTTGGACTAGTCCACGCCCTACGGGCGACGACATAACTCAGTCTCCGTAAACAATCCACGGGCAACAAAATACAAAACAAACACCCACGACACGAAGTGACCATCTGGAGAAGGAGAAAGTTGTTACCGCAATGCGGTAGCGTAATTAACTGCAGGGGCTTGCGCCTGCAGGGAAGAGCGTCCCCACAATCAAAAACCCCTCAAACGAGGGGGAATCTGACGAAGTCTGCTACATCGGACGCATCCGTCTAAACCTTCGATACATGGTGCCATAAATCAACTTGGCATCTTCGGAGAGGTGGACGGATAGCACCAATTAGCATCTGCCCCGAATCTCAGCGCCAGGACATCGCAGTCCTGCGCGCCGCCGTTCGGAGGGGAACAGATTCTGGCACGCCCGGTGGGACCTTTTCCTCTTTCCACTCCACACTTCGTGTGTCGTGACTCGCGAACCAATCGCGGTTCGCTATTGGTTGCCCTTGGGTTTCAAGATACTAAGAATTGGCGTCTCGCTTATTGCAGAGAGCGAAGGATCGATGGCTTCTACTTCCGTGAAACTCTCCAACTGCTCAGACTGCAATTGTAACCAACGCTCTGCCTCGCCAGGAGGTATAGCCTACGGACCCCAAGCTGCTTCGCTATTCACAATGCCCGTGGAACAGGTCACTCGCGCCACCACAGGATTGTTCTTTGGGACCATGCTCCCGCCGACAAACTTCACCGCTCCAGTGCTGACAACGGAAGCTCTCAAGAAGTCGGTCTTTGATCGTCTTACCCCTGCCGCGACTCCTCTCAACGAGTCGCCCAACGTCAACGCCTCGGTCTTCTCTAGATTGGGCCAGAAATCCTGCGAACCCATCATGGGGCCTACAATCTCAGAGAAGGCTGCTTCTAAGAAGGTGGCCGCTCCTGCCCCCGAAGTTGTCAAGGCAGCTTCTCCGGCCAAAAGGTCGGTCTTTACAAGATTGACGGCTTCAGCTTCCGCTCCTGCTGCCCAAAGGACATCGGTCTTTGACAGGCTAATACCAACAGCGACCCCCCACCCAGACAGGGGACAAGACGAAACCATTCTTACCGCTGACCCTACGCCGTCCGCTCGACACGCTCGACGTCGCCATTGGCGCCGAGTAAGGAAGGCTGGGGGCAACTCCCCCTCCGGGTTGACTCCATCAGCCCCAGTGGCAGAAGTTAATGCTGCTGTTCCAACTGGGAAAAGCTTCGAAATGCTAAATAAGGTGCGAAGGAATTCTTCTACTGCAGTGCTGAAGAGGTCTCCTCCCCCATTAAAAAAGGTTGTGGAAATAAAACCAGAACAGCCCCGATCCCCTCAACGGCTGTCTTCCAAAATCTATAAGGTTTGGCGGCAAGCCCGAGACTCGATCATCGATCCAAACTTCTCCCACCGGCACAAGAAGCTGAAAATCCAACCGGAAGCTGGTCACCAGGCTAAACCCCAAAAGGCTGTTGATCAACTGGCTCATAAAAGGAGGAGGCCAGAGAAGACCCCCCAGCATGCAACGACGGCTAAAAGCACTGAGCCCAGACGCCCTAAGTCTGGGGGCATGGTGGTGCATACTGTTTACATGGCCTCTGGAAAGAAGGAAAGCCGCACTTCTACGGGCCACCGACCGCTAACCCGATCCGTGACGAAAGCCCAGGAGCAGCAACAAAAGCTTCAGGAAATGATGAATGCTATGGCCGCACTCACCGGGCCAAAAGAAAACCCAGAAACATCCTCAGACGTGCGCCAGGAGGAAGAAACCGACGCTGAATTCCTTCACCGAATACTGGAGAAAAAGGACAAAGAGGCTGCTGAACAAGCGGCCAACATACAACGTATGGGCCTTCTCTTCCAAGATATGATAGGAATGATGATCCAGCAGGACTTACCCGCCGAGGATCCCCCAATCGTTCTTGAAGACGACCGAGGAGAAACGTCAAATCCACCAGCAGCCCTCTCAACGGCCAAGGAGGAGGCAATCTCTAAGGCGGACTTGGTTGACTACATAGCCCAGCAAATCCGGGTTCATCACGCGACTGAGGCAGCTGGTCAAGTCGTGAAAACGGGGCGGCCGTATCCAAGATGGTACGACCAAATCAAATACCCGCAAGGCTATACGATACCAAAATTCCACGTGTACAAGGGGACCGGCAACCCCCATCAACATGTCGCCCAGTTCCGGGCCCTCTGCGGTAACACCGGCGGTGATGATAAACTGTTGCTCCGCCAGTTCGTGGGCAGCCTATCAGAAACTGCGTTCGAATGGTATTCGGAACTCCCGAACGATTCTATCAAAACGTTCGCTGAAATGGAGTTGTTATTCACTCAGCGATTCGCAAGTGCCAGCGAACGCACTCCAATAACTGCACTGATTAACGCCAGGGTAAAACCAGGCGAAACCTGGGTCCAGTATGCTATACGCTGGCAGAACTTGTGGTCGAGATGTGAACAACGCATTGAGGAGGCACCCGCAGTGGGCATGTTCGTAGGAACCCTAGACCCCCACGCAACTATCTCCCAGTTTATGATGTTCTTTAAGCCAACCACATTCCAGGCTTTAATCGACAAGTTGGCTCAGATGGACCAGATGGGTCATAGACCACCTCCCCCGAAGTCGGAACCTCGGTACGACAAGGGTAAAGGAAGGGCAACCTTTGTTACGAATGCCCAACAGCAACTTAACGCCCCGAAACCGGCAGATCAACTGGAGGAAAGACGTCGGTATTATAATGAGAAGATGAAGCGTCCCTACTCGTTCCCACGAGACAAGACGAAACGGTTATTCGAGCTGGCAATACGCAACAGACTTATAAGCCTACCAAATCCAAGGCGACCGCCGCAACCCACCGAGGTGAATAACCCTAACTATTGCCCTTACCATCAAACGGTAGGCCATCCGATTGAAGATTGCTTCGTCTTCAAAGGATGGATTGAAGATCAATACCTCCAAGGGAAGTTTGTACTGTCCGAAAAGTGGAAGGTGAACCCACCACAACCGCATACTCCTAAGAAAGCAGATACACCGGGGGCAACCTGCTCCTTTATTGAAGAAGCTCCATGGGAGGTCGTGCTATCAACTAAAACCAAAAGAATGCTGAGAGACCTTCATGCGTGCCCTGCAATCGAATGGAAGGACCCTCTTGAACCTCAAATTATCGAAGGGATGCTAAGGCGCCGCCCAACTACAAAGACTCGCGATAAGAGCCCAAATACTCACGCCCAATCGTCAAAATCTTCGAAGAAAAAGAAGAAGAAATCCAAGAAATCCGTGAAGCCTTGAAACGAGCACACGAACTTGCAGAAGCAAATCGACGCACTGGAAGAGTACAATCAAAAGGCGCGAACTCCTGTCACACTGCAAGAGTTCCTCAACCACATCTTTCAAGAGGAAGATGATGGAGAGAGCTCGTCGGATGAATCCGAAGGATATGTGGCGAGTTGTAACGTAATCTCCCACTCGTTTACCGATGATGAGAAAACTCCTGGCACTAAGAAGCTGGAGGCAGAGCCTGTACCAGAGCGTGCATGGCCAACAGACGAAATGATCGACGCTTTTCTAGACGAGATTCGCCTAAAAAGTAAAGCGGATCAGGAGCGTAAGATGGCCGCTTCAGAAGGAGCCAAACGCAGGCGACTGAACGGAAGAGTTGAACTACCTCCGCCAGAGCGAAAGGCATCCGAAGTAGACAAGAAGATATTCAAGACGAGAAAAAGGTTTGCCAAAGCCATGTCGAGGGGGATGAAGCTACCACCCTCGGAAGGAAACACACATGATGGGGTGGAGAGGCACCCTGATTATTGCGCATATCATCGGAAAATCTCACACCCCACGGAGGAGTGCGACGCCTTTAAGATATGGTGGCAAGGATATGTTGCTCGTCGGCAACATGTTAAGCGCATGAAACGCAAGAGCCGTCGAGAGCGAAGAAGTACTATCGATGGGCATGACAGAACTACTGACAACTGTTACATGGTAAACGCCAGGGGGTCACAAGTTCTCACCTTTGGGAGCGACTCTGATGAAGAAATCGCTCTGGGCCCTCTCTTCAAAGAATCTGTTTTAGGGAAAGAGGACAAATCGGAGATCTGCGAGAACATTCAGCTGCGCAATCGCACACTCCCAGAAAAGAATCTCGGGCCCGTAAGTAGAAAGGATAAGGGAAAGGAAAAGGTCACTGAAGATATCACTTTAGATGACCAAGCCATGAGAGAGCTGGCTGCCAAAGACCCTCCTAGGAAGGGTAAGGTGGACTATAACATCCTCGCGCACCTAAGGAAGCTACCTTCTCAGCTTAGCATTCTCGATGCCCTCCTATTATCAAAAGAAGCGCGAGACTCACTAATTAAGGCGTTACAAGAACCTGAGCAATTCCAAGCCTTCCTCGCCACTGAAAAGATGAAGGATGAACTGGAGGAAGTGCATACGGCCGACATCACTTTCGGTGATGAAGACCTCCTTCTCGGGACGTGCGACCACAACCGTCCCCTATATGTCTCCGGATACTGCCATGATATCAAGATAGGCAAGATCCTGGTGGATAATGGATCCTCCGTCAATCTCCTTAATGTTCGGGTGTTGAAGGAAATCTGCATGAGTGTGCAACACCTCGCTCGTGACAAAATTACTATATCCGGTTTCGATTCACAATCATCGCGGACTCTCGGATCTGTGATACTAACATTACGCTTTGGACTTCTTGTCACAGACATCAAATTCCATGTCATTGACGCCAAGACCTGCTACAACGCCTTGCTCGGTCGTCCTTGGTTACACGAATACAACATCATCCCTTCTACACAACATCAGTGTATGAAGTACTTTAAGGATGGTTTCGAGTATACCGTAACAGGTGAGTTAAACCCATTTTCCGTGAACGAGGTCCGCAAATACGAAGATGCGAAGTACTTTTTGCCAGATTTCGAGGATACAGAAAGGTGTCGCAACCCGGAAAACAAAACCGCCGCCACCATCCCTGTTTTCGGGAGCGATACCGAAGAAGAGGAAGAGATAGTTTATGCAGGGTCATCTCAACGCAACAACCTGGGGATGCCCGCCCCCATGTTGGTCTTCGGAAGTGATTCAGAAGATGAAGTTAATGCCGTGTTCTCCAATCGGCTGTCAATACAAGCACCCCCTGGCGATGACCATAGTTTGCAAATCACCATGGTACCGCGAGAACACTACAAGGATCTCGACACGCTTCAGGCTAATAATGTGCAGGACCTGCAAACATTTTACGTCCCTCCCAGGCAAAGAGGTGAGAAGGTGATCCTATTCTACCGATCCTCAGAGTCGAAAATAGAGAAAGAGATCTGGCATGGCGCGGATGCTACACTTGACAGGCTCCAACCCATCCGTTTGCCCAGATACTATACAAATGGATTGAAGAAGCTACTGAGGCGCCAAGGAGTACCCTTAAAACAGACTGTTCGGCAGGCTCGGCTCTACAACAGGATTTGGGATGTCCCCGGGACTCAACGCAAATTGCCCAACGGAAAAATGGAAACACTCGGGCTTGGATACGCAAGAGCCGGAAAACGGGAACGGGCTCACAGCAGCTACGCTATATATACCTTTGATGAAGAGGAGGACGCCCTGTCAGAAGATGCCAACCCCCCATCAAAACTAGACCCCGCGATTAAAGCGCCGAGTCCGTCGTTTGAAGAACGAATGGGCAAGCCTATCAGGAAAGTGGGTCAGAAAGCTCGGGAAGACCACAACCATGAAATGGCCATCTACGAGAAGGCCAGGACGCAACGTCTATTTCAATATGCTGTAAAAGACAAAGACGCTTATCCTCGTCAATTCGTTGTACGAAAGGCCCGACGCAGAGACGGAAATAAATCAAGAAGCGGCTCGGGTTTGTCCCTCATGAAGAAGATGAGTCGAGCGTACTCCTTCCCCCGAGACAAGACGGAGAGGTTACTCAACCTTGCTATAAAACATCAAATGATCACGCTTCCAGAGTCTAGACATCCTGAGCAAGCTAACAAGGCTTCTCATCTGAGTTATTGCTCTTATCACCAAGCCATAGGACATCCTACCGAAGACTGCTTCACCTTCAAGAACTGGGTCGAGGACCAGTACCAACGGGGCAGATTCGCTTTATCCGACGGCTGGAAGGTAACGCCACCACAAAAGCACGAGCCCAAGGCCGCAAGAGCAGAACCGGGTCCACCTCAGTCCGGGGAGCGGGTTCGCACTTGTTATACGATTACGATATTAGGAGAAGAGCCCGAGAACGTAGATGACCTTCCCCGGTGCTTTGAGAACAGCAATGATGAGGTGATCTCAGAATTTCCGCCCGCTCCGAAAGAACTGGAAGATGGTATACATACTACTGCAGATAACCTCAAGAAGATTGAGTTGGGATCGGCAGACGACCCACGACCGACATTTGTCAGCGAGCTGTTATCCGAAGAAAGGGTGGCTGCGTTAAAGAACGTGCTTCTACGGCATAAAGACTGCTTCGCGTGGAACTACTCCGAGATGCCAGGATTAGATCCGGAGATTGCTGTGCATAAATTAGCAATATCCCCAGATATCAAGCCAGTCAAGCAGGCGCCAAGGAGGATGCGACTCGAGCTTGAGATGAGCATCAACGCCGAAGTCAAGAAGCTGATCGATTCTGGATTTATCCAAGAAGTCCAATATCCCGATTGGATCGCCAATATCGTCCCGGTAATGAAGAAGAATGGGACGGTACGCATATGCGTGGATTTCAGGGATCTCAATAAAGCCTGTCCAAAGGATGATTTCCCAGTACCAGTAACCGAGCTAATGATAGATAACACGTCCACTCACGAGGTTTTCTCCTTTATGGACGGTTCGTCAGGATACAATCAGATAAAGATGCATCCCGAAGACCAGAAGCACACCGCTTTCCGGACCCCTTTGGGTATATTCTGCTACAGGGTTATGCCCTTTGGTCTAAAGAACGCTGGCGCTACCTATCAAAGGGCCATAACAAAGATCTTCGATGACCTCATACATGACATCGTCGAGTGCTATATCGATGACCTCGTAGTAAAGAGCATGTCATACGATGATCATTTAAAACATCTGGAGACTGTATTTCGACGCCTTCGGCAATATAATTTGAAAATGAATCCCCTCAAATGCGCGTTTGGAGTTTCCTCGGGCAAATTTCTGGGATTCATCGTTCGACACCGAGGTATTGAAATAGATCCGTCAAAGATTAAAGCGATCATGGAAATGTCTCCGCCAAGAACCCTCAAACAGTTGCGGTCTCTCCAAGGGAAGCTCGCATACATCCGGCGGTTTATCGCCAATCTTTCAGGCAAGTGCCGTCCTTACAGCCACCTGATGAAAAAGGGGACTCCATTCGTTTGGGACCACAAATGTCAAGGTGCACTAGACGAGATCAAGCAGTACCTGCAGAACCCTCCGGTGTTGGCTGCGCCGGTCAAGGGAAAACCCCTCATTCTTTATACGACCGCCCTTGAAAGTTCCTTGGGCGCATTATGGGCACAAGAGAATGATCAGGGGAAAGAGAGGGCACTCTACTACTTAAGTCGAGTTCTACTGGGGGCAGAAAGAAACTACTCTCCTATTGAAAAACATTGCTTGGCGTTAATCTTCGCGATAACAAAGCTCAGGCACTATGCGTTGGCGCATGAAGTCCGTCTCATTTCAAAGGTGGATCCCCTTAAATACTTGATGTCGAAAGCCATATTGACGGGACGACTCGCTAAGTGGGCCCTGCTCTTGATGGAGTTCTCGATAACGTATCAACCTCTCAAGGCAGTGAAAGGCCAGGCCATTGCCGATTTCCTCGCTGAGCATCCGATACCGGCCGATTCTCCTCTGAACTGTGATTTGCCGGACGAGCATGCATTTGATGCGATTAGCGGCGGAAGCACCCGATGGGAACTCTATTTCGATGGAGCGTCCTCCATAAAGAAACAGAAACAAGGTATCCCAATGATCAAATCGGGGATAGGCCTCATCTTTGCAACTCCACAAGGAGGGATAATGCGCTTCGCCTTCTCCTTAACAAAGCCGAGGACAAACAATGAAGCTGAATACGAAGCTCTGATAGCAGGCCTCGAGATCGCCATCGACATGGGAATTGAAGACCTCCTTATATACGGGGATTCTCAGCTGGTCGTTAGTCAAGTAAATGGTGACTACCAAACGTGCAAGCCGGAGTTGGTGAGGTACGGTGAAAAGGTGCAACAACTATTGACCCAAATTCCCTCCTATACTTTGGAGAACATACCGCGCGCGGAAAACAGCAAAGCAGACGCGTTGGCTAAACTTGCTAAAGAACTGGCTGACGAGAACCTCGATGACGTCAGAATCGTGGTACAAAGCCGTCGAGTGCTCGCCCCGGCAGAAATATCTCCGGAATCATGCGAAGAAAAGGGAGCGACTGAGCAGACGACCCTACAAATAAAAGACCATGAGAAGGCCGAAGACTGGAGGGAAGTCTTCATAGACTACTTTAAGTCCCACCGAATGCCCAAAGAAGCGTCCTCAAGACATCAGCTCATGAAACGAGCTCTATCTTTCGCTTTCGTCAACAATATTCTATACAAAAGATCGTTTGATTCTCTATGGCTGAGATGCTTAGGACCTGACGAAGCAGAAAGAGTCATTCAGGAAGTTCATGACGGACTTTGCGGTTCTCACCAAGCAGGCCCAAAGATGAAGTTAAAAATTAAACGGATGGGTTACTACTGGCCCACGATGATCCAGGACTGCCTCGAGTACGCGAAGCAATGCCACTCATGCCAGATTCATGGAGACTTCATCCACCAACATCCGAATCCACTGCACCCAACGGTGGCTAGTTGGCCATTCGAAATGTGGGGGACTGACATAGTCGGCCCCATTGAGCCAGCATCATCCCGGGGACACCGTTTTATCCTGGCGACAACTGATTACTTCTCCAAATGGGCAGAAGCAGTACCACTGAGGGAAGTAAAGACGGAGAATATCCTCCATTTCTTCAAGACGCACGTCATCTATCGGTTCGGAACTCCACGGCGGATTATCTCCGATAACGGGCCGGCCTACCGAAGCCATAAGATTAGCCGCTTCGCACAGCAGCACAATATAGACTGGAGATATTCTTCGGTTTACAATCCACGAGCTAACGGTCTGGCCGAGGCCTTCAATAAGACCTTGACGAAGATCATAAAAAAGACCGTTTCCAGGAATAAGAGAGACTGGCACGAAAGGCTGCAAGAAGCCCTTTGGGCTTATCGAACTACATTCAAGACGGCCACGAACACAACGCCGTACGTGTTGGTATTTGGGACGGAAGCAGTGCTCCCCCTTGAGATAGAGTTACCTTCTCTACAACGAGCTGACGAATGAAGAAAATGCTCACCATCGGCTTGAGGAGCTTGATGCCCTCGACGAAACCCGGCTCATAGCGCAACAACATCTAGAGGCCTACAAAGCAAAGATGACGCGCTCGTACGAAAGATTGACCAGGCCGAGGACATTCCGCCAAGGCGAACTCGTACTAGTGGTCAAAAGACCTATGATCCCCAATCGTGCCAAGCGGGGAAAATTTGAGCCAAACTATGAAGGCCCGTACATCATAGATAAGGTCTACCAGGGTGGAGCCTACCTACTCATGGACATGCACGGTGAAAGGCCTTTCAGGCCAATAAACGGCCGCTTCTTAAAGAAATACTACGCTTTATAAGCCACAGCCTAAGTCAATGATAGATGACGACGACTATGTCCGCTCACTATCTTCCTAGGCTCAGACTTTACAAGCAGCAGCCGGCCTTTCCATAACGACGGACCGAAACGTCCTTAAACTAACGACGGACCGAAACGTCCTTAAACTATCGACGGACCGAAACGTCCTTAAACTAACGACGGACCGAAACGTCCCTAAAACTACTACCGCAGCATCTTTAGGCTGACGAGATAAAAAAAGAGGAGAGAGAAAACCCGAAAGGGCTCCGTGAGTAAAAACAGCAGGACTACCGGCGAGTGTTTGTGAAAACCCGAAAGGGCGCAACCTCGTTAAAAGACACTTGTAGGGTCCTCTCGACCTTGTAAGGAGAAACCACCTGCGTGAGATCCTTATGACTCACAAAGGAGCAACACACTTAGGGGTCCTCACGATTCCTAAGGAGAAAATACACTTACGAGATCCTCACGACTCGTAAGGAGAATTCTCTTATGGGACCCCCACGGCTCATGAGATTTGAAAGTCTTAAGTTACAGAAACCTAAACCTGTTCTTAAGCAAATCCTCCACAACCTTCGATATTGCCCTACAAGAGGCTCAATACTGACCCTTGTATACAATCCACGGGCGCGAAAAAACATTACCCCGGCAAAGTCCCACCCGTGACTAGGGATATGCCCACATGGTGAACAACCCTTATAATTCCTCTCGACTTATAAGGAGAAAACCCTCTTGTAGGATCCTTACGACTTACAGAGGAACATACACTTAGGAATCCTCACGATCCCTAAGGAGAAAATACACCTGCAAGATCCTCACGACTTGTAGGGAGAAATACCTTTGTGAGACCCTTACGGCTCACGAAGTCAAAAGCCTTGGTCGACAGGACCCTTAACCCTGTCTACTAAGCCACCTTTGTTCAATATCGACAGAAGCAAATGATGATTCGCTCCTGGCAACATCCCAGTTGCAGCGGTGCTGATGCCGAAATCGGTGTCCAAAATCCAAGCTTGCGGCGAAAAAGCTAGCAAGCCACACATGCCTACAAAATAGCCGAAATGATGGGGCAACTTGCCATAAAAAGCAGCAAGTAAAAATGAAGGCATAAAAAATAGCCGAAATGATGGGGCAACTCACAATAAAAAGCAGCGAGTAGAAAATAAATAAATAGCCGAAATGATTGGGCACCGCGAAAAATAGCCGAAATGATGGGGCAATCGCGACCTTCGCGATATAAAAGCTGAAACGATAGAGCATCGCGGAAAAAGAAATAAAATAAAAATAAAATGTATGCCTTACAGGTGATGTTCCATCACACCCTGTATACAATCCAATGGCATAAACAAAAAGGGAACATACCTCCCTCCCCCAGGTTTCACCAAAGAAAGAAGCTAAATCTCGACGGGCCACAGGCGACCTAGAGATCATCCCAACACTCGTCTCGTAACAACGGACACAACTTCAAGCTAAGCGGAACAGCGGCAACTCCCAGTTCCATGGCTCGGTGGTATACATATCGCCAACAGTCAAACCTCCGTCCCGTGAAATGCGGATACAATCAGCAAAATTCCTGGTTACGTGGAACGCGGATAATGTCACTCTTTGACCTCGTGGAAAACGTCCAGAGCGGAGCCTAGTCCTCGCCGAGCACGGCAGTGAACCCGTGTGAAGCATCTAGTGCAAAATTCCTGGTCACGTGGAACGCGGATAATGTCACTCTTTGACCCCGTGGAAAACGTCCAGAGCGGAGCCTAGTCCTCGCCGAGCACGGCAGTGAACCCGTGTGAAGCATCTAGTGCAAAATTCCTGGTCACGTGGAACGCGGATAATGTCACTCTTTGACCCCGTGGAAAACGTCCAGAGCGGAGCCTAGTCCTCGCTGAGCACGGCAGTGAACCCGTATGAAGCATCTAGTGCAAAATTCCTGGTCACGTGGAACGCGGATAATGTCACTCTTTGACCCCGTAGAAAACGTCCAGAGCGGAGCCTAGTCCTCGCCGAGCACGGCAGTGAACCCGTGTGAAGCATCTAGTGCAAAATTCCTGGTCACGTGGAACGCGGATAATGTCACTCTTTGACCCCGTGGAAAACGTCCAGAGCGGAGCCTAGTCCTCGCCGAGCACGGCAGTGAACCCGTGTGAAGCATCTAGTGAAAAATTCCTGGTCACGTGGAACGCGGATAATGTCACTCTTTGACCCCGTGGAAAACGTCCAGAGTGGAGCCTAGTCCTCGCTGAGCACGGCAGTGAACCCGTGTGAAGCATCTAGTGCAAAATTCCTGGTCACGTGGAACGCGGATAATGTCACTCTTTGACCCCGTGGAAAACGTCCAGAGCGAAGCCTAGTCCTCGCCGAGCACGGCAGTGAACCCGTGTGAAGCATCTAGTGCAAAATTCCTGGTCATGTAGAACGCGGATAATGTCACTCTTTGACCCCGTGGAAAACGTCCAGAGCGGAGCCTAGTCCTCGCCGAGCACGGCAGTGAACCCGTGTGAAGCATCTAGTGCAAAATTCCTGGTCACGTGGAATGCGGATAATGTCACTCTTTGACCCCGTGGAAAACGTCCAGAGCGGATCCTGGTCCTCGCAGAGCACGGCAGTGAACCCGTGTGAAGCATCCAGAGCGGAGCCTAGTCCTCGCCGAGCGCGGCAGTGAACCCGTGTGAAGCATCTGGTGCAAAATTCCTGGTCACGTAGAACGCGGATAATGTCACTCTTTGACCTCGTGGAAAACGTCCAGAGCGGAGCCTGGTCCTCGCCAAGCACGGCAGTGAACCCGTGTGAAGCATCCAGAGCAAATACCGGACTGTGGAGTCCTTAAAATCCACGGACTATGACGTCCTTAACCTCGACCGTGATGTCTTAAAACTAACGATCAACCGCCCCGATTCCTTACAGATTTTGCCTTGGTTTAAGGGTACATCTCTTCACTCCTTTGATACCTGGCGTTGTAATTCCTCAACGTCTTCAAAGAGGTGATGGGTCCCTGCAACCACACATCGGACTGTGGAGTCCCTAAATCCACGGACTATGAGGTCCTTAACCTTGACCGTGATGTCTTAAAACTAACATCAGACTGTGGAGTCCCTAAATCCACGGACTATGAGGTCCTTAACCTTGACCGCGACGTCTTTAAACTACAATACCTAAAGAAACCCCTAATTCCGTAGAACACGGACAAGGGTGACCGCATCCAACACTTACAAGTCCTCACGACCTGTAAGGAAGAAAAACTCTCTTGTGGGATCCTTACGACTCTCAAGGAAAACCCTTTTAAGAATCCTCACGATTCTTAAGAAGAACTCATACCTATGGGATCCTCTCGACCTGTAGGGAGAAAAACTCTTTATGAGACCCTCATGGCTCATAAAATGCAAAAGCCTTAGGAAGCAGATCCTAACCCTGAATCCTGAGCCATTGCTGTCCTGCAAGGAGATCAAGATAGAATATCCGCAGAATACATTCAATGAAAAGGGGACACATCATTGAGAAGAAAAATGTATCTTTTATTCATAAACCAAAATGGGTACAAAGTACAATTCATGAAAGAAACAAAAAGAAAATACTTTCATCCATGAGTATGTACAAAAAAAGGGGGGGAAAGATACAAATGTTTCAAGCCGGCGGGCGATTCAGCAGCTTGGTCAGCTCATCCTGCTTTTGTTGGACCACGGCTTCATGACGCAAGATCTCCAAAAGACGAGCCTCCGCCTGAGCTTGTTGGGCCTGATATGAAGCAAGCCGGGCTTCAAGCTCTTTCTCAGTGGCCTTATGAGCCTCGACCCTCTCACGAGTGAATGTGGCAGCTTTATCGAGAGCCACCACCTCTTTGATGGACTCCTGAAGCACCCGCCAGAGTTCATACGCTTTGTTGGCTTTGGCTGTGAGATTGGCTTGAAGCTCGCCCAGCACCTTGGAGGCTAGCTCCCTCTCCGAGAACTTGCGACCGAGCCTCTTCTCACATGACGTCATGTTTGCCGCGCACCGGGCTATCAGCCCCCGTAACTCCGCCTTTGCAGCCACGGCCTCCGAGGAAAGGTGAGAACATTCGAGGGCGTGCAGGCAAGCCTCCACCCGCCGGCAGAACTCTACCCAGACTCGCACCACCTCTTCGCTGTGGTAGGTGGCAAGAAAAGGAAGAGAACCGTTAGCCTCGGCAGCGAATGCTTCAGCCGTGGTCGTGCTGCCAGCACGAAGCTCCTCGATCAGAGACGACAAGGAGACGAGGCTTAATTAGGCCAAGCGTTCTGAAGCCCGCAAGGCATAAGGGCCGGGCGGCATCACGATGCGCGACTCCAACGCCGTGGAGACTGGCAGAGCTGTTCAAATTTGGAAGACGTCAGCAAAATTCTTAAGCAAAGAACGAGTGAGAGTGTAATGAAATGTCGCTCACCGACAGTCGTGCAAGTAGGAGCTGAAGGCTCCCCTGGCCCTTCGAGAACCTCGACCTCATCATCGGCTTCCAGAACTGTAGAAAACATCAATGTCAGTACGCAAAATAACGACGATGCTACGAGAAGGGATGGACGACACCAACCTTGCCCAGACGAGAGGACAATGCGTTGGGGGGAGATCGCCTGCGGAGCTGCCATCTCCAATAAACGATGAAATGACTGTCGAGGCGACAGATCCGCGATCGTGGTCGCCAAACCGCGCAATTCTGGGAAGGATAAAAGAGTTCAGACTATGAAGGGGTTGTTAAAATAAAACGCAGAGGGATACCTTTAACACTCCTTCCATTCTGAGCCGGGGGGATAGCAGCTTCAACGGTCTCCACCGTGACCTCAGGCTCCAACAAAGGAAGCGTAGTCCCGACTACCCCTCTTCCAGCCTTTGGGCCGCCCTCAGTAAGAGTCATTGGGGCGGCGGCCTCCAAAAGAGCCTCCCCCAAGGGGGCAGGCGCTCCCTCATCAAGAACCGCCGCTAGAGGTTCTACCATGAGAGGAGCAGCCTCATCAGCCCCCCCACATCCAGCAAGGCTTCATTGAGAATTTCGGCGGGCTTTAGCTTTAGTGGGCCAGTAGGGAGCTCCCCCAGCGTCGAAGATTCTGCACGGTTCAAATAAGAATAATGATACATATGCACAGGCATAAATAATCGGAAAGACTACAAAGGAAGCACAATGTACCTATACGCAAAGAAGCCCTCAATATGGCTTCTTCAAGCCGCTGCTCCTTCTCAAGGAGGTGGGCTCGCCGGGGTTCAAGGGTGGACTCATGACCGCCGGTCCACAAAGAGAGTGCATCAGCTGCGTCTTCTGAAGCGGCCTGCTTCAAAGCTCTTTCCCCCCATTCCTCCAAAGGGCCGATAAATCGCCGCCGAATCCACGAAGGGTCTTCGTAAAAAATTACAGCGGGATAAGACTTCTTCGGAACCTTGGCGTTATGAGACGCGTCTTTTGAGAGCCGTATGGCCTCGGCCAACTGTGCAGCCTCCTCATCAGCCGAACTCGGGAAAAAGAAGTCCAGCGTCTGACCCTTGCAGGGCCAATGGTTCGTCTTCAAGGATAGGCTCAGACTCCACCACAGAATCAAGCGGGGCGGTAGCAGCTTTCCTCCGCCGTTTAGACCCAGAGCCGGTCGCTGAGGATGACCGCTTCCTCCCTCGCGAAGCCTTAGGGCGGCGCTGGCCCACATCGCCCTCAGCACCCTCATCCCTGTTACTCTCGCTCGGTGCCACAACCGAGGACGACATCGCCATTGTCGACGCTACGGGGGGCGGTGCCGCCACCGGCAGGGGTGCTACTACTGGGGCCCGTTTACCCCGCGATCGGGAACCCAAGGGCATACCGGCTGTTGGAGTAAGGTCTACCCCTGACTCCCCCGGGATAAGCGCGGTGCCAATCTCCCTCAAAGGGAAGCGCACTGGAACCCTCGGTCGTAGCTTAGCTCCAGGAACCAGAAGAGGGGCATCGTGGCCGAGAAGCACCCTCCTTTCCTCAAGAATGATTAGGCTGACCCGATGAAGATACCAACCCTTAAACGCGCCCACGCATCGGGGCATGTACTCGGCTTCAGGGACCATGAAATAAGAGCCAGTATTCAGCCTCATGAAATGATGAGCGGCATCGCGAACAGCATCGAGCGAAGGGATCGGGGCAACTATAAAAGCCTCGAAAGGAACGCCCTGGTCGTATCCAAGCTGTCGGGCAAATCGATGCGGATTGTACCGCATGAAAAGAGCTGCACTGTCCTGGCGAAACACCAAGTAGCCCGGTCTAATTGTATACAAATGCGCGGCCTCCCGGGGCTTCAAAGAAGGTGCGTTGTCTTTTGACTGGTCCCAGAGTTGTTGAACGGGACCCGAAGGAGTAGACAAGACTCGATCATTAAAAACCAACCCGCCAGCGGTGGCATGAGGAGAAATCAGCACCCGAATAGCCCCGAATTGAGTCGGGTCGGCGGCAGAAGCATCCACTAATCGCATAAGTCGTGGAAAGGGGTAGGCGTCGTAAAATGAGGGCCTCTGATGCATGGCGAAAGCCCCCAATACGTGCATTTCGATCCAGGACGTGAAATAATGAAGCGAAAAGTTTACCACATCCACGCCAGGCGTAGAGGTATTAGCTGCGGTGCCCAATCCATTATAGAGGTGCGCCAAGGCCGGGATGCCAATGGCCAACCGCGTCCCCTCAGCAATACGATGAGCTGGGTAGATGACCGAGGCTCTCATGAAGCGGCGATGCATGGGGATAACGAACCAACTAAGCCAAACACTGACAAACCCCACGAAGAATGTTTCCTCATCCATGCCGGGTGCTGCAACGGACTCAAAAGACATCGGCGACACGATGGGAATATAATATTGTGGCAGGTCCGATTCAGCGGTCGGTAGCTTCTTCGGACCAAACCCAAAGGGGTCTTTGATGTTAGCAAACTTCGGAGCAGTCTTCGATATGACGTCCTCACGAAGGAAGCGGGAAATGAAGCTTTTAAAAGTAACACCCTGCTCCTCAGATTCAGTGAACAATCGATCAAAAATACCCAGCGCCTTGATCAAGCTGGGGCGCTTGTGGCGAATGGCGTTCTCAACAGACAAGCCGTCAGCCGGTGCAGACTCGGGCTCAAAGACATACTCGTCAGGAGGCAACAACTCCTCATACAGTGCACCCCTGATCGGCAATCCCGAGATTTCATAAAATTTTGCAAGAGAGATCGAGACCTCACGATCTCCTAGGATGAAAGTGTTGGTAGGAAGATTCCATTGGTTTAAAAACGCCTTAACCCACCAGGCATGCGGGGACTTATAATGGAAGAGTGACGCGTATATGGCCTGATAAAGCCCGACTTTCTGCAACCGCGCCCGATGGTCAGAAAGGATGTAACGAGCCCAGAGAAGGTAGCCCGTAGGATGCCTAGGAGTGAGCCCTATCTTATAAATTTGCCCCCACGGGTGGGCCTCATCCTGGCAGATACGCCGTCCCAAGATGTCTATGGCCGGGATCGGATGATTCGGTATGCCAGTCGTCGAAGGCTCCAGCCTCCCCGTTGGAGTCCAGTTGGGCATTTCCACAGCAAAAACTGTCCTCGGAGGATCCATCGGTAAAAATGGGAAAGTGGGCTCCGTCGGCACCGCGCAAAGAAAACTCCGGCGACCCTGAATAATCTGACTGTACCAAGATCCCCATTGAAGAAGGTTGGTGCAGTTCGGGTCATGGGCCCGAATCATCGCCATCGCTTCCTCATCAGATGGTGACTGAGGAAAAGCAGCCTCCGAGCGAGAAAAGGGAAAGCGTGGAACAGAAGCCATCGCACCTGAAATCCAATAAAGGAAGATCGTTAAAAGAAAAGTTAGCAATATATATTCGTGCATGAACATGAAGACTAGTTGAAGAAGGCAACAACAGAGTTTCCTGGGACCATTGGCTACAAAACATATGGGCCCCACAGAATCCGGATGACGGCTCATTAATAATGAGACCAAATAGTTACAATAAAACAAAGGGAATATCCCCATTTAATAAAGAATGATGACCATGCACATTCCCCCCAACAGGATCTGTCTCGGGCTCTACAATGAATCCAACAAGATCAGAGGAATTAAATTCCCACAGAAGACATCATTACAAAACCACCATTTCATTAATTGCAGAAGAACAACCTCGGGCCAAGAGACCCCAGGAAGCCTCTGTGTGAAGAAATCGGGTTCTTCATTGGAAATAAATTCCTTATTAAGAAAAGGGAATTAAATTCCCAGAAACATTTTTGAATGGAATTAAATTCCATGGATTTGAACCGCCATCATCATCTCCCTAAGGATCATCTAAACCCTAAGAGATCTACTGTGGGAGGTTAAGTGGTCTCATATTTTGGTTAAAGTACTTGAAGAAAAATGGGTTCTTTGTGAAACCCTTGATATGGATTTAAAATCCAGAGAGTTTTGTCAAAACGAAGGTGCTTCGATTACCATTACCTGAGGAGGAAGAATCCCTTTAAAACAGAGTTAAACTCTGAAAATATTTTAAGACAGAGAACTAAGCTCTGGAAGAAGAGAATTAAATTCTCAGAAAAAGTTCTCAGAAGAAGAAGATGAGCAAAGTGAAGGCTCCTATGAAGAGACAGAGGTATTTATAGAAGGCAATGGAAACGCTTCATCTCCTCAGATCCCTAAAGGAATCCAACGGTCGCAAGAGGTGGCAGCGTTGCACTCACGTGCTGACACGTGAGAACAACGCTGTGGGGGCATTTGTTTCCTGATTTAAAATCAGGAAAGCTTATGGAAAAAGCCTCAGAAGAGGGTCACGTGCTTACACGTGACCAGCAGTCACGTGTTGGCACGTGACACCCAAAAGTACCGGCAAAGCAAGTTCAGTTTCCCAACTACATCAAAGAGAGGGGCTTCAGTAAGGGTCACGTGCTCCCACGTGACCTGGGTCACGTGTCGGCACGTAACATTTAAAAGCCAGCAGCAAAGACCCAACGCTTCCTGATCAAATCAAGGAAAAAGCTTCAGAAGAGGTCACGTGCTCCCACGTGACCAGGGTCACGTGTTGGCACGTGATGATCAAAACATCAGAATTGTTCTCCAGTTAAATCAAGAAAAAGAGTTCAGACAAGGGTCACGTGCTCGCACGTGACCAGGGGTCACGTGGTGGCACGTGACGGTTAAGCAGCAACCAGAAGACAGAGCGCAGAAAGAAAGAAGAAGGCTCATTCCAAAGGGGGTCACGTGCCCACACGTGACCATGGGTCACGTGGTCACACGTGACCGGCTTTCAAAGCCCATTTCGTTGACAGAATTAAATTCTGAAGGAGATTCAAATCTTTCCAAAGGAAAGCGATTATCTGGAACCAATCGAATTAAAGATTTAAAGATGATTGAATATCATTTATCTATGGGAAAATCTCGGGTTTGGAAAGATTTCCCCTCTAAATCTAACCGAAATAACAAAGGAGAATCCCGGGACTTGAAATCCAATGGTGAATAAAATTCACTCAATAATCCAAAGCTCAAAAACGAATGATGGATGCAAATCAAATCTCTCAATGAAGATTCGTCAAAAACTAATTGACTCGGCTGCTTCTCCTATAAATAGGAGCCAAGAGACACAGGGATAGAGAGATATAGATAGAGACAGATACATGCAGAGGGAAGAAAAGAGAGAGAGCCTGGATACTTTGAGGAATTTGGATCTTCTGCAAAAGAAAACCCTAGGTAAGAAAGGGAAGGCTCCTTGAAAGAAAGAGAATTTAATTCTCAACAGAGTTTAACTCTGATATATAAAACAGAAGAACATATTTCTTCTCTCTTTGATAGAGGATTTGCAAAGTGCACATCTCCCCTTGAGGTTGAGAATTTAATTCTCAATGGGTCGAGATCCTGCCATGCAGATCCAAAACATAGAGAGGGAATGGAAGCACGAGAATTTAATTCTCACAGAACTATAGGAATTTAATTCCTTTAAAATAAAACTAGGGCTTGACCCTGTGTCATGGGAATTTAATTCCTTCAGAGCAAAAAGAAACATGGTTTAACCCTAATTAAGAACCTAGTTTTGTTGGAACAGCGGGGATTTAATTCCCTTGATCATAACTTAACAGAAAGTGGGAATTTAATTCCTTAAAAGCTTTTATTTGGGTTTAACCCTATTTAGTTCTTCACATGTATGAGGAATTTAATTCCTACAGAAAATTCGGAGTCCAACTCTATTCAGAATATAAATCTTCAAAAGGAAATAGGAATTTAATTCCTCTGAAATTACTGTCAGGGTTTAACCCTATGAGGAATTTAATTCCTGGAAAAGATTAACAGATCCTCTAAACAACATACATAGAGACAAGGTCACGTGTCACCACGTGACCCCCCCCAAAAGATCTACAGAAAGCCCCTTGAAGCAGTGCCACACGTGACCCACGTGACCCTAGGCAGAAGCTTTAACGTATAAGCATTTGAATGCCCGTCACGTGATGGCACGTGATGCTCTAAAAGATGCAATAGTCTCAAAAGAACAAATGAAGGGAGGGCGCTTTCACGTGTCGCCACGTGACCCCTCTTGCCTTAGTGTTTAACACTAAATTGAAACTCTCGAACCCAGTGTTAAAACACTGTTGGGCCTTAGTGTTCAACACTAATCAAAAAACTTTATTTGCAGTGTTCAACACTAACTACCTTAGTGTTTAACACTAATTTGAGATCTCTGTTGCCAGTGTTTGATACTGATCTGTTTTAGTGTTTAACACTAATTTGAAAAGCCTTGTTGTGGTGTTTAACACCGATTATCTTTTAGTGTTAAACACTAACTTGTCAACCTCATTCCCAGTGTTCAACACTGATTGCTATGTAGTGTTTAACACTAGGCTTTGGCCCAATTGGCTAAATGGATAGAGGCAAAGCCTCTCCTGATTGGACTTAGCCCAAGCTGGCCATAAGTCCTCAATTCGTAATCAACTAGGCTAATGGGCTCATAATATAATTAATTGGTCTTGATCCCAAATTGGGCCAAGGACTATTTAATCCACTCCGGTTCTAGGGTACATCTCTTCACTCCTTTGATATTTGGCATTGTAATCCCTCAATGTCTTCAAAGAGGTGACGGGTCCCGACGACTACACATCGATATGGACTGCGGGGTCCTTAAACCCGTGTCTAATGCAAAATTCCTGGTTACGTGGAATGCGTATAACGTCACTCTTTGACCCCTCGGAAAACGTCCAGAGCGGAACCTGGTCCTCGCCAAGCACGGCAGTGAACCCGTGTGAAGCATCCAGAGCACATACCGGACTGTGGGGTCCTTAAACCCATGGACTACGACGTCCTTAACCTTGACCGAGATGTCTTAAAACTACCAATGGACCGCAACGTCCTTAAACTACCCATGGACCGCAATGTCCTTAAACTAGAACAATAGAGCCCCGCATGCTCTTTTGTCGGATCTAAACGGTCCCGTTTAAGTTGATCTTAGCCTCAAAGATGGCTAACGTATCCTTAAACCTTCAAACAGAGTGGACTATAAATCCCCCCAATTAACTCTGGCTTGAGGGTACATCTCTGAACTCCTCTGACATCCGTCGTTGTAATCCTTCAACGTCGTTAGAGAGGTGACGGGTCCCAACGGCCATACATACGATGGACCACTATGTCCCTAAACTGGAACAATAGAGCCCAAACGCTCCTTTGTCGGATCTAAACGATCCCGTAAAGTTGATCTTAGTCTCAAAGTAAGACTAACGTATCCTTAACAAACGTTTGAGTTGATCTTAGCCTCAAGTATGGCTGACGTATCCTCAAACCAAACCCCCAAACCCAAATCTAAGATAATACGGATTTGGATTAGTCCACGCCCTACGGGCGACGACATAACTCAGTCTCCGTAAACAATCCACGGGCAACAAAATACAAAACAAACACCCACGACACGAAGTGACCATATGGAGAAGGAGAAAGTTGTTACCGCAATGCGGTAGCGTAATTAACTGCAGGGGCTTGCGCCTGCAGGGAAGAGCGTCCCCACAATCAAAAACCCCTCAAACGAGAGGGAATCTGACGAAGTCTGCTACATCGGACGCATCCGTCTAAACCTTCGATACATGGTGCCATAAATCAACTTGGCATCTTCGGAGAGGTGGACGGATAGCACCAATTAGCATCTGCCCCGAATCTCAGCGCCAGGACATCGCAGTCCTGCGCGCCGCCGTTCGGAGGGAAACAGAAGAGTAAAACTCTAGATTTAATCCAAAAGAAAAAAGAAGGTTTTAGAACCATGAGGAAGGAGAAAGATCTCAGATCTGGATTCTTTTGGAGAGAGAAAGAAAAGTTGTTGGGATATTTTCATTATCCTTGCCTTTATAGGCTATACACTTTACATATAGCCTCTTGGGCATTACAAAATGGCATTTTGCCCATCCCATGGCTCATATGCCATTTCTTTTTACACATAAACCATGGGCTTTACAACAATTTGGCTTTATGCCCATTTTCTTACATTTATTCATAACATAAAATACAAGAAATACAACAAAATTTTGGCATGGGGGGAGGCCGGACGTTTCATGTTCGGGCTCGCTCCGGGCATTGGCCTACTTGACCTGGGCTTGGGCCCACTTGGCTTGGGGGTTGACTTTGATTTTGACTTGGTTAACCGGGGTGTAAATTTTTACCCCAACAATATAACTGAACAACAACTTTATTTATTCACATTATTTTTACAATACATGGAAAAGTAAATACATGGGATAAAGTGATGCCTAAACAGTGGCATAACAGAAATGAAAAGTACTGAAATAAAATGTGTACAATGAATCTAAAGCTCTGGGTCGTAGGCTAGCTGATCCAAGTTTTCGCTGGTAGGCTCGATCTTCTGAGTGTCCAGATCACCTGACAACATTCCAAAAAAGAAAGAGAAGAAATGTCGTCAGCGAACAATCGCTCGATAAGTCATAAAGATAAGGGAGAAAATAGAATAGACAGAAAGAGAAATTAGCTTTTAAAGTTGTATTATATGGTTAACACTGTTGTTTGTATCTTGGTACAGAAGGATGCCAGTGTATACGAGAGGAGTCTCTATATGCCAGAGACTAAGGGCAACAGGATTATAAGGAACCGTTTATACCACGGTACAACAGCAACATGAATTCGGATTGGGTGTCTTAAGTATTGCAGTCTCGTGCCACTTCTAACACCTTCCGTACCAATATACCCCTTAGAAACCCCACGATGTATTGATTGTATAAGTGTATTGTATTGTCTTGTATATGTGGATGACTTGCCGAAACCATGATATCAGTAAAATGGATGTAACTGGAGAATCATATAGATGGAAGTATATCCATGGTTCGGTTCGGTCAATATAGATTGAATAGATTGAATGTATGGATTCATGGATTCATGTTGAATTGTAGTTTGTACTTGAATCATATTCAAGTTAGATTATTATAATGAGACTCGGTCTGAGTCGGAACAATTAAAAAAGAAATTGAAGTCCTGAATTAGGTTTTGATGTTATCGGTAACCGCTGCACATGGGCGACAGGATTTGTGTCTTTTTCAAAGACGATTACCGTTTTGATAACACCGTTTTTTAAGTTGTCTACCTTAAATAGGCAAGCACCCATATCTCCGGCTCTCTGAGGCTCAAGAGACTAGTCCCGCTTAAACCTATGTTTACTAAGGTCCTTAGGGTAATTTATAGAACTTGAGGGGATTTATGTAAAAATAATTTTGTATAATTTTCAAAATACACCCCAAGTATTTAATTATCGTCTTTAGAGTTATCATAGATGTGGATTTTATATATGTGACATTTCTAGTGAAAATAACCTAATTTCATAATATATGGTGTTTAATTGTAATATTGAACTTGTATGGAATTTCATGGTATTTTCATGTAGAGTGATTCTTGTGATTTAGAAAAGTTGACATATTTATATTATCACAAAAATAGGTATTTTGATGATATATATATATATATATATATATAAATAATTTTTAATATATTATATTTCTAGAAATCTCATTTTCTTAAGATATTTGTATTTTTAAATCTCTCGAGACCGAATGCTCCTTGCGGAGGTCTGAATCTCGCACTACTAAGCCTAGGGATGTGCGATAATCTGCACCATCCTAGTCGGCTTTCCCAAAATAGGTTGTAGCGGTGCTTTGCAAAGATTTGTTTAAAATACATAATCTTGTAAAAATGGTTTTTATAAGTTAGAGGTAGTTTTGTGTAAAACGGTATTTCCCGAATTTATATTTCCCAAAAGGTATTGTGCTATGTTGCATATGAGTGTTGTGAAGAGGCAGGTCATTACCTCGTGATCTATCTAAAGATATAGCAAGATTAATGATGTTTTAAAGTCGAAACTAAACTACATGGTATTTTACTGAAAAAGAGCGGTAAAGGTTACAAAATGAAATATTTTGCTATGAAATTTGTTCAACATGTTTAGTTAATGATTAATAGTCAAGATGTAAGAGTTTTGTATGGTTGTGTTAAGGAAAATTGAACTGTACAAAGAAAACCGAATCGGAAGTCGGATTAACTCCGCTTCCGTTGGATTTTAATTTCACAAATTTTTAGAATGGAATAGAGAAGAGGGAGGTGGGAATTATGGGTTTAGAGTCAAGAGAAGAGGGAGAGTAAGCGGTGGGAGGCGACGGTGCTTCGTTTCGTCGCCGATAGCTCCTAAGGTCGTCGTCGGAAAATTGCCGGAGTTTCGCCCTTCGCTAACTCCAATTGCACACTAAAATTCTAGAGAGTTTTCTTGAGAGTTTGGATAGAATTGTGAGTGAGGGGGGTATGTTTAGGGGTGGTATTTATAAGGTAAAACTAAGGTTAGGGTAGTTGAAAGGGTGTGAAGAAAAATGTATTAAATTGTATTAAAAATTGAATTTATTGAGATTTTAAAGGGCTCTGTTAATTTTCAGAATATTTAAAGTGTACAGGGGAGTTAAGAAGACCAAAAGACACAAGTTTCATGTTGGACCCAACCCGAGCCGGCCGAGTTCGGCCGGCGGCGGCGGCCGAGTCGTCGGCCGAGTCATGGCGAGTCGGGCCGGGGTCGGCTGCCACATGTCTCTCGTCGATTCCTCTACCTCCTGGGCCAGTTAGTTTTATATGTGAAGTGGGGTTTTTATGAGTTATGCACGTGTAGACCCTTGGACTTCTAAAAATTTAAAGAAAACAATATTAAAAATAATGTGGGGGATGGGATTTGAACTCTGGTGCTTTGGTTCAATAGTGCAAGGTGTGAGTTACAAGCTCCTTCTTGTTATTAAAAAGCAAAACAAAAACTTATAGTACTCACAGGAAATGAAAATACCCCAAGTATACATTAACTTTTAATCAAATTTTTTTGTACACTAAAATTTGAGTTGTTACATAAACTGAAAAATTTTCAACAAACATCCTTATTTAAATTCGAACTTGAAATATTTACAATACAAGAGTTCAACTGAAAAATAAATATAATAATAGAAATGCCTAAACATGTGACATACATAAACTAAAAGAAAAGATAAGATAATCTAAGCCTGAACAGCGATCTGAACGTACTCCTCCTCTATGGTGTCCACCTCCTCAGTTTCAACCGCATCTGACGAAAATTCCAAGAAAATAAAGGTGGGTGGAATACCCGTCAGCAAACTAACGCTCGGTAAATCCTAAAGGTAGTGTAACAGTGAAGAGTGACAAATATAGTATAATCATGAAGTAATGTAAATGACAAGTAAAAAGTATGCGGAAATGAACATGGGTATATGTCATATGGGTCTCTATACGATTACTATATTAACGTTAAGTTTCAAGTGTGAATATCAACGCAACCGTAAAAGTATTCACGAGCTTAAGAGTGGGCCCCCAGAAGCAAGAAAACATGGACCCATTTCATGTGTTAGCGTCGGGACTCCAAGCTGTGGAGGAGTCGACCCGACTGAGATTCGAGTAAATGGAATTCGTATAGGTTAATACGGGACTCCTGAAGTTCCATTGGATTCACACTAAAATATCCCAAAACACCCCGAATATAATAGATTATTGCTATTGTATCGACTTAGTTGATTTGATTGGTTGATTATAATATGTCTTGATCGAAACTATAGATTACAAAAGTGAATAATATAGTCGAGTAAGCCAAGTAGAATGCGAGTCATGTCAATTGCAATCCTAAGTCGAGTCAAATTAGCTCGAGTAGATTGAGTTCGAGTTTAAGTTCAAGTTTAGATTCGAGTTTAGATTCAATTTTGGATTCGAGTTCGAGTTTAAATTCAAATTTCGGTTCGAGTTTGGATTTGAGTTATAGTCATTTCATATTACTATATTCAAATCTTATGAATAGCTTTAATTTTTTAAATTCTTGAGTTTGGAAAATTATCGATAATCACTGCATATGGACGGCAGGATTTGTGTCTTCTCCAAATACGATTATCATTTGATAATTTCCACTCTAAGGTTATGATCTTGTTGCGACTCAAAAAGGAACACATGACCGACACAAGAATTAAATGAAGTCAAGTGGACCCCGTCGTAACTCAAGTAAACCAAAATCAAGAATCTAAACCATATATAAAGAAATAGATAATAATAGATAAAGTTGAAGTTTAAAAGAAGTTTTGTAAAAAGTAAAGCTTGTTTCGAAAGATTTTTTGAAAAACGGACTGCACCTCCTTTGTAATGTTTAATAAAACAGGTATAATGATAAGTGTATTCAAGCATCCTCACATATGGGAACTAAATCAACGCCCAAATGGCAGAATCATAATCACGCAGTAATATACGCGCCAAGAGATGAAGAATTAACAAGGGGAAAGTAAAAACATAAATATACATAAATTCGACTCCACACAAGTTCGAATACAACAAAAATATACAACTCTAAGATCTCGACAATATACTAGACTTGGTCTTTGATATAGTACCTCTAGATACAAATAAGATATAAGGCAAATGCCGATACAAAATATAACCCACAACTCAAGATATGCGCAACCCCGTCCAAAAGATAGTAAACGTGCCAACTAAGCCGCTGCGGATCAAACGGTCAAATCTGCAAAGAACTATGGCATAACGGGGATATATTGTCAACTCGTGTGTAGAATTATATAGCAAGCTAGAAGTCACATGTATAAGCGGTGAAACAACTAAAACTTGATAAATATGTACATCAATGAGGGTAAATAAGCACGCATTGAAACTAGAGTTCGAGCGATAAAATATAAAGATAGTAAACCTTCATGTACAACTCATGCACCGCTATTCTAACATGTGAAATATGAATCTGTGCGGTTATCATGTTAACATTAAGTAATCAGTATCTGGCCCGGTACGGGTGTTAGATATGTATGCCCTAGAGGAAATATAACAACCCTAAACTTTCTGTACATAATTTTTTTAAAATACAGAAAGGAATACCAAAGCCTGAGCACAAGTTATAAATTTAATTTGTTTTTGAACAGCAAGAAAACACTTGTAGCTCATTGGTAAAGTCCTGCACTGCTGTGACGTAGCCACTGTGATCGAATCCCCCAGCCACATAGATTTTTAATTGATTTTTCTTTTAATCTTTTAGAAGCCCAAAGGTTTACACATGCACTACACGTAAAATGAAAAGTCACAGATTAAACAAACATGTGCATTAAACTAGTTGAAGCGACGGGGACACGTGTCACAAATCCCAAACCCATCCCATTGGTTTGGACCAGCGAGATGAGCCTAGGGGGCCGGCACCGCCAGGCTAGATCGTAGGGAATGCCAAAAAACTTTAACCCCAGAACCCCTTCTCCTACCCCACTACCCCCATGTTGTTTGTTTACTCTAAAAACATTCAGAGAGTGATAATTCCTCTCTTTAATTCATTTTTAATCCGCATTTCTATTCTATTCTTCATTACCCTAAACCCTAATTTCCCTATAAATACCACACCATATTTCACCCATCCTCATTCAGAATTTCTTTACAAAAAACTCTTTAAAAATTCCAAGTCCTAAGTTGTATAAGTAGAGTTAGCAAGAGGCGAAGTTCCGGCGACGTTTCAAGAAGAATCCGGCGACGAAACGACTTTCCGGCGATTCCAAAGTCTTTACCTACCTCCTCTCTTAGATTCAAACCTGTAAGTCCCCATTCCCCTCCTCAATCTCTATTCTAAGATAATCTATTTCAAAAACTTGTCGGAAGCGGAGTTATTCCGACTTCCGATTCGTTTTACTTTAAAAACTCCATTTTTCTTAAATAATAAAATACCATATTATCTCATAATGTTTAACAAACATAAATAAACACATTAGAATAAGTTTCATCCCAAAATAATTCATATTGCAATTTCTATTTCACCTTTACAGTAAAATACTATCATGTTGCATACAACTTATAATTATTCAATTTAATCGTATTACCTTTAGATAACTCACGAGGTAATGACCTACCTCATCACAACACACATTTTTGACATAGCACGATGAATTTTGGGACTCTAGATTATGGGAAAATACGCTTTTACGAATAAATACCATAAACATTAAAAAATCATTTTCTTTAAAAAGTGTGTTAGTTAATTCCGTGCAATTACGCCTCTACAACCTATTTTGGGGAACCCCGATCGGGATAGTGCGGCTTATCGCACATCCTTAGGCCTAGTAGAGCGAGATGCAGACCTCCTAACAGAGCATTCGATCTCGATGGAATTTTTGATACAATTTTTAAGAAAACGAGATTTCTAAAAAAATAAATAAAATTTATTTTTATTAAATATATATATATATATATATATTTATAACTATTATCAAAATATCTATTTTAAAATATATTATATAAATATTCTGTGTTTCCTAAATCAAAGGAATCATAATTTTAGGAAACTACCATCACAAATCAATACAATATCAATATTATATTAAAATATCATATGTAATGAAAACTAGGTTCTACTCACTAGAAAATTTCACTTTTATAAAAACTATATCAATGAAAACCCTAAAGACGATAATTAAATACTTGAGGTGTATTTTGAAAATATATCAAAACTATTTTTACATAAAACTCACTCAAGTTATATTAATTTACAATAAGGACCCTAGTAAATATAGGTTTAAGCGGGACCAGTTCTCTTGAGTCTCAGGGAGCCGGAGAATATGGGTGCTTGCCTATCTAAGGTAGACAACCTAAAAACGGTGTTATTAATACGGTAATTGTCTTGGAAAAAGACACAAATCCTGTCGTCCATGTGCAGCAGTTACCGTTAACATCAAAACTGACTCAGGACTTCAATTTGTTTTAAAGTGTATGACTCAGTTCAAGTCAGGGTCAAATCTGAATACAATATAACTCAAATTCAATTCAAGTATAACTCCAGTACAATATAAATCCATGAATCCATAATACAATCTATAACAACATGAACATGACTTGAACCGAACCATGGATATACTTTTACTCAGTCTACCTGACTATCCATTTATATCCATTCCGTTTACTGATATCATGGTTTCGGCAAGTCTTCCATTTACATTTACAAAATAATACAATCAATACAAAAGACATTACGGGGTTTATAAAGGGGTACACTGGTACGAAACATGTTAAAGGTCATGAGGTGGTCACTAAAAGACGTAATTACATACATATCGTTGTTCCGTGGTATTACCGACGGAGTCTTGTACTACGGGTTACCAAAGTCCACGGTGTAAGCTGGACTCCTCTCGTATACACTGGCATATTAGGTACCAAGCTACAAACAACTGCGTTAACATAACAATCAAATATTATACACCGGTTATAATCTTCTTTCTGTCTATTCTACTTTCTTCTTTCTTTGGGACATACCAAGCGATTGTTCGCTGACGACATTCATATTTCTCATCTTCTTTGGAATGTTGTCAGGAGGACCCGACTCTGAAGAGATCGAGACTAGTCAGGAGTACTTAGAGCAGACCACTAAGCAGCACGAACAGTTCACTGAAGACCCCGAGCTGTAGTCACTTGTACATACTTCCTTTTCAGTTCATGCCTTTGTTTAGACATCACTTTCCATTTCTTGTATTTACATTTCAGTTGTACTTGTAAAGAAATATTTAATAAATAAAAATTGCTGTTCATTTACATTCATGTCTCTTGTGTACATTTCACTTTATATTGCTTAGTTACACTTAGCGTATTTACTTCTGAATAAATACGCAGCGGCATCGTCGCGCCTCCTTACCCGTACACTGGGAAGCGGGGCGTGACAGGTTTTGTTGGCGGCCCATGCAGGTTAGTGCTGCATGGAACCCTACCATGCAGGTCAGTTCTGCATGGACATGCAGGTCAATTTTGCATAAAAATCATAAGCAATATAACACAAGTATCAGCAACTAAAAACATTCTTTACATTTCATATTACTTGAATCTTACAATTTCATATTCTTTGAATCTATCATAAGCCTATTTTTCTTTCAAGGTTATGAATTCTCCAAACAATACCAGCACCAATGTCAACAACACACTGCCACCTCTATCTCTTACGCCTACCGTTGCTGCTCCGATCAACGAGCAGATGGTATTGCTTGAGGCAATCAGAAGCCTCCTGAAAGGACAGCAGCAGCAGACTGCTATCTTACTAAACCGCCCAGAAGCGGAAGCGCTCGGAGTAAAGCAATTCCGGGCATTGCACCCAAAGAAATTTTCGAAGAAAGAGAGCCGTCTGGAAGCTGAAGAATTGGCTCAGAGTATTGAGGATGATCTGGCAGCAGCACAAGTGCCAGAGATCGCTTGGGTACGAGTTGCGAAGCTGCAACTCACTGACAACACTCGAGTTTGGTGGAAGGGGGAAGAAAGCCGTCTTGACCAGCCGATCGAATGGAAAATCTTTCGCGCCATGTTCGACGCGAAGTACTTTCTAGAGACTCTTTTAGCTTCAGCTCTGAATGACAAAGGTCGAGACGTGCCCGATTTGACACGGAGCATTAATTCATCCATTTACAACATGGTTCGATGTGGAATAAATCAGTGGATGAGTATGATGCTGAGTTTACCATGCTCAGTAGGTTCGCGGCACACTTGATACCGACTACTGAGATCTGGTCTAGACGATTTCAGCAAGGGTTGGACCAGAAAATCCAAGCTGAATTAGCTACATGGGATTTCCCAAGCCACGACCTGGTTTTGAAAGCTGCCCGTCGATATGAGGGTGGTGAAGATGAAGGGCAGACCCCAATCTGCCGGAGTGAAGCGCTCTGCCACTCAGATGGCAGGAGGAGCCTCTTCAAGGCCTACTTTTGAACCCAAGAGACTAGAAAATACAAATAACCGGCCAAGTCCAGATTTTTGCTTCTATTGCAAGAGGGATGGACACCTGTGGAAGGACTGTAGGCGCGCAAAAGGCATGTGCTTAATTTATGGCGCATCCAATCAAGGAATTGGAACATGTCCTTATAGACGCAACCCAGTTCCAACTCACAACACTTATCCGCAGCGGCCAGCTATCCAGTCTCCTGCACCTCGTCTTGCTCTCCTAGCTCCACCTCCACGTGGACCTCCTGCACAGCCTAATCGCCAATTCCATCAGGCATTGAGGAACATGCTCGAGGGCAGAGGAACATGCCCGAGGGCAGAGGAATGTGCCTCCAGCTAGGAGAAATGTACCCCAGCGTCAGGATTTCAAATTAGCGGCCGTAAAAGCCGAGACTGTAGACCAAGGTAACACCAGTAATTCCCTCACATCTTTTTCAATCTTTCCAAAACTTTTGCATTCTTTCGTTCTTCCAAATATTTTTCATGCAATACCAATAGTTTTATCACCATCACTATCACCAAACTTTTCTTGAATCTATTACGCTTTCCTTCTAAAAATTTTGAGGACGGAATTTTTATAAGGAGGGTAAAATATAACAACCCTAAACTTTTTGTACATAACTTTTTCAAAATACAGAAAGAAATACTTAAGCCTGAGCACAACTTATAAACTTAATTTGCTTTTGAACAGCAAAAAGCACTTGTAGCTCATTGGTAAAGCCTTGCACTGCTGTAACGTAGCCCCTGTGATCGAATCCCACAGTCACATATATTTTTAATTGATTTTTCTTTTAATCTTTTAGAAACCCAAAAGTTTGCACGTGCACTACACGTAAATGAAAAGTCACAGATTAAACAAACATGTGCATTAGACCAGTTGAAGCGACAGGGACACGTGTCACAAATCCCAAACTCATCCCACCGGTTTGGAACGGCGAGATGAGCCTTGGGGGTCGGCACCATCGGGCTAGACCGTAGGGAATGCCAAAAAATTTTAACCTCAGAACCCCTTCGTGTACCCCACTACCCCCATGTTGTTTGTTTACTCTGAAAATATCCAGAGAGTGATAATTCCTCTCTTTAATTCATTTTTAATGCACATTTTAATTCTATTCTTCATTACCCTAAACCCTAATTTCCCTATAAATACCACACCACATTTCACCCATCCTCATTCAGAATTTCATTACAAAAAACTTTTTAAAAATTTCAAGTCCCAAGTTGTACAAGTGGAGTTAACAAGAGGTGAAATTCTAACGACGTTTCAAGAAGAATTCGGCAACAAAACGACTTCCCGGCGATTCCAATGTCTTTCCCGACCTCCTCTCTTTGATTTAAACCTGTAAGTCCCCATTCCCCTCCTCAATCTCTATTCTAAAATAACCTATTTCAAAAACTCTTCGGAAGCGGAGTTATTCCGACTTCCGATTCGTTTTTCTTTAAAAACTCCATTTTTCTTAAATAATAAAATACAGTATTCTCTCATAATGTTTAACTAACATAAATAAACATATTAGAACAAATTTCATCTCAAAATAATTCATGTTGTAATTTCTATTTTAATTTTACAGTAAAATACCATCATGTTGCATACAACTTATAATTATTCAATTTAACCGTATTGCCTTTAGATACCTACCTCATCACAAAACACATTTTTGATATAGCACGATAAATTTTGGGACTCTATATTATGGGAAAATACGCTTTTACGAATAAATACCATAAACAATCAAAAACAGTTTACTTTAAAAAGTGTGTTATTTAATTCCGTGCAATTGCGTCTCTACAACCCATTTTTGGGAACCCCGATCGGTATGGTGCGGGTTATCACACATTCTAGGGCCTAGTAGAGCGAGATGCAGACCTCCTAACGGAGCATTCGATCTCGATGGAATTTTTGATACAATTTTAAAGAAAATGAGATTCTACAAAAATAAATAAATTTTATTTTTATTATATATATTTATAACTATTATCAAAATATCTATTTTAAAATATATTATATAAATATTCCATGTTTTCTAAATCAAAAGAATCACAATTTCATGAAACTACCATCACAAATCAATACAATATCAATATTACATTAAAATACCATATATAATGAAAACTAGGTTCTACTCACTAGAAAATTTCACTTTTATAAAAACTACATCTATGAAAACCCTAAAGATGATAATTAAATATTTGAGGTGCATTTTAAAAATATATCAAAACTATTTTTATATAAAACCCCCTCAAGTTATATTAATTTACAATAAGGACCCTAGTAAATATAGGTTTAAGCGAGACCGGTTCTTTTGAGCCTCAGGGAGCAGGAGAATATGGGTGATTGCCTATCTAAACTAGACAACCTAAAAACGGTGTTATCAGTACGGTAATTTCTTGGAAAAGGACACAAATTTTGCCGTCTATGTGCAACAGTACCGATAACATCAAACTAACTCAGTACTTCAATTTGTTTTAAAGTGTCTGACTCAGTTCGAGTTAGGGTCAAATCTGAATACAATATAACTCGAATTCAATTCAAGTATAACTCCAGTACAATATAAATCCATGAATCCAGAATACAATCTATAACAATATGAACATGACTTGAACCGAATCATGGATATACTTTTACTCAGTCTACCTGACTATCCATTTATATCCATTCCATTTACTGATATCATGGTTTCGGCAAGTCTTTCATTTACATTTACAAAACAATACAATCAATACAAAAGACATTACGGGGTTTATAAAGGGGTAGACTGGTACAGAATATGTTAAAGGTGGCACGAGATGGTCACTAAAAGACGTAATTACATCCATACCGTTGTTCCGTAGTATTACCGACGGAGTCTTGTACTACGGGTTACCAAAGTCTACGGTGTAAGTTGGACTCCTCTCGTATACACTGACATATTCTGTACCAAGCTACAAACAATTGCGTTAACATAACAATCAAACATTATACACCGGTTATAATCTCATTTCTGTCTATTCTACTTTCTTCTTTCTTTGGGATTTACCGAGCGATTGTTCGCTGACGGCATTCCTATTTCTCTTCTTCTTTGAAATGTTGTTAGGAGGATCCGACTCTGAAGAGCTCGAGACCGGTCAGGAGTACTTAGAGCAGACCACTGAGCAGCACGAGCAATTCACTGAAGACCCCGAGCTGTAGTCACTTGTACATACTTCATTTTCAGTTCATGCCATTGTTTAGGCATCGCTTTCCATTTCTTGTATTTATATTTCAGTTGTGCTTGTTAAGAAATGTTTAATAAAAAAAAATTGTTGTTCATTTACATTCATGTCTCTTGTGTACATTTCACTTTATATTGCTTAGTTACGCTTAGCGTATTTACTTCTTAATTAATATGTATTGGTCTCGTCGCGCCTCCTTGCCCGTACACTGGGAAGCGGGGCGTGACAGGTTTTGTTGGCGGCCCATGCAGGTCAGTGCTGCATGGAACCCTACCATACAGGTCAGTTCTGTATGGACATGCAGGTCAATTCTGCATGAAGTCCTAAACAATATAACACAAGAATCAACAACTAAAAACATTCTTTACATTTCATATTACTTGAATCTTATAATTTCATATTTTTTGAATCTATTCTAAGCCTATTTTTCTTTCAAGGTTATGGATTCTCCAAACACTACCAGTACCAATGCCAACAACACACCACTGCCTCTACCGCTTACGCCTACCATTGTTGCTCCGATCAACGAGCAGACGATATTGCTTGAGACAATCCGAAGCCTCCTGGAAGGACAGCAACAGCATACTGCTATCTTACTAAACCACCCAGAAGCGGAAGCGCTCGGAGTAAAGTAATTCTGGGCAGTGCACCCAAAGCAATTTTTGGGGAAAGGGAGCCCTTTGGAAGCTGAAGAATGGGCTCAGAGCATTGAGGATGATATGGCAGCAGCATAAGTGTCAGAGATCGCTTGGGTAGAGTTGCGAAGCTGCAACTCACTGACAACACTCGAGTTTGGTGGAAGGCGGAAGAAAGCCGTCTTGACCAGCCGATCGAATGGAAAATCTTTCGCGACATGTTCGACGCGAAGTACTTTCCAGAGACTGCCCGATTTGACATGGAGCAGCAATTCATCCATCTACAACAGGGTTCGATGCGGATCAAATCAGTGGATGAGTATGATGCTGAGTTTACCATGCTCAGTAAGTTCGCGACACACTTGATACCGACTGCTGAGATTAGGTCTAGACGATTTCAGTAAGGGTTAGACCAGAAAATCCAGGCTGTCTTAGCTACAGGGGATTTCCCAACCCACGACTTGGCTTTGAAAGCTTCCCGTCGATATGAAGCAGTGGTGAAGATGAAGGGCAGACCCCAATCTGCTAGAGTGAAGCGCCCTGCCACTCAGATGGTAGGAAAAACCTCTTCAAGGCTAACTTTTGAACCCAGGAGACCGGAAGAAACAAATAACCAGCTAAGTCCAGATTTTTGCTTCTACTGCAAGAGGGATGGACACTTGTGGAAGGACTGTAGGCGCGTAAAAGGCCTGTGCTTAGTTTGTGGCGCATCCAATCATGGAATTGGAACATGTCCTTATAGACGCAACCTAGTTCCAACTCACAACACTTATCCGCAGCGGCCAGCTATCCAGGCTCATGCACTCCGCCTTGCTCTCCCAGTTCCACCTCCACGTGGATCTCCTGCACAGCCTAATCGCCAATTCCATCAGGCACTGAGGAACATGCCTCGAGGGCAGAGAAACATGCTCTAAGGACAGAGGAATGTGCCTCCAGCTAGGAGGAATGTACCCCGGCGTCAGGCTTTCACATTAGCGGGCGTAGAAGTCGAGACTGTAGACTAAGGTAACACTGGTAATTCCCTCGCATCTTTTTCAATCTTTCCAAAACTTTTGCATTCTTTCGTTCTTCCAAATATTTTTCATGCACTGCCAATAGTTCTATCACCATCATCATCACCAAACTTTTCTTGAATCTGTTACACTTTCCTTCTATAAATTTCGAGGACGAAATTTTTATAAGGAGGGTAGAATGTAACGATCCTAAACTTTCTGTACAGAATTTTTTCAAAATACAGAAAGGAATACCTAAGGCTGAGCATAAGTTATAAATTTAATTTACTTTTGAACTGCAAGAAAGTACTTGTAGCTCATTAGTAAAGCCTTGCACTGCTGTGACGTAGCCCCTGTGATCGAATCCTCCAGCCACATATATTTTTAATTGATTTTTCTTTTAATCTTTTAGAATCCCAAAGGTTTATACGTGCACTACACGTAAAATAAAAAGTCACAGATTAAACAAACATGTGCATTAGACTAGTTGATGCGACATGGACACGTGTCACAAATCCCAAACCCATCCCAGCGGTTTGGACCGGCGAGATGAGCCTAGGGGGACGGCACTGCCGGATTAGACCGTAGGGAATGCCAAAAAATTTTAACCCTAGAACCCCTTCTCCAACCCACTACCCCAATGTTGTTTGTTTACTCTGAAAACATCCAGAGAGTGATAATTCCTCTCTTTAATTCATTTTTAATGCACATTTTAATTCTATTCTTCATTACCCTAAATCCTAATTTTCCTATAAATACCACACCACATTTCACCCATCCTCATTCAGAATTTCATTACAAAAAACTCTCTAAAAATTCCAAGTCTCATGTTGTACAAGTGGAGTTAGCAAGAGCCGAAATTCCGGCGACGTTTCAAGAAGAATCCGGCGACGAAACGACTTCCCGACGATTCCAAAGTCTTTCCCTATCTCCTCTCTTTGATTCAAACATGTAACTTCCTATTCCCCTCCTCAATCTCTATTCTAAAATATTCTATTTCAAAAACTCGTCGGAAGCGGAGTTATTCCGACTTCCGATTCGTTTTCCATTTTTATTAAATAATAAAATATCATATTCTCTCATAATGTTTAACAAACATAAATAAACATATTAGAACAAGTTTCATCTCAAAATAATTCATGTTGCAATTTCTATTTCACTTTTACAGTAAAATACCATCATGTTGCATACAACTTATAATTATTCAATTTAACCGTATTACCTTTAGATAACTCATGAGGTAATGACCTATCTCATCACAAAACACATTTTTGACATAGCACGATAAATTTTGGGACTCTAGATTATGAGAAAATACGCTTTTACGAATAAATACCATAAACATTCAAAAACCGTTTTCTTTAAAAAGTGTGTTATTTAATTCCGTGCAATTACGCCTTTATAACTTATTTTGGGGAACCCCGATCAGGATGGTGCGGGTTATCGCACATCCTCGGGCCTAGTAGAGCGAGATGCAGACCTCCTAACGGAGCATTCGATCTCAATGGAATTTTTGATACAATTTTTAAGAAATGAGATTTCTACAAAAAGAAATAAATTGTATTTTTATTAAATATATATATTTATAACTATTATAAAAATATCTATTTTAAAATATATTATATAAATATTCCATGTTTCCTAAATCAAAGGAATCACAATTTCATGAAACTACAATCACAAATCAATACAATATCAATATTACATTAAAATACCAAATACGATGAAAACTAGGTTCTACTCACTAGAAAATTTCACTTTTATAAAAACTACATCTATGAAAACCCTAAAGACAATAATTAAATACTTGAGGTGTATTTTGAAAATATATCAAAACTATTTTTACATAAAACCCCTTCAAGTTATATTAATTTACAATAAGGACCCTAGTAAACATAGGTTTAAGCGGGACCAGTTCTCTTGAGTCTCAGGGAGCCGGAGAATATGGGTGCTTGCCTATCTAAGCTAGACAACCTAAAAACGGCGTTATCAATACGGTAATTGTCTTGGAAAAAGACACAAATCTTGCCATCCATGTGCAGCAGTTACCGATAACATCAAAACTGACTCGGAACTTCAATTTGTTTTAAAGTGTTTGAATCAGTTCGAGTCAGAGTCAAATCTGAATACAATATAACTCGAATTCAATTTAAGTATAACTCCAGTACAATATAAATCGATGAATCCATAATACAATCTATAATAACATGAACATGACTTGAACCGAACCATGAATATACTTTTACTCGGTCTACCTAACTATCCATTTATATCCATTCCGTTTACTGACATCATGGTTTCGGAAAGTCTTCCATTTACATTTACAAAACAATACAATCAATACAAAAGACATTACGGGGTTTATAAAGGGGTAGACTGGTACGGAACATGTTAAAGGGAGCACGAGGTGGTCAATAAAAGACGTAATTACATTCATGTCGTTGTTCCATGGTATTATCGACGGAGCCTAGTACTACGGGTTACCAAAATTCATGGTGTAAGTTGGACTCCTCTCGTATACACAGGTATTTTCTGTACCAAACTGCAAACAACTGCGTTAACATAACAATCATATATTATACACCGGTTATAATCTCCTTTCTGTCTATTCTACTTTCTTCTTTCTTTGGGTCTTACCGAACGATTGTTCGCTGACGACATTCATATTTCTCTTCTTCTTTGGAATGTTGTCTGGAGGACCCGACTCTGAAGAGCTTGAGACCAGTCGGGAGTACTTAGAGCAGACCACTGAACAGCACGAGCAGTTCACTGAAAACCCCGAGCTGTAATCACTTGTACAAACTTCCTTTTCAGTTCATGCCATTGCTTAAGCATCGCTTTCCATTTCTTGTATTTACATTTCAGTTGTACTTGTAAAGAAATGTTTAATAAATAAAAGTTGTTGTTCATTTACATTCATGTATTTTGTGTACATTTCATTTTATATTGCTTAGTTACGCTTAGCGTATTTACTTCTTGAGTAAATACGTAGCGGCCTCGTCGCACCTCCTTGCTCATACACTGGGAAGCGGGGCGTGACAGGCAATTATTGTAATTGTTGGACATACATATGTACATGATAATCTTTCTCGATATGATAGTATGCTATTTAGTTTGACTTTATCATTCATGTGTATAGTTCTACTTGTTATTACTGTCGCTAATACATGTTTATAAACCCTTAGAATCTTTGCTTGACTGCAAGGATTGTGATGTAGATCATACTAGTAGGCCCTAGATATTCTATAAGCATATTCTTAAATGTTCTTAGTCGAGAGAATATCGAAGCAGGACATCAATGTCCAAGAGTAGACTAGTGTATATATTTCTTGACCCTGTATGAGGGCGATAGATGATCCCATATCCATTGGTGTTTGACACCAAAGATTGTATACATGTGCTCATTAGAGAATGAGTACACTGAACGGACTTGCCGAGAACTTCTATATGGTATTATATATACCGTCAGATAGCAGTTCTCTAGTTACATGAGTACAGAGTAGTCTATAGACCTGAGATCGTTAGAGTGTCTTATGTGTTTCCCACTGTACTTTGATTATTACCCTACTACGGCTTTAAAGAGCCGTGCAAACAGGTTTTAGTTGGGTACAGTCCCGAAACACATGGAGACAATTAGCGATTGGAAGGGTTTGGCTTCTTCCGATATAGGGAGTTAATGTCGTGTTGTGCCTGATCGACTGTAACCCTAAGTCCCTGGCCAGGGCGGATGAGATAAATTGATAAGTTTATAAGTTGTACCTATTGTGGTTACAGATTACTGATTGCATGACTTATCAGTTATTGGAGGTTTGACGGATGCCACCCTCCAGACTTGATATGCGACACTCTCAGACGAAAAGACCGAACTGTACAAAGACTGTCACTTTTAGGCTCTGTTAGATTTCGGACAAACTACCTTGTTGATCTTCCTATTCGTTCAATACCTTAGTAGCCTTTACGTGCAGCTAGTACCGCTGACGTGCTTGTAGGTTTTTGTAACAACCCTAAATTTCCTGTACAACTTTCTGTACAATTTTTTCAAAAAATACAGAAAGGGATATTTTTGCCTGAGCACAAGATATAAGTTTGTTTTGCTTTTTAATAGTAAGAAGGAGCTTGTAGCTCATTGGTAAGACCTTGCACTGCTGAACCAAGCCACCAGAGTTCAAATCTCATCCCCCACATTATTTTTAATATTGTTTTATTTTGAATTTTTAGAATTCCAAGGGTCTACACGTGCATAACTCGTAAAAACCCTACTACACATGTAAAACTAACTGTCCCAGGGGGTATATGAAACGACGAGGAACCCAAAACACCCTCGACTCGGTCGGCGACTCAGGCCGCTGCCGCCAGCAGGACTCGGCCGGACCGCTGAGTCGTCAACAGAGAATTTCTGGCTCTTGGCCTTTTCATCACTCCTGCACACTTAATTTTCTTAGATCAGTAATAGAGCCCCTTTAAAACACGAATTACTCCATTTTTAATACATTTTAATACAATTTTCATTTCACCCTTTCACCTACCCTAAACCCTAGCCTTACCCTATAAATACAACCCCTAGACACACCCCCTCACTCCAAAATTCTGATCAAAACTTTCAAGAAAATCCCTAGAAGTTTAGTGTGCAATTGAAGTTAGCAAAAGGCGAAAACTTCGGCGAAATTCCGACGACAACCCTAGGAGCTCCCGGCGACGAAACAACGCACCGGCGCCTCCTACCGTTCCCTCTTCCTCTCTTCTAATCTCTAAACCCGTAAGTCCCACCTCCTTCTTCCATTCTCTAGTCTTAAAACTTCTTTTAATAAAACCCGACGGAATCGGAGTTAATCCGATGTCTGATTCGGTTCTTCCTAAAAATCTCATTTTTTTTCTTAAATGCAATCATACTAAACCCTTACATGTTGACTAACGAGTTATATTGAACAAGTTCCATATCAAAAAGATATCTATTTCAATTTTTATCGTACTTTTTCACTAAAATACCATGTAGTTTAATTTTGACATTTAAACATCGCGATCTTGCTATACCTTTAAGTAGATCATGAGATAATGACCAACCTCCTCACAACAATCATATGCAACATAGCACAATACCTTTTGGGAATATCGAATACGGGAAAACGAAACTTTACATATAAATACCACTAACTATTAAAACCGTTTTCTATAAGAATTCGTATTTTTATAAATCTTTGCAAAGCGCCGCTACAACCCATTTTGGGGAACCCGACTGGGATGGTGCGGATTATCGCACATCCCTGGGCTTGGTAGTGCGAGATGCAGACCTCCGCAAGGAGCATTCGGTCTCGAGAGATTTAAAATACGAATATCTTAAGAAAATGAGACTTCTAGAAAATAATAAATTTAAATTATTTTATATAAAAAAATATATATATGTATTATCAAAATACCTTTTTTTGATATGATATAAATATTCCAACCTTTCTAAATCAAAAGAATCACTTTACATTAAAATACCATGAATTCCATACAAGTTCAATATTACAATTAAATACCCTATATTATGAAATTAGGTTATTTTCACTAGGAATATCACAAATATAAAATCTACATCTATGAAAACTCTAAAGACGATAATTAAACACTTGAGGTGTATTTTGAAAATTATATAAAAGTATTTTTACATAAACCCCCCTCAAGTTCTATAAATTACCCTAAGAACCCTAGTAAATATAGGTTTAAGCGGGACCAATCTCTTGAGCCTCAGGGAGCCGGAGAAGTGGGTGCTTGCCTATTTAAGGTAGACAACTTAACACGGTGTTATCAACACGGTAATCGTCTTTGAAAAAGACACAAATCCTGCCGCTCATGTGCAGCGGTTACCGATAACATCAAAACAATCAAGACTTCAATTTCTTTTCTAATTGTTCTGTGTAACAACCCTAAATTTCCTATACAAAATTTTTCAAATATTTTTTTAAAAATCCACAAAGGGGTATTTTAGCCTGAGCACAAGATATAGGTAATTATTTTGTTTTTAATTACAAGCTACAAGAATGTAATAAATCTATTTTTAGTGTACAAGAAATTACTTTAAATTTAATGTATACTTGGAATATTTACTCTTGCTGCTATCATTTTAAGTAATTAAATAACTCCATAATTACAAGAAAGAGCTAGTAGCTCATTGGTAATACCTTGCACTGCTGAACCAGGCCACCAGAGTTCGAATCCCGTGCCCCACATTATTTTTAGATTATTTTTCTTTTAAAATTCTTGGAAGCCCAACAGTCCACAAACCATAACTCCCAAAATTTGAACTGAACCCTAAAAACTAAATATACCAAAGTCTACGTCAGGTGATCCCCCACCCATAGGCACCTCGACTCGGCCGAGTCGGCCGGCGGACCGGCCGACTCGGGCCGGTGCCGCCGGCCGGACTCGGCCGGACGGCTGAGTCGCCAACACGAAAGATCTGGCTTTTCGTCTTCCTAACTCCCCTGTTTACTCCATTTTAATGGATCGGTTCTCTAATTTTAATTACACCCTATTTAATACAAATTTTAATGATTTTTCTTTAATTTTTACAATTTTTTTTAAAATAAAAACCTTTCACCTACCCTACCCTAGCCTACCCTATAAATAGACACCCCTACCCCCTACCCTCTCATTCCAAAACACTAGGTTTACTCTCTCGAAATTTTCACAAGAAGGGTGTGCTTTGAAACCGAGTTCACGGCGAAGCGCTAACGGAATTTCGGCGACGTTTTTTTAGAAACAACCGGTGACGAAACAACATCTCGGCCACTCACCTAGTTCCTCTATACTCTTTTGTATAGATCAAAACCCGTAAGTCCCATTCTTTCTTTCTTTCTACTTCTCAAAAATACGAAATTACGAAACCCGACGGAAATCGGAACAAACCGATTTCCGATTCGTTTTTTTCTATAAAATCTCACTTGTCACCAATCCCATAATACCTAAACTTATTCATGATGACTATTAATCACATAACAATTAATTTGGACAAAGTTTCTTACATGAAATGATAGCTTTTGCAATATCGTATTCTTTTTCACATTAATACCATAATGTTTATTTTTCTTCTTCTAATCAATTCAATCATTCCTAAACATCTTCATCTTGACCATTAAACTTGTAAAAATCAATTTGAATAAGTTTTCACATATGAAATGATAACCTTTTCAATTTACCGTATTTTCACTTTAATACCATGCAGTTTCAATTTCACATTTAACCCCTTAACCTTAATATACATTTAAAATAGAGCACGAGGTAATGACCTACCTCCACACACACGCAAATACAACCCTAAAATGATATCATCAAAACTTAGAATACGATAAAACGAAATTTTTATTAAAATACCATAATCTTCATAAAACCATTCTTAAAGGTTTTAGATTTGTTACACTTTTAAGTAAATATTTCTTACTAGGAAAATACGATAAGTTGTGGACATCGATCGTTTATCTAAACTGACTTTGTGGTGTCTAGGCAAGTGTGTCTAAGACAAGTGGTTACTTAATTAGGGCCACTACTTGTAGTGGAGAGCCTCCCACTTACCAGGCACTTACCTGGCCGCAATTGGCGGTGAAGAGGCGATTTGAGACTTCTAACGACTTGTCGTTTAGACCATTTAGAAATAGGCCAGTTGGCTTAGGAAACCCTAGAACCTAAAATACGGAAAATTACACTTTTCAAATAAATACCTTTTAATTTATAAAACCGTTTTCTAAAAGATTAGTATTTTACAATCTTTGCAAAGTGCCGCTACAACCCATCTTTGGAGAACCCGTTCGGGATCGTGCGGTTTATCGCGCACCCTCGGGCTAGTAGTGCGAGATTCAAACCTCCGCAAGGAGCATTCGGTCTCGAAAGGTTTAAAATACGACATCTTAAGAAAATGAGATTTTTGGAATATAAAATATTTATTAAAATTATTTTTGTATAAATATATGTATATTCATCATTTAAATATCTGTTTTATTATAATATAAATTTTCCACCTTTTTCTAAAAATCACAAGAATAAAGGTTACACTAAAACACCATGAATTTCAAATAATCAATATTACAGATAAATACCATTATTTATGAAACTAGGATATTTTCATTAGAAATGTCATAACATAAAATCCACAACTCTAAAGATGAAAAATAAATACTTGAGGTGTATTTTGAAAAGTATATAAAAGTATTTTTACATAAAAACCCCTCAAGTTTTATAAATTACCCTAAGGACCCTAACAATTATAAGACTTCGTTTCACATTTCTGATTGTCTGACTCGGGTTTGAGTCTGATTAATCTGACTTGAATATGATTCAAGTCAACCTATAATCTACAAGATTCCAATTCAAAAGGAACACATGAATCCATGAATACAATTATCAATTTATACAATTTGGCTGAACCGAACCATGGATATATTCCTTTTACATGATTCCCAGTATTCCATTTACATGACTCTACGGTTATAACCGTTTCCTGATATCTTGGTTTCGGTCAGTCAGTCAATCAATCATACAACCAATACAGTTTACAAGATAACAATACAAACAAGACATCGCGGGGTTTAAGGGGTAGATTGGTACGGAAGGTGTTAAAGGTGGCACGAGACGGTAAGATTAAGACACCTAACATGAATCCAATTGCTGTTGTACCGTGGCATAAACGGTTCCTTGAGTTCCTGATACCTTACTCTCCAGGGCAAGTGAGACTCCTCTCGTATACACTGGCATCTTTCTGTACCAAGCTACAAACAACAGCGTTAACACGAAATACAACAATATAATAATATAATACAACTGTAAAAGCTACTCTCTCACTTACTCTCTGTCTATTCCTCCCTTATCTTTGGGACTTACCGAGCGACCTGTTCGCTGACGACATTATGTTTCTCTCTTCTTTGAATGTCGTCAGGTGGTTTGGACCCGGCGGAGATCGAGCCATCTCAAGAAGACTTGGAGCAATTTGCCGAATACCCTGCACTTTAGTTCATTGTACACTTTTTCTTTCTGTACTTTTCATTTCCTATTATGCCACTGTTTAGGCATCTTTTTATTTCAGTTGTATTTCCTTTCATGTATTGTTCAAAGAATGTTAATGAATAAAAATTGTTGTTCTTTTATATCTTGTCTCTTGTGTATTTATTTTATATTGCTTAGATACGCTTAGCGTATGCACTTCTGAGTATATACGTAGCGGGCCTCGTCGCGTCCCCTTCGCCGTATACCGGGAAGCGGGGCGTGACAGGTTTTGTCGGTGGTCCATGCAGGTCAAGCTGTATGGAACCCTAAGCAATATAAAACACAAGAACCAGCAACTAAAATATTCTTTACAATTCATGTTCCTTGAATCTTACAATTTCATGTTCCTTGAATATTATCATTTCATTTGAATCTGTCCGAACCTAAATTTTTCTTCAGGGTTATGGATTCTCCGAACAACACCAGCACTAATGTCAACAACACACCTCCAACTCCAGCACTACCTCTCAAACCAGCTGTTCCTGCTCCACTCAATGAGCAAACGGTTCTGTTTGAGGCAATCCGCAGCCTCCTAGAGGGACAGCAGCAACTCCTGAACCGTCCCGAGACTGACGCACCTGGGGTGAAGCAATTCAGAGCTTTACATCCCAAACAGTTCTCAGGAAAGGGGAGCCCACTGGAAGCTGAGGAATGTGCTCAAAGTATCGAGGATGATCTGGCAGCAGCACAAGTGCCAGAAATATCTTGGGTCCGAGTTGCAAAGCTAAAACTCACGGACAATGCACGGAACTGGTGGAAGGCGGAGGAAAGCCGTCTTGATCAGCCCATTGAATGGAAGACTTTTCGCGAGAAGTTCGACGCGAAGTACTTCCCTGTGACTGCCAGGTTTGCCATGGAGCAGCAGTTCATTCATCTACAACAAGGTTCGATGTGGGACAAGTCAGTAGATGAGTATGACGCTGAATTCACCATGCTCAGTCGGTAAGATATGTCACAGTATTTCAAATTTTTGATATCACATAATACACAGCTAACATAAGACCCTAACAGATTTGCGGCACACTTGATACCGACGGATGAGATCAGAGCCCGTCGCTTTCAATAAGGTTTGGACACGGAAATCCAGGCTGCACTAGCCACAGGGAAATTTCCGACTCACGAGGATGCTTTGGAAGCCGCCCGCGGTTATGAGGCGGTGATAAAGGCAAGGGGCAGACCCCAATCTGCCGGTTTGAAATGCCATGCCTCTCAAATGGCAGGAGGAGAATCTTCCAGGCCAACGTTCGAACCCAGGAGAACTGAAGAACCCAATCACCAGCCTAGACCACATTTCTGTTTCCATTGCAAGAGAGATGGACATTTGATAAAGGACTGTAGGCGCGCAAAAGGCCTGTGCCTAGTTTGTGGCGCGTCCAATCACAGAATTGAGACCTGTCCATATAGATACAACTCAGCTCACACACACACCAACTACCCGCAGCGGCCAGCTATCCAGGCTCCTGCAACTCGTCCTGCACTACCTGCTCCACCACCTGCACAGCCTACTCGCCAATTCCAACAGGCAATGAGGGACATGCCTAGAGGGCAGAGAAACAGGCCCCAAAGGCATAATGTGCCTCCAGCTAGAAGGAATGTACCACGGCGACAGACCTTCACATTAGAAGCCGTAGAAGCCGAGACTGTAGGTCAAGATAACACCGGTAAGCCTTTTTCACCCTTGTATCTCTTTGTTATTTTTGTACACTATCTATACTACAGCCACCAAACTTCTTTGCACCATTACACTTTCCTTTTACAAATTTCGAGGACGAAATTTTTATAAGGAGGGTAGAATGTAACAACCCTAAATTTCCTATACAAAATTTTTCAAATATTTTTTTAAAAATCCATAAAGGGGTATTTTAGCCTGAGCACAAGATATAGGTAATTATTTTGTTTTTAATTACAAGCTACAAGAATGTAATAAATCCATTTTTAGTGTACAAGAAATTACTTTAAATTTAATGTATACTTCGAGTATTTACTCTTGCTGCTATCATTTTAAGTAATTAAATAACTCCATAATTACAAGAAGGAGCTTGTAGCTCATTGGTAATACCTTGCACTGCTGAACCAGGCCACCAGAATTCGAATCTCATGCCCCACATTATTTTTAGATTATTTTTCTTTTAAAATTCTTGGAAGCCCAACAGTCCACAGGCCATAACTCCCAAAAGTTGAATTGAACCCTAAAAACTAAATATACAAAAGTCTACGTCAGATGATCCCCCACCCATCGGCACCCCGAGTCGGCCGAGTCTGCCGGCAGACCGGCCGACTCGGGCCGGCGCCGCCGGCAGGACTCGGCCGGACGGCCGAGTCGCCAACACGAAAGATCTGGCTTTTCGTCTTCCTAACTCCCCTGTTTACTCCATTTTAATGGATCGGTTCTCTAATTTTAATTACACCCTATTTAATACAAATTTTAATGATTTTTCTTTAATTTTTACAATTTTTTTTAAAATAAAACCTTTCACCTACCCTACCCTATAAATAGACACCCCTACCCCCTACCCTCTCATTCCAAAACACTAGGTTTACTCTCTCGAAATTTTCACAAGAAGAGTGTGCTTTGAAACCGAGTTCACGGCGAAGCGCTGACGGAATTTCGGCGACGTTTTTTTGAAACAACCGGCGACGAAACAACATCTCGGCCACTCACCTAGTTTCTCTATACTCTTTAGTATAGATCGAAACCCGTAAGTCCCATTCTTTCTTTCTTTCTACTTCTCAAAAATACGAAATTACGAAACCCGACGGAAATCGGAACAAACCGATTTCCGATTCGATTTTTTCTATAAAATCTCACTTGTCACCAATTCCATAATACCTAAACTTATTCATGATGACTATTAATCACATAACAATTAATTTGGAAAAAATTTCTCACATGAAATGATAGCTTTTGCAATATCGTATTCTTTTTCACATTAATACCATAATGTTTATTTTTCTTCTTCTAATCAATTCAATCATTCCTAAACATCTTCATCTTGACCATTAAACTTGTAAAAATCAATTTGAATAAGTTTTCACACATGAAATGATAACCTTTTCAATTTACCGTATTTTTCACTTTAATACCATGAAGTTTCAATTTCACATTTAACCCCTTAACCTTAATATACATTTAAAATAGAGCACGAGATAATGACCTACCTCCACACACACGCAAATACAACCCTAAAATGATATCATCAAAACTTAGAATACGATAAAACGAAATTTTCATTAAAATACCATAATCTTCATAAAATCATTCTTAAAGGTTTTAGATTTGTTACACTTTTAAGTAAATATTTCTTACTAGGAAAATACGATAAGTTGTGGATATCGATCGTTTATCTACACTGACTTTGTGGTGTCTAGGCAAGTGTGTCTAAAGCAAGTGGTTACTTAATTAGGGCCACTACTTGTAGTGGAGAGCCTCCCACTTACCAGACACTTACCTGGCCGCAATTGGCAGTGAAGAGACGATTTGAGGCTTCTAACGACTTATCGTTTAGACCATTTAGAAATAGGCTAGTTGGCTTAGAAAACCCTAGAACCTAAAATACGGAAAATTACACTTTTCAAATAAATACCTTTTAATTTATAAAACCGTTTTCTAAAAGATTAGTATTTTACAATCTTTGCAAAGCGCCGCTACAACCCATCTTTGGGGAACCCGTTCGGGATCGTGCGGTTTATCGCGCACCCTCAGGCTAGTAGTGCGAGATTCAGACCTCCGCAAGGAGCATTCGGTCTCGAAAGGTTTAAAATACGACATCTTAAGAAAATGAGATTTTTGGAATATAAAATATTTATTAAAATTATTTTTGTATAAATATATGTATATTCATCATTTAAATATCTATTTTATTATAATATAAATTTTCCACCTTTTTCTAAAAATCACAAGAATAAAGGTTACACTAAAACACCATGAACTTCAAATAATCAATATTACAGATAAATACCATTATTTATGAACCTAGGATATTTTCTTTAGAAATGTCATAACATAAAATCCACAACTCTAAAGACGAAAAATAAATATTTGAGGTGTATTTTGAAAAGTATATAAAAGTATTTTTACATAAAACCCCCTTAAGTTTTATAAATTACCATAAGGACTCTAACAATTATAAGACTTCGTTTCACATTCCTGATTGTCTGACTCGGGTTTGAGTCTGATTAATCTGACTTGAATATGATTCAAGTCAACCTATAATCTACAAGATTCCAATTCAAAATGAACACATGAATCCATGAATACAATTATCAATTTATACAATTTGGCTGAACCGAACCATGGATATATTCCTTTTACATGATTCCCAGTATTCCATTTACATGACTCTACGGTTATAACGTTTCCTGATATCATGGTTTCGGTCAGTCAGTCAATCAATCATACAACCAATACAGTTTACAAGATAACAATACAAACAAGACATCACGGGGTTTAAGGGGTAGATTGGTACGGAAGGTGTTAAAGGTGGCACGAGACGGTAAGATTAAGACACCTAACATGAATCCAATTGCTGTTGTACCGTGGCATAAACGGTTCCTTGAGTTCCTGATACCTTACTCTCCGAGGCAAGTGAGACTCCTCTCGTATACACTGGCATCTTTCTGTACCAAGCTACAAACAACAGCGTTAACACGAAATACAACAATATAATAATATAATACAACTGTAAAAGCTACTCTCTGACTATTCCTTTCTTATCTTTGGGACTTACCGAGCGACCTGTTCGCTGACGACATTATGTTTCTCTCTTCTTTGAATGTCGTCAGGTGGTTTGGACCCGGCGGAGATCGAGCCATCTCAAGAAGACTTGGAGCAATTTGCCGAATACCCTGCACTTTAGTTCATTGTACACTTTTTCTTTCTGTACTTTTCATTTCCTGTTATGCCACTGTTTAGGCATCTTTTTATTTCAGTTGTATTTCCTTTCATGTATTGTTCAAAGAATGTTAATGAATAAAAATTGCTGTTCTTTTATATCTTGTCTCTTATGTATTTATTTTATATTGCTTAGATACGCTTAGCGTATGTACTTCTGAGTATATACGTAGCGGGCCTTGTCGCGTCCCCTTTGCCGTATACCGGGAAGCGGGGCGTGACATTCTGACTCAGACTAAGTCTCATTATAAATAATCTGACTTGAATATGATTCAAGTACAATCTACAATACTACAATTCAATATGAATCCATGAATCCATATAATCAATCGGATCAAACTATTCAATCTATATTGACCGAACCGAACCATGGATATACCTCCATGTACAGGATTCTCCAGTTACATCCATGATTCTCCAGTTACATCCATTTACTAATATCATGGTCTCGGCAAGTCATCCAACTATACAATCTATATATTACAATTCAATTACAAGTTGCAATACAAACAATACAAACAGGACATCACGGGGTTTAAGGTGTAGATTGGTACGGAAGTTGTTAGAAGTGGCACGAGACTGTAACATTTAAGACACATAACCTGTATTTCCGTTGCTGTTGTACCGTGGCATAAACGGTTCCTTATACTACACGTGCCTCTAGTTTCCGGCATATAGAGACTCCTCTCGTATACACTGGCATTCTTCTGTACCAAACTACAAACAACAGCGTTAACACTAATATAAATAATACAACTTTAAAAGATACTTTCTCTCTCTGTCTATTCTATTTCTTCCTTACCTTTGGGACTTACCGAGCGATTGTTCGCTGACGACATTTCTTCTCTTTCTTCTTTGGAATATTGTCAGGTGATCTAGACACCCAGGAGATCGAACCTACTAGCGAGGACTTAGATCAGCTTGCCTACGACCCAGATCTCTAGCTTCATTGTACACATTTTTATTTCATTTCTGTTATGCCACTGTTTAGGCATTGCTTTCATTCAGTTGTATTTACTTTTCCATGTATTGTAAAAAGAATGTGAATAAATAAAGTTGTTGTTTCATTACATTTGTCGCTTGTGTACATTTCTTTTATATTGCTTAGATACGCTTAGCGTATTTACTTCACAGTAAATACGTAGCGGCCAGTCGCGCCTTCTGCCCGGACACCGGGAAGCGGGGCGTGACAGTGTTTGATATGATCATTATCTACTGCCAGTGTATTGACGAGTCTTTAGAGTCACACACAGAGGTTTCCTAGCATGAGTGAAACGAGGTAAGGCATATATAGTGATATGTGCGGGAGCTAGATTAAATACGGGTATATGATACCATATTTAATCTAATGTTATTTAATATTAGCCGGATTATATATGATATAACCGGATTATTAAATCAAGTGTTGATTTAATAATTATATATATATATATATATATATATATATAAACTAATATTATGCTCATTTTATTTTTCCTTCTCATTATATATTGTTTATATATGATAAAAATAATATATATGATTTGTCATGGTTATATATACACATAAGATGTGTGTATAAGAATCATATAGAATTCAAAGATAAGGATAAATCATATTTGCTTATTTGAATAAATAATATAATGAGTCATTTTTAAGAATTGTGTAGAATAAGATGACTCATTTTGATTTATTAATTCATATGAGATATGATATATTTGTTCTTATCTTAAAAATCCTAAACCATTCTCATCTTCATCTTCTCTCTCTTGACATTATTTTTCATGAAAAAAGTGAAGAAAAAGTGAGGAAAATTTATACTTTATCAATCTGAACTAATCTAAACTAAACTAGCAAATTAGTTTAGATTGTTCTCTTTACTATAAAATTGTTTTAGTGAAGTAAGAGCTTGTGCAAAAGTTATCTCAAGATGGATTATCTTGGATCCTAGAAGATCTATTTCAAGCTTATTCCCTCTCTCTCAAAGAGCTCAAGGGGTCAAGAACAACCACTTATACCTAGCTTTTGAGAATGTAAGTAAATTCTAATCTTGAATGAAACTATTCTTTCTTGTTTAGTAGTGGTTAAAAGTCTAATATTTTAGTCAAGATCCTAATTTGAACCTATTAGTTCTCTAGTTTTTTGAAAACACTATGTTTGCATGCTTGCTAATTGTAGTAGAATGGCTAATCACTTCCAATATGGTATGAGAGCCAAACTAAAGTGTTAGATTTGTTATTGTAATTTTTAAAATCAAATTAATCAAATTTTAGGAAAACTAGTTTTAGAAATCACCTAAAAATAAACTTTTCGTTTGTGCCGGAGCCATCGGATTCTTGGTTTGAACCAAGAGTTTTGTATACTATTAAGACTACCCAATACCCATACAATTTGTGCTCGGTTCGGCCCCGTAACAGGGACAAACTGAGGCCGAATCAGCCCCGGATGGGGGCTAGACAGCCACTGGATCAGCCCTGTTTCAGGGCTGTTCCAGTGCAGTTCCAGCCCCTATCCAGAGTTGTTTCCGTCCTAAATTCAGCCTCGTTTCGGGGCCGAATCAAGGCTCAAAAGGTGTGGGTAGTTTGAGGGTTAACGGGTTCCAATTCGGGATTTTTTCCGAACTTGTTTCAAGACTAAAGTGTAAATTTTTGGGCCATGGCATGCTGTTATGACATTATGAGATAATATGAACTTGATGCCTAGTAGATTAAGGATTCTAAAAATTATAATTCTAGTGTTTCTTTTCTCCAACCGTAAGTTTAATATGTGATATTCAAAATCTCGGTGCTATACATTAGCGAGATTGGGGGTACACATATTTACTTACGATGATGATCGTTGATGGTTACTTATTGGTATGAATATTGTGATCGTCGTGATTGAATAACCGATGATTATGTAAGATGAGTGTTTTTTAATATTCATTCATGTAATTTAATGTGTATGCAATATTCTTTTTATTGAGACACTTCCGGGTTGAGGTTGATATCTCCATTCGATATATATTATTTATTATTCCGTATTATGATAGACCCAAGGCGGGGTGCACAAGCGATCGGGTTCTAAAGTCCAAAAGGTGATCATCTCGAGGAGTCGAGACCGGTCACCTGACTTTAGAATTGGTAGGGTTACTTGCCGCACTTGTAGGGGTCTAGAGGTGTGCGTTTGGCTATTCATCACGACCATGGAATCCATGATTTTGACGTTGGCTAAATCGAAACGCGGAATTCCTATAATATCATGTATTTCATATTGCTTCTGCTGTGATAATTATGTTGCTCTTTTTATTGTCTGAGATGTATATATATATATATATATATATATATATATATATATATATATATTAGTAAACACTATATATGTTTTGCATCCGCGATAATCCTGACCCCGCCCTGCTGTAAGTTAAGTAATCTTATGGTGAAGACCCGAGTTCCTGTGGCGAATACGGATGGAATATATGTGTGTTTTATTTTCGTTTCTTCTGTGATGTTAGGAGCTTAAATGATGAGACGACATTAATGAGATTAATGTTAAGAAAAAGAAACCTAAAGATGTTGTAGAACCAAATTTGAAATCTACTCGGTTTTTTCGTGAAAAAGAAATTATTTCAAATGCGGAACTTAAGCCACTCCTTTACAAATCATTCGGTTCTACAACGATATCAAGTTCAATACGTTAAAGGTTTTTATCAAAAACATTCATAGCCCTCCACCATTTTAGGAAGTAGAGTACTTGTATTCGTGCTATGCTTGTTGACTATAGTTAAAGTGTAGTGTGCGGTAGCTAGGTGATGTCTTCCTATAAAACATATGCTGCGATCGGTTAGGACATTCGTACGACTTTATTGACTATAGTTAAGGGTGATACGAATGGGTCTAAATTAATTAAGAAATGACGGGTAGAATTTGACTAGCGTTTATGATTTGTTGACCATAGTTAAGTTCATAGGATGCTAAGGGTAAAAACAATATCGGGAATTTCAAGTGTTGAAATTTGTAATAAGATTGCATACCTTCTATTTGATAATTGGATCCCGATCCCTCTGTGAATAAATGTTACTCCTGGGAGAGTTTTACACTTCACAATTAGCCAATCCAGTAGGTGTCTAGAAAGGTGTTAACGGGGTTATGCCTCTGTGGAAACGAGGTTTACTTTAATTAGGTCCGTGCGAAAGCACGGGAAACCTCTCTCGGAGTACCAACACTGGCCTGGCTGATCGGTTAGCGAACTCGTACAATGTAACTAATCCCAGCTAATTTTCTTTTTTGGGTTTTAAGGAAAATTTGATAAAAATAGCGGGAGACGTCGATTAGATAAGATAATAACCAATCTAATCATGAAAGAGCATACGCTGAGTGTTTTCTTTTCTCTCTCTTAACGACAGATACCAATAATGGGACTTAAGCTTCTATTAGAGTAAAACAAACTGACGGGACCGAATTATAAAGATTGGGTGAGAAACGTGACTATTGCCCTTACCTATGATAAGGTTGCATACGTCCTCATTACCAAAACCCTATCCATCCCATGTCCTGATTCCTCTGTTGCGGATAAGGAGATCCACAAAATGTGGGATATCGACTGAGCCACAGCAAAATGCCCCGTGTTGGCTTCGATGGATAATGTGCATCAGAAGCAACACGAGAAGATGGATGCGCAATCCATCTTTTTCCATACAAAGGAGTTGTATAGAGAGCAATCTCGTACTCTTCATTACGAGACCTCACGAAAATTGTTTCAAATGACGATGGCTGCTGGTACATCTGTAGAAGATCATGTCCTAAAGATGATAAGCCTTATTGAAGAGCTTGAGAAACTGTGATGGACTACGGATAATGAACAATATATTGAAATCGTTCTACACTCCCCCCTCCGCCTATGCTCAATTTGTAGTGAATTTCAACATGCACAACTTAGAGAGGTCACTTCCCGAACTCCTCAATATGTTGAAGAGTGCGGAGAGCACGCTCAAGAAGGAGAAAACCACTGCTCTACTTGTTTTGCAATCTTCCTCCTCCATTCCAAAAGCAAAAGCTAAGGGAAGGAAGAAGAAGAAACCCACCAAGTCGAGAGGTGGAGTTAAAAAGGCGAAGGGGAAAGACAAATCTGGGGCTACGGGATCAGAGAATGGTGAATGCTTCTATTGTCACAAGGTGGGGCATTGGAAAAGGAATTGCACAGAGTACCTCGCTGATCTTAAGAAGAAGAAGCATGATGATACTTCCACACTTCAGATGTGTTTGTCACCGAAAACTGTTTTTCAATAAACTCTGCATCCTGGGTATTACATACCAGTTCTTGTAATACCCAGTCCCTTTATATTTATTATCCGTATTTCAATAATAATTCTATATATTTTACATTTAATCTATTCCATATATATATTCTTCATCAAAATATTTTTCCCTAACAATTTTTCCTAACTCTTTTGCTACCAAAGTTAATGCTTAAAACCCTAACCCCAGGCCCATCTTTAATCCCACTCTTTTCCTTCTAAATTTTTCTTGAGCCCAAGCCCAAGCCCAATAACCCAAAATCCTCCACTTTAACCAACAGATACTTTCTCCAATTTCAAAATTCAAAAAAATATCTTCATCCTACCCCAATCAATTTCAAATAAATTCCATCAAAACCTAATAACTATTTATGTTAATTCCTCATTAATCTCTCCTTTATTTTTCCTTTCAATTATTATTTTAACACCCCCCACGTTCGCTATCTATCTCCTCTCATTCTCACACACACACTCTCTCTCTTCTCCTCGCTCGTCACCCTTCTCTCCCCTACGCAAACCAACATCCGAACGTCCCAGAGCTCACCTCTTGTCGCCGCCACACCCTTGCCTCCACCTCCAAGCTTCGTCCACCGCAACTCACCACCGGTGCCGTCATGACCTCGCCACTCTCACCAACACCCCACCGCCTCCCTCTCTCCACTGCACCGCGATCACTAAGCCCCCTACCTCTACCGACGCCCACTGCTCCGACCTTCATCACCGCCGTCGACGACCCCTTCAACTCTCCTCCCCAAGCTCCCGACCTCCCTCTACCACTACAGCTCCGGCCATTGCAACCCCAAGCCCCGACTCCAAGCTCAGGCTGACCCAACACCACCCTTTCCTCTGCAACTCTGGCCTCGCTGTCACCACATCACCATCGTCGGTCTCACCCGCTCACTGTCATCTTCTCTTCTCCCCCTCTCTCCTCTCCACTTCACCTTCGACGAGATCCCCGAGCCTGCAACCATCACCCGACCCGGCACAGCCCCACTTTCGCCCGAGCTCCCCACCTGGTCGGAGCCGTCTCTGGACCGCCGACGACCTTGCCAACGGCACACCGTGCTCATCATCACCGCCACCGTTGCATCACCCGACCCCTAGTCGCTTCCGAGTCGTCAAATCCAAGCTCGAGGTGAGGCTAAACACTTAGTGGCGTTGATGAGCTTCCGTACCGTGCCCGTGCGATCCGTTGCCATCATCGTCGTTGTCGTGACCATCGATCGTCGCAGGCAAGTTCAAATACTTACTGCATGCTATAGTATATTTATTTCGATTGCGTACGAGCTATAATTACTATTGCGATTTAATAATGAGCCGTACTATTGTTTAAGATATAATAAAGTTAGAAGCTAGTGATAACGTTGTAAGAAAATTGTAGAATCAATATTGTTTATTAGTTGAAACAAACGAGCGTTTCGGTGGCGAATCAAAAGTTTATCAGAGGTGCTCGATGCAAACTGTAACAACTCCAATTTTTTGTATACCTAAATTTGAATTAAATTTGAAGTATACTTGGAGTATTAATGTTGCTGATAACACTTTAAGTATCTATCTCTTTACAATAATTACAAGAAGGAGCTTGTAGCTCATTGGTAATACCTTGCACTGCTGAACCAAGCCACCAGAGTTCGAATCCCATGCCCCACATTATTTTTTAGTTTATTTTTCTTTAAAAATTCTTGGAAGTCCAAAAGTCCACAGGCCATAACTCCCAAACATTGAACTGAACCCAAAATTTGGAGTATGCTAAAACCCTAGTCAGGAGACCCCACACCCAACGCCGACCGAAATCGGCCGGAATCGGCCAACTCGGCCGGCGGGCGGCCGGCGGGCGGCCGGCGCCGACGGCCGGAGTTGGGCCGACGGCCAGGGTCCCAACATGAAAGTTGTGGCGTTTGGTCTTCTGTAACTCATGGTTTACTCCATTTTTACTGTAGCGGTTCTGAATGTTAAATACAACCCTTTTAATGCAAAATTTTAATGTTTTTCTTTAATTTTTACAAATTATTTTTTATAAAAGAAGACCCTTCGTCTACCCTACCTAGCTATCCTGTAAATAGACCCCTACCCCCTACCTTCTCATTCCAAAACCCTAGAAAAACTCTCTTGAAATTTCCACAAGAAGTGTGCTTTGAAATCGAGTTCCCGGCGAAGCCCTGACGGAATTCCGGCGACGTGTTTTGGAGCAACCGGCGACGTAACCACCCCTCGGTCTTCCTCCCTAGTTCTCTTTACTCTTTAGAAGAGTTTAAACACGTAAGTCCCATCCTTCTCACCTTTCTATTTCTTAAAAATACGGATTTATGGAACCCGACGGAAATCGGAACAAACCGATTTCCGATTCGGTTTTTCTACAAAATTTCACTTGTCACCTAATCCACAATACCCTAACATATTCATGTTGACTATTAATCACCCATAAACCAATTTAAATAAAGTTTCTCACATGAAATGATAGCTTTCTTGTAAAACCGTATTCTTTTCATAAAAATACCATGAAGTTTATTTTTCTTCGTTTAATCAATTCCCTCACTCCTAAATATGTTTATCTTGATAAATAAACTTGTAGAAATCAATTTGAATGAATTTTTACACATGAAATGATAACGTTTTCAAATACCGTATTCTTGCGCTTTAATACCTTCAAGTTTAATACATCATATTTAACCTCTAAAACTTCATTAAACATTAAAATAAGTCACGAGGTAATGACCTACCTCTACACACACACAAATGTAACCCTAATTGATAAACGTTAAAATATAGAATACGAAAATACAGGACTTTTCACTAAAATACCATATTCTTTATAAACCTTTTCTAAAATCTTTAAGTTGTACACAATTCTAAATAAAATCTTTTAAAATAAAAGTACGATATGTCATGGACATCGATCGTTTATCTAAACTGTCTTGTGGTGTCTAGGCAAGTGTGTCTAGGCTAGTGGTTTTTAATTAGGCCCACGACTGTGGTTCCTTCCCACTTACCTGGCACTTACCTGGCCGCAATTGACGGTGAAGAGGCGATTTGAGGCTTCTAATGACTTATCGTTTAGACCTTAGAAATAGGCTAGTTGGCTTAGCAAACCCTAGAAAATAAAATACGGAAAGTTATACCTTTTTTCAAATAAATACCTTATATTTATAAAACCGTTTTTACTAAATGAATGGTATTTATTAAACCTAAGCAAAGCGCCGCTACAACCCACCTTTGGGGAACCCGTTAGGGAAAGTACGGTTCATCGTGCACCTGCGGGCTAGTAGTGCGAGATTCAGACCTCCGCAAGGAGCATTCGGTCTCGAAAGGTTTAAAATACGGCATTTAAGAAAAAATGAGATTTTGGAAAATAAAATATTATTTAAAAATTATTATTTTATTAATATATATATATATAAATATCATTTAAACACCTATTTTATTATAATATAAAGTTTCCATTTTTTCTAAAATTACAAGTTTAAAAGTTACATTAAAATACCCTGAGTTTCAAATAAATCAATTAATACTTTTATTAGGATATATTCACTAGAATAACACAAATAAAATCCACACTCATTATAACTATAAAGACGAATAACAAATACTTGAGGTGTATTTTGAAAACTATACAATAGTACTTTTTACATAAAACCCCCTCAAGTTTTATAAATTACAATAAGGCCCCTAACAATTATGGAACTTCAACTCACTTTCTTTTGGTCTGACTCGGGTTAGAGTCTGACTATTTCTGACTTGAATATGATTCAAGTCAATCTATATTCTTTATATTTCAACTCAAGATGAATACATGAATCCCAGAATCCAGTTAACAATCTACTTGACTGAACCGAACCATGGATATTCCTTTTACATGTTTCCCAGTATTCCATTTACATGACTCTACGGTTATAACCGTTTCCTGATATCATGGTTTCGGTCAGTCAGTTAATCAATCTTACAATCAATACAATTTTACAAGTTAACAATACAAACAAGACATCGCGGGGTTTAAGGGGTAGATTGGTACGGAAGGTGTTAAAGGTGGCACGAGGTGGTTAGATTAATACACCTAACCTGAATCCCATTGCTGTTGTACCGTGGCATAACGGTTCCTTGTACTACACGTGCCCTGGTCTCTGGCAAGTGAGACTCCCCTCGTATACACTGGTATTCTTCTGTACCAAGCTACAAACAACAGCGTTAACATAATATTACAACAATAGTTTACATTTTAAAAATGTTTCTTCTTATTCTGTCTTCTCTACTTCCCTCTTACCCTTGAGACTTACCGAGCGATCTGTTCGCTGACGACATTCTGTTCTCTCTTCTTTGAATGTCGTCAGGTGACTTGGACCCGGCAGAAATTGAGCCAACACAAGAAGACTTGGAGCAATTTGCCGAAAACCCAGCAGTATAATTTCATTGTACACTTTCTTTTCAGTACTTTCCTTCTCCTGTTATGCCACTGTTTAGGCATCTTTATTTCAGTTGTATTTTCCTTTCCATGTATTGTACAAAGAATGTTAATAAATAAAAAATTACAGTTCTTTTATACTCTTGTCTCTTGTGTATTATTTTATATTGCTTAGCTACGCTTAGCGTATGTACTTCTGAGTACATACGTAGCGGACCTCGCCGCGTCCCCTTCGCCGTATATTGGGAAGCGGGGCGTGACAGATTTTGTTGGTGGCCCATGCAGGTCAAAGCTGTATGAATCCCTGTCATGCAGTTCTGGTCTGTATGAACAAGCTAAGCAATATAACACAAGAACCAGCAACTAAAACATTCTTTACAATTCATGTTCCTTGAATCTTGTAAATCTCTATTCCTTGAACCTTATCATTTCATGTATTTGAATCTGTCCTAACCCAAATTTTTCTTCAAGGTCATAGATTCCCCGAACAACACCAGCACCAACGTCAACAACACCCCTCCAGCACTATCTCTCACACCAGTTGTTCCTGCACCACCCACTGAGCAAACGATGCTATTTGAGGCGATCCACAGCCTTCTTGAGGGACAGCAACAACTTTTGAATCGTCCTGAGGCCGATGCACCGGGAGTAAAGCAATTCAGAGCTTTGCACCCAAAGCAGTTCTCTGGTAAAGGAAGCCCTCTTGAAGCGGAAGAATGGGCACAAAGCATCGAGGACGATCTGGCAGCAGCTCAAGTGCCAGACCACGCTTGGGTCCGTGTAGCGAAGCTACAGCTCACGGATAATGCTCGCAATTGGTGGAAAGCGGAAGAAACCCGTCTGGTACAGCCGATTGAATGGAAGACATTTTACGAGAAGTTCGACGCGAAATATTTCCCTGTGACTGCCAGGTTCGCCATGGAGCAGCAGTTTATTCATGTACAGCAAGGATCAATGTGGGACAAATCGGTAGATGAATACGACGCTGAATTCACTATGTTGAGCCAGTAAGATATGTCACAATAGTTCAATTTTTAGATATCATATACTACACAGCTAACACAATCTTTAAACAGATTCGCGGCACACTTGATACCGACGGACGATATCAGAGCCCGTCGCTTTCAGCAAGGTTTGGACACAGAGATTAAGGCTGCTCTAGCCACAGGAAAGTTTTTGACTCATGAGGATGCACTAGAAGCTGCCCACAGTTATGAGGCAGTGATAAAAGAGAAGGGCAGACCTCAGTCTGCAGGAGTCAAGCGTCCTGCCAACCAGATGGCAGGTGGAGCCACGTCCAGACCATCTTTCGTGCCAAGGCAACCCGAAGTACCAACCCATTGTCCTAGCCCAGCCTTTTGCACCTACTGCAAGAGAACTGGACATATGATGAAGGATTGCCGTCGAGCTAACCGCCTTTGCTTGATCTGCGGTTCAGCCACTCACGGTATTGGGTCTTGTCCCCAAAGACAGAACCCAGTTGCTGCACCCAGGCCAGCAAATACTTATCAGCAGCGACCAGCTCTTCAGGCACCTGCTCCCAGACTTGCACTGCCTGCACCACCCAGGGGACCACAAGCTACACCACCTCCTCGACAGTTCCATCAAGCTCAAAGGAACGTTCCGAGGAATGCTCCTCAGGCCAGGAGGAATGTGCCAAAGCGCCAGGCTTTCATGATGTCTGTGGAAGAAGCTGAGGCCACTGGCCAAGTCATTACTGGTAAACTTCCTTCTCAAACTTATCTTTTAGTCTTGTTTAACTACACACTTTCCCTATACCTAAAACCTATCCCATATACCTTAGGTACAATCCTAGTAGCTTCACACCTGCACTTGCACTGTTTGATACTGGAGCATCCCACTGCTTTATGTCGCAACGGTTTGTCCGAACCCATGCGATTCCAGTCTCACCGCTTGTATCCAGCTGGAACGTCAGTTCCGGAAATGGTGTTCTAAAGGCAACTATGGGATACAGCATGTGTCCAGTCATCGTCTGCAGTCGAGAGTTTTATGCTGACTTCAAGGTACTGGACATACCGAACTTCGATGTGGTTCTAGGAATGGATTGGCTTGGAACCTTTTATGCTACCATCGACCGTCGTCAAAGGAGGGTAGTATTTGAGATTCCAGATCATCCGGTCTTCTATTTCAAGAGTGGAGATCGTACATTGGAGCCAAGTACTTACAAAGCAAAGCCAAGGGAAGCAGTAGTTGCGGCAGCTCAGGCAGAGGAAGAATCAAGACCGGAGGTAGTTCGAGAGTTCGATGATGTATTTCCTGACGATATATCAGGTTTGCCTCCCGATCGAGCTCTTGAATTCAGTATTGACTTAGTACCAGGAGCACAACCAGTGATCAAAGCACCGTACAGACTAAGTCTGGAAGGTTTGAAGGATGTACGAACACAGTTGGACGAATTACTGGCGAAAGGATAGATTCGTCCCAGCACTTCAAGTTGGGGAGCACCTGTACTATTGGTGAAGAAGAAGGAAGGTTCATACAGAATGTGCATCGATTATAGGGCCTTGAACGAAGTTACTACAAAGAACAAATATCCACTTCCGCGCATCGACGATTTATTCGATCAGCTAAGTGGATCTTGTGTCTTCTCTAAACTAGATCTTCGTTCAGGTTATCATCAAGTGAAGGTCAAGGAAGCTGATATTCACAAAACAGCTTTCAGAACTCGCTATGGACATTACGAATTTCTAGTAGTGCCATTTGGAGTGACCAATGCATCTTCATGAATCTTATGAACCAAGTTTTCCGGAAGTATTTAGACAGGTTCGTTGTCATCTTCATCGACGACATCCTGGTATATTCTAAGAATCGGAAAGAACATGCGGAACACTTACGAATTGTCCTGGAAACTCTTCGACAACATAAGCTTTATGCCAAATACAGCAAGTGCGAGTTTTGGCTAAAACAAGTTGGTTTTCTTGGATACATCGTATCAGGAGAAGGAATTTCTGTGGATCCAGCAAAGGTTTCAGCAGTCAGCGAATGGCCTACGCCAAAATCAGTAAAGGATATTCGAAGTTTCTTGGGCTTAGCTGGATATTACAGAAGGTTTATTGAAGGATTTTCGAAGATAGCAACACCCCTGACCAAGCTCACACGAAAAGATGAAGAATTTGTGTGGTCAGAAACATGCGAGCAAGCTTTCGTAGAACTCAAGTCAAGACTGACATCTGCACCTATTCTCGTAATACCGGATCAATCTGGAGGATTTGAAGTGCATTGCGATGCATCCGGTAAGGGATTAGGATGTGTTCTACATCAGCACGGTAAGGTTGTGGCTTATGCTTCAAGACAACTGAAGACTCATGAGCGCAATTATCTGATGCATGATCTGGAGTTGGCAGCCGTCATTTTTGCTCTCAAGATTTGGCGCCACTATTTACTTGGTGAACGAGTGAACATCTACACAGATCATAAAAGTCTGAAGTATGTGTTTACTCAGAAGGAGTTGAATATGCGGCAGAGAAGATGGTTAGAACTCATGGCGGACTTTGACATCAATTTGCAATATCACCCAGGAAAGGTGAACGTAGTACCTGATGCTCTTAGTCGCCAACCATTACCAATGAATCTCACCGCCCAGTGAAAGCTTCAGCAAGACCTACATCAGATGGAGATTGAACTAGTCATGCCGGGTGATGTTTCGAGTTTGATGAATCTACAAGTTCAATCAACCATTGTCAATCAGATCAAAGCAGCTCAAGCCAGCGATGCTAAGTTGCAAAAGATCAGAGAACAAGTGGAGAATGGACTCGGAACAGATTTCATCATCCATGAAGACGGATCTTTGAGATACGGCAGCAGATTGTGTGTACCAAAGGGTCCTGTTCGGGAAGAGTTAATGAAAGAAGCTCACAGCTCTCCCTATTCAGTACATCCTGGAGGTACCAAAATATACAAAGATCTACGTCAGAATTATTGGTGGCATGGAATGAAGCGTGAAGTAGACAGAAGCGTCGCAAAATGCTTGGTGTGTCAGCAAGTAAAGGCTGAACATCACAGGACAGCTGGACTACTTCAACCGTTACCAATCCCAGAATGGAAGTGGCAGCATATCACGATGGACTTTGTAACTGCCCTTCCTCGCAGCACAAAGGGTAACGATGCGATTTGGGTCATTGTGGATCGACTCACAAAGTCGGCTCACTTCATCCCATTTCGAGTTGGCCAATCAACCGAGACACTAGCGAAGAAGTACATGGAGGTAATAATCTAATTTAGATTTAAAAAACTCTTCATAATTTACTATCTCTGATACCCATGAACTCATACAGGAAATTGTGAGACTTCATGGAGTACCGGTCTGCATTGTCTCCAATCGTGACACCAGGTTCCGATCGCAATTTTGGCAGAGTCTGCAAGCTAGCTTGGGAACAAGTCTGAACTTCAGCACGGCTTATCATCCACAAACAGATGGTCAATCGGAACGAACTATTCAGATCTTGGAGGATATGCTCAGAGCATGTATGCTCGACTTCAAAGGATCGTGGGAGGATCACCTGCATCTTGTGGAGTTCGCGTACAACAACAGCTACCAAGCAAGTATAGGAATGGCACCTTTTGCAGCATTGTATGGAAGGAAGTGTCGATCGCCATTAAGTTGGGACGACATCGGAGATAGGGAACTCCTTGGACCAGAGATGATAGTAGCGACCGTTGATGTGGTTCGTACTATCAAGGAAAGAATGCGCATAGCCCAAGATAGACAGAAACACTGGGCTGATGCAAAGAGACGGCACTTAGAGTTTCAGCCAGGAGACCATGTATTCTTGAAGATATCTCCGAACTGCAGAGTGATTCGATTTGGAAGACGGGGTAAGTTGAGTCCGAGATACATTGGACCGTTCGACATACTCGAACGAGTCGGAGAAGTGGCATACCGATTAGCGCTCCCACCCTCATTGGAAGGAGTACATAACGTGTTCCACATATCCCAACTCAGAAGATATGTGAGTGACCCCAGCCATGTACTTGATCATTCCGAGCTCACTATACAGCCCGATTTGTCTTGTGAGCAACAACCTGTGGAGATCCTGGATAGAAAAGTGAAGACACTTCAGAACAAGGAAGTTAATTTGGTCCGGGTAATGTGGAGAAAAGACACTCCAGGAGAATCCACGTGGGAAAGGGAAGATGAGATGCGTGCAAGATATCCGCACATTTTTGTAAACTAGTCCTCAAATAAAAGTTGTAAATTTCGAGGACGAAATTTTTGTAAGGAGGGTAGATTGTAACAACTCCAATTTTTTGTATACCTAAATTTGAATTAAATTTGAAGTATACTTGGAGTATTAATGTTGCTGATAACATTTTAAGTATCTATCTCTATACAATAATTACAAGAAGGAGCTTGTAGCTCATTGGTAATACCTTGCACTGCTGAACCAAGCCACCAGAGTTCGAATCCCATGCCCCAAATTATTTTTTAGTTTATTTTTCTTTAAAAATTCTTGGAAGTCCAAAAGTCCACAGGCCATAACTCCCAAACATTAAACTGAACCCAAAATTTGGAGTATGCCAAAACCCTAATCAGGAGACCCCACACCCAACGCCGACCGAAATCGGCCGGAATCGGCCAACTCGGCCGGCGGGCGGCCGGCGGCGGCGGGCGGCCGGCGCCGACGGCCGGAGTTGGGCCGACGGCCGGGGTCCCAACATAAAAGTTGTGGCGTTTGGTCTTCTGTAACTCATGGTTTACTCCATTTTTTACTGTAGCGGTTCTGAATGTTAAATACAACCCTTTTAATGCAAAATTTTAATGTTTTTCTTTAATTTTTACAAATTATTTTTTATAAAAGAAGACCTTTCGCCTACCCTACCTAGCTACCCTATAAATAGACCCATACCCCCTACCTTCTCATTCCAAAACCCTAGAAAAACTCTCTTGAAATTTCCACAAGAAGTGTGCTTTGAAATCGAGTTCCCGGCGAAGCCCTGACGGAATTCCGGCGACGTGTTTTGGAGCAACCGACGACGTAACCACCCCTCGGTCTTCCTCCCTAGTTCTCTTTACTCTTTAGAAGAGTTTAAACACGTAAGTCCCATCCTTCTCACCTTTCTATTTCTTAAAAATACGGATTTATGGAACCCGACGGAAATCGGAACAAACCGATTTCCGATTCAGTTTTTCTACAAAATTTCACTTGTCACCTAATCCACAATACCCTAACATATTCATGTTGACTATTAATCACCCATAAACCAATTTAAATAAAGTTTCTCACATGAAATGATAGCTTTCTTGTAAAACCGTATTCTTTTCATAAAAATACCATGAAGTTTATTTTTCTTCGTTTAATCAATTCCCTCACTCCTAAATATGTTTATCTTGATAAATAAACTTGTAGAAATCAATTTGAATGAATTTTTACACATGAAATGATAACGTTTTCAAATACCGTATTCTTGCGCTTTAATACCTTCAAGTTTAATACATCATATTTAACCTCTAAAACTTCATTAAATATTAAAATAAGTCACGAGGTAATGACCTACCTCTACACACACACAAATGTAACCCTAATTGATAAACGTTAAAATATAGAATACGAAAATACAGGACTTTTCACTAAAATACCATATTCTTTATAAACCTTTTCTAAAATCTTTAAGTTGTACACAATTCTAAATAAAATCTTTTAAAATAAAAGTACGATATGTCATGGATATCGATCGTTTATCTAAACTGTCTTGTGGTGTCTAGGCAAGTGTGTCTAGGCTAGTGGTTTTTAATTAGGCCCACGACTGTGGTTCCTTCCCACTTGCCTGGCACTTACCTGGCCGCAATTGACGGTGAAGAGTCGATTTGAGACTTCTAATGACTTATCGTTTAGACCTTAGAAATAGGCTAGTTGGCTTAGCAAACCCTAGAAAATAAAATACGGAAAGTTATACCTTTTTTCAAATAAATACCTTATATTTATAAAACCGTTTTTACTAAATGAATGGTATTTATTAAACCTAAGCAAAGCGCCGCTACAACCCACCTTTGGGGAACCCGTTAGGGAAAGTACGGTTCATCGTGCACCCGCGGGTTAGTAGTGCGAGATTCAGACCTCCGCAAGGAGCATTCGGTCTCGAAAGGTTTAAAATACGGCATTTAAGAAAAAATGAGATTTTGGAAAATAAAATATTATTTAAAAATTATTATTTTATTAATATATATATATAAATATCATTTAAACACCTATTTTATTATAATATAAAGTTTCCACTTTTTCTAAAATTACAAGTTTAAAAGTTACATTAAAATACCCTGAGTTTCAAATAAATCAATTAATACTTTTATTAGGATATATTCACTAGAATAACACAAATAAAATCCACACTCATTATAACTATAAAAACGAATAACAAATACTTGAGGTGTATTTTGAAAACTATACAATAGTACTTTTTACATAAAACCCCCTCAAGTTTTATAAATTACAATAAGGCCCCTAACAATTATGGAACTTCAACTCACTTTCTTTTGGTCTGACTCGGGTTAGAGTCTGACTATTTCTGACTTGAATATGATTCAAGTCAATCTATATTCTTTATATTTCAACTCAAGATGAATACATGAATCCCAGAATCTAGTTAACAATCTACTTGACTGAACCGAACCATGGATATTCCTTTTACATGTTTCCCAGTATTCCATTTACATGACTCTACGGTTATAACCGTTTCCTGATATCATGGTTTCGGTCAGTCAGTTAATCAATTTTACAATCAATACAATTTTACAAGATAACAATACAAACAAGACATCGCGGGGTTTAAGGGGTAGATTGGTACGGAAGGTGTTAAAGGTAGCACGAGGTGGTCAGATTAATACACCTAACCTGAATCCCATTGCTGTTGTACCGTGGCATAACGGTTCCTTGTACTACACGGGCCCTGGTCTCTGGCAAGTGAGACTCCCCTCGTATACACTGGCATTCTTCTGTACCAAGCTACAAACAACAGCGTTAACATAATATTACAACAATAGTTTACATTTTAAAAATGTTTCTTCTTATTCTGTCTTCTCTACTTCCCTCTTACCCTTGGGACTTACCGAGCGATCTGTTCGCTGACGACATTCTGTTCTCTCTTCTTTGAATGTCGTCAGGTGACTTGGACCCGGCAGAAATTGAGCCAACACAAGAAGACTTGGAGCAATTTGCCGAAGACCCAGCAGTATAATTTCATTGTACACTTTCTTTTCAGTACTTTCCTTCTCCTGTTATGCCACTGTTTAGGCATCTTTATTTCAGTTGTATTTTCCTTTCCATGTATTGTACAAAGAATGTTAATAAATAAAAAGTTGCTGTTCTTTTATACTCTTGTCTCTTGTGTATTATTTTATATTGCTTAGCTACGCTTAGCGTATGTACTTCTGAGTACATACGTAGTGGACCTCGCCGCGTCCCCTTCGCCGTACATTGGGAAGCGGGGCGTGACACAAACCCTAAGCTAAAACCCCTTTTAAAATGACTGGACTTAGGTGTAACGGATTATCTTACTGATAATGAATACCGTGTAAAGAGTTGGATCGAATATACGGACCCTACCACCGTGAAATGTCATCCCCATTTAGCCTACGCAACGTCTACAGGCGTAACGCAATTTAAGTGAGCCGAAAACCCAGCAATCTAAACCATCAAAAGTAGTAAGTGATAATAACAATTTTAAAACTTTTGAAATCTCAAACCAAATTCTTTAAAGTCCAACTTTATTTCCTTTAAAATTTTGGCAGCACCTCCTTTGTAAAAAAACCGGCCCCAAAAAGGGGTACAACAAAGATATAAGTAAAGTATCCCCAAACGGGAGCAAAAACACGCCCAAAATCGAAAAACAACCATCACAACAGATATACGACGTCGTAGCGAAGAAATAAATGACGATATAAATAAAACTGCATAAAAGACCTCCAAGTCACAAAATAATATACAATATCGTTCTCACATCAAGTCTCTAAGTCATACATGTTGGAGAGTACATGGTACAACGAATATACAATGAGCAATATCGGATAACCGCAAAACCCACCTATAGCAAAACTGTACACAGTCAGCCATAGCGGTATCTGCTGCAAAAGATGATATGATAGGTAGAAAAACCCTGCCTCTGACTGCTCTGAGGGACAACCTGCAAAACACTGTGGCACAACAGGGGTGAGTTGCTAACTCGTGAATAGTAAATAATATATGCAGGTAATCGCAAGTATCCACGTACAGCGCGAATCTAGCATATGCAAGCGGATAGCAATAAATGGCAATATGTATGCAACAGTCATGAAAGGTACTCTATCACGTGCTACTAATACATGAAGCAATAAATGGCTATATGTATGCAACGGTCATGAAAGGTACTCTATCAGGTACTACTAATACATGAAGCAATAAATGGCAATATGTATATGCAACAGTCATGAAAGGTACTCTATCATGTACTACTAATACATGAAACAATGCATATAAAATAAATGCGGAGTATGGGATAAAACATGTCATCCTCACGGAATCCTGACCTCGTGGCAGGACCAAAGTCCATCAAGACAATCAAAATCCCAAATTTTCTCAAATCAGCCCCCAAATTGGCTCTCATATCATGTAAGTCTCATATATCCTGAGTGTCCAATATCAAGTAAATCTCATATCTCCTGAGTGTCCAATATCAAGTAAATCTCATATATCATGTATCCAATATCAAGTAAATCTCATATATCATGTATCCAATATCAAGTAAATCTCATATATCCTGTATCCAATATCGAGCAAGTCTCATGAAATGAATAGGTATATTTGCATGAATCATTATGATGATGTATATAAGATGATGTATATAAATTAGATATGTATACATATATATTAGCGTCCCATTCCAATAATATATATATAACAACGTCTCATTCCACTGTTTTATATACTTAGGAGTAAGAATATCATGAAAACAAGTGTCTAGTATCGACACATAAATAAAAATCTATCAGGTGCTGTCACCACGACTGGCCGTGATAGGTACATATCATACGCTATCTCGAAAACCCGAGTGCCCAGCTTCGACCCTCGCAATTCGACGTATCCATACGTACATAACTCCGGTCGGTATCCTCACGATAACCGCCGAGTCTAAATACTGTCACCGGTAGGTATGATTCCCCTGTCAGGCTCATCGGCATGGTCCATAGACATACCTTTCTTGCCCCGGGGTACCTCCGGGCCCTACCATGTACCCGCACACAGCCCACGACGCTTCCTCGCATGGGGTATATATCAGAACCGAGAAATCTCATGGTGGCTGCTGAAATATCATATCAAGAGAAACCGGGTTTTTTCAAATGCATAATTTCATGAAACTACCACGGTCCTCAAATCCGGAAAACATCATGAAAAATCCATGTCTCAATGCGAAAATCCATGAATATAATATATGCAATATAAAACTGTAATGTGAGCATATAAAGGAAAAGCCGCTATTTAACCGCAACAAGTTAATATATATATCATGCGGTTCCTAGTTTCTCCAAGTTCATATAACATCAAATAAAGGTGAACATGTAGCTATAGCCAGATATATGTGTAAACATGTAGCTATAGCAAGGTATATGTATCTACCTATCAGTAATGATGTAATACCCTCCAGGTATAAGTGTAAGCATGCATGCAAGATGTACATGTAGCTATGTCTCATATGTGTATATACCTATCACTAATGGTACAATACCATATAAGTATATGGATAACTAGCATGTAAGCATGTAGGTATACAGGTATGCTATATGTCATATGCACGAAAGAAAATAAGGACCATGTCTCAATATCCCTAAACAATACAATATCCATATACTTCTAACTAATATTCATATCATTTAATCTAGCCCAGAATCATAACGCCATGCGGGCGATTCCCCTGTAGATGTTAAATCTACTCACCAACGCTCCTGGCTAAGTAAAGCCAACCATATGTTTCCCCTTCTTCGCAGCGTCCGAAGTCCCCGCCTGCGAACCTAAAATATAAAACAATATAAAAAGTATGTATATTAGCAAACGACCAATAACACGTACAAACTACGTTTGACCGGCGCGACAACTCCAAACAAACTCTCAAGTGTTCGTCTAGTGGCTAACGTGCATAGCGACACAACGAAACCAACTCAGAGCAACAGCTACACAGAACACGACCCGTATCGGATAACGTAACGCGCGTAAATGAAACACTAGAAAACAAGTAAGTGATCATAAATTTTGCTACACCAATAATTTGTAAAAGTTGCACATACCACAAGACCACGTACTACACCAGAGACCCCTACCCCAAAACACAACCCCAAGCCCCCACTCTGGCAGCAAATTGTGGCCAGAACAATTAAATCTGCGGCCAAAAAGAAAGGGATTGGGCTCGGGTTTCTATGGTGGGTTCTAAGTCACTACACAAGGTCACTGTGATGGGAACTTTTCCAACAAATACCTGGTTTGATAGCAGATCATCCGAGACCCAAAACTACACTAAAAAAATATGATATTTGCACGAAACAATACATTAAGCGTTCTAAACCGAAACGAATAAGCTACGCAATACTAAAAAGACTTAACTAACGGATAGAGATCATTACCTATACCCACAAACTCAAATATCCTAGCTTTCCAAGCTCCGGGGCATCCAAGAGGCAAAACAAGGCAAATGAAGTGATTTGGGTGAGATTTTTATGAAGTTTAGTGAAGTTTTGATGAAGGATAGATAAGTGTTCAGCTGAGATGAAGGAAAGATGAAAGAAAATGACAAGGGATAAAGTGAGAGAGAAATGAGTGAAATGTGAAGAAAAGAGAGAGAGAGAGAGGTGAGGTTAAGGTGAGTGCACCATTGCAATAACTCCTCTCATTAATGCAAACCATGCTCTCAAGTGAGTCACCATGCCACCTCTCTCCAAGACAAAACCCAAATAAAATATCTCACAACAAATATCTAGGGTTTAAATCAAGGCAAAGGATTAGGTTAAAGCAAAGGATTAGGATTAGGGTTAAGTTGTCATGGTCACTAAAACTAGATTAACACAAACACACCCTCACATAAATATGCACAAGTGTGTGTAAACCATAACAAATAAAAAATAAATTATTAATTAAATGTTATAAAATGTGAGAAATTCAAATTGGTAAACTTTTTACCAAAAACCCGCATTATCGTCTAATTAACACTAATCGCATTTCTAAGGTTTACAATCTCCCCCGTATAAAAATTCGTCCCCGAATTTAAAAATTCTCACTAAGCGTGCCTTCAAAGAGATGAGTACAAAACTCCCAAAATCTCGCTCGCAGCCTCCCAATTGATCACCTCACTATACGGCTATGCCAAAGAAACCTCCACAGCTGGCAAGACCCTTGACCGAAGTTTCTCCACCTGCCGATCCACTAACACTATCGGCTGCCGGTGAACGAAAAGATCGCACCCAAGCTATATGGTCTGGTGCTGAATCATGTGAGAAAGGTCATGAAGGTATTTGCGAAGTATCGACACAAGGAATACGAGGTGAATACTCAATAATCTGGGCGGAAGTGCCAAATTATAGGCAACAGAACTAACTCACTTTAAGGATCTCAAAAAGACCTACAATCCTGGGATAAACTTCCCAAAACTCAACACGTCATTCATCGGAAAATCCGTAGGAACACATGATCTCCCACTGCGAACTCAAGTCTATGACCACCACGGTCGGCATAAGACCTCTGTCTGCACTGGGCTGCTCTCATCCTGACCTGAATCAACTGGATCATCTCCGAAGCCTCTCGACTAGCTGGGGTCCAAAAATCCTACTCTCGTGGAGTCAGAAAAACAGAATGGCGATCGACACCACCTACCAAACAAGGCCTAAAGGTTGCCAATTGGAATGTCTCATGATAACAGTTATCGAAGGAGAACCCTAACAATGGAAAGTGACAATCTCAACTGCCAACAACAATTAGTACGCACGCACAAGCATATCCTCCAAGGTCTGTATAGCCTGCTCTCACAAACCATCGTCCTGCGGATGGAAAAGCGGAGCTAAAGCTCAATCAGTACCCAAGGCTTCCTAAAGCTTCTGCCAAAGACGGCTAGCAAACAGGGTGCCTCTATTGGATACAACACATAAAGGAACTCCGTGCAACGCACAAACTTAACGAAGAACAACTGAGCAAACTGAGCATAACCGGACAACAAACACCCAAATGGAGTCACACCCTGTCTAGACCTGGGTAGACACCACAACGAAATTCATGGAGATCTGCTCTCATTCCCACTCCGGAACGGTTAAAGGTTGCAACTCTCCAACCAGTCTCAAATGCTCAACCTTAGCTCACAACAAGACAGACACCTTGAAACGAAATCCGAAACTTCACTCTTCATCCCGGCCCACCTGTAACTATCTCACAAGTCACGTCACAAATTGGTGGAACTTGAATGAACACAGAAAGCTGACTGATGTGCCTGCTCTAGGATTTCGCTTTTCTACCCATCAGTATCAGGTACACAAAAACGCGTCCCTAAACGTAGCATACCCTGGTCACAAATCAAGGACTCTGAATCTTCACCCAGCCGAGTATGCTCAAGAATCTCAGACAAACGAGCATCGGCGGGCTGTGCCTCACGAAAACGATTAAGTAAAAGTGGATGGGCGCGAACATGAGCAAGTTGTCCCCTCGGTAAAGGAGAACTTAAGCTATACTCAACGATCGAACAAGAACTATAAATCTGTAGAAGACTGTCTCTGAACTGCGCACAACTGGAACAAGCTACCCCCGGGCCTACGACTCCAGCATCAGCTACCACAATCGCCTTGCCACGGGTAACGAGGATCTCACAAACACAATCATTCACAAACTCCATCCAACGGTGCTGTCTCAACAATCAAAACCCGTTGCAGGAAGATGTAAATTAAGCTCTGGTGGTCCGTGAAAATCTGACACGAATCTCCACACAAGTAGTGTCTCCAAATCTTCAATGCACGACCACCGCGGCAATCTCCAGATCATGAGTAGGATATCCTGCTCGTACTTCCCCCAACTGTCGGGAAGCAAAAGCGATAACTCTATAGTGTCACATCAGTACACAATCGAGCCCCACTCGCGAAAGATCACAGTAAACAACAAAGTCGCCCGATCCAAAAGCAAAGAAAGAACTGGTGTAGTCGTCAGCCGAGTCTTCAACTGCTGAAAACTCCGCACGCATGCTTCAGTCCAAAGAAAAAGGAATCTCTTTTCCGGTCAGTCCAGTCAACAGTGCAGCGATACACAAGCAATCCTGCACGAAACGGCGGTAAAAACCTGCTAAGCCCAAAAATCTGCGGACCTCCATCCCAGATATAAGTCTGGGCCCAAGCTGTACGGCCTCGATCTCCCTCGGGTCCATACGAAAACCACCTCCCGTAACTACAAGACCTAGGAGTCAACACAATCAAGCCTGAAGGAACACTCCGAGAATTTAGCAAACCGCTGGAGCTCTCCTAATGTCTGCAAAGCAAATCCTCAAGTGCTACCCATATTCCTCACGACTCTTGGAAAAGAACAGAATGTCATCAATAACACAACAATCAACTGGTCGAGGAACGGCCTGAAGAAATCTAGTTCATCACATCCACGAATACTGCTGGGGCATCGGTGAGTCCAACGACACCACCAACACTCATACTGCCCGTAGCGCGCACAAAAGTAGTCTTCAGAATGTCATCACTCCGAACCCGCAACCAATGATGACCTGATCCCAACAACTTAGAAAATGTCTCACACACTGGAGCTGATCGAAGAAATCGTCAATGCGAGGTAAAGGATACCCATCCGCACCGTAACTTGGTTCAATTGACGATCCATCAATATAAAACCTCAACTGCCGTCCTTCTCCTGACGAACAGAATAGGAGCTCCCCAAAGCGAAACACTCAGACGCACAAGCCTCCCTATAAGCAACTCTGCAGCTGATCCTTAAGCTCCCTAAGCTCCGCTGGCTCATCTGGGACAACGTCGGAAAACTCTCGCACGATAAGAATCCGGTCCAACAAACCCATTGTGGCTCCGGTGTCATGAATGAAAGCCAAGAATCCTCAACATCCTCTCTTCAAAAGCCGATTAGCGAAAAAGGCTGAATTCAAGCTGTGAGAGGCGGCACCACTGTCCCCCAGCACAACAAGAACTGACTCACCGGGAAAAAACTGACTGTTTCCTCGCGTCAGTCCACAGACGCATGGCACATAGCTAACCAGTCCGTGCCCAGGAGAACGTCAAATCTAACATCTCTAGAAGGATCAAAACGACGGACGAATCTCTATCTCCTATCCGATTGGCACACGACCGAAACACGTGTCGCGCAACAAAAGAATCGCTGACAGAAGTTAGCACAACAAACGGCTGATCTAGCAAACACGACTCTCGGCCCAACCACGGCACAAAATGTGTAAAACAAACAAGTGCATCAAAAGAACATACGAATTAAGAATACCTGACAACTCTGCATTGGACGCTCGCGCGTCCCGATGAGTAGAAGCAAACTCTCGTGTCTGCCCCCTACCCGCAACTGGCTGAACTCCTCCTCTGCCAACCTGTCCCCTCTGAGCGAACCCTCCGCGACCACGACCTCTCTGAACATGAGCCTGACGCGGTGCTAAGGAACAATTCATGATAAAGTGATGAAGGTTCCCGCATCGAAAACATCCACTCCATGGCTGCTGACCCTCCTGGGGATGAGAGCTGAGCGAATATCCTCGTCCCAAGGCTCTGCTACTCCCGCGACGTGCACGAAACCTATCACGGCGACTGAACCTCTGTCTCTGGGCTGATACACTTGTACGAGCCCTCCTCGGTCCTCGAACTCCCAAAGTCTCGGAAAGACGCTTCTCGTCCAAAAGGGCCGCGTCCACTGGTGCTGTGTAAGTAACAAATGCTGTGTACTAATCGCAAGGAACAACTGGGTACCAGGGGTGGCAACCTCCTGTCGCTGCGCTCGACTGGCCTCAACCAACGTCCTCATCGTCTGGCGCAAGTCCTGCATCTCTGCCTCAAGCATAGCGATACGATCTATCGAAGGCGGATCCATCTGCTCCTGTACAGCGAGCGTACCATCCTGGTCAAACCTCGTCCCACATGAGTCAACTCTGATCTCGGCCCTCGCTGCACCTCTCTGAATCCCCATAGTCATCGGCGGCATACGGCTATAAATGGAAAAAGGATTCGATAAGAACACGGAAATCGAATCACAAGAATATATATCATCAAGAAAGGAATTTCAAGCAATTAGTATTTAGGTCACTTTAGGCGGAGTACCATGTCGGGAGTATGCCGCGGACATACGCACACTACGTTACTCTGCTTAAGCTACCTACTCCATCATACCAAGGTCATCCTACACTCCGAAAGGTAAAACCTAGCGCTCTGATACCAACTTTGTCACGACCCGAAATTGGCACGTGACGGCCCTTAAACTACGCAACGTCTACAGGGATAATGCAATTTAAGTAAGCCGAAAACCCAGCAATCTAAACCATCAAAAATAGTAAGTGATAATAACAATTTTAAAACTTTTGAAATCTCAAACCAAATTCTTTAAAGTCCAACTTTATTTCCTTTAAAATTTTGGCAGCACCTCCTTTGTAAAAAAACCAGCCCCAAAAAGGGGTACAACAAAGATATAAGTAAAGCATCCCCAAACGGGAGCAAAAACACGCCCAAAGACGGAAAACAACCACCACAACAGATATACAACGTCGTAGCGAAGAAATAAAAGACGATATAAATAAAACTGCATAAAAGACCTCAAAGTCATAAAATAATATACAATATCGTCCCCACATCAAGTCTCTAAGTCATACATGAAAGTGGTAGATGGAGAGTACATGGTACAACGAATAAACAATGAGCAATATCGGATAACCGCAAAACCCACCTATAGCAAAACTGTACATAGTCAGCTGTAGCGGTATCCGCTGCAAAAGATGATATGATAGGTAGAAAAACCCTGCCTCTGACTGCTCTGAGGGACAACCTGCAAAACACTGTGGCACAACAGGGGTGAGTTGTTAACTCGTGAATAGTAAATAACATATGCAGGTAATCGCAAGTATCCACGTACAGCGCGAATCTAGCATATGTAAGCGGATAGCAATAAATGGCAATATGTATGCAACAGTCATGAAAATTACTCTATCAGGTGCTACTAATACATGAAGCAATAAATGACAATATGTATGCAACAGTCATGAAAGGTACTCTATCAGGTACTACTAATACATGAAGCAATAAATGGCAATATGTGTATGCAACAGTCATGAAAGGTACTTTATCAGGTACTACTAATACATGAAGCAATGCATATAAAATAAATGCGGAGTATGGGATAAAACATGTCATCCTCATGGAATCCTGACCTCGTGGCAGGACCAAAGTCCATCAAGACAATCAAAATCCCAAATTTCCTCAAATCAGCCCCCAAATTGGCTCTCATATCCTGTAAGCCTCATATATCCCGAGTGTCCAATATCAAGTAAACTCATATATTCTGAGTGTCCAATATCAAGTAAATCTCATATCTCCTGAGTGTCCAATATCAAGTAAATCTCATATATCCTGTATACAATATCAAGTAAATCTTATATATCATGTATCCAATATCAAGTAAATCTCATATATCCTGTATCCAATATCGAGCAAGTCTCATGAAATGAATAGGTATATTTGCATGAATCATTATGATGATGTATATAAATTAGATATGTATACATATATATTAGCGTCCCATTCCACTAATATATATATATATATATATATATATATATATATATAACAACGTCACATTCCACTGTTATATATACTTAGAAGTAAGAATATCATGAAAACAAGTGTCTAGCATCGACACATAAATACAGATCTATCAGGTGCTGTCACCACGACTGGCCCTGATAGGTACGTATCATACGCTATCTCGAAAACCCGAGTGCCCAGCTTCGACCCTCGCAATTCGACGTATCCATATGTACATAACTCCGGTCGGTATCCCCATGATAACCGCCGAGTCTAAATATTGTCACCGGTAGGTATGATTCCCCTGTCTGGCTCATCGGCGTGGTCCATCGACATACCTTTCTTGTCCTGGGGTACCTCCGGGCTCCACCATGTACCCGCACACGGCCCACGATGCCTCCTCGCATGGGGTATATATCAGAACCGAGAAATCTCATGGTGGCTGCTGAAATATCATATCAAGAGAAACCGGGTTTTTTCAAATAATGCATAATTTCATGAAACTACCACGGTCCTCAAATCCGGAAAACATCATGAAAAATCCATGTCTCAATACGAAAATCCATGAATATAATATGCAATATAAAACTGTAATGTAAGCATATAAAGGAAAAGCTGCTATTTAACTGCAACAAGTTAATATATATATCATGCGGTTCCTAATTTCTCCAAATCCATATAACATCAAATAAAGGTGAACATGTAGCTATATCCAGATATATGTGTAAACATTTAGGTATAGCAAGGTATATGTATCTACCTATCAGTAATGATGTAATACCCTCCAGATATAAGTGTAAGTATGTATGCAAGATGTACATGTAGCTATGTCTCATATGTGTATATACCTATCATTAATGGTACAATACCATATAGGTATATGGGTAACTAGCATGTAAGCATGTCAAGGCATATGTGTAAGAATGTAGGTATACAGGTATGCTATATGTCATTTGCACGAAAGAAAATAAGGATTATGTCTCAATATCCCTAAACAATACAATATCCATATACTTCTAACTAATATTCATATCATTTAATCTAGCCCAGACGCATAACGCCATGCGGGCGATTCCCCTGTAGAAGTTAAAAATACTCACCAACGCTCCTGGCTAAGTAAAGCCAACCACATGTTTCCCCTTCTTCGCAGCGACCGAAGTCCCCGCCTGCGAACCTAAAACATAAAACAATATAACAAGTATGTATATTAGCAAACGACCAATAACACGTACAAACTACGTTTGACTGACGCGACAACTCCAAACAAACTCTCAAGTGTTCGTCTAGTGGCTAACGTGCATAGCGACACAACGAAACCAACTCAGAGCAACAGCTACACAGAACACGACCCGTATCGGATAACGTAACGCGCATAAACGAAACATTAGAAAACAAGCAAGTGATCCCAGATTTTGCTACACCAATAATTTGTAAAAGTTGCACATACCAAAAGACCACGTACTACACCAGAGACCCCTACCCCAAAACACAACCCCCCAGCCCCCACTCTGGCAGCAAATTGCGGCCAGAACCATTAAATCTGCGGCCAAAAAGAAAGGGATTGGGCTCGGGTTTCTATGGTGGGTTCTAAGTCACTACACAAGGTCACTGTGATGGGAACTTTTCCAACAAATACCAGGTTTGATAGCAGATCATCCGAGACCCAAAACTACACTAAAAAAATACGATATTTGCACGAAATGATACATTAAGCGTTCTAAACTGAAACGAATAAGCTACGCAACACTAAAAAGACTTAACTAACGGATAGAGATCATTACCTACACCCACAAGCTCAAAGATCCTAGCTTTCCAAGCTTCGAGGCATTCAAGAGGCAAAACAAGGCAAATGAAATGATTTGGGTGAGATTTTTGTGAAGTTTAGTGAAGTTTTGATGAAGGATAGATAAACGTTCAGTTGTGATGAAGGAAAGATGAAAGAAAATGATAAGGGATAAAGTAAGAGAGAAATGAGTGAGGTGTGAAGAAAAGAGAGAGGGGTGAGGTTTAGGTGAGTGCACCAATGCAATAACTCCTCTCATTAATCCAAACCATGCTCTCAAGTGAGTCACCATGCCACCTCTCTCCAAGACAAAATTCAAATGAAATATCTCACAACAAATATCTAAGGTTTAAATCAAGGCAAAGGATTAGGTTAAAGCAAAGAATTAGGATTAGGGTTAAGTTGTCATGGTCACTAAAACTAGATTAACACAAACACACTCTCACATAAACATGCACAAGTGTGTGCAAGCCATAACAAATAAAAAATAAATTATTAATTAAATGTTATAAAATGTGAGGAACCCAAATTGGTAAACTTTTTACCAAAAACCCGCATTATCATCTAATTAACACTAATCGCATTTCTAATGTGTTACACATCTTCTCTCTCTTGACATTATTTTTCAAGAAAGAGTGAAGAAAAAGAATAGAAAAAGTGAGCAAAAATTCCCACTACATCAATCTAAACTAAACCAGCAAATTAGCTTAGATTGTTTTCTTTATTATAAAATTGTTTTAGTGAAGTAAGAGCTTTTGCAAAAGTTATCTCAAGATGGATTATCTTGGATTCTAGGAGATCTACTTCAAGCTTGTTCTCTCTCTCTCAAAGAGCTCAAGGAGTCAAGAACAACCACTTATACCTAGTTTTTAAGGATGTAAGTAAATTCTAACCTTGAATGAAACTATTCTTTCTGATTTAGCAGTGGTTACAAGTCTAATATTTTAGTCAAAATCCTAATTTGAAGTTATTAGCTCTCTAGTTTTTTGAAAACACTATATTTGTATGCCTGCTAATTGTAGTAGAGAGACTAATCACTTCCAACAACAGGCACGACCATAAGTATCTGAAAATATGTGAATCATGGGAGTAAATACAATACTGCGAAATGAAACGCCAACAATCATTAATCGTCGATAACTCACTGCATACACACACACACACACAACGGTGTCAAATCACGATCTCCGTAGCCGTAATGCAATATTTATAATACATGACCAACGAGAACACAATCAAGGGCGTACACACACACACACACACACACATATATGAGAATAATGGAGAAAAGAGGCCATAGGAGAGAATTTCCTTCTATGGCGTCGAAAAAATACACCTATCTATCGTGTTTTCTAACGATCGGAACCTATCATATTCATCGTTATCATCTAAGATGTGGGTACACCGAATTTCATGTGATTCTACAACTTTTTCACCGTTGATTTAGCAATGTAAAAAGTTCTATTGTCGTTAAACCGATAATTTTGAACCCACTAATTCAACGGTGAAAAAGTTGTAGAATCATATGAAATTTGGTGTACTCATATCTTAGATGATAACGATGAAGATGATGGGTTCCGATCGTCGGAAAAGCGATGGAGGATGTATTTTTTCGACGCCATAGGAGGAAATTCCGTCCTATGGCATCTTTCCTCCATTATTCTCTCTTTCTCTCTCTATCTCTCTCTCTCTCTATATATATATATATATATATATATATATCGGCATATGTAGTGGGCGTTGTTTTCTGAAGAAAGGTATGCATTTCGTTTAAAATATACGTCCCGTCTTTTTGAAAATGATTTATTTAAAAAGGGGTTTTCTTTTGTAAAAGTCTGTGTCGATTTTTGACACGTGAAAAATAGTGAGACTATAGCTCGTTTGAAAACCACTTTAGAATACATCGATATACGAAAATAATATTCAGATACTGTATCGTGGACCAGTCCTGTCCGGCTGCTATATATATCATAATATATCTCATCAGTGCAGTGCATCTATATCGATCCCTCACACAGATATAATATCCATCTCATTGCAGGGCCCTATATCGATCCTTCACATATATATAATATCCATATCAGTGCGGGTATCTATATCGATCCCTCACATATATAATATCCGTAGAGATATCATGTGTCAACTACCCTCAATCACTCATGGATTGACCATGCATATATCTTCGGGCGACATCGTGTCTCTCCATGCCTCAATCTGTCATGGATTGATCACTCACACACACATCTCATGGATCTCCGGTTATATCCACCGTGTCCGAATCATCTTTATCTTCTTATATACCTTCATATATATTCAATCTCTTAGGATTGATATCATATCACCTCATATCCACAGCAATATAAATCTCGTTAAACTCGTATCCTTTTTGTCTGTGTGAACTAGGTATAGTACAGACAGGTAACATATCATAGAATAAGCCAGTAATATAAAAGTAGCGATATATATATGCGCGCGTGTGTATGTGTGTGTCGGTGTCCCATACCACCGAGGTATAATATCAACAATATATGATGCGTAGCGGAAATCATAAAGCGTAATAAGAGTAATAAGATAAATAAAACGTGAGCGAATGACATGTAAAGTAAGCGTAGCATAAAAGAACAGTAAATAGGTAATTATTTCGAATATTCCTACTTATATGTTTTTAAAGTAGAACGAAGTGTTGTTTGAAAACAAGAAGTCTACAGTGTTTTTAAAATATATATATATTTACCTTTTTTTGGAAATCCAAGTAGCACATTCTTTCATTATCACTTTTTTAAAATATAAAATGAACCGTTGTTTTAGAAAGTAGGCAATACCGTCATATCAGTAAAATCTCCCAAATAGGTAAAATAGTAAGACTCCGCGATTCAAGTAAAATAGTGCTATATCCGGCTAATTATCATCATATCATCCCGTACGGAATCTCACCTAGTACGATAACTATCAAATATCCCATTATATCATATCATAATAATGATCGGTACGGATATTTAATCTACGCACCCAAACACATAGCAATGGAATATCAACAATACGGACGTCAAGTCACGTACAAACATATGGCACTCGTGTGAACATTTCATTCGCGCACTCGTTCAACGATTGGTATGGACGCCTCGTGTCATGTACATGCACAGCGACTAGTATGGACCTCCAGTAGTGCACTCGACCAACAACCAGTACGGACTCCAAGTCTCGAACGTGTACCTAAAATGAATCGTATATAATATCATCCTACTATAACGTCAATCTTACTATGATATATAAACATGGAAAGTTCAACATGACAAGACGGTACTAATGATGTATAGTGTGCATATAAGCCTGTGATCATGTAACGTGGCAATCATTAATATTTGTGCTAGTGTTCTACTAAGTGTATCTATAATAAGCCTACTAAGCGATGATAACGAAGTATACTACATATCAGATAGGTATAAACATACATTGCATGAATCCTAAGCACATTCAATGATAAAATAAACAATATGTTTTACAGGGGTGCTATACGCCATCCACTCAATTCTCCACTCGTAGATATAATCTACTCATAGTTTGCGATCAAGCTAGTCGTATCCTACGACCGTCTTGCCTTTCGTCGCAGTCTCGGAGGTCTCCGCAATCAAACCTAGCATTCACATAACCACACATATATAAGAATTCAAATCGACACCGATATAACGAACAAACACCCATAGGTTAGAATTTATGACCAACGTGAGCCATCTGTGTGCTAACTACCATGAATAACCCATCGCTATTCTACCATAAAAGAACGCATCAAGAATACAAAATATGGATTCACAAGCTTCAAAACCATAAAACATCGCCAAAATCCAACCCAAAACGCTTTCATATTTTGAAACAGGAAACCTGGGGCAATTTGAAGTATAAAAAGGATTATTTATCAAGTCTAAGATCTACTGGACAAACCCCGACACCTAAATCCAAAGTTGGGCCGTTAAAAAATTGGTTTTTCCCACAATTTGCGGTCTGGAATTAGGCTTAGGGGTTCGTGCTCCTGGTGGGGTCTCCTAGTGGTCTAAATAGGTTAAATCTATACTCCAAATATTTTGCAGAGATCCCAAACTACACCAAATTTCGTTTGAACACTAAAACTCCTAGTTTTTGAAAACTTAGCTAATATTTGAAACTCTAAACACATACAAAACTTGATAAAAGAAGGATGTTTATCTATATAAAGATATGAAGGAGAAGATCAAGCCTGCAGAATGCCACTTAAAGGTTTGATGAGGGATTCACTTGGCATCAAGAAGAGGATTTTTTGGAGTTGTTTTGTGTTGAGGTTGAGTTAGAGATGAACGGAAGAGTGTGTGAGAGGGGAGGGAAGCCATGAGAGTGGATGAAGGAGCTGTAGAGAAATAGAGGGAAGTGGAAGGAGAATGAGAGTGAATATGATGGAGTGGGCATATAGGCCTGGGTGTGCCCATGCCTCCTATGTCCTCTCACTTACTTTAAAAAAAAAAAGAGATACCCATATTATATTTAACCATGCAATATATATATATATATATATATATGCTCCAAACAAAAGAAAACCCAAATCAAGTTAGAATGCTAAGTGACAACATTAATACAAATGAAGTGTTTGCCATGCCCAAACTAAATGTTTAACCATAAAAAGAAAATATTAGTTTTATCATGAAAAAATTATGATAACCCAATCCAATAATTGGTGTTCATATAACAAAACATATTATATTATTATTTTAAATTCTAAAATAATATTTCTCTTTTTCTGAAATGTTACAGATCTATATTTAGGGAGAGTCAAGTAGTGCATTATTGTCTCCGGTAACCCTGAGACAACGGACAAGAGAAGGTACCACTCAAACCAATTCGCGATTTAAATACGTAACCTAAATTAGTATATTGATTTTCTATGGTATTTTAGTAAAAATGATTTTTAAAATTCTCAAAAGTTTTTAATTTGTCCTAAAATCTCGAATAAGTTTGTAATAAAAATATGTTGTTTTAAAAAGTCAAGATTTTTGTATAAAACGTATTTTATATTTTGTGGTGTTTTAGTATAAAAATCTAACTTTTAAAGTTTATGGCATTTTAATGAAAAATACTACTTTTGGAAATTTGATAGTATTTTTTTTAAAAACTTTAATCTTTCATTTAAAAACATAATTTTCACGATTTGTTTTCATTAAAAATGTGAATTCATGATTTATATAAATTTTCAACGATTTAATTTGTTTTAAAAGTCGCATTCTTTAAAATTGTATTTTTATTCCTTTCGAGACCAAATTCTCCGTGAAGAGTTCTGCATCTTACTCTACCAAGGACATGCGATAACCCGCACCATCCGCAAATGTGTTCCCTAACGAGAATTCTAGAGGCGTAATTGCAAAGGATTAAAAATAGCTGTTCCCCCAATCAGAGCAAGGCTCTGCTTAAATTTTGAAAATTCAAATTTTGAAGCAACACTTCAGTTCCCGTGCGCTGCGCGCAACGCGCCACGTGTCAGAAGTTGACACGGCAGCACAACGCCCAAGACAGTACGTCCAATCAGAGCAAGGCTCTTTAAAAAACATAAGCAACGTTCAACTGCGCAAGCGCACGGCTGCGTGACACGTGTCTGCGCAGTTGCGCAAGCGCACGGCAGCGCGACACGTGTCTGCGCAGTTGCGCAAGCACAATTGCGCAAGCGCACGGCAGCGCGACACGTGTTTGCGCAGTTGCGCAAGAAAAACTGCGCAAGCGCACCGCTGCACGCTGGTGAGTTGCGCAAAAGCAGAATGAAGATTTAAGGATATTTTTCTGTTCTTGTTTAAACAAGAAGATTTCTTCTGTAAAACAGGGGCCTTTGGATCAAAAATCCAACGGTGGGGAAAATTCCCCAAATCACTCAGAAAAGATCTTTTTAACAAATTTAACTGATTTTTGAGCACTATAAAAAGGACCCCAGACCCCATTTCAAAGGCAGAGACAATTGGATTAAAAAAAAGGGAGAAGAGAACTTCTTGAGAACACAAAGAAGAAGGTAAAAACCTTTGAAATAAGAGAAAATTCTCTTAGGAATAGATCATTGATCTAAAAGACTAAATCAGTGATCTTCAATAAATAAATAAATAAATAAAAATAATTAAAAAAAATAGTGTCTTGCACTTGCTAGAGAATCTCTGGTTCTCTGAGATAGAAAGAAAGAAAAGATTTTCTTTTCTTTCTTTTCTTTGATCTAAATTTAGATCAAGAAATTAAAAAGTGCTCTGCACTTCTTTTCCTAAATCTAAAAGATTCTTGGTGCTTTGCACAAATGCAATGCATTTCCTAAAAGGGCCAGGCCCAAATCAAAAAGACCAAACAGGCCAAAATAAATTGCAAAGCAATAAAAGGGCAGAGCCCAAATGAAATTGATGCTCTGCATCATTTATAAAGGGCAGAGCCCAAAACAAATTGATGCTCTGTATCCTTTCTGGGCAAAGCCCAAATAAAAATAAAAAGAAATGCAAGGCAGAAGCAAATAAAATGTTGAACGTTTCAACTGGACTTAGCCCAATTTTGGCCGTAAGTCCTTAAATTAAATTGACTGAGCACGACTGCTCTTTTAAATTAATTTATATCCGGTTCGAGGGTACATCTCCGAGCTCCTCTGACACTTATCGTTGTAATCCTTCAACGACGTCAGAGAGGTGACGGGTCCCGACGACCACATATGTCAATATGGACTGCGGGGTCCTTAAACTCGTGGACCGAGACGTCCCTAAACTAATATTGGACCGAGACGTCCGTAAACTAATATCGGACCGAAACGTCCTTCAACTAATATCGGACCGAAACGTCCTTAAACTAATATTGGACCGAAACGTTCTTAAACTAACGGTGGACCACTATGTCCTTAAACTGGTATTGGACCACCATGTCCCTAAACTGGCATAATAGAGCCCAAATGCTCTTTTGTCGGATCTAAACGATCCTGTTAAGTCGATCTTAGTCCCAAACTGGACTAACGTATCCTTAACAACCGTTTAAGTTGATCTTAGCCTCAAATATGGCTAACGCATCCTTAAACCTTCAAACAGAATTTAGTCCCAAATTGGACTATAAATTCCCCCAATCAACTTTGGCTCAAGGGTACATCTCTGAACTCCTCTGACATTTGTCGTTGTAATTCTTCAACGTCGTCAGAGAGGTGACGGGTCCCGACGACCATACATGCAATGGACCACTATGTCCCTAAACTGGAACAATAGAGCCCAAATGCTCTTTTGTCGGATCTAAACGATCCCGTTAAGTTGATCTTAGTCTCAAACAGGACTAACGTATCCTTGACGAACGTTTAAGTCAATCTTAGCCGCAACGCAACTAAGGCATCCCTAAACTAAAAACACCAAACCCAAATCTCAGTAAATACGGATTTGGACTAATCCACGTCCTACGGGCGACGGTATTACTCAGTCTCCATATACAATCCACGGGCAACCACAAACAAAACAAACACCCACGACACGAAGTGAAATTCTGGAGAAGGAGAAAGTTGTTACCGCGAAGCGGTAGCGTAATTAACTGCAGGGGCTTGCGCCTGCAGGGAAGAGCGTCCCCACAATCAAAAACCCCTCTAGCGAGGGGGAATCTGACAAAGTCTGCTACATCGGCTGCATCCGTCTAAACCTTCGATACACGGTGCCATAAATCAACTTGACATCTTCGGAGAGGTGGACGGATAAAACCTAATAGCATCTGCCCCGAATCCCAGCATCAGGACATCGCGGTCCTGTGCGCCGCCTTTCGGAGGGGAACAGATTCTGGCACGCCCGGTGGGACCTCTTCCTCTTTCCACTCCACACTTCTTGTGTCGTCTTCGCGAACCAATCGCGGTTCGTTAAATGGTTGTCTTCGGATTTCAAGTTACTAAGATTTGGTCTTTTACCTGGCGCAGAATTCAAGATTCAATGGCCTCTAGCTGTACAAACTGCTCGAAATGCCGCTGCAACGGACGCTCCATCTCACCAGGAGGTGTAGCATATGGGCCCCAAGCGGCTTCCTTCCTTCCTCTGCCGGTAGACCAGGTGACCCAAGCCACCACTGGCTTGTTCTTCGGGACTATGATCCCACCTGCAAGCTTTTCTGCACCAATACCTGCGCCGGAGGTGGGTAAAAAGTCGGTCTTCAACCGGCTCACTGTTTCGACAGCCTCTGTCAACGGGTCGCCCGCTACTAAACCGACAGCCTCCGTTTTCACCAGGCTAGGTCAGAACTATAAAGTGGCCGTCCCGAAGAGGGCAGCGGTCGCTGCTTCGGAAGTCGTTAAAGCGGCCTCTCCTATCAGAGAGTCGGTCTTCATAAGATTGACGGTTCCCACTCCTCCCCCAGCTGGTCAAAAGGCATCAGTCTTCGACAGGCTGACATCGGCAGTTATCCCACACTCAAATAGGGGGCAACAAGAAACCATCTCGATTTCCGAGCCAGTCCCAACGGCTCGTCGTGCGCGACGTCGCCATTGGCGACGAGTGAGGAAAGCAGGGGGCAACTCCCCCTCAGGGATAACTCCACCCGCTCCAATGGTGGAAGTCAACGCTGCTATTCCGACTGGGAACAGCTTTGAACTACTGAGGAGAGTGCGTAAGAACTCTCCAACCGCTACCTTGAAAAGATCTCCTCCACCTGCGGAGAGAGTTCCAGAAACAAAACAAGAACAGCCCCCTCAACGGCTATCGTCAAAGATATACAAGGTTTGGCGGAGGGTTCAAGACTCTGTGATTGACCCGGATCACTTTCATCGCCAGAAAAAGGCAAAGGTGGAAAAGGACAAAACCCGCCCCGTTAAACAGCAGGGGGCAACAATTGCTAGCAGGCCCGTTTTAACGACTCCTTCAACCTCGATGGCCCACAAAAGAAGGAGGCCAGAGAAAGCTCCCGCGTCAGCGGCAAAGTTTAAAGGCGGTGAACCTAAACCTCCAAAGTCAGGGGGCATAACAGTTCATACGGTTTATATGGCTTCTGGAAAGGAAGAAAGCCGCACTTCTACGGGTCACCGACCGCTCACCCAATCCGTGACGAAAGCCCAGGAGCAACAACAAAAGCTTCAGGAAATGATGACTACAATGGCTGCACTCACTGAGCCAAAAGAAAGCTCTGAAATGTCTTCGGATGAGCGTCAAGAACAAGAAACCGACGCTGACTTTTTACGCAGAGTCCTCGAAAAGAGGGACAAAGAAGCTGCAGAGCAAGCGGCTAACATAAAGCAGATGGCGCTCCTCTTCAAAGATATGGTAGGGATGATGTTACAGCCGGACCCTCCTGCTGAAGATCCTCCGATCGTCCTTGAAGACGACAGGGGAGAAACGTCAAATCATCCGCCGGCTCTGTCAACAGCCAAGGAGGAGGCAATCTCCAAAGTTGACCTAGACGAATATATAGCTCAGCAGATCCGGGTTCATCAGGCAAATGAAGCGGCTGGGCAAATTGTTAGAACCGGACGACCGTATCCGGGCTGGTATGACCAAATCAGTTACCCGCCAGGATATACGATCCTTAAATTCCACGTATATAAAGGGACAGGGAATCCGCATCAGCATGTCGCTCAATTCAGGACCTTATGCGGCAATACTGGAGGAGATGACAAATTGTTGCTACGTCAATTCGTCGGCAGCTTAGCAGAAACAGCCTTTGAATGGTATTCGGAGCTACCTAACGATCCTGTCAAAACATTTGCAGAGATGGAACTGCTGTTTACACAAAGATTCGCAAGTGCTAGTGAACGCACCCCGATTACAGCACTGATAAATGCCAGGATAAGGCCCGGCGAAACGTGGGTCCAATACGCAACACGATGGCGAAACCTATGGTCGAAATGCGAACAACGCATAGAAGAGGCACCTGCGGTAGGCATGTTTGTGGGCACTCTCGATCCGCAGGCGACCATCTCGCAATTCATGATGTTCTTCAGGCCGACCACCTTCCAGGCCTTGATCGACAAATTAGCCCAAATGGACCAGATGGGCCATAGACCGTCTCCTCCAAGACCCGATCCCCGAAATGAGAAAGGAAAAGCGATCATCGTCGCCAATGCTCAACAACAGTCGAGCAACTCAAAGCCGGTCGTTCGCCAAAACAACGTGCGTCCACGCCCATCTCTCGAAGAGAGGCTAAGACGTCCTTACTCGTTTCCTCAGAATAAAACGAGAAGACTGTTTGAGCTGGCAGTGCGTAACAGACTCATCAATCTGCCGAGTCCAAAGCGTCTGTCGCAGCCAGGCGATCTTAATAATCCCAATTATTGCCCTTACCACCAAACGGTAAGTCACCCAATTGATGATTGTTTCGTCTTTAAGGGATGGATCGAGGATCAATACCTGCAAGGCAAGTTCACGCTGTCTGAAAGCTGGAAGGTAAATCCACCACAGCCGCACTCTCTAAAGAAGACGGACACGCCGGGGGCAACTTGTTCTTTCGTCGAGGATGAAAACGATGGAAAAAACTTATCGGATGAATCCGAAGACTACGTAGCGACTTTTCATGTGATTTCTCATTCACTGACGGATGATAAAGAGGCTCCTTGCGCTGAGAAACCAATGGCGAATCCTGAGCCGGAGATTCTACAGCCATCAGACGAGTTGATCGATGTTTTCCTAAGTGAAATTCGTCTGAAAGCAAAAGCCAATCAAGAACGTGAAATGGCCATACTAGAAAGAACCAAGGTATTCCCGTCAAATCAAAAGCCATACACTGCGGGTAAAAACAAATTCAAGACGAGGAAACGGTTCGCCAAAGCTCTATCAGTAGGAATGAAGCTACCGCCCTCTGAAGAAAATTCTTTCTCTGAGGTAGAGATGCACCCTAACTTCTGTTTATATCATCAGAAGATCATACATCCTACCGAAGACTGCGAGTCCTTTAACTGTTGGTGGCAAGGGTATGTCTCTCAAAAGCAACACTTCGACAGGACAAAGTGTGAAGCTTGTGGACATCGGAAAAATGCGATATATGAGCGCAAAGGAGCCGCCGCAAACTGTCATATAGCCGACTTCAAGGGATCACAAATTATCACCTTTGGAAGCGACTCTGACGAAGAAGCTATCCCCAACTTTTCCCTCGGGGAATCTATTTCGAAAATAAAGGAATTGAGAAGCTGCGAGAACATTCAGCCATGCAATCGCATGCTACTCGGAAAAAATCTCGACCCCGCAAACAACGGAGAGAACAAAAAGGATAAAAGAAAAGGAAAAAAGGCCCTCGTCGCCAGCGCTCAACAACAATCGGGTGACCCTAGACCGGTTGCTCGCCAAAGCAACAAGCGGCAATCCCTCCAAGAAAAGTTGAAACGTCCTTACTCGTTTCCGCAAGATAAAACAAGGGGACTGTTCGAGGTGGCAGTGTGCAACAGACTCATCAATCTGCCGGCTCCAAAACGTCCGTTGCGGCCAGGCGATGTTAATAATCCTAACTATTGCCCTTACCACCAAACAATAGGTCACCTGATCGAGGACTGCTACGTCTTCAAAAACTGGGTTGAAGACCAATACCAACAGGGCAAGTTTGCGTTGTCTGAGAACTGGAAGGTGAGTCCGCCACAACCGCACGCTCCGAAGAAGATGGATACGCCGGGGGCATCATGTTCATTCATGGAGAAGGACTCATAGACCGAAAAGTCGATAAACTAGATATTCGCCTCAAATACGGCGACAACGGACCGAAACGTCCTTAAACTAACAACGGACCGAGATGTCCTTAAACTAATGATGGACCGCAATGTCCTAAAACTTGCAAATAACCGAAATGTTTTTAAACTACTACCGCAGCATTCTCAGGCTGACGAGAATATAAAAAAAAAAAAAAAAAACGGTATGTCCATAAGCAAAATGGGCACGGATGAAAACCCGAAAGGGCTCCGTGAGTAAAAACAGCAGGACTACCGGCGAGTGTTCGTGAAAACCCGAAAGGGCGCGATCTCGTAAAAAAAATTTAATTAAAAAAAAAATTAAAAAAAGAATTAAAAAAAACGGTATGTCCATAAGCAAAATGGGCACGGATGAAAACCCGAAAGGGCTCCGTGAGTAAAAACAGCAGGGCTACCGGCGAGTGTTTGTGAAAACCTGAAAGGGCGCAACCTCGTTTAGAAACACTTATAGGGTCCTCTCGACCCTGTAAGGAGAAACCACCTGCGTGAGATCCTTACGACTCACAAAGGAACAACACACTTAGGGATCCCCACGATTCCGAAGGAGAAAATACACTTGCGAGATCCTCACGACTCGTAAGGAGAACTCTCTTGTGGGACCCTTACGGCTCATAAGATTTGAAAGTCTTAAGTTGCAGAAACCTTAACCTGTTCTTAAGCAGCCCCCACAACCTTCGATATTGCCCTACAAGTGGTCCTATATTGGCCCTTGTATACAATCCACGGGCGCGAATAAACATTTCCCTAACCAAGTCCCATCCGTGACTGGGGATATGTCCACACGGTGAACAACCCTTGTGAGTCCTCTCGACTCATAAGGAGATAACACTCTTGTAAGATCCTTACGACTTATAAGAGAACATACACTTAGGAATCCTCACGATTCCTAAGGAAAAAACGCACCTGCGAGATCCTCACGACTCGTAGGGAGAAATACCTTTGTGAGACCCTTACGGCTCATGAAGTCAAAAGCCTTAGTCGACAGAATCCTAACCCTGTTTACTAAGCCATCCTTTGTTCGATATCGACAAAGGCAAATGATGATTCGCTCCTGACAATATTCCAGTTGTAGCGATGCTGATGCCTAAATCGGTATCAAATTCCAAGTTCTTTCATGGCAGATGATGATTCGCTCCTGGCAATATCCCAGTTGTAGCGATGCTGATGCCTAAATCGGTATCAAATTCCAATTCCTTTCATGACAAATGATGATTCGCTCCTGGCAATATTCCGGTCGCAGCGATACTGATGCTAAGATTGGTATCAGATCCCAAAACCCACACTCGCGATAAAAAAAATCAGCGAGCCAAAAATGCAGATGAAATAGCCGAAACGATAGGGCAACTTGCAATAAAAAGCAGCAAGTAAAAATGTCTGCATGCAAAATAGCCGAAATGATTGGGCAACTCGCAATAAAAAGAAGCGAGTAAAAATAAAATAAATAGCCGAAATGATTGGGCACCGCGAAAAATAGCCGAAATGATTGGGCAATCGCGACCTTCGCGATATAAAAGCTGAAATGATAGAGCATCGCGGAAAGAATAAAAAAAAAATGAAAGAATGAAACTTTTTGCCCTACAGGTGAAATCACACCGATCCCTGTATACAATCCAGGGGCACAGATAAAGAGGGAACCATACCTTCCCAACAGGCTCCATCAAAAAGCGAAGCCAAATCTCGACGGTTCATAGACAACCTAGAGACAATCTCGACATTTGTCGCAATATTACAGACACGATGTCAACAAATGAAGCAAACGAAGATCCCGAGCTTCAGGGTCTCGACGTCAACATCGACAACTTAGAAATCACCAACGGCGTTTCTCCTCACTCCAACTAGATGTAGACATGACGTCAACAACCGACCTCAGAATCGCAACGAAACGGAACCATGGCAAAGTCTCTAGTTCCAAATCTCAATGGCCACATCTGCAGCCTGGAGACCAACAACGGTGTGCCTCCTCATTCCAGCAGGACACAGATATTACACCATCAAGCAGAGCGATGGCAAAATCCCAGCTTCACCTCAGCATTCGTCTCGATACAGTAGACGCAATGTCAACAACAGCGTTCCTCCGCAGTCCAGCTGGAAGCAGATGCAACGTCAACAAAAGACTTCACGGTCGAAACAAAGCGGAGTAACGGCAAAATCCCAACTCCACCTTAGCATTCGTCTCGTTACAACAGACGCAATGTCAACAACGGCGTTCCTTCGCAGCCCAGCGGGGTGTACATACAAAGTTAACAAAAGACCCCATGGTCGAAACAAAGCGGAGTGATGGCAAAATCCCAGCTCCACCTCAGCATTCGTCTCAATACACCAGACGCAGTGTAAGCAAATGAAGCGAAGGCCACATTCCTAGTTTCAACGTCTTTACGGTAACTCACATAAAACCGGAAAGACAATCGGAGATCATCTCGCATCAGCACAGAGTGGTCACCACCTTGACGTTCGTCTCGATACAGCAGACAAAATGTCAACCCCAGCGTTCTTCCTCCAACAGGATTTGGACACACCAAAGCAAACGAAGCGAAGGCCACATTCCTAACTTCGACGTCTTGACGGTAACTCACATAAAACCGGAAAGACAATCGGAGACCATCTCACATGAAGTGGTCACCTCCATGACGTTCGTCTCGATACAGTAGACGAAATGTCAACCTCAGCGTTCTTCCTCCAGCAGGGATTCAGACATGACAAAGCAAATGAAGCGAAGGCCACATAGGCCACATTCCTAACTTCGACGTCTTGACGGTAACTCACATAAAACCGGAAAGACAATCGGAGACCATCTCACATGAAGTGGTCATCTTCATGACGTTCGTCTCGATACAGTAGACGAAATGTCAACCTCAGCGTTCTTCCTCCAGCAGGGATTCAGACATGACAAAGCAAATGAAGCGAAGGCCACATAGGCCACATTCCTAACTTCGACGTCTTGACGGTAACTCACATAAAACCGGAAAGACAATCGGAGACCATCTCACATGAAGTGGTCACCTCCATGACGTTCGTCTCGATACAGTAGACGAAATATCAACCTCTGCGTTCTTCCTCCAGCAGGGATTCAGACATGACAAAGCAAATGAAGCGAAGGCCACATTCCTAGCTTCAACGTCTTTACGGTAACTCACATAAAACCGGAAAGACAATCGGAGATCATCTCGCATCAGCACAGAGTGGTCACCACCTTGACGTTCGTCTCGATACAGCAGACGAGATGTCACCCCAATGTTCGTCTCGACACAGCAGGCGCAACGTCATTAAACGAATGGAGCCACAGCAAAATCCCTAGTTCCAAACCTCGGCGGTTCACCAGCAACCTAGAGACAACCTTGACGTTCGTCTCGATACAGCAGACGAGATGTCACCCCAACGTTCGTCTCGACACAGCAGACGCAACGTCATCAAACAAACGGAGCCACGGCAAAATCCCTAGTTCCCACCGCAACATTCGTCTCGATACAGCAGACGCAATGCCAGCAAACGAAGCAAAGGCCAAATTCCTAGTTTCAGGGTCTTGACGGCAACTCATATAAAACCCGAAAGACTATCGGAGATCATCCCACACCAGCGCGGAGTGGTTATGACTCATCGGGGCTCTCCAAAATGAGCCTAACCTCAAGTAAAAAGCGGCATGGCAAATTCTTAGCGCTTGCTCTTCCGACGGTCAAACTGCCAAGGAGGATTGCTTGAAGACGTCTTGTCCAGCCCCCGAAGGGATTAGAGACACGGCAGTCGCAGGGCTACTCGAACAGCACGATTGCCTATCGAGGACTATATCAGCTTATGCGACGGTACGATGGCCAAAAGCCTAAGTACCACCAACCTTAACGGGCTTCTGGCGTAAAGAGCAGAGGTTAAATACGACGTTAAGATGTTCTTGCGAGAAACGTTCGATTCGTCTCGACTTGTGAAAAATTGTCGAGGCGGCTCGACTCGTGAGATAAAGCCTTAGGCAGTGGGCATAAAAGAAGCCTGTTTCCTAAGCATTGGGACCCTGCGAGTTGGCCCAAAACGGTCTCTTGCATACCATCCACGGGTCTCACTCTCCAACGTCGAACTTCGACAAGGAGGGAAGCAACCGCTTACAAGTCCTCTCGACTCGTAAGAGAGAAAAATTCTCTTGTAGGATCCTTACGATTTACAAGAGAAAACCACACTTAGGAATCCTCACGATTCCTAAGGAGAAAAGCCCGCCTACGAGATCCTCTCGATCCGTAGGAAGAAAAGTCTCTATGAGACCCTCACGGCTCATAGAGTTGAAAAGTCCTAGGCGGCAGATCTGAACCTGCAGTCTAGGCCATCGTTATCTCTGGGAGAAATGAAGTTATCTGTCAATAAGGTGTATTAAATATGTCATGCTGAAAAGAATAAAAAAAAAGGCGAAGAAATGACAAAGGACGTTACAAAAATGTGTATCTTTTATTCATGAACATTGACTGGGTGCAGGATACATTGTACTAAAGAATAAAAAAAATATATACATATATTTTACAAGTACAAATGATACAAGGAGAAATTACTGGGAAGGAAGCGTCTTGCATAGATTTAACAATTGCTCGCATACTTCCTTCCACGTCTTCTCTCGATCGGCTACTACCGCCAGCTCTGCCTCCACTTGGGCTCGCTGCTGCAAGACCGACGCAAGCTGCTCCCTGACGACCTGATAGGCAGCTTCCCGACTTGGAGTATTGCGCTCAGCTACGTCAAGCTTCCGCTTCAAGTTTAGCCCATGGGAGATACGCTCCAAGAGACCCTCGAAGATAGTCTTCACTTGGGCAGCATTTGCCTCAACCTCAGCGCGCAGATGGGCGGTTTCGTTCGAGGTCTTTTGGCATTCCCTTAGTCTTGAAGCTGCTTCTTGTTCCAAGTGGCGGAGGTGCGAAGTGCTTTGCTCGAGCCAAGTTGTGCGTTGGGTGCTCAGAGCTAAAACTTCGGGAGAAGGGCGCGTCGACTCCAGCCGATTTAGACAGGCCTCGATCCCCCTGCAGTGGTTAACCCAAGATTCGACGACGCCTTCGTTATGAAAATTTACGAGCGCCGCCAACATCGGGTTAACCTCCGCAGCAAAATCTACGGCAGAAGGGAGAGCGTCCATATTGAGCTCTTCAATGTACCCGCTCAGCATGCCCAAACTCATCGCAGCACCCTTGGAAGATGGACGTCTCAAGAAAGGGCCTGCCGGTGAAAAGACGCGAGCCTCAAAGGGGACCGGAGCCGGAACAATAGCTGCAAAACAAAACATGGTTAAATGATGGTTCAGAAGATGTTGAAGGGTTACCAAAAAAGGAAATTTATTATACCAGCTGCAACGGACGGTAAAGCCGGAAGGGCCGGTGGCGCGGCAGGTCTTGCATCCCCTCCTTCGATTTGTGGCACTGCAATAAAGAAAAGGAAAAGTCAGAAATTATCCCATTGCTAGAAAAAAGGGGGTAAGTAAAGATATTATAGTGAAGGTATACTCACCGGCGCCACCAGAAGGAGAAGCGAGCTCGGATGGGAAAGAGAAGTGTGGGAGCAACACTTGATATAAATGATCGAAGAGCACTCCTGTAAAGGCACAATGGTATAACGTTAGTACAAAGCTACATTTTTGAAAGATTAATGCATGAGTCGTGAATCCATACCTTCCAACATCCGTGATGGTACAAGGGAAGGAGGGGAGGTGACCACCGCCAAAGCAGTAGTCGACGGTGCCCCCTCGAGCAAAGGAGCATCGGCACTGGCCGCACCTGCAAAGACAAGCTTGTTAGAAGAGATCGCAAGATATATAAAAAAGGGGAACGCTGGTGACAAAAAAATTTTACCTGACGAGCTACCAGCAGAAACTGAAGCAATCCCCTCATCCATCGACATGAGACCACCGTCCGTAGCCTCATCACCCGACTCGATGGGAACCGTTGTTGTGCTCGCGAGCCCGGGAGACGGCAAGGAACCATACGCGGGGAGGGCTATGATCGGAGTATTACCAGATTCCTGAGAAAGAGCGGTTCGCTCCTCCTCAGGAATCGTGGCCGCCTCACCCGATACTCCCTCGGTTTCTGCGATCACGATTGTCTCGTCCATCGGCACCGTGACGTCTCCAGCCTCAAGCGCCTCGACTTCTGCTGCCTTCGGCTCGACAGTCATCTCATCTGCCGCCACTTCAGACGCGGCATCAATGACCTTCTCGGCGGCGGATCCTTCAACTTCTGTTTCAGGCACCGTGGCCCCGACGACGGTGCCCACCGTCGGCTCAGGTTCGGCAGGCGCCGCTTCCGCCGTTTCCTGGGGTCCGACGGTCTCTGCCTCCCCCTCAGTCGGACTTGGTCTTGCAAGATGGAATGCATATGAGCCAATGGCTTTATAATAATTCTTACAACAAGGTTCTGAAAGAGATGCTACCTGAAAGGGATTTATTGTTTGCACTTCGGGCTGCGTGCGCCACTTGCCTATAAGCAGTAGACAGAGCGACAGGGGCCTCTCCAGAAGGAGTGTCAGCGCGAGGAATGGTATTGGGACCCGCTCCCGCGGCCAAAGCAACTCTACGCGCCTTTGCTTCGCGTCTCAACTGCTTCCGCTCCTCCCGAGCCGTTGAGACGGATGCCACTAGAGCTTCCCTAATTGAGGTGTCCTCGTCCGTGAATAGGGAAGCCTCTAAGGTTTTCAGGGCATCCCTCGTCGTTTTGTCAAGCCGAGGCTCTTGCGGCAACTTTGACGAAGCTGGGACTTCAGTAACAGGCTCGGGAAGGATCCCCGCATCAACTGATATAACCCCTGCTAAGAAACGAAAGAAGGTTAGGTTGACCATCATAAAAAGACAACAAACTTTCCTTATAAAAGAGAAAGGGGTGAAACATACCAGCGCCTGCTAAGGCACGCTTCTCCTCCTCCTCCTGGAAGGTTTTCAGGGAGGCAGCAATAGCCTCTTCAGTAGAGACACCTGTTGAAAATGGAGCAAATGTTAGTTAAAGATAATAATACAGGGTGCAATAAAATGACAAATGAAGCGTCTGATGATTACCGGACTCAGCGAGTTTGCTTAGCATCGCTTCGAGCCTAGCCGATCGCTCCGAAGCTGCAATGGCGGCAGCCAGATTGGTGTCCGCAGGATCTACCACGAAACCCTCATTGCTGCCGTATTCACATATGGCCTCGGCGGGAGGAGCCGCAGGCTTTAAGCTGAGGATCGCGTCGAGGGATAGGGTGGACTTCTTCTTCTTCTGCCCGCCAGCTTTAGATCCACCCGGAGCAACTTTGCGCTTGGCAGTCACTTTAGGGCGGCGAGTCCCGATATCCGCTCCTGCGCCAGACTCTGGCGATACCACTTTAACCGTCTTTGTGGGAGCACGGGGCGCCGATGGTGCATCCACCGTAGTAGGCAGTGGCAATCCACGCGGGGGGGCCAACACGCGTGGTCGGTCAGCTCCGGCCTCTTTTAGCGGAGGGACGACCGGGAGCCTTGGCTGCAAGGGAGCCTTGCGATCACCACCAGGAGGCGCACCCCTACGGTCAACCAGCAAGCGTTTCTCCATTAAAATGATTGGGCCCATAGCATGCGCATACCAGGCTACATACGGATGGATTATTTTAGGGGCACAGCTAGGCTCACTGATGAAAAAATAAGAGCCTGTATTGAGCCGGGTGAAATGATGCATAGCATTCCTTATTCCCCCTTGGTTGGCCGCAGGTGTTTCCAGAAGGGCTTCCATCGGGATCCCTTGATTGTAACTCGATTGTCGGGCAAATCGATGTGGGTTATACCTCATAAAGAGGGCCGTCTCATTCTGCCTAAATACTAGGTAGCCCGGCCGAATGGAGTAAAGATGAAGGATTTCCCGAGCTTTCAGTACAGAAACCCCGCCCTTAAAGTCATCACGCAGCGACACCACTGACTTAGTGGTCTCGGAGCCTATGGTGATGACCTTATCCACAAAAGAGGTCTTCGCTCCGACTAGATGTGAACGCAGGAGCAGTCCCCTAGAATCCCGCGGAGGTGCAACCATAATTGAAGCCCCGACCAACCGCATGATTCTTGGAAGTCTGTATTTCTCAAAAAACGGAGGAGTCTTATGGGCACCAAACACCCCTCGCACATGCAGCTCCATCCAAGAAGTGAAGTAGTGCATTGGGAAGTTAGCAGGCTGTACCCCAGGCTTATTAGCATCCGCCGCTACGCTAAGTCCATTGTAGAGGTAAGCCAGCCCGGCGATCCCTACTGATAACTGTAAACCAGCCGCCATTCGATGCGCCGGGTAAAAGACAGAGGACCGCATGAGGCGAGGGTGCATGGGAAGCGCGAAGCTGCATAGCCATAGACCCAAGAATCCTATGAAAAAAGTCTCCTCGTCCATGCCAGGAACGGCGATCTCTGAGAAAGGGACGCTGGCAGTGCCAGGGAAATAAAAATCCCGCTGGTCATTTTCCAATGAAGGTCGACGGTCCAAGCCGAAACCAAAGGGGTCAGCAAGCTGAGCGAACTTCTCGCCCTGCTCTGATAGGAACTCCGGGCAGATAAAACGAGTAATGAAATCCGTGAAACTTACGCCCCGGTCGCCCGATTCCAAATGGAGTTCCTCATAAATCTCCAACACCTTCACCAAGCCCGGGTGCTGATGCTGAATGGCATTTTCCGGAGTTAAGTCAAATACAAGCTGCTTGGTGGCGAAGACATACTCGTCAGGAGGAAGCAGCTCCTCGTAGTGTTCTCCCCTCATTGGCAGACCTGAAATCTCAGCAAACTCCTCCAGAGAGATGGAGACTTCCCTATCCGCTGTCAGGAAGGTATGGGTGGGGATATTCCATTGTTCGATGAAGGCCTTTATCCACCACGTCGGAGGAGAGGGATACTCGAAGAGCGAGACGTAGATAGCTGAGTATAAACCAATCGTCGTCAGGAGAGCCCTCTTCGTCGCCAAAATGTAACGGGCCCATTGCAAATATCCAGCAAGCGGCCGAGGGATCAATCCAATGTTATAAGCCTGTCCCCAAGGGCGTGCTTCACCCTGACAGATTCGCCTCCCCAAGATATCTATAGCTGGCGGCGGCTGCACCGGAATGGCACCGATTGCAGGCTGAAGGAGGTCGTCGGCATTCCAATTTTTAACCTCCACGGCATACTCTACCGGGGGCTTGTCCGCATAAGGGATCGTAACTATGGGCTCAGAGGGCGAAGCGGAGCTGAAGCTGCGACGGCCTTGGATGATTTGGCTGTACCACCTTCCCCACAAGTGAAGTCTCTTGCACTCTGGATCATGATCTTTAATCAAGGCGAACACCACCCGGTCCACCGGCGCATGGGGGAACCCTCCTTCCGAGCGAACAAAGGGGAAAGATAAGTCGTCAGACATACTTCCTGTAGAAAGATAAAAATAACCGTTAGTGTTCTGACACTTGGCATTTTGAAATCTTACTCAACACTATGATGTAATGGGTAGGGGACAAAAAGAGGGACCCACAAAATCTGGATGACGGTACATCATTTAATAAGACAACCCCATCATTAGATAAGACTGTCAATTAATGAAAAGGTCCCCAAAAGAATATCCTCACTGATGGGAAATCCCTAGAGACAAGGAGAAATATTCTCTTTCAGAGCAAAGCTCTGTCACAGAGTGACATTTGTCAAACTCTGGTCTCAGGGGAACAAGATTCCTTAAAAGAGCATAGCTCTATGGTAATGGTGGAAAGATCCATCAATTTTATCTTTAGAGTTTTGAAATCTTGAAAAATCCATGAAAACTTATAAAACAAAATTTTTCTCCATTTATCAGATCTAAAAAGATCTATATTTGATCTAAGAGCAATGCTCTGTTCATGGGTTAGAACCCATGGATCAGATCTCTGTAAATCTATAAATTTTTTGAGAGCAAGGCTCTGTTGAAGAAACCCCAAAGGGGTTTTCCTTTAGATCAAAGATCTATAAGAGCAAGGCTCTGTTAATTAAATTTAATTTAAATTAATTTAATTTAATTAATTTTACCTAGAGTGATTCTAAAACTAGAACTTTGAAGTTCTCACAAGAGTAAGGCTCTGGAAGTTCTTAAGCAAGAGCAAGGCTCTGAAATTCAAATTCTCGAAATTGGTAAAGAATTACCAAGGACCAAGGGTCCTATTTATAGACGCCTGCGCCTTTTCAACTGACCCCCATGATCCAACAGTCAGGATCTTGCCACCGCTGCACTCACGTGCGCGCTACGTGAGCGCAACGGTGGGGGGGCATTTGTTCCCCCAATCAGAGCAAGGCTCTGCTTAAATTTTGAAAATTCAAATTTTGAAGCAACACTTCAGTTCCTGTGCGCTGCGCGCAACGCGCCACGTGTCAGAAGTTGACACGGCAGCACAACGCCCAAGACAGTACGTCCAATCAGAGCAAGACTCTTTAAAAAAACATAAGCAACGTTCAACTGCGCAAGCGCACGGCTGCGTGACACGTGTCTGCGCAGTTGCGCAAGCACAACTGCGCAAGCGCACCGCTGCGCGACACGTGTCTGCGCAGTTGCGCAAGCGCTGTTGCGCAAGTGCCTCACTGCGCGACACGTGTCACACGCTGGTGAGTTGCGCAAAAGCAGAATGAAGATTTAAGGATATTTTTCTGTTCTTATTTAAACAAGAAGATTTCTTCTGTAAAACATGGGCCTTTGGATCAAAAATCCAACGGTGGGGAAAATTCCCCAAATCACTCAGAAAAGATCTTTTTAACAAATTTAACTGATTTTTGAGCACTATAAAAAGGACCCCAGACCCCATTTCAAAGGCAGAGACAATTGGATTAAAAAAAAAGGGAGAAGAGAACTTCTTGAGAACACAAAGAAGAAGGTAAAAACCTTTGAAATAAGAGAAAATTCTCTTAGGAATAGATCATTGATCTAAAAGACTAAATCAGTGATCTTCAATAAATAAATAAATAAATAAAAATAATTAAAAAAAAATAGTGTCTTGCACTTGCTAGAGAATCTCTGGTTCTCTGAGATAGAAAGAAAGAAAAGATTTTCTTTTCTTTCTTTTCTTTGATCTAAATTTAGATCAAGAAATTAAAAAGTGCTCTGCACTTCTTTTCCTAAATCTAAAAGATTCTTGGTGCTTTGCACAAATGGAATGCATTTCCTAAAAGGGCCAGGCCCAAATCAAAAAGACCAAACAGGCCAAAATAAATTGCAAAGCAATAAAAGGGCAGAGCCCAAATGAAATTGATGCTCTGCATCATTTATAAAGGGCAGAGCCCAAAACAAATTGATGCTCTGTATCCTTCCTGGGCAAAGCCCAAATAAAAATAAAAATAAATGCAAGGCAGAAGCAAATAAAATGTTGAACGTTTCAACTGGACTTAGCCCAATTTTGGCCGTAAGTCCTTAAATTAAATTGACTGAGCACGACTGCTCTTTTAAATTAATTTATATCCGGTTCGAGGGTACATCTCCGAGCTCCTCTGACACTTATCGTTGTAATCCTTCAACGACGTCAGAGAGGTGACGGGTCCCGACGACCACATATGTCAATATGGACTGCGGGGTCCTTAAACTCGTGGACCGAGACGTCCCTAAACTAATATCGGACCGAGACGTCCGTAAACTAATATCGGACCGAAACGTCCTTAAACTAACGGTGGACCACTATGTCCTTAAACTGGTATTGGACCACCATGTCCCTAAACTGGCACAGTAGAGCCCAAATGCTCTTTTGTCGGATCTAAACGATCCCGTTAAGTCGATCTTTGTCCCAAACTGGACTAACGTATCCTTAACAACCGTTTAAGTTGATCTTAGCCTCAAATATGGCTAACGCATCTTTAAACCTTCAAACAGACTTTAGTCCCAAATTGGACTATAAATTCCCCCAATCAATTTTGGCTCAAGGGTACATCTCTGAACTCCTCTGACATTTGTCGTTGTAATTCTTCAACGTCGTCAGAGAGGTGACGGGTCCCGACGACCATACATGCAATGGACCACTATGTCCCTAAACTGGAACAATAGAGCCCAAATGCTCTTTTGTCGGATCTAAACGATCCCGTTAAGTTGATCTTAGTCTCAAACAGGACTAACGTATCCTTGACGAACGTTTAAGTCAATCTTAGCCGCAACGCGACTAAGGCATCCTTAAACTAAAAACACCAAACCCAAATCTAAGTAAATACGGATTTGGACTAATCCACGTCCTACGGGCGACGGTATTACTCAGTCTCCGTATACAATCCACGGGCAACCACAAACAAAACAAACACCCACGACACGAAGTGAAATTCTGGAGACGGAGAAAGTTGTTACCGCGAAGCGGTAGCGTAATTAACTGCAGGGGCTTGCGCCTGCAGGGAAGAGCGTCCCCACAATCAAAAATCCCTCTAGCGAGGGGGAATCTGACAAAGTCTGCTACATCGGCCGCATCCGTCTAAACCTTCGATACACGGTGTCATAAATCAACTTGACATCTTCGGAGAGGTGGACGGATAAAACCTAATAGCATCTGCCCCGAATCCCAGCGTAAGGACATCGCGGTCCTGTGCGCCGCCTTTCGGAGGGGAACAATAGCGATAAAAAGGCATTTTATAAAGTGAGGATATTTTAATGAAAATTGTTTATTTTAGATGAAAATTAACCAAAATATCATGTTATTAAACCATAGTGTTTGTGAGTGGGGTAGATCGTTACCCCGTGAATTTTTAGAGTTATAGTTCATGATAATGTTAAAAGGTATAAGTAAGGTTCATGGTATTTTTGTGTAATTTTGTTGTGTGATTTATTTAGCACAAAATTTTAAACAATACAAAAGTAAATGAGATGAATAATATTCAAGTTGATGTTAGAAGGATTAGGGTGAATTATTTAACATAGCAAGTGTGATAAAATTAATTTTAAAAGAATGTTCTAATGCTAACTCTATTTTAAATCATTATCGTTTTAAGAAGCGGTTTGAGATGAAACAAAGAAGAGGAAGAAGAGACTTACGGGTTTTTACGCTTTGAGCAGGGAGGAAAAGAAGAGGGGGTCTTTGTGGAATCGTGATAGCGTCGAGAACGGCTCCGGTATTCGAAAGAACCAATTTGGATCGAGCTAACTCCACTTGATTAGCTTAACTCCTCTTGAATTTGAAAAAATTTAGAGAATTTTTGCTATAGATTTCAGAATAGAGGAGAGCTAAGATATGGAGTGGTATTTATAGGATAAAATATGAGAGTATGGGAAATTAGAAATTGAATTAAAATGGATTTTATGGTGTTAACGGTGGAAAATAAAGGGTTTACAATTTTCTGTTAATATTCAAAGAAAATAAAATGGAAAAAGGCGTAGAGTGGAGCCAAAGAGACGCACGGGCGAAACATGAAGGTGAATGGGCAAAATCCAACCGCAATAAGTGGTTTTGGGGATTATTTTTACAGCCGGTATTTGGAGATGGGTCTCGGGGTTTGGGCCATATGCTATATTTGATCTTAACTCTTCATTTCTCCAGTTTGTTTTCTCTGAAACTTTTCGTTTCTCTGTGTATTGCACGTGCAACTCTTACGCTTTCAAAAAGTTAAAAAGAAAAAATATTAAAAATAATTGAAGCTGATGGAATTTGAACTTGCAGGCTAAAAAATTACAGTAAAGAGTATTAACCAATGAGCTACCAGCTGTTTCTTGCTTTTATTGAACAAATTTATCTTATAACTTCTAGTTAGGATAATATACACATTTCTATGCATTGAACAAGCTACATTTGTACATGGATTTCAGGGTCGTTACATTTAGAATTGATGAAGTGAGAGTGGATAAGGCAGAATGAAGAAGAGAGTGTTATTTGTATTAAAAGAGATATTAAAATGAGTTTAATAGTGATAAAAACTCTTCATAATAATTTTAATTTATTATGAATTCATTTTGATAGTTAAAACGAAGATGAAATGAAAGGTCATTTGTAGGTTATAAAAAGAGTTCAAAAAATAGATAAAAATAATTACAAGACACAAGTTTCAAACCAATAAACCTATGGACTAACAATGCAATGACTTAACCAATGAGATACAAGTTTACTTTCATATAAATAAATAGGAATAAATATATGTATAGATTCAAAAGAGAATAATTTGAAAGCTAAACGAAATAAATCATTTTCTTAAACTAATTTATTTTCCTTTAAAACAAAACAAATTCTCTTTCCAAAATTTTCCTTTCAAAACAAAATCGAATAAATTCTTTATATTAAAGAGATCAAACTAAATATTTTAAAAATCTTTTAAAATCTTTTCTTTTTATAAAACGTGTCATTTCGAAACAAGTATATATTCATTTATTAAAAAGTATTATAGTAAAAACAAGGTCGTTACAGTCTGTCGTCTACCACCGGCAACATGCAGTAGACTCCAGTTGCCAGCGATGACTAGCTATCGTTGACTAACTGACACCGACAACGGCAACCGCCGATTGTCTCCACCAAAAAGCCGTCGGCGACCGGCTATCAATGAGCGCCCAACAACGACCTTCTCGACAGCCACACACTGACAATCATCGTCAACAACCACCTTCATTTGATCGATGTCTATCAATTGCCGCCGATCGACGACCGCCAGCCGCAGTCCATCATTGCCACCCTCTGCCCCTTTGCCGGAAACCAACAACCATCCGTTGACGACCATAGACTGTCGCCAGAATTGGCGTCGATGCCCATCTCCAGCAGCCATACAATGGCGATCGCTGTCGGCAATTGACGATCGTTGCCGTCGCCGATCGAGGATTGCCAGCTGCAATTTGTCGCAGACAATGTCAACCGCTGTAGTCCACCACCGTAGATCACCGACCACCACCAACGGCCAATGACCGCTGTCGTCTGCCAATTGTCGCTGCCATTCACCAACTATTGTCAGTAGCCACCCGTCGATAATGATCGTCCATCGGGACTGTTGCTGGAAATAGCTTGTCTACGTCAACCATCGTCCGATAACAGTCTACCAACAACTGTGGTCGGCAAACTGACGCCGTTGCCTATTACCGTGGGAAGCTAAATCTTCATATATTTTTCCCTCAATGGATGATTGATGATTGCATGATTGCCTTATATAGAAAATTGATTTGATATTCATATTAAAGGCAAGAATCACAGATATTTGATCTATCAAATTGATTACTTGCCTTAATATGTTAATTGCTTTTTATATATATCAAATATATATAAATCTTGTAACTATCATATAAGAGAAAGATGTGAAAAAAATAATTATCACTTGCTCAACAGAGCACAAACTTTCTTCTTCAAATATTTTCTTATTTTCTTAATTACTTCTCTAAATTTATTACCGCCCGAATGTTTTCGGCAATTGCCCGCCGCCGATTGTTTGTTGATAACCGCGACCGGTCACCGCCTATCAAGGATTACTATGCTAGGAATTGCTCACTAACCACCGTCGCCGACAGCCATCCGATGAGGGACCCACAAATTTATCCAGGGATCGACGAATTTGTCTCAAAAGCGTTAATTTTTTTCTTTTAGGGTCTGGCCTGTAAGTCCTATGCACACAACCACACAATGACCCACTCACAACATCATACACACACAAGCACCCAAGGACCCACAAATTTGTCCAGAAATTGTTAATTTATGGCCTCTCCCTCAAATTTGGCCAGAAATTGTTAATTTGTGTCCGACAGCCATCCGATGAGGGGCCCACAAATTTGTCCAGGGATCCACGAATTTGTCTCAAAAGCGTTAATTTTTTTTCTTTTGGGGACTGGCCCGTAAGTCCTATGCACACAACCACACATAGACCTACTCACAACATCACACACACACACAAGCACCAAGGACCCACAAATTTTTCCAGAAATTGTTAATTTATGGCCGCTCCCTCAAATTTGTCCAGAAATTGTTAATTTGTCGCCCGACAACCATCCGATGAGGGACCCACAAATTTGTCCAGGGATCCACGAATTTGTCTCAAAAGCGACAATTTTTTTCTTTCGGGGACTGGCCCATAAGTCCTATACACACAACCACATAATGACCCACTCACAACATCACACACACAGAGCACCCAAGGACCCACAAATTTGTCCAGAAATTGTTAATTTATGGCCTCTCCCTCAAATTTGGCCAGAAATTGTTAATTTGTGGCCGGCAGCCATCCGATGAAGGACCCACAAATTTGTCCAGGGATCCACGAATTTGTTTCAAAAGCGTTAATTTTTTTCTTTTGGGGACAGGCCCGTAAGTCCTATGCACACAACCACACAACGACCCACTCACAACATCACACACACACACAAGCACCAAGGACCCACAAATTTGTCTAGGGATCCACGAATTTGTCTCAAAAACGTTAATTTTTTTTTCTTTAGGGGACTGGCCCGTAAGTCCTATGCACACAACCACACAATGACCCACTCACAACATCACACACACACAGGCACCCAATGACCCACAAATTTGTCCAGAAATTGTTAATTTTTTGCCAACAGCCATCAGATGAGGGACCCACAAATTTGTCCAGGGATCGACGGATTTATCTCAAAAGCGTTAATTTTTTTTTTGAGGGGACTGGCCCGTAAGTCCTATGCACACAACCACACAATGACCCACTCACAACATCTCTCACACACACACACATACAAGCACCCAAGGACCTACAAATTTGTGGAGAAATTGTTAATTTATGGCCTCTCCCTCAAATTTGTCCAGAAATTGTTAATTTGTCACGGACAGCCATCCGATGAGGGACCCACAAATTTGTCCAGAAAACCATGAGTTTGTCTCAGAAGCGTTAATTTTTTTTCTTTTGGGAACTGTCCATAAGTCCTATACACACAACCACACAATGACCCACTCACAACATATCACACACGCACACAAGCAACCAAGGGCCCACAAATTTGTCCAGAAATTGTTAATTTATGGTTACTCCCTCTCTTGTGATTCTTGAGGTGCGATCTCTGCACTCCCCCATGAGAAAGCAAGTGCCCATACCGACTGAGCTATTGCCGATCGGTGATTTCACTATTGAAATCAAATGAATTACCAGGAACTAACACCGCATAGAGATAGTGATGTAAGATGAAACCTATTAATTTTGCTATCAACCATTGTAAAGACATGATTTTGAAGTCAGATGAAAATTAGTATATCCATCCTTTATCCATGAAAATTAAGCGGAATAAAAATGATCATCGACGGAATAAAAATACTACTTTTTAATGGCGTTCCTCGAAAAATAATTTTCATGAACATTCTCGGCTGAACCATTAAACTCTTTACGTACAGCCTACATCTATAGAAATGGCTATCAATTTTTGGATACTAAACCTTTCTTGTACCTGATATGAATTATCTAGTAGGGAGAACCCATTGGTTGACTCCAACTCGAGTATGACAAACATTAACTAGTGGTATCATCTCTTTCATTTGTTCAAGCGTTTCCATGTGCAGCCACATACAGAAATGTCTAAATAGCATGGAGATATTCAACAGTTCGGAGAATCCGATTGTTGTCCGTATGTATAATATATTGATGACCGGGATGCAATAGCTCAGTTGGTACGACACTTCTCGTTCTGAGGAGAGTACGAGATTCTTCCCAAGAAGAAAAGGTGGCAACAATTTAACACTTTCAAGTCGAATTCGTGAGCAAAAAAAAAACCCAGATTGATGAGCTCTCTTGTACTCTGTAACCCCCTTGATGCTATTGAAGGAAGCAACTTCCAATCTTCAAATGTCGTGAAGGATACGACCTCTTCGGGAATCGAACGGGCAATCTCTCATTTTGTAAAGGAATTATACTAGCCGAGTTAGGCCCAATTGCAAACAGTCACAAATTGAAATATTATCGGGCCCCTTGTCTAACAAGTGGGATGGTCTTTTTAGTTTGAGGGCACTATTTCATTTCCAAAAACCTTTGTAAAAAAGTAACTCCACCACCCCAAAAAGAGAGAGAGAGGAAAAGGTTTGCAATATATGTGGTGTGCTTACGTGTGTTTGCACACAAGTGAGTGTCTTGAGATTGTTTTCTTTATTCAAAGGAATAATGATTTAAAAGCCAACAATTTTATGTTTATATTTACTATTAGTGCGAAAGAAAATACGGCCTTCAAATTTAAATTGGCAACTAGATTCTGAAAACAAAGGTCGCATAAATAATTCTTATAAATTTAAGCAAAAAAATATTTCAATTCGAAACAAAATAACACTATAATACTTGAAAGTTGGATTTATTTTTTCTGTCAAAACATTATTTATAACCTATCAATAAATGCGCATTCCAAAACTAGTGCATCCCCTGCCCATAGGCCGGCCAGCCAGCTATCGCCTAAAGTTTTAGTACAACATGTATTTCTCGTGCTTAATTGTTAAAAAGAACTGTAGATTGATAGAAAAATATTAACTGAAAATCATCTTTAAACGGTGATAAAGGACACACTAGTCTATTGGAAGCACTAAACTTTTCTAAATGCTTCAATGTGGCATGCCTTCCATGTGAACTTTCTTTTTGTTTGGAGTATTGTCCTAATTCTTCTAAGCCAAAAATATTGATTTGATATCCCATTTATTTTGAAGGAGTTTTGATGTTCTTTTATTTAATGAGAGGATTTTGGAAAAAAAGAGAATTTCTTTTATTTAATGAAATCACAGGAATTAACAGTTGAGATTTTCTTTTATTTAATGAGAGGATTTTGGAAAAAATTCTTTGAAATTGGCTGAAATCTGTATCCTGAAACGAGTGACATTGGCCACAAGGGATAAAAGAAAAGTTCTTTTAGATCTCAAGTATATAATTCTATATATTTTTTAGTTATATGGGGCTGCAATCAACCGCGGCCCCATAATTGCGCATAAAAGAGTAAAATAAGAAGGTAGGTCTCGTAATTTAAGTTGGGCAGTAACCCATTTCTGGATGGCAGGCTTATGTGCTCTGTACATAGCTATGGGGCTACAACCGACCCGACCCCATTTTTGCCCTTTATTTTTAGTTGACAATTAATCACATTTCAGAGTAAAAAAACATTTGCACGGTTTTCATGCACAAAATGACCAAAATAAAACACAATCATTACCCGTTCTTCAAATTCGCCGCAGAGAGCAAAATTTTTCTTACATGTGCCGGCCGTATACATCCGAGAAAAGAAAGAAGAAATAAAAATACGGGCCCAACATGCTGCCTGGAACATGGGGTGTATTAAGCCCGGCCCACAGAATCATTCCTCGCAGAGGGTATGCAAAGGAACAGGGACCCTACACTGTAGTGGTTGGCCGGCCATGATGGCAATAGTTGGAGCAAAAAGACACAAAATGCAGTTGATGATGTTGATGTCTCATTTGATTTAAAACCTTGAGCAATTAGAAATTACACGTGATTCAATTCATAGTCCACCGGCTTGGCAGCAGCTTTATTGTTTTTATTTATTATCCATTTTTATACGCTTCTTTTGGAAAAACCTTTTGCAGTTTAATGATCCAGGAATTAGAAAATGGTATTCAAAACTCTCAAGAATTAGAAAATGAGCCAAATTCCAACAGAATTACATGTATAAATTTATGTTGGGATGATTGGTTAGTTTTAATGATCCATGAATCCAAAAATGTCAACAACAATCAAATGTATACCGTACACGAGTTAACAATACTTTTCTTATAAGCCGGCTGGTACTTGGCCCTCTATTGGTGGGTCGGATACATCATGGATCTCTCGGATGGGGCCTTTGAAGTGCCGGCCTCCAATAGAGACCGGATGCTTAGCCTACTAGCCTCAAGGCTGATAGGTTAAGTACTTTTACACGAATTATAAACAAGTTTTTAAACAATTTATCGGAGGGGATAACAATTCCAAGCATGATTTCTTTCTTAAACGTGTTTATGCCTTTTTCCTATAGGTCCATACATCGCAATATAAGATTTTATTTTATTTGGGTTTTATCCAATTTTCTTTTTAAGCAGATGCATTAGATTACAAGATATCATAGTATAAGGAAATATTTTTTTGGCATAAATAGTGCTGGATAATTGATTTTAAGTACATGCTTATGGCATATATATATATATATATATATATAGAGAGAGAGAGAGCTTAGAAACTGGAAAGTCAAAATCGCTCACTACGTGCAAAGTTTTTCCATCAAAATTGACTCTCATGCTAATATATAATTCACGGTTTTAACATAAATATAATTCATGGTTTTAACATAAACCTAGAGCATAGATTAGTAAATCAAATAAATAAGAATAGGCTATGAAAGATTTTTTTCAAATATATATTCAGCTTTTGCTGTACCCTATTATTTCTATTTATTTTTTTTGAAATTTTGTTTTGTTCCCCATGCACAAAAAATGCCTAAACTACCGAAAGAATACGTGCAAGGAAAGAGCCACGAGAGCAAAATAGAGGAAAACACAAGGACCCAACTGCAAAATAAGGAAACTCGTAGACCACTTCGTGTCATCTTTCCATAATTCACGGGTGGTTATATCAAAGACTCTCCAACTTCCTTCATTTCTTTATTTATGCCATCTTTCCATAATACCCTCTCGTCTTTTATTCCCTTATTCATAAAAATCCCACCTTTTTTTATCACAAGCATCCCCAAACCCCAACCCCAACCCCAACCCTAAATCCAAGCTCGAATCCTCACAAATTGAGTCTCCATGGATCTCTTGGAATCATCCCAAGTCAAACCAACAATAATCAAGGAGGAAACTGATGTGTTGGTGGAAACTGAGATGAAGAAGAACCACAACAAAGCTGAACCTGAAGGGGCTGAAAACAACAGGTATACAATTAAATCCTTGAAATTTATATCTGGGTTTTTTTCCCTAATTTGTGGAAATATCATCAAGTTACTTGATTTTAGGGATGCTTGTGGATTATAATAGTAAAATATTAGTACCCATCTTGTTAAAAAATAGAAAATTTTGGTTGATTCATAGCTTTCTAACTCCGGTCGTTTTTGTTTGGTTGATGTATGTGGAGGGTTTCTTCTTCTCTGATGGCGCCGAGTGGTGCACAGCTGACCATCTTCTACAATGGATCCATTAGTGTTTATGATGCCGTCACCCCTGAAAAGGTGAAAAGCTCATCATTCTACTTGTTCATCTCTTTTGTAAATATTTATTTGTTAAGTTTAGGCATCAAATTTAGCTCTGGATTGCTAAACAAAACCTCCATGCTTCCTAATTTCTCCATTTATATGTTACACACTATAGGCAAGCTTTTGCTATGGCATTAAGTAGACCTTTGTTCTCTTTAGAATGGCTCACACTCTAGTTTGGGTACAACAGCAACAATAACTGAGCCTTTATCCCAAGCATATGGGGTAGGCTACATGAACTAACATGAGAATCACGCCTGGTCGAGCACATGAATCCTCTGCCTTCACTCACTCCAATCGAACAATATACTTTCATTAAGGCCTTTGGCATCCATATCTTTTCGTATTGCCTCCATCCACGTCTAAATTTGGTCTCCATTTCGCCCTTTTGACTTGGCCTAAATTGAGAATATCCATACGTCAAACTGGTGCTTCCGTAAATCTGCCTCGCACATGATTAAACCATCTTAGACGGTTTTCTTGCATCTTACACTTTAGGTAGTTGTTAGTTTATTTTTTCGAGTAACAAGCAACTTTCACGGTCATTATGGACCGGTTTTGATAAAGACGAGTGCATCTCATTGTACCGGTGAACATTATCCAGCGCTCCAGCATTTGCTCAAAAAAACCATCCCTTGAAAGTTTTCAAACAACCTAGTCCAGTCCCACATATTGTTATGCATCTACATTGCAACGGAATCGAAGCTTTATGTGACTAATCCAGGCTACAACCGAAGCTTCGTGACATGCAACTCAGAAACCTCGATTCACACTTCCTTTTAGTCTGCTCGACCAATTGAACCATAAGGCCCACGATTTGTGAATATCCATGTTCGTTGCTACATGATATTCCAGGATCTGCTGTAGATGATTCTTGATTGGTTGCCCCTTCCAGGAATCAAATCTGTGACATGGGAGTCGTCACTGCCACTAATATATAAGCATCTATCTGATGTCGTTTGAATAGAAAATTATATCCCTCAACCTTCATCATAACTTCAAAGTTTAGTGCAATGTTACTGGCATTTAAGTGCAGATAAAACTAACCGCTGCACAAAAGCCTAGGTGTTTGGCCCACACATAGAAACGAGGTCAACCTAGAGGATCGTGTAGAACATACAATTACATTTCTCAACCCTCAACACAGGTCTGGAGTTTTGATGCAGCGACAAAGAATTATAAGATGCTATTCCCAATAGACCTATGCATTAAGAGATTATTATGCTATATATATTTAACTCTTTTTGGTAACATTATCGTTGCAATGTTGTATAATAGGCCCAGGCAATCATGTTGATTGCGGCTGCGGCATCTGCAGTGTCAGCTTCATCAGCAGACAAGGCAGCGGGTCCCAATGCTGCAGCGGCAGTGGCACTGACAAGATCTCTGTCGCAGCAGAGCTCTTCAGGAGCTGCAGCAGCAGCAGCAGCAGCAGCTGCGGCTGGGGGACCACCGGCACATCCGCCGGTTCTTGCCAGGGCAAATTCTGGTTCCCTTTGCAAGCTTCAAGCTGGTAAGAGCTGTTCTTTTTAGCCCCTATTTATTTTATTTTATTTTGTATGTTTTTCTTGTGATTGGGTTTTGAAACTCTAATTGTAATTGTGAGTATTGGGCATTTGTAGATGTGCCTATTGCGAGGAGGCAATCACTCCAACAGTTCTTGGAGAAGCGTCGCAGCAGGTAATATTAGTATTGTGGATTTTCTACTGCAATCAGTTTTATGCTCTGATTTACTTTGTAGAGCCATAAAATTAGGCGGCCATGTTCAAATTATTTGATAGATGTTTTGTGGAAGTTCAATTATCTTGAGGATTTCATGGTGAATCTTGAAATGAAAGGAGAATATATGGAGAAACAGATAGAAGGTGACTCTAATAGAACAAGGCCGAAATGCCTGCATGGACCATTTTCGTTAGTTGCACAAAAAATGATGAGCCAGTTTCAGGACTCCACCCGTGCAAACTTATTTGTCAATTACTGTAGAATGAGTTATTTTTACGGCATCATATCTTTTTCTCAAATGGCCTTCCAAGAGCTGATGCAATAGGCGTCTTCTTTCTTCCTTTTTAATAAAAAAGATTAGGTTTTGATCGTGTTAGCAGGGAAAATAATGGTACTTCTATAAGGCCGGCCGATATGGCGTTAGCATGATATGAATCTGATGTCTCATCTAGATATGGAAGGAATATAAATCCAAAAGATGGAAAAAAAATAATTATGTGCATGTTATGTGAGTCCCTTTCAAGTATAGTTAGGTTGATCATAAGATTGTATTGTTTGTGAAGCAACATTCATGAAACTATGGAAGTATAATTATGTATATACTGCTCCATCAAAATGACTTTCATTTTTACTTGAGCATAACCTATATGACCTGATTTTGAACAAAAGAAAGTAAAGTAAATCCAAAATTTTATCTCTACTGATATGAATTTAGATGCCTTCTGGGTTATCTAATTAGGATACAATGGTTTGTGACAAAACACTTGATTTGTTTCCTGTCTTATGCGATTCCTTTTCATCGAATATATAACTTTCCACCGCAAAGTATATGTTGTTGCTAATTATCAAAATGCAGGGTTAAGACAAAGATGGATACTTGTAATGATGGTTAAGGCCCGCAAAGTATATGTTGCTAATTATCAAAATGCAGGGTTAAGACAAAGATGGATACTTGTAATGATGGTTAAGGCCTAGGAATATGTACAAAATATAATACCTAGGAATAGGCATCACCCATATTTTCCTTATATTAGAGCCCTAGCTTGGATGTAGATTCATGGCCTGAAAAATTATCTTTGATAGGCCACACATTTTCTTGCCCTGCACAAAAGGAAATGCTAACAACCTAAGCGATCATTGGATAAGCTTCACTTAAGCTTAGCCAACCACCACATGGGGTTTGGGTGGAGATGAAGAGCTGAGGCTGTCAGCTTCACCAAACAATCTGTGTCTACTTTCCAAGTATTATTCCTTTGTGTGTTCACATATCACAAACTATGTTTTTTTCTTTTGAGTGGGGCAATAAATAAAGTGGGTTTGATGAAATATATGGATCAAGTCAAAGTTGTTGTCTCTATTTTTTTTATATAGAGTTGCCTAAATTATGATATTATTGTGTTATGTACTGCTAGTTTGAGTTAATTATAAATTTAGTCTAAATTTCTTCGTGGTGAGCAATCCTCGGTTTCCAGGTTTTTCACATAATGCCTAAAGTTTTCCACTGGAAAAATAGTTACCGGTTTGGCAGAAATACCCTAACAAATAAAGTAAATAATTATGTTATTATCACGGTAAAAAATTAAAAACACATATTTCAGAAGGAGAGACCAAAAGGGCATGGCTGTAATTATAGATTGTCAGGAAGGGGTATTTCAGTCAATAAAATCACACACACATGACTAATTTTTTTTAATCAAGGTTTTTTTACAAGAAGGAGAAGGAGAATAATAATAATAATCATCTGATAACTTCAGGAAAGTAGTGTAAAAAAAGCTCCAAGTTTAGGGATAGTTTTGTGAAATCAAAGCCTTTATGCTAGTTTAAACTGCCAAAAATTTTCATCCCTCATAAAAGTTGTGTTAAATTGTTCGCCTCGACATTTTACTTATAGTATAATTTCTTGCGGTAAATTTCTTGAATAGTGTTTAGCAGTTATAGGTAAATTAAATCGTTTTCCGAAAGAGTTACAAATTCGGGTCAATATATATTCATTAAATTCCTGCAGGTTGGTGAGCAATGCTCCATATGCGCCAGCGAAGAAACCGGAAGAAAACATGGAAGCGGCCGTCGAGGTGAAGCCGCAGCTCGTCTGACAGAGAGTTGTACCTTGTATTGCAGCCCAGTGAGTCCTTGATATTTTATTAGAAGGAATATGACCAGTGAAGTTAATTAGAAAAACTTGGCCAGCTACAGCAATTATTACTATCTATGTACTATTGCTTTGTTGTCAGTTTGTAAATTTAAGATTTTACATGCTCACAAACGATTAGGGCCCTGCTGAGTTTCTGTGTGTTGTATGAAAAATGACTGGGACTGCATATATATTATTTATGTAATATCTGTGTAACGTTTTAATTATGAACCAGTTCTTATAAACCAAGTCCAAGCCATTACAAGATTTTAGTTGGTTATTGCATCTTTTACGGCAAACCAAAAGGTAGATCGAAAATGGCTGAGAGGAGCAAAATTAGGGCACAAAGATTTAACAGAGTTCAGCCAAATCAACATAGTCTTCTTACGAATGAGAAGCAATCTATAATCTCAGATTTATGGGATTATAATCATGGTGGAGGAACTCTTAAACCTTGATTCCAATTACACCCTACTTTTCCCATGAAAAGGCGGCTGCTTTATTCTCTTGGAAAATTCCTCACTGATACCCAAAATTATATAGGATATATATATAGTTTTCATATACCGAGGTAAGGCAATGCAGATTCTTGCACCTCAAATAAGGTCTGAACTGCAAAGGCTATGCTCTAGCACCTCTTGGACATAGGCTTCAGGCTCGGCCAACTCCTTTGGGGCCAAGCTCTCAGTTGACAGCAACGGCTCGTCCGTTGAGCTTGACATCAAAGAGGGCTCAAACAACCATAAAAGCCTGATACCGAGCTTGACAAATAGAGCAAATAAGGCTCGATCAAGTAATACGGAAACGAATCACATAATTCAAACCACACATGACAACATCTAATCGACTGAGTAATATGATTTGCAATTCGATGTCATAATCTTCATCGTATCATCCAAGTCATCTTTTGCGGTCAACCGGTGAAGCAGGACCCTGAGAAAGATTTTACAAAGTTTCATGATTAGTATTGTGAGCCATCTTTATTGGTATTTTGATCTCTATTTACGAAAACTACAAATGAGGGAATGCTTTGTAAAGATCCTAAATGACGAGTTGCATCCTCCAAAATTTTCTTTTAGACCTTATGGTTGTAGGCTATCTGGTTATTTTCAGTTGATGATCAAGCGTATTATTTTTTTATTTTGTCTATTTTCTGGTACAGAATAAGCCTAAAGATAAATACTACTAAGTTAAATTTTGCGGGCATATATAGATATTTAATATAAAATGAATTACCATGGATAACAATTTGCGTGGTGGACAACTGACCAATGAGCAAGCAGCTATAAACATCAAGGGCCTCACATGTTTAGGATAACAAAGAAATTTGCATTAGTTAATCACAAGCCTATTTGACTGGCATAGTTTTTATTAATCTTTTCACCAATGTTCATTAGCAAATAGCAATAAGCACCTAAGACTTTAACAAATATTAGAAAGAATACCCCTACAAGAAAGAAGAAACTTGGTCATTTTATTCATGTCCGTAATTAGTTTACAATATTGGCCTATATGAATGAGAATAATAAATCCACGATAATGCGTTATTACACATATCATCAGAGCTAACAACATCCAAAGCGTAGTTGGTGCAACAGATGGTAGCAAATAGGTGAAAGAAAATGCTGGGAGCGAATTTATAAGGTCACCTTTAGAATCAAGATTCGCTCGCACGTGCACACACAGTATAAATTCTTAGGTAAATTTTCAACCAGTTTCATAAAATACAAGTGTGCATAAATCAAGAACAACATTCTAATGAAAGAGATGCAAGGGGTTTAGTTGCAATATCAATACACTTGAGAAGTCCTGATTGTGAGACATCCTAATTTCTCATATAATAGTTGTACACCTTTAATGTATTGGTGCACATAATACACTTCAAACCCAATATATATAGTTAGTCTCTTTTCTCGCCCTAAAAATAATCATATCATATATACCTGTTCAAAAAGGAAGTAAGCTAGCTTTTATTCCAGTCTTCTATCTTATAGGTCATCAGTTTATATCTAGAAACCTTTCAGAATAATGAGAATGATAAGAATCCTATATTTCAAAACAAGAAATGTTTTTTTCTTAACCTTGAAACTTCATCCAGACCCCTAAAAATCAATTTCATCATTCTCTAGCATCTCAGAAGCACTATAAATTCAAACTTGACAAAGTTGCCTTCAGCATAATTTCATTCTACTTATTGATTTCCTTCAGCATACAGTAGACAGAATCCAAAGCATATTAACATCATCATTTGTATAACGCATAGCAATTATCCGATCCATTTCTCACTACATGATATACATGTGGCCGTCTCTCTATGCACGGTCAATCAAACACTACCAGGATTCGGAAGTCCTAGCTCCAACAGAACAACCGATACCAGAGCTAATACTAGCTTCACCACTAAACAAAGTGTGACGCAAAGAAAAATGCAACTGAGCACAAACCCGGTCACATAAATTTCCATACTTTGATCGAAATTTTCAACCAATTTGACCAACACGAGTGAGCACAGATCCGAACGATCTAATCCTAAGCAAAATGAAAAAATCTGGAGGCTTGATGGCCTGTGACAACGACAAAATTAGAAGAACATAAGAACATAACCTGATAAACATATAATGGGAACAAATGCAATATCCCATCAGTTGTTAGATCATTCGTCTATAGGCTATAAAGCAAACAAGTTTCTAAAGGTAAAAGATTGAGCAAGAGCATGCAGCAAGTTGCCATGGAGAATAAAAGATCAACACGCCAAGATGAGGGAAAAGTAAATCCTCTTTTTTTCCCCAAAAATATTGTTCAATTACAAAATCAACAACAATGGCATAACTTCATGAATAACTCTCCTGGAAACACCTGTTCAATATGAATTCACTTAGGAAAATAACTTTAAATCGTAATATATCCTAACCTGCTGTAGCTGTTGCCTGCCTTTAATACACAGGTCACTTAAAACTTTAATTATCAGTTCTCTTCCACTCCCCATCGCCTCGCTTTTGATTCCACAACAGGTTATTATATCTATCAAAGGAGCAAAGCTTTGGTGGTAAAACTTGGCTTTCTAGTATGGAAGTGAAATAGTTTATATATTCTGTGTGCCACAGGAGGAGAGTAAAAAAAAAAGTTAATGATAATCTAGCTAAATCATCTGTCAGTTCAAAAGCGATCTAGCTAGCTATTAGGAAGAAATAACCGTATGCAACAAGTTGGAAAGCTTTATACTTTAGTCTTTAATCTACAAACATTTCAAAACCTTGAGATGCTAAGGGATCCTATATGCCGAAACAAGAAACTTCCTACCTCAAACATGCATATGGTATGTGAAGGTTTTATTCTACCACAGCGATACAAATCCATCCACCATTCTTGAGCACATCATATGCGCCATGCACTGAACCTCGACAGTTCCATTTTCCACCATGAATTTACCCTATATATCAATTTCCCTTCAGCATAACATGCCAAAGAAGACATGACATTACGGTCTGTATTAACCTTCAAGTACACTCCTTTAAAAATACTTAGGCTTCAAGTACATTACTCGCCATCCATATATGATTCAGACTCATTGACTACCCCCAAGTCCCAAAGTCTAGACCTAATGCAATCTGACATGCAGCATGTATGAAAATTATAGTATAATAGATAAGGAACACAATTTAAAATTTTGAAGTAACATCTAGCTCTTCCTAAATTTACAGTATAATAGATAAGGAACACAGTTTTTCATCATAAGGAACATAATTAAAATTTTTAAGTAACATCTGGCCGCTCTTTTGGCCACTGTAATATTTACATATTTGTATATGATTGTGTACATATGTCATCTATGAAGTCTATGTTCATATCGTGTGTGTGTGTGTAGCATGCTGTCCCCTTATATTTATGAATAAAAATTTGAAGTGTAGGACTGCGAAACTAAAAAGACATTGATTACAAAATCATTCTAATGTAATTACACATGCAACTACAACAGAAATTGGACATGGGTTCAAGATCATCGGAGTAAAAAACTTCAAAGAGATAAAAGGTGGTTTAGTTATCAGAGGGCACATCAAACTAAATCGTCGAAGGCAGTGCAACACAAATGATAAAATAACAGAGAGCAAGAATATAACTTAAATGATTCAGAAACAAGAAATCCGTACGGCTTGCATATTCCATCTACTGACAACCAAAATACCATACAAAAAAACAGATGATGCATAATAGAATTACTACTGGCACAAACCATTGAAGTCTTAAGCTAAATAAACTGCTCTGATATGCAAGACTAAAACTGAAACAGGGTTCTGGATAAGATATACGAACAAGTAACAACAAATCTCAATATATATCATACCTCATCCTTTACTTACTCATTGCCACCCTCAACATCTCGATGTTTCTTCTTCTTCTTCTCTTTCTTCTTCTCGCTTTTGTCCGCCTCGTCATTATCAACGGTACCTACCTTGCCATCCTCACCCTTACTCTTCTTCTTCTTTTTCTTCTTTTTCTCAGACTTCTCCTCGTCGGAAGATGCCCCCACGCTCTTCTCCTTCTCTTGCTTCTCTTTCTTGTCCTTCTTCTTTTTCTTTTTCTCGCTCTTCTCTACCTCAGCCTCATCAGCAACTTCCTCCACCTTAACTTTCTTAGCAACTACAAGGCTTTCACCACCCTCAACCTCCAACTTACGTTTCCGTCCCTCGTCGCCTTCTTCCCCCTCTTTATCCTTCTTCTTCTTCTTCTTATCATCCTTCTCATCGCCCACCGGCGTTGCCTCTTCTTTCACAACAGCCGCAATTTGGGCGATTTCTGCATCACCCCCGGCCGGCAAAACCACATTCCTTGTCCACTCTGCAGGCGTCTTCTCATTCGGCTTCCCATGCTTGTCAAGCAGACCTTGAGCTATCATCTTCTTCTTCATGGAAGCCTTCGGCCCTAAACCCCATTTCCTAGGATAAGTGTCTCTATCCATCACCACCCTCTTAATCCTCGCAACAACCCCATGATCGCAAGTCGCCATCACGGCCGTAGTCATCTCTGCAATCCCTAAAGCAATCGCCTCTCCTTTAGTAGTCATCAGCACCACCTCCTCCCCATTCTCGATATCATTCTCGAACCTCAGCAGCCCGGGTATCATCAGTTTCGCCCCGTAACAAATGGCGTTCACCGCCGAATCCTTAACCACCAACCTCTTGTAGCTAGTAAGCAGAACCTCCAGCGGCATCACAACCCTTCTCAGATAAGCCTCGTCGCGGAAATTATCATAAAGCCACTGGGCGTCAAGCACGTCGTGCATCGTCACCATATTATCCTTCTCCCCCAAGATCCCTGACCTCACCCTCCTCAGCTCCTGCATATGCCCTCCCACACCAAGCATCAACCCCAGATGCACGCACAGCGTCCTCACATACGTCCCCGCCTCGCAGGATATCCAAAACACAACCAAATGCTTATCGCTATCAAACTCAAGAAGCTTACTCTCGTAAATCGTCCGGATCCTCAGCTGCCGCTTCACCGCGGAGATCAGCGGGGGCCGCTGGAACACGGCGCCGGTGAGAGCCTCAAGCGCCCTGGCCACCTTGGCAACGTCCGCGACCTTGTCGTGCAGCCTGGCGATGCAGACGTACTCCTTCCCGGCTCCCTGCTGGGACTTGACCAGCCGGGTGGCGCGGTCGATGCAGACAATGAGATTGCCGGTGACCTTGGGGTCGAGGGTGCCGCTGTGGCCGGTCTTCTCGGACCTGAGGATCCTCTTGATCCAGGCGACGACCTCGTGGCTGGAAGGGTTGGAGGGCTTGTCGAGGTTGATGATGCCGTAACGGAGGTATTCGGGCAAGGGGCGCTTCAGCGGGGAGTAGCCGGTGGGGAGAGGGGTGTAGTGGCCTGTGCGGACGTTCAAAAGGTTGTAGTTTTTTAGCAAGATCGGCCATTTCGAGGTGTCGAGGGCTGGGGTGAAGGATTGGGGCTTGATGAGGTACTCTTTAGTCGATGGGTCTTCGTCTCCTTCCTCGTTTTGGGTTAGGGTTGGAGTTGGGGTTAGGGTTTGGGGGTCGCAGTTGTTGATGGATTTGGAGTGGGATTTCTTCTTCATTTTCGAGGATAGGGACATGGCTGCTGCTGCTGCTTTGTGTAATTTTTTAGGGTTAGGGTTTTGGGCCAGAGAGGGGGAGGGGAATGGAGGCGGCGATGATGGGGGTTGTTTAGGGTTTTAATGGGGTTTTGAGTGGGAGGGGTGGATATTCTGGGTAGTGGGTTGAGTAGAAATTGAATGGGCTTGTTTGTCTGTTTGGGTTTGGCTCTACATTAGGGCCAGGTAGATTGTACTAGTCAAATACCATGCATTTACATTGTTTTGCCGAAAACTACCATGATCTTAATTTTGTCACATGATTGAATATGGGTAAATGGACCTAAAGTTTGTTCACATAAAAACCCAATGTTTATTTTCTGGCACATAAATATACGATGTTTCACAGTAGCACTTTGCTACCTAACAGCATTAACGGTACGTGAAAAATGACATTTTTAAGCTATGTTCCACCGCCCCCATTGACTTTGCTGACCAAGTTTGGAAAAAATTCTCTCTCTCGACCTTTTCCAATTTTGATTCACCTCTATCTTCAACCGTAGAGATTGAGCACCATCACTGAAGTAAGATTGAGTGCGAGAGAGATGAGTTTGGAGATCTCTCGGTTAAACTTTACCCGATTTTTAATTTACCTTAAATTTAGACTTAAAGCCCAATTATTTTGTGATAACCCATTACAATAAATTGTAGTAGTGTGAAGGTAAATTTGGAGATTTGAAAACTTTTTCGAAGCGGAAAGAAGAGGTTAGGGTTTGATATTTGAGAAGGAAAAGGCCTAGCCCTAACCCTGCCCTCTTTTTTCACCAAGGATAAAGAAGCAAAAAAAAGTCATACAAGTCGAACGCCTAAACTTTCAAGAAATCAAAGCAAATTTTGATGGTTTGGTAAATGGGTCCTCTGTAGCAGGCGTTGGGGGTCTTCGTCGGAACGAGCTTGGATATGTTCTTCAAGCTAAATACTGATGACTCGAATGCTAATAGAGAGGATGTTTGTTAATGGACTCGAATGCTCATATTTTCCAAAAAATAAATGCAGAGCTGATTTTGTGGTTATTTTTGGAGCATCAGGTTCATTGAAACAACGCTCCCAAATGATTTATTACAGCTTATCCAAAACGACGGCGGCAGTTGCTTCTTTGTTGGCTTAAAGAAGAACCAAAAAAAAGAACGGAGGTGGGGGATTTAGTGAATTTTGTTGTTTTTCGGATTCTTTGTCGATGCTCGCCCTCTCTTCCCCTCTCCGAGCCCCGACGATCTCGCCTAGTCGGATCCCAACCCTCGTTCGCCAAAGCGGGTCGGATCCTATCAGGCTCTCTCTGCCCGCAAAAACCCGCAGTCCGCACCCGCTAATTCTCAACCCATCCATGAAAAATTCCGATGCGGCCCTTCACCTCTCGCAATCTTCTTCAGCTTCAGCTTCACCTCAGCTCGTGAGGAATCTAGGGGTTCGTCGCGACCCACAATTAGGGCTCCTTTCTCTTCTCTTCGTCATTTCAGTGGTAATCATCATCGCCATCCATAATCATCGACTTGAATTCTTAGTGTAATTTGAGCAAACGCAATAATTCTGGATTTGTCCAAAGATAACATCTTTGAGGAGAAAAAAATCCAATGTTCTTAAGCTAAAGTGGTAAAGGAACGATCTTTTGCCCTTTTCAGCTCTGTTATAGATTTTCTTCTCAATTGTATCCACAAACAAGAAACTTTGTTTGATTTCGTTTGCAAAACGCATTTATTTTTTAGCTGCATTAATTCTGACAGCAGATTTATCAGAGAAGCAAATTTTGGCACAATTTGAATGACAATTAGTTTAAGACTATAGCCTAACGCAAATTTGGCATTTTTTTGGTTGCTAATTTTCTTTCTCATTTTCCTAGTAGTGCCCTATTTCTTTTGCTCCTGAGATTGGATATTCAAATTTTTTTGGTTGTATTTGTCATATAAGTAGCTTGATATAGCTCTTAATTTGGTATTCTTTCTTCATTTTATTTGCAGGCAATAGGATCATTTATGTCATTGGCACTTGTTTCTCTTCCTGCCTTCAATGTAAGAGATTTCGCCGTTTATGTGTCTCTTTCAGTTTGGTCATTAACACCGACATTTTCTTTGAGCCAATGCTTATGATCCACCATCAGGTTTTTAGAAAGTTGTCGATTTCTATGGATAAACTATCCAAAGTAGTTTCGGAAGAGGTCCCTGGAACTTTTTTGTCACTCAAGCTTTCTGGGTTGGAGATTAATGATATGACGAGCCAACTTAAATATCTAAGGTTATCAACTTTTCTTTTCAGTGACGGCGTCATTATTTTGATTTACATAAAACAATTTAATGGTATTTTCTTTTGTACTTTGAATTATGAAAGGCAAAGAATATTGGGAAATCAGTCTGGAAAAGTTCGAAAAAAGAAACAAAGATCTCATGGAGGAAGAAGTGAATCGAATGCAAATTGACATCTCTAATCGGGTATCATCAATGGGCTCTATATTATACCATCTGATATAGGCACTGCTTCTACTGTCATGTGTTATTGTTTTGGTTTCTTAATTGCAGATGAATATATCCTCTCGATAAACGTTACTAATCAGGAGAGTATTTATCCTTTCTCCTTCTATATAAATATCAATAATTCATATGCTGGTTACCTTATGAGGTTTCCTAATCATAAGCCTTTTCTATCAAAAAAAATCTTTTGATTCTTTTCTTCTTTCCGAACAAACTATAGCTAATGAAGCTCTATTATCACAACCATAACCTATACAATATGATTTTCTATCGAGAGAACTGGAAGAAGCAAAAAAGTTAATAGAAACATGTACTCCGAATCCTTGGTGTCTGTTGCTGGCGCTGTAGAAGTAGACGAGTGTTTGTCTTAATTTTGAGTAGATTTTTGACAAGGGACTGAATACCGAGAGGAACCTGTTTTAATGCTAGTTTAGTTAGAAACATCTCAGAGCATGCAGTGGGAAAATCTAGTTACATTTGGAATTTGGTAGGGATTCATAAGAGCTTAATGAGCTTGCTATATATATTGGGGCAAGGTGTAACACATATTGTTTCTATCCTTCTATTTCTTTATGATGCAGAGCACCTAAGAAACATCTGATGGCACGGAAGAGTATTTTCTAATAATTCGACATTGATCCTTCTACTTAGCAAAGCCACCTCACATTTGTTGTAGATTATATAATCTCTCTTGTGCAAGATTCTGGCATTGATCAGTAGAAACTTGCAAGTGATTGTTCTCCTGATAACTGTCTTTCATTCAGCTAAATCAGCAATATCGATGATCTGTTTACCTTGAAACTGGGTTATATAGTATATTAGGGGTTCCTTGAAATATCGAGTCCAAACCCGACTTTGCGCAAGCCAACTTACCACGGTTAGGTGCTTTACAGGCTTCAACCCAACAGGTTAGAGCCGCAGATCGAAATATGATTCCCTAGGATTGTATTTTATGTTCCAAGGATAGGTTATGCTACCTTTGTATATGATCTTCGAGGCCTAAATATAAAACATATAGTTTGTATAAAATCAAGAAGTGCATAATAGATGTTTAGTTCTCACTTTGTTGTCAACAGTCACTATCATCGTATCAATGTGAAATGAAATGCAAAATTATGATTATATTCCCACGGCAATTTGAGATTAGGACTTATACACATGTTACAGCACTTTCTTAAGTGCTTTTTTCTTTAGTTTCCAGTGTCTGCATCTTTGCTCTTAAATCACGAAGCTAAACACTTATCGGAAAGGAAATCAGAAGAACATGACCTTTAGGTACTTACTTTTTTGCCTTTAACTAATACAAAAGAAATCAGAAGAACATGACCTTTAGGTACTTACTTTTTTGCCTTTAACTAATACAAAAGGTTAGGGCCGTCTATAGGAAACATGAGAAGATGATGCAGCTTCAAGCCTCAAACCCTTGCATATTTCTTGACGGTTTGTTCATATCCTTGCATGTCATCTGAAGCTGGAAGGTTAGATACTAGAGTAATCTTTGATGTCGAGAGCAGAACCTTCATTGGACGCGAAGAATTTATTCTCCAGAGCTTCACTTCCCATACCTACGTAGAAAAACGATCAAGTTAGCAAGCTTAACTAAACATAGAACTACCTTTTGATACACGATATAATAATATAATAAGTTTTGTTCAAGGTTTAGTAAATCAGGACTGTATCAGAGGATCACTTTTGGGTTCGGAATTGCCAATCTCGGCTGCATCAGCCGCCTATTGGATTTTATATCATTTGAGAATATGAATTTTTAAGAATTAAAAGTTTTTTAAAAATAAACTATGAAAACAATTGCGAACAATTTGGAAAATTCTTTAGTAATTAATGGTGTCAGAAGTCATGTTAATGATATCAATCTGGAATGATTCAATAACCTATAATAAACCCATCAAACCATTACTAGACCCATCAAGCCATTAAAGGACCCATTGAATCAACAAAGCGGTTATAAGCTTAGTACTAGAATCCCACTAATCAAATGGTAAACACAACACTACTTGCTATTGGAGGGTATTGGTCCTGGAACTCGGATGCTATTTTTGGGATTGGAATCAGGCGAGATCTCAAACCATGAATATATTTTACCTCTAAAGTTTCAGTATATATTCTACTGCCAGAGACCTGTGCATGATGCACATGATAATGAAACTGGTATTTATTTTTTATGAATAAGATGGATTTTAAACCGACAAAATTTTTGTACCATTCCTGATTCCCAATACCTACCATACTATTTGGCTACATCATTTATATGTTCAAAAGGGAAGTATCTAGATAGTCTTGTAGAAAGAACTATATGCAACCAGATAGAAAGTTATCAACTTTTAATTTTTTTTAGTTACCATCTTCTAATTCCTCATTTTTTCTACATGCATATTAAAGAATCATGTGATGCTAGATGTCCAACATTCTAAGACAAAGCACTACAAGTCTACAACATTCCACCTTGAAAATACCTTCTTTTATCAACATAAACTTTTCAACATTATAAGCAATATTACACTCGACCGTCCTTTTATAATCCACACTCATCACCTTCTCCAGGTCCCAACAACACACTGTATGAAAGTAATTCAGATTAAACTTCACTAGATATTTGAGCATGCGAAGTTAAAATCAACATGACTAAAAGTTTAGACTTCTAATGCAATTCGGCATTTGGAGGGTGCATATGAAGTATACTTATTAGTAGGTACCATGATTTTACTTCTTTGCCCACTATGACATATACATTTTCACGTATTTGTGTGCGTTTGTTGTATGCTTTTGTACTTGTTTGCACCTATACTATGAAAAATACTTATTAGTTACATGATGTGTTTGTGGCTATGCATTTGTCGTGCAATTTGGCATTCGGAGGGTGCATCTGAAAAATACTTATTAGCAGGGAGCATGGTTTTATGTGTTTGCCTATTATAATATATACATTTTCACGTATCTGTGTGCTTTTGTCGTGTACTTATTTGTGCCTTTGTTCTGTACTATAATTATACATATTAGTGTATTTGTGTATTATCTATGCTATCCGCTAATATATATGAATAGAAATATTACGTGTACAAATATTTGCATACTGTAACGAACCAGTATTTGTATGAAATCACATTTCCTACCTATAGCAGAAATTGAAAATAGATTCCAGACACAAGTAAGTTAAAAACTTCATGCAAGCCATTGTAACACCTTTGTTAACACACTAGAAAACAAAAGTATAATTTCATCAACTGATCCAGAACAAAAAAAAACTGTACCACGTTGATTTTCCAACTGTCGACTACTAAATATTAGTTCAGTAATACAGAAATACCACAAAAGAATGCATAATAGAATCACTAATGACATAAACCATTTCAGTCTTAGTTAAATAGACTACTCTAATTTTCTGGACTAAAAATGAAATAGAGCCCTGCATAAGATATAACATCAATTAACAATAAATGGCAAAAGTACCACTCCTTATACCCCACCTACTCGTTGGCATCCTCCACATCTCAATGCTTCTTCTCCCTTTCTTCCCTTTTCTCCTCTTTTTTTTAATTCCAGCAATAGGCGACTCACCATTCTTGCTCTCTTTGCTTTTCTTCTTTTTCCCAGACTTCTCCCCGTCAGATTACAATGCCTTGCTCATCTCCTCCTCGTTCTTTTACTTCTTGTTGCTCTTCTCTACCTCTTCCTCATCAACTACTTCTTCCACCTTAGCTTTCTTAGCAACTACAAGGCTTTCCCCGCCCTCAACCTCCAATTTATGTTTAGGCCCCTCATTACCATCCTCATCCTCTTTATCCTTCCTTTTCTTCTTCACTTCCTCCACATCTTCAATAGCCATCATCTCCTCCTTCAGAACCGTCACAATTTAGGCAAATTTAGGCAATTTTTGCATCATTTCCAGTCAGCAAAATCTCATTCCTCATCCACTTAGCAGGCATTTTCTTATTTGGCTTCCTATGCTTATCAAGCCAACCTTGAGCAATCATCTTCTTCTTCATCGAATCCTTTGGCCCTAAACCCATTTCCTAGGATAAGTATATGTATAATCCCACCCTTTTAATCTTCATGATCACAAAGTCGCCATCACAGTTGTCGTCATCTCTGCAATCCCTTGTTCAATCGCTCTAACCTTAGTAGCAATCAACACCACCTCTTCACCATCCTCAATATCATTCTCAAACCTCAAAAACCTGGGTATCATTAGCTTTTGCTCTGTAACAAATCACATTCACTGTCAAATCTTCAACAACCAACCTCTTGTAACTAGTGAGCCAAACCTTTAACTAGTAAGCATCCCCTCGCCACCTTAGCTACATCCGCATCCTTTCGCCGCCTGAGTCACCTCCGCATTCTTTACCTGCAGCCTCAAGAAGCAAACATACTCCTTTACTGTTCCCTGCTACGACTTCACCAGCCTTGTGGCCCGATCAATGCAAACGATCAAATTTCTGGCGACTTTCGGGTCGAGTGTCCCACTGTGCCCACTTTTCTAAGCCCCAAGGATCCTTTTGATCTAAGACACAATCTTGTGACCCCAAGGATGTAACGACCGTAAAATCCTTATGCTTTTCTTGTATTTTTCTTCTTTAATAAAACCATTTTCATTGAATTAAGTGTGCATAGATTAATTTTCTTTCTATTTATATTCACGGTGAATTTTTTTATCTTGTGATTATCACATTGTATTGTTATTCCGTAGGTTACAAGTTCGAGCCCTTATGTTTTCAATACTTTGTTTTGTTTATTTCTTTTTATTTTTACCCCATCTTTAGCTTCACATGCGAGCCAAACAATTCCCGTATGCTAAATTTGAATTCTATACGCAATATATGACATGATATTTTTAAAGATATTTATTTACCTTTATTTATTTTACTGTTTTTAAAATAATTAATTATCTTATAGAATATCGTATTTTTCTTAAAATATTTTTTATTAAGTTGTTTTTCCTTAAAATAGTTAATTATCTCAACTTATTAGGATAAAATATTTATTCTACTGCTATTATTTTTTTGTTAAGATTGAACCAAAAATATTTTCCTACTCTAATAAATATTTCTTTCTTTTATTTTGCTATAAAAACAAAAACACCATGACTCCAAATAAAAATTTCTTCTCTTCTGTCCTCTCTGTCGTCTTTGATCTGAAGTCTGATGATGAGAGAATCGAACGAACGGAGACGAAGACTCACCCACTCGTCTTGATCTAAACGAGGCATCTTTTGCCTGGTAAGGAACGGTCTTAGATCGTCCCTTTATTTGTAAGTCCCCTTTCTTCTCTCTCGTCAAATTATTTTTCTCAACTAAATTCATCAATGGATAATTGATTCAGTTTTTAATAGTATTACTATATTTATTTCGCCTCCACTTAATATATTTTATTTTTGTGTTGCTATTTTATTAAGTTGTCACAAGTTTTTTTTTACTTAATCATCAAATTTTCCATTGAGCCTTCTTCAGTGTTGATTACTGCTTTATGGCTGCACTATTTTATTGTAGATATTGATGAGGGCCTGCCATTTCAGTTAGTTCTTCCATCTTCCGCACCATCTTCCCCTCATATGTTTTTTGGATATTATACTGGTTTGCTGGGTGATAAACGGTCTAATAGAAGCTGTTGCGAGCTTGGCTTTGATGGAAATCCATTTCTTGAATGTTTTTGGTTGTCATATTCATAGTTGGTATATTTGTTGGTAGCATGAGCTCCGCTTCATTCATCTCCACGCTTGGTTGTAGAACACATGTATGCTTGGTTGTAGAACACATGTATACTGAAGTAAACTGATTTTGAAGTGAAGTACGGAGTAATATTGAAATAAATGACAGTAGCAAGATTTAACTCGATATACGAGATTTACAGTACACCCATTCTATTTAATTAATTTATACTATTCAAATCAGTATTTTGTAAAATGATAGTGGAAATACTTTACAAAATAATATGGATTAAAATGTATCTAAATAATAACATTGATATGTATTAATTTACTTTAACAAATAAACTTTATTAATAATATTAACTTTTAAATAGTATGGTATATGAATATATGTTTGTATCAATATAGTATTTCACAAGTAATTTTTCTAACATTTTATGATGTAAGAAACTTAGTTACAGATATTAAATTCAAGCATATAGAATTGATTATATATTTATATTGTAGTTTATTATTTATTAATAATTTGATGATTATAGTTTTTTTATATAATTTTTTTAAAGACAATATTACAAAATAGATCAGTGATATTAGTTGGTGCATAATTTTTAAGGTCATGGTAATTACAATGTAGCAGCAATTTGACAGTATTCATATTGGTTGCTTATATTGTCACAATATTATAATACTTCATATATTATTTTGGTACTAAAATTATTATTTAAATATATGACCATAAACAGGTGATAATGGCAAATAACCATTTGATAAATAATCATAAATTTAATATAACATACATAATATAGTATCAAAATTGTCTCATTTAGTATATATTAAAACATTTATCTAACACCTAGGGCTACCTTTCTCGTGTTATTGTTTTCATAGGAATTTATTATCTAGTGGTTTCCTGCTCTTGTTTATACTACTGCTATTCCGAATTCGGCTGCTTACACTCATATTGTTTAACCTAAACCTGACATGAACCACTTGAATATTTGAATCCATAAATCTAACATGAACCACTTGAAATCTTGACTCTTGTGAACATGGCATGTGTGTGTGTGTATATATATATATATATATATATATATATATATATAGGGATGGGGTAGCACGGGGTTATTTACGTGTAACGGGGGTCATACATGATCGCCGTGGTTCCAGGTATTACAGGACAATGCATTACTAACTCATGAATCTCCTGAATCTGTTTCTGTTGTTCCGAAGGGAAACATAACATCTTCGTTATGTGTAAACCCTCACTAGTCAAGTTTATAAACTTAAAGTATGATAGTACAATCTAACATATACACTAGTGTAATTATATAAAGCATTAGTATATTATATTATTTAATTCATGTTGAGAAAGTACTACTGTCAGGAATATTTGTATTGCCCGTTAATACTATTTTTTTTAATTTAATATTTAAACTCAGTTATAAATAATACATTAGATATTATGAACGATATATATATATATATATATATATATATATATATATATTAATGGAGGAAAGAGGCCATAGGAGGGGATTTCCTCCTATGGCGTGGAAAAAATACAACCTCCGCTATATATTCCGACGATCGTCACCCATCATCATCATCGTTATCATCTAAGATGTGCGTACACCAAATTTCATGTGATTCCACAACTTTTTCACCGTTGATTTAGTGGGTTCAAAATTAACGGTTTACCGACAATAGAACTTTTTACATTGCTAAATCAACGGTGAAAAAGTTGTAGAATCACATGAAATTTGATGTACCCACATCTTAGATGATAACGATGAAGATGATGGTGGCCGATCGTCGAAAAAATTGGTCGAGCTTGTATTTTTTCCACGCCAATTTCCTCCTATGGCCTCTTTTCTCCATTATTCTCATATATATATATATGTGTGTGTGTGTGTATATATATATATATATATGTGTATATATATATATATATAGCGGTATTTTAATATCAAGAATATCACGGGGATAGGGTAGCTCGAAGAATGGGGGTATTTATGTGTAACAGCGGATCATACATTGTTTTGCATTACATATAACTCGTGAATCTCGTGTTGTCGTGGTTTCGGGCATAGACGGAAGGCTAACTTACATGGTCGTGTAGCCGTGTTTCGTCAGCATAAAACGAAACACTGATCAAGAGCCCCCCACTATTCCGTCATGTAGCAGTGTTTCGTCAACACAAAACGAAACACTCTGATCAAAAGTTCCCTGTCATGTAGTTGTGATTCCGGTCATTGATGGAAAGCTAACTTACTTTCATTCTGCTGTTGTTCCGTTGGAATTACGGAATATTCTAGTTACATATAAAACTCCCACAAATAGAGTTTATACTTATAATTAATAACACTGAAATATCGAATATTGTGATACTCTAGTTATCTTGCACTGATTAACACATGTTATTTATTTGACATACACACTATCGTTTATTGTTCACAATTATTCTCATGCCTAATGTTATGTATATCATGTTTTGTTTCAAATCATTTTTTTTGTAAAATGGGGATTTATCGAACTTTAGTTCGTTGACGGTATTTCTGTTTTCAGTTTTCTTTTCTAGGAAATGTCGTCAGACGACAGTGGAGCATGTGAAGAAGCTAGGTACGAGGTGGTGTTAACTGAGGATCACTTCGATCATTTCTCCACCCAGGCAGAACTTTAGGTGGTTGTTTCTTTCAAATTTCCGTATGCCTTCTGTTTCGAAAAATCAGTCTGTTATGTTCTAATTTGGACTCTTGTTTGTTGAAGTTGTAATAAGTATTGTTGGATTCATTTTCAATGTTGTAATGTTTTAAATTCTTATATCAATTCTCATGTTTCTGCCTATAGAGACGCTAGGTGTATTCATATCGGGAAGAAACGCTTTTCGGTGTGAATACGTTGCGGGCCTAGTCCGCACCCGCTTTCCGTCTTTTGGGAAGCGGGATGTGACAGATTTTGTGACCAACTTACTTCCCAAGCCGATCATTAGTTATCAATTCAGTATGCACTGTTTGAGGTTTCGTTTTACGACTTCTGATATCTTTATTTATTTTAGTTTGTGGAACACTTATGTCCGTTTGGACTTGATTTGTAATAAATATTGTTGGATATTTTATAAGCTTTAAATTCTTGTGCTATATTTACCTTTACTGTTTATACAGACGCTTAGCGTTTTCATGTCGGGAAGGAGTGCTTTTCACAGGCCTCGTCCGCTTTTGCTCCTCGTTTTTTGGAAAGCGGGACGTGCCAAAGGATTTGAAGGCTTCTCGAGATTGACAATCACATGGCGGAGATATTTGGCCAAAGGGTTTTTCAATGGGGAGTAGCCAGTTGGAAGAGTAGTGCGGTAGCCAGTGCGAACATTTAAAAGAAAGTTCTTTTAAGCAGGATTGGTCATTTCGATGTGTGGAGTTCTGGGGTGAAAGATTAGGGATTTATGAGGTAATATTTGGTTGAGGGGCCTTTGTTGTGGATTTGGGTTTCGGAATTGCTCTTGGATTCGGAGGAGTTTTTGGAATAGTTCTTTTTCTCGGACATGAGTGAAGGAGAAGACATGGCTGTAGGAATTTTATGGTTGGGGTTTTTGGGAGAGAGGAGCATGGAGGAGGAGGGGGGTGGGGGGAGGGGGAGTGTTAGGGTTTTGTATAAAGCAAGTTTATGACGGTTTAGGTTGGTTTTCTTTTTGTGGGGGTGGGGTGGTATGTTAGTCTAAGATGGCCTCTATTTTAAACTGCCTAAAATCTTCATCCCTCATTAAAGGTGTGTCAAACCGTTGTTCTTCTCAACATTTTATTTAAGCTATAGTTTTCTTGAAAATATTGTTTTAGGGGTTGTAAGTAAATTCAAACATTTTATAAACAAAATCACAAATTTGTATCTTTACAATATATATTCATTTAATTCCCACAGGTTGGTGAGCAAAGCTCCCTTTGCGGCAGCAAAGAAACCAGAAGAAAACATGGAAGCGCTGTTGAGGTGAAGCCGCAACCATCAGATGAGAGTTGTACATTGTAGTGCAGCCTAGCGAGCCCTGGATGTTATTAGAAGGATGTAACCACTGAAGTTAATTCGAAAAACTTCACCAGTGACAGCAATTATTATTATCCATCTATACTTGCTTTGTTTTCTGTTTATATGCAAAATTTTACAAAGCTCACAAAGCTCTAGCTACTGATTTCTCTGTGTTGTATGGAAATGACTGGGATTGCATTAGTACTATTTCTCTAATTTCTGTGTTAAGCTTCAAGTATGAACCAGTTCTTATAAACCAAGTACAAGCCATGACTTATTTGTAGGTTTTGGTTGCATCAGATCATGTATTATAATTTGTAATATGATGTTATCATCTTCCTCACTTGGATCAAAAGTCTTTTGCGATGCAGGATGCAGGACGCTGAGAAATATTTTACAAGGTTTCATGATATATCAGTTGCAACAATATCAACTCAATCCTTTTATCAACGTTTCGGTTTCATAAAATCCTAAATGATTAGGTTGCATCCTCCAAATTCCTGTATTTTATGGTTCCTGTATTTTATGGTTGTAGACTATCTGGTTATTTTTGGTTGATAATTCAGCTAAGCGGTGTGTGCTTCCAAATATGTGTGTATTGTTTATTTTTATTTTTATTTCCTTTTTGGTACAAAATTTTGGGAAAATTTGCATGCCGTATCTATATAGTTGACTGCTATATCTAAATAGGTCATAAATATCGTACACAATATATATCACATAATAGCTAGATATGGCAAGCAACTATTCTGTCACCGCAGATTGGGGTTTTTTTGACAACCTAAAAATTATTCAAGGGGGTTTTGACGAGGGGTTTTGGCAGTATACGAACAAACAAATAAATAAATAATGAACGTGCGAAGTTGAGTTAGTAAAAGTGTTATTTCTTATTTAATTATTTCCTATGGACAAGAAATTATTAGATAGTTAGTATACCATATACATATACAGAACAAAACATTACGACCTTAAGAATCACAAGTGGCTTCAACATCACAAAAACACATAGATGAACATACATTGATGGATGTCTGGATCTTCTTCAGATGTTTCCTTCCGTTGATCTGCAGCGAGTGGAGACGAGCGGCTGAAATTGAGTTGGGAGGTTGCCTCCTGGAGCGTGTGGATCTCAATGGGCTTGATGTGGTTGAGGCCGAGCTACCTGCAAAGAAGTCCCTGGATGGTTGCGCCACCGAGGACCCTCCGACGATCAAGTTAGACGGGCTAAATGGGCAGAGTAACAGCCTATTGGGGTAAAATTGGCTTACCTGAATCGTCTGAGAGAGGGGTTTATATAGCGGCAGCCATGGGCAGGCGGGCGCGAGATTCACGTCGGCCGTTACGCCCCTGGCGTTACGCCCGTGTGAAAGGCGGGATACCCCATTAATGACGAGATATGCTCGTTAATGGGGGAACGCGATGGCGTGGAACGCGGGATCATGGGCGGCGGATATTTCGCGTCTGGCGAGATTCGCGTAGCCGTGGCGGAGACGCCTGTGATCAGTGTTGTGGGTCGGTCGATGAGACCGAGGAAGATAGGCTCGGCGGGAGGCTCGGGAACGAGCGGGAGGCCGAGCGAGCTTGGTTCTATGATAGCTCAGAGGCGAGCTAGGGGGCTGAGGGAACTCAGCGTGTGGGAAGGCTCGGAGGCGAGCCGACGGTTGTTTGTAAGGCGAGCATGGGAGTGGTCTGGAAGGCCACCGAAGGTCGAGAATATCCTTGGGTCGAGCGTCCGGGGCATGCTTCTAATGTACCGTTCTTGATCCTTTCTCGCAGGCTTCGGGACACTTCACTTGTCACGTGTCATGATCTGGGGAAATCCCGATATCGAGTATCATCATTAGCCCCCCACTCTCGTCCCGACCCATTAATGGGTCGGGTCGAGAGTGGTCTGACCGATCACCCGGGGTGAGCCCCTGTTTGAAGATATCGTCGGTGCGTATTCCCGGGCAATTGATTGTATTTTCTTTATGACGTCAGCGAATCAGGGGAGAGATCTTGCATTAAAGAGGATGCGCCGATTCGGGCGTACGTTCATTAGAGCGCCAGGTCATGTGTCAGGCTGGTTGGCTGACGTGACGGGCCGCTGGTGTTCTCGGGCCCAATAGGACGCGCTCAATGCACGTGTGATAGGTGGAGCGTCGACGGCCGTTGAATGCGAAGTGCCATTTTGGTGGGAGACGATCGGCGCCGCTGGATGTGTTTGCCGATTGCTATAAATAGAGGTGGGATTCCCCCGAGGGCCCTTCTTCACTATAATTTCCTATTCTCTTTGTGTGTTAGCTCGGCGCTCCTCCCTCTAGGTCGGATTTCCTGCGTTCTTCTCTCGGACGTCCCCTTCCTCTGCTCAGGTTAGATGTCTTCCTCTGAGGAGTTTGTCGAGGTAGTTCGGGTAGAGTCTAAGGAGTCTTCTGCAGCTTCCTCCTCTTCGTCCGGGTCGGAATCTTTTAGTTATGTGTATGCCCTAGAGGCTATTATTGTACATATGATTTATATTATAGTGGATGCTTGGACATATGTAGAGAGGACTTTCTTACTCGACATGATAGGTTGCTTTTTGTCTTAACATGTAGACTTGTATTGTGATACCGTCTTGCTCTCACATGTTGATAAAGCTCTTAGGATGTGTACTTGACTACCAGGACTATGATGGAGATCATACTAGTGGGGCCAGGGTAGTCCACGAGTACATCCTTTAATTATTGCTAGTAGAGGGTGCATCGAGATAGGGCATCGATATTCCAGAATAGACTAGCGTATATGCTTCTTGACCCATATGATGGGCGATGGATGATCCTACATCCATTGGTGTTTGACATAAAATATGGTATACGGGTGCTCAGTGGAGACTGGGTACACTGAACGGACTCGCCGAGAACTCTTAGTTGGTATTATACCTATCGTGAGATAGCAGTTCTCTGGTGACACTGGTACAGGTTAGTCTGTAGACCCGAGATCGTCATAGAGTTTTGTGTGATTTCCACCGTGATTTGATTTCCACCTTACCACGTTTAAGAGAACGTGCAAAACGTTGCCTTTTGGGTGCAGTCCTGAATCACATGGAGGCAATGAGCGATAGGAGGGGATTCGTCTCTCCCGGTATTGGGGGTTGATGTTGCGCTGTGCTCGATTGGCTATAACAGGAAGTCCCTGGCCAGGGCTGATATGGAGATCTACTGGTAAGTGTTATCAGTAGTTTCTCGACCCGTTATGAGCCTCACATCGGCACGACTTATCAGTTACTGGGGTCTGACGTTTACCCCCTAGATTAGATATGCGACATATCAGACGAAGAGACCGGACTGTATGGTAGTGTTACTGACAGGCTTTACAGGAGAATGAGCAGGCTTGCTTGTTGATCTTCTGATCACTTAATACCTGGATAGCCGTTACGTCCAGCTAGTACCGCTGACGGCTTGTGGGTGCTTGATATGATCATCATCTACTGCCGGCGTATTGATGAGTCTTTAGAGTCCTACACAGAGGTTTTCTGGCTCAGGCGAAACGAAGTAGGAGCACATATGTGATATGTGCGGGACCGAGATTAATACGAGTATGTAATACCGTATTCTATTCTCGCGATGATTGTATCAGTCGGTTATATGTGATATAACCGAGTTATTGAATCAAGTGTTGATTCGATAAGTTGATACATATGATATTAGTAGGTTATATGTGATATAGCCGGATTATTAAATCAAGTGTTAATTTGATAATTTAATGTATAATTGTATATTTGATATACTGGTTTACATTAACTAAAATTAGCTCACTTAAGAATTTTCTTTTCTTCATTTACATTATATATATATAATGTATTTTGATAAATGTATCATGCTTGATGATACATGGAACTTGGGTGTAGAGACTCACATCTAAACTAAGATAATGTGAGGTTTTAATTATTTGGAGAAAAACAAAAATAGATGGAAATTGGCATGGTTATGAAGCTTGTGGAAATCTTGACCTAATCTCCACTAAGTTTTGTTTTACTCTAGATATTATTTAACCTAACCATTACCTTGGGTTTAGTTAAGTCTCTACAAGAGTTTATATTAGATATTTTCTCACCCATGGTTCACAATGATGCTTCATCTTCTTCATCTTTTTTATTTACTTGAGTTTTCTTGAGGTGAAAAAGAAAGTGAGGAAAAATATTCTAAAGTGAGCTAAATTCCTACTTCATCAATCTATACCATATTAACCATATAGTGTAGGTTGTTTGCTTCACTAAATCATCCATTAATGAAGAGGTAGCTTGAGTTAGAGTCTCCTCAAAGTAGATCATCTTCGACCTCGAAGATCATTGAGCAAGCTCGTTCATTTTTACTAGTGGAGCCTACGGAGAGTCCGGATCACCACTACTTAGAGCGAAGGGACTTCTACACGGAGCATTTGAAGTGATAGACCGGTCTACAAAGGTTGTATTCCATATTCACTTAGATATAAAGATGTTTACATATTGTATTGTCTAATTCTCAAGTTAAGATTCTAAGATTAGGGTTATGTAGTATGGCAATTTTTTTGAAAATGGCATGGACGATACCTCCCGAAACCTTGCCGTCGTGCTAGGTAACCCTACAGTGGTATCAGAACCAAACTAGAGAATTAGACGATATTTATAGAATTACGAAACCGAAACAACTCCGAAACACCCGAAATAAAAACCTAGCTTCTATCAAATTTTTTAAGTTGTCGAAATTTTTTTTAAGCAACTGCAGAATGTTATATGAGATGTAACATGAACACTGGACAAAAACGAACACAGTTGGCCGTATTTGACCCGACGACATTCACATAATTTCCGAGCTGGCCAGCCCCGATGAAGCTTTTGGGGTTTGTTTTTGTTCTGTGTTCTGGTCTCTGGGTTTTGGTGTTTCAGGTGTTACTTGTTTTTTCTAAAATTGCATGGTACGTTAATTTTCTATAAACGCAATTTAGAGTGTTTCGTAGTCGTAATTCTAACATCGTTTCGGGTTTTTTAGATGGCGTTGAAAAGTTCGAAAGAATATCAAATACCCAATTTTCTCTCTCGCTGGAAATTTTCCAAGAGTTGAATTTTTCCAAGTTAAAGAACATTCAAAAATCATGTAAGCAATGCAATGGACCCTCTAGAAGAACGGAACCCTAATTCGATTCTATGACTGGAAGAACCGCCGCTAAACCCTAGGGTTTGCGGTAGTTCCGCGGTGCCATAGATGAGGCAAGGGTTGGCCCTTCTATGGCACCGCGGAACTATGGATGTATTGACCATTCAAAAATCATGTAAGCATACGCTAAGTGTTTTTCTTCTCTCTCTCTCCAGGTGGCGACCATGTCAGGCCTTAATCAAGATAATAATATGGATGTATTGACCAAACCCGCTTGTTATAGTGAGCAGGGGAACGTTGGTTCCGTTCTTTCTTATAATTGTTATAAGACTGAGCAGGAAATAGGGGACTATCCGGATTCCCACGCCGCCCAAACGAAGAATAAGCATGTTGATGCATCTTCTTCGGGTGTGTTAGTTACCGAGAACTGTTTCTTAGTGCACTCTGTGTTTTGGGTATTAGATACCGGATCGGGATCCCACATATGTAATATGTTACTTGGGTTAAGGTAAGGTAGAGAACTGGGAATATGTGATCATTCCGTAAGAGTAGGGAATGGTGCAAATGTTGCAGCCAAAGCAATTGGCGAATATCACCTTGTATTACCAAATGGTAATACATTGATTCCGAACAAATGCTATTACATACCGAACCTGATATGCAATCTTATATCGGTTTCTTTATTAAGTGAAGAAGGATATAATTTTGTAGTACATGATAATGTTATGAACATTTTTCTGAATCAAAAGTTGATTGGATCAGGCTCGTTAAATAATGGCATATACGTTCTAAATTAAACCACGGTTCTTAACGTACAAAACACACACAAGAGGAAGAGTTCAGAAATGAACGAATCCTTCTTGTGGGATTATAGACTAGGTCATATCAATGCGACACGACTAGCTAAGTTATATAAGGATGGTTATTTGAGTCCGTTCCAATTATCATCTTATGAAACTTGCCAGTCATGTCTCAAAGGCAAGATGACCAAAACTCCATTTACAGGACACGGAGAAAGAGTTAAGGAACTCTTGGGACTGATACATAGTGATGTATGCGGTCCCATGTCTACACATGCCAGGAATGGTTCCTCGTACTTCATTACATTCATTGATGATCTCTCAAGATACGGACATGTGTTCCTGTTGAAACATAAGTCTGAAGCTTTTGAGAAATTCAAATAATATAAGCATGAAGTTGAGAACCAGACAAGTAAAAGTATTAAAATCCTTCGATCTGATCGGGGAGGAGAATACTTGAGCAATGAGTTCCTGGACTATTTAAAAGAGAATGGGATTCTCTCTCAGCTTACTCTTCCGTATACACCACATCACAACGGTGTATCGGAGCGGAGGAATCGCACCCTATTAGATATGGTGCGCTCTATGATGAGCACTATTGAGTTACCTATTTTCTTTTGGGGATATGCACTGGCGACAGCTGCAGACCTATTGAATATGGTTCCCACCAAATCTGTGCCAACCACTCCATATGAGATATAGAAAGGAAAGAGACCATATCTTAATTATGTTAAGATATGGGGTTGTCCGGCATATGTGAAAACACAAAATCTGGACAAGCTCGAGGCAAGGTCTTTTCTGTGTAAGTTTATTGGATATCCCAAACATTCACGAGGGTATATCTTCTACCACACCGAGGAACAAAAAGTGTTTGTTTCTCGACATGCCATCTTTTTAGAAAAGGAATTTCTTGAAAAAGAAATTAGTGGCAAGGAGGTAGAACTGGAAGAGGTTCCAGCTATACAAACTACGACAGAAGATTTGGTAGAACCAGAGGATTCGATAGTTCCCAATGAACTTCAGCCTCTCCGCCGATCTAGTAGGGTTCCTCATCCACCTGAGAGATACTACAGTTTTCTTATTGATGGTGGGAGCGGGGATTGCATTATAGAAGATGATGACCCAACTAGCTTTGAGCAGGCCATCATGAGTGGGGACTCTGTGAAATGGCTGGATGCAATGCGATCTGAGATGGAATCCATGTACACCAACAAAATATGGACTTTGGAAGTTGCTCCCAAAGGGGTAAAACCTATTGGGAGCAAATGGATCTTTAAGAAGAAATTTGGTGTAGATGGAAAAGTTGAGACTTTCAAAGCTAGACTTGTTGTAAAAGGTTTTCGTCATCGACCATGTGTGGATTATGATGAAACCTTTTCTCCAGTGGCTATGCTTAAGTCCATCCGGATCCTACTTGCCATCGCTGCATACCATGACTACGAAATATGGCAAATGGATGTTAAGACCGCCTTTCTAAATGGTGATTTAGAAGAGAGCATGTACATGATTCAGCCAGAGGGCTTCATGGACTGTGGGAATAGCGGGAAGGTGTGCAAGCTGTTTAAATCCATCTACGGGTTGAAGCATGTATCGCGGAGTTGGAACATCTGTTTTGATGTCATAGTCAAAGAGTTTGACTTCGTCAAAAACGTAGATGAACCTTATATATACAAGAAGGTGGCAGAGAGTAAGGTTGTCTTCCTCGTATTGTACGTGGATGACATACTCTTGATAGGAATAATGTTCCTATGCTGAAATTGTTCATACCATAATTTTGCATTCTTATATTCCCCATTCTTATTCTTTTTACAAATAAACAAGTGCTTTTGACCCATGTCTGCTACATAGTTGCAGGTTACAAGTTCTCGGAACAAAAACAGTGAAAAAGTTGAAAAGACGATACAAAAGTGAGACTACAACCAACAAATGGAAAGATCTTGATCATGCCTACAGTTTGAAGACTAAACGAAGATCAATGGACAATTTCACAAAGAACAAAGGCAGCGCAAAGTTCAAGACTTCAATACGAAGCAAGCGGTAAAGTCCACGAAATTATTTACAGTGGAAATCTGGAAGAAAACTATAAGACAATCTGAGAAACTAAGTGAATAAACAAGGAGCCAAAAGCAACAGAAAGAACCCCTAAAATTTGCAGCCCACAAGCCCACTACTTGGCCACGGATCCGCGGCCAGAACTCGGTCAAGCTCTTCTTATTACAAAGATTCTCAATGAAAGATCTAGGTGATGCCTCCTACATCTTGGGAATTAAGATCTATAGAGATAGATCTAAATGGGTACTGGGATTGTCCCAATCCAGGTACATTGACACCATACTAAAGAGGTTTAGTATGAAAGATTCCAAGCGTGGGAATTTACCCACGATCTCAGGACTCACTCTCCCCAAAGAGATGTCTCCCAAAACTGATTTGGAGAGAGTTCGATGTAAGGGATACCCTATGCTTAGGCAGTAGGCTCTATCATGTACGCGATGTTATGTACCAGACCCGATGCAGCATACTCACTAAGTGTAGTGAGTAGGTATCAAGCAGATCCTGGAGAGAATCACTGGACAGCTGTAAAAAACATTCTCAAGTACTTGAGAAGGACTAAAGAGATGTTCTTGATGTATGGTAACGGTGAACTCTAAATGGAGTCTTTTACCGATTCGAGCTTCCAGAGTGATAAGAACGACTCTAATTCGGTCTCGGGATTTGTCTTTACCCTCAATGGAGGGGCGATTTGTTGGAAGAGTTCCAAGCAAGAAACCGTGGCAGACTTGACGATGGAGGCTGAATACATCGCTGCCAACGATGCTGCCAAATAGGCTGTCTGGATGAAGAAGTTCATAAACAAACTTGGTGTGGTTCCGTCCATCGAGCATCCAATACCTTTGTATTATGATAACAATGGAGCAGTGGCTTTGGCCAAGGAACACAGGTCCCATCAGCAATCCAAACATATTCTGAGGCGGTGTCACCTGATCCGGGAGAGAGTTGATCGCCGGGAGATCGAGGTTAGGAGAGCTGACACGAAGAACAACACGGAGGATCCACTCACGAAGGCCATACCACAAATACAATTTGAGAAACTCTTCGGGATGTTGGGTATGAGATACTCTAACAACTGGCCTTAGTGCAAGTGGGAGATTGTTAGTTCTGTGTATGCCCTAGATGCCATTATTGTACATATGATGTATATTATAGTGGATGCTTGGAAATATAGAGAGAGGAATTTCTTGCTCGATATGATAGTATGCTATCTGGTTGCTCTTTGTCTTAACATGTAGACTTGTATTGTGATACTGTCTTGCTCTCACATGTTGATAAAGCCCTTAGGATGTGTATTTGACTACCAGGACTATGATGGAGATCATACTAGTGGGGCCAGGGTAGTCCACAAGTACATCCTTTAATTGTTCCTAGTCGAGGGTGTATCGAGACAGGGCATCGATATTCCATAGTAGACTAGCGTATACGCTTCTTGACCCATATAATGGATGATCCCACATCCATTGGTGTTGGCATCAAAGATGGTTGTTCATATCAGATTTTTGCATTTTTATATCGTCCATTCTTAATCACATTGCATATAATTAGGTACTTTTGATCTATGTCTGCTAAATAGTTGCAGGTTACAGGTTCTCAACTCCTTACAGTGAAATTCATGAAAAGCCGCAACAAATGCAGGACTACGGCCAACAACAGATAAATACGGGTTTCCGCGTACTATCCGTATGATGCCGCCTACTAGTTCAAGAGACAAAATGGAAAATCGTTGGTCACTTCAATGCATAAAGCACAAGGGCAGCACAAGATCCAAGACTTCAACGCGGAGCTCAAGGCAAAAGTCCACATCATTTTTGCACTGTTGAAAATCTGGAAGGAAGTTGAAGAGACTCTGAGAAACCAAGTGGATAAATCAGAAGATAAAAACAACTTGGAGAAGCCCTGAAAATATGGCCCCACAAATCCACCAATAGGCACTTCTGCCGCGGTTCCGCGGCCGCATATGCACATTGTCGGTGGCAGTGTCGGTGCGTTGACTCGGCTCTTTTGGGGTAATTTTGTAAATTCGTGATTGGATCAGAATGTAAACCTAGAGTTTTCCTATCTATAAATAGGAGAGCTCAAAGCCAAATTAGGTGTGCCTCTTTTTATTAGATCTAGGATTTAAATTCTGTAATTCTTTTTCTTTCTCTATGAAAATTTGTAGTGAGTTTTGAGTGGTTATCAATAAAAATATAAAAAGAGAGTTCTTTTATTCTTGCATGTTTATTTCCTTCTGCAATTTTTACTTGTTAATTTAGTCGTAGTAATTTATTGTTGTTTTTCCGTATCTTGTTTTTTTTCTTTTATTTTTCTTTATCATTAAACAACGATGATGCTTGAGTAAGATCCTTGCTTAGGTGAGGTCTCAAATAGCTAGTTGTAAATTCCTCATAACCTAAATTCTTTCTACCTTCCCTCTTGTTTTATTTTTATCTTTTTAATGGGTGAGTAATTTCTCACTTCTTAGGGCAGGAGAAGGAAGGTTTGAGAGAAGGAAATCTCTCTCACTCCTTTCTTTGTCCAACACCTTAATTCGGACTCCTTTTAATTGAACCACAATTCGCTCACTACGGCACCCTATCCTACATGATAGCGGTGATTCCTTAGTTAGACCGGTTGTGGTTGAATTAATTGGAGGTTAGGGCTAAGAGACAAGAACGGAAGGACAAAGACCAAAAGGAAGAAACTAAGCATGGAAAGCCTAGCTTATATTTGCAAGTTCCTTCCTAGTCGTGCTAATCCCCGTTGTTGCCGATTACCTTAATATCGATATTAAAAAGGGCATTGAAAGTGGTGAGATATTCCTAACTCGAACTAACCTAATCCTAACCATAGCAAGTCCTTTATCATCTTTTATCTCGTTAGTAGATCTGAACACAAAACCCAAAATATTTGGATTTAACTCGTTAAAATATAAAGAAAAAGATTCCATCTTCCTGTGGATCGACCATTACTCAACCGGCTAGCTACCAAGCGACACCGTCTTGATTGCGGTAATTAAAAATTTAAGCATGCATAGAAAATAGTGAACAATCAAATGGCGCCGTTGCCGGGGAGACGGTAGTTTATTTCTTTGTGTAGTTTCAGGTTAATTAAAAAAAATATAAAAATTATAAAAATTGAAATATATATATATATATATATATATATATATATATAAACAAAATCATCTTGATATCTTTGATTATTTTTTGTGCAATTGTACAGTTATGGAGTAAATTCAGTGAACAAATCAATATTCAGGGGATCTAGACAGAAAGAGAAAAACAAACTCAGCACAGGGAACAACTTTGAAGCAGTCAAACGTCTGAACAGTCGCGGAACCGCGGCAGAATCGACAGTTGACCGCGGAACTGTGGTCAATGAGTGACATCAGCAACTAAAAACTCTCTGTGAGTATCTCTTTTCTCCTCTCCTCTGAACTCCACTGAAATTTTTTTCTGCAGCATTCTTTGCGCAAATTCTCTTCACCTCCAATAAACTGATTTTTGTGCAGGATTCTTTGCACCGCAGCCAAAATAAAATTTTTGAAAGTGTTTTAGATTTGTGGTTGTTCCTGCTTTGCATAATTAATACGGAATTTAAGAGGCTATAACACCAACTCAGATTGGGTGGGGATTTCATCATCCTTCCTAAGACCCCCAAAATCACTAAAATCATACGCATCACTCTTAAGCTTAATTAAAAAATATTTAGACTCAGCCAACTAAGGACTGTCGTGCTCATTAGGACAGAGGAAGGTTGTGGGCATTCAATCGTTTATCTAAATTTGACTTTGTGATGCCTAGGCTAGACAAGTGAGAAAGATAATTTTAAAAGGCCCGTCTCACGGTGATTCGTTAGCGGAACCCTTCTTTCTTCATTTGTGCTTACCTGGCCACAATTGGCAGTGAAGAGACGATTTGAGGGTTATCTCACAACTTGTCACTTTGGAACAGTTAGGAGAAGTCTAGTGGACTTAGAAGACCGTAGCTCTAGGTTTGATTGTGCATATTTTAACTATGATTGTTTGAAGTAAGTTCGTACGCATTCTTACAAAACTCTTTCTAAAAAAAAACAAAACAAAAACTTTTATAAAAACTTGCCCTTTGACGCCAGAATCCTATTTTACTCACCTTTCATCCGTATTTTCTTCATTGACGTTTTCTTACCCTCATATTCTACGCTTTGACTACACTAAACTCGTTTAGTGTATGTCCGGTTGGACTCGGGACACTAGCGCCCGCCTAGTCCATGTTTCGTTAGTCGCTACCGACTACGCGATCGACTTCGACGTCGAAACTCCCTCCACACATCTTTTACCTTTACCTTTGCCGGCCAACTCCGACGTTGACCGGAATTCTGTTCATATATTTTCACCTTCACCATCGTCATCAACAAATTCTTCTTCTGAAATGTCAGGATTTCCTCCTAATATCCCTTTACCTCCCCTGGGACTGATTCCACCTCATCTGGGTGCGAATAACCCGCAACCACCTCCTGTCGAAGCGCCACAGCGAATCGCGCTCCAAGATCGTTTCTATCCCACCCGCTTCGCACTTCCTACCTGTCTTTCACTTCCGCCGGCCAATGCGGATAATTTCGAAATTAAGCCCCACTTCATCAACATGTTGCCTAAATTTCACGGGCTGGAATCCGAAGATGCATACATCTTCATTAACAAGTTCCAGAACGTCTGTGCAATGATGAAGACAACCCAACTGTCCGACGATGCTATACGGCTACGAGTCATTCCTTTCACTTTGTGTGACCTAGCTGAGAAGTGGCTGTATAGTACCGCATCGCATTCCATAAACAGTTGGGATGAGTTCGTAAAAGCATTTCTTAAAAAGTTCTACACAAATCACAAGACCGCGAGAATGCGAAATGAAATTAACCAATTTTCCCAACTTCCTGCCGAACCTTTTTGGAACTGCTTTGACCGATACAAACACCTTCTTGTTCAGTGCCCTCATCATGGTATTGAGAGATGTCAATTTTTCCAGACCTTATATGAAGGACTGAACCCAGCAACTAAGCAGTTGCTGGAAACCATTTGTCAAGGCCACTTCCTATCCAAGTCTGACGAGGAAGCTTGGCAATTTTTCGACGATCTCGCGGAGCGAACGCTTCAGTGGGAAAGCACCAGACCGAACACTTCATCTACTACTTCCTCCGGTCCCTCTAGGGCAGGCGTTCATCAACTTGACCTCTCGATTGCAATGAAGGCCGAAATGGCTGCGATCATACGAAAACTAGAAGTAATTGAGAGCAAATTCTCATCGCCTTCTCCTGCCCCTGCTCTTCCCCCTCGTACCATCTGCGTTTGTTGTTCTGATCCATCCCATCTGACTGAAGAATGTCCTTATAACCCACCTGCTCAAGGAAAGGATCAGGTCAATGCTGCATTTCAGCAAAGACAAAGAAATGATCCATACTCTTCCACTTACAATCCTGGTTGGAGGAACCATCCTAATTTCGCATTGAATCAAAATCAGCAACAATTCCAAGGCCACAACAACTTCCAAAGGCCTCCTCCTCCTCAACAACAAGCTCAAAATCAATATTAGCAACCTTTCCAACCCCAACCTTTTCAAAATCCGACGAACAATTTTGCACCCAACAATTCTTTTCCTCAAAACAATTTTGTTTTGTCAAACAATGATAAGGTTTCCTCGCTAGAACGAAGTCTGGAGGCATTTGTAAAGCAATCAACACAATCAAACGCCAACATCCAGTCTTCCATTCAGTCTTTGGTGCAACACACTGCTGTGCAAGGGTAAAGCATCAAAACCATTGAAACCCAGATTGCACAATTAAATGCAGCTTTAAGCGAGCGAGAGAAGGGGAAGCTTCCATCTCAACCACTCCTAAATCCTGGTCACTCATATAATGCACATGTTGCTCTTGAACAATAAAACCATAATGTGAGTGCCATGACTACGTTGAGATTTGGAAGGATGCTGCACAACAACGTTGGCACAGATGATGACACCCCGGCCGCTTCTTCTTCTTCTTCATCTTCTGAGCATGTTCTCCATTCTTCAAAAGGCTCTTCTTCTTCTGCTGCTCCGAACGGACCCACATCTCATTCCACAAAAACACCAGCATTGGGATCCATTCCAACTCCACAATCTCTTCCACAAGCATTGGACTCAACCAATTTCTAAAACATTCTATTTCCAAACCGGTTGAGGTCTAATAAACAAAATCCACAAATGGAAAAGATTGTGGATTTGTTTAAACATGTTTATATTAACATTCCCCTCTTGGATGCAATCCAACAAGTCCCTTCCTACGCAAAAATCTTGAAGGACTTGTGCACTAAGAAGAGGAAATTTCAGGTACCTAAGAAGGTTTTCTTAGCTAATGCCGTGAGTGATGCTCTTACGCAAGCTTTACCTCAAAAACAAAAGGACCCTGACTGTCTTACGATTTTAATAACTATTGGGGATAAGAACATCAACCGCGCACTTTTGGATCTTGGTGCCAGTGTTAACCTGCTTCCGTATTCGGTATATGAACAACTAGGTATAGGAGAGCTGAAACCCACACACTGTACTCTCCAAATGGCCGACCGATCTATCACCCATCTTAGGGGTGAGCTAGAGGATGTGTTAATAAAGGCAGGGGACTTCATATTCCCCGTTGATTTCATTGTCTTAGACACACAACCTATAGCTAACCCCCGGAATCAAATTCCGGTGGTACTCGGTTGACCATTCCTTTCAACCTCGAATGCTGTATCAATTGTCGAAATGGTTCGATGAACCTATCTTTTGGAAACATGACAATTGAACTCAACATTTTTAGGTTGGGGAATCAGCCCTCCGAACCTAATGCTCATATACTAGACGTTTGTTCGATCCAGGAGATCGTCCCTGAGGACTGTGAGTTCGAAATTTTTTTGTTCGATCACAGCAATCTTGATGCCACTAGTGCGTTCCTTTTTGAATCTGATACTGCTACCGACAGTGATTATGAGTGTTTCACTTTCTTGAATGATCTTGACTTGTCGCCACCCGAGCTTGAATCATTTGAATTTTCGGATGAGTTAGCTGAACCATCCGACTCAGTCGCGTACACTCGTTTTGAGCCTTTGTTAGAATCTTTCGAGTTCGAGACATTTTCGCTGATTTTGCCTTCAATCGTTTCACCTCCAACGCTCAAACTCATGCCGTTGCCTTCTCACCTCAAGTATGCTTACTTAGGTGAGAACGAGACCCTACCTATCATCATCTCGGCTTCTCTAGCTTCAGAGCAAGAGAAAGCCCTTCTGACGGTCTTGTAGAGCAATCAGCAAGCTTTTGGCTGGACTATGGCGGACATCAAGGGGATTAGTCCCTTGATCGTTGAACATCACATTCATATGATGGATGATGCCAAACTAGCTAGGGATCCACAAAGGCGACTCAATCCAGTCATGAAGGAGGCTGTGAAAAAAGAGATCGTAAAATATCTTGATAGTGGTATCATTTACCATATCTCTGATAGTCAGTGGGTCAGTCCGATACATGTTGTCCCCAAGAAGTCAGGAATAACGGTCATCACCAATCAGGCAAATGAGTTAATCCCTACTCGCACCCAAACTGGGTGGCGAGTGTGCATTGATTACAGAAAACTCAATGCCGCGACGTGGAAAGACCACTTTCCGCTACCTTTTATTGACCAAATGCTTGAACGATTGGCTGGACATGACTACTACTGCTTTCTGGATGGCTACTCCGGCTATAACCAGATTCCCATCGCCGAATAAGATAGGGACAAAACCACGTTCACCTGTCCTTTCGGCACGTTTGCTTATCGTCGTATGCCCTTTGGGTTATGTAATGCACCTGCTACCTTCCAGCGGTGTATGATGGGGATTTTCTCAGACATGGTGAAAAAATTCTTGGAGATATTCATGGATGATTTCTCCATTTTCGGCAATTCCTTTGATGAATGTTTACAACATCTCGACGCTGTCCTTACCCGATGTAAGGATAAAAACCTCACTTTGAACTGGGAGAAGTGCCACTTCATGGTACGCGGAGGTATTGTCTTAGGACATATTATCTCGCAAAATGGCATTGAGGTGGATAAAGCTAAGATTGAGGTCATTTCCAATCTTCCTCCTCCCAGATGCGTCCGAGACATCCGAGCTTTCCTTGGCCACGCCGGATCTATAGACGGTTTATTAAGGATTTTAGCAAAATTGCTAGACCCTTGACTCTTCTGTTGGCCAAGGACACCTTTGACTGCATTTGAATCACTTAAAAGCCCACTCACTTCTGCTCCCGTACTTTCTTCTCCTGACTGGACGTATCCATTTGAGATTATGTGCGATGCATCCGACTTCGCTATTGGTGCTGTCCTAGGGCAGCACATCGACAAGATGCCGCACGCAATCTATTATGCTAGCCGAACCCTGAACGATGCCCAGCTAAATTACACAACAACCGAGAAGGAATTCTTCGCTGTTGTGTTTGCATTAGAAAAATTCAGGCCCTACTTAATCGGCACTCCAGTCATTGTTTACACAGACCATTCTGCTCTACGCCATCTTTTTATAAAGAAGGACACAAAATCTCGGCTGATACATTAGATCCTCTTACTCCAAGAGTTTGATCTTGTCATCAAAGACAAAAGAGGATGTGAAAACATGGTGGCCGACCATTTTTCACGACTTCCTTCTTCGCCGACGCTTTCACTTCCAATAAACGACATTTTTCTGGATGAACAGCTCTTGACAGTATCATGCGAACCCTGGTTCGCAGATATTGTGAACTACGTAGCAACAGGATTACTACCAAACGAATGGTCAAGTCAGGACAGACTTCGATTCTTATCCCAAGTAAAGCACTTTTACTGGGACGAACCATATTTGTTCAAATACTGTCCCGACCAGATTATTCGTCGGTGTGTGCCTAATAATGAATTCAAGAGTGTGCTGTCATTTTGCCACGATCAAGCGTGTGGCGGGCATTTTGGCCCAAGAAAGATAGCCGAGAAGATCTTGCAGTGTGGCTTTTACTGGCCACAACTCTTCAAAGACGCTAATGATTACTTCAAGACTTGCTCCCGGTGCCAAAACTTAGGCCGGATATCCAGGAGAAATGAGATGCCGCTCCAACCAATCTTGGTTGTCGAGATTTTCGATGTTTGGGGGATTGATTTTATGGGGCCGTTTCCCATAAAGAGATAGAGACATCTAAATGGGTCGAGGCCGTGCGCAGCCGGACTAACGACAACAAGGATGTCATTAGATTCCTTAAGGAAAACATCTTTTCCCGGTTTGGACCCCCCCGTGCAATCATTAGTGACAATGGAACACATTTCTGTAATAGGACTTTCGAAGCCTTAATGCAGAAATACTCCATTAATCATAAGCTATCGACACCCTACCACCCTCAAACATGTGGGCAAGCCAAAGTGTCTAATCATCAAATCAAATAGATTTTGGAGAAAACGGTTTCTAAGAACCGTAAGGATTGGTCTTTAAAACTCACTGATGCCCTTTGGGCATTTCGAACTGCATATAAGACTGATCTTGGCATGTCTCCTTATCGGCTTGTTTATGGAAAGGCTTGCCACCTTCCAGTGGAAATCGAGCATAGAGCATTTTAGGCGATCAAGGAATTGAATTTATCTCTTGATAATGCGGGCAGCCATCGGAAGCTGCAAATCAATGAACTAAACGAGCTTCAGGATGAAGCTTACAAGAACGTGGTTATCGTTAAGAACCGAACGAAAGTGTTTCACGATAAACACCTTATGCGCAAAACTTTCACACCTGGTCAACAGGTACTTATCTATGACACCTGGTTACATTTCCATTCCGGTAAGCTCAGATCTCGATGGAAAAGACCATTCTTTGTGCGGACTGTATATCCGCATGGTGCGGTGGATTTGGAAAATCCATAGGATGGTTCACTATTGAAAGTGAACGGACACAGGTTAAAACCGTTCCTTGATTAGTCTCAAAAACTATCTATTAACCGCAATCAAGAACGGCGTCGCTTTGCAGCTAGCCGGTGAGTATGGGTCGGTCCATAGGGATATTGTGAATTTCCTAATCGCTCTTACGAGTTAATTCCAAACGGTGTGAATGGATTAATTAAATCTAAAAACTAAATTAATCTAGGGCAATTGAATTAAAGATCTAACTATCTAACTAGGGTAAGGAATTAAATTTAATTTAGGGCAGAGAATGAAAAATTACCTAGGGCAGAAAATAAAGAACTTACAAAAAATGATGCTCTCCAAAAGAATGCTGAAATTTATTAATGAAGGGAGGCATAGGCTTTACAATGATTTAGAGTTCCTATTTATAGAGGATAGGAAACCCTAGGTTACAATTGATTCGCACGTCTACATTTACCAAAATATCCTTAGGAAGACCTAGTCAAAGTAGACTCCAAGCTTTGGTAAAATTTTATGTCTCTATCTCTTTAAAAGGAAGTATTAGGCCTTGAAATTTCCTTTGTTGGCTCTTCTGTCTTTGGGCTTCCTTATTATTTGGTTCTTTTATTAAAATAGCTTCTATGTTTCTTCCAGATCTCCAGTGAATAATTACGGTGGACTTTTAACCGTTCGCTTTGTAATCTTGGACCTTGCATTGCCTTGTACTTTGTGAATTTTATCTTTGATGTAGGCTTGATCAAGAGTCTTCTGTTTGTTGGTCAAAGTCCACTTTTGCATCGTCTTTTCATCATTTTCACTGTTTTCTGTCCAAGAACCTGTAACCTGTAATATGTAGCAGACATGCGTCAAAAGCACCTGTTTATTTATAAAACGAATAAGAATGGGGAATATAATAATACAATATTATGGTGTGAACAAATATCCCCAAATTTATCTTTTGCTCGTCCTCGAGCAAACTTATTTTTTATTCTCTACAAAAACCTAACCGCACTTTCGCAGGGAAACGCGATTGCACTGAGCTCGTGCAACAAGCCGTTAAACCTCTAGCTATCCCTAGTAGGAGGAGTGTTGTCTCCTGAGGGTTTTCAGCGGATACTACCTACAAAATCCTATCAATTTGGTTTTTCGACTTTAATTCTCCAATTAGGTTTTCTAACAAGGAATTCTATTATCGTCGACTCGTAAATTATCCACCCATATTCTTCACACTTCCTCATCATCTAACTTAAGATTATACATGTTCTGCAGACCTACTTAGCTTTCGGCATCTCTTAAGTTTTCCTTCTAGTGTTCCTTCTCCACTTAGGAATTTCTATCAACTCTACTAAATATACAAGTTCTATTCTTTACTCCTTTCTCTCATCTAAACTCCAATCACATATTCTCACATGTGTGTATAAATCACCCATACACTTGGAAATTCAAATCAAGCAATCATACCCTTATCCGTTGTCCAAAGTACTTATTAGTAGGTGAAATTTTAATTGAATTTTGCTTACACATCCTTTATGCGACCGTTAATACTTCTTAAGGTACCAACAACCGATTACAAGATATATTTGCACTTTAAAGCGTAATTCCTAGTCTTGCAACACCCAAGGCTTTTAGCAGTGACTCCCAAACCAGTTGGTCTAAGGCACTAGGTGATGAAGCACCCTCGCTAAATATTTTTCTATTTTTGCAGCCTTAAGTAATCACAAAAACCAGTGTTCATTTTTTTCTCTTTTCACTTGTATTTTTTTTATTTTTCTTCATACTAAGGACTTTAGACAAGAGCATTTCAAGGTCTCATCTACTAGTCCAAGTTTCAAGTTGCGTGTTTATGCAAATTGTAGGGTATATATTTTCAGAATCTAGACTTAAGTTAGGAATTATTTTTCAAACTTATACTCTAATAAAAATATCAATATTTTTCCCTTGTTTCGACTTAGCCTAAAAAGTGAACCCAAAATTTTGCCTATTTCTAAATAAACTACAAAGACATATGTTTCCTGATTTAAAATCAGGAAAGCCTACGGAAGAGGCTTCAGAAAAGGGTCACGTGCTCACACGTGACCAACAGTCACGTGTTGGCACGTGACGCCTAAAAGCATCGGCAAGACAGATTCAGCTTCCCGACTACATCAAAGAAAAGGGGTTCAGAAAGGGTCACGTGCTCCCACGTGACCAGGGTCACGTGTTGGCACGTGACATTTAAAAGCGGCTTCAAAGGCACATCGGTTTCCTGATCAAATCAAGGAAAATGCTTCAGAAGAGGTCACGTGCTCCCACGTGACCAGGGTCACGTGTTGGCACGTGACACTCAAAAGCAGCAGACTCAATTCCCTGATCAAATCAAGAAAAAGGCTCCAGGCGAGGGTCACGTGCTCACACGTGACCAGGGGTCACGTGGTGGCACGTGACGGCTAAGCGGCAGCCAGAAGGCAGAGCGCAAAAAGGAAGAAGAGGTCTCGTTCCAAGGGGGTCACGTGCCCACACGTGGCCAACGGTCACGTGGCCACACGTGACCGGCCTTCAAAGCCTATCTGTTAACAGAATTAAATTCTGAGAAAAGGCCTCTCAAATCTTTCCAAAGGAACCGATTGAATTAAAGATTTAAAGATTCTTAAATATCACCTATCTATGGAAAAAGCCTGAACTTGGAAAGATTTCCCCTTAAAATCTAACCGAAATAACAAAGGAGAATCTCTGGATTTAAAATCCAATGGTGATTAAAATTCACATAATAATCCAAAGGTCCAAAACGAATGGTGATTACAAATTAAATCTCTCAATGAAAGATTCACCAAAACTAATTGATTCGGCTGCTTCTCCTATAAATAGGAGCCAAGAGACACACAGAGAGACATACATGCAGAAAGGAATCGATACATAAAAAAGAGAGGAGAGCCTTGATACTTTGGAGGAATTTGGATCTTCTGCAAAAGAAAACCCTAGGTAAGAAAGGGAAGGCTTTTTGAAAGGAAAAGAGAATTCAATTCTCAACAGAGTTTAACTCTGATATAAAACAGAAGAACGTATTTCTCTCTTTGGTGGAGGATCTGTAAAGTGCACATCTCCCCTTGAGTTGAGAATTTAATTCTCAATGGGTTGAGATCCTGCCATGCAGATCCAAAGCATAGAGAGGGAATGGAAGCTTGAGAATTTAATTCTCACAGAACTATAGGAATTTAATTCCTTTAAAATAAAATTAGGGTTTGACCATATGTTATGGGAATTTAATTCCTTCAGAATGAACAGAATCAGGGTTTAACCCTAATTAAGAACTTAGTTCTGTTAAAATAACAGAAATTTAATTCCCTCAAGAAAGAAGAAATGAGGGTTTAACCCTATTTAAGAATATAATTCTTCAAAAGAAAGTAGGAATTTAATTCCTTTAAAGTTATTGCTAGGGTTTAACCCTATGAAGAATTCAATTCTTAAAAAGATAAACACATCTTCAAACAGGCAAAGGAATAGGGTCACGTGCTACTACGTGACTCCTGAAAAGAAACAGAAAAGAGCTTTAGGACGCCCTCACGTGTCGACACGTGACCCCTAATGAACATTCTAACAGATCAAAGCGCAGGCCCCCATCACGTGCCCACACGTGATGGCTTTCAGAATTAAAAGTGTTAAACACTTATCTGTAGAACAAAATAAAGGGAAACAGGGCGCTATCACGTGCTACCACGTGACCCCTTGGCTGAAGCTTTAACGGACAAACACCAGAGTTCCCATCACATGACAGAACGTGATGCTCCAAAGTATTCAATACTTTTGGCAGAATAAAATGAATTGAGGGCGCTCTCACGTGCTACCATGTGACCCCTCTTGCCTTAGTGTTTAAACACTAAAATTGAAACCTATATATCCAGTGTTCAACACTGATTTTCTTAGTGTTTAAACACTAATTTGGAAAACATCTATTTACAGTGTTTAACACTGACTTTCTTAGTGTTGAACACCAACCTGGAAAACCCTGTTTCCAGTATTTAACATTGATCTGCCTTAGTGTTAAACACTAATTTGAAATCTCCATTGCCAGTGTTTAACACTGATTTGTTTTAGTGTATAAACACTAATTTGAAAGCCCTGTGGCTGGTGTTTAACACTAACTATCTTTTAGTGTTAAACACTAACTTGTCAATCTCATTCTCAGTGTTCAACACTGATTGATCTTTAGTGTTTAACACTAACTTTAGCCCCATTGGCTAAGTGTCTAGAGGCAAAGCCTCTCCTCTAATGGACCAACAGAGGGCCAATATCCTAAACATGATTGGACTTAGCCCAAACTGGCCATAAGTTCTCAATTCAAAATCAACTGAGCCAATGGGCTCATAATATAATTAATTGGTCTTGGTTCCAAATTGGGCCAAAGATTATTTAATCTACCTCGGTTTAAGGGTACATCTCTTCACTCCTTTGATACTTGGCGTTGTAATTCTTCAACGTCTTCAAAGAGGTGACGAGTCCCGATGACCACATATTAATACGGACTGTGGGGTCCTTAAACTCATGGACTATGAGGTCCTTAACCTTGACCGGGATGTCTTAAAACTAACGACGGACTGTGGGGTCCTTAAACTCATGGACTATGAGGTCCTTAACCTTGACCGTGATGTCTTAAAACTAACATCGGACTGTGGAGTCCTTAAATCCACGGACTACGACGTCCTTAACCTTGACCGCAACGTCTTAAAACTAACACTGGACCGCAATGTCCTTAAACTACTTATTGACCGCATTGTCAGTAAACTAAACAACAGGGCTCCCTTAATTGCTCTATTGTTGGATCTAAACGATCCCGTTAAGTTGATCTTATTCTGAAAACTAGACTAACGTATCCTTAACAAACGTTTAAGTCGATCTTAGTTTCGAATGAGGCTAACGTATCCTTAAACCCAAAACCCCCAAACCCAAATCTAAGATAATACGGATTTGGACTAGTCCACGCCCTACGGGCGACGACATAACTCAGTCTCCGTATACAATCCACGGGCAACTAAACACAAAATAAACACATGCGACACGAAGTGACCATCTGGAGAAGGAGAAAGTGGTTACCGCGATGCGGCAGCGTAATTAACTGCAGGGGCTTGCGCCTGCAGGGAAGAGCGTCCCCACAATCAAAAACCCCTTAAGCGAGGGGGAATCTGACGAAGTCTGCTACATCGGACGCATCCGTTTAAACCTTCGATACACGGTGCCATAAATCAACTTGGCATTTTCGGAGAGGTGGACGGATAGCACCATTTAGCATCTGCCCCCGAATCTCAGGCAAGACGTCCCAGTCGCGCCGTCATTCGGAGGGGAACAGATTCTGGCACGCCCGGTGGGACCTTTTCCTCTTTCCACTCCACACTTCGTGTGTCGTGATTCGCGAACCAATCGCGGTTCGCTAATGGTTGCCCTTGGGTTTCAAGATACTAAGACTTGGCGTCTTGCTTATTGCAGAAAGCAAAGAATCGATGGCTTCTACTTCTGCGAAATGCTCCTACTGCTCGGACTGCAATTGCAACTAACGCTCTGCCTCGCCAGGAGGTATAGCCTACGGACCCCAAGCTGCTTCGTTATTCACAATGCCCGTGGAACAGGTCACTCGAGCCACCACGGGATTGTTTTTTGGGACCATGCTCCCGCCGACAAGCTTCACCGCTCCGGTGCTGACAAAGGAAGCTCCCAAGAAGTTGGTCTTTGATCGTCTTACCCCTGCCGCGGCCCCTCTCAACGGGTCACCCAACACCAGCGCCTCGGTCTTCTCTAGATTGGGCCAAGACTCCTGTGGACCCACAATGGGGCCTACAATCCCAGAGAAGGTTGCTTCTAAGAAAGTGACCGGTCCTGCTTCTGAAGTCGCCAAGACGGCTTCCCCGACCAAAAAGTCGGTCTTTACAAGATTGACGGCTTCAGCTCCCGCTCCTGCTACCCAAAGGACATCGGTCTTTAATAGGCTAACACCAGCAACGACCCCCCCACCTACACATGGGGCAAGACGAAGCCATCCTCACCGCTGAACCAGCGCCTTCCGCTCGACACGCTCGACGTCGCCACTGGCGCCGAGTAAGGAAGGCTGGGGGCAACTCCCCCTCTGGGCTAACTCCATCAGCCTCAACGGTGGAAGTTAATGCTGCCGTTCCAACTGGGAACAGCTTCGAGATGCTAAATAAGGTGTGAAGGAATTCTCCTACTGCGGTGCTAAAGAGGTCTCCTCCTCCACTAAAAAAAGTTGCGGAAATAAAGCCAGAACAGCCCCGATCCCCTCAACGGCTGTCTTCCAAGATCTATAAGGTTTGGCGGCAGGCCCGAGACTCGATGATCGATCCAAACTTCTCCCGCCAGCACAAGAAGCTGAAAATCCAACAGGAAGCCAGTCACCAGGCTAAACCACGAAAGGCTGTTTGGGTGCCCACTTCAACGGCCCCCTTAACTTCCACTGCTCATAAAAGGAGGAAGCCAGAGAAGATCCCCCAGCCTGCAACGACAGCTAAAGGCACTAAGCCCAGACGCCCTAAGTCTGGGGGCATGATGGTCCATACCGTATACATGGCGTCAGGAAAGGAAGACGGCCGTGCGTCTACAGGTCATAGACCGCTTACACGGTCAGTGACCAAAGCTTAGGAGCAACAGCAAAAGCTCCAGGAAATGATGAATGCTATGGCCGCACTTACCGGGCCAAAAGAAAACCCAGAAACGTCCTCGGACGAGCGCCAGGAGGAAGAAACCGACGCTGAGTTCCTTCGCCGAATATTGGAGAAGAAGGACAAAGAGGCTGCTGAACAAGCAGCCAACATACAGCGTATGGGCCTTCTCTTCCAAGATATGATAGGAATGATGATCTAACAGGACCCACCCGCTGAGGATCCCCCAATCGTTCTTGAAGACGACCGGGGAGAAACGTCAAATCCACCGCCGGCCCTCTCAACGGCCAAGGAGGAGACAATCTCTAAGGCTGATTTGGTCGACTATATAGCCCAGTAAATCCGGGTTCATCATGCGACTGAGGCAGCTGGTCAAGTCGTAAAAACGGGACGGCCATATCCAAGCTGGTACGACCAAATCAAATATCCGTCGGGTTATACAATACCAAAATTTCACGTGTATAAGGGGACCGGCAATCCCCACCAACATGTCGCCCAGTTCAGGGCCCTTTGCGGTAACACCGGCGGTGATGATAAACTGTTGCTTCGCCAATTCGTGGGTAGCTTATCAGAAACAGCGTTCGAATGGTATTCAGAACTCCCGAACGATTCTATCAAGACGTTCGCTGAAATGGAGTTGCTATTCACTCAGCGATTCGCGAGCGCCGGCGAACGCACTCCAATAACGGCATTGATTAACTCCAGGGTAAAACCAGGCGAAACTTGGGTCCAGTATGCTATACGCTGGCGGAATTTGTGGTCGAAATGCGAGCAGCGCATTGAGGAAGCGCCCGCGATGGGCATGTTCGTAGGAACCCTAGACCCTCACGCAACTATCTCCCAGTTCATGATGTTCTTTAAGCCAACCACATTCCAGGCTCTAATCGACAAGCTCGCCCAGATGGATCAAATGGGTCATAGACCGTCTCCCCCGAAGCCCGAGCCTCGGAGTGACAAGGGTAAAGGAAAAGCAACCTTCGTCGCGAATGCCCAGCAGCAACCCAATGCCCCAAAGCTGACGGATCAACTGGAAGAAAGACGCTGGTATTATAATGAGAAAATGAAGCGTCCCTACTCATTCCCACGGGACAAGACGAAACGGTTATTCGAGTTGGCAGTACGCAACAGACTTATAAACTTGCTAAGTCCAAGGCGACCGCCACAACTCACTGAGGTGAATAACCCTAACTATTGCCCTTACCATCAAACGGTAAGTCATCCGATTGAGGATTGCTTCGTCTTCAAAGGATGGATTGAAGATCAATACCTCCAGGGGAAGTTTGCGCTGTCCGGAAAGTGGAAGGTGAACCCGCCACAGCCGCATACTCCCAAGAAAGCAGATACACCGGGGGCAACCTGTTCCTTTATTGAGGAAGCTCCATGGGAGGTCGTGCTGTCAACTAAAACCAAAAGAATGCTGAAGGACCTTCATGCGTGCCCGGTGGTCGAATGGAAGGACCCGCTGGGACCCCAGATCATTGAAGGAATGCTGAGGCCGCGCCCAACTACAAAGAGCGGTGGTGATGGTCCAAGTACTCATGCCCTACCGTCAAAATCTTCGAAGAAAAAGAAGAAGAAATCTAAGAAGCCCGTGAAGCCTGGAGACAAGCGCACGAACTTGCAGAAGCAAATCGACGCGCTGGAAGAGTACAATCAAAAGGCGCAAACTCCTGTCACGCTGCAAGAGTTCCTCAACCACATCTTTCAGGTGGAAGATGATGGAGAAAGCTCGTCGGATGAATCCGAGGGATATGTGATGAGTTGTAACGTAATCTCCCACTCGTTTACCGACGATGAAAAACTCCTGGCACTAAGAAACTGGGGACAGAGCCTGAACCAGAGCTTGTGTGGCCAACAGATGAAATGATCGACGCCTTTCTAGACAAGATTCGTCTAAAGAGTAAAGCGGATCAGGAGCGTGAGATGGCCGCATCGGAAGGAGCCAAATGCAGGCGACTGAACGAAAGAGTTGAAGTACTCCCGCCAGATCGAAAGGCATCCGAGACAGACAAGAAGATATTCAAGACGAGGAAAAGGTTTGCCAAAGCCATGTCAATGGGAATGAAGCTACAACCCTCGGAAGAAAACACGCTCAATGGGGCGGAGAGGCACCCTGATTATTGCGCATATCATCGGAAAATTTCACACCCCACGGAGGAGTGCGATGCCTTTAGGATATGGTGGCAGGGATATGTTGCTCATCGACAACATTTTAAGCGCATGAAATGCAAGACCCGTCGGGAACGAAGAAGTACTGCCGACGGGCACAACAGAACCACTGGCAACTGTTACATGGTTAACGCCGGAGGGTCACAAGTTCTCACCTTTGGGAGCGACTCTGATGAAGAAATGGCTCTGGGCCCTCTCTTTAAAGAATCCGTTTTAGGGAAAGAGGAGGAACCGGAGGCCTGCGAAAACATTCAGCTGCGCAATCGCACGCTCCCGGAAAAGAATCTCGGGCCCGCAAATAGAAAAGATAAGGGAAAGGAAAAGGTCACTGAGGATATCACTTTAGATGACCAAGTCATGAAAAAGCTGACTACCAAAGACCCTCCCAGGAAGGATAAGGTGGACTACAATATCCTGGCGCACCTAAGAAAGCTACCTTCTCAACTTAGCATTCTCGATGCCCTCCTGTTATCAAAAGAAGCGCGAGATTCACTAATTAAGGTGTTACAAGAACCCGAACAATTCCAAGCCTTCCTCGCCACGGAAAGGATGAAGGATGAACTGGAGGAAGTGCATACGGCCGATATCACTTTCGGGGACGAAGACCTCCTTCTTGGGACGTGCGACCACAACCGTCCCCTATATGTCTCTGGATACTGCCATGATATCAAGATAGGTAAGATCCTAGTGGATAATGGATCCTCCGTCAATCTCCTTAACGTTCGGGTGTTAAAGGAAATCTGCATGAGTGTGCAACACCTCGCTCGTGACAAAATTACCATCTCCGGTTTCGATTCACAATCGTCACGGACTCTCGGATCCGTGATACTAACATTACGCTTCGAACTACTCGTCACAGACATCAAATTCCATGTCATTGACGCCAAGACCTGCTACAACGCCTTGCTCGGTCGCCCTTGGTTACACGAGTACAACATCATCCTTTCTACACAACATCAGTGTATGAAGTACTTTAAGGATGGTTTCGAGTATACCGTAACAGGCGAGCTAAACCCATTTTCCATGAACGAAGTCCGCAAATACGAAGATGCGAAGTACTTTTTTCCAGATTTCGAGGATACAGAAAGGTGCCGCAAGCCGGAGAACAAAGCCGCCGCCACCATCCCTGTTTTCGGGAGCGATACCGAAGAAGAAGAAGAGATAGTTTATGCTGGGCCATCTCAACGCAACAACCCGGGGACGCCCGCCCCCATGTTGGTCTTCGGAAGTGACTCGGAAGATGAGGTTAATGCCGTGTTCTCCAATCGGCCGTCAATACAAGCACCCCCTAGCGATGATCGGAGTTTGCAAATCACCATGGTGCCGCGGGAACACTACAAGGATCTTGACACACTTCAAGCTTACAATGTGCAGGACCTGCAAACGTTTTATGTCCCTCCTAGGCAAAGGGGTGAGAAGGTGATCCTATTCTACCGATCCTGAGAGACGAAAGTAAAGAAAGAGATCTGGCATGGCGCGGATGCTACACTCGACAGGCTTCAACCCATCCGTTTGCTCAGATACTACATAAATGGACTAAAGAGGCTATAGAAGCGCCAAGGAGTACCCTTAAAACAGACTGTTCGACAAGCTCGGTTCTACAACAGGATTTGGGATGTCCCTGGGACTCAACGCAAATTGCCCAACGGGAAAATGGAAACACTTGGGCTTGGATACGTGACAGCCGGAAAATAGGAACGGGCCCACAGTAGCTATGCCATATATACCTTTGATGAAGAAGAGGACGCCCTGTCAGGAAATGCCAACCCCTCATCAAAACTAGATCCCGCGATTGAACGGCCGAGTCCGTCATTTGAAGAACGAATGGACAAGCTTATCAGGAAAGCGGGTCAAAAAGCTCGGGAAGACCACAACCGCGAGATGACCATCTACGAGAAAGCCAGGATGCAACGTCTGTTTCAACAGGCTGCAAAAGACGAAGATGCTCATCCCTGTCAACCCGTTGTACGAAAGGCCCGACGCAGAGGCAGAAATAAATCAAGAAGCGGAAAGAGGAGCCGACAACAACGACGCAGGATTAGAGAGTCGTGTGATCGGGCGTTGCGTGGTCCGGATTTGTCCCTCATGAAGAAGATGAGTCAAGCGTATTCCTTCCCTCGAGACAAGACGGAGAGGTTACTCGAGCTCGCTATAAAACATCAAATGATCGCGCTTCCAGAGTCTAGACACCCTGAGCAAGCTAACAAGGCTTCTCATCTGAGCTATTGCTCTTATCACCGAGCCATAGGACATCCTACCGAAGACTGGTTCACCTTCAAGAACTGGGTCGAGGACCAGTACCAACAGGGCAGATTCGCTTTATCCAACGGCTGGAGGGTAACGCCGCCACAAAAGCACGAACCCAAAGCCGCAAGAGCAGAACCGGATCCACCTCAGTCCTGGAAGCGGATTCGCACCTGTTACATGATTACGATATTAAAAGAAGAGCCCAAGGACATGGATGACCTTCCCTGGTGCTTTGAGAACAACAATGATGAGGTGATCTCAGAATTTCCGCCAGCTCCGAAAGAACTGGAAGATGGCATACATACTACTGCAGATAACCTCAAGAAGATTGAGTTGGGATCGGCAGATGATCCGCGACCGACATTTGTCAGCGAGCTGCTATCTGAAGAAAGGGTGGCTGCGTTAAAGAACGTGCTCCTACAGCATAAAGACTGCTTCGCGTGGAACTATTCCGAGATGCCAGGATTAGATCCGGAGATTGCTGTACATAAATTAGCGATATCCCCGAATATCAAGCCAGTCAAGCAGGCGCCGAGAAGGATGCGACTCGAGCTTGAGATGAGCATCAACGCCGAAGTCAAGAAGCCGATCGATTCTGGATTTATCCATGAATTCCAATATCCCGAATGGATCGCCAACATCGTCCCAGTGATGAAGAAAAATGGGACAGTGCGCATATGCGTGGATTTCAGGGATCTCAATAAAGCTTGCCCGAAGGACGATTTCCCAGTACCGGTAACCGAGCTAATGATAGATAACACGTCCACTCACGAGGTTTTCTCCTTTATGGACGGTTCATCATGGTACAATCAGATAAAGATGCATCCCGAAGACCAGAAGCACACCGCTTTCCGGACCCCTTTGGGTATATTCTGCTACAGGGTTATGCCCTTTGGTCTAAAGAACGCCGGCGCTACCTATCAAAGGGCCATGACAAAGATCTTCGACGATCTCATACATGACATCGTCGAGTGCTATATCGATGACCTCGTAGTGAAGAGCATGTTATACGAAGAGCATTTAAAGCATCTTGAGACTGTATTTCAACGCCTTCGGCAATATAATTTGAAGATGAATCCCCTCAAATGCGCGTTCGGAGTCTCCTCGGGTAAATTCCTGGGATTCATCATCCGACACCGAGGTATCGAAGTAGATCCATCAAAGATCAAGACAATCATGGAAATGCCTCCGCCAAGAACCCTTAAACAGTTGCGGTCTCTCCAAGGGAAGCTCGCATACATCCGGCGATTTATTGCCAATCTTTCAGGCAAGTGCCGCCCTTACAGCCACCTAATGAAGAAGGGAACTCCATTCGTTTAGGATCACAAATGCCAAGGTGCACTAGACGAGATCAAGCAGTACCTGCAAAACCCTCCGATGTTGGCTGCGCCGGTCAAGGGAAAACCCCTCATTCTTTATACAACCGCCCTCGAAGGTTCCTTAGGCGCATTGTGGGCACAAGAGAACAATCAAGGAAAAGAGAGAGCACTCTACTACTTAAGTCGAGTTCTGCTGGGGGCAGAAAGCAACTACTCTCCCATTGAAAAACACTGCTTGGCGTTGATCTTCGCGATAACAAAGCTCAGGCACTATGCGTTGGCGCACGAAGTCTGTTTCATCTTGAAGGTGGACCCTCTTAAATATTTGATGTCAAAGGCTATATTGACGGGTCGACTCGCTAAATGGGCTCTACTCCTGATGGAGTTCTCGATAACGTATCGACCTCTCAAGGCAGTGAAAGGCCAGGCCATCGCCGACTTTCTCGCTGAACATCCGATACCGGCTGATTCTCCTCTGAATTGCGATTTGCCAGACGAACATGCGTTTGACGCGATCGACAGCGGTGGTACCCGATGGGAACTCTATTTCGATGGAGCGTCCTCCGTAAAGAAGCGCAAACAAAGTACCCCTATAGTCAAGTCGGGAGTAGGCCTTATCTTTGTAACCCCACAAGGAGGGATAATGCGCTTTGCTTTCTCCTTAACGGAATCGAGGACGAACAATGAAGCCGAATACGAAGCTTTAATAGCGGGCCTCGAGATCGCCATCGACATGGGAATTGAAGACCTCCTTATATACGGGGATTCTCAACTGGTCGTTAGTCAAGTAAATGGTGACTACCAAACGTGCAAACCGGAGTTGGTGAAGTACGGCGAAAAGGTGCAACAACTATTGACCCAAATTCCCTCCTACACTTTGGAAAGCATACCACGTGCGGAAAATAGCAAAGCAGACGCGCTAGCCAAGCTTGCTAAAGAACTGGCTGACGAGAACCTCGACGACGTCAAAATCATGGTACAAAGCCGTCGAGTGCTCGCCCCCGCAGAAATATCTCCCGAGTCATACGAAGAAAATGGCGCGACTGAGCAAACAACCCTACAAATAAAAGACCGTGAGAAGGCTGAGGACTGGAGGGAGGTCTTCATAGACTACTTTAAGTCCCACCGAATCCCCGAAGAAGCATCCTCAAGACATCAGCTCATGAAACGAGCTCTATCTTTCGCTTTCGTCAATGATACTCTGTATAAGAGGTCGTTTGATTCTCTGTGGCTGAGATGCTTAGGACCGGACGAAGCAGAAAGAGTCGTTCAAGAGGTTCATGACGGAATCTGTGGTTCTCATCAAGCAGGCCCGAAGATGAAGTTAAAAATTAAACGGATGGGTTACTACTGGCCCACGATGATCCAAGACTGCCTCGAGTATGCGAAGCAATGTCACTCGTGCCAAATCCACGGGGATTTCATCCACCAGCATCCGAATCCGCTACATCCAACGGTGGCTAGCTGGCCATTCGAAATGTGGGGGACTGACATAGTCGGCCCCATCGAACCAGCATCGTCCCGGGGACATCGTTTCATCCTGGCGACAACTGATTACTTCTCCAAATGGGCAGAAGCAGTACCGCTGAGGGAAGTGAAGACAGAGAATATCCTCTACTTCTTCAAGATGCACGTCATCTATCGGTTTGGAACTCCACGGCGGATTATCTCCGATAACGGGCCGGCCTACAGAAGCCATAAGATTAGCCGCTTCGCGCAGCAGCACAATATAGACTGGAGATATTCTTCAGTTTACAATCCACGAGCTAACGGTCTGGCCGAGGCCTTCAACATGACCTTGACGAAGATCATGAAGAAAACGGTGTCACGAAATAAGAAAGACTGGCACGAAAGACTGCAAGAAGCTCTCTGGGCCTATCGAACTACGTTCAAGACGGCTACGAACACAACGCCGTACGCGTTGGTATTTGGGACGGAAGCAGTGCTCCCCCTCGAGATAGAGTTACCCTCTCTACGAGTGGCAGTCCATTACGAGCTGACGGACGAAGAAAATGCTCACCTTCGGCTTGAGGAGCTTGATGCCCTCGATGAAACCCGGCTCATAGCGCAACAAAATCTAGAGGCCTACAAAGCAAAGATGACGCACTCGTACGAAAGATTGACCAGGCCGAGGACGTTCCGCCAAGGCGAACTCGTACTAGTGGTCAAAAGACCTATGATCCGCAATCGCGCCAAGCGGGGAAAATTCGAGCCAAACTATGAAGGCCCGTACATCATAGATAAGGTCTACCAGGGTGGGGCCTATCTACTCATGGACGTGCACGGTGAAAGGCCTTTCAGGCCAATAAACGGCCGCTTCCTAAAGAAATACTACGCTTAATGAGCCACAGCCTAGGTCAATGATAGATGACGACGACTATGTCCGCTCACTGTCTTCCTAAGCTCAGACTTTATAAGCAGTAGCCGGCTTTCCCCTGAATGGACCGAAACGTCCTTAAACTAACGATAGACCGAAACGTCCTTAAACTAACGATGGACCGAAACGTCCTTAAACTAACGACGGACCGAAACGTCCTTAAACTAACGACGGACCGAAACGTCCTTAAACTAACGACGGACCGAAACGTCCTTAAACTACTGCCGCAGTATCCTTAGGCTGACGAGATGAATAAAAAAAAAAGAGAAAAAGAAAAAAAATATATAAATAAAAAAAATAAAAAAATAAAAACGGTATGTCCATAAGCAAAATGGGCACGGATGAAAACCCGAAAGGGCTCCGTGAGTAAAAACAGTAGGGCTACAGGCGAGTGTTCTTGAAAACCCGAAAGAGCACGACCTTGTAAAAAAAAAGAGAAAAAGAATAAAAAAACGGTATGTCCATAAGCAAAATGGGCACGGATGAAAACCCGAGAGGGCTCCGTGAGTAAAAACAGCAGGACTACCGGCGAGTGTTTGTGAAAACTCGAAAGGGCGCAACCTCGTTAAAAGACACTTACAAGATCCTCTCGACCTTGTAAGGAGAAACCACCCACGTGAGATCCTTACGACTCACAAGGGAGCAACACACTTAGGAATCCTCACGATTCCTAAGGAGAAAATACACTTGCGAGATCCTCACGACTCGTAAGGAGAATTCTCTTATGGGACCCTCACGGCTCATGAGATTTGAAAGTCTTAAGTTACAGAAACCTAAACCTGTTCTTAAGCAGATCCCCCATAACCTTCGATACTGCCTTACAAGCGGCTCAATGCTGACCCTTGTATACAATCCACGGGCGCGAATAAACATTTCCCCAGCAAAGTCACACCCGTGACTAGGGACATGTCCATATGGTGAACAACCCTTATAATTCCTCTCGACTTATAAGGAGAAAACCCTCTTGTAGGATCCTTACGACTTACAGAGGAACATACACTTAGGAATCCTCACGATCCCTAAGGAGAAAATACACCTGCAAGATCCTCACGACTTATAGGGAGAAATACCTTTGTGAGACCCTTACGGCTCATGAAGTCAAAAGCCTTGGTCGACAGGACCCTTAACCCTGTTTACTAAGCCACCTTTGTTCGACATCGACAGAGGCAAATGATGATTTGCTCCTGGCAACATCCCAGTTGCAGCGGTGCTGATGCAGAAATCGGTGTCTAAAATTCAAGCTTGCGGCGAAAAAGCTAGCAAGCCATACATGCATACGAAATAGCCGAAATGATGGGGCAACTTGCAATAAAAAGCAGCAAGTAAAAATGTATGCATGAAAAATAGCCGAAATGATGGGGCAACTCGCAATAAAAAACAGCGAGTGAAAATGAAAAAAATAGCCGAAATGATTGGGCACCGTGAAAAATCGCCGAAATGATAGGGCAATCGCGACCTTCGCGATATAAAAGCTGAAATGATAGAGCATCGCGGAAAAAGAAATAAAATATAAAAAAAGGGGTTTCAATTTATGCCCTACAGGTGATGTTCCATCACACCCTGTACACAATCCAAGGGCATAAACAAAAAAGAGATCATACTTCTCCCCCAGGTTTCATCAGAAGAGGAAGCCAAGTCTCGACGGGCCAAAGGAGACCTGGAGATCGTTTCAACACTCGTCTCGTAACAACGGACACAACGCTAAGCTAAGCGGAACAGCGGCAACTCCCAGTTCCATGGCTCAGTGGTATACATATCGCCAACAGTCAAACCTCCATCTCGTGAAATGCGGATACAATCAGCAAAATTCCTGGTTACGTGGAACGCGGATAACGTCACTCTTTGACCCCGTGGAAAACGTCCAGAGCGGATCCTGGTCCTCGCAGAGCACGGCAGTGAACCCGTGTGAAGCATCCAGAGCGGAGCCTAGTTCTCGCTGAACACGGCAGTGAACCCGTGTGAAGCATCTAGTGCAAAATTCCTGGTTACGTGGAACGCGGATAACGTCACTCTTTGACCCCGTGGAAAACATCCAGAGCGGAGCCTAGTCCTCGCCGAACACGGCAGTGAACCCGTGTGAAGCATCTAGTGCAAAATTCCTGGTTACGTGGAACGCGGATAACGTCACTCTTTGACCCCGTGGAAAACGTCCAGAGCGGATTCTGGTCCTCGCAGAGCACGGCAGTGAACCCGCGTGAAGCATCCAGAGCAGAGCCTAGTCCTCGCCGAGCACGGCAGTGAACCCGTGTGAAGCTTCTAGTGCAAAATTCCTGGTTACGTGGAACGCGGATAACATCACTCTTTGACCCCGTGGAAAACGTCCAGAGCAGATCCTGGTCCTCGCAGATCACGGCAGTGAACCCGTGTGAAGCATCCAGAGCGGAGCCTAGTCCTCACCGAGCACGGCAGTGAACTCGTGTGAAGCATCTAGTGCAAAATTCCTGGTTACGTGGAACGCGGATAACGTCACTCTTTGACCCCGTGGAAAACGTCCAGAGCGGATCCTGGTCTTCGCAGAGCACGGCAGTGAACCCGTGTGAAGCATCCAGAGCGGAGCCTAGTCCTCGCCGAGCACGGCAGTGAACCCGTGTGAAGCATCTAGTGCAAAAATTCTTGGTTACGTGGAATGTGGATAACGTCACTCTTTGACCCCGTGGAAAACGTCCAGAGCGGATCCTGGTCCTCGCAGAGCATGGCAGTGAACCCGTGTGAAGCATCCAGAGCGGAGCCTAGTCCTCGCCGAGCACGGCAGTGAACCCGTATGAAGCATCTAGTGCAAAAATTCCTGGTTACGTGGAACGCGGATAACGTCACTCTTTGACCCCGTGGAAAACGTCCAGAGCGGATCCTGGTCCTCGCGGAGCACGGCAGTGAACCCGTGTGAAGCATCCAGAGTGGAGCCTAGTCCTCGCCGAGCGCGGCAGTGAACCCGTGTGAAGCATCTAGTGCAAAATTCCTGGTTACGTGGAACGCGGATAATGTCACTCTTTGACCCCGTGGAAAACGTCCAGAGCGGATCCTGGTCCTCGTAGAGCACGGCAGTGAACCCGTGTGAAGCATCCAGAGCGGAGCCTAGTCCTCGCCGAGCACGGCAGTGAACCCGTGTGAAGCATCTAGTGCAAAATTCCTGGTTACGTGGAACGCGGATAACGTCACTCTTTGACCCCGCGGAAAACGCCCAGAGCGGAGCCTGGTCCTCTCCAAGCACGGCAGTGAACCCGTGTGAAGCATCCAGAGCAAACACTGGACTGTGGAGTCCCTAAAATCCACAGACTATGATGTCCTTAACCTCGACCGTAATGTCTTAAAACTAACGATCAACCACCCCGATTCCCTACGGATTCTACCTTGATTTAAGGGTACATCTCTTCACTCCTTTGATACCTGGCGTTGTAATTCCTCAACGTCTTCAAAGAGGTGACGGGTCCCTGCAACCAAACATCGGACTGCGGAGTCCTTAAATCCACGGACTATGAGGTCCTTAACCTTGACCGTGATGTCTTAAAACTAACATCGGACTGTGGAGTCCCTAAATCCACGGACTATGAGGTCCTTAACCTTGACCGTGATGTCTTAAAATTAACATCGGACTGTGGAGTCCTTAAATCCACGGACTATGAGGTCCTTAACCTTGACCGTGATGTCTTAAAACTAACATCGGACGGTGGAGTCCCTAAATCCACGGACTATGAGGTCCTTAACCTTGACCATGATGTCTTAAAACTAACATCGGACTGTGGAGTCCCTAAATCCACGGACTATGAGGTCCTTAACCTTGACCGTGATGTCTTAAAACTAACACCGGATTGTAGAGTCCCTAAATCCACGGACTATGAGGTCCTTAACCTTGACCGAGATGTCTTAAAACTAACATCGAACTGTGGAGTCCTTAAATCCATGGACTATGATGTCCTTAACCTTGACCGCGACGTCTTTAAACTACGATGCCTTGAGCAACCCCCAACCCCGTGAAACACGAATAAGGGTGACCACATCCAGCACTTGCAGGTCCTCACGACCTGTAAGGAAGAAAAACTCTCTGGTGAGATCCTTACGACTCTCAAGGGAAAACCCGCTTAAGAATCCTCATGATTCTTAAGAAGAACTTACACCTATGGGATCCTCTCGACCCATGGGGAGAAAAACTCTTTATGAGACCCTCGTGGCTCATAAGGCGCAAAAGTCTTAGGAAGCAGATCTTAACCCTGAATCCTAAGCCACCGATGCCCTGCAAGAAGATCAAGATAAATTGTCCGCAAAACACATTCAATAAAAAGGAGACGCATCATTGAGAAGAAAAATGTATCTTTTATTCATAAACCAAAATGGATACAAAGTACAATTCATGAAAGAACAAAAGAAAATACTCTCATCTATGAGTATATACAGGAAGGCAGGGAAAGATACAAATGTTTCAAGCCGGCGGGCGATTTAGCAGCTTGGTCAGCTCATCCTGCTTTTGTTGAGCCACGGCCTCATGATTTAAGATCGCCAGAAGACGGGCCTCCGCCTGAGCTTGCTGAGCCTGATACGAAGCAAGCCGAGTTTCAAGCTCTTTCTCGGTGGCTTTATGAGCTTCGACCCTTTCACGAGTGAACGTGGCAGCTTTGTCGAGAGCCACCACCTCTTTGATGGACTCCTGAAGCACCCGCCAAAGCTCGTATGCCTTGTTGGCCTTGGTGGTAAGAGTAGCGCGAAGCTCGCTCAGCGCCTTGGAAGCTAGCTCCCTTTCCGAGAATTTGCGGCTAAGCCTTTTCTCGCATGACGTCATATTGGCCGCGCATCGTGCTATCAAACCCCGCAACTCCGCTTTTGCAGCCACAGCTTCCGAGGAAAGGCGAGAACATTCAAGGGCGTGCAAGCGAGCCTCCACCTGCCGACAGAACTCCACCTAGACTCGCACCACTTCTTCGCTATTGTAGGTGGCGAGAAAAGGAAGAGAACCGTTAGCTTCGGCGGCAAACGCTTCAGCGGTGGTCGCGCTGCCAGCACGGAGCTCCTCAATCAAAGATGATAAGGAGACAAGGCTTAATTGGGCCAAGCGTTTTGAAGCCCGCAAGGCATAAGGGCCGGGCGGCATCACGATGCCCGACTCCAACGCCGTGGAGACTGGCAGAGCTGTTCAAATTTGGAAGATGTCAGTAAAATTCTTAAGCAAAGAACGAATGAGAGTATGATGAAATGTCGCTTACCGACAGTCGTGCAAGTAGGAGTTGAAGGTTCCCCTGGCCCTTCGAGAACCTCGACCTCATCATCGGCCTCCAAAACTGTAGAAAACATCAATGCCAATACGCAAAATAACGACGATACTATGAGAAGTGATGGACGACACCAACCTTGCCCGGATGAGAGGACAATGCGTTGGGGGGATATCGCCTGTGGAGCTGCCATCTCCAGCAGACGCTGAAAGGATTGCCGGGGAGACAGATCGACAATAGAGGCCGCCAACTCGCGTAATTCTGAGAAAACAAAAGAGTTCTGACAACAGAAAGGCTGCTAATTTAAAATTCAGAAGGTTACTTTCAACACTTCTCCCGTTCTGAGTCGGGGGGATAGCAGCTTCCACAGCCTCTGCCGGAACCTCGGGCTCCAACAGAGGGAGGGTAGTCCCCACTACCTTCATCTCAGCCTCCGGGCCGCCTTCGGGAAGAGCCGTTGGGGTAGCAATCTCCAAAGGAGCCTCCCCCAAAGAAGCAAGTGCTTCATGATCAGGAACTGCCACTGGAGGCTCTATTGCAAGAGGAGTAGCCTCATCAGCCCCCTCCACATCGGGCAACGCTTCATCGGGAATTTCGACAGGTTTTGGCTTCAACAAGCCCGTAGGGAGCTCCCCCAGCGTCGAAGATTCTGCACAATTCACACAAGAATAAAGATGCAGGCATGCAGGCGTAAACAATCCGAAATGCTATAAAGAAGTATAAAGGCATACCAATGCGTAACGAAGCCTTCAATATGGCTTCTTCAAACCGCTGCTCCTTCTTAAGGAGGCGTGCTCGCCGGGGTTCGAGAGTGGACTCATGGCCGCCGGTCCATAAAGAAAGCGCGCCCGCCGCGTCCTCTAAAACAGCCTGCTTCAAGGCCTTTCCCCCCCATTCCTCCAAAGGGCCTATAAATCGCCGCCGAATCCACGAGGGATCCTCGTAAAAGATTACAGCAGGATAGGGCTTCTTCGGAACCCTGGCGTTCTGAGACGCGTCTTTGGAACACCTTATAGCCTCAGCCAACTGTGCAGCTTCCTCGGCGGCTGAACTGGGAAAAAGTAGTTCAGCGTTTGATTCCGGTAAGGCCAACGGCTCATCTTCAAGGATGGGCTCAGACTCCGTTAAAGAGTCGAGCAAATTAGTAGCCACCTTCCTTCGACGCTTGGACCCAGAACCAGTCGCCGAGGACGACCGTCTCTTTCCCTTCGAAGCCTTAGTGCGGCGTTGGCCCACGTCGCCCTCAACACCCTCTCCCCGGGCCACGACTAGAGATGACACTGCCATCGTCGATGACACGGAGGGTGGTGCTGCCTCGGGTGGGGGTACTGTTATCGGAGCCCGTTTACCCCGCGACCGAGTACCCAGGGGCATACCAACTATTGGAGTAAGATCTACTCCTGACTCTCCAGGAATAATCGCAGTGCCGATATCCCTCAGGGGAAAGCGGACTGGGGCACGTAGTCGCAGCATGGCTCCCGGGGCCGGAACCTGAATAGGGGCGCCATGGCCAAGAAGCACCCTTCTCTCCTCAATAATAACCGGGTTCACCCGATGGAGATACCAGCCCGTAAACGACCCCACGCATCGGGGAATGTAGTCACCATCGGGGATCATGAACTGAGAACCGGTGTTCAGTCTCACAAAGTGGTGGGCGGCATCTCGGACGGCCTCGAGCGAAGGAACCGGCGCGATTATGAAAGCTTCAAACGGGACGCCCTGATCATAGCCAAACTGCCGGGCAAAGCGATGCGGATTGTACCGCATAAAGAGAGCCGCATTGTCCTGACGAAACACCAGGTAACCCGGTCTGATTGCATATAAGCGCGCTGCTTCCCGGGGCTTCAAAGTGGGCGCGTCATCTTTCGACCGGTCCCAAAGCGGCTGGGCCGAACCCGTGGAAGAAGATAAGACCCGATCATTAAATATTAATCCGCCGGCAGTAGCGTAAGGAGAAATCAACGCCCGAATAGCCCCGAATTGAGTTGGGTCAACGGCAGAAGCATCCACCAATCGCATAAGCCGAGGGAAAGTATAGGCGTCATAGAACGCAGGCCTCTGATGCATAGCGAAAGCCCCCAACACGTGCATTTCGATCCAGGACGTGAAATAATGAAGCGAAAGGTTTACCACATCCATGCCAGGAGTAGAGGTATTAGCTGCGGTGCCCAACCCATGATAAAGGTGCGCCAAGGCTGGGATGCCGACGGCCAACCGCGTCCCCTCAGCAATACGATAAGCCGGATAGATAACCGAAGCTCTCATAAAGCGACGATGCATGGGGATGACAAACCAACTGAGCCAGACGCTAACAAACCCCACGAAGAATGTCTCCTCATCCATGCCGGGAGCTGCGATGGATTCGAAAGACATCGGCGACATTATGGGAATGTAGTATTGCGGCAGATCCGATTCATTAGTTGGCAGTTTCTTCGGGCCAAACCCAAAGGGGTCTTTCATGTTTGCAAACTTCGGGGCTGTCTTTGATAAGGCGTCCTCGCGAAGGAAACGAGCAATGAAGCTCTTGAAAGTAACACCCTGATCTTCGGATTCGGTGAATAATCGGTCGAAGATACCTAGCGCCTTGATTAAACCGGGACGCTTATGGCGGACGGCATTCTCAGCAGACAGGCCGTCAACCGGGGCGGGCTCGGGTTCAAAAATGTACTCGTCAGAAGGCAGCAACTCCTCATATAGACTACCCCTGATTGGCAACCCCGAAATGTCATAAAATTCTGCCAGAGAGATCGAGACCTCGCGATCTCCTAGAATGAAAGTGTTGGTGGGAAGATTCCATTGGTTCAAAAACGCCTTGAACCACCAGACATGCGGGGACTTATAATGGAAGAGTGACGCGTATATTGCCTGATAAAGCCCGATTTTCTGCAGCCGCGCACGATGGGCAGAAAGGATGTAGCGAGCCCAGAGAAAGTAGCCCGTAGGGTGTCGAGGAGTGAGCCCTATCTTATAAATTTGCCCCCACGGGTGGGCCTCACCTTGACAAATATGCCGCCCCAAGATATCTATGGCCGGGATTGGATGGTTCGGAATACCGGTCGTCGAAGGCTCGAGCCTCCCCGTTGGAGTCCAATTGGGCATTTCCACAGCAAAAACCGTTCTCGGAGGGTCCATCGGTAAGAATGGGAAAGTGAGTTCTGTCGGTACCGCGCAAAGGAAACTCCGGCGACCCTGAATAATATGACTATACCAAGATCCCTATTGAAGTAGGTTGGTGCAATTCGGGTCATGGGCCCGGATCATCGCCATCGCTTCCTCATCAGATGGTGACTGAGGAAAAGCAGCCTCCGAACGAGAAAAGGGAAAGCATGGAACAGAAGCCATCGCACCTGAAATCCAATAAAAGAAGACCGTTAAAAGCAAAGTCAGCGATATATATCCATGCATGAACATGAAGACTAGTTAAAGAAAACAACAGTAGATTTTTCTGAGACCATTGGCTACAAAACACATGGGCCCCACAGAATCAAGATGACGGCTCATTAATAATAAGACCAAGCAGTTATAATAAAACAGAGGGAATATCCCCATTAAATAAAGAATGAGATTCAAGTAACCCTACACATTCCCCCTAGAGGACAAATCTGTCTCGGGCTCTACAACAGATCCAACAGGATCAAAGGAATTAAATTCCCACAGAAGACATCATTACAAAGCTCCTGTTTCATTAACTGCAGAAGGACAACCTCGGTTCAGGAGACCCCAAGAAGCCTCCATGTGAAGAAACTGAGTTCTTCATAGGAATTAAACTCCTTATTAAGAGAAGGAAATTAAATTCCCAGAAACATTTTCTTCAAACGGAATTAAATTCCTTTAAAAAGAGGTAACGGATCTCATCATCTCCTTAAAAGCATCAAGTGAACCCTAGGAGATCCATTGTTCGAAGATTAAATGGTTCTCTATTTTCGCTGATAAATTCAAAAAAAATGGGTTCATATTAAAAGAGGTAAAACCCCTAATGTGGATTTAAAATCCAGAGAGTTCTTTTAAAATAAAGGTGCTTCGACCGTTCAACATCATTACCTGAGGAAAAAGGATCCTTCAACAGAGTTAAACTCTGGAAAATGTTTGAGACAGAGAACTAAGCTCTGGAAACGAGAATTAAATTCTCAAGGGAAAAAGTTCTCAAAGGAAGAAGATGAGCAAAGTGAAGGCTCTTCTGAAGAGACATGGGTATTTATAGGATGTGATGGAGACGCTTCATCTCTCCAAATCCCTAGAGGAATCCAACGGTCACAAAAAGTGACAGCGTTGCACTCACGTGCAAACACGTGAGAACAACGCTGTGGGGGCATTTGTTTCCTGATTTAAAATCAGGAAAGCCTACGGAAGAGGCTTCAGAAAAGGGTCACGTGCTCACACGTGACCAACAGTCACGTGTTGGCACGTGACGCCTAAAAGCATCGGCAAGGCAGATTCAGCTTCCCGACTACATCAAAGAAAAGGGGTTCAGAAAGGGTCACGTGCTCCCACGTGACCAGGGTCACGTGTTGGCACGTGACATTTAAAAGCGGCTTCAAAGGCACATCGGTTCCCTGATCAAATCAAGGAAAAGGCTTCAGAAGAGGTCACGTGCTCCCACGTGACCAGGGTCACGTGTTGGCACGTGACACTCAAAAGCAGCAGACTCAATTCCCTGATCAAATCAAGAAAAAGGCTCCAAGCGAGGGTCACGTGCTCACACGTGACCAGGGGTCACATGGTGGTACGTGACGGCTAAGCGGCAGCCAGAAGGCAGAGCGCAAAAAGGAAGAAAATGTCCCATTCCAAGGGGGTCACGTGCCCACACGTGGCCAAGGGTCACGTGGCCACACGTGACCGGCCTTCAAAGTCTATCTGTTAACAGAATTAAATTCTGAGAAAAGGCCTCTCAAATCTTTCCAAAGGAACCGATTGAATTAAAGATTTAAAGATTCTTAAATATCACCTATCTATGGAAAAAGCCTGAACTTAGAAAGATTTCCCCTTAAAATCTAACCGAAATAACAAAGGAGAATCTCTGGATTTAAAATCCAATGGTGATTAAAATTCATATAATAATCCAAAGGTCCAAAACGAATGGTGAATACAAATTAAATCTCTCAATGAAAGATTCACCAAAACTAATTGATTCGGCTGCTTCTCCTATAAATAGGAGCCAAGAGACACACAGAGAGACATACATGCAGAAAGGAATCGATACATAAAAAAAAGAGGAGAGCCTTGATACTTTGGAGGAATTTGGATCTTCTGCAAAAGAAAACCCTAGGTAAGAAAGGGAAGGCTTTTTGAAAGGAAAAGAGAATTCAATTCTCAACAGAGTTTAACTCTGATATAAAACAGAAGAACATAGTTCTCTCTTTGGTGGAGGATCTGTAAAGTGCACATCTCCCCTTGAGTTGAGAATTTAATTCTCAATGGGTTGAGATCCTGCCATGCAGATCCAAAGCATAGAGAAGGAATGGAAGCTTGAGAATTTAATTCTCACAGAACTATAGGAATTTAATTCCTTTAAAATAAAATTAGGATTTGACCCTATGTTATGGGAATTTAATTCCTTCAGAATGAACAGAATCAGGGTTTAACCCTAGTTAAGAACTTAGTTCTGTTAAAATAACAGAAATTTAATTCCCTCAAGAAAGAAGAAATGAGGGTTTAACCCTATTTAAGAATATAATTCTTCAAAAGAAAGTAGGAATTTAATTCCTCTAAAGTTATTGCTAGGGTTTAACCCTATGAAGAATTCAATTCTTAAAAAGATAAACATATCTTCAAACAGGCAAACGAATAGGGTCACGTGCTACCACGTGACTCCTGAAAAGAAACAGAAAAGAGCTTTAGGGCGCCCTCATGTGTCGACACGTGACCCCTAATGAACATTCTAACAGATCAAAGCGCAGGCCCCCATCACGTGCCCACACGTGATGGCTTTCAGAATTAAAAGTGTTAAACACTTATCTGTAGAACAAAATAAAGGGAAACAGGGCGCTATCACGTGCTACCACGTGACCCCTTGGCTGAAGCTTTAACGGACAAACACCAGAGTTCCCATCACATGACAGAACGTGATGCTCCAAAGTATTCAATACTTTTTGCAGAATAAAATGAATTGAGGGCGCTCTCACGTGCTACCATGTGACCCCTCTTGCCTTAGTGTTTAAACACTAAAATTGAAACCTCTATATCCAGTGTTCAACACTGATTTTCTTAGTGTTTAAACACTAATTTGGAAAACATCTATTTACAGTGTTTAACACTGACTTTCTTAGTGTTGAACACCAATCTGGAAAACCCTGTTTTCAGTATTTAACATTGATCTGCCTTAGTGTTAAACACTAATTTGAAATCTCCATTGCCAGTGTTTAACACTGATTTGTTTTAGTGTATAAACACTAATTGGAAAGCCCTGTGGCTGGTGTTTAACACTAACTATCTTTTAGTGTTAAACACTAACTTGTCAATCTCATTCTCAGTGTTCAACACTGATTGATCTTTAGTGTTTAACACCAACTTTAGCCCCATTGGCTAAGTGTCTAGAGGCAAAGCCTCTCCTCTAATGGACCAACAGAGGGCTAATATCCTAAACATGATTGGACTTAGCCCAAGCTGGCCATAAGTCCTCAATTCAAATTCAACTGAGCCAATGGGCTCATAATATAATTAATTGGTCTTGGTTCCAAATTGGGCCAAAAATTATTTAATCTATCTCGGTTTAAGGGTACATCTCTTCACTCCTTTGATACTTGACGTTGTAATTCCTCAACGTCTTCAAAGAGGTGACGGGTCTCGATGACCACATATTAATACGGACTGTGGGGTCTTTAAACTCATGGACTATGAGGTCCTTAACCTTGACCGGGATGTCTTAAAACTAACGACGGACTGTGGGGTCCTTAAACTCATGGACTATGAGGTCCTTAACCTTGACCGTGATGTCTTAAAACTAACATCGGACTGTGGAGTCCTTAAATCCACGGACTACGACGTCCTTAACCTTGACCGCAACGTCTTAAAACTAACACTGGACCGCAATGTCCTTAAACTACTTATTGATCGCAATGTCACTAAACTAAACAACAGGGCTCCCTTAATTGCTCTATTGTTGGATCTAAACGATCCCGTTAAGTTGATCTTAGTCTGAAAACTAGACTAACGTATCCTTAACAAACGTTTAAATCGATCTTAGTTTCGAATGAGACTAACGTATCCTTAAACCCAAAACCCCCAAACCCAAATCTAAGATAATACGGATTTGGACTTGTCCACGCCCTACGGGCGACGACATAACTCAGTCTCCGTATACAATCCACGGGCAACTAAACACAAAATAAACACATGCGACACGAAGTGACCATCTGGAGAAGGAGAAAGTGGTTACCGCGATGCGGTAGCGTAATTAACTGCAGGGGCTTGCGCCTGCAGGGAAGAGTGTCCCCACAATCAAAAACCCCTTAAGCGAGGGGGAATCTGACGAAGTCTGCTACATCGGACGCATCCGTTTAAACCTTCGATACACGGTGCCATAAATCAACTTGGCATCTTCGGAGAGGTGGATGGATAGCACCAATTAGCATCTGCCCCCGAATCTCAGGCAAGACGTCCCAGTCGCGCCGTCATTCGGAGGGGAACAACATATACTTTCTACATTTAAACTTTAAGAAAGGTTATTTTTAGGGTTTTTAATTTACTACGTCTAAGATCTAGTTGTTCCTAGCTAGTTAACCTATCTGTCAAACTCTAGTCAAATAAGCCAAAATTGAATACAATAATTTTTATAATTTTTGATTTTTTTTTTCAATTTTTATGGGTTTTAAAAAATAAGTATACAAATGCAAAAATATACATATGAATGCGAAGAAAGAAGACTTACCGAGCATACCCCCAAACTTAAACTTGACAGTGTTCTCACTGTCATGCTACACCAAGAGGGTCAAAATGTCGGCACTTCCCTGTTTAGTTATTTATAATTTTTTTGTATGTATTTTTTTTGAAATTTTTATTTTATATTTTTTTTATAGAAAAAGAAAACAAAAATATACATATATACAACAAGGTTCCCCCTAAACTTAAGCAAGGCCTTACACAAGCCAAATGTTAGTACCAACCATTCAAAAATTCTATCGTGATAATGGTAGAGTTGGTGAAAGAATGGGGTGTAGAAAAATGAGATAAGAAGCACACGAGACCGTGTCGAGATAGACGTAGTATACGGTCTCGGTGGAGGAGAAGAATGGCGGAAGGGGAAAAGAAATGGTAGTGGTTCTATTTCTTCAAGTGGAGATTGATTAATCACAAAATTCGTATCGTTTAAGAATGCGAGTTCGTCGGCGAAAATATCTTCGAAACTGTCATTGAAGGTCCAATTGAAAATTATCGAACTCAAAATATCGGATTGTGATTCATCAACACTCGGCATCATTAAAGGAAGACTAGTAGAACCAAAGACAGTGGGAATGCGAACTTGAGGGTGGGGGTGGAGTGTATAAATTAGCACAATTTGTAATGACCGATGTGTAAAAAACGATTGTGCTAATCTATCAACCCACGGAAAAATGAGATTAAATCCCTCAAGTTTTGTGAGCAAACATAGATACGTCGAACTTGGTATTGGAGATGAAAGCGTAACGGTCTCTTGCAAGGTCGGAATGAGGACGGAGGGAAGTGAGTAAGGAAGGGTATCAGTTAAAGATTCAGGAGGGTGTACACAATCAGTGGAAGGGACATGATGAATTGGGAAATCCGACTCATCAAACAAAACTGGTTCCTCCTCAATAATTTCCTCAATATTCTCCTCAAAATTTAGCCTATCCATGCCATTATCATCAAAATCAAGACGCATATGAAGTTCGGGAGAAACATTTAATGACTCGGGATGATGAATTGGACATAAAATTTCAATCAAATCGATAGGTTCATCATCCGAAATATTCCCGGCGTCTATATCCTCAATCAAGTGAAAATTAATTTTTTCTGACACCTCATCAAAAGCATGGATATTTATCGATTTAGGTTATATATTGGAGGTGTAAAGATCGAAAGGATTAAGTGTGGTTTCACTCGAAAGGGGTTCTTCACAATCTGGCAAATCAAGCACTACAAAGTCACACAACTCGTTAGATGTTTTACTTTTAACTTGTGAATCATTTGGGACAATCGATGGAAAACCGGAGTTGTGGGCTTCAATTGGGTATCGGTAGGTTTGATTTGGAAAGGTGTAAAACTCACTCTCTCTTCTCAAATTCTCACTCTGTCCAACCGCCTCCTCATACATTGAAAAATTTGAAACTAGTGGGAAACTAGCTACAGGTTCACTAGGTTGTAGAAGGGCGGAGATGGATGCATCCACATTCCTCGTCATTTTGTTTGTTGCTAAGATATAAGCCTCCAATGACTGTTCCAAACTAGACATGGGTTGTGAAGGGGTTTCGGTAAAAGATTCGAAATTGTTTGGATAAGTGAAACTCCCAAATGGCTGTGTAGAAGCAGTGTCTAGTGAAGGTGGGAAAGTCGGGTAGGACTGGTAGGAAGTGGATGGTTGGACAGGCGTAGGATCAATATGTGGATAAAAAGATGAATGGACTTGTTGATCCCTAGAACTGGATGTGCGGAGAGGGGTGAAAGATCGGCTACGAGACTGAGCAATGTGCTCAGCAATAGACATCGGCTTAGGAGTTACAACAGGACTCGAAAAAGTGGTGTCAACGTACGAAGGTAGTAAAGGTGGACATGGTTGACACAAAGTGGGTTGCAACGTCGAACTGTTTCTCCTAGATGCTTCTATTTGATCTTTCAAAGAAACTTTGGGCACGGAGGGATCTTCCTTAAATCGACCGAAATAATTGACGTACGAGGCAAAGTTAGGTTTGGGATACCAAAGTTCGGCAAGAGATTTATGATGTGGGGTACACATGATAGAAGAAAGAGAAGAGAAAGAAGGTAGGTGGTGCAAGGATTTATTTGCGGCAAAAATTTGCAAGTTTTTTTTTTAAAATAAAATTATCCTTTTTCCTTTTTCTCTTTATTTAGAACTGTTTGCAAAAAGATTTTCGAGAAAAGAGCTGACAAACTTTCGATCAACCAAAAATGCACAATCAGGCCTAGATCTAGGGTCACCTAGGTCAGCTAGAAAGCTCCTAACTGTTCCAATTGCGGCCAGGTAAGTGCCAGGTAAGTGGGAGGCTTCCCACTACAAGTAGCGGTCCTAATTAAGTAACCACTTGCCTAGACACCGCAAAGTCAGGTTAGGATAAATGGTCGATGCCTATAACTAGTCCTCTGTCCTATTGAGCTCGAAGTCCTTAGGGCCGAGTCTAGTATTTTTTAATTAAGAATGGTCAATGCAAATGGCTTATGTGATTTCTGGGGTCCTGGGAAGGGTGATAAAATCCCCACCCAATCTAAATTGGTCAAAAGCCCCTTAAAATCCGATTAAAGATATGCAAAACAGTAAATCACTTGCAATCAAATATTTTTTGTGAATTTCAAAGTTTGCAAGTTTTCTAATTAAAATTTTCCTTTTTCCGCTTGCTCTTTATTTGGAAATTTTGCAAAAAGATTTTCGATAAAAGATATGCAAAACAAAAAATATTACTTGCAATCAATTTCTATTTTAAGTGAGGCGCAAAAATCCTGCACAAGATTTGTTATTTGGAAAGGAAAAGAATTTTAAAGTGGACCAAATTTTGCAGGCATTTTTCAGAAGATATATAGAGATTTTTGCAGAGAAAGAACAGAGGACCTTACAGTGCAATTTTCGCAAGATGATGTGACGAGATCGCCGAGTTTCTGCGGCCCCAACGCGTTCCTGCCGCGTTTTCGCGGTGGGCTGTAAGGCACGCTTCCCGAGAAAAAATTTTGGATGACGATGACACAAGACCGCTGCCCTTCCGCGATCAAAATGGGGATTAGGCCGCAGTTTAGCGGCGGCGCAGGCGGCGCAAGTCCCAAGAAAAATTATGTCGTTCTGGTTTTTAGACCCCCTTCTGTTCTGATCGTCTGATTTCTGTTTCGGTTTCTGGAAATTTCCAGATCCGTCTTTCGATTGTAGATCCTGCAAAATTCACACAAAAATACCTTTCCAAAAATAACGGATGATATATTTTTATATTTTTGTGATTTTTCAGAGTTTTCAGATTTTTTAATTTTATATTAACCCGAAATTGCAAAAAGGAAATAACACGCCATCCCCGGCAACGGCGCCATTTGATTAGTCTCAAAAACTATCTATTAACTGCAATCAAGAACGGCGTCGCTTTGCAGCTAGCCGGTAAGTACGGGTCGGTCCACAGGGATGTTGTGAATTTCCTAATCGCTCTTACGAGTTAATTCCAAACGGTGTGAATGGATTAATTAAATCTAAAAACTAAATTAATTTAGGGCAATTGAATTAAAGATCTAACTATCTAACTAGGGCAAGGAATTAAATTTAATTTAAGGCAGAGAATGAAAAATTACCTAGGGCAGAAAATAAAGAACTTACAAAAAATGATGCTCTCCAAAAGAATACTGAAATTTATTAATGAAGGGAGGCATAGGCTTTACAATGATTTAGAGTTCCTATTTATAGAGGATAGGAAACCCTAGGTTACAATTGATTCGCACGTCTACATTTACCAAAATATCCTTAGGAATACCTAGTCAAAGTAGACTCCAAGCTTTGGTAAAATTTTATATCTCTGTCTCTTTAAAAGGAAGTATTGGGCCTTGAAATTTCCTTTGTTGGCTCTTCTGTTTTTGGGCTTCCTTATTATTTGGTTTTTTTTTTATTAAAATAGCTTCTATGTTTCTTCCAGATCTCCAGTGAATAATTGCGGTGGACTTTTAACCGTTCGCTTTGTAATCTTGGACCTTGCATTGCCTTGTACTTTGTGAATTTTATCTTTGATATAGGCTTGATCAAGAGTCTTCTGTTTGTTGGTCAAAATCCACTTTTGCATCGTCTTTTCATCGTTTTCACTGTTTTCCGTCCAAGAACCTGTAACCTGTAATATGTAGCAGACATGCGTCAAAAACACCTATTTATTTATAAAACGAATAAGAATGGGGAATATAATAATACAATATTATGGTGTGAACATTCCTCACCGCTAACTCATCGAAGGAGCTCCTGATATTGCAGGAGCCGATTTACATCGAATAATCTTCCTCCGCTTACCACCAAATTTCGGTTATCCAATCATAAACAGTGGAAACACTGTTTCAAATAAGTTTGGGGGTATGTACCACTTGTAATTATATAAAAATAAAAAACATAAAAATATAAAAATAAAAAAAAATATTTTTCAAATTTTCGAGGGGTATTTTTGTAAATATTCAGTTCTATAAATAAAAAAATAATAATTTTTTTACAAACTAAATTCCTCTTTTTAAGGGGGCTTTTGTACAAATAACCAATAACCCGTATAAAAACAACCCGACCCCTCTACCGCATTTACAAAACCCTAAAATTATCCCTCACAGAAACTATAGCCGCCGCTTCTGAAATCGCAGAGAGATCGCACCAGGCCGCCGCCCAACCGCCGCCAAAGCCCCCGTTCGACCGCGCTTCCGCCGCTTCTCTGCTGCGTCGCCCTCTGAAAATTTTAGAGGAGGTTTGCAATATTTTCTCCCTCTCTGTCAAATTCCTACTTTCAGTATTTTCTCTCTGCAATGGCCCCTACTCTGCAGTTTGAAAGGGATTTCTCCCAATTGTTTGCACATAATATTTATGGTAGCTATTTCGGAGATGAGATCCGAAGGCACGGATGGAACTTTTTGTTATTTAACCATCCGATTGCATTCGCGCTTCCGGATCTAGTTGCCCGTTTCTACGAATGTATGGAGGAGGGTTGTCTTACACAACACGGGTATATTAGATTACTGTGGGGGGATCGGGAAATTTTAATTGATAGGGACTTCATTCATGAAGTCACATTAATACTGCGACCCCCCATTCACGATCAACCCCTCCGATTTGAGGACTACCTACTCTTAATGGGAAATGATTGTTCTAGGGTGCCATGAAAAGGCATTCAGGCTCGAACGCTTTTTGCGAATGTTTTAACTGTGTGCCGTTGGGCACAAAATAATATTTTTGGAGGTTCGCACAACACAACTTTTTTCACACCATCCTTACACATAGTGCACACACTAATGACTCGAAACCCTAGTTACGATATGTGCATAGTGTTGCTTCACTCGATTGGCGCCGGCAAACGGGCGGCCAATTATCCAAGCCCTGTGTTGGTAACAAAACTGTATCGCCGTTTCTTCCATGTTGAGGAATTTAAATTTTATATACATGGTGGGATTTCCATTAGACCTCTTCTTGAGGGTGTCTCCACGTCCTACACACGATTACATAATTTATGGTCGCGCACCGAGCCGGCCGAGTATGTGATGGCCAAGACCCCTAGCTCGGGCTCCACAGCGAGCGGTGAAGAGCTTACCCCCGCTGTGCAAGCACGCTTAATTCGATGAACCCATAGGGGGGTAGAAAGAGTGATAGGGATGCCGACTATCTTTGATCAGCATATAACGAGCTTGGAACAGGGAATGTCCACCCTCCTAGCAAGAGAGGAAAGATCACGATCACGATCGAAGGGACGGGGGACGGATAGAGGTGAGGCTGGGACCAGTGAGGCCGCGTCTAGTAGACGCCGCAGAGAGCAGTGAGGACACTGCTATTAATAAGTTTGGGGGTGAGGGTATTGTAAATAGTTATCTTTGCATTGCATCTGCATATTTTTATTTTTTGTACATATTTGTTTTTCCTTTGCATATTTAATTCCACATTGCATCTTTATATATATATATATAATTATAAAAATTGAAAAATTTTATAAAAAAATTATAAAAATTGAAAAGTTCAATTTTGGCCATATTTGACTTAAGTTCAACATGACGGTTGACGAGTTAGGAAAAACTAGATCCTAAGCTTAGTAAATTAAAAACCCTAAAAATAAACTTCTTAAAATTTAACTGTAGAAAATATACGTTCTTGTAGTTTATTTAGAAATAGGCAAATTTTGAGTTCAGTTCTTGGGCTAAATCGAAATAAGAGAAGAGTATTGAAAGCTCTATTTGAAGTATAGGTGTGAAAAATAATTCTGAACCTTAAGTCCAAATTCTGAAAATATATACCCTACTATACGCACTTACACACGTCTTGAAACTTGGGATAGTAGAGAATACCTTGAAATGCTTTTGTCTAAAATCCTTAGTATAAAGGAAAATAAAATAAAAGTATAAATAGTGAATAAAGAGATAAAAAAAATGAACACTGGTTTTGTAATTGCTTAAGACAACATAAAAAATATATAGCGAGGGTGCTTTATCACCTAGTGCCTTAGACCAACTGGTTTGGGAGTCACTGCTAAGCCTTAGGTGTTGCAAAATGAGGAATTACGCTTAAATGTACAAGCACATTTTGTAATCGGTCGTTTAGTACCTCAATAAGTATTAACGGTCGCATGAAGGATGTGTGAGCAATTTCATCTAAAATTCACTAACTAAAAGTATTTTGGAAGATGGACAAGAGTATGATAGCTTGAATTGAATTTCCAAGTATAAGGGTGATAACTACACACATGTAGGGGTATATGATTGGAGTTTGGAGGAGAAATAGGAATATAAGATAGGGCTTATATTTTCAGTAGAGATGATAAAAATTCATGAGTTAAGACCGCGCCTTAGAAGGAAAACTTAGGAGATGCTGAAAACTTTATAAACTGACAAAACGTATATGATCTAAAGTTAAATGAAAAGGAAGTGTGAAAAATACGGGTTGATGATTTCTATGTTAAAGATAATAGAATTTCTTGCTAGAATACTGAATTGAAGAATTAAAGTCAACGGCCAAATTGATCGGATTTTGTGGGTAGTATCCGCTGAAAACCCTCAGGAGACAACACTCCTCCTGCTATGAACAGCTAGAGGTTTAACGGCTTGTTACACGAGCTCAGTGCAATCGCGTTTCCTGCGAAAGTGATGTTAGGAATTTTTGAGAATAAAATTGGGTTTGCTCGGGACGAGCAAAAGATAAGTTTAGGGGTATTTGTTCATATCAGATTTTTGCATTTTTATATCGCCCATTCTTAATCACATTGCATATAAGTAGGTACTTTTGATCCATGTCTGCTAAATAGTTGCAGGTAACAGGTTCTCAGCTCCTTACAGTGAAATTCATAAAAAGTCGCAACAAATGCAGGACTACGGCCAACAACAGATAAATACGGGTTTCCACACACTATCCGTATGATACCGCCTACTAGTTCAAGAGACAAAATGGAAAATCGTTGGTCACTTCAATACACAAAGCACAAGGGCAGCACAAGATCCAAGACTTCAACGCGGAGCTCAAGCCAAAAGTCCACATCATTTTTGCACTGTTGAAAATCGGGAAGGAAGTTGAAGAGACTCTGAGAAACCAAGTGGATAAATCAGAAGATAAAAGCAACTTGGAGAAGCCCTAAAAAGATGGCCCTACAAATCCACCAAATGGCTGCGGAACCGTGGCCAAACAGGCACTTCTACCGCGGTTCCGCGGCTGCGTATGCACATTGTCGGTGGCAGTGTCGGTGCGTTGACTCGGCTCTTTTGGGGTAGTTTTGTAAATTCGTGATTGGATCAGAATGTAAACCCAGGGGTTTCCTATCTATAAATAGGAGAGCTCAAAACCAAATTAGGTGTGCCTATTTTTATTAGATCTAGGATTTAAATTCTGTAATTCTTTTTCTTTCTCTATGAAAATTTTTAGTGAGTTTTGAGTGGTTATCAATAAAAATATAAAAAGAGAGTTCTTTTATTCTTGCATGTTTATTTCCTTTTGCAATTTTTACTTGTTAATTTAGTCGTAGTAATTTATTGTTGTTTTTCCGTATCTTGTTTTTTTTCTTCTATTTTTCTTTATCATTAAACAACGATGATGTTTGAGTAAGATCCTTGCCTAGATGAGGTCTCAAATAGCTAGCTGTAAATTCTTCTTAACCTAAATTCTTTCTACCTTCCCTTTTGTTTTATTTTTATCTTTTTAATAGGTGAGTAATTTCTCACTTGTTAGGGAAAGAGAAGGAAGGTTTGAGAGAAGGAAATCTCTCTCACTCCTTTCTTTGCCCAACACCTTAATTCGGACTCTCTTTAATTGAACCACAATCCACTCACTACGGCACCCTATCCTACATGATAGCGATGATTCCTTAGTTAGACCGGTTGTGGTTGAATTAATTGGAGGTTAGGGCTAAGAGACAAGAATGGAAGGACAAGGACCAAGAGGAAGAAACTAAGCATAGAAAGACTAGCTTATACTTGCAAGTTCCTTCCTAGTCGTGCTAATCCCCATTGTTGCCGATTACCTTAACATCGATATTAAAAAGGGCATTGAAAGAGGTGAGATATTCTTAACTCGAACTAACCTAATCCTAACCCTAGCAAGTCCTTTATCATCTTTTATCTCGTTAGTAGATCTTAACACAAAACCCAAAATATTTGGATTTAAATCGTTAAAACATAAAGAAAAAGATTCCATCTCCCTGTGGATCGACCCGTACTCAACCGGCTAGCTACCAAGCGACACCGTCTTGATTGCGGTAAATAAAAATTTAAGCACGCATAGAAAATAGCGAACAATCAATGGTATACAGGTGCTCAGTGGAGACTGGTTACATTGAACGGACTCGCCGAGAACTCTTAGTTGGTATTATACCTATCATCAGATAGCAGTTCTCTGGTGACACTGGTACAAGTTAGTCTGTAGACTCGAGATCGTCATAGAGTCTTGTGTGATTCCCACCGTGTTTTGATTTCCACCTTACCACGTTCAAGAGAACGTGCAAAACGGTAGCTTTTGGGTACAGTCCCGAATCACATGGAGGCAATGAGCGATAGAAGGGGATTCGTCTCTCCCGGTATTGGGGGTTGATGTTGCGCTGTGCTCGATTGGCTATAACAGGAAGTCTCTGGCAAGGGCTGATATGGAGATCTACTGGTAAGTGTTATCAGTAGTTTCTCAACCTGTTATGAGCCTCACATCGGCACGACTTATCGGTTACTGGGGTCTGATGTTTACCCCCTAGATTAGATATGCGACATATCAGACGAAGAGATTAGACTGTACGGTAGTGTTACTGACAGGCTTTACAGAAGAATGAGCAGGCTTACAGAAGAGTTCAAATCCCATCTGCCTCATTATCTTTTTATTTTAATTTCTTTTAATCTTTTAGAAATCCAAAGGTCTATACGTGCACAACACGTAAAACCAAGAGTCACACATAAAACAAACGAGTCCACTGTAGTAGACCAAGCGTCAGGGACACGTGGCGCCAAGACGAGCCTCGACTCGCCCGACTCGGGCCGGTGAAGCGGTTGAATCGGCCGGCGCCGCCGGGTCAACTCGGTCCGATCCCAACTTTTCTTTAACCCCCTGCACCCTTTGGCTTACCCCACTCCCCCTGCACTGTTTAAATTCTCTGCAATTAACCAGAGAATTAAAATACCTCCATTTAATCCATTTTAATACAAATTTTTAATATACCCTTTCACTACCCTAAAATCCTAATTTTTCTTATAAATACCACTCTCAAATCACCCCTCCCCACTCCCAAATCCCTGCTCAAACCCTCAAGAAAATTCCCAAGTCTTTTGTGTGCAAGTGGAGTTAGCAAAAGGGCGAAACTCCGACAAACTTCCGACGGCAATCCAAGGAGATTCCGGAGGATGAAAAGATGCTCCGGCACCTCCACCTGTTCCTCCTCTCTCTTCTAGTCAAATAACCCGTAAGTCCCTAATTCTTCTTCTTTTCTCTATTCTAAAAACATTCAAAACTAAAACCCGACGGAAGCGGAGTTAATCCGACTTCCGATTCGGTTTTTCCTTAAAAAGTTCTATTTTTCTTTAAAAAATAATACCAAACACTTATGTCATGACCATTAAACATTAACGAAGATAATAGAACAAGTTTGGCATCAAAATAATAACCGTAGCAAGTTTTATTCCATTTTTATATTAAAATACCTTCATGTTTCATTTCGACATGCTTGAACTTTTAAAACCGTATTATCTTAGAAAACTCACAAAGTAATAACCTACCTTCTCACAACACTCATATGTAACATAGCACGATGGAATTTGGGAATATAGATTTGAGGAAAATACGACTTTACACATAACTACCTCCGACTTATAAAAACCTTTTTCTACAAGATGTGTGTTTTAACAAATCTTTGCAAATGCGCTTCTACAATCCATTTCGGGGAACCCGTTCGAGATGGTGTGGATTATCGCACATTCTCGGACTTAGTAGAGTGAGATGCAGACCTCCGCAAGGAGCATACGATCTCGAAAGATTTAAAATACAATTTTCTTTAGAAAATGTGATTTCTATTATAAATAAAACTTATATTTTTAATAAATAAATATATATGTAATTAATATCAAAATATTTACTTTTAATATATATAATATTCCACATTTCCAAAATTCAAGAAAAACATTTCATTTACAAGAAAATATCATATAAATCCAATATTATAAATAAATACCATATATTATGAAATTAGGTTTTATTCACTAGAAATGTCACATTGATAAAATATACATCCATGAAAACTCTAAAGACAATAATAAAATACTTGAGCTATATTTTGAAAATTATACAAAATTATTTTTACATAAAACCCTCTCAAGTTATACTAAATTACAATAAGGACCCTAGTAAACATAGGTTTAAGCGGGACCGGTCTCTTGAGCCTCAGGGAGCCGGAGATATGGGTGCTTGCCTATTTAAGGTAGACAACTTAACAAACGGTGTTATCAATACGGTAATTATCTTTGAAAAAGACACAAATCCTGCCGTCCATGTGCAGCAGTTACCGATAGCACCAAAACATAATTCAGGACTTCAATTTCTTTTTTAATTGTCCGACTCAGATTGAGTCTCAATATAATCAATCTGACTTGAATATGATTCAAGTATAAACTACAATTCAACATGAATCCATGAACCCATATATTCAATCTATTCAATCTAAACAATCTATATTGACTGAACCGAACCATGAATATATTCCATTTACATGATCATCCATTATATCCGTTCCATTACTTATATCATGGTTTCAGCAAGTCATTTACCTATACAAATTATAATACAAGACAAGACAATACAATCCATACATTCAATACAATCAATACATAAACATTACGGGGTTATAAAGGGGTAGATTGGTACGGAAGGTGTTAAAAGTGGCACGAGACTGTAACCATAATACACCAAATCTGAATTCAATTGCCGTTGTACCATGGCTGAACGGTTCCTTGTGCTCCTTATACCTTAGTCCACGGGGAAAGTTGGACTCCTATCGTATACACTGGTCTCTTCTGTACCAAGCTACAAAACTACGTTAACATAATAAACAACACTATAATAGTTATACTCTCTCTCTGTCTATTCTACGTCTCCCTCCTTTTTGGGACTTACCGAGCGATTTGTTCGCTGACGACATTCTCTTTCTTTTCTTTGGAATGTCGTCAGGTGATTCGGACCTTTAGGAGATCGAGCCTACCAACGAGGGCTTGGATCAACTAGCTTTCGACCCAGAGCTTTAGATTCCTTGTACACATTTATATTCTGTATTTTCCATTTCTGTTTAGGCATTGCTTTCCATTCCATGTATTTACTTTTCAAATGTATTGTAAAAAGAATGTTAATAAATAAAGTTGTTGTTCAATTATATCCATTGTCATTGTCTCTTGTGCATTTTACTTATATTGCTTAGATACGCTTAGCGTGTTTACTTCAGAGTAAATACGTAGCGGACTCGTCGCGTTCTCTGCCCGTATACTGGGAAGCGGGGTATGACGGGTTTTGTTGGCGGGCCATGCAGGTCAGAGCTGTATGGAATCCTACCATGCAGTTCAGTTCTGCGTGGATAACCTAAGCAATATAACACAAGAACCAGCAACTGAAAACATTCTTTACAATTCATATTCCTTGACTTTTCCAATTCCATATATTTTGAATCTATCTTAACCCAAATCCTTCTTCCAAGGTTATGGATTCCCCAAACAACACCAGCACCAACTTCAACAACACTCTACCACCCTTACCAATTACACCTGCCATAGCTGCTCCAATCAATGAGCAGACGGTTCTGCTTGAGGCAATCCGCAGTCTCCTGGAAGGACAGCAGCAGCAGACTGCTATCCTGATGAACCGACCAGAGGCAGAAGTATCTGGGGTGAAGCAATTCAGGGCCTTACACCCCAAACAGTTTGCAGGAAAAGAGATCCCTCTGGAAGCAGAGGAATGGGCTTAAAGCGTTGAAGATGACCTGGCAGCAGCATAAGTGCCAGAGGTCGCTTGGGTACGAGTTGCAAAGCTGCAGCTCACTGACAATGCAAGGGTTTGGTGGAAGGCGGAAGAAAGCCGTCTTGACCAACCTATCGAATAGAAGACTTTCCGTGACATGTTCGATGCAAAATACTTCCCTGAGACTGCCCGCTTTGATATGGAACAACAATTCATCCATCTGCAACAAGGTTCAATGTGGACCAAATCTGTAGATGAGTATGATGCTGAGTTTACCATGCTTAGTAGGTTTGCGGCCCATTTCATACCGACTGCTGAGATCAGAGCTAGAAGATTTCAGTAAGGGTTAGACCCGGAAATCCAAGCTGCATTAGCTACAGGGGATTTCTCAACCTATGATTTAGCTTTGAAGGCTGCCCGAAAATATGAGGCAGTGGTAAAGAGGAAGGGCATACCTCAATCTGCCGGAGTGAAGCGCCCTGCCAATCAGATGGCAGGAGGAGCCTCTTCAAGGCTAACTGTTGAACCCAAGAGACCGAAAGTAATAGATAACCAGTCGAGTCCCAACTTTTGCTTCTATTGCAAGAGGGAAGGACACTTGTAGAAGGACTGTAGACGCGCAAAAGGCCTGTGCCTAGTTTGTGGTGCATCCAATCACGGAATTGGAAACTGTCCTTATAGACGCAACCCAGCTCACACACCCACCAACTACCTGCAGCGGCCAGCTATTTAGGCTTCTGCACCTCGTCTTGCACTCACAGCTCCACTAGCTGCACAGCCTACTCGCCAATTCCAACAAGCACTGAGGAACATGCCCCAAGGACAGAGGAATGTGCCTCCGGCTAGGAGGAATGTACCCCGGCGTCAGGCTTTCCTTTTAGCAGCCGAAGAAGAAGAGGCTGTAGACCAAGGTAACACTGGTAATTCTCTTCAACTTTTTCAAACACTTGTACCACTTTGTTATTTTCATACACTATCAGTTCTCTATCACTAAACTTTCTTTGAATCCGTTACACCTTCCTTTTATAAATTTCGAGGACGAAATTTTTTTAAGGAGGGTAGAATGTAACAACCCTAAACTTTCTATACAATTTTTTCAAAAATACAGAAAGGGTAATTGAGCCTGAATACAAGTTATAAATTTGATTCAATTTTGAACAGAAAGAAGGAGCTTATAGCTCATTGGTAAGACCTTGCACTGCTGTTACAAAGCACCAGAGTTCAAATCCCATCAGCCACATTATCTTTTTATTTTAATTTCTTTTAATCTTTTAGAAGCCTAAAGGTCTACACGTGCACAACACATAAAACCAAGAGTCACACATAAAACAAACGAGTCCACTGCAGTAGACCAAGCGTCAGGGACACGTGGCGCCAAGACGAACCTCGACTCGCCCGACTCGGGCCGGCGAAGCGGTTGAATCAGCCGGCGCCGCCGGGTCAACTCGGTCCGATCCCAACTTTTCTTTAAACCCCTGCACCCTTTGGCCTACCCCACTCCCCCTGCACTGTTTAAATTCTCTGCAATTAACCAGAGAATTAAAATACCCCCATTTTAATACAAATTTTTAATACACCCTTTCACTACCCTAAAACCCTAATTTTTCTTATAAATACCACCCTCAAATCACCCCTCCTCATTCCCAAATCCCTGCCCAAACTCTCAAGAAAATTTCCAAGTCTTTTGTGTGCAAGTGGAGTTAGCAAAAGGGCAAAACTCCGACGAACTTCCGACGGCAATCCAAGGAGATTCCGAGGACGAAACGACGCACCGGAACCTCCCACCTCTTCCTCCTTGTAACAACTCCAATTTTTGTAAACATAAAATTGATTTAAATTTGAAGTATACTTGGGGTATTTAATGTTGCTGTTACCACTTTAAGTATTTATTTTCCCACAATAATTACAAGAAGGAGCTTTTAGCCCATTGGTAACACCTTGCACTGCTGAACCAAGCCACCAGAGTTCAAATCCCCTGCCCCATATTATTTTTATATTGTTTTTGTTTTAAATCCTTTGGAAGCCCAACAATCCACACACCATAACTCCCAAAAGTTGAACTGTACCTGAAAAAGTAAAAGTACCAGTGCTTACCCCACGAGACCCCCCCCCGGCACCCCGACTCGGCCGAGTCGTCAACACAAAAAATTTAGCTTTTCGCCTTCTGAAACCCCCTGCACACTTTAAATTATGAGACCGGTTCCAGAGAGTGAGTTATACCCTAATTAATCCATTTTAATGATTTTTTCACACATTTTACAATTTTTTTTAATTAAAAACCCTTCACCTACCCTACCCCTAGCCTACCCTATAAATACACCCCCTACCCTCTACCCTCTCATCCCAAAATCCTGAGCCCACTCTCTCAAAATCTTCTCAAGAGTTGTGTACTTTGAAAACAAGTTCGCGGCGAAGCTCCGACGAAATTCCGGCGGAAATTCCGGCGACGTTTTTAGGAACAACCAGCGACGAAGTAACGCCTCGGCAACCCCTTTAGTCCCCCCTCACTCTCTTGCTTAATCGAAACCCGTAAGTCCCATTGTATCTCTCTTTCTTATTCTCTAAAATACGAAATTACAAAACCAGACGGAATTGGAACAAATCCGATTTCCGATTCGGTTTTCTATAAAAATTTCACTTCTCACCAATTCAATCATGCTTAAACATATTATTGTTGACTATTAAACATTTAACAAATAATTTGAACAAGTTTCATCACATGAAATGATAGCCTTTTCAATTTATCATATTTTTCACTTAAATACCACAATGTTTCGATTTCATATTTAACCCCCATAACCTTGCTATACATTTAAAGAAGAGCACGAGGTAATGACCTACCTCCACACACACGCATATACAACCTAAAACGATATCATCAAAAACTTAGAATACGATAAAACAATACTTTCATTTAAATACCATATACTTAATAAAACTATTTCTAAAAGATTTTGAGTTGATACACTTTTAAATAAATAGCTCTTATTACTAAAACACGATAAGTTGTAGACATCGGTCATTTATCTAAACCTGATTTTATGGTGTCTAGGCTAGGTAAGTGAGAAAGGTAACTTTAAAAGGCCCGTCTCACGGTAATTCATGAACGGATCCCTCCTTTCCTCACTTGTACTTACCTGGCCACAATCGGCGTTGAAGAGGCGATTTGAGGTATCTAACAACTTGTCGTTTAGACCATTTAGAAATAGGCTAGTTGACTTAGGAAACCCTAAAATCTAAAATACGGAAAATTTACACTTTTGCAAATAAATACCTTTTACTTTATAAAACCGTTTTCTAAAGGATTTAGTATTTTACAATCTTTGCAAAGCGCCGCTACAACCCATCTTTGGGGAACCCGTTCGGGATGGTGCGGATTATCGCACATCCTCAGGCTTAGTAGTGCGAGATTCAGACCTCCGCAAGGAGCATTCGGTCTCGAAAGATTTAAAATACGATATCTTAAGAAAATGAGATTTTTAGAATATAAAAAATTTATTAAAATTCTTTTTGTATAAATATATGTATATTTATCATTAAAACATTTATTTTGTTATGATATAAATATTCCACATTTTTCTAAAAATCACAAGAATAAATTTTACACTAAAATACCATGAACTTCAAACAAATTAATATTACAGATAAATACCTTATTTAAAAAACTAGGATATTTCCACTAGAAATGTCACAATATAAAATCCACCCTCATTACAACTCTAAAGACGAGTAACAAATACTTGAGGTGTATTTTGAAAAGTATATAAGAGTGTTTTTACATAAAACCCCCTCGGGTTTTATAAATTTCCCTAAGGACCCTAGCAAATTATAGGTAAGAATTAATCAAGATTTCGATTTACATTTCTAATTGTCTGCTCAGGTTTGAGTCTGATTATATTTGACTTGAATATGATTCAAGTACAATCTACAATCTTCAATATTACAATTCAACATGAATCTATGAATCCAATTATCAATCTATACAACTTGACCGAACCGAACCATGGATATACATTCCATTTACATGGTTCTCCAGTTATTCCATTTACATGATTCTACGGTTACATCCGTTTACTGATATCATGGTTTCGGTCAGTCTTTCAATTATACATTTAATACAATTTACAGTACAAAACAATACAAATAAAACACTACGGGGTTTAAGGGGTAGATTGGTACGGAAGGTGTTAAAGGTGGCATGAGGTGGTCAGATTAAGACACCTAACCTATATTCCGTTGCTGTTGTACCGTGGCTTAACGGTTCCTTGTACATTCCGTTTGCCCTGGTCTCTAGCATATAGAGACCCCCCTCGTATACACTGACATCTTTCTGTACCAAGCTACAAACAACAGCGTTAACACAATATTACAACAATAATATACAACTTTAAAAGATATCTTCTTATTCTGTCTATTCTACTTTCCTCTTACCTTTAGGACTTACCGAGTGACCTGTTCGCTGACGACATTCTATTTCTTTTTTCTTTGAATGTCGTCAGGTGATTTGGACCCGGCAGAAATCGAGCCATCTGTAGAAGACTTGGAGCAGTTTGCCGAAAACCCTGCACTTTAGTTTCATTGTACACTTTCCTTTTCAGTACTTTCCATTTATGTTATGCCACTGTTTAGGCATCTTTTATTTCAGTTGTATTTCCTTTTCATGCATTGTATAAAAGAATGTTAATAAATAAAAGTTGCTATTTTTATTATCTCTTGTCTCTTGTGTATTTATTTTATATTGCTTAGATACGCTTAGCGTATGTACTTCTGAGTATATACGTAGCGGATCTCGTTGTGCCCCCTTCGCCGTACATCGGGAAGCGGGGCGTGACACTCCTTCTCTCTTCTAGTTAAATAACCTGTAAATCCCTAATTCTTCTTCTTTTCTCTATTCTAAAAACATTTAAAACTAAAACCCGACGGAAGCGGAGTTAATCCGACTTCCGATTCGGTTTTTCCTTAAAAAGTTCTATTTTTCTTAAACACAATAATACCAAACTCTTATGTCATGACTATTAAACGTTAACAAAGATAATAGAACAAGTTTGACATCAAAATAATAACCGTAGCAGGTTTTATTCCACTTTTACATTAAAATACCTTCATGTTTCATTTCGACATGCTTGAACTTTTTAAACCGTATTATCTTAGAAAACTTACGAGGTAATGACCTACCTCCTCACAACACTCATATGTAACATAGTACGATGGAATTTGGGAACATAAATTTAGGAAAAATACGACTTTACACATAACTAACTCCGACTTATAAAAACCTTTTTCTACAAGATGTGTATTTTAACAAATCTTTGCAAATGCGCCTCTACAACCCATTTCGGGGAACCCGTTAAGGATGGTGTGGATTATCGCACATCTTCGGGCTTAGTAGAGTGAGATGCAGACCTCCGTAAGGAGCATACGATCTCGAAAGATTTAAAATACAATTTTCTGTAGAAAATGTGATTTCTATTATAAATAAAACTTATATTTTTAATAAATCAATAAATATGTAATTAATATCAAAATATCTATTTTTAATATTTATAATATTACACATTTGGCAAATGTCAGAACTTGCGGTGGCTTAACAAGTGATTTTCCGATTACTATTGGTTTACATCAAGGATCTGCATTAAGTCCTTTCCTGTTTACCATCGTGATGGATGAGCTTACTAGAACTATCCAAGATAAGGTCCCTTGGTGTATGCTATTCGCTGATGATATTGTTCTAGTAAATGAGACGAAAGCAGGGGTTAATGCCAAATTGGAATTATGGAGACAAACATTGGAATCTCGGGGATTCAGATTGAGCAGGTCCAAGACAGCATATATGCACTGCAAATTTAGTAGCCAGAGAAGTCAAAACCATATTGGTATAACATTGGAAGGGCAAGAGATATCACCGAGCGACCAGTTTAGATATCTAGGTTCCATCATCCAAAGGAATGGGGAGATCGATAGTGATGTTAATCAAAGGATCCAAGCTGGTTGGTTGAAATGGAGGAGTGCAACAGGGATTTTGTGTGATCGTAACTTTCCGTTAAAATTGAAAGGGAAGTTTTATCGGAGCGCTATTCGGCCTGCCTTATTATATGGTACAGAATGCTGGGCTCCTAAGAAGCATCATACACAGAAGATGCACGTAGCGGAGATGCGCATGCTTCGTTGGATGTGCGGTAACACTAGAAAAGACAAGGTGCGAAATGAGGATATTCGTGCAAAAGTTGGTGTAGCACCCGTGGAGGAGAAGATGCGGGAAAACTGGCTTAGATGGTTTGGTCATGTGCGACGCAGACCTATGCAAGCACCGGTTCGACGAATAGATACTCTCGATATGGGTAATGGCAAAAGGGCAAAAGGGAGACCGAAGAAAACATGGATGGAGGTGATACGAAACGATATGGTTGCCAAAGGACTCAATGAAAGTATATTGTTCGATAGAAGTGAGTGGAGACAGAAGATTCATGTGCTGGACCCGGCGTGATTCTCATGTTGGTTCATGTAGCCTACCCCATATGCTTGGGATAAAAGGCTCAGTTGTTGTTGTTGTTGTTATAATATTACACATTTCCAAAATTCAAGAAAAACATTCCATTTACAAGAAAATACCATACAAATCCAATATTACAAATAAATACCATATATTATGAAATTATGTTTTATTCACTAGAAATGACACATTGATAAAATATACATCCATGAAAACTCTAAAGACGATAATAAAATACTTGATGTGTATTTTGAAAATTATACAAAATTATTTTTATATAAAACCCCCTCAAGTTATACTAAATTACAATAAGGACCCTAGTAAACATAGGTTTAAGCGGGACCGGTCTCTTGAGCCTCAGGGAGACGAAAATATGGGTGCTTGCCTATTTAAGGTAGACAACTTAACAGACGGTGTTATCAACACGGTATTTGTTTTTGAAAAAGACACAAATCCCGCAGTCCATGTGCAGCAGTTACCGATAGCACCAAAACATAATTCAGGACTTCAATTTCTTTTCTAATTGTCTGACTCAGACTGAGTCTCAATATAATCAATCTGACTTGAATATGATTCAAGTATAAACTACAATTCAATATGAATCCATGAACCCATATATTCAATCTGTTCAATCTAAACAATCTATATTGACTGAACCGAACCATGGATATATTCCATTTATATAATCATCCATTATATCCGTTCCATTACTGATATCATAGTTTCGGCAAATCATCCATCTATACAAATTATAATACAAGACAAGACAATACAATCCATACATTCAATACAATCAATACATAAACACTACGGGGTTATAAAGGGGTAGATTGGTACGGAAGGTGTTAAAAGTGGCATGAGACTGTAACCATAATACACCTAACTTGAATTCAACTGCCATTGTACCGTGGCTGAACAGTTCCTTGTGCTCCTTATACCTTAGTCCACGGGGAAAGTTGGACTCCTCTTATATACACTGGCCTCTTCTGTACCAAGCTACAAACAACTACGTTAACATAACAAACAACACTATAATAGTTATACTCTTTCTGTCTATTCTACGTCTCCCTTCTCTTTGGGACTTACCGAGCGATTTATTCGCTGACGACATTCTTTTTTTTTTTCTTTAGAATGTCATCAGGTGATTTGGACCTTCAGGAGATCGAGCCCACCAGCGAGGACTTGGATCAGCTAGCTTTCGACTCAGAGCTTTAGATTCCTTGTATACATTTACATTCTGTATTTTCCATTTCTGTTATGCCACCGTTTAGGCATTGCTTTCCTTTCCATATATTTATTTTTCAGATGTATTGTAAAATGAATGTTAATAAATAAAGTTGCTGTTCAATTATATCCATTGTCATTGTCTCTTGTGCATTTTACTTATATTGCTTAGATACGCTTAGCGTGTTTTGTTGGATATGTATGCCCTAGAGGCCATTATTTTATAGTACTAGTTTGTATAATACATTTTGGAAGCTTGGGATATATATACGGGTTTACGACAGTCTTGTTCAATATAGTAGTATGCTACTTGGTTTGTTTTTATCTTAATATGTGTACATGTTTCTTTTAACATATCGCTAATACATATTGATGGAGCCCTTAGGATCTTTGCTTGACTACCAGCGTTGTGATGGCGATCACACTAGTGGGGGATGGGTAGTCTATAAGCACATCCTTATACAGGTCCCTAGTCGTAGGATTATCGAGACATGGCATCGATACTCCAGAGTAGACTGGTGCATACGCTTCTCGTCCCAGCAGGGGAGATGGTCTGTCCCACAGCCATCAGTACGTCGTACTGGAGATAGTATGCAGGTGCTCGTTAGGTTACGAGTACACTGGATATGACTCGTCGGGAATTGTTGGTTGGTATTATATCTATCGTCAATTAACAGTTCCCAGGTGATAGCTTAGTCCGTTGACTTGACACTGTCACTTCGCCTCGAGTGTGTTCCCACTGTTCTTAGATTACTACCCTACCATGGCTCTATTGAGTCGTGCAAACAGGTATTAGTTGGGTGCAGTCCCGAAGCACTTGGAGGCAGTGACGGTTAGAAAGGATTCGTCTCTCCCGGTATTGGGAGTTGATATCACGCTGTGTCTAGGAGAGCCATTACACAAAGTCCCTGGCCAAGGTAAGCGAGATTTACTGGTAGTGTTTCCAGTAGTTTCTCAAGGTGTTCTATGCTATACTTCGACACGACTTGTACCGCTATTAGGGGTCTGACGTTTACCGCTCCCTAGGCCCGACATGCGATACTCTTAGACGAACAGACCGGACTGTACGGAGATTGTCACATTCAGGCTCAGTAGGAGTTCAGATGGGTTCACCTCATCGGTCTTCTTATCGGCATCTACCTGGGGACCGTTACGTACAGCTAGTACCGCTTGTGGCTTGTGGTTAAACCCACTGCCAGCGTAGTGTCGAGTCTTTAGAGTCCCACATAGAGGGTTGTTAACCTTTGGACGAAACGAGTAGAGGTCGTATGGTTTTACGACGGGGTTCGTTCACATATGCGTACTTGTGCGTGTTTGGTGTTCGGACAGTGGATACTAGTGGGCTTTGGTTTAAGCCGGATCCTAGTATTTAATTTTGGCTTGGTTAAGTCTCATTGCATTCGTGTTCTTCGGAACGCGGAAACGGGTATGTATATACAGTTGACAGAGATAAATGAAGGAGACATCTCATTAGGGTTTTTGACCATTGACTTGATTAAGATCTTAATGAGATGAAGGTAATTGATTAATAGTTTTAATTAATGATAATTGTGTTATGGTTATTTGGATTGACCATTTGACTTGTTGACCAAAGTTGACTAAGATATTTTTCTTAAGCAAAAGATTCTTTGCTTAGCATTAATGGTGACATGATAATGGTCAAATCAAATGAACCATCACAACTTTTTTGCTAATTAAAATTATTATTCTTTTATGCTAATATGAGAGCTATCACTTCATTCTATCATATTGATTCTCTCTCTTAGCTCTCTCTCATTCATCCTCTCTCTCAAACCCTAACCTCTCATGTGTTGAGAACCAAGGGAAATTGAGATCAAACCATAAAATCACTCTCTACTCACTCTAGGGTTCTTAGCCTAGCAAGCAAAGCACTCTAGTTACTTCATGGTTGAGGTAGGAGCTCAAGGTAGAGGCCTTCGGGTGGATCTTCTTCGATATAGAGAAGCCGGTGAGGAGGAGCCATCTAGATCATTCCAAGGAGCTCACAACAAGGAGAAGAAGGAGTTCAAGTTTAAGATATAACTTTCTATCATAGTAGATAGAACTCTTCTTTTGCTAGTTAGGTTTATGGTAAAGATCCGGGTTTTCGTGTTATTCTAGCGCCAAGTTTATGTTCGTCGTAAAATTTTTGTTCCGCATTTGGTCAAGGAAGTTGGCCGGGGCGCTAGTGTAACCCTTCATGGTATCAGAGCTTACCCATAAACCCTACTAGCTAGTTTGCACAAGGTTAAAATCTCGATTGACAAATTTTTCCGAATCACGAATCTATGTTCATGAGCTTGCTGTCGATTTTCGAAGTTATCCTAAATTTTTTTTGAGTATCTTAGAATTACATGCAGGCGAAACTATAGCTACAGAAAAAATTTGGGGGCCTAACTCCAAAATTCCGCCGTGGAAAGCACCGCAAAATGGCGCATTTTGCGGCGCTTCAGCGGCGCTTTTTGGGCTACAGTACTCAAAATTTTTTCTGGGGCTCTATTTCATGAAAATATGATATTTTTGATATATAGTTTTGGCCCAGGTTTATTTGAGTGCTGGATTTTCTTTTGGGGCCTATTTGGAAAAGTTTAGTCGATCAAAATTTTAAATGTGTATTTTACAGTACATTCACTTTTATCTGCGACCGGGAATGTCACTCAATCGGTAAAACTCGTCTGATTGCTATATGTTCTTTTAGACGGGTTTTGCGAACGTGACATTCGCGTTGATGTTGTGTGCTTGTTCTGTGGTTGTGGTTGGATAGTCGTGTTGGATAGCATGTGATGAAATGTTAGTGGTGCAGTTTAAATTCTTTTGTATATTTGTTATTGCAGGGCGAGCGTCCGACATGTGGACTGCCGTTTTTGCCGGGTTGTATATTATTTTGGGGCACGACCGGGTTGAGGTCGATGTCACCGTTTGTATATATTATTTTCTTTTTCTGTACTAGGATTACCCCGCGGTGGAGTGCACGAATAGCCGGGTTCTAGAAAGGCAGCAAGCCCGCATCTCATGGCGTTGAGACGGAGGGAATTCTTTCTCATGGTGTTGAGACGGAGGGGGCTTCATTCTAGAATTGGCGAGCTATTCGCCGCACTCGTAGAGGGTACTGGTTTTCATTGCATAGGCTATCCACACGACCGGGAACGTCGGGTTTTATTTGCGGCTCAAATGAAACCCGGAGCTTCAAGATTATCCACCATTCTGTATTGTTGGCTGTGTTTCTGTGATGTTGTTTACTATCATGCCTGGGACGATTGTTGTATATACTTATATGTATATACTAGTAGATGTTGTATATGTTTTGCACCCGCGCTAGTCCAGCCCCCGCTCTGTCGTTAGTTAAGTAACCTAACGGGTGATGACGGGGACCAGTGGCGAATGCGGATGGTATATACGTACATTGTATTTTCGTTCTTTTCTGGTGTGGTAGGTTACATTGATGGGACAACATTAATTTTGATTAATGCAAGAAAATAAACCTAAAAGATGTTGGAACCAAGTTTTAAAAACTGACATTACAGACGTTCATTTTGCTTTGCACAGTGGTATTCGGTTATGAATATCCAGCACCTCATTCAATGAGGCAAGGGCCGAGATCCCTTCATCAGGAGTGACCCCTTGAGTAAAAGTTTGCGTCAAAGTAATAACTTCACTATAGTCGATTATTTTTTCTTTGCATCGTGGTATTCAGTTTGGAATATCCTGCATCTCATTCGACGAGGAAAGAGCCGAGATCCCTTCACAGGGAGTGACCTCTTTAGCAAAATTTTTCGCCATTATATATTTTAAAAGGCAATCAGGTTCCTTCAACGATATCAAGTTCATTAAGTTAACGGGTTTTTCGCCAAAAACCCAGCTGTAGCCCTCCGTCATTTCCTACAAGTACTACTTAGTATTCGAGCTACGTATTTTGGTATTGTCAAGGCGTAGTGATTGGTAGCTGAGTATTACTTGTTTGCAGCTTTATTTCCAGATTATTTAGGACAGTCGCATAGCTATATTGGCATTGTCAAGGGATATGCGGGTGGGTCTAAGTTAATCAAGATAATGATGGGCCGAACTTGACTAGCGGTTTATGATATGTTGGCATTGTCAAGGTCATAAACCGTTATGGGCAAAAACCACATCGGGAGTTTCAAACATACAGGAAACTTGCAGATTTAGTATACCTTCTGGAGTGTAGTGACTAGAGTGGATTCCATCTAGGTCATTACACAATGATAGTTGGATCCCGATCCCACTGATGAGTTAGATTACTCTCGGGAGATTATTTCACTTAACAATCAATGCTATAAACCAAGTAGGTGTCTAGAACGGTGTTAGCGGGGCTACGCCTCCAGGGAAAAGATGTTATATAATTAAGGAACTTCGCGAAAGCGTTGGAAAACCTCCCTCGAAGTACCAACACTAGCCTGGCTGAAAGGTTAAGCAAGTATTGTGACGTGTGATTAAATCCTGACTAGTTCTTCTTTTAGGGTTTGAAGAAGAATTTGAGGAAACAGTGGGAGCCATCCTGGTTAGATAAATTAATAACCAATCTAATCTTGCAAGAGCGCACGCTGAGTGTTTCTTTTCTCTCTCTCCAGGTAGCAACCATTTCACACCCTAATCAAGATAATAAAATGTATCATTTGACCGATCCGAATTCTTATTCGGGGCTGGGGAACGTCGGTTCAGCTCTAACTTATGACAACAGTCATAAGTGTGAGCAAGGGAAAGAGAATTGTATGGATTCCAAGGAGACCCAGTTGAAGAAGAAGTATACTATTGCATCTACTTCAGGTGTTCTTGTAATTGAGAACTGCTTTTCGGTCAGTCCTACCTCCTGGGTACTAGATACCGGATCGGGATTTCATATCTGTAATTTATTGCAAGAACTGAGAAAAAGTAGGAAAGTTGCACATGGTGATATGTCCCTCAGGGTAGGGAACGGAGCACAAGTTAATGCTGCAGCCGTCGGTGAATATCACCTAATGTTGCCAAATGGCAATACTATGATTTTGAACAATTGATACTATGTACCTTCCATGGTTTGCAACATCATATCAGTTTCTTTACTTGATAAAGATGGATATAACTTTGTTCTTGATAGAAATATCATGAACATTTACCTTGATAAGGTACTGGTTGCAGAAGGTACACTCTGTAATGGTATCTATGTTCTAAATCAGAATACAGTTCTCAATGTACAAAACACACGCAAGAGGAAGAGTTCAGATACGAACGAATCCTATTTGTGGCATTGTAGACTTGGTCATATCGGAGAGAAAAGACTAAGTAAGTTGCATAAAGATGGACTCTTGAATACGTTCGAATTTTCATATTATGAAACTTGTTAGGTCTTGTCTCAAAGGAAAGATGACCAAATCTCTGTTCACCGGATATGGAGAAAGGGCAGAAGAGTTCTTGGGACTCATACACAGTGATGTATGTGGTCCAATGTCTATACATGCAAGGGGAGGGTTCTCGTACTTCATCACATTCACTGACGATCTCTTAGGTTCGGATATGTGTATCTTATGAAACACAAATCTGAAACTTTTGAGAAATTCAAAGAATTCAGAAACGAAGTAGAGAACCAGACTGACAAAAGTATCAAGATCCTCCGATCTGATAGAGGAGGGGAGTAGAATTCCTAGATTACTTAAAAGAGAATGGAATTCTCTCTCAGCTTACTCCTCGGTACACACCACAGAACAACGGCGTATCGGAGCGGAGGAACTGTACCCTATTGGACATGGTTCGCTCCATGATGAGTAATGCTGAGTTACCTCTTTCATTCTGGGGACTTGCGCTAGAAATAGCAGCGTACTTGCTGAATCAAGTTCCGTCTAAATCTGTGCCTAAGACTCTATATGAAATATGGAGTGGTAAAAGACCGTATCTTGAACGTATTAAAATATAGGGTTGTCCGGCCTATGTAAAGGTACAAAATCCGGACAAGTTTAAGGCACGATCAGTTTTGTGCAAGTTTGTGGGATATCCTAGAAATTCTCTGGGATATCTGTTCTACCATACTGAGAAACAGAAGGTGTTCGTTGCTCGTCACGCCACCTTTTTAGAGTGGCAATTTCTTGCAAAAAAAATAAGTGGGAGCACGGTAGAACTGGATGAAATATCAGATCCAAAAACTCAAACTGAGGATTTAGTAGAACCAGAAAATTCAATAGTCCCAGACGAACCTCAGCCACTCCACAGATCTGGTAGGACTTCTCATCCGCCCGAGAGATACTACGGTTTTCTTATAGACTGGGATCGAGAGGATTGCATCTTGGAAGAAGATGACCCTATCAGTTTCAGGCAGGCCATTATCAGTAGGGACTTTGATAAGTGGCTGGATGCTATGCGATCCGAAATGGAGTCCATGTACACCAATAAAGTGTGTACCTTGGATATTGCTCCACCTAGGGTAAAACCCGTTGGATGCAAATGGATCTACAAAAGGAAACTTGGTGTAGATGGGCAGGTGGAAACTTATAAGGCTAGACTCGTTGCAAAAGGTTTTCGTCAACGACCTGGTGTGGACTATGACGAAACTTTTTCTCCAGTGGCTATGCTCAAATCCATTCGGATCCTACTTGCCATTGCTGCCTTCCATGACTATGGGATCTGGCAGATGGACGTAAAAATGGCTTTTCTAAACGGTAATTTGGAAGAGTGCGTTTATATGGATCAGCCAGAAGGTTTTGTAGACAGTGGGAGCAGCGGGAAGGTGTGCAGGTTGCTTAAATCTATTTATGGATTAAAGCAGGTATCGCGGAGCTGGAACATCTATTTTGATGAAGCAACAAAGAATTTGACTTCATCAAAAACGAAGATGAGCCTTGTATTTATAAGAATATTGTAGGACGAACTGTCGTATTCCTAGTCTTGTACGTGGACGACATTCTTTTGATAAGAAATGGCATTCCTATGCTACAATCGGTCAAGCTATTCTTGTCACAAAGGTTCTCCATGAAAGACCTGGGTGATGCTGTTGCGCCACGGCAGCGCCCCGGCCGTCTATCCGAGGCCAAAATGCGGAATCAAAATTTTCTTAACTTTTAAACTGGCGCTACCGCGGACAATATACCCGGATCGTAACCATTAACCGATACTAGCTAACAAGAGAAAGGGTGAGAGATATACCGAATGATCCGAGTCCTCCGGTCTTCTCGTCATCGTCCCGATCTCCCGCGGAAACTCCGGTCGTCGCCTCCTTGCCGGAAGGTCACCACATCGTCTGTATCTTTTACGGGCTCCCACCTCAATACCGAGGCAACTCGGGCGCGAAGTTGGCTAGCCGACGCGCCCAAGATTTGCTGTAGAATTTAGTGTAGAATCATAGTCTCTTTGGAGTAGTGAAGTTGCCATTGGTGATGGAGGAATAAGGTTAAGGGAAAATGGTGCTTTCATTTTTTCCAAAACTAGAAGAATGAGATGAAGAAATTTGTGTCACACTAAAATGGAAATTTCTCCCATTCTCAACCATAGTGGCCGGCCTCTCTTCATATGAGGAAATGGGGGAGGGCAAAAACAAAACATGAAGGGAGGTGAGTGTAGGATAAAGCAAGAGGTGACCGCAAACAAAACATCATCATGATAAACTTACATCAAACCCATACCCTCTCTTTAATGCAAGTGATGGTGGAAAAGAAAAGATGCCTTCATAATCAAACCATTTGCAAGAAACCCCCTCCACAAATGTTATTTGCACAATTGCAAATAACCCCCTCCATCGGAAAAGTCCGGCCGGGAAAGAACAAAGGAAAACCGGCCGGAACGGAAAGCAAACTGGCAACTCCAGAAAACTGGTCCCGTAATAAATTACAGGAAAACCCCGATACTGTGCATACACACCCGCATCTGTATTCCGTCCGGATACAAATGCAAAGAGACAAAATCTACACTGTACTAAACTAGGATCCGGCTTAAACCAAAACCGGCTAGTAATATCCGTTCGATCCTGATCCGTGCAATACCGCACGTATCTGATCGAACCCTGCCATATATCCATACGGCTACTAGTACAAACCGTCCGATCCTGATCCGTGCAATACCGCACGTATCTGATCGGACCCTGCCATATCTCCATACGGCCTCTACAGCGTTTCGCCCGAAAGCTGAGTAACTGAATGTGTGGTGGACTCTAAAGACTCGTCAATACAATGGTTGTGGATTTAACCACTAGCACGTCAGAGGTATAAGCCGATACGTGACGGGCCACCAGCTATTGACCAAAAGGGACGTCGATGAGCGAACTCATCCTGACACCCCACTGAGCCTGTCAGTGACAATATCCGTACAGTCCGGTTCGTTTGTCTATGAGCATCGCATGGCGGGCCTAGGGGGTTGGTAAAAGTCAGACCCCCAAAGGCGGTACAAGTCGTGTCAGAGTGTAGCCCAGAATGCCCTGAGATACTACTGGAATACCTACCAGTAAATCTCCTGCCTCGGCCGAGGGCTTTGCGTAATGGCTCTCCTAGACACAGCGCGACCTCACCCCCAATACCGGGAGAGACGAACCCCTGCAGATCCGCTCACTGCCTCCATGTGGCTCAGGACTGTACCCAACTAAAACCTGTTTGCACGACTCCTTTGAGCCGTGGTAGGGTAGTAATCAAAGCACAGTGGGAACTCACACGAGACAAATGACGATCTCAGGTCGATGAACTAACCTGTACACATGTCACCTGGGAACTGCTATCTGACGTCTGGTATAATCCCAACTAGCAGGTTCCCGGCGAGTCCTGTTCGGTGTACTCATAACCCAATGAGCACCTGTATACATCTTAGGTGAACCAACTGACACCAGTGGCTTGTGAGACCGGCCACCGCCCCTCGTCGGGGTCTCGACTGTATACACTAGTCTACTAATGGAGTATCGATGCCCAGTCTCGAAACTCCCACGACTAGGGACCATTTAAGGATATGCTTATAGACCCCAGCTCCCACGTATATGATCGCCATCATACTGCTGGTCGTCAAGCAAGAATCCTAGGGGCTCTATCAACGTGTAATAGTGACCTGTAAGGTCACCTGAAACAGTACACGATGATAAAGGTAAACCAGATAGCATACTATCATCTCGAGTAAGACTGTCGTCCCGGGATAGGTCCTCCCTCAATCATTGCAATCACGTGCCTGTGATCCAATAATTGACTCTGAGGGCACTATCTCCAACAATCTCCCACTTGCACTCAAGGCTAATTATTTCGATGTCGCATACTCACAGCCCGTGTGATACCGAACACCCAACTCTTCTACTAGTCAGTCTCACAAAGCTCGTTTGCGAGACTATTGCGTTCGAGGAATAGCCTCAGCGAGTGGATCCGCTCTGATGTTTCTTTCTATGTCTCTCTAAATCTCAAGTTCGCGGAGAATACCATCTCCCGAAATGAGCAATACCTGTCTTAGAATGTCTGGATGTCTGATGGGACCTAGCTCATAAATGAACTCCAAATCCAAACTTCTTAGACTGTATCGTCAACTGAACTTAATCAGTATCCTGCGCCATGCCTCCCTCAGTATTGCCTTGGATCACCTGTCCAAAAAAAAACTGCCCCTCGTCAGAGGGAAAACTATAACTCTGACAACCTCCTTGTCGTCCATGTCACCTTGGAAGCCTGGAATGATAATTGTCTCCCAAATGAGGCTGTTGTTATCATATCCCTAGAACATGCACTTATGTCCTAAAACTGCTTCCGATTGTTTCTCCAGGATTGGATTAATATCAACTTATTGCATCTACTGCAAGAACAACATCTGGTGTGGTACTTGACATCTCATGACTGACTCAATTGCCTAAGCAAGTGATCTGTCAATCATGCGTATCCCTCTCCCCTTTAGTCTGTAAGACACCTTTAGAGAGGGTGACTCCATCAGCTGCAGGTACACTACCGTGCCAGGAGTCGTCCATTCTAAATACTCATAGAATGTTGTCAAGGTACCCAGATTGGGAAACTACCCAAATCTAGATCTAAAACCATAGATCTAGTAACCAGAATGTCTGATATAATATCCAAGTCCTGTGTGGAGAAACTACTGTGTGACAACCAAAATATAACCGATCGTAGTATAGGAATATCACTTCCTACTCTGTGTATGTCATCTAAATACCATGACATCACACCCTACTACCTTCTCAACAGATCCATCCCCTATTCTGATGAAGTCAAACCTATGACTGTCACATCAGAAATAGATGATCTATCTCCGCTGTATCTGCTTTAGTCTATAAATAGACATAAGCCACCTGTCCACCAATGCTTCCGCTGCTCCCACTGACTACGACAACCCTCTGGCAGAGTCATATAGACGTACACTTCTAAAGCTAGTTTAGAACGACGCTATACTCATCCTCCTGCCGGGTCTCACAGTCTGGAACAACAGCAATGGTAAGTCTGGGTAAACAAGAACCTCCCTGCCACCGTCCTTGAGCATACCGAAGTACCTCTCGAGTGCCTGAGGTTACCCACCATATCTGCGGAGTGGCTAATGGAATGTCAATCCAGATTGAATCTTTAGGTTCCTTATCAAATCTTCAGTAATCGTTTGTGGTTCTGGAATTACTTCCAGTTCTACCATACTCCCACTACTTTTTTCTGAAAAATAACCATTTCCTTTTAAAATGTGGCGAGTTAAGAACAATATCACTATTGATCTTCCAGATGGTAGAAAGTCAACCCTCGTCATAGCCTGGGTCAACCCACAAACAGCCATTACAGAAACGTGCCTTGAGTTGTCCAGTGTCTGGTTTTAATCATATGCCGGACAACTCCCCGTACCTTAACAATGTTAAGATATGAACTGTTCTATATCCAATATAGAACCAGAGGCACTGATTTAAATGAACCAGATTCAAATCATGCAGCTATCTCCAGTGCATGTCAACTAAATGGAAGCAGGCCGATCAGCGTTACTCAACTTAGGAATGCTTCCAATTATGAGTAACCTGAAAGAGAAGCAATTTCTCTTTATCATTACTATCAACTGAATACCATACACAAGTATCTACATCTTCGATCACTTTGAAGAATCCCGATACTTGCTACACCCGGTTCTCTACTCTATTCAAATACCTATAACTCCTCAAAACTTAGACCCTGTGTTTCTACGAAACACATGTCTAAGAACTAGAGAAGTTAAAAGTAAACAGAATATAGTATGAGGACCAACCCCTCTGTCCTAATGGACACTGGACAACATACAATACTCTGTATAAGTCCGCTGAGTCTAACAACTCTTTCACTGTGTGTCGTAGGTTGAAAACTGTACTTATGGTTAAGAAGAATTACACCGCTGTTTAATGCTCCTTACCTAACCATCCACTGATATAGGTAAATGTCATCGACATAATATCAAAAGGTATATCTCACTCTATGAAAATAGACGTACAGATATATCAATTTGAAATTGGTGCACAACAGCGGATATTCAAAACCAAATATTTGCCGACCGGCAAACAGCCCAGATGATCTCCTCAAATATCACCGATTACAACGAATCCCGATATAATGAGGATGATCACCCTATTCCCAATAATTTACTTCCACTCATCATCTGTAAAACCATACAGATGTGAGAATCAAACCTGGTAAATACATACACTGGAGCAAGTGTCTAATCAGGAAATCAGTTTTCTTTTAATAGTACACAGTTGAACTGAAACATTGAAATGTTTCGATAGGGTATCCTGGTATTCCTAGTAATGCCTCTACCATCATCCAGATTCACAACTGTAACCGTATATCTCTTTGCCATCTGTCCAAATCCCTTTATATGTCTTTAGTCATTACCGTCTGCACACCCCTTTAGGCCAAATGGTTTTCTTCCTTCCCTACCGTTCGGCACCAGCCTATGGTTTGGAAGAAGACTATCCAATAAGCATAAAAGGTGTACTGTCCTAATCCTAGGAGCACTCGCAAAGCGAGAGAAGGTGAAGATAAAAGACAACCGAATAAACCTTATTCCTATTTCTCCTGAACCAGAATCCATCCCCGAACTGGAACAAGTTCCTTTCGAGTTCGTATATAACCATACGATGGATTATCCAATAAACTTGGGATCTTCGTAGTGATACAGAGTGTCCTGGAGAAATACAAAGGTGATTTAGGATTGGCGAAGAAATACTTGGTTCGGTCGTGAATAGCAGTCGCAATTTACTTTGCCCTCTTACTAATCCCTTGCTTTGTCTTAACTTAATACCTTCTGTACACCATCGTTATGCTAATTGGTTTTCCTCATTCCCCACCGTTCGGCACCTGCCTAAGGTTTGGAAGAAGACTATCCAATTTGCGTAATAGGTGTACTATCTCCTAAACCAAGGAATACTCGCAATGAGAGAAGGTGAAAAGAAAAGACAACTGAATAATCCTATTCGTTTTCTCCAGAACCAGAAACCATCCTCGAAGTCCTTCGAGTTCGTATATAACCATACGATGGTTTTGTCCAATGGAAGTGGACGTTCGTATTAATACGGGGTGTCCTGGAGAAAAGGGTAAAAGTAGGAGTGGCAATGAGGTTTGCAACTCTGACAATCCAAAAGCCAGTGTTAAGAAGGTTCGGTCAACTTGGTCTCTGAGTCATAGTCTAGGGTCGGGTCAAAGGTCGCTGCCAAAGAGAGAGAGAAAAGAAACACTCAGCGTGCACTCTAACCTAGATCAGAATGGTTATCACTTTGTCTAATCTGGAAACCTCCCACTGTAACCTCAAATTCCTCCCCAAACCTGAAAGAAGAATTGGTCGGGATCACCCCAGGAGTAAACCAACTCATCAGTGGGAATCGGGATCCAACTATCATCGCATGATAACGTGACGGAATCCACTCACGTCACCACACTCCAGAAGGTATGCGCATGCCTGGCAAGTTTCAGTTTCTTTAGAAAATCCCGATGCGTGTTTTTACCCCCAGGACCCAAGTGACCTTGACACAGTCAACAAATCAAAGAGTCCTAGTCAAGTTCAACCCGTCATTATCCTGGATTGCATTAAACCCACCCGTACGAGCCCTTGACACAGTCAACAAGGCCGCACGACTGTCCTAACCAATCCCATTAATATGCTACAAACAAACACTACTTAGCTACCGCACACTACGCCTTGACACAGTCAACAAACGCAGCACGAATACTAAGTAATATTTGTAAGAAATGACGGAGGGCTACGCCTAGTTTTTGGCGAAAAACCTTTAACGTAATGAACTTGATATCGTTGAAGGAACTGCATAGCCTTTTTAGAAAATATAGTGACGAAAACCTTTACTAAAGAGGTCACTCCCGGTGAAGGGATCTCGGCTCTTTCCCCGTAGAATGAGGTGCAGGATATTCCAACTGAATACCACGATGCAAAGCAAAAGTAATCGGCTATAGTGAAGTTAATGCCCTGACGCAAACTTCTGTCCAAGGGGTCACTCCCGGTGAAGGGATCTCGGCCCTTGCCTCGTCGACTGAGGAGCAGGATATTCCAAATGAATACCACGATGCAAAACAAAAGTGAACGTCCTTGCAATAACAGCTTTTTGAAAAATATTCCAACAACATCAGAATAGGTTTGTTTAGCTTGCATTGATCTGAATCAACGCAGTCCCATCAATTGATCACACCACAAAGAACGAAAATATACTGATGTACGTATATGCCATCCGCATTCGCCACTGGGTCCCGTCATTACCCGTTAGGTTAGCTAACTAACGACAGAGCGGGGACTGGACTAGCGCGGATGTAAAATATATACAACATCTACTAATATATATACCAATATATTATATTCGCTCAAGGCGTGATAAAAGGCAACATCACAGAAATATACAGCATCACAGAACAATACAGATATCTGGAAGCCCCGGGTTTCACAGAGCCGCTGCTGAAACCCGACGTTCCCTGGTCGTGTGGATAGCCTGTGCAATGAAATCCTAGACCCCTACGGACGCGGCAAGTCACCCGCCAAAACCTGAAGCGAGGCAGCCCCCTTCAGCACCGTGAATGGACCACCCAGCACTTCACGGAATCCGGTAACTTGGGCACCCCTCCTGGGTCAACCTGTACCCCCTACGAGTGCGGCGAATAGCCCGCCAATCCTGGAGTGAAGTCCCCTCCGTCCCAATGCCATGAGATGCGGGCTTGTTGCCCTCCAGAACCCGGCTATCCGTGCACCCCACCGCGGGGCAATCCTAGTACAGAAAGTAAAATATACATACACCGGGTACATCGACCGCAACCAGGTCGTGCCCCAAAAGAATAATACAAACAGGCAGTGACGGCAGTCCACATGTCGGACGCTCGCCCCGCAATATCAAATGTACATAATACAACAACACTGTACTAGCATTGCATCCAGGCTATCCCCACGACCGATCCGCAACATCACAGCAATACACAGAACATCAACGTGAAAATCACGTTCGCAAATCCGTCTAACCGGGCTATAGCAGTTAGACAGGATTTACCGATCAAGTGATATTCATGGTCGCAGATATAATGTAAATACTGTGAAATAATGTGTTTAAAATATCCGATCGATTAAATTTTAACAAGTGGGCCCCCAAGTACTACTGTAGCACATCAAGAAAATCTGGGCCCAAAATTAATGTTCCAAAACCCCTAAAATCATCCCAGAAAGCAACTGAAAAAAAACGACACAGTGATCTGACCATAGTGCGGCGGAACCGCGGCACAAAGGGGGGTTTTGCCGCGGTTTCGCGCTCACACAATGGAATCACTCTGTCGAATTTCTACAGTAACCTTATATTTTCCAGTACATCACTTTTATGCAACCTGAAAAATTTTTTGAGCAAGAAAAAAATCAACAGAAAACTGATGTACAGAAAACGCGTATTTTTGGAATTTTGGTCGGTCGGAAATGTAAAACACATTAGACAAAGCTAGACAAGGTTAATGGCGTGGCTCTGATACCATGTTGCGCCACGGCAGCGCCCCGGCCGTCTATCCGAGGCCAAAATGCGGAATCAAAATTTTCTTAACTTTTAAACTGGCGCTACCGCGGACAATATACCCGGATCGTAACCATTAACCGATACTAGCTAACAAGAGAAAGGGTGAGAGATATACCGAATGATCCGAGTCCTCCGGTCTTCTCGTCATCGTCCCGATCTCCCGCGGAAACTCCGGTCGTCGCCTCCTTGCCGGAAGGGCACCACATCGTCTGTATCTTTTACGGGCTCCCACCTCAATACCGAGGCAACTCGGGCACGAAGTTGGCTAGCCGACGCGCCCAAGATTTGCTGTAGAATTTAGTGTAGAATCATAGTCTCTTTGGAGTAGTGAAGTTGCCATTGGTGATGGAGGAATAAGGTTAAGGGAAAATGGTGCTTTCATTTTTCCCAAAACTAGAAGAATGAGATGAAGAAATTTGTGTCACACTAAAATGGAAATTTCTCCCATTCTCAACCATAGTGGCCGGCCTCTCTTCATATGAGGAAATGGGGGAGGGCAAAAACAAAACATGAAGGGAGGTGAGTGTAGGATAAAGCAAGAGGTGACCGCAAACAAAACGTCATCATGATAAACTTACATCAAACCCATACCCTCTCTTTAATGCAAGTGATGGTGGAAAGAAAAGATGCCTTCATAATCAAACCATTTGCAAGAAACCCCCTCCACAAATGTTATTTGCACAATTGCAAATAACCCCCTCCATCGGAAAAGTCCGGCTGGGAAAGAACAAAGGAAAACCAGCCGGAACGGAAAGCAAACTGGCAACTCCAGAAAACTGGTCCCGTAATAAATTACAGGAAAACCCCGATACTGTGCATACACACCCGCATCTGTATTCCGTCCGGATACAAATGCAAAGAGACAAAATCTACACTGTACTAAACTAGGATCCGGCTTAAACCAAAACCGGCTAGTAATATCCGTTCGATCCTGATCCGTGCAATACCGCACGTATCTGATCGAACCCTGCCATATATCCATACGGCTACTAGTACAAACCGTCCGATCTTGATCCGTGCAATACCGCACGTATCTGATCGGACCCTGCCATATCTCCATACGGCCTCTACAGCGTTTCGCCCGAAAGCTGAGTAACTGAATGTGTGGTGGACTCTAAAGACTCGTCAATACAATGGTTGTGGATTTAACCACTAGCACGTCAGAGGTATAAGCCGATACGTGACGGGCCACCAGCTATTGACCAAAAGGGACGTCGATGAGCGAACTCATCCTGACACCCCACTGAGCCTTTCAGTGACAATATCCGTACAGTCCGGTCCGTTCGTCTATGAGCATCGCATGGCGGGCCTAGGGGGTTGGTAAAAGTCAGACCCCCAAAGGCGGTACAAGTCGTGTCGGAGTGTAGCCCAGAATGCCCTGAGATACTACTGGAATACCTACCAGTAAATCTCCTGCCTCGGCCGAGGGCTTTGCGTAATGGCTCTCCTAGACACAGCGCGACCTCACCCCCAATACCGGGAGAGAAGAACCCCTGCAGATCCGCTCACTGCCTCCATGTGGCTCGGGACTGTACCCAACTAAAACCTGTTTGCACGACTCCTTTGAGCCGTGGTAGGGTAGTAATCAAAGCACAGTGGGAACTCACACGAGACAAATGACGATCTCAGGTCGATGAACTAACCTGTACACATGTCACCTGGGAACTGCTATCTGACGTCTGGTATAATCCCAACTAGCAGGTTCCCGGTGAGTCCTGTCCGGTGTACTCATAACCCAATGAGCACCTGTATACATCTTAGGTGAACCAACTGACACCAGTGGCTTGTGAGACCGGCCACCGCCCCTCGTCGGGGTCTCGACTGTATACACTAGTCTACTAATGGAGTATCGATGCCCAGTTTCGAAACTCCCACGACTAGGGACCATTTAAGGATGTGCTTATAGACCCCAGCTCCCACGTATATGATCGCCATCATACTGCTGGTCGTCAAGCAAGAATCCTAGGGGCTCTATCAACGTATAATAGTGACCTGTAAGGTCACCTGAAATAGTACACGCTGATAAAGGTAAACCAGATAGCATACTATCATCTCGAGTAAGACTGTCGTCCCGGGATAGGTCCTCCCTCAATCATTGCAATCACGTGCCTGTGATCCAATAATTGACTCTGAGGGCACTATCTCCAACAGATGCCTCGTGCATTCTGGGGATTAAGATCTACAGAGATAGATCCAAGAGATTACTGGGACTTTCGCAGTCCAGGTACATAGAGACCGTACTAAAGAGATTTAATATGGAAGATTCCAAGCACAGTAATATACCCGCATTGCACGGAATCACCCTCTCCAAGAAGATGTCTCCCAAGACTGACGAGGAGAGGGTTCGCATGAGCACTATACCCTACGCTTCGGCGGTAAGATCTATAATGTATGCGATGCTATGTACAAGACCAGATATAGCTTACGCGCTAAGCGTGGTGAACCGGTATCAGTCAGACCCAGGTGAGAACCACTGGACAGCAGTGAAGAATATTCTCAAGTACCTGAGAAGGACTAAGGAGATGTTCCTGGTTTACGGTAATGGAGACCTCAGGGTCGAGTCCTTTACCGATTCAAGCTTCCAGAGCGACAAGGACGACAGCAAGTCTGTCTCGGGTTTTGTGTTTACTCTCAACGGAGGGGCGGTGTGTTAGAGGAGTTCTAAACAGGATACCGTCGTAGACTCGACGATGGAGGCTGAATACATTGCTGCAAGCGATGCCGCAAAAGAAGCGGTCTAGATGAAGAAGTTCATTAGTGAACTTCAGGTGGTCCGTCCATTGTTGACCCAATACCTTTGTATTGTGATAATAATGGGGCTATAGCTTTAGCGAAGGAACCACGGTCCCATCAGAAATCCAGACACATCTTAAGGCGGTATCACCTGATCAGGAGATCATTGATCACCAGGAGATCGAGGTACGAAGAGTGGACACTAAAGACAACACGGCGGATCCATTCACAAAGGCCCTCCCTCAAACACAGTTCGAGCGACTTTTTGAGCTATTGGGTATGCGGTACGCCAGCAGCTGGCCATAGAGCAGACGTTGGGTATACGGTACACCAATTACTGGCCTTTAGTGCAAGTGGGAGATTGTTGGATATGTATGCCCTAGAGGCCATTATTGTATAGTACTAGTTTGTATAATACATTTTGGAAGCTTGGGATATATATATACGGGTTTAGGACAGTCTTGTTCAATATAGTAGTATGCTACTTGGTCTGTTTCTATCTTAATATGTGTATATATTTCTTTTAACATATCGCTAATACATATTGATGGAGCCCTTAGGATCTTTGCTTGACTACCGGCGTTGTGATGGCGATCACACTAGTAGGGGATGGGTAGTCTATAAGCACATCCTTATACAGGTCCCTAGTCGTAGGATTATCGAGACAGGGCATCGATACTCCAGAGTAGACTGGTGCATACGCTTCTCTTCCCAGCAGGGGAGATGATCTGTCCTACAGCCATCAGTACGTCATACTGGAGATAGTATGCAGGTGCTCGTTAGGTTACGAGTACACTGGACATGACTCGTCAGGAACTGTTGGTTGGTATTATACCTATCGTCAGTTAACAGTTCCCAGGTGACAGCTTAGTCCGTTGACTTGACACTGTCACTTCGCTTCGAGTGTGTTCCCACTGTTCTTAGATTACTACCCTACCACGGCTCTATTGAGTCGTGCAAACAGGTAGTAGTTGGGTGCAGTCCCGAAGCACTTGGAGGCAGTGACGGTTAGAAAGGATTCGTCTCTCCCGGTATTGGGAGTTGATATCGCGCTGTGTCTAGGAGAGCCATTACACAAAGTCCCTAACCAGGGCAAGCGAGATTTACTGGTAGTGTTTCCAGTAGTTTCTCAGGGTGTTCTGGGCTATACTCCGACACGACTTGTACCGCTATTAGGGGTCTGACGTTTACCGCCCCCTAGGCCCGACATACGACACTCTTAGACGAACAGACCGGACTGTACGGAGATTGTCACATTCAGGCTCAGTAGGAGTTCAGATGGGTTCACCTCATCGGTCTTCTTATCGGCATCTACCTGGGGACCGTTACGTACAGCTAGTACCGCTTGTGGCCTGTGGTTAAACCCACTGCCAGCGTAGTGTCGAGTCTTTAGAGTCCCACACAGAGGGTTGTTCACTTTTGGGCGAAACGAGTAGAGTTCGTATGGTTTTACGACGGGGTTGTTCACATATGCGTACTTGTGCGCGTTCGGTGTTCGGATAGTGGATAATAGTGGGCTTTGGTTTAAACCGGATCCTAGTATTTGATTTTGGCTTGGTTCAGTCTCATTGCATTCGTGTTCTTCGGAACGCGGAAGCGGGTATGTATATACAGTTGATAGAGACAAATGAAGGAGACATCTCATTAGGGTTTTTGACCATTGACTTGATTAAGATCTTAATAAGATGAAGGTAATTGATTAATAGTTTTAATTAGTGATAATTGTGTTATAGTTATTTGGATTGACCATTTGACTTGTTGACCAAAGTTGACTAAGATATTTTTCTTAAGCAAAAGATTCTTTGCTTAGCATTAATGGTGACATGATAATAGTCAAATCAAATGAACCATCACAACTTTTTTGCTAATTAAAATTATTATTCTTTTATGCTAATATGAGAGCTATCTTTTCATTCTATCATATTGATTCTCTCTCTTAGCTCTCTCTCATTCATCCTCTCTCTCAAACCCTAACCTCTCATGTGTTGAGAACCAAGGGAAATTGAGATCAAACCATAAAATCACTCTCTACTCACTCTAGGGTTCTTAGTCTGGCAAGAAAAGCACTCTAGTTACTTCATGGTTGAGGTAGGAGCTCAAGATAGAGGCCTTCGGGTGGATCTTCTTCGATATAGAGAAGCCGGTGAGGAGGAGCCATCTAGATCATTCCAAGGAGCTCACAACAAGGAGAAGAAGGAGTTCAAGTTTAAGGTATAACTTTCTATCATAGTAGATAGAACTCTTCTTTTGCTAGTTAGGTTTATGGTAAAGATCCGGGTTTTAGTGTTATTCTAGCGCCAAGTTTATGTTCGTCAAAAAAATTTTGTTCCGCATTTGGCCACGGAAGTTGGCCAGGGCGCTAGTGTAACCTTTTATGTTTATTTCAGACTAAATACGTAGCGGCCTCTTCGCTTCCTCTGCCCGTATACTGGGAAGCAGGGTGTGACAATATTAGTCGGTTATATGTGATATAACCGGATTATTAAATCAAGTGTTGATTTGATAATTTAATGTATAATTGTATATTTGATATACTAGTTTACATTAACTAAAATTAGCTCAATTAATAATTTTCTTTTCTTCATTTACATTTTATATATACATATATATATATATATATATATATATATATATAATGTATTTTGATAAATATATCATGCTTAATGATACATGGAACTTGGGTGTAGAGACTCACATCTAAACTAAGATAATGTGAGGTTTTAATTATTTGGAGAAAAACAAAAATAGGTGGAAATTAGCATGGTTGTGAAGTTTGGAGAAGCTTGTGGAAACCTTGACCTAATCTCCTCTAACTTTTCTTTTACTCTAGATATTATTTAACCTAACCATTACATTGGCTTTAGTTAAGTGTCTACAAGAGTTTATATTAGATATTTTCTCACCCATGGTTCACAATGATGCTTCATCTTCTTCATCTTTTTTCTTTACTTGAGTTTTCTTGAGGTGAAAAAGAAAGCGAGGAAAAATATTCTAAAGTGAGCTAAATTTCTACTTCATCAATCTATACCATATTAGCCATATAGTGTAAGTTGTTTGCTTCACTAAATCAACCATTAGTGAAGAGGTAGCTTGAGTTAGAGTCTCCTCAAAGTAGATCATCTTCGGCCTCGAAGATCATTGAGCAAGCTCATTCATTTCGACTAGTGGAGCCTACGGAGAGTTCGGATCACCACTACTGGGAGCGAATGGATTTCTACACGGAGCATTTGAAGTGATGGACCTTCTACAAAGGTTGTATTCCATATTCACTTAGATGTAAAGATATTTACATATTTTATTGTCTAATTCTCAAGTTAAGATTCTAGGGTTAAGGTTATGTAGCATGGCAATTTTTTGAAAATGGCATGGACGATACCTCCCAAAACCTTGCTTCCGTGCTAGGTAACCCTATAGAATCTTCCCGGGAGGTCGGGGTTAGTCGCGCTTCCTAGGGTTATGCGGCGGGGACAGTCCCCAAAGCGCAGGTCAGGGGCGTTCGTGACGCGTCATCTATATTGAGTCATGCAGACGGGCTTGCCACTATCCGGGCTCGCTTCAACATTCCTCCCGGCTACTCGCTTCGTCTGGCCAGGGAGGGGGAGAGGGCAAACCAGATACGGGACAAGGAGATTGTCTTGTACCTGGAAGCCTTTTGGGCCGGAATGCGCCTGCCCTTCTCCCCCGTGGTGAGTGCGGCGTTGAATTGTTTTCAGTTATCACCAGGCCAGTTAGTGCAAAACTCTTGGAGGATTCTCCTTGGGTTCCTGGTCCGGTTGAAATTGCGGGCGATCCCTTTCAGTCTGAGCCTTCTCCTTTCATCTCTCTGCTACAAAAACCACCCCGACACTCGTAAGGACGAGCCGAGCTGGGTATACATTTCTTTTAGAAAGCACCGGGGAGGTGCTGCCGGGTCGGGGGTCGTCGTAGTACCTTCTTCCATCGACGAATGGAAGAAGAAGTTTTTGTTTGTCGGGCCGCCTGAGGATGAGGATTGGCCTGTGCCCATCCAGTGGAACAGGGCCAACTGCCCGCGGGTGAGGCGATCGAATGATCCCGACGCGGTGTCGGTGTCGGAGTGGAAGCCCCTCCCCCGGGCCAATGTGTTGCTGTCTGAGCAAGCCTTCAGTTGGGCCGGGCTCAACCCCGCTCAGTTTGCGGGTAAGTTAGGAGTTTTTAGGCGACCTGTTTAGACATGTGTATTCTTCCACTTTTTCTAGCATTGCTAACTCCTTCTTTGCATTTTCGTCTTATGCAGAACCCATGGACCTAGCTAAATTTCGGGCAGCCCTGGTCGAACAGAAGAAGGGGAGGAAGACCGGAGGCGCCGGCCCCTCCCGCCAGTCGTCGAGTCTGGCTCCACAGGTGACCGCTACGGCCAGGTGCTCGAGTGCACCTCGGGCCCCAGAGTCCAGTCATGCGCCGAGCCGAAAACGCGCTCGGGAGTAGGAGCCCCGGGTTTTGGAGATGGGAGGCGAGGCTGGTTCTCCTGCGTCTCTCCTCAAGAGGTACCATAGGACGGTGCCCCGTTCCTTGGCTTCCCCGATCATTGTGGACGAAGGGGAGCTTCGCTTCGAGGTGCCTTCGGGGCTTTCTGTCGCCGACAACCTGCTCTCGAAGATGGAAAGGTCGGCCGGGGGCAGAATCCCTCGGGGGACCCTCAGGGCCCAAATGGCGGCCATAGCCTAGGAGGCCGTGCAGGTCAGTGTTCGCACCTCACTCGGGTTTTTATTCAGTACTTTTTGTTCGCAAGATTGGGTGCCCCCCTTTTCTTTTTAACCCCTCCTTTGTTTTCTTCAGGTCCTCTAGCGCTGCGCTTTCGTCGTCAACATAGAGGACGAGGAAATTGCCCCGGCGATACACGTCGCGGGCGAGTTTTCCTCCCAGGAGGAGAGCTCAAGGCTAGAGCTGTAAGCAGCGATGGAGAGGGTCGTCGCCCTCGAAGACCGGGTGGCGGCCGGGGATCGGGAGATCGCCAGCTGCCGAGAGGCCGTCCGAGCCGCCGAGGCTAAGTTGGAAGATTCCAGGGTGCTTGTCGCCACCCTGAAGAAGACGACAAACACCCTCTGGAGGGAGAGCGAGGCGGCGAAGGAAGGAGTGAGGTGTGCCGACCTCTGAGCGTCGAAGGCGGTGGAGAGCTATAAGAAGTCGGACCGGTACTACATCGACCTCACTGAAGCCGCTGCCCTCGTTTGGCATGAGGCCCTCGACCCCGTCAAGGCCCTGATGCCGGAGTTTCTTGACGGCCAGCTCCGGGGTGAGTACCCCCTCAAGGGTGAGACGAAGGGGAATGCCCCCGGAAGCGCTACCGGGGAAAAGGCCCCTGGTGGGAGTGTTGGGGAGAAGTCGGCCGCCCCGGCTCCCAGCGCCGAGGCTCCTGCGGTGGGCGCTGACCTTCAAGCCACCACCCCGGTTGTCATGGTGGAAGCGGAGCTCATCGAGGTTCTCCCCGGCCCTGAGGCTTGAACCTCATCGCCTCACCATTTTCTTTTGCGCTAAAATTTTGTAAGCCTCCGGGTGTTTTTGTAAGGCTGGGGAGCCCATAATACCTTTATAAAGACTTCCGACTTTTGTGAATGAAAATCATTTTATAGGAACCTTTGCGTACGTATTTTCCTATTGTTTGTGGTAAAATCTCCGTTTGCGCGGTACTGCTTTCATGATGCGTTAGGTCGGAGATCGGTTTTTCATTTGGCGATCGCACGTCGAGTTGAATTCAACCGTTTGCCAAGTGTGCAAAGACCGGTGCAAGGTCAGTATCTCAATGGCCCCTAAGTCGAGGTAGGGATCGCTTAGTAAAGACGTGTAGGAAGTCACCTTCTAAGGACAGATCGAGCAGGGAAGCTGCTCGATGGCCTCTTGATGAGGGCTTTGATCATTAGCATCATTGGGTAGGAGATTACCAGCCAAGGATGGACCGAGTAGGGTCGCTGCTTGGCTGCCTATCGATGAGGGCTTCGATCCTTAGCGCGGGAGGGAAAGGAGTTGCCTACTAAGGATGGACCGAGCAGGGTGATGCTCGGTTGCCTCTTGATGAGGGCTTTTATCCTTGGCGTCATTGGGCAAGAGATTACCAGCCAAGGATGGACCGAGCAGGGAAGCTGCTCGGTGGCCTCTTGATGAGGGCTTCGATCCTTAGCTCGGGAGGGTAAGGAGTTGCCTACTACGGATGAACCGAGCAGAGTTGCTGCTCAGTTGCCTCTTGATGAGGGCTTTGATCCTTAGTGCGAGAGGGCAAGGAGTTGCCTGCTAAGGATGGACCGAGCAAGGAAGCTGCTTGGTGGCATCTTGATGAGAGCTTTGATCCTTAGCGCGGGAGGGCAAGGAGTTGCCTGCTAAGGATGGACCGAGCAGGGTTGCTGCTCGGTTGCCTCTTGATGAGGGCGTTGATACTTAGCGCGGGAGGGCAAGGAGTTGCCTGCTAAGGATGGACTGAGCAGGGTGGCTGCTTGGTTGCCTCTTGATGAGGGCTTTGATCCTTGGCGTCGTTGAGCAAGAGATTACCAGCCAAGGATGGACCGAGCAGGGTTGCTGCTCGGTTTCCTCTTGATGAGGGCTTTGATCCTTAGCACGGGAGGGTAAGGAGTTGCCTGCTAAGGATGGACCGAGCAGGATGGCTGCTCGGTTGCCTCTTGATGAGGGCTTTGATCCTTGGCGTCGTTGGGTAATATATTGCCAGCCAAGGATGGACCAAGCAGGGAAGCTGCTCGGTGGCCTCTTGATGAGGGCTTCGATCCTTAGTGCGGGAGGGCAAGGAGTTGCCTTCTATGGATGGACCGAGCAGGGAAGCTACTCGGCTTTATGAGGTTCGGTCTAACCTTCTTGGTGTGTGAACATCGGGAAGAGTGACCGTCGTGGACGACACGTGTCAGGAACGCATGGGGGAGGCGAAGCGTTTCGAAGAGTCGCGTCAGTTCCGCCATGTGGCGGTGCAGTATTGGAGAAATTTGGGTGGATCCCAGGATTCGCGCACGTATTTGGGTCCTTAGGGATGCTGTTTGGGGTTATAAATAGAGAAGGGTGTGTTGCCCATACTTAGGTTTGCACCACGAAACATAATAATGGACGGATTCCCTTTCTCCATTTCCGAGATCATTTCCTTCGAAGACGTATATTTGTATGATCAACAGAACTCCGAGGAGACGTTGCAGGCGGTGGTTCGGCGTGTGGAGGATCATGTCGGCCGCTTGCTTCCCCGGCGATCACCCCTTCTTCAGCTACTGATGTATTCGATTTGGAGGGCGTCGTCGGGGATGCACAACCCCTTGTCCGAACAACAGAAGGATGAGGCGGTTGGCAAGTTGAGATCGCTATGTCGTCTCGGCCTGATCTCGATGAGTCGGCGGGATCGCTCGGTGGCACTCATTCTCAAGTGTTACCGACTGAGGCATCTCGCCGATGGGTGCCCTTCCGTAGAGCCTTCCGGCCTGTCCGTGGCCTCGAGAGTTCGCGGACAGCATCAAAGGCAGAGGTCCGAGGCGGCCAGGGCTTAGCTGACGGCTGTTTCTTCGGAGTACCACGAGCAATGTTTCTTGCACCCTCTTCCCCCAATGTTGTAAGAATTTTTTTTCTTTTTGATGTAAAGCTGAGGAGCCTACAATACCTTTCAAATAAATAAAATTCTCCTTTTTGCGATGCTCTATTGTTTCCCTATTATTATTAAATAAAATGAACTTTAGAAAGATTTACATCGCTTTTTTTAAAGAAGAAATATACATTCGTAGATATTCTTTTCACAGGTACAACTTGAGTTTTTCGGCGTTGTAAGGCCGTGGAAATTTGTGACCATTCGCATCTTGTAAACGATAGGCTCCGCCGGGCAGGACCTCGGAGACGAGGAAGGGACCGTCCCATTTCAGGGAAAACTTATGCAGCTTGCCTTGATCGACGAACTCGTTCCGCCTTAGGACTAAATCTCCGGTTTTGAAGAAGCGACGCTTGACTCGCGCATTATAGTAGCGGGCGGTTTGCTGTGGATAGGCAGCAGCTCTGATCTGAGACCGGTCCTGTTTCTGTAAAAACACGTCTAGATTAGTCCGGAGGGCCGAGGTGTTGGCTTCGTCCTTGAAGTGCTCGACCCTGTGGCTGGGCAGCCCGATCTCCGCTGGGACCATTGCCTCAGTGCCGTAGCAGAGGTTGAAAGGGGTCTCTCTGATGGAGGTCTTCTTCGACGTGCGCAAGGCCTATAAGACCCGGGGTAGTTCCTCGACCCAACTGCCTTGGCGTCCTTCTAGGCGTGTCCGAAGACCTCAGAGGATGTCCTGGTTAGCGACCTCGGCCTGCCCGTTGCATTGGGGATGCGCGACCGTGGCAAACTTCATAAGGATATGTATTCCCTGCAGAATTCCTTAACTTTTCGTTCTCGAAATTCGTCCTGTAGTCGGTGATGATACACCTCGGGATACCGAATCGGAATATTACATTGTTCTGCAGGAACTTGATAGTCGTGGTGGCGTCCGGTTTTCTGATGGGGACGGCCTCGATCCACTTCTTGAAGTAGTCCACTATAACGAGAACGTACTTGTGTCCGCCCGTACCGGTAGGGAACTGGCCTATCATGTACATTCCCCACTGGGCAAACGGCCAGGGGGAGGTTAGGGCTGTTAGCTCGGTTGCCGGAATTCGAGGTATGCTGCCATGGAGTTGGCAGTTTTTGCACCTCCTGACGAGCTTTTGGGCGTCCTGATGAATCGTCGGCCAATAGTACCCTTGGAGCAGTGTCTTCTGGATTAAGTTGCGGGACCCTTGGTGCGCGCCGCCGACCCCTTTGTGAATCTCATGGAGGACGTAGTCGGACTCGTGGGGGTCGACGCACCGGAGCAGGGGCTGAGTGAAGGATTTCTTGTAGAGGTTCCCATTGCTTCATACGAAATGGCGAGCTTTGGCTCAGAGGCGGCGGGCTTCCCCTTGATCTTCTGGGAGTGTATCTTCCCTCAGTAATTCCACGAGGGGCTTCTTCCAATCTCGGTCTTCTTCCTGGGCTGTGTACACTTGAAGTGGCGTCATCCCGTCTTCTACGCTGGGCCGTGGCTAGACCTCAAAGAGGATGTTCCTCTTGTTGTTAGCCGTATAGGATGAAGCCAGCTTACTCAAGGCGCCGGCCTGGGCGTTTAGCTGTCTGGGGATCTGCTCTACCTGGATTTCGTCGAAGTCTTTTTGTAATCTTCTCATCTCGGCCATATACTTCACCATCAGATGCTTCCATGCCTCGAATCGACCGGTCACTTGGCCAACGACTAGGGCGGAGTCATTGCGGATCCAGATCATTTTCAGCCCTACTCCAGAGGCTATCCGTAGTCCGGCCAGCAAGGCCTCGTATTCCGCTGCATTGTTTGAGGCTTTGAACCCGAGCTTTAGAGAATACTCCATCTCTGCCTCGTTCGGGCCCCGAATGATGAGGTCAGCACCACAACCTTCCTCGGTTGAGGACCCGTCGACGTAAAAGATCCAATCAGGGATGGAGTCGGGCTTCTCATTGATTGAGGGTTGAGCTCTGGGGGCCAGCGTGGATTCCGGCTCTTTACTGGGGATGGTACACTCGACGATAAAATCGACTAGGGCTTGTGCCTTAATAGCCTGCCTCGGGCGTATTTTATGTCGAACTGGGACAACTCCCACCTCTATTTCTCCAAACGACCAGAGGACTCAGTGAAGGCGAGGATGGCCCTTAAAGGCCCCTCGGTAAGAACGAGGATGGTGTGTGCCTAGAAATAATGCCGTAGTTTTCTTGAGGCCACGATGAGTGCCAAGACGATCTTCTCTATGGCTGGGTACCTCGTTTCCGCGTCCTTAAAGACGTGGCTCACATAGTATAACGACTTCTGGACTCCCTCGACCTCTCGGACGAGCACCGAACCTGCAGCTTGGTCGGACACCGCTAGATATAGCTGTCCCCTCACGGAAAATAAATAAATAAATAAAGCAACAGAAAAAGTCCCCAAGTGGAGCATCATGTGCCCACACGTGATAGGCGCCGTGCTTAACAAAACTAAGCCAAAACTGAACCTCACGTGCAGACACGTGACTTCTATAAGCAAAGTATATAGGTGCCTGATAAAGCAAACAAGTGGGACAAAAAGAAACTCACGTGATAACACGTGACATCCTTGGGTCGGCTTAATTTGGTGGGGTCACGTGCTACACGTGATAGACTCCTATGCCTTCTGGACCGATAAAAATAAATTCTAATTAAAAGGGATTAAAAGCCTTATTTGGAAAATACTTCCTTGGATCTTTCTAAACAAGAAAGATTACGCTCTGTAAAACAGAGCGCCGTTGGATCAAAGATCCAATGGTGATTAAAAATCACCAATCTACAAAAAAATTCTTTGCAAGGAAATATCTTCCTAAATTTGTTAAGAACGACAAAAAAAATATCTTCTGTAAAACAGAAGTCCTTGGATTAAAAATCCGGCGGTGAACAAAATTCACCAAGTGATCAAAAAGATCATGTTGGTTGATTAGAAAATCAATCAAAATCTCTCAACGAGAGATTTGCAAAACAAATTGATTTCCTTCTTTCTTCTATAAATAAGAGCAAAAAAACAAACAGAAGAGAAGATAGACAAAGGGAGAGATATATAGACGGAAGAGAATGAAAGAGAGAGAGAAGGAACCCCCCAATCAACTTCGAGTTAAAACAAAAATCCGAGGTAAAAAGAAGAAGGAAAAAAACACAGAGAATATCTCATCTCTTTTTCACCTCCATAAGAGTTTAACTCTTCTAAAAAGAACTTAGTTCTTTCTCTGGTTAAGATCCGCAGAAGCAGATCTCCCTACAAGTTGAGAATTTAATTCTCATCAGGAAGATTTTGCCATGCAGATCCAAAACTTAGAGGGAGATCTAAGTTCAGAGCATTTAATTCTCTCAAAAAGTATATAGGAATTTAATTCCTAGGAATTTAATTTCTCTGATGAAACAAGGGTTTAACCCTTCATATGAGAACTTAGTTCTCCCTTATGTCAAAGATCTGCAGAAGCAGATCTCCTCACAAGTTGAGAATTTAATTCTCATCAGGGAGATTCTGTCATACAGATCCCAAATCTAAGAGAAAAACTAAGTCTTAAAAATCCAATTCTCATAAAACAATGGGCTTGAAAGTCTTGAAACTCAGGATCTCCATGCACGTAAAAGGATTGGCACCCAACATGATAATAGCCGATCACGTGCTCCCACGTGAGCGCCTTTGATGAACAAAAGGGAATAATCGGGATGGGCTCACGTGATCACACGTGACCCTATGGTAATGCTTGACACTTACAAAATAAGAAAGGGGAATAAATCGAAGGCAGTTCCTACTTTTAGGTTGCCTCACGTGATCTCACGTGACCCAAATAGCGCTTAGCGCTCAGAAGAGAACAAAAAAATAAATCCAAAGAAGCAGCACTTCAAATTCTTGAAGTTTAATACTATTTCAAATTGCCTCACATGCCTACACATGACGGCCACAGGGCTAAAGTGTTTAACACTTATATGCATCACGTGCGACACGTGAGCATTCTCAAATTCTAGTGTTTAACACTGCCTCAGAGTATCACGTGGGAGCATGTGAGCGCTGAATAAAAATGCTAGTGTTGAACACTATGAAGGGCTAACATTAGCCAGAATCAGACCAAATGTTCCAAGGACCATCAATTGAGCCCTTCATGCTCAGGGTTTCTAAAACCGATCTCAAGACAACTAATAAGCTCCCAACAGATGCCATCTAAACTGATGTTTATCCCACTTCCCCATATCGGGACATTGGTTCAAGGGTACATCTCTTCATACCTTTGATACATGTCGTTGTAATCCTTCAACGTTTTCAGAGAGATGGAGGGTCCCAATAACCAATAACTTTTGGCACATTCCCAAACTGATTAAACCAGAACCCCACAGACTATGACGTCTTTAAACTTTATGGACTATGATGTCCTTAAACTTTATGGACTATGAGGTCCTTAAACTCATAGACTATGATATCTTTAAACTTTACAGACTATGATGTCTCTAAACTGACATAGACTATGATGTCCTTAAACCCATTGGACCGCAATATCCCTAAACTAAAACAATAGAGTCCAAATGCTCTTTTGTTGGATCTAAATGATCCCAAAACCCTATTAAGTAGATCTTAGTATAAAAATTAGACTAATGTATCCTTAACAAACGTTTAAGTTGATCTTAATCTCAATGAGATTAACAATCCTTAAACCCACTGGACCGCAACGTCCCTAAACTAAGACGATAGAGCCCAAATTCTCTGTCGTTGGATTTAAATGATCCCAAACCCCCGTTGAGTTGATCTTAGTCTAAAATTAGACTAACGTATCCTTAACAACGTTTAAGTTGATCTTAATCTCAACGAGATTAACGATCCTTAAACCCAAACCAAACCCAAATTTAAGAAAAAACGGATTTGGACTAATCCACGCCCTACGGGCGACAACATAAATTAGTCTCCATATACAATCCACGGGCAACCAAAAAACAAAACAAACACACACGACACGAAGTGACCATCTGGAGAAGGAGAAAGTGGTTATCGCGATGCGGTAGCGTAATTAACTGCAGGGGCTTGCGCCTGCAGGGAAGAGCGTCCCCACAATCAAAAACCTCTCACGATGAGGGGGAACCTGACGAAGTCTGCTACATCGGCCGCATCCATCTAAACCTCCGATACATGGTGCCATTAATCAACTTGGCATCTTCGGAGAGGTGGACGGATAAAACTAAATAGCATCTGCCCTCAAATTCAGGCAAGACGTTTATCTTCCTGTCTTTCAGTGGAGAACAGATTCTGGCACGCCCGGTGGGACCTTTTTCTCTTTCCACTCCACACTTTGTATGTCGTGTTTCGTGAGCGAATTGCGGTTTGCTATGGTTGCCCCTGGATTCAAGGTACTAAGATTTGGTGTCTTGCTCCGTGCAGAGAAGAGAAGATGGCTTCAGTGGCTTCTACTTGCACCAATTGCAACAACTGCAACAATTCCCACTCCGTCCTCACTGGAGGAGAGACCTATGGGCCTCAAGCGGCCTCCATTTTTGCCATGCCAGTGGAACAGGTGATGCAAGCTACCACTGGGCTGTTCTTTGGGACCATGCTCCCACCAATGAGCTTCAACGCCCTGCTGCCGTCGCAAGAAGTTCCGAAGAAGTCGGTCTTTGATCGGCTTACAATTACCGCGGCCCCTCTCAATGGGTCGCCCAAATCCAACACCTCGGTCTTTAACAGACTGGGCCAAAGCTCCGATGGGCTCGTGAACAAGCCCGCAATACCTAAAGGGGTTATCTCGAAATGGATAGCCATCCCTGCTCCAGTAAATGAAGTCATCAGAGAGACTTCTCCTACTAAGGGATCGGTTTTCGCTAGACTTTCCACTCCAACTTCCGCTTCGGGCAAAATCACCAAGGCTGCTTCCCCTGCTCGAAAGTCTTCCTTCGACAGGTTGGCCATCTCTTCTCAGCGGACGTCCGTCTTCGATAGGCTGACACCGACGACAACTTCTAATCAGATCATGGGACATGACGAAGCTACCTCGACAATGGAGGTGATCCCATCTCAAGGCGTGCTCGACGTCGCCAATGGCGCCGAGTGAGGAAAGCTGGGGGCAGTTCCCCTTCTGAACTAACTCCACCAGCTCCAACGGTGGAAGTTAATGCTGCTGTTCCAACTGGGAACAGTTTTGAACCACTCAGGAGGGTGCGTAAGAACTCTCTAATCGCCGTGCTAAAAAGATCTCCTCCACCTGTGGAGAACGCTACAAAGGCGATGACAGAGCAGCCCCCTCAGCGGCCGTCCTCCAAAATCCATAAGGTCTGGCGGAGGGTCCAAGACTCTGTAGTCAACCAAGACTACTCTCGCCTATCGAAGAAGATGAAGGTACGATAAGAGAAGGACCACCCCGTCGTACCACAAAAGGTGTCGTCTACTCGGGTGCCCGCTGCAACGGCCCCTTCAACTTCGACCGCCCACAGAAGGAGAAGGCCGGAGAAAATCCCCGTGTCCGCGATGAAGCTCAAAGGCACTGAATCCAAACGCCCTAAGTCTGGGGGCATGGTGGTGCACACCGTCTACATGGCTTTCGGAAAAGAGGAAAGCCGCGCATCCACGGGTCATCGACCACTGACACAGTCTGTGACAAAGGCTCAGGAGTTACAATAGCAAAAGCTCCAGGAGATGCTGACAACTATGGCTGGCCAAAAGCAAGCCCGGAGACATCGTCGGAGCAGCGCCAAGAACAGGAAACTGATGCCGAATTCCTCCGAAGAATGCTCGAGAGGAAAGACAAAGAGGCCGCGGAACAAGCGTCCAACATAAAACAAATGGCCCTTCTATTTCAAGATATGGTCGGCATGATGATCCAGCCGGACCCTCCAGCCGAAGACCCTCTAGTAATAATTGAAGACGATAAAGGGGAGAAATCAAACCCTCCTCCGGCTCTATCAGCATCCAAGGAAAAAACGATTTCCAAAGCTGCGCTTGATGATTATATCACTCAATAGATACGAGCACATCAGGCAAATGAAGCAACTGGCCAAGTTGTCAGAACTGGACGACCATATCCAGGATGGTACGATCAAATTAAGTACCCGCCAGGATACACGATTCCTAAGTTCTACGTATACAAGGGGACATGCAATCCCCATCAACATGTTGCTCAGTTTAGGGCTTTGTGCGGAAATACTGGAGGTGACGATAAGCTACAGCTTCGCCAATTCGTCCACAGCTTGGCAGAGACGGCGTTCGAATGGTATTCAGAGCTTCCCAACGACTCCGTTAAAACTTTTATGGAGATGGAATTGCTATTCACTCAGCGTTTCGCAAGCGCTAGCGAATGCACCCCAATCACGGCATTGATCAATGCCAGGATGAAGCCAGGAGAATCATGGGTTCAGTATGCAATCCGGTGGCGGAACCTATGGTCGAAATGCGAACAACGCATCGAAGAAGCTCCTGCAGTAGGCATGTTCGTGGGTACCCTCGATCCGCAGGTGACCATATCCGAGTTCATGATGTTTTTCAAGCCGACTACCTTCCAGGCCTTGATTGATAAGCTGGCCCAAATGGATCAGATGGGCCATAGACCGTCTTCCTCGAAGATGGAGCCTCGAAACGAAAAAGGGAAAGGGAAAGCGACCTTCGTTGCCAATACTCAGCAGCAGCCTAGTAATCCAAAACCAGCCGATCGCCAAAACGAGAGACATCGATTCTTCAATGAGAAGCTGAAACGCCTTTATTCGTTTCCCCGTGATAAAACGAGGAGACTGTTCGAGCTGGCGGTACGCAATAGGCTTATCAATCTGCCAGATCCAAGACGTCCACTGCAGCCAGGCGACGCCACCAATCCCAATTACTGTCCCTACCATCGAGCAGTAGGTCATCCAATCGAAAATTGCTTCGTCTTTAAAGGCTGGATAGAGGACCAATACCAACAGGGCAAATTCGCGTTGTCTGAGAATTGGAAGGTAAGCCCGCCCCAGCCACACACTCCTAAAAAGATGAACACGCCAGGGGCATCATGCTCTTTTATAGAAGAAACTCCATGGGAAGTCGCTCTTTCAGCCAAAACAAAACGAATGCTGAAGGATCTCCAAACTTGCCCGGCGATTAGGTGGAAGAGCCCGCTGGAGCCCGAGATTATTGAAGGGATGCTGAAGCCGCGCTCAACGCTGAAAGTTGGTGATGGTGGACAAAACATTCAGGCCCAGCCATCAAAGTCTTCATAGAAGAAGAAGAAGACTAAAAAACCCGTGAAGCCTGATGACAAGCGTACGGAGCTGCAGAAGCACATTGACACGCTGGAAGGATACAACCAGAAGGCACGAATCCCGGTCACGCTCCAAGAGTTTCTCAACCACATCCTTAAGGACGTATATGACAACAATGACGAGGGGGAAGACTCGTCAGATAAGCCTGAGGATTATGTAGCAAGCTACCACGCGACCTCTCATTCGTCAATCGATGGTAAAGAAGCTCCTGATGCAAATAAACTGGAGGCAGATCCATAACCAGAACTCTTGGAACCGTCAGACGAGATGATTGACATATTCCTGAACAAAGCTCTTCAGAAAAGCAAAGATGACCGAGAGCGTGAAATCGCCATATACGAAAGAGCCAAACGTCGGCGACTAAACGAGAGGGTTGAAGTACACTAACCGGATCAAAGCACTCCTGCCACCAGCAAAAACAGGCTTAAGACAAGGAAGCGTTTCGCCAAAGCCCTGTCAATGGGAATGAAGTTGCCATCTCTCAAAGAAGATACTTTAGGGAGTACGTGTCCTGATGAACCGGATGCACATCCAAACTACTGCTTATACCATCAAAGGATTGCGCACCCTACCGAAGAGTGCAACACCTTTAAAAACAGGTGGCAGGGATATGTTGCTCACCGACAACACGTCAAGCGATTGAAGCACAAGGCTCATCGGGAGCAGAGAAATGCGACAGATGAGCATAAAAGAACTGTCGGTAACTGTCACATGGTCGATTCCGGGAGATCGCAAGTTCTCACCTTCGGAAGCGATTCTGACGAGGAAATAGCCCTCGGCCCTCTCTTCAAAGAACCCACCTCCGAAGCAGAAGAGATGAAGAACTGTGAAAATATTCAGCTGCGCAACCATACATTGCCCGAAAAGAATCTCGGACCTACGAACAACGGATCGAATAAAAAAGATAAAGGGAAGGAAAAATTCCCTGAGGATATCGCTCTCGATGATCGAGTCGTCAACGAGCTGGCAGCCAAGGACCCGCCCAAGAAAAACAAAGTGGATTACAACGTTCTGGCACACCTGAGGAAGATACTCTCGAAACTAAGCATTCTCGATGCCCTTCTGCTATCTAAAGAGGCGAGAGATTCTCTAATCAAGGCACTACAAGAGCCCGAACGGTTTCAAGCTTTCCTTGCCGAAGAAAAAATGAAGGACGAGCTGGAAGAAGTGCACACCGCTGACATCTCTTTCAGCGACGAAGATCTCCTCTTCGGAACATGTGAGCACAACCGTCCCTTGTATGTCACCGGATACTTCCATGACATTAAGATAGGGAAGATCTTAGTTGACAATGGGTCCTCTGTCAACCTCCTAAATGTGAGGGTGCTAAAAGAAATCTGCATGAGCGTTTAACACCTCGCTCGGGATAAAATCACTATCTCCGGATTCGACTCCCAGTCATCACGGACGCTCGGGTCTGTGATACTGACGTTACGCTTTGGGCTGCTCGTCACTGACATCAAATTTCATGTCATTGACGCCAAGACTTGCTACAATGCTTTGCTCGGCAAGCCTTGGTTACACGAGTACAACATCATCCCTTCTACACAACATCAGTGTATGAAGTACTTCAAAGATGGTCTTGAGTATACCGTGATAGGGGAACTGAACCCATTCTCCATAAACGAAGTCCGCAAATATGAAGACGCCAAGTACTTCTTACCAGACTTCAAAGACACGGAAAGATTCCATAAACCGGAGAACAAGCAAAAAGCTATCACCACTATTCCAGTCTTCGGGAGCGATACCGAGGAGGAGGAAGAGATGGTCTATTCAGGGCCGCCCCAATGCAATAAGCCGGAACTATCCACCCCTATTCTGGTCTTTGGCGGTGACTCTGAAGATGAAGTTAACGCAGTGTTCTCGGTCCGTCCATCAATGCAGGCCTTCATTGGAGATGATCAGAGTTTGCAAATCGCCATGGTTCCGCAAAAGCATTACAAAGATCTCGACACACTTAATACCTATAGTGTGCAAGAACTGCAGACGTTCTACGTCCCTCCCAGGAGAAAAGATGAAAAGGCAATTTTATTCTATCGATCCACGGAGACTAAGGTTGAAAGAGAAGTCTGGCATGATGCCGATTTTGCGCTCGACAGGCTCCAACCAATCCGTCTGCCCAGATACTACGTAGAGAGATTAAAAAAGTTATTGAGATGCCAAGGCGTACCCTTGAAGCAGACCGCGCGACAGGCCCGATTCTACAACAGGATCTGGAACGTCCTCGGAACTCAGCGAAGATTGCCCACCGGGAAAATAGAAACGATCGGGCTTGGATATGTCCAGTCTAAGAAACAGGAGCAGTTCCATGGCTGCCATGTCGTAAAGGACCTGGATGAAGAAGAGGAAGCCCTTTTAAAAGACGTTGACGTTGAACCAGAATGAGGTCCTGCCATAAAAATGTCGAGTCCATCGTTTAAAGAACAAATGGATAAGCTAATAAGGGAAGCGAGTCAAAAGGTTCGAAACGACTACAGCCGCGAAATGGCCATTTTCGAGAAGGCCAAGACGCAATGTCTCATTCGGTATGCCATGGAAGATGATGATGCTCTTTGCCGTCAGCCCGCTATGCACTCCCAAGACAGGAAAAAGGCCCGATGCATAGGGAAAAACAAGTTGAAGAATGGAAAAAAACGTTCGACAGCGGCAAAACGGATCCAAAAGGCTACACAATCAAGAAAAGGTCAGCCGGAATCCTTCTCTAACGAAAAAGATAAGCCGAGCATATTCTTCCCCCGAGAAAAGACAAGGAAAATCATTGACCTCGTCATGAAGTATCAAATGATGACACTCCCGGAGTCTCGGCATCCCGAGCAAGCAAACGAAGTGCATCACCCAGATTATTTCTCCTATCACCGAGCAATAGGCCGTCCTCTTAAAGACTGCTTTACTTTCAAGAATTGGGTCGAAGACCAATATCAACTCGGCAGGTTCGCTCTATCCAACAGTTGGAAGGTGGCCCCACTGCAAAAGCATATGCCAAAGGCAACGTATATGGCGAGAGTAGAACCAGACCAACATCGGTTTTGGAAACGATCTCGTACCTGTCTGCTATAACGCTGTCAGAAGAAGGAATGCGCAAGAACATGGATGACCTGTCCTGGTGCTTCGAAAACGATGATGACGAGGTGATCTTAGAGTTTCCACCGGCGCGAAAAGAATTGGAAGATGGAATACACACTACTGCGGACAACCTAAGGAAAATTGACTTAGGGACGATAAACGATCCGCGGCCTACGTTCGTCAGTGAGCTGCTTTCTAAATAGTAGGTGGCTATGCTCAAAGACGTGCTTATGCAGTATAAAGACTATTTCTCATAGAACTACTCTGAAATGCCGGGACTAAATCCAGAAGTAGCTGTAGAAAAATTAGCGATATCTCCGGACATCAAGCCAGTCAAACAAGCGCCGAGAAGAATGCGGCTCGAACTTGAAATGAGCATCAACGCCGAGGTCAAGAAGCTAATCGACTCCGGCTTCATCCAAGAAGTGCAATATCCTGACTGGATCGACAACATTGTCCCAGTGATAAAGAAAAATGGGACGGTGCGTATTTGCGTGGACTTTCGGGACCTTAACAAAGCCTGTTCAAAGGATGACTTTCCCGTAGCAGTCACCAAGCTGATGATAGACAACACGTCCACTCACAAAGTCTTCTCCTTCATGGATGGGTCGTCAGGGTACAACCAAATAAATATGCATCCCGGAGACTAGAAGCATACCGCTTTCCGGACTTCGCTGGGCATATTTTGCTACAAAGTGATGCCTTTCTATCTGAAGAACGCCGGCGCTACCTATCAGAGGGCTATGACGAAGATCTTCGATGACCTCATACACGAAATCGTCGAATGCTATATCGACGACCTTGTGGTGAAAAGAAAATCGCACGAGGAACATTAGGAACATCTGAAGATCGTGTTTCAACGCCTTCAGAAATACAAGCTGAAGATGAACCCTCTCAAATGCGCGTTCGGAGTTTTCTCGGACAAGTTCCTTGGATTCATTGTCCGACATCGAGGCATCGAGATAGACCCGTCAAAGATCAAGGCGATCATGGAAATGCCTCCACCAAGAACTCTCAAGCAACTGCGTTCTCTCTAATGGAAGCTCGCATATATCTGGCGGTTCATAGCCAACCTCTCCGGCAAATGCCGTCCCTACAGCCATTTAATGAAGAAGGGGACCCCTTTCGTCCGGGATCATAAATGCCAGAGCACATTGGACGAAATCAAACAATACCTACAGAATCCGCCGGTACTAACCGCTCCAGTCAAAAAAAAGCCCCTCGTCCTGTACACAACAGCCCTTGAAGGCTCTTTAGGCACGCTATGGGCACAAGAGAACGACCAAGAGAAGGAGAGAGCCCTTTACTATTTGAGTCGAGTTCTCCTGGGGGCAGAAAACAACTACTTCCCCATCGAAAAACACTGCCTAGTGTTAATCTTCGCGATAACGAAACTCAGACACTATGCTTTGGCGCACGAGGTCCATCTCATATCAAAGGTGGATCCCCTCAAATACCTTATGTCAAAGGCCATATTAACGGGACGGCTCGCTAAATGGGCCCTACTCTTGATGGAATTATCTATAACCTATCGTCCCCTCAAGGCAGTGAAAGGCCAGGCCATCGCCGATTTCCTTGTTGAGCATCCGATACCGGCTGATTCACTCTTAAATTGTGAATTGCCATACGAGCATGCGTTTGACACGATCGATAGGGAAAGAGGAGGGAGCGATACCCGATGGGAACTCTACTTCCATGGGGCATCTTCCATGAAGAAGCGAAAGCACAGCTCCCCCATAATCAAATCTGGGGTAGGCCTTATCTTCGTAACTCCACAAGGAGGGATAATGTGCTTTGCCTTTTCCTTAACAGAGCCGAGGACAAATAATGAGGCAGAATACGAAGCTTTGATAGAAGGGCTTGAGATCGTTGTCGACATGGGAATCGAAAACCTCCTTATATACGGAGACTCCCAACTGTTCGTTAGCCAAGTAAAAAGCGACTATCAAACGTGCAAACCAGAGTTGGTAAAGTACGGCGAGAGAGTACAGCAACTGCTGACTCAAATTCCCTCCTACACTCTGCAAAGCATTCCGTGTATGGAGAATAGCAAAGCGGATGCGTTAGCCAAGCTCGCTAAAGAACTGGTTGACGAAAACCTCGACGACGTAAGGATCATTGTACAAAGCCGTCAAGTTCTTGCACCAGCCGAAATATCTCCGGAGTCGTCTGAAGAAAAGGAAGCGACCAAGGAGATAGTCCTACAAATGGAGGACCAGGAAAAGGTTAAGGATTGGAGAGAAGTCTTTATAGACTACTTCAAATCCCGTCGAACACCTGAAGATGCATCCTCAAGACATCAGCTCATGAAACGAGCTCTGTCTTTTGCCTTCGTCAATGATACTCTATATAAGAGATCATTCGACTCTCTGTGGCTAAGATGCCTGGGACCGGAAGAAGCAAGGAGAGTCATCCAAGAAACTCACGACAGACTCTGCGGTTCTCACCAAGCCGGGCCAAAGATGAAGATGAAGATCAAAAGAATGGGCTACTATTAGCCCACAATGATTCAGGATTGCTTCGAATACGCGAAGCAGTGCCACTCGTGCCAGATTCACGGGGATTTCATCCACCAGCATCCAAACCCGCTACACCCAACAGTGGCTAGCTGTCCGTTCGAAATATGGGGAACTGACATAATCGGGCCCATCGAACCGGTATCATCTAGAGGACATCGGTTCATATTGGTAACAACCGATTACTTTTCTAAGTGGGCAGAAGCAGTACCACTTAGAGAAGTGAAGACGGAGAATATCCTCCATTTCTTCAAAACACACGTCATCTATCGGTTCGGCACTCCGCGGCGGATTATCTCCGATAACGGGCCAGCCTATAGAAGTCACAGAATCAGCCGCTTTGCGTAGCAACATAATATAGACTGGAGATACTCTTCGGTCTATAATCCCCGAGCTAACGGTCTAGCTGAAGCCTTCAACAAGACCTTGACAAAGATCATAAAGAAGACGGTGTCCAAAAATAAGAAGGACTGGCATGAGAGACTGCATGAAGCTCTCCGCGCGTACCGGACCACGTTCAAAACGGCCACAAATACAACGTCATATGCATTGGTGTTCGGAACTGAAGCAGTACTCCCCTTGGAGATAGAGTTACCCTCTCTACGAGTGGCGGTTCATTACGAGCTAACGGACGAAGAGAATGCCCATCTTCGGCTCGAGGAACTCGACGCCCTCGATGAAACTCGGCTCATAGCGCAGCAAAACTTGGAGGCTTACAAAGCAAAGATGACGCGGTCATACGAGAGATTGACTAGGCCGAGGACATTTCGCCAAGGCGAACTCGCGCTGGTGGTCAAAAGACCTATGATCCCCAATCGTGCCAAACGGGAGAAATTCGAGTCGAACTACGAAGTCCCGTACATCATAGACAAGGTCTATAAATGTGGGGCTTACTTGCTCATGGATATGCATGGCGAAAGACCCTTCAGGCCAATAAACGGCCGGTTCCTGAAAAAATACTACGCTTGACGAGTTACAAACCAGGTCAATAATATATGACGACGCCTATGTCCGCTCGCTATCTTCCTGAGTCCAAACTCTATAAGTAGTTCCCAGCGAAACCTCGCATCCAAGGATACGGACCGAGATGTCCTAAAACTAACAATGGATCGTAATGTCCTTAAACTAGCTACAGACCGTAACGTCCTTAAACTACTGCAAACTACAGCATCCAAGGGCTGATGCAAAAAACAAAAAACAAAAAAAACGGTACGTCCATAAGAGAAATGGGCACGGATGAAAACCCGAAAGAGCTCCGTGAGTAAAAACAGCAGGGCTGCCGGCGAGTTTGTGAAAACCCGAAAGGGCGTAATCTCGTTAAAAGACACTTGCAAGGTCCTCTCGATCTTGTAAGGAGAAAATACTTGCGTGAGATCCTTACGACTCACAAGGGAGCAACACACTTAGGGATTCTCACGATTCTTAAGGAGAAAACACACTTACGATATCCTCACGACTCGTAAGGAGAATTCCCCCCATGAGACCCTCACGGCTTATAGGATTCGAAAGCCTTAAGCTACAAGGATCTGAACCTGTTATTAAGCCATTATACACCCCAATTTGCCCTACAAGCGGTTCAATACTGACCCTTGTATACAATCCACGGGTATAAATAATCGTCTCCCCCACCAAGTTCTATCAATAACGTGAAATTCTCCTATTCGGTGAACAAACACTTGTAAGTCCTCTCGACTTATAAGGAGAAAACACTCTTATAAGATCCTTACGACTTATAAAAGATTACACTTAGGAATCCTCACGATTCTTAAGGAGATATCGCACTCACGAGATTCCCATGACTCGTAAGGAGAAACATCTTTATGAGACCCTTATGGCTCATGAAGTCAAAAGCCTTAGTCGACAGGATCTTAACCCTGTTCGCTAAGCCATCTTTGTTCGAACCAACAAAGGAAAATGATGATTTGCTCCTGGAAATATCCCAGTTGTAGCGATGATGATGCCTAAAATCGGTATCAGAGCCCAAGTCCCTTACTCGCAGCATAAAGCAAGCGAGCAATATATGCATTCAAAAATAGCCGAAATGATTGGGCAACTCGCAATAAAAAGCAGCGAGTAAAAAGAAAAATAGCTGAAATGATTGGGCACCGCAAAAAAATAGCCGAAAAGATTGGGCAATCGCGAATTTCACGATATAAAAAGCTGAAATGATAGAGTATCGCGGAAAGAAATAAAAAAAATAAAAGAATGAAACTTTTGCCCTACAGGTAAGTCCACACTAACCCCTGTATACAATCCATGGGCATAAACGAGAAAGGAACTATATTTCCCCACTAGATTCTATCAAAGGGAGAATCAGATCTTGACGGCAACGTCTGCATCCCAGAAGGGCAGCACGGCGTTCTTTCTCAACTCCGGCAGGATGCAAATGTAACATCAACAACCGACTTCAAGGTCGCAACGAAGCGGAGCCATGGCAAAGCCCCTGATTCCAAATATCGACAAGCAACATCTACAGCCTAGAGACTAACAAAGGCGTTCTTCCTTACGCCAGCAGGGCACGGACGCGACGCCACCAATCGAAGCTACAGCAAAGCCTCCAGTTCCGAGACTCCGTGGTTCACAAATAACCTAGAGTCAACCCTGACCTCCTTGTTGTAAAGCAACACTTCGACTCAGATACATGTCAACTCCTGACCTCCCTGTCGTCAAGCAATGCTTCGACTCGGATATATGTTAACCCCTGACCTCCTTGTCGTAAAGCAACGCTTCGACACGGATACATGTCAACATTTGACCTCCTTGTCGTAAAACAATGCTTCGACTCGGATACATGTCAAACCCTGACCTCCTTGTCGTAAAGCAACACTTCGACTCGGATACATGTCAACTCCTGACCTCCTTGTCGTCAAGCAACGTTTCGACTTGGATACATGTCAACCCTTGGCCTCCTTGTCGTCAAGCAACGCTTCGACTCGGATACATGTCAAACCTTAACCTCCTTGTCGTCAAGCAACGCTTCGACTCGGATACATGTCAAACCTTGACCTCCTTGTCGTCAAGCAACGCTTCGACTCGGATACATATCAACCCTTGACCTCCTTGTCGTAAAGCAACGCTTCAACTCGGATACATGTCAACCCCTGACCTCCTTGTCGTCAAGCAACGCTTCGACTCGGATACATGTCAACTCCTAACCTCCCTGTCGTCAAGCAACGCTTCGACTCGGATACATGTCAACTCCTAACCTCCTTGTCGTAAAGCAACGTTTCGACTTGGATACATGTCAACCCTTGACCTCCTTGTTGTCAAGCAACTTTTCGACTTGGATACATGTCAACCCTTGACCTCCTTGTCATTAAGCAATGCTTCGACTCAGATACATGTCAACTCCTGACCTCCTTGTCGTAAAGCAACGCTTTGACTTGGATACATGTCAACCCTTGACCTCCTTGTCGTCAAGCAATGCTTCGACTTGGATACATGTCAACCCTTGACCTCCTTGTCGTCAAGCAACGCTTCGACTCGGATACATATCAACCCCTGACCTCCTTGTCGTAAAGCAACGCTTCGACTCGGATACATGTCAACCCCTGACCTCCTTGTCGTCAAGCAACGCTTCGACACGGATACATGCTAACCCCTGATCTCCTTGTCGTAAAGTAACGCTTCGACTTGGATACATGTCAACTCCTGACCTCCCTGTCGTCAAGCAAAGCTTCGACTCAGATACATGTCAACCCCTGACCTCCCTGTCGTAAAGCAACGCTTCGACTCAGATACATATCAACTCTTAACCCTCCTTCCGGTGCAATGCTCCGTCTCAGAAATACATCAACCCATGATTCCCCTGTCGTAAAGCAATGCTTCGACTCGGAAATAAATCAACACATAAACCTAACAACAAATAAAAAAGAAAGTTCTCTTGTGAGATCCCTTACGACTCTCATAAGAAAAGGCACTTAGGAGTCCTCACGACCCCTAAGTAGAAATTGCACTTATGAGATCTGATCGCACGCCGATGGCGTGTCGGATGTTCAAAGAATTTAAGTGTAACCGCGATCAGGACAGTGTCGCTATGCAGCTAGCCGGTGAGCACGGGTCGGTCCACAGGGAGATGGTGTTATCTTACCTTCTTGTCTTAGACGAGTCAATAAAGAATCAGTATGAGTTTGTTCTAACCTATGTGTTTATCTGCAAGTATAACGTTGTTAAGAAAATACGAAATTATAAGCTAAGAAATCCGTACTCAAAACCTTTGAGCCGAGTCTTGACCAATTGAAGCTAAGCAATCGGCAACAACGTGGATTAGGGGATTTAAGCGCGGTATTCGAGGAATCCGGCTTATTTACCCTTGTCCTTCCGTTCTTGTCTCTTGCCTTCGCCTCCGGCCAAACCGAACGCAACCGGTCGTGGTTAGGAATCACCGTTACCTTGTCAGGGTACGGTGCCTAACGGAGCGCTTGCGTATGGTTTGGGCGGAGTTCAAAAGGAAAATAACGGGAAAAGGAAATGAGAAGGAAATGTTAACTTATAAAACCGTATTAATTCTTAACAACAACAATTATTACAACATTCACAAAATAAACAAAAGAGAACAAAAAGAAGAGAACAAAGAAAAGAAAAGATACAAGTATTAAAGTGCATGAATAAAATTGCAAGTAATAAAAAGACAAGTAATAAAAAGCGAGTAATAAAAAGAACAAGAAAAGAACACGGAAGTAGAACCCAAGCCAAGCATGTGCTCAATAGCCAACCCTTAAACTTGCAAGCTCAATGAAGAGGTTGCAAGATCAAGGGAAGGGTAGAGAACGCATGTGAAGTGAAGAACTAGTCCCGGGAGAAAATACGACCTTTGAGATCAATAACTAACCCTTAACCATTCAAGCTCAATGAAGAGGTTGAATGAGCAAGAGAAAGCAAAAATCTCAAAGGGGAAGAAGAAGCACAAGAGAATGATACAAAACCCTCATCTTTATTCACATCCATAAAAAGCTCTCACTACAATTCATGGAAGAGGAATGAAGAAGAAGAAGAAAAAGAACTAAAAACTACAAAAGAAAGAGGAACAAAAGAATACAAAGAATGACCCTTGGTTGAGCTCAGTTCTGCTGTATTTATAGGCAGGGAGTTGAAGTTCTAGGGCAACCAGCAGACCACATGTGAAAAGACCAAAACAACCCCAAAAGACGTCAGTGAGTGGGCCTCACATGGCCGCGGAAGGGCGGCCAAAACCCCACTTTGGCCGCGCTTACGCGGCCGTTTAGAGGAATTGGGCTTGGGGATTTCTGGTGTTTTCCTGGTTTGGTGTCCCCTGTTGTCTGGTACATGTAGTTTCTGAAATTACTTTCACATTTCTTCCAGAATTTCTGTTGAGGAAAGGTGGACTTTTTGTCAAGATTTGGAATGATTGCCTCGAGCTCCGCGTAGATCTCTTGGATCTTGTGCTACCATTGAGCCTTGTGCATGAAAGCGACATTGATTTGACATTTTGTCTCTTAAACTGATATCTGGCAACACACGGATAGAGAGCGGAGACCGTGTTTTATCAGTGGTTGGCAGGAACCCGGATTTTGTCGTGTTTTCTATGAATTTCACCGTTTTAGAACCGAGAACCTGTATCCTGCAAATATATAACAAACACGGATAAAAAGCACCTACCTATAAACACACGAGCGTAAGAATGGGCGGTATAAAATGCAGTATTCTGTGATGAACAAATACCCCCAAACTTAACTTTTGCTCGTCCCGAGCAAAACCAATTATTCACTAAAATAAAATGATAACCGCACTTTCGCAGGGAACGCGATTGCACTGAGCATGTGCAACAGGCCGTTAAACCTCTAGGTGTCCCTAGTAGGAGGAGTGTTGTCTCCTGAGGGTTTTCAGCGGATACTACCCACAAAATCCGGTCAAGCTAGTTTTGTAAAATAACTAAGATTCAAACCCCTAAAGTTTTGTTTTAGAAAATAACAATTCTATTATCCTAAGTCTAGACTATAGAACCTTTATTTTTCACACCTCGCTTCTTATTTAACTACAGATTTTATATGTCTTTACGTGCAGTGCAAATAGTGTCGTTAAGTTCCCGAAAGGTCGAATAAAGTCATTATGTCACACAATAAAGCCCAGATAACAATTTTAAAAGGATCACATAAGTTTTATAGAGAGTTAAGCATTTTTCAAGTTTCGTTTTCCAGTAAGGTTTCAACTTCAGAATTTCTATCTTCCTTAACAGGAAACTAAGTCGTATTTTTCACTCCACCTTTTAACTTGTTTTCATTTCATACACACCTCTGTGAACGTGCAATAGTCTTTATCAAAGAGTAAAACCTTCATATCTCCGTTAAGAAATTTTTATAAAAGCCTGTCTTTTATCAAGATTATTCTCACACAAAGAACCGTTAGGAATTTTAACTCGGAGAGAACACTTGCTTGACTTTGTTTTAAATTGGACTTTCTAGGCTTCTTAGCGAGCTTTGGGCCAATGCACCCAAACCAGTTGGTTTTAGGGCATTAGGTATAGAAACACCCCAGCGGACTTAATTACTCAAGTTACCTAGGTCCAAAAACAAAAGACAGTTTGGCGTGAAAAACAATACGAACGGAGATATAACCGGTAGTTCAATTATTTTTTTGGATAAAAGACGTGTTTAGTGGGTTCGGTGTGTAATCATTCCAATCAAGTTTCAGATGGGTTATTTTTCAGACTTAGTTCCAATTAAGGCATCAATAACATTCCTTCATATTCACTTACTTCATAAACTATTCTTGATATATTACTTATTTCAGAACAAACCTATTTGATCCTCAGAAAATTATTTATCTGTTTAAAAGTTTTTTAAACATAAAAGACTTGTCATCTAATTTCCAAGACTCACAACACGTGTAGTGTGATGTAAAGACGTATATCAGCTATAGTTAACTTCAAAGGAGAGTTATCTTTCGGGTTTTCAAAATCTAAACATAGGATTTAGTTATTCCTATCTTTTCAAACAAAAAACCGTCGAATGTTGAATCAGAGTTCTTCCACAAGCTAACTTGACAAAAAAGTTTTTATATTTTTAGAAATTTTTCGATTTTTATGGGTTTTTTAATAAGGTATGCAAATGCAAAATATACAAATGAATGCGAAGGAAGAAAGCTTACCGAGCACACCCCCAAACTTAAACTTGACAGTGCCCTCACTGTCAGGCTATACCAAGAGGGTCAAAATTGCCGGCGCTCCCTAAAAACAAATTATATACAAAAAAAAAAATATATATATATACATAAAAATGTCCCCCCCAAACTTAAGTAAAACAGTGTTTCCACTGTTAAGCGATGAAGTTCAGGATTAGGGGGGAAAGAACAGTATCAAACTATACAAGGCCTTACACAGGCCAAAAGTTAGCACCAACCATTCAAAAATCTTATCTCTGTAAAGCGGTGGTTGGTGGAAGAATGCGGAGAGGTAAGAAATGGAGACTACGCGAGACCGCTTGTGGAGAGAAGTGGAATGCGGTCTCGGTAGATGAGAAGAAGAAGAATGGCGGAAGGGAAAAAGAAGTGGAGTACGAACTTGAGGGTGCAAATGGAGTAAATAGATTAGCACAATTTGTGATGAGCGATGTGTAAAAAGCGATTGTGCTAATATATTTACCCGTCGAGAGATTGGGTCAAATCCCTCAAGGTTCGTGAGAAACCATGGGTACGCCGAACTTGGTAAACCAGACAATGGAAATGGAAATGATACGGGTTCTTGCAAGGTCGGAACGATGGAAAGGGTGGAGGGAAGGGGTTGAGGAAGGGTATCGGTTAAGGTTTCGGGAGGGTGTACACAGTCAGTGAAAGGAACAGGATGAATTGGAAAATCCGACTCATCATCTAGAACTGTTTCATCCTCAAAAATCTCCTCAAAATTCTCCTCAAAATTTAGCACATCCATGCTCTTTTCTTCAAAGTCCAGACGCATATGGGGTTCGGGAAAAACAGTTAAAGACTCGGGATGATGATTTGAAGAGACAAACTCAACCAAATCTACGGGTTCATCATCCAAAATGTTCCCTGCGTCAACATCCTCAATCAAGTGAAAGTCTATTTTCTCAGACACCTCATCTAAAGCATGGATAATAATCGATTCTGGTTCTAAGATGGAGGTGTAGAGGTCAAAAGGATTGGGTATGGTTTCACTCAAAAGGGACCCTTCACAATCAGGTAAATCAAGCACTACAAAGTCGCACAACTCATTAATCATTCTATCTTCAATAGATAAATCGTTGGGAACACTAGATAGGGATTCAGAACCGAAGTTGTGGGATTCAAGTTGGACGGGGTAGGCTTGATTCGGAAGGGGGTATAGCTCACTCTCTCCACTTAAATTCACAGCCTGTCCTGCCGCCTCATCATACATTAAAAAAGTTGGAGCTAGTTGAAAACTAGCTACCGGGTCACTAGGTTGCATGAGGGCGGCCATGGACGCATTCAAATCCATCATCTGTTGGCTTGACGCTACCCTAAAGTCTTCCAACGATTGTTCCAGACTAGACATAGGTTGTGAAGGGGTTTCAGTAAAAGATTCAAAGTTGTTTGGATACTGAAAACTCCCAAAGTGCTGTTCTGATGCACTGTCTAGGGAAGGTGCAAAATTAGGGTAGGATTGGTAGGAGTTGAATGGCTGGACAGGAGTGGGATCAACATTGGAATAAGAAGGTGAATGGAATTGTTGATCCCAAGAATTTGTAGTGGTGAGAGGAGTGAAAGATCGGCTACGGGATTGTTCAATATGTTCAGCAATGGACATTGGTCTCGGGGTTACAACTGGATTTTCAGAAGGGGTATCAACACAAGAAGGGGTGAATGTTTGAAACGGTTGATACGAAGTGGATTGTGGGGTCCAGTTGTTTGTCCTAGACGCGTCTATCCGATCTTTCAAAGAAATTTTCGGCATGGAGGGGTCGTTTGAAGTTCGACCAAAACAAGAACCGTATGATGTAATGTCTGGTTGTGGGTACCAAAGTTCGGCAAGAGTTTTGCGAGGTGGAGTACCCATGATATGAAGAGAGAGTGAAAGAAAGGAAGAGAAAAGGAGGGGAAAAAGAATGTGATTTTTTTATATTTTATTTTATTTTTTTATTTTATTTAGTTAGTTGTTAGCAAAAGAATGAAGTATACACAAAAAAGAATATGGACAAAAATCACGACACAAAAATACCACACACCTAATCGTTCTAGGGTTCACCTAGGTCAACTAGACCTGCTCGAGAACTTGATTGTCGAAGTAAAACTGTGTCGAGAAACAGGCTTAAGATACACTGATCACGAGGCCAGGTAAGTGCAGAGATAAGGGGAGGTTTTCCAACGCTTTCGCGAAGTTCCTTAATTAAATAACCCTTTCTCTTTTGGCGGTTTCGCCGTTAACACTTTCCTAGACACCCCGTAAACAATATACCGTCAAGCAAGCTTCTAAATACAGTTAACTTCTCCTAGTGAGCGCGAAGTCCTTAAGGCTTAAAGTCTAGTTTCTTTTAAAATTTGTGCGGGTTATCGTTATGCTCAAGTTCGTGTTTTGTGGGCCACGGAAAAGGTGATGAAATCCTTTACCGTATGTTGTGGGGTTCGCTTGCCCTTAAGTCCGTATTAATGTATGCAATGCGCAATTCAAAAATTCTATAAAGAATCGAACAATCGTTTTTTAGTTTAAGCGCGGCGCTGCAACAAATACGGGTTAGTCAATTTTTTTAGCGTTTGCTAGCGAACTTGCAAAGAATCCTGCAAAGAATAGTATATTGGAAGCGTCGGATTTAAGAAGAAGGTGTTAGTAAAGTACGTACCGTTAAGTTTTTGGGTTAGGAAATCCCCGTTGAATCAAATCCGGTAAGCTTGAAAGGTTCGCTTGCGCGGGTCAAACTACCCGGATCTTTGGCACTGTACTTCGTAATCACCTTTGCCTTGAATGCACACTTTGCTTCCCCACTATTGCAGTTTGCAAACTTGCAAAAATCTGCACACTTGCCCACAAAAATATTGTCCAAAAAAACAAAAAAAGAATATATTATTTTTTTTTTATACAAAAAGAATATTAACCCGAATAACAAGAAAGAAAATACGCTACCGTCTCCCCGGCAACGGCGCCATTTGATCGCACGCCGATGGCGTGTCGGATGTTCAAAGAATTTAAGTGTAACCGCGATCAGGACGGTGTCGCTATGCAGCTAGCCGGTGAGCACGGGTCGGTCCACAGGGAGATGGTGTTATCTTACCTTCTTGTCTTAGACGAGTCAATAAAGAATCAGTATGAGTTTGTTCTAACCTATGTGTTTATCTGCAAGTATAACGTTGTTAAGAAAATACGAAATTATAAGCTAAGAAATCCGTACTCAAAACCTTTGAGCCGAGTCTTGACCAATTGAAGCTAAGCAATCGGCAACAACGTGGATTAGGGGATTTAAGCGCGGTATTCGAGGAATCCGGCTTATTTACCCTTGTCCTTCCGTTCTTGTCTCTTGCCTTCGCCTCCGGCCAAACCGAACGCAACCGGTCGTGGTTAGGAATCACCGTTACCTTGTCAGGGTACGGTGCCTAACGGAGCGCTTGCGTATGGTTTGGGCGGAGTTCAAAAGGAAAATAACGGGAAAAGGAAATGAGAAGGAAATGTTAACTTATAAAACCGTATTAATTCTTAACAACAACAATTATTACAACATTCACAAAATAAACAAAAGAGAACAAAAAGAAGAGAACAAAGAAAAGAAAAGATACAAGTATTAAAGTGCATGAATAAAATTGCAAGTAATAAAAAGACAAGTAATAAAAAGCGAGTAATAAAAAGAACAAGAAAAGAACACGGAAGTAGAACCCAAGCCAAGCATGTGCTCAATAGCCAACCCTTAAACTTGCAAGCTCAATGAAGAGGTTGCAAGATCAAGGGAAGGGTAGAGAACGCATGTGAAGTGAAGAACTAGTCCCGGGAGAAAATACGACCTTTGAGATCAATAACTAACCCTTAACCATTCAAGCTCAATGAAGAGGTTGAATGAGCAAGAGAAAGCAAAAATCTCAAAGGGGAAGAAGAAGCACAAGAGAATGATACAAAACCCTCATCTTTATTCACATCCATAAAAAGCTCTCACTACAATTCATGGAAGAGGAATGAAGAAGAAGAAGAAAAAGAACTAAAAACTACAAAAGAAAGAGGAACAAAAGAATACAAAGAATGACCCTTGGTTGAGCTCAGTTCTGCTGTATTTATAGGCAGGGAGTTGAAGTTCTAGGGCAACCAGCAGACCACATGTGAAAAGACCAAAACAACCCCAAAAGACGTCAGTGAGTGGGCCCCACATGGCCGCGGAAGGGCGGCCAAAACCCCACTTTGGCCGCGCTTACGCGGCCGTTTAGAGGAATTGGGCTTGGGGATTTCTGGTGTTTTCCTGGTTTGGTGTCCCCTGTTGTCTGGTACATGTAGTTTCTGAAATTACTTTCACATTTCTTCCAGAATTTCTGTTGAGGAAAGGTGGACTTTTTGTCAAGATTTGGAATGATTGCCTCGAGCTCCGCGTAGATCTCTTGGATCTTGTGCTACCATTGAGCCTTGTGCATGAAAGCGACATTGATTTGACATTTTGTCTCTTAAACTGATATCTGGCAACACACGGATAGAGAGCGGAGACCGTGTTTTATCAGTGGTTGGCAGGAACCCGGATTTTGTCGTGTTTTCTATGAATTTCACCGTTTTAGAACCGAGAACCTGTATCCTGCAAATATATAACAAACACGGATAAAAAGCACCTACCTATAAACACACGAGCGTAAGAATGGGCGGTATAAAATGCAGTATTCTGTGATGAACAAGATCCTCTCGACTCATAGGGAGAAAAATCTTTATGAGATCCTCACGGCTCATAAAGTTGAAAAGTCTTAGATGCAAATCCTAACCCTGTCGCCTAAGCCATCACTACCCTGCAAAAAGATCCAGATAAACTACATATGGACCACATCCATCAGAGCTACATGCAAGCATGAGATAAAGAAAATATATGTCTTTTATTCATGAATTCAAAGTGAATACAAGATACATATCGTAAAAAGAATCAAAATGAATACAAAATACCCTCTCATTCAAGAGTGGATACAAGAAAAGAAAATTTTTATAAAAATTCTTTAAGCCGGCGGACGACACAATAAGCTCCTTAATTCATCGCTCTTCCGCTGGGCCTCGGCTTCAAGCTTGGTTATCGCTACGAGAAGATTCTCCGCCTGAGACTTTTGGGACTGATATGAGGCAAGCCAAATCTCAAGCTCCCTTTCGGCAACTCTGTGAGCTTCAACCATCTCCCGGGTAAAGATGACGGTTTTGTCAAGAGCGACCACTTCCCTGATAGCTTCTTGAAGCACCTGCCAAAGTTTGTACGCACAGGTGGTCTTAGCAATGAGCTCAGCTTGAAGTTCCCCCAAAGCATTCGAGGCCAGTTCCCTCTCCAAGAATTTTCGGTTAAGCCTCTTCTCACATGTAGATTCACGGCGCACCGTTCGATCAGCCCCCGCAAGCTCGTCTTTACAGCTACAACCTCTGAAGGAAGGCGTGTGCACTCGAGATCATGTAAACAAACCTCCACTCGACGCCAATCCTCGATCCGAAACACGCACAAACTATTTTCTCTTTCTGGCAACAAGAAAAGTCTTCGGTAGGTACCCCATTAAGCACGCGTTCACGACTATATGCCTATGGTATCTAGAACGCGCTGATTTATGGACAACACGACGACGATGTTCGCACCTAAAGGAAATTCCCAGGGGTCAAGTATAACGCTCATGTACTCAGGCGGGATGCATGTACGGATATATGACGAAAAGAAAAATTCAGTAGAAAAACATTCAACGGCCAATGATAAGAGGAATATATTGATTTAAATATACTACGCTACAGGGAAAAGGTCACCAAACAAAGGATCGGTGATACAAGGGTTAACAAAACAAAATACAAAATTACCCAGCTCCCTCTCTGCCTTCTCCAACACATCGAAGCGACGGTTTTCGCGAAGAGTTGCTCCCTACCGATTCGCGCCATGCTCATCGGCAAAAGCGGACATGACAGCCCGCCGGACTCAGTAGATGAATCGAGCAATCCTTCAGAGCCTGGGTAATTATGCACGCCTCGTAGAAACACTTGATCTTGTCATCTGCCGAATCGAGGATCGCCGGAGTCATCTCTGTCGGATGAGGAGGGATGTCGGCAAGCACGGACGAAAAGACCATCCGTATCCAAATGGAACCCATAGGAAGGGGAGAGCCCCTACGAATTAGGAGTTCGTACGTTACCACGTCACATTCGGCATCGGTGAGAAGAGGATCCACTAGCCGCGCAGCAAAACGAGGAATCATCTCCTCGACGGGCACCTCCCATGGTTATTGACGTGGGGACGATTGCAAGCCATAAACTTTGGACTGATTCTCAAAATAATCACCCTAAGGTCTAAATGTTTTCTTTTTTAGAGAAGAAGGAAGGCATAGCTTCAGGTTATAAAGGAGAGCATTCAATACTACGCACAAAAAATGTTGTGCATGGTGGAACTATTCCCAAGGCCCGGAAAAAGGGGAGAGCGTTGGAAATGAAAAGAAATGACTCATTGAAATTAGAGCAGGGAGACGAAACAACCCCATCAAGCAGATCTCCGCGTGCATAACATGTAAGCACAAGCCTTGATCCTCATTGGAAATTAAAAACGGTACCGCACATGCATAACATGTGAGCAGGCGCCAATGCAAGATTGAATTCCTCAGCAGTGCCTCATGCGCCAAACACGTGAGCACCAAAAACAGTGTGGCAAAACTTCATAAAGAATGCGTGTGGACATAAAAAGGGGGAGAAAGAAAATTTTTATCATTCATACTTCGAAGATTCATACAAAAATAATAGATAATGTTTACAATGGTAAAACATTAAACCCGGGACATGGATTGAGAAATTCAAAAGTAAGGCCGTCTAAAATGTTTCTGGCCTTTCTGACCATTCTCGCATGCATCCTCTCACGATCGCAAGTGTCGGGATTCTCGCCAATGTCCTCCGCCCTCTGATAAGCAGTGATTATCGTCGTCTGTTGGAAAACTTGATGTAAGATATCGGTAAGATTATCTCGCCGTTTCTTCAAGATCAGGCCCGTCAGATATACTGAGTGCACCTTATCTTCAGCATCATCCAGTGTTTCAAGCGGCACGGCTTCATAAAATCCAGGAAGAGCTCTCCAAATTGTTCTCACTATAATCTTCAAAAGAGCGAAACAACGAGGAAGCAGTCGACCGTTGCGTTCATGGAAACGACTCATAATCTCAGCACATTAAGCGTTTGTAAGCTCCTGGTTTTGACAACGGCCCTGTGCACGAATGTCCCCATAAGAAATAAATTCGCTAAGACTGTACAGATGAGCAGCCATAGTGTATGAAAAGAGATATCAGTGAAAGATTAGTAATAAAGAAGACCCTCGTTGAACAAACATTAGGATTCAAACAAATTCTTGGGAAGACAAGTCCTGTAAAGTACCAACAAAATTCAAAATTGTGCAAATAAGGGTAAAACCCTATGAAAAGATTTTCAAGAACACCAGGGAATAAAATTCCCGAAGGGTCCAATTGATCTTTCAGAGCTAAGCTCTTCGCTTTAGGAATTAAATTCTTTTTATATGATGGAATTAAATTCCAGAAACTCACAAAAATATATATATATGAGAAACAAAAATCCCATGAATCCTCAAAATCAGAGGGAAATGTTCGAGATATGGAAGTTTATTGCTCAAAGATCACATCTTTGGAGGATGGGTTTCTGAGGAGAGCAAAGCTCTCATAATGGATTTAAAATCAAGAGGTTTTCTCAAAAAAGGAAAGTTTTTTGATGTACAAAGCGTTACCTGAAAAAAAGTTTCTTTTGACAGAGTTTAACTCTGGATTTGCAATGGCAGAGAACTAAGCTCTGGGGAAGAGAATTAAATTCTCAAAGAAAATGAAAATGGAAGGAGATGAAGAAACAGTGTCTGCCTAAAGAACCAAACAGTTGCATTTATAAGACGTGACTAGGGCGCTTCATCTTCCCGTTCCCCTAGACAATCCAACGGCTGTAAAAATGACTGCGTTGCACTCACGTGCAAACCACGTGAGAACAACGCTATGGAGGCATTTGTTCCCACAAGGAAAATAAATAAATAAATAAAGCAACGGAAAAAGTCCCCAAGTGGAGCATCACGTGCCCGCACGTGATAGGCACCGCGTTTAATAAAACTAAGCCAAAACTGAACCTCACGTGCAGACACGTGACCTCTATAAGCAAAGTATACAGGCGCCTGAATAAAGCAAACAAGTGGGACAAAAAGAAACCCACGTGATAACACGTGACACCCTTGGGTCGGCTTAATTTGGTGGGGTCACGTGCTACACGTGATAGACTCCTATGCCTTCTGGACCGATAAAAATAAATTCTAATTAAAAGGGATTAAAAGCCTTATTTGGAAAATACTTCCTTAGATCTTTCTAAACAAGAAAGATTACGCTCTGTAAAACAGAACGCCGTTGGATCAAAGATCCAATGGTGATTAAAAATCACCAATCTACAGAAAAATTCTGTGCAAGGAAATATCTTCCTAAATTTGTTAAGAACGACAAAAAAAATATCTTCTGTAAAACAGAAGTTCTTGGATTAAAAATCCAGCGGTGAATAAAATTCACCAAGTGATCAAAAAGATCATGTTGGTTGATTAGAAAATCAATCAAAATCTCTCAACGAGAGATTTGCTAAACAATTGATTCCCTTCTTTCTCCTATAAATAAGGGCAAAGAAACAAACAAAAGAGAAGATAGACAAAGGGAGAGATATATAGACGGAAGAGAAAGAAAGAGAGAGAGAAGGAACCCCCCATCAACTTCGAGTTAAAACAAAAATCCGAGGTAAAAAGAAGGAGAAAAAAAACACAGAGAATATCTCATCTCCTTTTCACCTCCATAAAGTTTAACTCTCCTAAAAAGAACTTAGTTCTTCCTCTGGTTAAGATCTGCAGAAACAGATCTCCCCACAATTTGAGAATTTAATTCTCATTGGGAGATTTTGCCATGCAGATCCAAAACCTAGAAGGAGATCTAAGTTCAGAGAATTTAATTCTCCCAAAAAGTATATAGAAATTTAATTCCTAGGAATTTAATTTCTCTGATGAAACAGGGGTTTAACCCTTCATATGAGAACTTAGTTCTCCCTTATGGCAAAGATCTGCAGAAGCAGATCTCCTCACAAATTGAGAATTTAATTCTCATCAGGGAGATTCTGTGATACAGATCCCAAACCTAAGAGAAAAACTAAGTCTTAAGAATCCAATTCTCATAAAAAAAATGGGCTTGAAAGTCTCGAAACTCAGGATCTCCATGTAAGTAAAAGGATTGGCACCCAACATGATAATAGCCGATCACGTGCTCCCACGTGAGCGCCTTTGATGAACAAAAAGAAATAATCAGGATGGGCTCACATGACCACACATGACCCTATGGTAATGCTTGACACTTACAAAATAAGAAAGGGAATAAATCAGAGGCAGTTCCCACTTTCAGGTTGCCTGACCCAAATAGCGCTTAGCGCTCAGAAGAGAACAAAAGAATAAATCCAAAGAAGTAGAGCTTCAAATTCTTGAAGTTTAATACTATTTCAAAATGGCTCACGTGCCTACACGTGACGGCCACAGGGCTAAAGTGTTTAACACTTATATGCATCACGTGCGACACGTGAGCATTCTCAAATTCCAGTGTTTAACACTGCCTCAGAGTATCACATGGGAGCACGTGAGCGCTGAATAAACATGTTAGCGTTGAACACTATGAAGGGCTAACATTAGCTAGAATCAGACCAAATGTTCCAAGGACCATCAATTGAGCCCTTCATGCTCAGAGTTTCTAAAACCGATCTCAAGACAGCTAATAAGCTCCGAACAGATGACATCTAAACTGATGTTTATCCCACTTCCCCAAATCGGGACATTGGTTCAAAGGTACATCTCTTCATATCTCTGATACATATCGTTGTAATTCTTCAACGTCTTCAGAGAGATGGAGGGTCCCAATAACCAATAACTTTTGGTGCATTCCCAAACTGATTAAACCAGAACCCCACAGACTATGACGTCTTTAAACTTTATGGACTATGATGTCCTTAAACTTTATGGACTATGAGGTCTTTAAACTCATAGACTATGATTTCTTTAAACTTTACAGACTATGATGTCTCTAAACTGACATGGACTATGATATCCTTAAACCCATTGGACCGCAATGTCCCTAAACTAAAACAATAGAGTCCAAATGCTCTTTTGTTGGATCTAAATGATCCCAAAACCCTGTTAAGTAGATCTTAATCTAAAAATTAGACTAATGTATCCTTAACAAACGTTTAAGTTGATCTTAATCTCAATTAGATTAACAATCCTTAAACCCATTGGACCGCAACGTCCCTAAACTAAGACGATAGAGCCCAAATTCTCTGTCGTTGGATTTAAATGATCCCAAACCCCGATTGAGCAGATCTTAGTCTAAAATTAGACTAACGTATCCTTAACAACATTTAAGTTGATCTTAATCTCAATGAGATTAACGATCCTTAAACCCAAACCAAACCCAAATCTAAGAAAATACGGATTTGGACTAATCCACGCCCTACGGGCGACAACATAAATTAGTCTCCGTATACAATCCATGAGAAACCAAAAAACAAAACAAACACACACGACACGAAGTGACCATTTGGAGAAGGAGAAAGTGGTTACCGCGATACAGTAGCGTAATTAACTGCAGGAGCTTGCGCCTGCAGGGAAGAGCATCCCCACAATCAAAAACCCCTCACAATGAGGGGGAATCTGACGAATTCTGCCACATCGGCCGCATCCATCTAAACCTCCGATACATGGTGCCATAAATCAACTTGGTATCTTCGGAGAGGTGGACGGATAAAATCAAATAGCATATGCCCCCAAATTCAGGCAAGACGTTTGTCTTCCCGTCTTTCGGTGGAGAACAATAGCGATAGCTCATCCCCTTGAACTGGCCGGGTGAGCAGCGGGGGAGTCGCAAGGTGCCTCTTTAATTGCTCAAAGGTAGTCTGGTACTTCTATGACTATTCGAACCTTGGTATCTTCCTTAGAGCTTTGAAGAACGGGAGGCACTTCTCCCCAGACCTTGACATGAAATAACTCCATGTTGAGGATGGCGCTGATTTTCTCCGGGTTAGCCTCGATTCCACGGTGGGTGACCATGAAACCGAGGAACTTTCTACTGGTGACCCCGAATGCACACTTGGCGGGGTTCAGTTTCATCTTGTATCTGCGGAGGACGTCGAAGGCTTCGCCCAGATCCTTGGCGTGTTCATCTGACGAGGTTGATTTGACGAGCATGTCGTCGATGTAAACCTCCATATTCCTGTCGATCTGTGGCTTGAACATCCGATTAACCAAGCGTTGGTACGTAGCCCCGGCATTTTTGAGGTTGAAGGGCATCACCTTATAGCAGTATACCCCCCGGTCCGTTGTGATTGCGGTGAGATCCTCGTCCGCCGGATTCATACGGATCTGGTTGTAACCGGAGAATGCGTCCATGAAGCTAAGTAGCTCGTGGCCTGCCGAACTATCGATGAGCTGATCTATCCGATGGAGGGGATAGTTGTCTTTCGGGCAGGCTTTGTTGAGGTCAGTGAAGTCGACGCACATGCGCCACTTCCCGCTAGACTTTCTAACCATGACTACATTCGCCAACCATTCCGAGTAAAGCACGTTACGAATAAAGTTGGCGGCGAGGAGCCTGTCTACCTCGTCCTCGATTGCTTTTTGTTTAATCGGGGCGAAACTTTGCTTTTTCTGCCTGACGGGCCGGTCCATAGGGTCCACTCCGAGCTTATGTGATATGATTTTGGGGTCAATCCCCGGCATGTCGCCAGGCGCCCAGGCGAATACATCCGAGTTATTCCTGAGGAAGTGGATTAGGTTGCCTCGGCGGTTCCCTGTCAAGAGTGACCCGATCTGGATGGTTCGCTCATTGTCCCCTTCCGCAGGGGGGACCTCAGTCAGTGTTTCCACTGGGGTTCCTCGGACCTCTTTTTGCTCGTCTCGAGTATCCATGGAACCCTTGGTATCATCCTCGCACTCAAGGTCATTGTTTGGCCACTCAGACGTAGATGTTGCGATGAAGCAAACCTTTGCGGTTTGTTGGTCCCCGTAGGCCCGAACTTCCCACCTTGGTCGAGCGGGAAATTTGTCGCTAGGTGGTAGGTCGATATCTGGGCACGGAGGGAGTTCAGTGTCGGGCGACCTAGGAGGACGTTGTAGGCCGATGGAATTCTCATGACGATAAACTCCACAGGAACGGTGCGCGTACGGCCCGCCTCTCCGATGTTAAATTGGAGAGTGATTACCCCTTCCACCGGGATGGAGTGGTTAGTGAACCCCGACAGGATGTGGGCGGTCGATCTTAGGTCCGACGGGATGAGTCCCATACGCAGAAAGTAGTTATAAAAGAGAATGTCCGCCGAGCTTCCCGAGTCGACCAATATCCTTTGCACTTCGTAGCGGTGGACCCGGGCTGTGATCACCAGTGGGTCGTTGTGAGGCAGGGATATCCCGTGGAGGTCCTCGTCGGTAAATATGATCGGCTCGGATACTATAGCTCTCTTCCTTGGATGGCTGCCAGTTCCCTCGACCGGTAGGGGGCGCCGAGTTTCGTCGACCCCCTTCGTACCCCCTATCGACACGGCAATGATTTGGCCGATCGTCAACTCGTCGGGAGGGGGATAGTGCTCTTGTTCATGATCGGCTTGCCTATTGTCTCGCGAGTACCTCGCTAAGTGTTCCAAGCGGATCAACTCCTCGATGTAGTCTCGGAGCTGCTTGCATTTCTCGGTGGGGTGGCCCTGCGACCTGTGGAAAGCGCAGTAGGGGCCCCGGGTACGCTTTGCCGCCCTATTCGATACTAGAGGGAGTTTGAAGAACCTATCGCCCTTAGCCTCCTCCAACAGTACCGTTTGGGAGATGTTGAGCGGGGTGTACTCCTGAAACTTCGGGGAGTAGGGCTTTGGCCGCTCAATCTTCTTTTTCTTCTCCCTGGCCCTTTTCTTCTGATCTGCTTGCTCTGTCCGGGGCAGGTTGGCGTTCACCTCGGACTCAAGCTGGATCTCACGGTCGGTCCAGGCCTTTACCTCGGCCATAGTCTTAGGTTGCGCTAATGCAAAGGAGCGTAGCCACTTCTTGTGCCTAAGACCCGACCTAAGGGCTGTAATGACCGTCTCGTCCCGGTGCTGTGGGACCTCAAGGAGGGCATTGTAGAAGCGGGTGACGTATCCTTTGAAGGATTCTTTGTCCCCGCTCTTTATGGTGAAGAGATGATCAACGGTCCGCTTTTGCCGTCTGTTGAAATGACCGAAGAACTAGGTGGCCAGCTCATCGAAGGTAGAGATTGAGCGTCGTGCGAGTCCTCAAAACCAGTCTCGTCTAGAGCGGATGAGAGTGGCAAGGAAAGCGCGGCATTGCGCGACGTCGGAATTGTCCTTGAAACTCATCTCGGTAGTGAACGCGTCCAAATGGTCTTTCGGGTTGGACTTCCCGTCGAAGAGGGAGACCTTCGGGGGCTTGTTCCGGGAGGAGACGTGGACGGCGAGTAGCTCTTTGGTGAAAGGCTTCGTGAGCGAGTCGGCGGCATATCTAGCCCCGTCTCTTGAAGGATGATTTTCCTGATGTATGCCCTCAATCTTCTTTTTGAGGGCGTCGAGTCGGTCGTGGTATCCCGAGGATTCGGCATACTCTGATTTATGGCTTCTGCTGCCGGAGACCTGCGCTTTGCTTCGGCTTCAGTTCCGTTCGATGAGGTTCCTTAGATCCCCTGGCGAGGTCGTCTTCAAGCTACCGTGGTGAGTCATGTCCGCGTGACCCCGTCGAGGGAGGGGGTGCCGATCATTCCTGGGTGCAGGCGAGCTGACCGACACCTCATCGGGAGGGACAAGAGCACGATGGGCCTCAGGGCGGGGTGCTCTAGCGAGAGATCTCGGTGTTGAGCTGTGTGGCGCCCAGCGGGTCATGGAATTGGTCGCCACAAGGGATCTGCGTCGCCGGAGACGGCGAGGCCGTGCTCGGTCGTGCCGACGTGGGCAGCGTCTTCTTTCCCTCTGTAGGGTCCCGGTCCTAAGGTGGGGGAGCGGCGACCTGGGGAGTTTGCCCGGCCGTTTGGACATGAACGAGCGCATCTGCGACGGACGCGAGCCGATCTATCCGAGCAGATAGGGCATGAATGGCGTTCGGGGGAGGAGGGGATCCTCCTGCGTCTCCATTGTGAGGAGGGCGGCGGCTGGTGCTTTGATCATCGCGGTGATCGCTCGCCAAGAAGTTGATATCGGAATGTGAACTTTCGTTGAGTGGAACCAGTTTTCCTACAAACGGCGCCAACCGATGAATGTCTGGATCTCCTTCAGATGTTTCCTTCCGTTGATTTGCAGCGAGTGGAGACGAGCGGCTGAGATTGAGTTAGGAGGTTGCCTCCTGGAGCGTGTGGATCTCAATGAGCTTGATGTGGTTGAAGCCGAGCGACCTGCAAGGAAGTCCCGGGATGGTTGCGCCACCGAGAACCCTCCGACAATCAAGTTAGACAGGCTAAATGGGCAGAGTAACGGCCTATTGGCATAAAATTGGCTTACCTGAGTCGTCTGAGAGAGGGGTTTATATAGTGGCAGCCATGGGCAGGCGGGCGCGAGATTCACGCCGGCCGTTACGCCCTTGGCGTTACGTCCGCGTGAAAGGCGGGATACCCCATTAATGACGAGATATGCTCGTTAATAGGGGAACGCGATGATGTGGAACGCAGGATCATGGGCGGCGGATATCTCGCGTCTGGCGAGATTCGCGTAGCCGTGACGGAGACGCCTGTGATCAGTGCTGTGGGTCGGTCGATGAGACCGAGGAAGCTAGGCTCGACGGGAGGCTCGGGAACGAGCGGGAGGCTGAGCGAGCTTGGTTCTGTGATAGCTCGGAGGCGAGCTAGGGGGCTGAGGGAACTCAGCGTGTGGGAAGGCTCGGAGGCGAGACGACAGTTGTTTGTAAGACGAGCATGGGAGTGGTCTGGAAGGCCACCGAAGGTCGGGAACATTCTCGGGTCGAGGGCCCGGGGCATGCTTCCAATATACCGTTCTTGATCCTTTCTCGCAGGCTTCGGGACACGTCACTTGCCACGTGTGATGATCTAGAGAAACCCCGGTATCGAGTATCGTCATACATGCAGTCATTACAATAATACGATTCATATTCATTTAAATGATTTGGTCATGTATAAACCGTGGTTCAGGCACAATTATATCGTACCAAGTTCTACTCTACTTTTGGAATTCAAAACTCTACTTTTGGAATTCAAATATTCCAAAAAAAAACCCATAAAAACAAAAGCCCAAAAATAGTCTCCTGATTAATTATCATATTTCTTTAGGCTCCAAAATAGCAGATAGGATCCATGTAAATCCTTTGGTGTAAAGAATGACCCCCACAAAAAAACAGTTCGGTTATAAATTTCAGCAAAAAATATAGCGGTTGGCATTGGAGCTCGGAGTAACGTACGGACCTTTGCCCTTCATCTCTTTTAAAATCAAACCTCTCTGTTTCTCTCTTTTCCATTCACATTCTCTCTCTCTCTCTCTCTCTCTCTCTACATCAAGAGAAAGAGAGAGAAACCCTTTCTCTCTCCTCCCTCCCTCCCTCAATGTGCCACCTTTTGAGGGAGGTAGGAGAAGACCCAGGAAGGAAGATACTGGAGTCGACCATGAATAGCGAGAAGAAGTTTCTCCTTGCATTTACCTCTTCGTCCTCGTCGGAGAGCGAGGTCGAATACCAACAGGAGGCCGTCATGGTGGAGGACGACGAGGTGGTCGAGCTGACGCCGGGGATCAACAGGAAGAGGATGCTGTCGAAGCAGCTGTCGATGAAGGAGACGACGAGGGAGTCCAAATGGGAGAACAGGCGGCAACAGATCTATAACAGGTGAAGCCTCTCTTCTGAATCGAACATCTGTTGTATATCTTTTATTTACATAGAGAGTTCAACCATAGGCCAAGGATCCACATGTTCTTCTTCTTCCTTTTTTTTTCCGATTAAAACACGTTATCCACTGTGTCCATGATGTCAGGTTGAAACAAAAACCAAATCCTACTTTTAGGAATATTCTATTTTTCTTACTAAACTTTAACCGTTTGTGTATTAAGGCATCATACATAGAGAATGACCCGCTTCTACCATTGTACATCAAATGTTAATGTACCCTAGTTATTGTCATTGCAAAAACATCACAACATCCATGTGGACACTGTACATATCATTTCTAATATTGGATCACAAATTTCGGCCACAGAAGGAGAAGAATGCTGATGACGATGACAAGGGCAGGTTCCCTCGTTGAGGAGCATGAGTTGACCATTGATGAAGAGGAAGAAGAGAAGAAAATGAGAGGCAGAGTAAGAAGTTTAACTGACGAGGATCTTGATGAGCTAAGAGGATCGATCGAATTAGGGTTTGGGTTCAATGAAGAGGATGGTGGGCAGGATTTGTGTGATACGCTTCCAGCTTTGAACCTATACTTTGCTGTAAACAGGCAACTGTCCGACCTGAAGCTCAAGACTTCACCGAGCCCGGCGTCGACGCCGACGGCTGAGTCGTCAGCGTCGACGGTTTGCGGGTTCGGCTCTCCTACCCCGGCCAGCCCACAAGAGGATCTGCAGGCTGATTGGAAAATTTGCAACCCTGGTATGTCCGTTTTTTTTACTTTTTTACTTTCTATCTTCGGGACAAATAGAATCAAATTAAGCAGCTTGCTTCAATATCGTCTGCATATTTCTCTTATGTATTGCTTGTAATTCAAGTATTTTATTTGAATTTCTGCAGGAGACAACCCTCAGCATGTTAAGATGCGGCTCAGGCACTGGGCTCAAGCCGTTGCCTGCTCAGTGAGGCAGTGTTGTTAGATTACTGAATCAAGATAATGCGTAGCAGTGGAAAAAAACAGAGAAGGATTCTTTATCTTCGTATCTAGTAGTAGCAACATGTTGGCGGCAGAACGAGTAGCAGGAGGATAGACATATTTTCGATCCGAACAAAATTTTGCGGCATAGAGACAAAGCGAGGATGGAAGTCTTCGAGGGCGATCGACCATTAGCAGCGATTAAGTTGGTTGCATGTTACAGAACTGACTACTGATGTTCATGAGGATTGACATTTGTTTTGGGGTGTTTTACCAATTTTTTCCTCTTCTTCTAAATGTAATGGGATTTTAGCTGCACTAGTGGTCCCTTTTTGTATTCATCATTAGCCTCTTCTTTAGTTTTATTCAGTTCACATGAATGGAAATTTTTTCTACATTTTTTATGCAAAAAAATTCTGCTTGATATATCATTATAGATTGAAATTCTGCAACTGCCGATACGCTGTTAACATTATGATGTTAACAGCGTAACTAGTCAGCAAGAAAAATATTAAGTTCCCATAAACAAGAATCCAAGACAAAAAACCGCACAATCAGTTACTCAGAACGATTCTCATTATCTTCACACAAGTAGATCATATACAAAATATCGATGTCTCCAATAACATAAATCTCTGTTACAAAAACTTTACATAAAATTTAAACAAGCTCGAATCATTACATATGCTGATTTCAATGTCTACCATAGCCCAAAAAGCCTTCTTAATTATTGTTTTCACAAGTGTCTTGAGAATTCCAATCATCTATAAATCTTACAATGTACAACTTATTTACAGCCACCACTATAAAATCATCATATATCTTTTCAAGTATATTTTTCGGACGTCAAGAATGCACGGGGTTCTTCTTTATCTTAGGAAAAGGTATCTGAATCTGGAATCAAAAGGAATGATGCTGAAGCTCCGAACACCGAGGAGCCTCTGCTTCTTTTGTGATGCCGAATCCCTGACGATCGTGACTTGATCGGGGGTTAGGTATCGACATATCCAATCGACCAATAGAGAGTCCTCTACAATGCCTCGAGTGAAACTGTGAAGTAATTTTGGGACGAGTAGCTTGCCTTTGTCGCTTAGGCCTATTGATGCTTGGATGTAATCTCTCATCGATTTTTGCAGCTCGGCGTGGACGTTTTCTGCAGTGAAGATCCTTACCTGCATTGTGATTGAGCACGGATATTTAATTATGTTGATGAATGTTGAATTATTGCTATATAATGATTACAATAATTAGGTCATAAATTCAAGGCAAGGGATAACTAAACCTATTATTTATATAACTAGAAGGTGGGGCATGCGGGAATCCAACTTTATAACTCAATTGCCGCTAAACAATAACAAGCTTTCATCCAATTTTTTTGGATAGTCTACGTGAATCATTTTCTTCCATTCAGCTAAATTGAGGTCTATCAAATCATATATTTAAAATTTAATACTACATCTTTTAAGAGATTCCATTCATGTTCTTTTGTGACCTGCATCTAAGCCATCTGTTACTTTAATCTAACATTTTAGTTCTTACAGATGCATCATTTCTAAACTAATTAAATGCGGTGAAATATACCAAAGCTTGTTGTAACTTACGGCTGGCGAAGAATACATCCCAGAACTGAGAGCAAACAAAAGAAGGGGCTCTGGGGCATCGATTGACCACGCTCTTTGCTCCTCAGACAACTTAAAGTCGTGGATAGCCAGAACCAAGGCCTGCAAAAATGTTTGATTTCCCGATATTAGGAACATCAAATAATAGAAAAAGGGAAAGATTAAGGGTAAATTGGTAAAAAACAGCCCTTAAAAAACAAAGTTTAATGGACTTTACTGTAATATATATATATATATATATATATATATATATATATATATATATATATATATATATATAATTTAAGGAAGTTTAGTGGAGAAAAACAACAATGGTTAGGGTAGTTAGTGTAAAGTAGTCATAGAAAGGGCGATTCTAATAACATAAAAGAGAAAACTTCATACTATTTGTGGGCGATGAGCAGGAGGTTTCATCTTTAGAATGACATATTCTATGTCGGCCGCACTGAATGATTGGCCTCCTACAGTATAAGATACCTGCATCAATCAATGTAATGTCACCAACAATCCATTTGTCAAGAAATTCAGACCGAACTACAAAACAGAGGTAGATAATGTATCAACGCAAACCTTCTGCATTAGAGAAAAGAGTTTGATGTCGTTCTTTGGAACTCCATATGCTAGGTATGCCTGACAAGTTAGAAGCAACATGATTCTCAATACCACTTTACAAGTACTTCAATGCAATGGTAAAGGTATAAAAGAGCAAATTATATAAACCGCTACAAAGCATTAAACTTTAAAAAAACACCGCATCAAGCGCCCTTAAATTTTTAGAAAGTACATTAAGTATATATATGACACTTCAAAAATGCATTAGACGTCCATTTAGTGGCGGTATGTGTAATTTGCAAAGGAATGGCATTCTGTAGCAAAATGGGAAAAGGTTAAGGGTGTTTTATGAAATTTACCCTAAAACAAATGCAGGACAATTCAACAATTTGTCTTAAGCTGGCACTAATTTAAATTCATCTTTGCTCTGTTTCTTGCTCTATAGAGAACGACTTAGTTCTACTCTAGTTGTATCTGTTAATGAAACCATGATAGCAATTTTATTACTGAAGCAATGATCCATGTGCGTGTGTGTGTACGCGTGTGCAAAACTGGACTAAATACGATAAATTCCAGTCTCCTGATCCTTGCAGCATTATGAGTCTTAATCACATATAGTTTATATCATTATTGAGAAGTGTGTATTAAAATAACCCCACATTGGAAAAAATATGAGAAGTGTACGAGTATAAAACATAAGATGAGACAGACCTCCACAAGGCTTGAGTTTTTATTGGATGGAGCCCGTCTATGTTAAAAACCCGTGTACACTTATATTAATGTAAATATAAAATTGTCTCATACACGGGCTTTCAACATAAACAGTTTTATCAATAAGACTCAAGTCTTATGAAGATTTGTCACATCTTTTGTTTTATTTTTTCCAACGCGCGGGACTATTTTAATCCACACATCTCGTACAACACATGTAGAGGCTAGTTTCTCAGAGGTATCTAGACGACTCTCTGAGTACGTTACACGTGGATCGAACAACACATGTAGAGACTAGTTTCTGGTATGTAGACGGCTCTCTCTCAGAGCTGTTGTAAAGTACTAATCCACACAAGTGTTATATATTTATATGACTGTACACAGACTTTCAATGTAAGCGGGTTCCATCAATAAGACTGAAGCCTTATGAAGGTTTGTGCCATCTTACGTTATACACATGCACTTCTCCTAATCTTTTCTAATGTGGGACTATTTTAATCCACACATCTCAACAATTATAATATTTTAATCTTAACAGTTGTGAAATGCATGTTGTATATGCTCAATAATATGTACTGATATATGAGATCGACCTAGTTCGATTAATTTTCTTGACGAAGAGCGGTTCCTTAACCTCATAAAGTCATTCCGTCACAGCTCCAACTTGGATATCGGAAATTCAATCAACTTATATGGAGGTAGGTTTCTTTTTTTTATATAATTACATTTGCTTTAGTTAATTGTAAGTTTTTCCAAATACATTCAAGTACGTTTTACCTTAAGCAACCGACACACTTCAATTAAAGGCTTATTTCATGAAAACGCTAAGTGTGCCTTTCTGTTACGCAACAAACCCCCTGTAATTTTATTTCGTTACTTCCTAAATACCATGTGGTTTGACTCTGTTAAATATTGTGAAGAGACAAGGGAAAACAGGTCATGTGTCATGCACGTGATCTATTTTGTTCTACTTTTAATCCATTTTTATCTTTTCCTCCCAATTTGAAACCAAAATTTCAATCTCTGACTCTTCATCTTTCCTTTGCTTTTTTCACCTAATCGCTTAATTGGTTTTCTTGGTTTGGAATTTGGGTGCCCTAACACAAATTGGGGGCGGATTCGTGTTTGAGAAGAAAAAGAATGAATTTTAGTTATCTTTAGAGAGGGATAGTTAGGTCATTTTCTCAAGGGATTAACGCTAGAAAGGTATTTAGTAACAGAATGAAACTACAGGGGGTTATCGCATAGCAGAAAAAGCTCGGGTAGGTTTTTAAGAAAATGGTTACACTACGGTGGTGTTTTCATGAAACAAGCCTAAATTTAAATGCAAGAGAAAGGAGAAACTTAAATAGCTGTTTAGATCCTAGATGAAATGCAAAATGCACACATTTCGAGAACTTAACCAAATAAGATAAAAATAACTGGATTTGAACATTCGGTATATACTTACATGCATTATCAATGTATTATACAAGTTGATCCAAAACGCCGACTTCTCATCATTGCTCATATGAGCCGGGTTCACTTGTCCCAGTTCCTCCACAAGAGATCTGCTAGGAGAAAAACAGATCAAGAAGAAAATGGCGTTTTAAGTACACGTCCTCTTATAATCATGCAAAAGTCCTGCTAGTGGAGATAATAAAAAGCAAGGCTCCATGAAAGATTAGGCAAAGTTTTTGGACCAACTATTGACTTGATGCCAATCCTCTGCCTCCATCAAAATTGATGGCTAAAGAAAATCACAGGCAAGAAATCGATATGCCATAATCCTAAATAGCCAATTGACATACTCAAAATTTTCCATGAGTGCATGAAAGCTCAGAAGAGAGATAATATTTATGCTCTAGGGACTCGCGTTCAACTCAAAGGCACAAATACAGCCAAGAGCGAAACATAAACACATTTCCACAAATAAAGTCCAAATTACACTAAACTGCCCTTAACTATCTGTTGTAAAATAACCTACCTTAAATGTATTTTTATCACTGCAAACTCCCTATAACTTTGGGTTTTAAGCGAGCTTTTTATTGTACTAAACTTTCTTATAATTTGAAGGGAGCCCCCCCCCCCCCCCCCCCAGATTCAAGCCTTAAATGTGGCACTTTACGGGTGCTAACTGTCATAAAACAAAACATTCAGGTAGCTAACTGTTGGTGCAATTTAGCCTAAAGTAAACTACAACGAGATATATATTAATCATTGAAAATGGTAATACTAATCAATCAAAAACATCCAACCTGAACTTTTTCAGAGCCTCCGCTGCATACTCAAGCTGTTTCTTTCCGACAGAGATCCACAAAACTTCATCAGCCGGACCATAGCTCCCAATATACTTCCAGATCACCTTCCCATTAACTCTGTGTGGATCGAATGAATTCTCTATATCCAATTCATGAAAGCTGTAATTTGACGCAGTTGAAGGACTATGAATCGATGCGGGCATCATTGACGAATCCGACAAAGATGTTAATGAAGATTGGGATAGGTGCCCGACTGGAGAAGATGATGAAGGCAAAATCTTTGAAGATGACACCTTAGAGGACGGGGATTGTGATAGACGTAAAAATATATTTCTCATGCATCGCACCATTTCTTCAGAAAGCTTATTTGGGTCGCTCCAAAGATTCTTCACAGTCAAATTCGTCCTCAAATTCATTGCATCGGAATGTTGAAAGGAAGACACTGCTTTTTTCTCTTTAGTACCATATGATACTGATAACTGTGGTAGAAATGATTTAGCCACTCCAATCAGGACTATGCTTTGTAACACTATTTGAGTTGAGTCATAAAAAAGGTTAAATTACAATAAACTATCACTAACTCTTGATGTTTTTAGAAACTACCTTATTGTTTTTTAAAGTACGGTAAGCTCCTTTAAAATGCAATATTTGGGGGTATTTTAGTTTTAAAAAAGGTTACTTGCACCAGATCTATACCTCATTTAGCACCTTTCACCCGTCAGCTAGTTTACTATAAGCACGACACGCTTGAGTTAGTCAACAATCAGATTAAAAAAATTTAACGAAGTCATTTTTGGCTGACTTAGGGGTGTTACGTGCTAATAAACTAGTTGAGTTATGATAAGTGTTGGATGTGATACACATGAAGGGAGTTATATGCAAATACAACAACTGAGCCTTGATTTATCCCAAGCATAAGGGAGTTATATGCAAATACCCAAAAAAAAATGCATGTATCGCCAATACTTTTAATAGCACAATATGGAACAAACCTCTTCGCTTGCATATCGTTCAGAGAATTTGTTGAGTGTAAATGGCTGTGTGTGTCTGTTCTCAGATGATGAATCCAATCTCACTGAGGGGGATATCTGGGATCCACCGAATTTTGAAGCTCTCAATGAAGATATGTGCTGAATTAACAGTCATACATGAGCTAGAAACCAAGAAAAATTATAGGACATGAACAGAAACAAAGAAAAACATACCTCTTCCCACATTAGGCCAGAAACAGAAGTAGGTTCCATTGATAATGATGAAAAACATTTTTGATGAGTTTCAGCAAGGCGACGCTCATTTCTTTCATGACTAAGCCGAAAATGCAAGGCAGACAATTCTTCCTCTAGCCTTGAAACTATGATCTCGAGTTCAGCTATGTTAGCTAGGAGCTTCTGAGCCTAAAGATATTTTCGTGAACCGGAAAATTTAGGAATAACAGCTAGATTATCACTAGATAACAACAGCGATCGCACTGTCAATACTATGTTTGAAAAGGATGAAGGAAAAGAGAAAGGTTAAATTACACTAAACTACTCCTAACTATAAATATTTTGTTTATTAAATTGCTTTTTTTTATTACAGAAAACTCCCTTAATCTTTGGTTGTAAGGCAGTTTTTCACTAAAATACCTTAAACGGAGCAATTTAAGGGAGTAAACTATAATAAAGCAAACATTATGGTAGTTCATAGTCAAGGGTGTTTAGCGCTAATTAACCAAAGAGAAAAGATCAAGTTGGATGAAAGGTTACCTCATAAGGAATTTTTGAAGAAGAGTTTAGAGGTTCAATATGCTCTACGGCATTTGCCAAAGCCATATGCAAATCAACTTCTTCTTGAAGCTGCTTCTGCAATATCTGAACCTGTAAACATGCATCATACATCATTTATGCTCAACTGAATTAGAATTTGTCGATAGTTCGCCCAATATTACACTAATCGTTACAATAATGGTTTTCGATCTCGAAAAGAGAACGATGGCTAATTTCCATAACTAAATTATACTAGTCTAATATTACTTACAAAATCCAGAACATCCATCCATTTCATCTGATAAAACAAAACTTTCTCTAAAAGCTAATTTCACTTCAAATATCAAAGTACTTATAAACTCCCTAAAGGCCAAGTCACAAAGATAGCGAAAGCGAAATCAAACCAGCTAATCAAATTGTATACCGATGTAATTAAGGGACCACAAGATTCCCACTCTTGTCAGTGTCTTCTAAATTAAAACCCCCAAACCTCTCTCCATGAGAGTAGGGTTCATAGAATTAAATGCAGCAAATTTAGTTGAAACAAAGGGATAATCAATTTAAAGGACAGTTCACTCGCCTCTAGCTCTAGCTGGAATCTGTAACAACCCATTTTATCACCCCTTTCTGCTCCTTTTCTACCATCAATGCTCTTAAAATCCTGATAATTGGCATAAAAATGGAAAAAAATATTTCACATCAATTTAGGCATTTAAACATATTTTGCTTCCATTTGTGTAAACAATTTTATGATTCACAAAGAGGCCAAAGTATAATCATGGGTCTTCACTATTAGCATCAATGAACTCAAGAAAAATACCCAAAGCATAAGTTTTGCTTCAATTTGTGCAATATATTGTATGATTCACTATCACAAAAATGGAAACACAATTAATAGAAGAAGCAGGCATATGATTTTCATCGATCAAAGTATCTTCCACACAATTTCCAACAATTGGGAGATCCCCATTACAACAAAGGAACAAAGTGAGCACAAAATGACAAAAAAAAGTCAATAACTCAAGAAATTAAAATACCCACCTCAAAATTGGAATAGCTAGCAGACCCATCACCAGAATTAGAGCAAGAAGAAGACGGATCCTTTCCTGAACCTTTGTGCATTGCCTTGTGAATAGAGCTCCCACTATTGTGAAAAAAAAAATTGCAACCCAACAACAAAAATATATAAAATCTTACAAGTCAATTAAATGACAAGAAGAAGTTACTAAGAAAGCAATACCCAAATTCCCATTTATCCAAAACAGCAAAGTACAAGAAACCGACACAAAAAACAAACCTCAAAAAAAAGGTAAAAAATCAGCACAAAAAACAAAGAGCATTGATCATTCATTCAATCAAGATCTCTTACAGGTTCACAGGCAGCATCACTCCATGGGTAGCTGAGTATACCTCACGCCCAAGTGCTTCCGCCTTCAAGCACAACATCTCTCTCTCTCTCTCTCACACACACACACAAACTCTTAAAGCTTTATCTATATCTATACATGGAATTTGCCCAAGTCCCAAAAAATGCCACAAGAAGAGAGAATTAGAATGGACAAGGCTTTGATGTGATGACCCTGTTGCTATTTTTTATATTTTATTTTTGTAAGGGATTTTTTATTTAAATAAAAATATGGGTGCTGGGTTGATCACCAATGAAGTACAAAGTCCAAAGAAGTAGACAGCTGAATGATTATAAAAGAAATGGGTTGGGAAATGGAAGATGAAAGACTATGGACCTGTTTGGTTGTAGAATTATGAAAGATTTAGACCGTGGAATCCAAAAATTTAAGAGAATTCTATAATTTTGTGTTTGATTATGAAATTTGGATTTGTAGCATTCCTTTATTTTTAATGGACCCGGGTACTTTATTTATTTAATAATCCTCTCTCTATCTATCTCTCTCTAAAATCCTTAAATCCAAATCCCACTTTCTTTTCACCAACCAAACAAAGATTACAAGAATCTACAAATCCAATACTAAAAATCCAATACCAACCAAACAACAAATTACCAAATCTAAAAATTTTCAACTGTACTGTTTTGGAATCCAAATTTCATAATCTTGCATGCAACCAAACATCCCCTGTAGGAATGAGGATGTCAATGAAGGGGGATTTGTTTATAATGTAGCCTCCCCTAGATTATTTTTCTTTTCTCTATAAGCGCATGCTTTGTTAATTTTTTATATCCAAAATATGTTTTTTTTAATGATTAAGAGTTGTAATCATGCAGTTAGTTTTTGGTAATTGGATTAGGGCAATTGTGTCCATAAATGTTTGCCATGTTTTAAAGTTGTTAAAGGTAAAAGAGAAGAAAAAGAGATACTTTATCATATGACCAATGGTCTCTTCATATAGTGATTACAATTACTTGATACCCAAATATTATGGTTGTTAGAAATTGTGGAACATCTTTTAGATCAGACGTCTGAAGTAGAAAGAACAACAGACGTTTGAAGGTATAACATCTTCACTTCAAACGTCAGGCCAAATTAAGTTCAGACGTCTAATATCTATACGAGAAACAATAGAGTAGAGATGGACGTTTGCAGTTCATCGGGGAAGATGTCTGCAGAAACCACCAAACCCAATCAAAGACGGAGGCAGACGTTTGCCAAAGTGAACTACAGACATCTGTTATCAGCGAATTCTGATTGTAACTGACTTAATTTTGTTTATTTTCAAGGATTGTTAGGATTAGAATTTGCCTATTTAAATAAACCCATCATATATATTATTTACAGCCAATTTGTGAGAGATCATTGTATAAGATGTTGGAGATAGTGCACTCAGAGTCAATTATTGGATCACAGGCACGTGATTGTAATGATTGAGGGAGGACCTGTCCCAGTAGGACAGTCTTACTCAAGATGATAGTATGCTATCTGGTTTATCTTTATCATCGTGTACTGTTTTAGGTGACCTGATAGGTCGCTATTACACGTTGATAGAGCCCCTAGGATTCTTACTTGACTGTCAGCAGTATGAGGGCGATCATATACGTGGGAGCTGGGGTCTATAAGCACATCCTTAAAAGGTCCCTAGTCGTAGGAGTTTCGAGACAGGGCATCGATACTCCAGAGTAGACTAGTGTATACAGTCGAGACCCCGACGAGGGGCGGTGGCCGGTCTCACAAGCCACTGGTGTCAGTTGGTTCACCTAAGATGTATACAGGTGCTCATTGGGTTATGAGTACACCGGACATGACTCGCCGGGAACATGCTAGTTGGTCTTATACCTGACGTCAGATAGCAGTTCCCTGGTGATATGTGTACAGGTTAGTTCATCGACCTAAGGATCGTCATTTGTCTCGTGTGAGTTCCCACTGTACTTTGATTACTACCCTACCACGCTCAAAGGAGACGTGCAAACAGGTTTTAGTTGGGTATAGTCCCGAGCCATATGGAGGCAGTGAGCAGATCTTCAGGGGTTCGTCTCTCCCGGTATTGGGGGTGAGGTCGCGCTGTGTCTAGGAGAGCCCTTACACGAAGTCCTTGGCCAAGGCAGGAGATTTACTGGTAGGTATTCCAGTAGTATCTCAGGGTGTTCTGGGTTACACTCCGACACGACTTGTACCGCTTTTAGGGGTCTGACTTTTACCAACCCCCTAGGCCCGCCACGCGATACTCATAGACGAACGGACCGGACTGTACGGATATTGTCACTGACAGGCTCAGTAGGGTGTCAGGATGAGTTCGCTCATCGACGTCCCTTTTGGTCAATACCTGGTAGCCCGTTACGTATGGCTAATACATCTGACGTGCTAGTGGTTAAATCCACAACCAAGGTGTTGACGAGTCTTTAGAGTCCCCCACAAAACAGTTTCTCCAGTTTCGGGCGAAACGCTGTAGAGGCCGTATGGAGATATGGCAGGGTTCGATCAGATACGTGCGGTATTGCACGGATCATGATCGGACGGATTATACCAGCGGGCTTTATTTTAAGCCAGATCCTAGTATTGTACAGTGTACATTTTGTCTCTTTGCATTTGTATTCGGCCGCAATACAAATACGGGTATGTATATACAGTAGCGGGGTTTTCCTGTACTTTATTACGGGATCAGTTTTTTGGAGTTGCCAGTTTGCTTTCCGTTTCGGCCATTTTCCTTTGTATCTTTCATTGGCTGAAGATTGGTGGAGGAGGGCTTATTTGCAATTGTGCAAATTAGTATTGTGGAGGGCGGTCTTTGCATATTGTAGTATCATGATGTTTCTCCCACCCTTGACTTTCTTTTGTTCATGATGGTTTAGCCTCTATTGACTTTTTGACTTTCTTTTAGTCATCATGGCTTGACTTGTGGAGATATGATTGGTTGATGGAGTGTTGGTTTTGTTTGGTGATCATTTCTTTTCTCATGATAACCCTTTTCTCTCTCTTTGATTATGGACTCACCTCATTCATACTCTCTCTCTCATTCTCTCATGAGCCATGGCCGGCCAAAATGAAGAGGGGGCTGTCCAAATTGTTAGTGGTGGGATTTTGGTTCTCTTCATGTTTGTAAAATCCCACAAGTTCCATCTCCATAAGCTCATATCATTCCTCCACCAAATGGCAACTTCCTACAACCCCCATGAGACAAAGAGCACTACATTATTCTACAGCAATCCTTGGGCACGTCGGCTCGCCAACTTCGTGCCCGAGTTGCCTCGGTCCAGAGGTGGAAGCCCGTAAAAGAACCCGGCGATGTGGTGCCCTTTCGGCGAGGAGATGAAGACCGGGGATTCCGCGGGGAGATCGGGACGACGATGAGAAGACCGAAGGACATGGATCGCTCGGTATATATCTCTACCCGTTCTTTAGTTAGCTAGAATTAGATTAATGGCCCGATCCGGGATTTTTGTGCGCGGTGGTGCCGGTTCAAAAGCTAAAGTAAAACATCGTTTCCGCATTTTGGCCTCGTTCAGACGGCCGGGGCGCCGCCATGCACTTACACTGGTATCAGAGCTACGCCATTAACCTAGTCTAGCTTACTCTAACGTGTTTACATTTCCGATCGAACAAAAATCCCAAAACCGCATTTTCATGTACATCTGTTCTCTGTCGATTTTGTTTTGGCTCAGAAAATTTTTCAGTATGTTGCAGAATGACATGCAGGGAGTTCTAAGAGCTCTGTAAAAATTTGGTCACCTTTTGTTACCGTTCAGCCGCGGAACCGCGGCCAAAGCCATGCTTGGGCCGCGGTTCCGCCGCCACTTAGCCTCCTCACTGGACCAATTTTTTACAGAGGGTCTTGGACAGGGAAATTGGGGTTTTGGCATATTCTTTTTGGGCCCAGATTTTCTTTAAGTGCTACAGTAGTGCTTGGGGCCCACTTGGGAAAATTTGATCGATCGAAAATTTTAAACATGTTAGTTCACAGTATTTACATTATATCTGTGACCGTGAATGTCATTTGATCGATAAATCCTGTCTAACTGCTATAGCCCTTTTAGACGGATTTGCGAACGTGACATTCACGTTGATGTTCTGTGTATTGCTGTGATGTTGCGGATTGTCGTGGGGATAGCCTGGATGCAATGTTAGTACAGATTTGGTTGTATTATGTACATTTGTTATTGCGGGGCGAGCGTCCGACATGTGGACTGCCGTCACTGCCTGTTTGTATATTATTCTTTTGGGGCACGACCGGGGTGAGGTCGATGTACCCGTTGTATGTATATTTTACTTTCTGTACTAGGATTACCCCGCGGTGGAGTGCACGGATAGCAGGGTTCTAGAGGGCAACGGGCCCGCATCTCATGGCTTTGAGACGGAAGGGGCTTTACTCTAGAATTGGCGGGCTATTCGCCGCACTCATAGGGGGTATAGGTTGACCCAAGGAGGGGTGCCCAAGTTACCGGATTCCGTGAAGTGCTGGGTGGTCCATTCACGTAGCTGAAGGGGGCTGCCTCGCTTCAGGTTTTGGCGGGTAACTTGCCGCTCCCGTAGGGGTCTAGGATTTCATTGCACAGGCTATCCACACGACCAGGGGAACGTCGGGTTTCAGTAGCGGCTCTATGAAACCCGGGGATCCCAGATATCTGTATTGTTCTGTGATGCTGATTACATTTCTGTGATGTTGCATTTTTTATCACGCCTTGAGCGAATATTATATATTGATATATATACTAGTAGATGTTGTATATGTTTTGCATCCGCGCTAGTCCAGTCCCCGCTCTGTCGTTAGTTAACTAACCTAACGGGTTATGACGGGACCCAGTGGCGAATACGGATGGCATATACGTACGTCATTATTTTCGTTCTTTATTGGTGTGATCAATTGATGGGACTGCATTGATTCGAATCAATGCAAGTTAAATAAACCTATTCTGATGTTGTTGGAACACTTTTTCAAAAAAGCTGTTATTTAAGGGCGTTCACTTTTGTTTTGCACAGTGGTATTCGGTTATGAATATCCAGCACCTCAGTTGACGAGGCAAGGGCCAAGATCCCTTCACCGGGAGTGACCCCTTGGACAGAAGTTTGCGTCAGAGCAATAACTTCACTATAACCGATTACTTTTGCTTTACATCGTGGTATTCAGTTGGAATATCCTACACCTCATTCTACGGGGAAAGAGCCGAGATCTCTTCACCGGAAGTGACCTCTTTAGCAAAGGTTTTCGCCACTATATTTTTATAAAACTATCCGGTTCCTTCAACGATATCAAGTTCATTACGTTAAAGGTTTTTGCCAGAAACCATTCGTAGCCCTCCGTCGTTTCATATGAATAGTCAATAAGTATTCAAGCTGTGTATGTTGCCAAAGTCAAGGCACAGTGATTGGTAGCTATTGGAAATTCATATGCAGTATAGACAGATGCGTTGGTTTGGGACAGCCGTACCACTATTTTGGCCAAAGTCAAGGGTATGTACGGGTGGGTTCAAATTAACCTGGAGAATGACGGGTAGAACTTGACATGTGACTTATGATATGTTGGCCAAAGTCAAGGTCATAAGAGCATGGGGCAAAAATCCACATCGGGAGTTTCTAAAGAAACTGAAACTTGCCAGATATGCGCATACCTTCTGGAGTGTAATAACGTGAGCGGATTCCGTCACGTTATCATGCGATGATAGTTGGATCCCGATTCTCACTGATGAGTTGGTTTACTCCTCGGGTGATCCCGACTAATTCTTCTTTCAGGTTTGGGGAAGAATTTGACGTTACAGTGGGAGGTTTCCTGATTAGATAAATTGGTAACCATTCTGATCTAGGTTAGAGTGCACGCTGAGTGTTTCTTTTCTCTCTCTCTTTGGCAGCGACCATGACCCGACCCTAGACTATGACTCAGTGACCAAGTTGACCGAACCTTCTTATAACACTGGCTTTTGGATTGTCAGAGTTGCAAACCTCATTGCCACTCCTACTTTTACCCTTTTCTCTAGGACACCCCGTATTGCTGCGAACGTCCACTTTCATTTGATAAAACCATCGTATGGTTATATACGAATTCGAAGGAATTTATTCGAGAATGGTTTCCGGTTCTGGAGAAAACGAATAAGACTATTCAGTTGTCTTTTCCTTTTTACCTTCTCTCAGGTTGCGAGTACTCCTTGGTTTAGGAGATAGTATACCTATTACACAAATTGGATAGTCTTCTTCCAAACCATAGGCAGGTGCCGAACGGTAGGGAATGAAGAAAACCAATTAGCCTAACGATGGTGTACAGAAGGTATTATGTAAAGACAAAGAAAGGGATTAGAAGGAGGGCAAAGTAAATTGCGACTGCTATTCACGACCAAACCAAGTATTTCATTACCACTCCCACTTCACCTTTGTATTTCTCCAGGACACTCCGTATCACTACGAAGATCCACAGTTTATTGGATACTCCATCGTATGGTTATATACGAACTCGAAAGGAACTTGTTCCAGTTCGGGGATGGATTCTGGTTCAGGAGAAATAGGAATAAGGTTTATTCGGTTGTCTTTTATCTTCACCTTCTCTCGCATTGCGAGTGCTCCTAAGATTAGGACAGTACACCCATTATGCTTATTGGATAGTCTTCTTCCAAACCATAGGCTGGTGCCGAACGGTAGGGAAGGAAGAAAACCATTTGGCCTAAAGGGGTGTACAGAAGGTAATGACTAAAGACATATAAAGGGATTTGGAGAGATGGCAAAGAAATATACGGTTACAGTTGTGAATCTGGATAATGGAAGAGGCATTACTAGGATTGCCAGGACACCCCCACGAAACATTTCAATGTTTCAGTTTCACTGTGTACTGTTAAAAGAAAACTGATTTCCCAATTAGACACTTGCTCCAGGGTATGTATTTACCAGGTATGATTCTCACATCTGTATGGTTTTGCAGATGATGAGTGGGAGTAAGTTATTGGGAATTAGGTGATCATCCTCATTATATCGGAATTCGTTGTAATTGGTGATATTTGAGGAAATCACCTGGGCTATTTGCTGATCGGCAAATATTTGGTTTTGAATATCCGTTGCTATGCACCAATTTCAAATTGATATATCTGTACGTCTATTTTTATAGAGTGAGATATAACTTTTTGAAATTATGTCTATGATATTTACCTATATCAGTGGATGGTTAGGTAAGGAGCATTAAACAGCTGTGTAATTCTTCTTAACCATAAGTACAGTTTTCAACCTACGGCACACAGTGAATGAGTTATTAGACTCAGGGGACTTATACAGAGTATTGTATGTTGTCCAGTGTCCATTAGGACATAGGGGTTGGTTCTCGTACTATATTCGGTTTACTTATGACTTCTCTAGTTTTTAGACAAGTGTTTCGTAGAAACGCAAGGTCCGAATTTTGAGAAGTTATAAGTATAAGATTAAAGTGGAGAACCAGGTATTGCAAGTATCGGGATTCTTCAAGGTGATCGAAGATGTAGACACTTGTGTATGGTATTCAGTTAATAGTAATGATTAAGAGAACTTGCTTCTCTTTCAGGTTACTCATAATTGGAAGTACTTCTAAGTTGAGTAATGCTGATCGGCCTCTCTCCATTTAGTTGACATGCACTGGAGACAGCTGCATGATTTGAATCTGGTTCAATTAAATCAGTGCCTCTGGTTCTATATTGGATATAGAACAGTTCATATCTTAACGATATTAAGGTACGGGGAGTTGTCCGGCTTATGCTTAAAACCAGACTCTGGATAACTCAAGGCACGTTTCTGTAATGGCTGTTTGTGGGTTGACCCAGGCTATGACGAGGGTTGACTTTCTACCATCTGGAAGATCAATAGTGATATTGTTCTTGACTCGCCACAGTTTTAATAAAAATTGATTTTTTTCAGAAAACAGTAGTGGGAGTATGGTAGAACTGGATGTGATTCCAGAACCGCAAACGATTACGGAAGATTTGATAAGAACCTATAGATTCAATTTGGTTTGACATTCCATTGGCCACTCCGCAGATATGGTGGGTAACCTCAGGCACCCGAGAGGTACTCCGATAGCCTCAAGGACGGTGACAAGGAGGTTCTTGTTTACCCAGACGTGCCATTGCTGTTGTTCCAGGCTGCGAGACCCGGCAGGAGGATGAGTATAGCGTTGTTCTAAACTAGCTTTAGAAGTGTACGTCTATATGACTCTTCCAGGGGGTTGTCGTAGTCAGTGGGAGCAGCGGAAGCATTGGTGGACAAGTGGCTTATGTCTATTTATATACTAAAGCAGAAGTAGCGGAAATAGATCATCTATTTCTGATGTGACAGTCGTAGGTTTGACTTCATCGGAATAGGGGATGGATATGTTAAGAAGGTGGTAGGGTGTGATGTCCTGGTATTTGGATGACATACACAGAGTAGGAAGTGATATTCCTATACTACGATCGGTTATACTTTGGTTGTCACACAGTAGTTTCTCCAACAAAGGGACTTGGATATTATATCAGAAATTTTGGTTACTAGATCTATGGTTTTAGATCTAGATTTGGGAAGTGTTCCAATCTGGGTACTTAGACAGCATTCTACAGGAGTTTTAGAATGGACGACTCCTGGCACGGTAGTGTACCTGCAGGTGATGGAGTCACCCTCTCTAAACGTGTCTTACAGACTAAAGGGGAGAGGAATGTGCATGATTGGCAGATCACTTGCTTAGGCAATTGAGTCAATCATGAGATGTCAAGTACCACATCAGATGTTGTTTTTGCACGAGCTGCAGTAAGTTGATATTAATCCAATCCTGGAGAAACATTAGGAAGCAGTTTTAGAATATAAGTGAATGTTCTAGGGAGATGATAACGTCAGCCTTATTCAGGAGACACTTATCATTCCAGGATTCCAAGGTGACCTGGACGACAGGGTGGCCGTCAGAGTTATAGTTTTCCCTCCGACGAGGGGCAGTATTTTGGACAGGTGATCCAAGCAGATACTGAGGAAGGCATGGCGCAGGATACTGATTAAGTTCAGTTGACGATACAGTCTAAGAAGTTTGGATTTGGAGTTCATTTATGAACTAGATCCCATCAGACATCCAGACACATTCTAAGACAGGTATTGCTCATTTTGGGAGATGGGTTTCTCCGCGAACTTGAGATATAGAGAGACATAGAAAGAAACATCAAAGCGGATCCACTCACTGAGGCTATTCCTCGAACGCAATAGTTTCGCAAACGGGTTTTGTGAGACTGATTAGTAGAGGAGTTGGGTGTTCGGTATCACATGGGGTGTTCGGTATCACATCGCAATAATTAGCCTTGAGTGCAAGTGGGAGATTGTTGGAGATAGTGCCCTCAGGGTCAATTATTGGATCACAGGCACATGATTGCAATGATTGAGGGAGGACCTGTCCCAGTAGGACAGTGTTACTCAAGATGATAGTATGCTATCTGGTTTATCTTTATCATCGTGTACTGCTTTAGGTGACCTTACATGTCACTATTACACGTTGATAGAGCCCCTAGGATTCTTGCTTGACTGTCAGCAGTATGAGGGCGATCATATACGTGGGAGCTGGGGTCTATAAACACATCCTTAAAAGGTCCCTAGTCGTGGGAGTTTTGAGACAGGGCATCGATACTCCAGAGTAGACTAGTGTATACAGTCGAGACCCCGACGAGGGGCGGTGGCCGGTCTCACAAGCCACTGGTGTCAGTTGATTCACCTAAGATGTATACAGGTGCTCATTGGGTTATGAGTACACCGGACAGGACTCGCCGGGAACATGCTAGTTGGTCTTATACCTGACGTCAGATAGCAGTTCCCTGGTGACATGTGTACAGGTTAGTTCATCGACCTAAGGATCATCATTTGTCTCGTGTGAGTTCCTACTGTACTTTGATTACTACCCTACCACGCTCAAAGGAGACGTGCAAATAGGTTTTAGTTGGGTACAGTCCCGAGCCACATGGAGGCAGTGAGCGGATCTTCAGGGGTTCGTCTCTCCCGGTATTGGGGGTGAGGTCGCGCTGTGTCTAGGAGAGCCCTTACACGAAGTCCTTGGCCAAGGCAGGAGATTTACTGGTAGGTATTCCAGTAGTATCTCAGGGTGTTCTGGGCAACACTCCGACACGACTTGTACCGCTTTTGGGGGTCTGACTTTTACCAACCCCCTAGGCCCGCCATGCGATGCTCATAGACGAACGGACCGGACTGTACGGATATTGTCACTGACAGGCTCAGTAGGGTGTCAGGATGAGTTCGCTCATCGACGTCCCTTTTGGTCAATACCTGGTAGCCCGTTACGTATGGCTAATACATCTGACGTGCTAGTGGTTAAATCCACAACCAAGGTGTTGACGAGTCTTTAGAGTCCCCCACAAAACAGTTTCTCCAGTTTCGGGCGAAACGCTGTAGAGGCCGTATGGAGATATGGCAGGGTTCGATCAGATACGAGCGGTATTGCACGGATCATGATCGAACGGATTATACGAGCGGGCTTTATTTTAAGCCAGATCCTAGTATTGTACAGTGTAGATTTTGTCTCTTTGCATTTGTATTCGGTCGCAATACAAATGCGGTTATGTATATACAGTAGCGGGGTTTTCCTGTACTTTATTACGGGATCAGTTTTTGGAGTTGCCAGTTTGCTTTCAGTTTCGGCCATTTTCTTTTGTATCTTTCATTGGCTGAAGATTGGTGGAGGAGGGCTTATTTGCAATTGTGCAAATTAGCATTGTGGAGGGTGGTCTTTGCATATTGTAGTATCATGATGTTTCTCCCACCCTTGACTTTCTTTTGTTCATGATGGTTTAGCCTCCATTGACTTTTTGACTTTCTTTTAGTCATCATGGCTTGACTTGTGGAGATATGATTGGTTGATAGAGTGTTGGTTTTGTTTGGTGATCATTTCTTTTCTCATGATAACCCTTTTCTCTCTCTTTGATTATGGACTCACCTCATTCATACTCTCTCTCTCATTCTCTCATGAGCCATGGCCGGCCAAAATGAAGAGGGGGCTGTCCAAATTGTTAGTGGTGGGATTTTGGTTCTCTTCATGTTTGTAAAATCCCACAAGTTCCATCTCCATAAGCTCATATCATTCCTCCACCAAATGGCAACTTCCTACAACCCCCATGAGACAAAGAGCACTACACTATTCTACAGAAATCCTTGGGCACATCGGCTCGCCAACTTCGTGCCCGAGTTGCCTCGGTCCAGAGGTGGGAACCCGTAAAAGAATCCGGCGATGTGGTGCCCTTCCGACGAGGAGATGAAGACCGGAGATTCCGCGGGGAGATCGGGACGACGACGAGAAGACCGAAAGACACGGATCGCTCGGTATATATCTCCACCCGTTCTTTAGTTAGCTAGAATTAGATTAATGGCCCGATCCGGGATTTTTGTGCGCGGTGGTGCCGGTTCAAAAGTTAAAGTAAAACATCGTTTCCGCATTTTGGCCTCGTTCAGACGGCCGGGACGCCGCCGTGCACTTACATAAGAGGGTGATGACTAGGGCTAGAGAATTTTGAGAGAAAATTCCTAATGTTTATTGATGTAATTAATTCAAAAATTATAATGGAGACTTTACAGATTCCGCTCTGCCGGGGACTAACTATACGGTAAGAACCCCGTTAACAAATCTCTTGCCTGTGTGTGTTTGATTTCTTATTTTATTCTCGCATATTTATATTGTTCTTTCGTTGTTTAATTACGTGATTGTGTTTGCGTGATTTGGGTGTTGTCGCGAGCATTGTTCCGCGTTTTGATCTCTCCCCGTCGATCCCCAACAGCTGGTATCAGAGCCGGAGTTGTGTTTATCTGATACCAACAATTGGTATCAGAGCTTCGTTAAGAAACCTAGGTTCTTCAAATCTACGATCTGTCAACAGTGGGTAACGATAACTACGTCCTTTTCCTCACTTTCTTAGATCGTCGTTTTGAATACGTTGGTTCAGTTCAAGGAAGAAGTCAAGTTTGCTGCGACAGAAACGAAAGATAGCGGAGGATAAAATAAGGGTTGAAAAGTTCAATGGTCAGAATTTTAGTTGGTGGCGCATGCAGATGGAGGACTACTTATATCAAAAGGATATGTTTCTTCCGTTGCTTGGAGAAAATCCTGAGAAGATGACCGATGAGGCGTGAAATCTTTTGGATAGAAAAACCTGGCAACAATTCAGTTGTCGTTGACTCCGCAAGTGACCTTTAATATCTCGAAGGAGAAAACAACCAAGACGGTAATGATGACGTTAGCGAAGTTGTATGAGAAACCTTCCACATAAAACAAAATCTTCCTGATGAAGAAGCTTTTCAACACATGAAGATGGCTGAAAACGGCTCGGTGATGGAGCACCTCAATGAGTTCAACAGCATGACGAGCCAACTTGAATTTGTGGAAATCGACTTTGAAAACAAGATTTGAGCACTTCTATTTCTCTGTTCGCTGCCGGAGAGTTGAGAGAACTGTTCATATCAGAATTTTGCATTCGTATATCGCCCATTCTTAATCACATTACACATAAATAGATGCTTTTGATCCATGTCTGCTAAATAGTTGCAGGTTACAGGTTCTCAGATCGTTACAGTGAAATTCATGAAAAATTGCTACAAATGTGAGACTACGACCAACAATAGATGAATCCGTATGATGCCGCCTACCAGTTCAAGGAACAAATGAAAATCATTAGACAGTTCAATGCACAAAGCACAAGGGCAGCACAAGATTCAAGACTTCAACGCGAAACTCAAGGCAAAAGTCCACATTATTCTGCACTGTTGAAAATCTGGAAGGAAATAGAAGAAATTCTGAGAAACCAAGTAAAGAAAACAGAAGATAAAAGCAACACAGAGAAATTCTGAAGAGATGGGCCCAAGAACCCACCAAATGGCCGTGGAACCGCGGCCAAACAGGCCTTTCTGCCGCGGTTCCACGGCCATAATATGCACGTGTCGGTGGCGTGTCGGTGCTTTGACTCGGTCTTTGGGGTTGTTTTGTAATTTCATGTATGGATCGGAATGTAAACCTAGGGTTTTTCCTATTTATAAATAGGAGGGCTCAAAGCCAAATAAAGGAGTGTCTCTTTTTGGTGTGCCTCTTTTTATTTTTCTAGATCTAAATTTTAAGTTCATTGTAATCGTTGAAGAGATATCAATAAAGTATGTTTTTTTTCTATCTTGCATTCTTTTTATCAGAATTTAATTCTTGCATCTTTTTTATCTGTCTTTTATTATCTGCAAGTTAGTTAGTTTATTAAAAAGAAAATTTATAAAATTGAATTTTATTGTAGTTTTCCTAATGAGTGAGTAATTGCTCACTTGTTAAGCTTAGGATTGGGAAGGTTTGAGAGAAGGAAATCCCTCTCACTCCTTTCTTTGCTCATATAAATTAATTAATTAGGACTCTATTTAAATTAACCACACACCGCTCACTACGGCACCCTATCCTACGAGATAGCGGTGATTCGCTAGTTAGACCGGTTGTGGTGGATTTAAATAGAGATTAGGACTAAGAGCCAAGAAAGGACGGACAAGGACCAAAAGGAAGAAACTAAGTTTCTTGCTAGTCGTGCTAATCCCCTTTGTTGACTAATACCCTAACACCTATATTCTTAACCAGCGCAAAGAAAGCAGTGGGTAGAATCCTTATTCAAAAACTAACCTAATCCTAACCCTAGCAAGAGTTTAAATCAATTTAATTTCAATCTTAAATCTTAAAACAAAACCCTATCAAAAATAGGACTTAACTCGTAAGAACTTAAAGAAAGAACACCTTTTTCCCTATAGACCGACCCGTACTCAACCGGCTAGCTACCAAGCGACACCGTCTTGATTGCGGTATATTCTTAAGTTTTAAAAGCACACGCAAATATCCTTCAATCAAATGGCGCCGTTGCCGGGGAGACGGTAGTCTCTTTCTTTGTGTAATTTCGGGTTAATAAAAAAAAAATAAAAAATAGAAAATTTAAAAAAATTATAAAAAATTGATTTTTTTTTTAAAAATAAAAATCGTCTTGTTATTTTTGAAAGGTTTTAATACAAGTGTGCAGGCTTGGAGCAAACTCTGTTTCAGATCTGAAGCAAATTCAGTGGACTAATAAATATTCAGGAGATCTAAACAGAAAGAGGAAAACCACAACAGAACAGAGAAAAATTTCAGAGATCTAAACCAATTAAACCGCCGTGGAAACGCGGCATAAGTAGGCATTTGACCGCGGTTCCACGGTCAACTGCTGGCGTCAGCATCCCATTTTTCTCTGTGAGTATTTTTTTTGTCTTCTCTCCTATCCCCTGAACTCCACTGAAATTTTTTTCCTGTAGGTATTCTTTGCACAACAACTTCTTCCTCTCCAATAAATTGTTTTTGTGCAGGATTCTTTGCGCTGCCAAATAAAAATTTTTTTGCAAGTGTTTTAAATTTTTGGCGTGTTAACTGCTTTGCATAATTAATACGGAATCTAAGGGGCTCTAACACCAATTAAGATTGGGTGGGGATTTCATTACCCTTCCTAAGACCCCCAAAATCACTAAAAGTATATGCATCACCCTTGAGCTAATTAAAAAATATCTAGACTCAGCCAATTAAGGACTGTCGCACTCATTAGGACAAAAGAAGGTTGTGGGTATTCAGTCGTTTATCTAAACCTGATTTTGTGGTGTCTAGGCTAGACAAGTGAGAAAGGTAACTTTAAAAGGCCCGTCTCACGGTGATTCGTGAGCGGATCCCTCCTTTCTTCATTTGTGCGTACCTGACCACAATTGGCGGTGAAGAGGCGATTTAAGGGATATCTCACAACTTGTCGCTTTGGAACAGTTAGGAGCAGTCTAGTTGACTTAGGAGACCCTACCTCTATATTTGATTGTGCATGTTTAAACTGTGGTTGTTTGAAATTGTGCCGTAATTCCGTACAAATTTTGCAAAAACTCTTTCTTAAAAAAAACACTTTCAAAAATTTCAAAACTCCAAAAACAAACAATTTTTTTAAAAAAACAAAAAATATTAAAAAAATAATAAAATAAAATTAAAAAAATCACATTCTTTTTCTTCTCCTTTCTCTCATCACATCATGGGTACCCCACCTCGCAAAACTCTTGCCGAACTTTGGTACCCTCAACCAAACATTACTTCCTACGGTTCTTGTTTTGGTCGAATTTCGAATGACCCCTTCATGCCCAAAATTTCTTTGAAAGATCGAATAGACGTGTCTAGGACAACCAGTTGGACTCCGCAATCCACCTTATATCAACCATTTCAACCTTCACCATCTTTTTACGTTGATACCTCTTTTTCGAGTCCTGTTGTAACTCCAAAACCCATATCTATTGCTGAACATATTGAATAATCTCGTAACCGATCTTTCACTCCTTTCACCACTGCGAATTCTTTGGATCAACAATTCCATTCACCTTCTTATCCAAATATTGATCCTACTCTTGTCCAACCATTCAATTCCCACCAGTCCTACCCGACTTTTGCACCTTTCCTAGACATTACTTCTACACGCCATTTGGGAGTTTTATGTATCCAAACAACTTTGAATCTTTTATTGAAACCCCGTCACAACCCATGTCTAGTCTGGAACAGTCGTTGGAAGATTTTATGGTAGCGTCATGCCAACAGATGAGGGATTTGAATGCGTCCATGGCCGCCCTTATACAACCTAGTGACCCGGTAGCTAGTTTCCAACTATCTCCAAATTTTCCAATGTATGATGAGGCGGTTGGAAAGATTGATAATTTGAGTGGAGAGAGTGAGCTGTGTACCCTTCCAAATCAAACCTACCCATCCCCAATTGAATCTCACAATTCCGGTTTTGAACGTCTCTCAAGTGTTCCAAATGAATCACCAGTTGAAAATAAAACGTTTAATGAGTTGTGCGACTTTGTAGTGTTTGATTTACCTGATTGTAAAGGGTCCCTTTCGAGTGAAACCATCACCAATCCTTTTGACCTCTACACCTCCACTCTAAAACCTGAATTGATTAATATCCATACTTTTGATGAGGTGTCTGAAAAAGTTGATTTTCACTTGATTGAGGATATAGGCACTGGGAATATTTTGGATGATGAACCCACAGATTTGGATGAGTTTCTCTCTCCAATTCATCATCCCGAGTCATTAACTGTTTTTCCCGAACTTCATATCCGTCTTGATTTTGATGAGAATTGCATGGATAAGCTAAATTTTGAGGAGAGTATTGAGGAAATTATTGAGGATGAAGCAATTTTACTTGAGGAGTCGGATTTTCCAATTCATTCTATCCCTTTCATTGACTGGGCACATCCTCCTGAATCTTTAACCGATACCCTTCCTCAATCACTTCCCTCCATCCTCTTTCCGACCTTGCAAGAAACCGTTACACTTTTATTTTTTATATCTGGTTTACCAAGTTCGACGTACCCATGTTTTCTTACGAATCTTGAGGGATTTGACCTCATTTCTCAGTGGGTTGATAGATTAGCACAATCGCTTTTTACACATCGGTCATTACAAATTGTGCTAATATATACACTCCATCTCCACCCTCAAGTTCGTATTCAACTTCTTTCTCCCACTTTCTCAGATTCTTCTTCTATTCTTCTTATAATTTCAGTGAGTGTTGATGAATCACAATCCGATAATTCAAGTTTGATCATTCCAGAAAGCCAACTTGATTTGGATACTTTTGAAAATGAGGTAGATGAGTTTTTCGAGTCTCCTACCTCCATAATTTTTGACAAACCAAGTATGATAAATTCTGGCACAAAATTTACTGACAGTAAAATGTTCAATTACATCGATAAGAGTTTTGAAGAACTTTTCGCTGACGAACTTGCATTCCTAAACAGCAAGGATTTTGTGATTAATCAACCTCCACCTATAGAAGTTGAACCACCACCCTTTCTTCTTATAAAATATGCGAATGCCAATATTCCACTCATTTTTTATCATTCACATTCTCGTTTTTATTTATCATCACCTCTTATCTTCTCACATTCACGTTCACACAAACCCTTTCTATATCACCACTTATCTCTTCCCCTCATCTTCTTGGCTCTATATAACATGTTCTTCCACCGACCTATACGTTATATTGATAAATTCTTCAAATGGTTGGTGTTGACTTTTGGTCTTTGCAAAGCTTGGTATTGACCAATAACTTTGAACCCCCTCTTTAAAAGCTTAACATTGTTTAACTCAAGTTTGAGGGGAGGGGTATAATTTGGCTCTCGAAAATAATTTTTTCTAACTCAAAGTGGTGAGCCAAAAATAAGTTTGGGAGAGATTTTCATGATCATATTTCATGTCCCCGTTAATAAATTTTTCCTCCCAAGTTTACAAGTTTATGAGATTTAAAAAATAGCAACAGTAGAAACAATATTTCACTTAAGTTTGGGGGGAAACTTTTTGTGTATATATATTTTGTTTTCTTTTTCTGTTAATAATATAAATAAAAATTTAAAAAAAAAGGGGAGTGCCAACAATTTTGACCCTCTTGGTGTAGTTTGACATTGAGGGCACTGTCAAGTTTAAGTTTGGGGGTGTGTTCGGTAAGCTTTCTTTCTTCGCATTCATATGTTTATTTTTGCAATTGCATACTTATTTTAAAACCCATAAAAATTGAAAAATTTTAAAAAATTATAAAAATTGAAAAGTTAAATTTTGGTCATATTTGACTTAAGTTTAACATAACGGTTGACTAGTTAGGAAAAACTAGATTCTAAACTTAGTAAATTAAAAACCCTAAAAATAACCTTTCTTAAAGTTTAACTGTAGAAAATATATGTCCTTGTAGTTTATTTAAAAATACGCAAATTCTGAGTTCAGTTCTTGGGCTAAATCGAAATAAGGGAAGAGTATTGAAAGCTCCATTTGAAATATAAGTCTGAAAAATAATTCTGAACCTTAAGCCAAATTCTGAAAATATATACCCTATTATACGCACTTACACGCACCTTGTAACTTGGGATAGTAAAGGATACCTTGAAATGCTCTTGTCTAAAATCCTCAGTATGAAGGAAAATAAAATAAAAGTATAAGTGGTGAATAAAGAGATAAAAAAATGAACACTGGTTTTGTAATTACTTAAGGCAGTATAAAAAAAATATAGTAAGGATGCTTTATCACCTAGTGCCTTAGACCAACTGGTTTGGGAGTCACTGCTAAGCCTTAGGTATTACAAGACGAGGAATTACGCCTAAATGCGCAAGCACATTTTGTAATCTGTCGTCTAGTACCTCAAGAAATATTAACGGTCGCATGAAGAATGTGTGAGCAATTTCATCTAAAATTCACCAACTAAAAGTACTTTGGACATGGACAAGAGTATGATAGCTAAAATTGAATTTCCAAGTGTAGGCGTAAAAATTACACACACGTGGGGGTATATGATTGGGGTTTGGATGAGAGATAGGAATAAAAGATAGGGCTTATATCTTCAGTAGAGATGGTAAAAATTCCTGAGTTAAGATTGCACCTTAGAAGGAAAATTCAAAAGATACTGAAAGCTTAATAAATTTGCAAAACATATACGATCTTAAGTTAAATGAAAAGTGAGTGTGAAAAATATGGGTTGATGATTTCTAAGTTGAAGATAATAGAATTTCTTGTTAGAATACTGAATTGAAGAATTAGAGTCAACATGCCAAATTGATTGGATTTTGTGGGTAGTATCCGCTGAAAACACTCAGGAGACAACACTTCTCTTACTAGGGACACCTAGAGGTTTAACGGCTTGTTGCACGAGCTCAGTACAATCGCATTCCCTGTGAAAGTGAGGTTAAGAATTTTTTTGAGAATAAAATTGGCTTTGCTCGGGACGAGTAAAAAATAAGTTTGGGGGTATTTGTTCATATCAGAATTTTGCATTCGTATATCGCCCATTCTTAATCACATTATACATAAATAGGTGCTTTTGATCCATGTCTGCTAAATAGTTGCAGGTTACAGGTTCTCAGATCGTTACAGTGAAATTCATGAAAAATCGCTACAAATGTGAGACCACAACTAACAATAGATGAATCTGTATGATACCGCCTACCAGTTCAAGGAACAAATGAAAATCATTAGACAGTTCAATGCACAAAGCACAAGGGCAGTATAAGATTTAAGACTTCAACGTGAAGCTCAAGGCAAAAGTCCACATCATTCTGCACTGTTGGAAATCTGGAAGGAAATAGAAGAAATTTTGAGAAACCAAGTAAAGAAAACAGAAGATAAAAGCAACACAGAGAAACCCTGAAGAGATGGGCCCAAGAACCCACCAAATGGCCGTGGAACCGCGGCCAAACAGGCCTTTCTACCGCGGTTCCGCGGCCATAATATGCACGTGTTGGTGGGATGTCGGCGCTTTGACTCGGTCTTTGGGGTTGTTTTGTAATTTCATGTATGGATCAGAATGTAAATCTAGGATTTTTCCGATCTATAAATAGGAGGGCTCAAAACCAAATAAGGGAGTGCCTCTTTTTGGTGTGCCTCTTTGGAGGATGCCTCTTTTTATTTTTCTAGATCTAAATTTTAATTTCATTGTAATCGTTGAAGAGGTATCAATAAAGTAAGTTTCTTTTTCTATCTTGTATTCTTTTTATCAGAATTTAATTCCTGCATCTTTTTTTATCTGTCTTTTATTATCTGCAAGTTAGTTAGTTTATTAAAAAGAAAATTTATAAAAATGAATTTTATCGTAGTTTTCCTAATGAGTGAGTAATTCCTCACTTGTTAGGGTTAGGATTGGGAAGGTTTGAGAGAAGGAAATCTCTCTCACTCCTTTCTTTTCTCATATAAATTAATTAATTAGGACTCTATTTAAATTAACCACACACCGCTCACTACAGCACCCAATCATACGAGATAGCGGTGATTCGCTAGTTAGACCGGTTGTGGTTGATTTAAATAGAGGTTAGGGCTAAGAGCCAAGAAAGGACGGATAAGGGCCAAAAGGAAGAAACTAAGTTTCTTCCTAGTCGTGCTAATCCCCTTTATTGATTATTACCCTAACACCTATATTCTTAACTAGGGTAAAGAAAGCAGTGAGTAGAATCCTTATTCAAAAACTAACCTAATCCTAACCCTAGCAAGACTTTAAATCAATTTAATTTCAATTTTAGATCTTAAAACAAAACCCTACCAAAAATAGGACTTAACTCGTAAGAACTTAAAGAAAGAACGTTTTTTTCCTGTGGACCGACCCGTACTCAAACGGCTAGCTACCAAGCGACACCGTCTTGATTGCGGTATATTCTTAATTTTTAAAAGCACACGCAAACATCCTTCAATCAAGAACCTAGTGATGGTGTTCATCTCATAATTTTGCATTATTATATTCCCCATTCTTAATCATTTTACAAATAAATAGGTGTTTTTGATCCATGTCTGTTGAATAGTTACAGGTTACAGGTTCTCGGAACAATACAGTGAAAATGGTGAAAAGACGCTACAAAAGTGAGACTACGACCAACAAACAGAAGAATCTTTATCATGCCGTCTACAGTTTGAGGAACAAACGAAGATCAATAAACAGTTCTATTGCATAAGGTACGAAGGCAGCACAAAGATTAAAGATTTCAACGCGAAGCGAACGGTAAAAGTCTATAACATTCTGCACTGTGGAAATCTGGAAGAAACCAAAAGACATTCTGAAGAACCAAGTGAAGAAAAGTCAAGGAAAAAGCAACAGAAAGAAAACCTAAAGAAAAGAGCCCAAGAACTCTCAAGATAGCCGTGGATCCGCGGCCAAACAAGGCAGTTGGCGACGGATCCGCGGCAATATAGAGCACGTGTCGGTGCATTTTTGACGGTGGCGACGGTGCGTTGACCAGGCTTCTCATAGTAGTTTTGTAAATTTAGATGTTGATCCGATGTAAACCCTAGAGTTTCTATTCTCTATAAATAGGAACCCTACAGCTGTTTTTGGAGTATGCCTCTTTGTATGCCTCTTTTTAATTTCTAATTTAGAATTTTCATTCTCTGTAAATGTTCAAAGAGTGCATCAAATAAAAAGTAAGTTTTTCTTTATCTTACCTTAGTTTAATTTCTTTTCTGCCCTAGTTATTTAGATAGCAATTTTATTTATCTGCCGTAATTATAAATTTTATTTATCTGCCGTAGTTGTTAAATTAAAAAGAAAATGAACCCGTTTATCAATTCCCTAATGAGTGAGTAGTTCCTAACTTGTTAGGGTTAGGTTTAGGGAAAGGTTTGAGAGATGAAAATCTCTCACCCCTTTCTTGCCCGTTATACATTTTAAGTAGGACTCTATGCATACATACACACAACGCTCACTACGACACTCTATCCCACGAGATAGCGGTGATACCATGTTAAAGACCGGTTGTGTATGTTTTCCATGGAGGTTAGGGTAAGAGTTAAGAAATGACGGACAAGGACCTAGAGGAAGAAACCTAGTTTCTTCCCGATCGTGCTAATCCCCTTTGTTAATTATTACCTTAACACCTAAATAGTTCTTAATTAGGGCATAGAAAGCGGTGAGACATATTGACTTTCCAAACTTAACCTAACCTAACCCTAGCAAGGTTTTAATCCTAATCAAACTCATTTCAGTTTTTATTGAAAATCAAATCTACCACCATTGGAATTAACTCGTTAGAACAACTAGAAAATACACAAAAATCCCTGTGGACCGACCCGTATTCAACCGGCTAGCTACCAAACGACACCGTTCTTGATTGCGGTAAATTCTTTGATCACAAATAGCGTTAAGCACAAAATCTCGTACAATCAAATGGTGCCGTTGCTGGGGATGGCGTGGTTATTTTCTTTTTGTAATTTCGGGTTAATATAAAAATTGAAAAATCATAAAAACTGAAAATTTTAAAAATATAAAAATTTATCATCTTATTATTTTTTGAAGGGTTTTCGTTTGAATTGTGCAAGATCGAAGAGACGAACAAATTCAGATCTGGAAAAATCCAGTGAGCAAAACAGCAAACAACAGATCTGAACAAACAGAGGAGAACCACAACAGAGAAACAGAAGAATTTTGTAGGGTTGATTCGACTTTTGTACCGCGTTTCCGCCGCAAAAGCACACTTTTGGCGGCGGATCCGCCGCGGCTTCCTGACGTCAGCAAGCCAAAACTTCTCTGTAAGCATCTTTTCTTCTTCTAAACCCCCCGATCTTCTCTGAAAAATTTTCCTGCAGGATTCTTTGCGCAAAAATTTCTCCCCCTTCTCCAATAACTTGATCTTGTGCAGGATTCTTTGCGCCACAATAAATTTTTTTTTTTTTGGCAAGTGTGTTTTGTGTGTTTACTGCTTTGCATTCTTAAACTGACTTTAAGGGGCTTTAACACTAATCCAGGTTGGGTGGGGATTTCATTACCCTTCCTAGGACCCCAAAAATCATAAAAAGCATTTTGCATTAACCTTCGGGTTAATTAAAAAAGATTAGACTCAGCCCATAAGGACTGTCGTGCTCATTAGGATAAAGAAATAGTTGTAGGTATCGATCGTTTATCTAAACCAGATTTTGTGGTGCCTATGCTAGACAAGTAGAGAAAGGTAATTTTAAAAGGCCCGTCTCACGGTGATTCGTGAGCGGATCCCTCCTTTCTTTACTTGTGCTTACCTGGCCACAATTGGCGGTGAAGAACCGATTTGAGGACCTCACAACTTGCCCTTTGGAACAGTTAGGAGCAGTCTAGTTGACCTAGCAGACCCTAGATCTAGGCTTGATTGTGCATATTGTGATTGCTTGAACGTGTGTCTAAGCTTCTCATTAAAAATCTTTTTGCAAAAATCTCCTTATAAAAAAACACAAAATAGAAAATTTTTACAAAAAATTGCCACTTGTCGCTAAGAAATCCATTGCACCCCACTTGCACCCACTTTCTTCCATTGACGTTTTCTTACCCTCACCTTCTGTTTTTACCTTTTGACTACACTACACCTCTTTAGTGTATGTCCGGTTGGACTAGGGACACTAGCGCCCGTTTAGTCCGTGTCTCGTTAGTACCGACTGACGACGCTTTCGACTCCGAAGTCGAAATTCCATCCACTTCTTTACCTTCATCTTCATATTCTTCATCTTCTAAGGAGATGTCAGGATTTAATCCTAACAACCCCTTACCCGCAGGACTGATTCCACGCCCACTGGGTGCGAATAACCAACCACACCCTCTTGTCGAAGCGCCCCAACGAATCGCGCTCCAGGATCTTTTCTATCCTATCCGCACCGCACTTCCCACTTGTCTTTCACTTCCACCGGCTAATGGGGATAACTTTGAGATTAAACCCCACTTCATCAATATGTTGCCCAAATTTCACTGGCTGGAATCTGAAGATGCCTACATGTTCATTAACAAATTCTAGAATGTTTCCGCAATGATGAAGATCACACAACTTTCTGATGATGCTATAAGGGTACGTGTCATTCCATTCACTTTATGTGACCTAATCGAGAAATGGTTATATAGCACAGCATCATATTCCATAAAAAAATTAGGAAGAGTTTATTAAAGCTTTTCTAAAAAAGTTTTACCCACACCACAAGACCGCGAGAATTCGCAACGAAATTATTCAATTTTCCCAGCTTCCTTCCGAACCTTTTTGGAAGTGTTTTGAAAGATTTAAGGACCTACTTGTTCAGTGCCGTCACCACAGTATCGAGAATTGGCAACTTTGCCAAACTTTATACGAAGGACTGAACCCAGCAACTAAGCAGTTGTTGGAAACCATTTGTCAAGGTCACTTTCTTACAAAATCAAGCGAGCAAGATTGGCAATTTCTCGACGATCTTACTGAACAAACACTTCGGTGGGAAAGCACTAAGACCACCTCATCTACTTCATCAGGTCAGTCTAGGGCATGCATACATCAACTTGATATGTCGATTGCAATGAAAGCCGAAATAGTTGCACTAACGAAAAAGCTAGAAGCAATTGAGAGCAAATTCTCATCGCCTTCTCCTGCCCCTGCTTTACCCCCACGCACTGTTTGCGCTTGTTGTTCGGATCCGTCCCATCTAACTGAAGAGTGTCCTTACAACCCACATGTTCAAGGACAAGATCAAGTCAATGCTGACTTTCAGCAAAGACAAAGAAATGATCCATACTCTTCAACTTACAATCCTGGTTGGAGGAGCCACCCAAATTTTGTTTGGAATCAAAATCAACAACAATTCCAAGGCAGCAACAACTTTCAAAGGCCTCCTCCACAACAACAAGCCCATCAACAAACTCAATATCAGCAACCTTTCCAACCCCAATCTTACCCAAACCAAAGAACACTTTTGTACCCAGCAACTCTTATCCTCAAAACAATTTTGTTCAACCGGATAACGATAAGGTTTTCTCGCTAGAACGAAGTTTGGATGCGTTTTTAAAACAATCTACACAATCTGCAGCAATGTTGGAGACTTCCATTCAGTCTTTGGTGCAAAACAGTGCTTCACATGATCAGAGCATCAAATCAATTGAGGCCCAAATTGCACAACTAAATGCTGCGTTAAGCGAGCGAGAAAAGGGAAAGCTTCCGTCTCAACCATTGCCAAATCCCAGTCACACACACAATGCACATGTTGCTTATGAACAACAAAATCATCATGTAAATGCTGTGACCACGTTGAGATCTGGAAGAGTGTTGTACAATAATGTAGGTATTAGTGATGAAACCCCGGCCGCTGCTTCTTCTTCTTCTTCATCTTCTTCAGAGCCTGTTCTTCATTCTTCACAAGGCTCTACTTCTTCTAATTCAAATGGACCCACATCTCACTCCACGATAACTCCAACACTGGGATCCATTCCTACTCCGCAATCTACTCCACAGACATTGGACTCAACAAATTTTCAAAATATTCCATTTCCAAACAGGTTGAGATCCAATAAACCTACTCCACAAATGGAGAAGATTGTGGAGTTATTCAAGCAGGTTAGCATTAATATACCTCTCTTGGATGCAATCCAACAAGTCCCTTCTTACGCTAAAATCATAAAGGACTTATGCACCAAGAAGAGGAAGTCATAAGTACCCAAGAAAGTTTTCGTGGCTAGTGCTGTAAGTGATGCTCTTACCCAACCTTTACCCCAAAAACATAAGGACCCTGGCCGTCCTACAATTTCACTAACAATTGGGGATAAGAACATCAATCGCGCACTTTTAGATCTTGGTGCTAGTGTTAATTTGCTTCCCTATTCCGTTTATGAGCAATTAGGTGTTGGAGAGTTGAAACCCACTTATTGTACTCTCCAAATGGCCGATCGATCCATCACCCATCTTAGGGCTGAGTTAGAGGATGTGTTGATTAAGGTAGGGGACTTCATATTCCCCGTTGATTTCATTGTTATGGACACACAGCCTGTGGCTAACCCATGGAACCAAATTCCGGTGATCCTCGGTCGACCATTTTTGGCCACTTCCAATGCTGTAATCAACTGTCGTAACGACTCTATGACTCTATCCTTCGGGAAGATGTCAAGTGAGTTCAACATTTACAAGATAGGAAGTCTGCCCTCCGAGCCTAATGCTAATATACTTGATGTTTGCTCGATCCAAGAGATCACGCAGGAGGACTGTGAGCTCGAAAAATTTATGTTCGATCACAGCAGTTTTGACACCACTAGTGCGTTCCTCCTTGAATCTGACACAGTTTTCACACACGATAGCGATTACGAGTGTTTCACCTTTTTGGACGATTTTGAAGACTACCATCCGAGTTTGAGTCCTTTAAATTTTCGGATGAGTTAGCTGAACCATCCGATTCGGCTGCTTACAGTCACTTTGAATCATTATTGGAATCCTTCGAGTTCGAGATAGTTTTACCAATTTTACCTTCAATTGTTTCGCTTCCAAAACTCGAACTAAAGCTATTGCCGTCTCACCCTAAATACGCTTACTTAGGTGAGAATGAGACCCTTCCTGTTATCATATCGGCATCTCTAGCCCTCGAGCAAGAGAAAGCCCTTTTAATGGTCTTACAAAACAATCAGAAAGCTTTTGGCTGGACTATGGAGGACATCAAGGGGATTAGTCCCCTCATAGTTAAACATCATATACATATGATGGATGATGCCAAACCAGTAAGGGATCCACAGAGACGCCTCGAGGAGGATTTTGTGGTTAATCAACCTCCACCTATAGAAGTTGAACCACCACCCTTTCTTCGCATAAAATACGAGAATGCCAATATTCTACTCATTTCTGATCATTCACATTCTCGTTTTTATTTATCATCACCTCTTATCTCCTCACATTCACGTTCACGCAAACCCTGTCCATACCGCCACTTATCATTTCCCCACTTCTTCTTGGATATATATAACATGTTCTTCCACCGATCTATACGTTACACTAATAAATTCTTCAAATGGTTGGGGTTGACTTTTGGTCTTTGCAAAGTTTGGTGTTGACCAATAACTTTGAACCCCCTCTTTAAAGGCTTAACAGTGTTTAACTAAAGTTGGGGGGGTATAATTTGTCTTTCCAAAATAACATAAAAAATAAAAATTTAAAAATAAAATTTTTTTGGGTTTTTTTGTAAATTTCCAGATTTAATAAAAAATTGAAAATAAAATTCTTATTTGCAAATAATTTCCTCCTTTTAGAGGGGTTTATTTGCAAATACCCATCACACTTCCCCTATATATATAGACCCCGACCCTCTCTGTACTCACAAACCCTAATTTCATCTTCTACAAAACCCTAGCCGCCGCCTCAAATTTTTCCTGCGAGTTCCTTCTGTGCCGCCGCGGAACCGCCGCCCAGAGCCGCTTCCCGCCGCGCTTCCGCCGCGCCTTGTTGTCTTCACCCCCTGATTTTTCAGGGGAGGTTCGATATCTGAAACTCCTCTCTGTTTTTAAATTTTTTAGATCTGTAGCTTGTCTGATGGAACCAAATATGCAATTAGAGTGTGACTTTTCACAGATCTTCTCACACACAATATATGGGGGTTACTTTGCTAATGAAATAGCATGTAGGGGCTGGAATTTTTCGATATATAATCACCCAAACGCTTACGCCCTTCCAGATTTAGTCACTCGTTTTTACGAGTGCATGGAAGACGGCTGTCTCGCCTAATATGGCTTTATAAAATTACTGTGGGGTGATAGGGAGATTATCATTGATAGAGACTTCATACATGAAGTCACTTTAATTCCTAGGATACCCGTTCATGATCAACCACTACAGTTTGAGGATTACATGCCCTTAATGGGTAATGATTGCTCAAGGGAACCGTGGAAGGGGATCCAAGCAAGAACCCTTTTCGCCAATGTTTTAACTGTGTGCCGGTGGGTACAAAACAATATTTTTGGGAGTTCCCACAACACCACATTTTTCACACCCTCATTGCATATCATGCACACACTTATGATAAGGAACCCTCGATTCGAAATGTGCACGGTTTTACTGAACTCAATTGGTGCGGGCAAAAGAGCCGCGAACTCCCCTTACCCCATGCTAGTGACACAACTGTGTCGCTATTTCCTCTCCGTGGAGGAGTTTGAATTCTACATGCTTGGAGGCATACCCGTTAGGCCTCTCATTGAGAGCGTATCTACGTCCTATACACGTTTGACGGATGTGTGGTCAAGAACAGAACCGGCGGAACACGTGCCCGCCAGAACACCTAGCTTCAGCTCGACCGCGAGCGAAGGAGAGCTCACCCCCTTAGAACATGCAAATTTAATAAGAAGAGCCGTTAGGGGGATTGACGAGTTAAGGGGGATAGCGAGGGAGCATGATCGGCGTTTGACTGAGGTAGAGCAGGGGGTCCGAACCTTGCTAGTTAGGGAGGAGCGTTCTCGTTCACGCTCAAGGGCACGGCGTGGGGCCGAGCAGTGAGAGCACTGCTTTTGGTAAGTTTGGGGGAGGTGGTGGTTGTAAATAGTTATCATTTGCATTGCATATTTTTTTAAAATTTTTGTATATATTTTTTCTTTTTCTTTTGCATGTTTAAATTCTGCATTGCATCTTCATAAAAAAAATCATAAAAATTGAAAATAATGAATATAAAAAAAGTAGAAAAATATAAAAATCATATAAAAACTGAAAAGTTATAAAAATTATAAAAATTGAAAAATTCAATTTTGGCCATAATTGACTTAAGTTTGATAAGACGGTTAACTAGCTAGGAAAAACTAGATTCTAAACTTAGTAAATTAAAAATCCTAAAAATAACCTTTCTTAAAATTTAACGGTAGAAAATATGTGTCTTTGTGGTTTACTTAGAAATAGGCAAATTTTTAGTTCACTTCTTGGGCTAAGTCAAAATAAGGGAAGAGTATTGATATTTTTATTAAAGTATAAGTCTGAAAAATAATTCCTAAGTTTAAGTCTAAATTCTGAAAATATATACCCTACAACTTGCACAAACACGAACCTTGAAACTTGGAATAGTAGAGGAGACCTTGAAATGCTCTTGTCTAAAATCCTTAGTATGAAGGAAAATAAAGTTATAAGTGTGAATAAAGAGATAAAAAAAATGAACACTGGTTTTGCAATTACTTAAGGCTGCGTAAAATAAAAAATATATAGCGATGGTGCTTTATCACCTAGTGCCTTAGACCAACTGGTTTGGGAGTCACTGCTAAAAATCTTAGGTATTACAAGACGAGGAATTATGCCTTAATGTGCAAACACATTTTATAATCGGTCGTTAGTACCTCAAGAAGTATTAACGGTCGCATGAAAGATGTGTGAGCAATTTCATCTAAAAATTCACCAACTAAAAGTACTTTGGACGATGGACAAGAGTATAAGAGCTTGAATTGAATTTCCAAGTATAGGGATGATACATACACCCGTGTAGGGGTATATGATTGGGGTTTGGATGAGAGATAGGAATGAATAATAGGACTTATATTTTTAGTAGAGATGATAAAAATTCCTAAGTTGAGATGGAACCTTAGAAGGAAAACTCAAAAGATGCTGAAAGCTAAATAAATTTACAGAACATATACAATCTTAAGTTAGATGGTAAGGAAGCATGAAAAATATGAGTTGATAATTTCTGAGTTGAAGATAATAGAATTTTTTGCTGAAAAACAGAATTGAAAAATGAAAGTGAATAGGCCAAATTGATAAGATTTTATGGGTAGTATCCGTTGAAAACCCTCAGAAGACAACACTCCTCCTACTAGGGACACCTAGAGGTTTAACGGCTTGTTGCACGAGCTCAGTGCAATCGCGTTTCCCTGCGAAAGTGAGGTTAGGATTTTTCAAGAATAAAACTAGTTTTGCTCGGGACGAGCAAAAGATAAGTTGGGGGTATTTGTTCATCTCATAATTTTGCATTATTATATTCCTCATTCTTAATCATTTTACAGATAAATAGGTGTTTTTGATCCATGTCTGTTGAATAGTTACAGGTTCTCGGAACAATACCGTGAAAATGGTGAAAAGACGCTACAAAAGTAAGACAACGACCAACAAACAGAAGAATCTTTATCATGCCGCCTACAGTTTGAGGAACAAACGAAAATCAATGAACAGTTCAATTGCACAAGGTACGAAGGCAATACAAAGATCAAAGACTTCAACGCGAAACGAACGGTAAAATTCCACAACATTCTGCACTGTGGAAATCTCGAAGAAACCAGAAGACATTCTGAAGAACCAAGTGAAGAAAAGTCAAAGAAAAAGCAATAGAAAGAAAACCTGAAGAAAAGAGCCCAAGAACTCTCAAGATGGCCACGGATCCGCGGCCAAACAAGGCAGTTGGCGGCAGATCTACGGCCATATAGAGCACGTGTCGGTGCATTTTTTACGGTGGCGGCGGTGCGTTGACCAGGCTTCTCAGGGTAGTTTTGTAAATTTAGATGTGGATCCGATGTAAACCCTAAGGTTTCTATTCTCTATAAATATGAACCCTACAGCTCTTTTTAGAGTATGCCTCTTTGTATGCCTCTTTTTAATTTCTAATTTAGAATTTTCATTCTCTGTAAATATTCAAAGAGTGCATCAAATAAAAAGTAAGTTTTTCTTTATCTTGCCTTAGTTTAATTTCTTTTCTGCCCTAGTTATTTAGATAGCAATTTTATTTATCTGCCGTAATTATAAATTTTATTTATCTGCCGTAGTTGTTAAATTAAAAACAAACAAAAAAAATGAACTCGTTTATCAATTCCCTAATGAGTGAGTAGTTCCTTACTTGTTAGGATTAGGTTTGGGGAAAGGTTTGAGAGATGAAAATCTCTCATCCCTTTCTTGCCCGTTATAAATTTTAAATAGGACTCTATACATACATACACACACTGCTCACTACGGCACCCTATCCCATGAGATAGCGGTAATACCATAGTTAAAGACCGGTTGTGTATGTTTTCCATGGAGGTTGGGATAAGAGTTAAGAAAGGACAGACAAGGACCTAGAGGAAGAAACCTAGTTTCTTCCCGATCGTGCTAATCACCTTTGTTAATTATTACCTTAACACCTAAATAGTTCTTAATTAGGGTATAAAAAGCGGTGAGACATATTGACTTTCCAAACTTAACCTAATCTAACCCTAGCAAGGTTTTAATCCTAATCAAACTCATTTCAGTTTTTATTGAAAATCAAACCTACCACCATTGGAATTAACTCGTTAGAACAACTAGAAAATACATAAAATCCCTGTGGACCGACCCGTATTCAACCGGCTAGCTACCAAGCGACACCGTTCTTGATTGCGGTAAATTCTTTGATCACAAATAGCGTTAAGCACAAAATCTCGTACAATCAGATGGCAGTTAGCAACTCGATCTCGGGGACTCTCACGTTTAATGATACAGTGAGTCGCATATTAAACGATGAGACACGGAGAAAGGCGGGGAGTGGAAGTTCGGGAACTTCTACGCTTTCGGTAGAGAATAGCGGTAGGACGATGGAAAGGGGGAAAGGAAAGAAGGGCAAGTCTGAAAGCCGAGGATAATTACAAGGAAAAAGTCAAGGCATGTGTTGGAATTGTGGGAAGAAGGGTCACATGAAAAGTGATTGTAAAACTCCAAAGAAATACTCGAATGAGAAAACAGATCGAAAGGAAGCTAATATGGTGTCTACACAAGAGTTTGGGGATCAAGGTGTAACGTGTAAGTCTACGGTAGCGCCCCGGCCATCTATCCGAGGACAAAATGCGGAAACAAAACTTTTTCATAAACTTGAAACCGACGCTATCGCAGACTTTAATCCCGGATCGAACCATTAACATATAACTAGCAGCTAGAGAAAGGTTGGAAAAGGCTATACCGATCGATCCGTGTCCTTCGGTCTTTGGCCACCGTCTCTAGCTCCTCGCGGCATCTCCGATCTCCGGTCTCCTCGTCGGAAGGGCACCACATCAATGAGTCTTTTTACAGGCTTCCGCCTCTGAACCGAGACAACTCGGACACGAAGTTTGCTAGCCAACGTGTCCAAGGTTGCTGTAGAATAAGTGTAAAACACTTTGTCTCAAGGGTTAATGGAAGTTGCCTTTAAGAAGTGTGAGGAGAAATGAGCTTTGGAATTGAGCTAAGGAATTTTGTGCAAGAAATGAGATCAATTTTCCCACACCCAAAAGAATAGGGCTGTCTAAATTTGTGCTCGGCCATATCAAGGAGAGGAGGGAGGTGAGCACAAGAGCAAGTGAGAGTGGGGTGATCATAAGCAAAAAGGCATCAAAAACCCACACCAAAAATCACATTCAATCCAATCACAATAAAGCAAGCAATGATGCACAAAAGAATCAATCTCAACCAAGAGCATTCTAGAATTCTGCTGGGGCCCCGGTGACCACAAAAAAAACCCTCACTTTGTAAATCCCAGCTTTGCAAATAAGCCCCTTTTCAACAAAGGAATTTCAGCCAAGAAAGGAAGAAAGAAAAATGGCCGAAACGGAATGCAAATAGGCAACTTCAAAATGCGATCCCGTAATAAATTACAGGATAACCCCGCAACTGTATATACATACCCACATTTGTATTCCGACCGGATACAAATGCAATGAGACAAAATCTACACAGTATAATACTAGGATCCGGCTTAAACCAAAACCCGCTAGTATTATCCGTCCGAAACATGACACGCGCACAAGTGCACGCGTACGTTCAAACCCTGCCATAAATCCATACGGCCTCTACAACGTTTCGTCCGAAACTTGAGAAACTGTCTGTGGGGGACTCTAAAGACTCGTCAACACTTTGGCTGTGGATTTAACCACTAGCACGTCAGTGGTACTAGCTGTACGTAACGGGCTACCGGGTATTGACCAAAAGGGAGGTCGATGAGCAAACTCATCCTGACACCCTACTGAGCCTGTCAGTGACAATATCTGTACAGTCCGGTCCGTTCGTCTATGATCATCGCATGTCGGGCCTAGGGGGTTGGTAAAAGTCAGACCCCCCAAAGCGGTACAAGTCGTGTCGGAGTGTAGCCCAGAACACCCTGAGATACAACTGGAATACCTACCAGTAAATCTCCTGCCTTGGCCAAGGACTTCGTGTAATGGCTCTCCTAGACACAGCGCGATCTCACCCCCAATACCGGGAGAGACGAAACCCCTGCCGATCCGCTCACTGCCTCCATGTGGCTCGGGACTGTACCCAACTAAAACCTGTTTGCACGACTTCTTTGAGCCGTGGTAGGGTAGTAATCAAAGCACAGTGGGAACTCACACGAGACAAATGACGATCTCAGTTCGATGAACTAACCTGTACACATGTCACCAGGAAACTGCTATCTGACGTAAGGTATAATACCAACTAGCATGTTCCCGACGAGTCCTGTCCGGTGTACTCATAACCCAATGAGCACCTGTATACATCTTAGGTGAACCAACTGACACCAATGGCTTGTGAGACCGGCCACCGCCCCTCGTCGGGGTCTCGACTGTATACACTACTATACTCCGGAGTATCGATGCCCTGTCTCGAAAACTCTCACGACTAGGGACCTTTTAAGGATGTGCTTATAGACCCCAGCTCCCACGTATATGATCGCCATCATATTGCTGGCAGTCAAGCAAGAATCCTAGGGGCTCTCTCAATGTGTAATAGCGACCTGTAAGATCACCTAAAGCAGTACACGATGATAAAGATAAACCATATAGCATACTATCATCTTGAGTAAGACTGTCCTACCGGCATAGGTCCTCCCTCAATCATTGCAATCACGTGCCTGTGATCCAATAATTGACTCTGAGGGCACTATATCCAACATAACGACCCAGAATTTTCTGTACAAAAATTTTCAAGTTAATATACAGAATGGAGTTTGCAAGCCTGAGTACAAGTTATAAATTTAATTTATTTAAGAATAGCAAGAAAGAACCTGTAGCTCACTGGTAAAGCATTGCATTGCTGTGACATAGCCCCTGTGTTCGAATCCCATCAGCCACATATATTTTTTCTGAATTTTTCTTTTAAAATTTTTGGAAGCTCAAAAGTTTACATGTGCAATACACATAAAAAATGAAAAGACAGAAAATAAACATCTGCAAAATGTTGTGTACACAGCCGAGGACACGTGGCACAAATCCAACCCCCCACCTCCAACACTTGATCGGCGAGATTGCCTTTTAGGTCGGCGACGTCGGGCCATCCATAGGGGATGAGACCCGTGCTTTGCACACAACATCCTTTGTCCTACCCCACTACCCCTGTTCTGTTTGTTTTCTCTGCAATTTAACAGAAAATTAAAATTCATCTTTAATCCAATTTTAATGCTTTTTTAATTCAATCTTTCAATTCCAAGACCCTGATTCCACCCTATAAATACAACCCCATATCCCAACCCCTCCTCATTCTGAAAATTCTAGTCAAAAATATCAAAATTTTCTAAGTACAAGTTGGGTTGAAGTGGAGTTATCCCAAGGTCAACTTCCGGCGAGAATTCGAGGCAATTCCGGCGACCCCACGACAATCTCAAGCTCTTCCACTTTCTATTCTTAACCCAAGTCACTTGTAAGTTCCTTCTATTTCCTCCCTCTCTTCTCTAAATTCTCTTTTCAAAACAAAGTATCGGTAAGTGGAATTATTACCGCACTAAACTCTATAATCTCACTTATCTTTTATATATTGTTCAACAAACTTTTACAAAATATTTGTAACATTATTATAAAGCTTTAGAAACAACTTTCACTTTAAAACTCAATGTAAAATAACTTTAACCTAGCTTTTACATTTAAATACCATGAAGTTTATATACATTATCTTTTAAACTTTTGCTTAGCATACCTTTAGAAAACTTCACGAGGTAATGACCTATCTCTCACATACATACATATTGACATAGCACGATTCTCTTGAGACATAACTTTTGTGGCAAAATACGACTTTTCATCAAAATATCTTGAACTAAAAAAAACTCGGTTATCTTTAAAGGGTGTTATCAAATTCTTTGTGATTATGTCTCTACAACCTATTTTGGGGAACACGCTATTGGATGGTGCAGATTATCGCACTTGGGACTAGTAAAGCGAGATGTAGACCTTCTCACGGAGCATACGATCTCGAAAGAATTTTAATACGATTTTTAAGAAAAACGAGATTTTCTACTTAATAAATAAAATTAATTTTTAAATAATTATATAAATATTATCAAACCATATATTTTTAATATATAATAAAATTCCATATTTTCTAGAAAATAAAAGAATGACAAATTTCATTAAAATACCATCAAGTATCAATACAAGACAAGTTTCACTAAAATATCATGAACTGTTCAAGCTAAGTTACTATTCACTAATATACCTCATTCTTTAAAATTCACATCCATGGAAACCCTAAAGAACATAAATAATTACTCGAGATTTACTTTGAAAGTATATAAAATATTTTTCATAAAACCCCCTCAAGATATATAAAATTACATTAAGAACCCTAGTAAATATAGGTTTAAGCGGGACCAATTCTCTTGAATATCAGAGAGCCGAAGAAAATGGTTGCTTGCCTATTTGAGGCAGAAAAATAAAACGGAGTTATCAATGATAATTGTCCTGGAAAAAGACACAAATATTGTCGTCCATGTGTAGCAGTTACCGATAACTCCTAAACCTAATTCAGGATCCAAATTCTGTTTAAAATATTTGACTCAAGTCTGAGTCCAAGTATCAATCTGAATCTGATCCAAACATGAATACAATTCAACATGAATTCAATATACCAAACATGAACTTGAATACCAGAACAATATCAAACATGTAACACGACTTGACCTGACCGAATCATGGTTATGACTTGACTTCATTACATGGCTACTTGATACATTCTGAACTTGTTTACATGAACAACTTATACTATGGTCTCGGCAAGTATGATAATTACCAATCAATACAATATACATTATAGGGTTTAACGGGGTAGACTGGTACAGAATGTGTTAAAAGTGGTACGATGATGGACACTAAAAGACACCTACATGAACATCCTATACCGTTGTCCCGTGGGTTTTGACGGGGTCTTGCACTTATATGTTATCATAGTTCACGAAATAGTTGGACTCCTCTCGTATACACTGATACATTCTGTACCAAACTACAAACAACTACGTTAGCATAACAAACAGATAATTTACTGGTTCTATTCTCTTTACTTGTTTATTCCATTATATTTTTTGGGACTTGCCGAGCGCTAGTTCACTGACGACATTCATGTCTCTTCTTTCTTTGGAATGTTCGTCAGGAGGACCCAACTCTCAGGAGACCGAGTCCAGTCAGGACGATTTGGAGCAGTTCACAGAGGAGCCAGACTTCTAGACTTTTACTTGTACTTATTTTCTTTTCAGTTCATATGACACTGTTTAGGCATCGCTTTCTATCATTGTACTTTTCTTTTCAGTTGTATGTAAAGAAAGAATGTTAATAAAAATTGTTGTTATTATTACATCTCTTGTTATTCTTGTGTGTTCAATTTATATTGCTTATATACGCTTAACGTGTTTACTTCTGAGTAAATACGTCGCGGCCTCACCACGTCCCCTTCCCCGTACACCGGGAAGCAGGGCGTGACACAAGGTTTTTATTTATCGGCGAGCAATAACATAAAGGGGATACTTAGTTTCTTGATTCGAGGGCATTCTTCCATTGCACTTCGGGGCGACATCACTTCAGCGAGTATGTTCAAGGGGACCTTGGATATATAACGGTGGGAAACGGTCAGCCGTGTAAGATCGTGGGTAAAGGGAAGATCATCTTGCAACCGTCAAGAGGTGGTCAATTAAAATTGAAGAACACTCGTCATATTCTAGATGAAAATCCTGATTTCTACTAGTCAGCTTGGCAACGAAGGTTTTAGTATAACGTTTGGGAATTCGCAGTCGATGATTACTAAAGGGTCATTGGTGGTTGCTAGAGGCAAGTTGAGCGATTCGTTGTATTCCTTCAGTGAGAGTAGCGGAGGTTCGGTTGCATTGCCAATGGGTTCGGAATTAAATTCGGAGACTTTGTTGTTGCATAGGCGATTGGGGTACCTTAGTGAGAAGAACATGAAAATTCTTCAAGGAAGTGAGCTTCTTTCAGGCTGAAAAAGGAGGACTTGGGGCTGTGTGAGAGTTGTGTTTGCGGAAAGCAAAACGCACTCAAATTTCAAATTGAAGGCATTTCAAAAAGACCAAGAAGCTGGAGATGGTGCATACGGACGTGTGGCATCCAGCCTCGATAGAGTCTTATGGAGATAATCGATACATCGTAACGTTCATCGACAATGCAAGCCGTAAGACATGGGTGTATGCGATAAGGAAGTCCGATATGTTTGGTATTTTCAAACAATGGATTGCGTAGGTGGAGAACCAAACGGGGCTGAATGTAAAATACCTTAAGTCCGATAATGGAGAGGAATACTGCACACATGAGTTCGAGACATTTTGCTCACAGAAGGTTATTCGTTGGTTGAAGTTGGTACCGGGGATGCCATAGCAGAATGGCGTCGCTGAAAGGATGAACATAACGATCCTAGAGCGAGTGCGAAGTATAAACTTGGATGCGGATGTGCCTAAGTTCATATGGGTAGTGGCGATTGATACTGCTGTGTACTTGATCAACAGAAACCCGGCAAGTGCGCTTGATAGAGGCATTCCAGAAGAAAATTGGTTAGGTAAACTGGTTGATTATTCGCACCTAAAAGTTTTTGGCTGTATTGGGTATTCTTTGCTTGATAAGGCAGAAATGAGTAAGCTTGACTCTAAGTCTAAGAAGTGCGCTTTCATCGGATATGATGCGAATAATTTCATATAGGCTGTGGGATTACACAAGTAAGAAAGTAATACGAAGCCGGAACGTTATCTTTGATGAGCATCACTTATAAAAAGAAGAAAAGCAAGCTAAGGAAGGTGCAATAGGTGAGTTTGTCGAACTAAATGGAACTCAAGAGAGTATTCAGATACCTATAGGCATTGATCAGAACTTGGAGGAAGCCGCAGTGCAGGATCAGGCTCAAGAACAGGATGATGACCATGTTGAGCAATCAGATGTGCCGTTCTAAGGAAATCTACGAGAGAAAGGATGATATCTGAAAGAATTGTGACCGACTTCGTTTTGTACACAGATGCGGGAGAGCCCGAATATCTTGAAGAAGTACTAGCAAGCAGTGGGATCAAGTTATGGACGAGAAGATGTAATGTAACATTTCAGAAAATGAAAAATACTAATTTTGAATTTAAATAATAAAATAATAAATTTTATGGATATTATACAAGTATGAAATTGAGATTTAGTAGAATGGTATAATTATATACCTATATTTTTGAAAAATAGTTTGAAATTTTAAAATCAATTATTATTTATGAAAACATTTGTTTAATTGGGATTTTCATAAATTGATATATAATTATTTCCATGCAAGTTTAATACTAAACTTAATTAGTATTTTCCTATTTGTGCATTAAACCATACTTGATTATTAGTTAAACCATGTTTAGTATGCAAGACATATTAAGTGCATGTTAACATTTCATTTTTTGTTTTATGATGGTTTTTACTTTTATAAAAGAAAAGGAAAGGAAAGGAAAAGAAAATGAAGCATGGTTGAAAATAAAATAATAGGTATGGGCATGAGAGAGAGGGAGAGAGTGAGGGGTAATGGTTGAAACCATTCTTCATCTCATTTCTTTCCTCATTCTTCTTCTTCTTTCTCATCTTTCTCCATCTTCTCCACTATTCTCTACAAACCACAAATCACCCTCCAACCTCATCAAAACACTGTAAAACCCTTACAAAAAGTGTTCCTAATCTTATCCTAACCATCATGGTATGATCAAGTCTTCATTTTGAAGACCTTTGGCCATCTTGGAATTTTCCCTGGTTGCTTTCTTGAGCTAAAACTCTCACTTGTAATCAAGTTTCTAGATTTCCTGCTTTCACAAACTAGTTTAGAGCAAAAAATTCATGTTTTATAAACTTAAGTTTTTCAAAAGTAAGTTGTGGTGGATAGAACTTGTAGTGGTGGTTTAGTGGAGCTTTAGTGAGTGATTACAACCTTGTTAGTAATAGATGGAGGCATGTTAGTGATAGTATCTTTGGTAAACATGAGTTTAGAATTTTCCAATGTCGGTTTTGTTGAACTTTTGATAATCAAATGGAATCTGGAATAATTAGGGAACTCTGAAAATTAATTAGAGAATACAGTGAGATGTGTAGACCAGTAGAAGACCACCGTAGAAGCCCAAGCCTCTAACTCTTATTCTTGGCCGCAAATAAATTCAATATGGCCGCAAATTTCGGGTGGATTTTGGAATTAGGGTTCGAGATTTGTTCTGTAGTTTACTCACTAGATAACTAAGCCTACCCTATACGCTAAAAAGTTCCAGATCACCTGAAAAAAAAACTGGAGTTGTTTTACTTGGTTTTGAGCGATGTTTTACGATATTTGAAAACTTGTTTTTGGATTTTCATGTTGTAACTTGGTCGTTTGACGTTCGTACGTCGACGTTAGAGAGTATTTTGTTGTTTTAGCATGCATTGACTATAGGTTCTAACTTATGTGCACTTCGCTTGTGATTTCAAATTCGATTCGAATTTTTATGCAATTTTGGTTATGAATTCGATTGTAGGTACAATCGTGTGGACTTCCAGGACGATGAAGGAGGACAAGGTATCCGTCGGAATCGACTAGGGCGAGACGTGTTGAGATGAATAGATGTATATCTACAGGGGAAGTCGGGTAGACGACGTATAGCACCCCCGCAACCGTAGTAGTTACGATATAATATATTTAGTATAGCCTAATACGTATGCTAGTACTTAGTAGAAGTTTTATACTTAGTCTCAATTTCTTGCCATTAGGCTATACATATATACATACATATATATAAGGATATTTACGATCTAAATATACATGACATTGCATGATACGATATAATGATATGAGCCGATATAATATGATATGAGATGATGTAAGTGACTATAGATCCATACTATATTGATGGATGATATCGTACGATGGATATTCCGTACGTGATATGATGAGGATGGATCGCCGACTTTTATTTCGACTTGAGAAGTCTTGTTTAAAGTCACAAAGTAGATATTATATGATATTTAGAGTCATACCTACTTGTTAGTTGTATGTATGCCCTAGAGACCATTATTGTACATATGATGTATATTATAGTAGATACTTGGACATACATAGGGATGACTTTCTTGGTCGACATAATAGTATGCTATCTGGTTACTATTTATCTTAACATGTATATTTATTGTCTCTATGTTATATGTTGATAAAGATCTTAGGATGAGTATTTGACTAACAGGATTATGATGCAGATCATACTAGTGGGGCCAGGGTAGTCCGTAAGTACATCCTTCAATTGTTCCTAGTCGTGGGAGTATTGAGACGGGGCATCGATATTGCAGAATAGACTAGCGTATACGTTTCTTAACCCATATGATGGGCGATGGATGATTCCACATCCATTGGTGTTTGACATCAAAGATTGTAAACGGATGCTCAGTGGAGACTGGGTACACTGAACAGGACTCGCCGAGAACTCCTAGATGGTATTATAACTCACGTCAGACAGCAGTTCTCTGGTGACACTGGTACAGGTTAGCCTGTCGACCCAAGATCGTCATAGAGTCTTGTGTGTCTCCCACTGTGCTTTGATTTCCACCTTACCACGGCTTTACTGAGTCGTGCAAACAGGTGGTTTTTGGGTACAGTCCCGAGTCACATAGAGGCAATGAGCGATAGGAGGTGATTTCGTCTCTTCCGGTATTGGGGGTTGATGTTGCGCTATGCTCGATTGGCCATAATAGAAAATCTCTGGCCAGGGTTGCTGAGACTTACTGGTAAGTGTTATTAGTAGTTTCTCGAACCGTTATGGGCCTCACATCGGCACGACTTATCAGGCTATTGGGGTCTGATGTTTACCACCCCCAGGCTGGATATGCGACATATCAGACGAAGAGGCCGGACTGTACGGTAGTGTTACTTATTGGACTCGCTGAGTATGAGCAGGCTTGATTGTTGATCTACTGATCGCTCAATACCCGGATGGCCGTTATGTGCAACTAGTACCGCTGACGGCTTGTGGGTGACTGATATGATCATCACCTACTACCGGCATATTGACAAGTCTTTAGAATCCTACACAGAGCTTTCCATGTTGGGATCAAAAATTGCATCCCGGTTGACCAAGTCAAAGTCAAGGTCAACCTCAAGCAAGGTGGGCCTAAGCCCAGATCAAGTAGGCTCATACCCGAGTCGAGCCCGAACATGAAGCTGCCGGCCTCCCCCATGCCAAAAATAAAAATCATGTAATAAATAATTTTGATGTAATTTTTTATGCATGAATGTAAGAAAATGGGCATAAAGCCAAATTTTTGTAAGCTCATGGCTCATGTGCAAAAGAAATGAGCACTTGAGGTATGGGATGAGCAAAATGCCATTTTGTAAAGCCCAAGGGGCTATATGTAAATGTGTAAGCCTATATAAGGCAATATGATGATGAATAAAAGAGAGACTTTTCATTCTCTAAAACTCTAGGGTTTGTGCCTCCTTCTTCTCCTTCCTTAAGGTTCTAAACCTTCTACTTTCTTTTGAATTAAATCAAGAGTTTTACTCTTCCTTTTCAAAAACTAAATAGTTTTTCACCACAAAACCCACAAAGGGGAGTTCAGATCTTCCATTAGATCTCAAAAAAGGGAGACTTTTAAGCCTCACCCCCTTTTCTCCATGATCCAGCCGATCAAGAGGAGGAAGAATGAGACCCATCTCCAAAAATCCAACTTTAGACAAAATCCCAGTCAAGAGAAGATCCATGACTCAAGCGAGAAGAACCTCTGAAGATTTTTAGGGAGTTCAACTCTAAAACCCAAATTCTCAAAGGAGTTTAACTCCTAATCCAGATCCTTAGAAGTTTGACTCCAAATCTAAATCTTTTGGAGTTTAACTCCACTCAAAATCCTCTATAGGAGTTTAACTCCCATTTCTGGGGGTAAAACCCCTTTCCTTTCGCTATCGCCCAACGCGCTAGCGCCCGAGCGCCCGCGTGCCGGGCACGTGAGGCGCTAGCGCCCGAGCGCCCCGTGCCGGGCACGTGAGGCGCTAGAGCCCAAAACGCTAGCGTCCGAGCGCCCAAAGCGCTAGCGTCCGAGCGCCCAATTCCCTAGCGCTAACTCAAGCGCGCTAGCGCTCGCGCTAGCGCCAGCGCCCAGTGCCTGCGTGCTAGGTGCGCGAGGCGCTGGCACCCATGCGTCCTTTGGACGCCATTTTTCCCTATTTTACACGCACACTCCACACTAAAAATACCTCCCCCGTTAGAAAAAATTTCTAACGGGACGCTGCCTCGCACCCCGCAAGGGAGCTGCTAGCCCTCTTGATCCCCAGCCCGTTATCCAGGTAGCGGGACCCCCGTAAAAACTCTGCGGGGCCCCCGATATATCCAAAACCCTTTCAAAACTCAACACTGCATATTGAGTTCGCATGACCTTTTTGACTCGTCAATCGGAGGTTCTCTCGTTCCAAAGGCAAGGGGTAATTAACGGCAGCTTAGTCCGTGGCTACCGGAGATTCGCATCCCCACAATCAATAAATCTCAGCCTACCCTAGGCAGGGGGAATCTATAATGCGTCTGACAAGCACACGCGTATTCCCATCTCAATGGGGTGACGAAAAACACCCTACAGATTCTGGCACGCCCGGTGGGAACAATCTCTCCTCCCATATTTCGGGTTAAACGTTCATGCGAACTCAATCAATATACATATCTTTATTTATACTAAAATAATGCTCTTTCATGCAGGTTTTCAAGCAATCACTTTTCAACAATATCTCCAAAGATGAACTCAGCTCTCAGCACGGCTCCCATCTCCTACACGATGAAGATGGACGCCAGGATGGTCCTTCCGGCCAATCTCGGGCGACAGTGGGAGGAGTCGCCGCTACCATTTGGCTCTATTCTGTTCATCCCAGCTAACGCCGTCTCTGCTCTTCAAGCCCCGGTGATGGATAAACGACCTGAAAAGGAAAGAGGCCAAATGTGGTGATCTCGAGGGCACCACTACCGAAACGTAAGTCGGTGTTTGAACGACTTTCCTTGGTCCCAGCTGGGGGCAAGTCCATCAACACCAACAAAGCAACAAGGCATCTCGGATAACCTCCAGCGGCGCCCCTGACAACTGCTCAATTGGGTATCTTCTCTAAGCTCCCCGTTAATCGGCTCATGATGGCTTCCTGGATGACGGATGCCCGCCAAGCCCTCAAAATCGAGAAGCTAAGATAGAAAAGGCTCAGATATAGAGCCAACAAAAGGGCTAAGGCTCATGCTAGGCTGAACTTCATGAGGCTCCAAGAACAGGGTTACCCCGCCAAAGATAAAGAGAGGGTTGGATATGTGGTCCACACTGTCTACATGGTGGGCACGCGCAGCAAGAGCAAGGATGGGGCCACTACATCTCAAATCCAATCTGGTGTGAATGTGGCTGTCACTTCCCAAGACCAGCATCCCCCGGAAGGTAACGAAGACCCCTTCCAGTGAGGCTGATAAGCAGAGAGAGCTCTCGGTTCATGAGGAGTTGGGCTCGGAAAGCGAAGAGGAGCCAATCTTCCATCCCAAGAACGCAGAGCAGAAACTTCTCCAAGAGCTCCAAAACCAGCTCAGAAGTAAAGATAAGGAGATGTACAAACTTTACTCTAAAATTGATGACTTGACGGATGTCGTCTTGCAGCTCACGGCCTGACTTGCCTCTCTGCCGCCCAATCAAGTGTAGGGCTCTGCTCATTGTAAGGTGTTTTTCGTCACCCTATTGAGATGGGAATACGTGCGTGCTTGTCAGGCGCATTACAGATCCCCCCTGCCTAGGGTAGGCTGAGGTTTATTGATTGTGGGGATCCGAATCTCCGGCAGCCGCGGACTAAGCTGCCGTTAATTACCCCTCGCCTTTGGGGCGAGAGAACCTCCGATTAACGGGTTAAACTGGTCACGCGAACTCAATGTGCAGTGTTGTGTTTTGGATGTATCGGGGGGCCCCGCAGAGTTTTCACGGGGGTCCCGCTACCCAGATAGCAAGCTGGGGGTCAAGGGGACTAGCAGCCCCCTAGCGGGGTGCGGGGCAGCGCCCCGGCCTAAATTTTTTTAAAGAGGGACGGTGTTGTAGAGTATGTGTGTGTGACTATATATATATACATGTATACATACATACATACATATATATATATATATAAGGGGGAAAAAGCGCCCAAAGGAAGCGTGGGGCCAGCGCCAGCGCTTTGGGTGCTAGCGCTTTGCGCGCTAGAGCGCTAGCGCCCCATGTGCCAGGCACGTGGGCGCTCGGGCGCTAGCGCTCTGAGCGCAAGAGCGCTAGCGCTCCACGTGTCAGCAAGTAGGCACTCGGGCGCTAGCGCTTTAAGCGCTAGCACTTTGAGCGCAAGGGCGCTAGCGCCCCACGTGTCAGCACGTGAGCGCTCGGACGCTAGCGCCCCACGTGTCAGCACTTGGGCGTTCGGGCACTAGTGCTTTGAGCGCAAGGGCGCTGGCGCTTTGAGCGCGAGCGCCCCACGTGTCAGCACATGGGCGTTCGGGCGGCAAAAGGGACTTGGTCCCTGCAATGGGAGGTGTACTCCCAGAAAGGAGCGCTTATTATTCTGTGTGTGTGTGTATATATGAGGAGTTAAACTCCTAATATATTTTGAAGCTGATGAAGGGGCTTCTCCCCTTGAGCCCTAGTTCTTCCCCAAAGTGGGGTTTCTGGAGATGGGCCTCCTTCTTCCTTCTCTGTCGGCAGGATCTTGAAGATCAAGAGATGTGAGATTTTAAAAATCTCTTCTTTTTGAGATCTAATGACAGATCCAAGTTCCCCTTTGTGGGTTTTGTGGTGAAAAACTATTTGGTTTTGGAAAAGGAAGAGTAAAACTCTTGATTTAATTCAAAAGAAAGAAGAAAATTTAGAACCTTCAGAAAGGGGAAAGAGGCACAAACCCTATATTTTTAGAGGAATGAAAAAGTATCTACTTTATTCATCATCATGTTGCCTTATCTAGCCTTACATATTTTCTTATAGCCCCTTAGGCTTTACAAAATGGCGTTTTGCACATCCCATGACTCATGTGCCATTTCTTTTTGCACATAAGCCATGGGCTTACAAAAAATTGGCTTTATGCCCATTTTGCATACATTCATGCACAAAAAATTACATCAAAATTATTTGTTACATGATCTATATTTTGGCATGGAGGAGGCAGGCCGCGGGCTCGACTTGGGCTTGGGCCCGCTTGACCTGGGCTTGGGTCCACCTGGCTTGGGGTTGACCTTGACTTTGACTCGGTCAACCGGGGGTGCAAATTTTGATCCCAACAAAGTTCCCCCCATCAATAAATGCACACCGCACATTTGAGTTGTGTGCATGAAATTGATGGATCTTGAAGCTGAACTTCGAGGTGGAACATCATTCCGGGGGCGGAGCATCACCCCGGGGAGCATGATTCCCGGGGATCAGAGCATCATTCTGATTCACGGAGCATAATTCCAGGGATCGGAGCATCATTCCGATGAGCGGAGCATGATTCTAAGGATCGGAGTATCATTCTGATGAGCGGAGCATGATTCCAGGGGATTGGAGCATCATTCCGAAGAGTAGAGCATGATTCCAGGGATCGGAGTATCATTCCGATGAGCAGAGCATGATTCCACGGATCAGAGTATCATTCCGAAGCGCGGAGCATGATTCCAAAGATCGGAGCATCATTCCGAAGAGCAAAGCATGATTCCAAGGATCGGAGGAGATCAGAGCATCATTCCGAAGCGTGGAACATAATTCTAAGGATAGGAGCATCATTCTAAAGGGTGGAGCATGATTCCAGAGATCGAAGCATCATTCCGAAGGGCGGAGCATGATTCCATGGATCGGAGCATCATTCCGACGGGCGGAGCATCATTCCGACGGGCGAAGCATGATTCCAAGGATCGGAGCATCATTCCGAAGAGCGGAGCATGATTCCAGGGATCAGAGCATCATTCCGAAGAGCGGAGCATGATTCCAGGGATCGGAGAATCATTCCGATGAGCGGAGTATGATTCCAGGGATCGGAGCATTATTATGAAGAGCGGAGCATTTTTCCGAAGATCGGAGTATTATTCCGAAAAGCGGCAGACATTCTGACCGAAGCATAATTTCGATGCAGAGGTTGATTCACAGGCGAAGCATAATTCCGACAGGGAAGGCAAATACTCCGAGGTGAAGCATGATTTCGATACGGGGTACGTTCTGAGACGGAGTATGATTCCGGCGCAGAGCTTGTTGGCTGACATGATTCCGGGACGAAGCATAATTTCGACGAGGAGGTCGTTGGTTGATTCCGAGCCGAAGCATAATTCCGACAGGGAAGGAAGATACAATGATACGAAGCATCATTTCGACACGGGGTGCATTCTGAGACGAAGCATGATTCAGGCGCAGAGCTTGCTGGTTGACTTGATTCCGAGGCGGAGCATAATTCCAATGAGGAGGTCGTTGGTTGATTCCGAGCCGAAGCATACTTCCGACAGGGAAGACAGATATCCCGAGGCGAAGCATGATTTCGACACGAAGTAAATTCTGGGACGGAGCATGATTCCGCCGCAGAGGTTGTTGGTTTGATTTGATTTGGGTTGACATCAGCATCGCTACACTGGAATATGGTACCAAGAGCGAATCATCATTTTTCATGAGAGAATTTGGGGATTTTGGTTTTTGTTTGGCATCTGCATTGCTGCACTGGAATAATGCCAGGAGCAACTCATCATCTGCCCCGGTAGGATTTTGGAATTGGCTTTTTGGGCGGCATCTGCATTGTTGCACTGGAATTATGCCAGGAGCAACTCATCATTTGCCCCGGGAGGATTTAGGAATTGGTGGCTTAGGAGACAGGTTTAGATCCCTATCACCTAAGTCTTTTCAATTTTATGGGCCGTAAGGGTCCCATAAAAACATTGTCACCCTACGAGTCGAAAGGATCTCATAGGTGTATTTTCTCCTTAGGAGTCGTGGGGACTTCTAAGTGTGTTGCTCTTTTGTGAGTCGTAAGGATCTCACGCGGGAATTTTCTCCTCACAAAGTCGAGAGGACTTTGCGAGTGCATTTCATCTCTTTTTTACAAGTTTGCGCCCTTTCGGGTTTTCACAAACTCGCGGCAGTCCTGCTGTTTTTACTCACGGAGCCCTTTCGGGTTTTCATCCATGCCCATTTTGCTTGTGGACATACCATTTTTTATTTTTTTTATTTTTTTATTTATTTTCCACTGGTGGGACTTTGAATGTGGTCTCGCCGGTAAGACTTAGGAGAGATTGGGATCGTTTTACGCTCGTGGATTGTATACGGTTTTGCAGGATGTATGATCCAGACCGTAGGGCCGAAAGAATTTTGAGACTTTGTAGGCGTCTGCATCGCTGCACTGGAATATGGTATCAGGAGCGGCTCATCATTCGCCGTTGGGGTATGGGATTTGGAATTTGGTTGGAGTCTGCATCGCTGCACTGGAATATGGTACCAGGAGTGACTCATCATTCGCCTCTTGGGGTATGGGGTTTGGAATTTGGTTGGCGTCTGTATCGCTGCACTGGAATATGGTATCAGGAGCGACTCATCATTCGCCGCATGGGGATTGGGAAGCGATGGCTTAGGAGACATGTTTAGACCCATATCACCTAAGGCTTTTCAATTTTATGGGCCGTAAGGGTCCCATAAAAGCATTTTCTCCCTACGGGTCGTAAGGATCCCGTAGGTGCATTTTCTCCTTAGGAGTCGTAAGGACCCCCAAGTGTGTTTTTCCTTTATGAGTCGTAAGGATCCCACGAAGGTTTGTTCTCCTCATGCATCGTGAGAACACATGAGTAGGTCTTCCCAATGGAGAATAATTCTAAGGACGGAGACAAGCCGCGTAACTGGTGATTGCTGTGGGGTATGGGTATGCTAAGAATTATTTGAGCCCGTGGATCGTATACGATAGTCAATTTGGGGACCGGCCGTAGGGCAGGGAGAATTTTGGGAAATCGGATTTTGGTTGGCATCTGCATCGCTGCACTGGAATATGGTACCAGGAGCGACTCATCATTCGCCGTTGTTTTTTTTTGTTGTTATTTTTGTTTTACCGCGATTGCTCTATCATTTCAGCTTTTCTTATCATGAAGGTCGCGATTGCCCTATCATTTCGGCTTTTATTCGCGGTTGCCCTATCATTTCGGCTTTATTTTCATCTTTATTTTACTCGCTGATTTTTATTGCGAGTTGCCCCATCATTTCGGCTTTTTTAATATTTTTTGGTTTTATTTACACATTTTTATATTCCCAGTTTAACGACTTAGAGGTCGACTGTTCCCAGTTTAATGACGTGGTGGTCGATTGTTTCAGAGAAAGGCAGATATCTGAGAGAATCAGTTTCACGAAGAACTTCGGTCTCCATTTGTATGAAATTGGTGGTCGCAGCTGGACTGTTTGTTAACATGCCTTTAGACAGTTCTATCTCTCCTGTCTTGTATTACTTTTCGACCCAATTTTTGAAAACGAAGCTGTTTACCCCAATCAGAGCAAAGCTCTGTTCAAATTCCAAGATGGGAAAAGAAGCAATACTTCTGTTTTTCTCCATCAGAGCAAAGCTCTAAAACAAAATAGATCAAGGGACACGTGTCGTGTCAGCGCGCGCAGATGCAAAAAAAAAAAAAAACTTTAGCTGCGCGACACGTGTCACGCGCTGGGGGAGTTGCGCAAAACAGAATAAATCTTTTCTGTTCTTTTTAGAACAAAAAAATTTTCTTCTGTAAAGCAGGGGCTTTTGGATCAAAGATCCAACGGTGGGGAAAATTTCCCAAATCACTCAGAAAAAAATCTATGTAACAAATTTAACTAATTTATGAGCACTATAAAAAGGACCCCAGATCTCATTTCAAAATCATCAACATCTTGCTAAAAAAAAAAAGAAGAGAACTCTTGGAAACTCCTCAAAAACATTAAAAAAAAGGTAAAAACCTTCAAAAAGAAGAGAAAATTCTCTTATGAACAGATCATTGATCTAAGAACAAGATCATTGATCTTCAATAAAAAAAATAAAGAAATAAAAAATATAAAAAATAAAAATAGTGCCTTGCACTTGCTATGAACCTTTGGTTCTCTGAAACAAGGAAAAACTTGTTTTTCTTTGATCCAAATTTAGATCAAGGGATCAAAAAGTGCTTTTCACTTCTGTTCTTGAATCTACAAAGATTCTTAGTGCTTTGCACAAATGCAATGCATTACTTGAAGGGCCAGGCCCAAGTCAAAAAGACCTAACAAGCCAAAATAAATTGCAAAGCAATAAAAGGGCAGAGCCCAAATAAAATTGATGCTCTGCATCATTTATAAAGGGCAGAGCCCAAAAAAAATTGATGCTCTGCATCCTTTCTGGGCAAAGCCCAAATAAAAATAAAAATAAATGCAATGCAAAAGCAAATAAAATGTTGGACATTTTCAACTGGACTTAGCCCAATTTTGGCCGTAAGTCCTCAAATTAAATTGACTGAGCAAGATTGCTCCTTTAAATCAATTTATATCCGGTTCGAGGGTACATCTCCGAGCTCCTTTGACACTTGTCGTTGTAATCCTTCAACGACGTCAGAGAGGCGACGGGTCCCAACGACCACACATGAATATGGACTGCGGGGTCCTTAAACTCGTGGACCGAAACGTCCCTAAACTAATATCGGACCGAAACGTCCCTAAACTAATGACGGACCGAAACGTCCCTAAACTAATGACGGACCGAAACGTCCCTAAACTAATATCGGACCGAAACGTCCTTAAACTAATGTCGGACCGAAACGTCCTTAAACCAATAATGGACCACCACGTCCCTAAACTGGAATATGGACCGCAACGTCCTTAAATTACCTATGGACCACTACGTCCCTAAACTGGAACAATAGAGCCTCCAAATGCTCTTTTGCCGGATCTAAACGGTCCCGTTTAAGTTGATCTTAGCCCCAAACACGGCTAACGTATCCTTAAACATTCAAATGGACTATAAAACCTAAATCAACTTCGGTTCGAGGGTACATCTCTGAACTCCTCTGACACTTATCGTTGTAATCCTTCAACGATGTCAAAGAGGTGACGAGTCCCGATGGCCATATATTAAATAAATCACGTTTAAGTTGATCTTAGCCTCAACGAGGCTAACGTATCCTTAAACTAAAACGTCAAACCCAAATCTAAGTAAATACGGATTTGGACTAATCCACGTCCTACGGGCGACGGCATTACTCAGTCTCCGTATACAATCCACGGGCAACCACAAACAAAACAAACACACACGACACGAAGTGAAATTCTGGAGAAGGAGAAAGTGGCTACCGCGATGCGGTAGCGTAATTAACTGCAGGGGTTTGCGCCTGCAGGGAAGAGCGTCCCCACAATCAAAAACCCCTCAAGCGAGGGGAATCTGACGAAGTCTGCTATATCGGCCACATCCGTCTAAACCTCCGATACACGGTGCCATAAATCAACTTGGCATCTTCGGAGAGGTGGACGGATAAAACCAAATAGCATCTGCCCCGAATCTCAGCGTCAGGACACAGCGGTCTTGTGCGCCGTCTTTCGGAGGGGAACAGAAGCAGTCCTCAATGGCATGACCTATCACTCTGTGATAGGGGCAGTATTTGGGGTCGTCGGTTATATTCGCTTCCTGCGGTCTTTTTGACTCTGGCAATTGTAGACCGTTCCTCAGGGCGTCTTTGAATATTTTACGGATTTTGTCCCTTCTGAAGGAATAGACCTTATCTAGCTTCTCTTTCAGTGGAGATTCTCCTCCCTCTCCGAACAATGAATTCCGAGACTGGTTGGCACTAGGCCCGCTCATCTCTCGCTTATTTCGGTTAGCCGAAGTGTTGAAAGATTCAGAATCGTCGGAATTTCCGCCTTTGCAATTATCGTCCTTTCGGTTTCTCCAAGACCTATTGTTATTTTGGGAATCCGAGGAGGACTCCTGCTTTGAGCGCTCCAGCATCTGAACTTTCCTGATCAGCTCTTGGAATGTTTTGAGACCCGCGGTGCATAGAAACGGGGCCATCCAATTGTTGAGATTTCCGACGAGGAGACCGATAGATTGGTCCTACTCTATCGGCGGTTCACATTTGATGGAGAGATTGCGCCATCGGGTTATAAAATCCGTGCTGCTTTCGTTGTTCTTTGGCTTAGTCCTTACGAGGTCGGCGATAGTGATCTTATCGCTGACACTCATGAACCTCTGCCGAAACAGATACTCCATTTGGACGATAGTTATGACGGAGCCATCAGGTATGCTCGTGTACCAGTCGAAAGAAACATCGGTCAAGCTATTAACGAACTGGCGGAGGGTAAGCGCATCATTGCCCCCAGTATTCCCGCATGAAACTTTAAAATGGGCGACGTGCTGATTTGCATTTCCTGTCCCATCAAATCTTCCGAATTTAGGGATGACATAGCCGCTAGGAAATTCTACCAGATCATACTGAGCAGGATATGGTCTCCCATTACTACTGATATCTTTTTGCGCTTCGGCTTCGGCTACCGAGGTTTTGACTTTGTTAGCAACCAAATCCATGATTTGATCTTGAGTTAGCGGGCTACTGTCATCGGTAACCAAGACATTTCCCGAGATAGGATGCGACTAATTTTCATGCGGTCTGCCCACTTTTGGATTTGAGGGAACGGGTGTCGGCTGTTTCGGGACACTGTTTCCCGATTCATGAGAGCCCTGCGCCTGATTGGGCGGCTAAGAGGCAAGTTGGGCCGTGAGCTGTAAGAGGACATTTGTCAAGTCGTCAATTTTTGAGTAGAGCTTGGCCATTTCCTTGTCTTTGTTCCTGAGCTGCTTTCGGAACTCTTGAAGCAGCTCTTGCTCCGTGATCCTAGGGCGGAAAGTCGGCTCTTCCTCGTTGTCCGAGCTTGACTCTACATGGACTGAGGGGTCTTTCTGCCTATCATCCTCGTCGAGAGGGTTTTCATCATCCAGAGGAGGCGACTGTTCTTGGGAAGCGGCAACCACATTCAAGCCAGATTGGATTTGAGATGTGGTAGCCCCGTCCTTGCTCTTGCTGTGCGTACCCACCATGTAGACAGTGTGGACCACATATCCAACCTTTTCCTCATCTTTGGTGGGGTAACGCTGTTCCTCGAACCTCATGAGGTTCAGCGTAGCAGGAGCCCTAGCCCTTTTGTTGGCTCTGTACCTGAGCCTTTTCTGTCTTAGCTTCTCGATTTTGAAGGCTTGGCGGGCATCTGTTATCCGGGAAGCCATTGTGAGTCAATTAGCGGGGAGCTTAGAGAAGACACCCGATCGAGTAGTTGTTAGGGGCAACACCGGAGCTTGCTCAAGACGCGTTGTAGCTTTGTTGGTGTTGATGGCCTTACCCCCAGCTGGGGCCAAGGAAAGTCGTTCAGACACCGACTTGCGTTTGGGTTGGGGTGCCCTCGAGATCACCACATTTGGTCTCCTGCCTTTCGAGACTGGTCTGGCTGTTGCTGGAGCTTGAGGAGCTGGAATGGTGTTAACTGGCACGAACAGAATAGAGCTGAACTGTAGCAGTGGCTCCTCCCACTGTTTCCCAAGACTGGCCGGGAGGACCGTCCTGGAGTCCATCTTCATCGTGTATGAGATGGGAGCTGAGTTCATCTTTGGAGACATCGTTGAGAAGTGATTGGTCGAAAACCTGCATGAAAGGGCATTATTTTATTATAATCGATATGTATATTGATTGAGTTCGCATGAATACTTAACCCGAAATATGGGAGGAGAGATAGGTCCCACCGGGCGTGCCAGAATCTGTAGGGTGTTTTTCGTCACCCCATTGAGATGGGAATACGCGCGTGCTTGTCAGACGCATTACAGATTCGCCCTACTTAGGGTAGGCTGGGGTTTATTGATTGTGGGGATCCGAATCTCCGGCAGCCGCGGACTAAGCTGCCGTTAATTACCCCTCGCCTTTTGGGCGAGGGAACCTCCGATTAACGGGTTAAACTGGTCATGCGAACTCAATGTGCAGTGTTGTGTTTTGGAGGGGTTTTGAATGTATCGGGGGGCCCCGCAGAGTTTTTACGGCGGTCCCGCTACCCGGATAGCGGGCTGGGGGTCAAGGGGGCTAGCAGCCCCCTTGCGGGGTGCAGGGCAGCGCCCCGCCCTAAATTTTTTTAAGAGGGACGGTGTTGTAGAGTATGTGTGTGTGTCTATATATATACATGTATACATATATATATAAGGGGAGAAAAGCGCCCAAAGGACGCGTGGGGCCAGTGCCAGCGCTTTGGGTGCTAGAGCTTTGAGCAAAAGAGCGTTAGCGCTTTGAGCGCTAGCGCCCCACGTGCCAGGCACGTGGGCGCCCAAGCGCTAGCGCTCTGAGCGCAAGAGCGCTAGCGCTCCACGTGTCAGCACGTGGGCACTCGGGCGCTAGCGCTTTAAGCGCTAGCACTTTGAGTGCAAGGGCGCTAGCGCTCTGAGCGCTAGCGCCCCACGTGTCAGCATGTGGGCGCTCGGGCGCTAGCGCTTTGGGTGCTAGCACTTTGAGCGCTAGCGCCCCACGTGTCAGCACGTGTGCGCTCGGGCGCTAGCGCTCGGACGCTAGCGCTTTAGGCACAAGGGCGCTAGCGTTTTGAGCGCTAGCGTCCCACGTGTCAGCACGTGGGCGTTCGGGCGGCAAAAGGGACTTGGTCCCTGCAATGGGAGTTGTACTCCCAGAAAGGAGCGCTTATTATTCTCTCTGTGTATGTGTGTGTGTGTGTGTGTGTGTGTGTGTGAGAACTCCTAGGATATTTTGAAGCTGATGAAGGGGTTTCTCCCCTTGAGCCCTAGTTTTTCCCCCAAAGTGGGGTTTCTGGAGATGGGCCTCCTTCTTCCTTCTCTGTCGGCAGGATCTTGAAGATCAAGAGATGTGAAATTTTAAAAATCTCTTCTTTTTGAGATCTAATAACAGATCCAAGTTCCCCTTTGTGGGTTTTGTGGTGAAAAACTATTTAGTTTTGGAAAAGGAAGAGTAAAACTCTTGATTTAATTCAAAAGAAAGAAGAAGGTTTAGAACCTTCAGAAAGGGGAAAGAGGCACAAACCCTATATTTTTAGGGGAATGAAAAAGTGTCTTCTTTATTCATCATCATGTTGCCTTATATAGGCTTACATATTTTCATATAACCCCTTGGGCTTTACAAAATGGTGTTTTGCCCATCCCATGGCTCATGTGCCATTTCTTTTTGCACATAAGCCATGGGCTTACAAAAAATTGGCTTTATGCCCATTTTGCATACATTCATGCACAAAAAATTACATCAAAATTATTTTGTTACATGATCTATATTTTGGCATGGAGGAGGCTGCCCGCGGACTCGACTTGGGTCTGGGCCTACTTGACCTGGGCTTGGGCCCACCTGGCTTGGGGTTGACCTTGACTTTGACTCAGTCAACCAGGGGTGCAAATTTTGACCCCAACACTCATGAAGCGGGAAACGGTGTCCCAAGGCAGCCGATGCCTATTCCCTCAAATCCAAGGGTGGGCGGACCGCATGAAAGTCAATCGCATCCTATCTCGGGAAATATCTTGGCTACCGATGACAGTAGCCCGCTAACTCAAAATCAAATCATGGATTTGGTTGCTAACAAAGTCAAAAAATTGGTAGCTGAAGCACAAAAAGATGTTATCAGTAACGGGAGACCATATCCTGCTCAGTATGATCTGGTAGAATTTCCTAGCGGCTATGTCATCCCTAAATTCGGAAGATTCGATGGGACGAGAAATGCGAATCAGCACATCGCCCACTTAAAAGTCTCATGCGAGAATACTGGGGGCAATGATGCGTTTCTCCTCCGCCACTTCGTTAATAGCTTGGCCAATGTTGCTTTTGACTGGTACGCGAGCATACCGGATGGCTCCGTCACAACTTTCGTCCAAATGGAGTCTCTATTTCGGCAGAGGTTTATGAGCGTCGGCGATAAGATCACCATTGCCGATCTCGTAAGGACCAAGCCAAAGAACAACGAAAGCAGCACGGATATTATAACCCGATGGCGCAATCTCTCCGTCAAATGTGAACCGCCGATAGAGCAGGACCAATCTGTTAGTCTCCTTGTCGGAAATCTCAACAATTGGATGACCCCATTTCTATGCACCGCGGGTCTCAAAACATTCCAAGAGCTGACCAGGAAAGTTCAGATGCTGGAGCGCTCAAAGCAGGAGTCCTCCTCGGATTCCCAAAATAACAATAGGACCTGGAGAAACCGAAAGGACGATAATCGCAAAGGCGGAAATTCCGAAGATTCTGAATCTTTCAACACCTCGGCTAACCGAAATAAGCAAGGGATGAGCGGGCCTAATGCCAACTGGCCTCAGAATCCAGTGTTCGGAGAGGGAGGAGAAGCTCCACTGAAAGAGAAGCTGGACAAGGTCTATTCCTTCAGAAGGGACAAAGTCCGTAAAATATTCAAAGATGCCCTAAGAAATGGTCTACAATTGCCAAAATCAAAAAGACCGCAAGAAGAGAATATGACTGACGACCCCAAATACTGCCCCTATCACAGAGTGATAGGTCATGCCATTGAGGACTGCTTCGTCTTCAAAGATTGGGTCGAAAAGCAATACAAGACAGGAGAGATAGAACTGTCTAAAGGCGTGTTAATGAACAGTCAAGCGGCGGCTGCCAATTTCATACAGACGGAGACCAAAGTCCTTCGTGAAACTGATTCTCCCAGACATCTGCCTTTCTCTGAAAATAATCGACCACCACATCATTAAACCGGGAACAGTCGATCTCTAAGTCGTTAAACTGGGAATGTAAAAAAATGTGTGTAAATAAAAAAAATGTAAAAAAATGTGTATATAAAAAAAAAGCCGAAATGATGGGGCAACTCGAAATAAAAATCAGCGAGTAAAATAAAGATGAAAAGTAAAACCGAAATGATAGGGCAACCGCGAATAAAAGCCGAAATGATAGGGCAATCGCGACCTTCGTGATAAGAAAAACTGAAATAATAGAGCAATCGCGGTAAAAAAAATCTCTCCAACGGCGAATGATAAGTCGCTCCTGGTACCATATTCCAGTGCGGCGATGCAGACGCCAACTAAAATCCAATTTCCCAAAATTCTCCCGGCCCTACGGTTAGTCCCCAAATTGACTACCGTATACAATCCACGGGCTTAAATAATTCTCATCATACCCATATCCCACTGCAATCACCAGTCCAGCGGCCGGTCTACGTCCTTGGAATTATGCTCCATTTGGGAAGACCCATTCATGTGTCCTCACGATACATGAGGAGAAAAAACTTACGAGATCCTCTCTACTCGTAAGAAAACACCTTCGTGGGATCCTTACGACTCACGAAGAAAAAACACACTTGGGAGTCCCCACGATTCCTAAGGAGAAAATACACCTACGAGATTCTTTCGACTCATAGGGAGAAAATGCTTTTATGGGACCCTTACGGCTCATAAAATTGAAAAGTCTTAGGTGATAGGGACCTAAAACCTGTCTCCTAAGCCATCGCTTCCTAATAAGCAAACGCAAATGACGATTCGCTCCTGGTAACATATTCCAGTGTGGCGATGCCCATGCCAAACAAAAACCGAAATCCTCGAATCCTCTCATGATAGATGATGATTCGCTCCTGGTACCATATTCCAATATAGCGATGTTGATGTCAACACAAGTCAAACCAAAACCAAAATCCCAAGTCCTCCCGGGGCAAATGGTGAGTTGCTCCTGGCATTATTCCAGTGCAGCAATACTGATGCTAAACAAATTCCAAATTCCTCTCAAATTCAAAAGTCCCGCCGAACAAGGCAAAAATCAAACAAACCAAACCAACCAATTCCAATATGCTCTGCGCCGGAATCATGCTTCGTCTCAGAGTGTACCTCGCGTCGAAATCAAGCTTCGCCTCGGTGTATCTACCTTCCCTGTCGGAATCATGCTTCGGTTCGGAATCAACCAGCGACCTCCTCGTCGGAATTAAGCTCCGCCTCGGAATCAAGTCGACCAACAAGCTCTGTGCCGGAATCATTCTTCGTCTCAGAGTGTACCTCGCGTCGAAATCAAGCTTCGCCTCGGTGTATCTGCCTTACCTGTCGGAATTATGCTTCGGCTCGGAATCAACCAGCGACCTCCTCGTCGCTCCGCCTCGGAATCAAGTCGACCAACAAGCTCTGCGTTGGAATCATGCTTCGTCTTAGAGTATACCCCGCATCGAAATCAAGCTTCGCCTCGGTGTATCTGCCTTCCTTATCGGAATTATGTTTCGGCTCGGAATCAACTAGCGACCTCTCCGTCGGAATTAAGCTCCGCCTCGGAATCAAATTGACCAACAAGCTCTGCGTCGGAATCATGCTTCGTCTCAGAGTGTACCCTGGGTTGAAATCAAGCTTCGCCTCAGTGTATCTGCCTTCTCTGTCGGAATTATGCTTCGGCTCGAAATCAACCAGCGACCTTCTCGTCGAAATTAAGCTCCGCCTCGGAATCAAGTCGACCAACAAGCTCTGCGCCGGAATCATGCTTTGTCTCAGAGTGTACCCCGCATCGAAATCAAGCTTCGCCTCGGTGTATCTGCCTTCCCTTTTGGAATTATGCTTCGACTTGGAATCAACCAACGACCCCACCGTCGGAATTAAGCTCCACCTCGGAATCAAGTCGACTAACAAGCTCTGCGTCGAAATCATGCTTCGTATCAGAATGTACCCCATGTCGAAATCATGATTCACCTCGGAGTATCTGCTTTCCCTGTCGGAATTATGCTTCGCATGGGAATCAACCTCTGCATCGAAATTATGCTTCAGTCAGAATGTCTGCCGCTCGTCGGAATTATGCTTCGACCCCTTGGAATCAAGTTCCGCTCTTCGGAATTATGCTCCAACCCCCGGAATTATGCTCCCGGGATGATACTCCGCCACTTGAATGATGTTCCGCCTCGAAGTCCAACTTCAAGATCCATCAATTTCATGCACACAACTCATGCATGCGGTGTGCATTCATTGATGGGGGCACTTTGTTGGGGTCAAAAATTGCACCCCGGTTGACAAAGTCAAAGTCAAGGTCAACCCCAAGCCAGGTGGCCCCAAGCCCAGATCAAGTGGGTTCATGCCCGAGTCGAGCCCGAACATAAAGTGGCCGGCCTCCCCTATGCCAAAATTAAAAATCATGTAATAAATATTTTTGATGTAATTTCTTATGCATGAATATAAGAAAATGGGCATAAAGCCAAATTTTTGTAAGCCCATGGCTCATGTGCAAAAGAAATGAGCATTTGAGGCATGGGATGGGCAAAAAGCCATTTTGTAAAGCCCAAGAGGCTATATGTAAATGTGTAAGCCTATATAAGGCAACATGATGATGAATAAAGGAGAGACTTTTCATTCTCTAAAACTCTAGGGTGTGTGCCTCCTTCTTCTCCTTCCTCAAGATTCTAAACCTTCTTCTTTCTTTTGAATTACATCAAGAGTTTTACTCTTCCTTTTAAAAAACTAAATAGTTTTTCACCATGAAACCCACAAAGGGAAGCTCAGATCTTGCATTAGATCTCAAAAAGGGGAGACTTTTAAGTCTCACCCCCTTTTTCACCAAGATCCAGCCGATCATGAGGAGGAAGAATGAGACGCATCTCCAAAAATCCAACTTTGGACAAAATCCCAGTCAAGAGAAGATCCAAGACTCAAGAGAGAAGAACCTCTAAAGATTTTTAGGGAGTTTAACTCCAAGATCCAAATACTCAAAGGATTTTAACTCTTAATACAGATCCTTAGGAGTTTGACTCCAAATCTAAATCTTTTGGAGTTTAACTCCACTCAAAATCCTCTTTAGGAGTTTAACTCCCATTTCTGGGGGTAAAAAACCCTTCTTTCGCTAGCGCTTTGGGCGCTAGCGCCCGAGCACCCACATGTCGGGCACGTGAGGCGCTAGCGCCCGAGCGCCCACGTACCGGGCACGTGAGGCGCGAGCGCCCAAAGCGCTAGCGCCCGAGCGCCCACGTGCCGGGCAAGTGAGGCGCTAGCGCCCGAGCGCCCACGTGCCGGGCAAGTGAGACGCTAGCGCCCGAGCGCCCAAAGCGCTAGCGCCCGAGCACCTGCGTGCCGGGCACGTGAGGCGCAAGCGCCGGCGCCCAAGCGTTTAGCGATAACTCAAGTGCATAAGCGCTAGCGCCAGCGCCCAGCGTCTGCATGCTAGGCGCGCGAGGCGCTGGCACCCACGCGTCCTTTGGACGCCATTTTCCTCACATTTTACACACACACTCCACACTAAAAATACCTCTCCCGTTAGAAAAAAATTCTAACGAGGCACTGCCTCGCACCCCGCAAGGGGGCTGCTAGCCCCCTTGACCCCCAGCCCGCTATCCGGATAGCAGGACCCCCGTAAAAACTCTGCGGGGCCCCCGATATATCCAAAACCCCTTCAAAACACAACACTGCACATTGAGTTCGCATGACCTGTTTGACCCATCAATCGGAGGTTCTCTCGTTCCAAAGACGAGGGGTAATTAACGGCAGCTTACTCCGCGACTGCCGGAGATTCAGATCCCCACAATCAGTAAACCCCAGCCTACCCTAGGCAGAGGGAATCTGTAATGCACCTGACAAGCGCGCGCGTATTCTCATCTCAATGGGGTGACGAAAAACACCCTACATTCCTGGCTCAGGCGAAACGAAGTAGGAGCACATATGTGATATGTGCGGGACCGAGATTAATACGTGTGTGTGTGATACCGTATTCCATTCTCGCGATTTATGTTATCGGTCGGTTATATGTAATATAGACGGGTTATCGAATCAAGTGTTAATTCGATAAGTTGATACACATGATATTAGTCGGTTATTTGTGATACAGCCGGATTATTAAATCAAGTGTTGATTTAATAATCTAATGTATAATTATATATTAATATATTAATTTATATTAACTAATATTATTTCACTTAAGCATTTATTTTTCTCACTTGTGTACACTTAATTTATATGTGATATATATTATTGTGTCATGCTAGTTGCTACATGCTACATTGGTGTATGATACTCACACCATGCCTATCATAATGAAAGGTTTTATTTATTTAAAATAAATCAAAATTAGTTGGAAATTAGTCACATGGTTTGAGCTTAGTGGAAGCTTGTAGAACCATTGACTTAGTCCACCAATTTTGTTTTACATTAGATATTTATTAACCCAACTATTATTTTAAGCAATGGTTAAGTTTCTACATGAGTTAGTATGAGATATTATCTCACCCATGGTTGCTATTCTCACTCACTTAATTCATTCATTCTATTCTCCACTTCATCTTCTTCTTCATCTCCAAAAGCTTTTCAGGTTTTGAGGAGGTGAAGAAAATTAGTGAGAAAAATATTTCTAAAGTGAGCAAAATTCATACTTCATCAACTTACACTAAATTAGCCATTTAGTTTAGGTTGTTTGCTTCACTAATTCCTAATTCTAATTAGTGAAGAGGTAGGTTGAGTTAGTGTCTCCTCGACGTAGATCATCTTCGGCCCTGAAGTCTTCAAGTAAACTTATTCATTTCATCTTGTGGAGCCTTACTAGAGTCCGGAAGATTACTACTTGGAGCGAAAGGACTATTACACGGAGCTTTTGAAGTGAAGGACCGGTCTACAATGGTTGTATTCCTTATTCACTTAGTGTAATGTTTGATTACATACTAGTTTACTCTTAATCCTCTAGTTATATCCTTGGCATGGGTTGCATAGCTCTCTAGGTTTTTTAAAAATGCATACTTGATGCCCTATAAAATCGTAGTTAGGGTGCTATGGAACCCAACACTACTTTCAAAACTAATGTATCGTTACGTACTTTTAAAATGATACTTCAAGGGTACGCTACGAATTTTCAAATGGTATCTTTTTCAGAAAAATCGTAGCCCCCTATTTCAAAAACGTCTCGTGCTATTTTAAACTATACTGGCTCATACGTAGTTGGATATTTTTGTTCTTGTTTACGTTACGATTTCTTTATTTCGTTTACACTCATGTTTCGATTTCTTATTTCTGCATACGTTCACGCTTCGATCATTTACTATATATATTACGTTTATACTTTTAGCTTTACTTGAACTCGTTTGCTAGGACACATGCACTATTACCGGTGACTTATATGATGCACGTGCACATACTCAAAAGCTCATACACATCATCGGTAATTGTCATGCCACAGACACATATAGATTACTGTTTAGTACTCAGCACTACGTATTGTTTCAGATATTGCACTTTTTTTACATTGCTATACGACACGCTTATATGAACAAACTTGCTATGCATTACAGTATTGTTCTGTGCCTGTACATATTATTTCATTATTACCATATTCTTATGAGATTCTGTTTCTATGAGATTTCTGGATTTGAGAAACCGCAGCTATGATTTAAAAACTTGTGAATGATTTAAAAACTCGGTTTTCTCTTGATATGATATTTCGACGTCCACCTTGAGATTTCTCGGTTCTGAACTATGATTACTATCCAATTCGAGGAGTAAGGATTCACCATCTGCGGGTACATGGTGGACCCGGTATGGTACCCAGGGACAAGAAGATCGTATAGAAAGGCATTGAGCCTGGATGGGAACACTACCTACCGGTGACGATATTGGACTCAGCGGATATCCGGAGGATACCAACCGGAGTGATATGAGACAGATGGATATGAGGATGAGACGGTGCCTGAGATATGAGGGCCGATTCGATGAGACAGCGCCTGAGACATGAGGATTTACGTGTCGATACTGGACATATGATTTATGATGATTTCGAGGGTCGATACTGGACACAGGATTTTCTGATGATTTCGAGTGTCGTTGATGGACACCCAGTAGATGATATATATAAACATGCTATGGATGACATGTTACCATATATTGACAGGCACAATATTATATTTGTATATACATATATACACGTTCATTTCGTTGCCACACGATACGATATTATTATACAGTATTCGATTTCTATCTAATGATGTCTTCTACTGACGAGTTGACAACTCACCTCCGTTGTATCATAGTTTTCTTGCAGGACCGACCGCTTGGATCCGCAGCGGCTTGCTGGCACATTTCTTCCTCTGGTGATTGCTTGGTAGGTTGGTTACACTACGATCGTAACCACCGCTTGTATATTTTATATTCAGTTGTATCTAGTCAAAAACTCCATCAACCAGACTATGTATATTTGTGGATTTAGAGACCAGTTTTGTATATTCTTTTGACTTAGAACGAGATTTGTATATATTTTTTTATATACCAAGTTTGGACATTGTCGAGTTGATGTTTTGGTTTTTCTTTACTTTTCTTGAGTTGATCTTCGCCTTGAGCATCATATATATATTTGCGTGGTTGTGTTTCCGCCGATTGGCGATGAGTTAGCTTCTGATTGGGGATGCCAATATTATTTATGTATATGTATTGGTTTTTATCAAAATTTATAAAGGAGGCGCTGCCCAAATTTCAAATGACGAAAATGTTTTTAAACTATAGTATATAATCCACTTATATTTCAAACGAACTTTATTTATACTTGAAAAGAAAGAACTTGATTCTTTCGACACCCTTTTTTCAAAACTTCACCTCTACTATTTACTTTAAAATATTTAGATTCTTGGTTTTCGGCTTACTTGGGTTACGGTGGAGTCTTATGGACTTCACGTGATTCAAGTGCCGGTCACGTGCCATTTTCGGGTCGTGACATGTAATCTTTGGAGAAGAACCATACATGAGACCTAGTGAAGCAACCCAAGGGTCAGAAAGCGTTGCTAAATATGTGGGTGTACAGAATTAATGATGAGGTCAATGGTGTGAAGCGGTACAAGGCTCGTTTGATAGTCAAGGAATATGCACAAAAATAAGGTATTGACAATCAAGAGATTTTTCCCCTGTGGTAAAGAGGATATCTATTCGGATGATCCTTAGTATTGTGGCGGTGGAGAATTTGCACTCAGAGCTGCTAGATGTTAAGACCGCGTTCCTTCATGGAGATTTGGAGGAGAAGATTTATATGATGTAACCACCGGGGTACGAGGTGAAGGGGAAGGAGAATATGTTGTGTAAGCTGCGAAAGAGCTTGTATGACCTCAAGCAACCTTCTAAGCGGTGGTATCTCAAGTTCGATCAGTTTATGCTAGAAACAGATTTTGTGCGGAGTGAATCAAATCACTGCGTCTACGTTCAAACTTTCAAGGATGGAGACTACATTATTTTGTCATTGTATGTGGGTGAAATGTTGGTAGCGGGTCCGAGTTACGAGAAGATTCAAAGTTTGAAGAAGATGATGGACGAGAAATTCGCTATGAAGGATTTAGGAGTGGCAAAGAAAATCTTGGGAATGAAGATCGATCGAAATAGGAAGCAGCGGAAGCTGTGGTTATCGCAAAGGGACTACATTGAGAAGGTTTAGAAATGGTTCAACATGGACACATCGAAGTTGGTAAGTACGCCCTTAGCGAAGCATTTCAAACTCATGAATGAGTTCTGCTTGACAACTTAAGAGCAGAAGGACGGAATGGCGAGAGTACCATATACTTCTCAGTGGGGGGTTTGATGTATGCGATGGTGAATACGAGACCTGATATTGCACATACAGTGGGAGTTGTTAGCTGGTATATGCAAAATCCAGGAAAGGAGCATTAGAATGCGGTGAAGTGCATTATAAGATATCTTAGGAGTTGTCATGCCCCACGTCCCAGTACAGATGGTATTGTTCGCTCTGGTAGAAATCACACGATTTTGTACTTTAGAGCGAACCGGACTCGAGAAGGGGCCACTTCCCAGGAGGTCACTCATTCTAGGATTTCCCTAGCCCGAGCACGCTTAACTACAGAGTTCTTCAAACTACGGAGTGCCGGTTTATCCAAAAGGAACCTCCGTAATTGAGCGTGGCGTCATTACATTTATAATGCAGTTCGGTCCTCTTTCGGAATGTGCTTCAGGGGCCCGATCCTATTTTCTGAAGTGGCTCTACACTCGGATCACTGTGTCCACAATAGGCCGCACTGAGTGTGAACAGAACAGATCATCAAGATGTCCGAAAACCACACTGCTCTGGGGTATTACACCCCCCACCTAAGAACAATGAATCGTCCTCGAACTACAGACCTACTACTGAGGGGCCTGCATGGGCCACCATAAATGTCACGTCCCACGCCCCAATATGGATGGTATTATAGGGGTACATCTATTCACTGTTTATACTTCGAGGGTGACTCTCTAAAGGTGCAAGGATATGTTGATGTGGACTATTCGGAAGATCGAGATAATAAGAAGAGCACAACGGGGTACGTATTCATGGTTGGAGGAACGGTGATGAGTCGGGTATCTCAACTACAAAATCACACGATTTTGTATTTTGGAGCGAACCGGACTCGAGAAGGGGACGCTTCCCAGGAGGTTACCCAGACCACGTCTCCGACTAGCTCCCCTGTGAGGCCAACTATTTCCTTTCCTATACACCAGAGACGAGTGCGGCTTTCCAATATGATGAGATTTCCCTAGCCCGAGTATGCTTAACTACGGAGTTCTTCAAACTCCGAAGTGCCGGTTTATCTAAAATGCACCTCCGTAATTGAGCATGGCATCATTACATTTATAATTTAGTTCGGTCCTCTTTCGAAATGTACTTCAGAGACCCGATCCTATTTTCTGAAGCGACTCTACACTCGGATCACTGTGTCCGCAATAGACCGCACGGGGTGTGAATAGAACAGATCATCATGATGTCCGAAAACCACACTGCTATGGGGTATTACATTCCCCCCACCTAAGAACAATGAATCTTCATCGAACTATAGACCTACTATCGAGGGACCTGCATGGGCTACCATAAATGTCACGCCCCACGCCCCAATATGGATGGTATTCCAGGGGTACATCTATTCACTGTTTATACTTCGAGGGTGACTCTCTAAAGGTGCAAGGATACGTTGATGTGGACTATTCAGAAGATCGAGATAATAAGAAGAGCACAACGGGGTACGTATTCATGGTTGGAGGAACAGTGGTGAGTTGGGTCTCTCAACTACACAATTTGGTGGCATTGTCAACTACGGAAGCGAAGTACATGGCGATCACTGAAGGTAGCAAAGCGATGATATGGTTGCAAGGGTTACTTGAAGAATTGGGCAAGAAACAATACTTCAATATCTTGTGGAGTGACAACCAAAGTGCGATACATTTGGCAAAGAATGCGACATATCACTCTCAGACGAAACACATCAAAGTGCGGCACCTCTTCATTCGCATAGTGATTGAAGAGGAGGAGTTGGCATTGTAGAAAATCGCTGGAAAGAAGAATCCGGCGGATATGTTCACCAAGGTCATAAACAGAGATAAGATGGATCTCTATTGCAGGTTGGTGAACCTCTCCATGAAAATCTGATGAGGAGAGCGTAGATCGGAGTCGCGTGAAGTCCACTAGCATTGAGAATCAAGGCTGAAGAATTTTCAAGTGGGAGAATGTTAGAAATTGTAGAACATCCTTCAGGTCAGACGTCTGAAGCAGAAAGAACGGCAGGCATCTGAAGGTGTAAGCATCTTCACTTCAGACGTCAGGCCAAATCAAGTTCAGACGTCTGGTATCTACATGAGAAACAACAGAGCGGAGGAAGATGTCTGCAGTTCATCAGGGAAGACATCTGCAAGAGCCACGAAACCCAATCCAAGACGGAGGCAGACTTCTGCCAAAGTGAACTGCAAACGTCTGTCATAAGCAAATTCTGATGGTAACTAACTTTGGAAAGTTTGTTTATTTTAAAAAATTATTATTATTAGGTTTTGCCTATTTAAAGAAACCTCTCATATGTATTATTTACAACAAAATTATGAGGGATCATTGTATGAGAGGGTGACGGTTAGGGCTAGAGAATTTTGAGAGAAAATTCCTAGGGTTTGCTTGTGTAATTAATTCGAAAAATAGTGAAGACTTTGCAGATTCCGCTCCGCCGGAGACTAGCAATACAGTAGGTGAACCCCATTAACAAATCTCTTGTCTTTCTATTCTTGATTTCTTATTTTATTCTCGCATATTTATATTGTTCTTTCGTCGTTTAATTGCGTAATTGTGTTTGCATGATTTGAGTGTTGTCGCGAGCATTGTTCTCCATTTTGATCTCTACCCGTCGATCCCCAACAATGGTACGGTCACCCTAATAAAAATATAATCTAAACCATTCTAACACTCCCCCTCAAGCTAGAGTATAGATATCAGTGATACATAGTTTGGACAATAGATGAACGAATGCAGATCTTAGAAAAGCTTTCGTCAAAATATCTGCAATCTGTGTATGAGTAGAAACATGATGAAGATTGACTTTTTTTCAACAATTTTCTCCCGGATAAAGTGGTAATCCATATCAGTGTGTTTTGTGCGTTCGTGAAACACTGGATTCTCTGAAATATGAATTGCAGTTTTATTATCACAGAATAAGGATGCTGGTGTTGTAGAACTAACACCAAGATCTCGAAGCAATATGGGGAGCCACGTCAATTCTTAGACGACATGGGTCCTATATTCAGCCTTTGCTGATGAGCGTGCACAACATGTTGCTTCTTTCTGCCCTAACTAACTAAGTTCCCCGCAAAAAAAACACAAAATCCACTCGTGGAGCGACTGTTATCCACAGATCCGGCAAAATCGGCATGAACATAGCCTATAAAAGACCGACTAGAACATGATTTATAGAGAAGAGCTTGCCCAGGTGCATGCTTCAAATAGCGGAGAATGCGCTTAACGGCCCGAAGATGGGAAACTAAGGGCACCTGCATATATTGGCTCACTGTACTGACTGCAAAGGATATGTCTGGGCGAGTAACCGTGTGATAGATCGGCTTCCCAACTAACCGTCGATACCGACCTGGATCGAAATGCGGCTGGTCATCATATGAGCTAACGTGAGATAGCTTTACTGTTATATCTATGGGAGTATCAGCAGGGCGACAGCTAAGAAATCCTGTTTTTTTAAGAAGATCGAGAGTATACTTTTGCTGTGAGAGAAATAATGATCTCTTATTTTGAGATACCTATACACCAAGAAAGTACCGTAAAGGACCAAGATCTTTGATGTGAAAATGTGAGGCCAAATGAGTTTTGACCTTTGATATACCCTCAGAATCATCTCCAATGATGATTATGTCATCAACATAAATAAGGAGAATAACCATTCCTTCTTTGCATCTATGTATAAAAAGATATAGATCTGTTGAGTTTCTTGTGAAATTTATCTTTTTGAGGACTATGCTGAATTTATCGAACCATATCCGAGAAGATTGTTTTAGTTCATAGATAGATTTTTTAAGATGATATACAAGAGTCTCCCCTTCACACTCAAAGACAGGAGGCTGCTGCATATAAACCGTCTCGGAAAGATCGCCATTGAGGAAGGCATTTTTGATATCTAGTTGATGTAGAGGCCAATCACGGATAACCGCAAGAGAGATCAAGACACGAACTGTCACGAAACGGAAATGACACGTGACCTGCACTTAAATCACGTGAAGTCGCATGGACGTCGCTGCAACCTAACTAAGCCAAAACCAAGATCTAAACCTTTTAGAAAAGAATAATGGAGGTGAAAATTTAGAAAGGGTTTACAAAAATAAAATAAAGTTTGTTTTGAAAGTGTAAGAAAAGTTGTTTTTAAAAAATTTGAAAATATTTTCGTCGTTTAAAAATGGGGCAGCACCTCCTTTTTAAATTTTGAATAAAAACATGTACAACGGATAAATATAAGAGTATCCCCACACGGAGCTAGCTCAAAACTCACACGACAGAGTCACAAACCACGCAGTTAATATATGACGTCAAAGACGAATAATCACACAAGCAAACATAAGAATGCATAATTAAGAGATTATAGCTGACTCCACACGACCCAAAACAATAACATCTAAGTTTTGACTCGATCTAATACAACAAATATACAAATGGTAGATGGAGTAACACTAGATACAAACGAAATATGTACAAGAGGTGGTTACTATACACTTCGTAACCCATCTAGCCCAAAAGCGATAAACCCTAAAAGGAATAGGTGCCAACACCGCTGCTTATGATCTGAGCGGTCGATCTTACAAGAAGCCATGACACAATGGGGGTGGGTTGTCAACTCGTGAGTAGAAATAAATATCACAAGATATATATTATATACATTGTAAATAAATGTAAGCGCATCATGAACGGATCGTGCAAATAGAAACATCATCAATAAAATCATCATAAATCCCAAATCAATCATCGATACTTGAAATCTCATTTTCATTTGGCAATGTCTCTTGGATCAGCTCTCTTTTCATTTTTTTCATAGAACCCTGGCCATATGCACCGTATTCAAAACTTATCATAAAACCTTGGCCATATCCACCGTGTTCAAACCATCACCGAACCCCGGCCATATCCACCGTGTTCAAAACTATCATTTTAAGAGAAAACCGTAATTTACAAACATAAGCAAGTTTTTGTAAAATAGTACCCCGTAGTTTCTCAAATACAATGGAAAACATCAAGTTCGTAAGAACAATCGATGCATAATTCATATGTTTCAACAGTTGGCAACTAGAATACACAAGTATATAAAATAATGGTATTCGCATAACAAAATCATGATAAGCGGCAATTGATGCTAGCATTGATATAATTACAATACGAATAAATATGGCAAATCCTACACGTGCCATAACAGTATTAATGATGTGTACGTGTAGCATGCGAGTCTGTGATTATGCCTCATTGCAATCATTAGTAGTTGTGCTAGTGTTCTACCAAGTGTGTTCATACAAGCATAGTAAGGGAAACATGAAATATGGCATCATAAAAAAGTATAGGCAAAACATGACATGGTAATTGAAGTATAGGAGATATGAGTTTAAAATCAATATAATTTTTTTATAAAAATTCTAGTAGTCGGGGGTGTTATACACTATCCATCCGATTTCCTACTTGTAGATGCTAATCTACTCACCGAAAAGTGGCTCGAGCTAATCGAATTCCACGACCGCCTTACCCTTCCTTGCCATCTAGGAAGTCTCCGTGATCGATCCTATAATTAAAATATCAACTTAATCATATAAAAATCTAAACTTTAATCGACGTTGACGAGCTAAGCGTATATATGTTAGAACCTATGATTAACGTGTGCTAATTACATAGAACTATCCCCCCCCCCGGAATCGACGTTTAAACATAAAAAGATTGAATTAAAGAGTAGAAATCCATTTCATTAGTTAAAAAGAAAAACTGTCAGGGAAAATGACTGCAAACGTCTGGTGAATACCATCCAGACGTCTGGTTAACATCAACTAGAAATCACAGAGCTCAAGAAGACATCTGATGATTTAAGCCCAGACGTCTAATGAAGAAAAATCAGTAACAACAGATTTCAGTTAGACGTATGATACTTTGAGCACAGACGTCTGACGAACAAACTAAAAAAGTCAGAAGATTCACAGACTATAGGCAGACGTCAGTAGCTTTGGGCCCAGACGTCTGTAGAAAAAAACCGCAAGTTCGAAATTTCTAAAAATTGTAAAAACTTAAAAATCAAAACTCTTACATCAAAATATCTTCTACCATCCAAAATAAGTTGTAATCACCGAGAAAACTATACCACTACTGCAACTAATCCTAAGCCTTAAAACCCATTGAAAACCTATGTTTTGCAAGTCAAAACCATAAAAACATGATTTTTAGATAAATTATATACGTTCGATGGCAACCAAACTTAAAACTTTGCTAAAAGATAGATTTTTGCTTCTTTAAAGTGGAAGAGGAGGTGAACCAAACTTGAAAGAGTCTATAAGAGGTTGATGAAGACTTTTTTGAAGAAACTTGAGAGAGAGCTAAGATTTGGATGGAGAAAGCTAAACTTTAAGTGAGGTTGAAGGTGAGCAAAAGGAATTTGGGGATGCCATGGCTAGGAGAAGAGTGTGAGGGAGATGAAGAATTTTGAAGGAGGAAATGAGAAGAGGGAGAAGAAATGTAGATCCCATGCCTCTTCTGTCAATATTAAAATCCCATGCCCATGCCTCTTCCCCTGCCTTTCTCTCTCTCCAAGTATTTTCCCATACTATTTTTTTTGAAAAAGAAAATGTCCCAAGCTGCCATGACAAAATAGCATTAATTAGGAAAAGTAAAATATTGGTTTTATAATTAAAATTTTTATAGACACGTGTATTTATATTAATTATGAAAACCCAATTTGGTAAATGTTATCATTTTCATAAAACTCATTATATCATTAATTAAATTCTAAAATAAATCATAAATTTTTCGAAATGTTACACTAACGGTAGTGTGTTTGGCCACTGGAGAAAAAGTCTCAGCATAGTGACGTCGTATTGCTGAGTTTAATCTTTGGCAACAAGGCGGGCCTTTAAACAAGATACACTGTCATCAGGATTATATTTGATAGTAAAGACCCACCGGCAACCAACCACTTTTTTCTATGAAGAGAGGCTAATCAGATCATAAGTATGATTAAACTTCAGTGCCTGCAACTCTTCCATCATAGCCCTATACCAATCTAGATGACTCATAACTTGCTTAACAGAGTTGAGAAAGGAAACAACAGATAAGGAAGAGACAAACTGACATAGAGCTGGAGTAAAATGATGATATGAAATAAATGAAATAAGAGGATGAGAAATAATGCATGTTCGTTTACCTTTACGAAGAGTAATTGGTAAGTCGTCGGACAAACCATCAGAAATAGGGAAAGATGAAAGCTCGTTAGCTTCCGGCTGTATACATGGAGTAGGAGGTTCAGTATCTGCAGTTGAACTTATTACTGCTCTCGGTCGACGATTATAGAACTGCATAACTGGAGGAGCAGGAAGAACTTCGACAATAGTAGATTCGGGTTGAATTGGTTGGTCATCAGGAAGTATAGAAAGTGGCGGCGGCAGTGTAGTGGGACATGAGAAGGAATTTCCACTGGAGGGTAAAAAGGCCGATCTTCAATAAAAACGACATCACGAGAGACTACGACAGTGGATGTAGAAGAAAGCAGGAAAACGTAAACTTTTTGAGTCCTAAAATAACCAACAAATATATATTTGACAACCCTAAGATCCAATTTATCTCGAGTTAATCGGTGATTATGAACGTATCAAACACACCCAAATACTTTAGGAAGAAGGGGAAAAGGGATTTGGTCAGGAAATAAAATAAAGAACAGTGTTTGGTTTTGAAAAATCGTGGAAGGTATACGATTAATCAAAAAACAACTGACAAAAAATTTGTAGCCAAATATGCTAATATACTTGTAAGGACCCCAAATGTCATAATGGGCTAACTCAAATATCAAAGAACTACGTTTATTAACTGAAGGAAAAGAAGAACGAGAATGTTTTCCCAAAATACATGACTCGCATGAAAAATAAGATAAAGAGAAATCAGGTAATATGGTATGTAGTATAGGAAGAGGTGGATGTTCAAGAAGTCGATACCAGCAAATAGTAGAAACAACAGCAAATGCGAAAGGTGGCACATCCAAATAGTACAGGCTATTAACTTCTTTACCCACCACCAATCTGCTCCTTTGTTTGGTTTTCATGGATCACAAAGTAATTAGAAGATAAACTTATTGAACAATTGAAATCATTGGTAAGGAAATACATAATAGCCCGATATGCATTTGAGATGGAACCACATCTCCTTCGCAGTATGAAGATACATAATAGCCCGATAATAGCTGGTTGGCTCCATGGAATTTGTAAGCCAAGTGCAGACTTTGCTATCATTTTGAGATCAAGATTAATACTGCACATCGAAAGTTGGTGGAGCTTCCTGAAAGAGATGGTGATGAAAACCCCTACTTTTGAGGGCTCGTATGGCGTGCGTCTATTCCAAAAAATTATTAGAACCAGAGAGAGTCAAGTTAGTAGACGGAGATCCGTTTTGTAATCGGAAGCAGGAGGATCAATCTTATTTTCCGTCATATTGAACGTCGCACGCAAATAGAGCAAGCAATAGAAAGTGCATATCTGGTACATAAAAAGCGCAAGAAAGATACTCATCTCAAGATCAAGTCATCACGGGATTTCGAGTCAGCGGGAAGATCCAACAAGACGAGAACAGAGGCGAGGCGATCTGGAGGCATCGAGGGCTGGAGGTGAGGCGATCTGGAGGCGTCGAGGTGAGGCGACGACGTCGAGGGCTGCGAGGCAAAGGCGAGGCGATTTGGAGGCGAGGGCTAGAGGCGGCAGGAGGAGAGAGGGAGGGCTACGAGGTGAGGGCTGAAGGCGCGGCGAGGGCTATGAGGCGAGGCGGCGAGAAGAGGAGGTCTGTAGCTATCTTTTTAATTTTTTTTAATTTTTGAGGATTAGGATTATGGTTTAGGAGATCTGCTCTAATATCATGTTAAAAGTAAAAGAGAGGAGAAAGTGATACTTTATTATATGACCAATAGTTTCTTCATATAAGGATTACAATTACTTGATGTCCAATTGTCATGGTACGGCATACCCTAATAACAAAATATTCTAAACTATTTCAACAAAAGTATTTGTATAATTGTATGAAAATGTAAAGATGAAAGAGTATAAAAGAATTCCGTTCTCTCAAAGTCTCCGATGCCACATTCACGCTCCAACATTATGAGGAAACTATGTAAAAAGTGATGATTCTAAAATTCAACCATCTATCAATGTTTTTGGAAGGACGTCGGCACCTACCACGTTGATCTTTATGTGAACTGAATACCATTTGCTGTTTAAATCGGATGATTGCAAAATCAATGGTTTTACTTGACAAGAAAACGTTTCAAGATCGATGCTAAAAGAATGGATAAAAAGTATTCATACGATATGCACAAAGCAATATGACTGGTGTAAATCGTCTTAAAAAAGACAAATGGTTGTTTTTCTTAATCGTGGATATAGGAAATTTCCTAAAATATCTTTAAGCTCCCCCGTCTTCTTATATTTTAACACCTATAAATAAGTTGAGGTCTTTTTTTTATGGGTTGAAGCTTATGATTTTTCACAATTTTTATCCACTTTTTAAATTTGTGATTGAATTGGTTTTTAATTTGCATTGCATGATATAAAATTCTGCTTAACATGGTTCTTGATACATATCCTGAAAGTAGATTTATTTAGTTATTGGCTTACCATGTTCAAATAATTTGAAAATTTCTGATTATTTATCTACATATATTTATTTTTCCTTAAATATCCACTAATGTTTTGTTGTAGGTCTTTTCATGAGATTCAAATGCCCATTCCAAAAAAGAACACGTACTTTCCAATGCAGCACAACTCCGAACTTATGGTAAGAGGCGAGAGATTTATTTCTATATTCCAACGCATCTACAAAAGTCTAGGGCTCTTTAAGTCGATACCTTCGCTTTTGCGTAGCACATCGGTATTTTAATTAAATTAATCAATTTTTATATGCATTCGAAACTAGGTTGATTTGATACTAAAAAAACGCAAGCCAAGGAAATATTTTATAATATTCTAACATTGAGACTTAAACCAACTAGATATATTTTACTGTCCGTTATATCAAGTCTTTGAGCCCAAAGGAAAGATGATTTTTTGGGTGTTGTATGAAATAAAACGGGGTAAATTGTCAAAAAACCCAAGCACTTCTTTATGTTGTCAAAAACCCTCGCCTCAAAAGACAAGTCAAAACCCTCTTAAAAAGTTTTTACTGGTTAAGAAACCCCTTATCTGTGATATCTAGTAGTTACTTGATATATCTAGTTTTCTGCAATATCCAAGCAGTAGCTAGCAATATCTAAGCAATTGTTTGTGATATCTAAACCGTTTCCTGCGATATCTAAATAATTTGTATGAATTAGTTAGATGTAGTGGCTCCTATGTAAATATTGCAGGAAAAATTTCTAAGAGATTTTCGAATACTGTTTCGGGACCAAGGGGTAATTCACTGCGGAAAAAAGTGCTTGATTTTTTTGACAATTTACCCAAAAAATATACCTAAAAGGAAAATGACTGACAGGTCACTAAGACTTGGCAGGAGTACAGGCAATACAGAGGGATATCTCACTGTCTCCTCTTAACATGAAGTGTTTTGGGATTTCTGCAGGGGATCAGTGAGGTGCCTTTCTTCTTGCCTTTCCTAAAAGCAATCCTCTAATGATTCATTAATTAAATGGCTTAATCTCCCATTTAGCTTTTGTTTTTTACTTCCATGATTTTTCTAAGAAGAGAGATGATTAGTTTATTACTTGGAAGGACCACCCCCGGCCTTGCCCTGGCCAAGAAGGTGGAATCTGGATTTTCTACATCTGTTTATCATCTGATAAAACCCAACTGTTTTATAACTTGATGCATGTATGAGACGGCTGGTTCTGATCAAATGATGAGTAGCTAGATTTTATAAGGGCATGTCATCTCTGCACAAAATAAATCACCGCAGAGGATATCAATTAAGTGGATTAAGTATGAGATAATTATTCGAGAAAATTTATAAGTGAAATGTTGATGATCGGACACATAAAAAGAGTGCCTTTTTCTATGCTGAGAATTGAAAAGAAATGACTAGAATTTTCTATACTAACCATAGAAAAGGAATCACTTGAATGGTTTTAATAAAAAAGATTAATTTTTTTTTTCAATAAATAGCTTGTTTTTTAAAGTATCATGTGATTTGACTAAGGTCAAACAAACGATAAATTATGGAAGATTACTAATCATGGATTCATGAGAGGGAGATGATTGTGTTGCCGGTAAAGATCATTAATTAGATCCTTATTTATTCCCATGATCTATTATGTACATAATTACGTATCTAAAGCCCTAGTAATCATTACTTTATCTGTTTATCATCATTTGTTTACCAAGTCACGGTTAATAAACCCTAGCAGAGGATCTTTTATATTTCACCCCCTCTATTATAAATATATTAATGGATCAAGATCCTCTCCGTATATTGCAAAAATAAGTGGAAGGATCTTCTGAATACAGATCTAACTTCCATCACTCAATAGAGAAAATGAGTCTTCTATTTCCATTTAATTGACAAACGTTGTATGTGTTGTGTGCATAGGTTAGGACTTACGGTCTAGCGCCAAAACAAAAAATTGACAAATGTTCCATATTACCCTGCATCTCCTGATTTAGAGGGTATACCCCGGAGTAAATATCATGGAGATTAATTAATTGGCTTGACGACTGTCAATAGATTGATTAGCATTTTAATACCTTGATGTTTCGAGTTTTAATTGATCCTAAATTGGTTTCGGCTAAAATAGTTGTGGAGTTGACTCGTTTCTATTTTGTATATTCAAGACATACTCGGTCGATGGTTAAGATTTAATGCATGATCTGGTTGTACACATGATGGTTTTTTTAAGGTTATAATAAAATTTATTTTACAAGTGTCTATTTGCCACTTGAGAAAGCCTATACTTGCCTCCATATTCACTTCATAAAATTGAGAAGAAAATAAATAAAGCAAAAATAGAAATAGAAATAAAGATTTGAAGGAAATTAAAAATTACAAATTCTCCTCGTGAGGAGACTCATGAGAGAGATAAGGCTCACAAACAGTGATATGATGCAGTTATTAATGCAGCAGTCCTTATGCAACTACTTGGATCCTTCCAATTTAATGCCCATACGCCACGTGGACATTTATTTCAGCACATAGCAGCTACCCTCACTACATTACCCTGTATTTGTGCACGTGCAACGCACGTGTTGATTTAAAAATTAATTATTAGACATGGAGAGGTCTAATAATTAAAAAATTAATTATTTTTTTGAAAGGAAAAGAGAAAGTTGTTGAGAGTTCTATTATATTTTGGGAGGAGATCTCTCTCTCTCTCTCTCTCTAGTGTTATGCATATAAACAATTATTTTTTATTAGTAAAGAGAGAGATGATGTGGATGATCTAAGAATTGAGTATTTTTCTTCTTTTTATTTGAATTTAATATTTCATTAGTGAGAATGAAAATTTATAAATAATGAGGATGTATGTGTAAATTTTCTTTTGAACATGTTTTTTTTTTCTCAGGAGAGGTGGAGGCCTTAAGGTGAGTTTTTTTTTCTCATTTTTCTTTACATTTTGAAAAAAAAGAGATAGAGGAACTTTTAAATTTTTTTTTTGTTTCTTTCTTTGAAGTTGATGATGTGGAGGCTTGAGGAGTGGGGATTTTTCTTCTTTTTTTCTAAATAAAAGGAAATGGATGGATCTCTCAAAAGGTATTTGCATTATATATAGAAGATTTGCAAGTGCAGAAAGTTTTTTAGTTTTAAAATGCTAAGAACATAAAAATTGGAAGGAAAAAACCACTAAAGACATTAATCACCATCATTTATATAAAAAAGCTAAAAGAGTGCAATTATTTAATAGGGAAAAAATGCATTTGTTTTACACGTGCGATGTACGCGTATATAAATTAGGAAAATTTAAAAAAGAAGAAAGAAATATTTGAGGAGCAATCTATAAACTGTTCAAATTCATGTGGGAGGGAGGAGGGGAGGAAGGGGGTTTAGCCCATGGTAATAATTGCTCTTTTTCAGCATTTCAATGCAAAGTGTAAGATGGTAAAAATATCTATTTGAAAGTATTATGTGGTATTGTGTGGATTTAGAGTTAGCTAGAGGATTTTTTCCTCCTTTTTTTCCATATCTGATAAAGAGAAAAAAGGATTTTTGATCGTTACTATGTGTTCTCGTATAACAGTAGATATATGAAAGATTCGACAAAAGTTTATGCTCTGTTTTCAGCACGAGGACAACTCTTTCTCAAATGGTTATTTAATATAGTAAATTAATATTAGACGTCAACTAAATGACTGATTGACATATTTGAACTTAGATGAAAAAAATTAGAGACATATTTGTTATACGAGAATAATGTAGAAAAATAGCCCTTGGGAAGAATTTTCGCCGGGTGGTGTTAAAAAACTACACTCTCCATCATTTTATTCGATGATCGGAACCCATCATCATCATCTTTATCATTTAAGATGTGGATATACCAAATTTCATGTGATTTCACCATTTTTTCACCGTTGAATTAGTAATGTAAAAGTTCTATTGTCGGTAAACCGTTAATATTTGAACCCACTAAATCAACGGTGAAAAAATGATGGAATCACATGAAATTTAGTGTATGTAAATCTTACGTGATAAAGATGGTGATAATTGGTGCCGATCGTTGAAAAAATTTGTTGAAGGTGTACTTTTTCAACGCCATAAGAGAAAATTCCCTTCGATGGTACCTTTCTTCCATTATTCTCTTGTTATATATATATATATAGAGAGAGAGAGATTAACGGAGAAAAGATGCCATAGGAGGGAATTTCCTCCTACGGAGTCGAAAAAATACAATCTCCATCGTGTTTTCCGACGATCGGCACTCATCATCTTCATCGTTATCATCTAAGATATAGGTACACCAAATTTCATGTTATTCTATAACTTTTTCACTGTTGAATTAATGGAGAAAAGAGGTCATAGGAGGAAATTTCCATCTATGGCGTGGAAAAAATACAACCTCCACCAATTTTTTCGATGATCAGTCCCCATCATCTTCATCGTTATCATCTAAGATATGGGTACACCAAATTTCATGTGATTATACAACTTTTTCACCATTGATTTAGCAATGTAAAAAGTTCTATTGTCGGTAAACCGTTAATTTTGAACCCACTAAATCAACGGTGAAAAAGTTGTGGAATCACATGAAATTTGGTGTACGCACATCTTAGATGATAACGATGATAATGATGGGTGCCGATCGTCGGAAAAAATGGTGGAGATTGTATTTTTTCCACGCCATAGAAGGAAATCCCCTCCTATGGCCTCTTTCCTTTATATATATATATATATATATATATATATATATATATGAGATTAATGGAGGAAAGAGGCCATAGGAGGAGGTTTTGTCAGGCGGCATAAAAATACTACACATTCTATCATTTTATTCGACAAGGAGTTTTTGTCAGCCTGAGATTAATCGAGGAAAGAGACCATAGGAGGAGTTTTTGTCAGGCGGCATAAAAATACTACACATTCTATCATTTTATTCGACGAGGAGTTTTTGTCAGGCGGCATAAAAATACTACACATTCTATCATTTTATTCGACGATCTGCACCCTCCATCTTAATTTTCCACGTCTAATATAAGGATACATAAAATTTCATGTGATTCTAACAACTTTTCACTGCTGATTTAGCAATGAAATTCTATTATCGGTAAGCTGTTTATTTTACACCCACTAAATCAACGATAAAAAAAATAATATAATCTCATGAAATTTGGTGTATCGACATATAAGACTATAAAGATCAAAATGGACGATGCAGTCATCGAATAAAATATCGGAGGATGTAGCTCTTTGACGCCACCTGACGAAAAAAGTCTCATAGGGCCTCTTTCCTCGAGTATGTTGTGCTATCAAAGAGAGCTGCATCGAGATTAAAACGGGAAGGGCCACGTCCTGCATTGTTTAAGTTGCACGGAGCTTGCTGTACGATTTACACTCTCGGAAGCACAGCAACGCGGCCCCATTTACTCCATATATCATTGGTGAACTTCGGTACATGCATGAAGATTAGAATAAAACAGAACACTCTCTCATATATGTGGCTCCTACACGCACATGTTAATACTGTATCTTGAAAAGAAATAATTGTCCAATTAATTATCATGACAACTCATCACACTCATACGATAACACATGCCCCCTCACATTCACATGCCCATGAGGCCTTTGAAAGCATCACATTTTACGAATTGGGTGAAGAATTACACTAAAATACACTTAACCATCAATGTTTTTCACTGGAATATCTTAAAGTTTTCTTGCTGCACTAAAATTCCTTAGTTACTACTTTCGAGGGTATTTAGTGCAAGAAAATGCCCTTGAAACCCACGGTTTAAGGTACCTATTGACCTCTATGGTATTTTCGTGAAAAGTTTGGATTAGTTAAAGGGTATTTTGGTGTAATTTACCTTGACTGATTTGATAAACAATCGCTTGTAAACATTTCATTCAAAGCAGAAGCTGATGGATCATGGATTAACCATATATGCAATGCTAACATTACACATAACAATAATAATACCAATGAGCAATAAGTCAGTTGGTACATGCACTTCCCTCTTGGACAGAGTGTGCGGTTTGAACCATAGGAAGCCCAGAAGGGAAAGTGACCACAAATTAGCACTTTCGGTGCAAATTCGTGATTCACCTGGATGCGTATGTGTGTTGTGTGCTTATGTGTGATGTGTGTATTGATATACAGGGGCCAGTGCCAAAAAAAACAGAAGTTACACATACCATCCTCTAATGTGAGAATTAATTTAGACCATAGGGATAGGCCTCCAATAGAAACATTCCTTTTAAAACCAGAATACAGATGAAAAATTCTAAATTACAGTATTGGGGTTTGAATCCAAAACCTATTGAACATGGTTCTTTTTGTTCACATGTACACACGAACTTAAACCGTTGCAGATCGAGTTATGGGTTAACAATGTAATCAAACTAATATAACATTTAACACTAATAGTTTTTGTTGGGGCCAAAATTTACATCCCGATTGACCAAGTCAAATCAAGGTCAACCCCAAGCCAAACGGACCCAAGCCCAGGCCAAGTGGGCCCATGTCCAGGTCAAGCCCGAACATGAAGCGGCTGGCCTCCCCAATGCCAAGAAGAAAATTATGTAAGTTTGATATAATTTTCATGCATGAATGTAAAATAAATGAGCAAAAAACAAAATTTTTGTAAAGTCCATGGCTCATGTGCAAAACAAATGAGCACATGACATATGGGATGGGCAAAATGTCATTTTTGTAAAGGCCAAGGGGCTATGTAAATTTATAAGCCTATAATAGGCAACATAATGAAGAAATGAAAGAAAATAATTCATTCGCCCCAAAAATTAGGGTTTCTGTGCCTCTTTTTCCTTCCTCAAGGTTCTAAACCTTATTCTTCTTTTTTGAATTAAATCAAGAGTTTAACTCTGCTTCTTCCAAACTAAACAGCTTTTCACCATAAAATCCTTGAAAGGGAACCCAGATCTTCTATCAAATCTCTAAAAGGGGAGATTTTTAAGTCTCAACCCCTTTTCTCCAAATTCCAGCCAACAGAGAGGAGGAAGAAAGAGACCCATCTCCAAAAGTCCCATTTTGGAAAGATCCAGGGCTCAAGGAGAAGAAAGGGGCTCCCTTTCATCATCTTCAAAAATCTCTAAGGAGTTTAACCCCACAGTATGTGTGTGTGTAATAATAATAATAATAATAATAATAATAATAAATCTTTCTTTTAGGAGTTTAACTCCAAAAGTCAATTGGGAGTACAACTCCTAGTACGGGGGCTGAGCCCTTTTTTCCGCCGGCGCCAAACGCCCGCGTGCCGGACGCGTGAGGCGCCGGCGCCCAGCGCCCGCGTGCCGGACGCGTATAGTGTCGACTCCCAGCACCCGTATGCCGGGCACGTAAGGCGCTGGCGCCTACGTATCCTTTAGACGCTATTCAATTTTTTTTATTTTACACTCCACAACACTTTCTCCGTTAAAATAAAAATTTTAACGGGACGCTGCCCAACATCCGTAAGGAGGCTGCTAGTCCCTTTGACCTCCAGCCCGCTATCCGGGTAGCGGGGCCCCCGTAAACTCTGCGAGATCCCCGATATGCCTAAAACCCCTCAAAACACAACACGCACACACTGCACATTGAGTTCGCATGACCAGTATGACCCGTCAATCGGGGGTTCTCTCGCTCCAAAAGCGATGGGTAATTAACGGAAGTTTAGTCCGCGGCTGCCGGAGATTCGGATCCCCACAATCAATAAACCCCGGCCTACCCTGGGCAGGGGAAATCTGTAATGCGCCTGACAAGCAACGCATATTCCCATCTCAATGGGGTGACGAAAAACACCCTACAGATTCTGGCACACCCGGTGGGACCTTTTCTCTCCTCCTATATTTCGGGTTAAACGTTCATGCGAACTCAATCAACATACATATCGATATTTATACTAAAATAATGCTCTTTCATGCAGGATTTCAAGCGATCAAGCCTCAACAATGTCTCTCAGGACAAGCTCAGCTCTCGACACGGCTCTCATCTCCTACACGATGAAGATGGATGGCAGGACGATCCTCCCGGCCAGTCTCGGCGACAGTGGAAGGAGTCGCTGCTACCATTTGACTCTATTCTGTTCGTGCCAACTAACGTCATCCCTGCTCCTCATGCCCCGGTGACAGATAAACCAGCCTCAAAAGGGAAATGGCCAAATGTGGCGATCTCGAGGGCACTACTACCCAAACGCAAGTCAGTGTTTGAACGAATTTTCTTGGCCCCAGCTGGGGGCAAAGCCATCAACACCAACAAAACAACAATGCATCTCGGAAAAGCTCCAGCGGTGCCCCTGACAACTGCTCAATCGGGTATCTTCTCTAAGCTCCTCGTCAATCGACTCACGATAGCTTCCTGGATGACGGATGCCCGTCAAGCCCTCAAAATCGAGAAGCTAAGACAGAAAAGGCTCAGATACAGAGCCAACAAAAGGGCTAGGGCTCCTGCTAGGCTGAGCTTCATGAGGTTCCAAGAACAGGGTTACCCCGCAACAATAGCTGAATCGGCTGTAAAGCTTGTCAACTCTTTTGAACCACTGAAATTGGTCCAGAAGTATGCTACGACCTCAAGAGTCAAGAAAACTGCGATCCGGACAGCGCCACCCAAGGACCCAGTCAGACCAACCGTCTTCAGTCTCATGTCCTTTCCAAAAGAGGAAGGGCCACGACGATGGTCTGAAAAATCAGCCGCCAAAGATAAAAAGATGGCTGGATATGTGGTCCACACTGTCTACATGGTGGACATGCGCAGCAAAAGCAAGGACGGGGCCAGCACATCTCAAATCCATTCTGGTGTGAATGTGGCTGCCACTTCCCTAGACCAGCATCCTCTGGAAGGTAATGAAAACCCTTCCAGTGAGGCTGATAAGCAGAGAGATCTCTCGGTTCATGAGGAGTCGGGCTAGGAAAGCGAAGATGAGCCAATCTTCCGTCCTAAGACCGCAGAGCAGCAACTTCTCCAAGAGTTCCAGAAGCAGCTCAGAAACAAAGACAAGGAGATGGCCAAGCTCTACTCAAAGATTGACGACTTGACAAACGTTGTCTTACAGCTCATGGCCCAAGTCGCTTGTCAGCCATCCAATCAAGTGTAGGGCTTTGCTCATGAACCGGGGAACAGTGTCCCGAGAGAGCCGACGTCTATTCCCTTAAATCCGAAGGTGGGCGAGCCGCATGAAAGTCGGCCGCAGCCTATCTCGGGAAATATCTTGACTACCGATGACAGCAACCCGCTAACGTAAGATCAAATCATGGATTTGGTCACCAATAAAGTCAAAATATTGGTAGCCGAAGCCGGAGAACAAAAGGATATCAACAGTAGCGGGAGACCATATCCTACTTAGTACGATCTTGTGGAGTTTCCCACTGGCTATGTCGCCCCCAAATTTGAAAGGTTCGATGGGACGGGAAATGTGAACCGGCACATTGCCCAATTTAAAGCATCATGCGCGAATACTGGGGGCAATGATACGCTCCTTCTCCGTAAGTTTTTCAATAGCTTGACCGATATTACTTTCAATTGGTATGCAAGCATACCGGATGGCTCAATTACGACGTTCACTCAAATAGAATCCATGTTCAAGCAAAGGTTCATGAACGTCAGCAATAAAATCACCACTATTGACCTCGTAAGGACCGAGCTAAAGAACAACGAAAGCAACATGGATTTTATAGTCCGATGGCGCAATCTCTCTGTCAAATGTGAACCGCCGTTGGAGCAAGACCAATCCGTCAGTCTTCTTATAGAAAATCTGAACAACTAGATGAAACCTTTCCTGTGCACCGCAGGCCTCAAAACATTTCAAGAGCTGACCAAGAAGGTTCAAATGTTGGAACGCTCAAAACCCGAGTTCACTCAAGGTCTCCAATTCAAAAACAGACCGAGACGTCGGAGGGATGACGACCGTAAAAGCGAAAGTTCCAATAGCACCGATTCTCTAAATAAGCAGGAAGCGGGCAGAGCAAAGATTAACAAATCTCGAAAGTCAAGTTTGGAGAAAAGAAGAAATAAGATCTACTCTTTCAGAAGAGACAAGGTTTCCAAAATATTCAAAGATGCTCTGAAGAATGGCCTGCGGCTACCAGAACCAAAAAGGCTAAGTGAAGCGAACATGACTGATCATCCCAACTTTTTCCCATACCACCGAGTGGTAGGACACACTATTGAAGACTGTTGCATCTTCAAGGATTGGGTCGAGAAACCATACAAGACGAGAGAAATATTATTGTCCCCTGGCGTGTTAACAAACAGTCAAGCTGCGACCGTTAATTTCATACAAATGGAGACCGAAGTCCTTCGGTAACCTGATTCTCTTAGACATCTGCCTTTCTCTGAAAAGAGCAAACCAAGGTAACAAGCTAAGAGCCAAACGAGCAACATTGCCAATGAAGAAGCAATAAACGGGTACAAAACCCATACGATCTACATGATGGAGCTCAGAGGAACAAGTACTCCTACGTCTTGTATCCATGACAATGACGTAGCTGTTGCTACCCAACATCGGCTCGCTCCAGATATTAAGCCAAAGGAACCCGTGGTTCATGCTGAATCAAGCTCAGGCGGTAAGGATGACCCCGTTGTCATACTCGGAACTATAGAACAAGTATTATTCCAATGGCTTCAAAAGCAGCTTTAGGACAGAGACAAAGAGATGGCCAAGGTCCATTCCAAAGTCGACGAGCTGGTAAACGTCGTGGCAGATCTCACGACCCAAGCCGCCTGATCGCAATTACAGCAAAATCAAATTTTGGTTCATGGGTCGGGAGTTGATATCTGGAAACAACTAACCGATACCCCTTCCAGCCTAAAAGTGGAACACCTTTGTGAAAAACTACCGCGATCATCCTCCAGTCCTTCTGATACGTACACTGAACGTGGTAAGTGGATAGCAGGCGAATCAAACACTGATCGGCTTCGAGGACCAGCATCAGGAAAGGCACCTACTCTAATGGAGAGAAAGAAGAAAGTATACTCTTTCAGGAGGGATGAAGTCCGCAAAATATTCGAGGACGCCTTGAACAACGGTCTGAAACTACCTATTTCAAAGTGGCCACATGAAATGAACATGATCGACAATCCCATATACTGCCCATATCATAGAATGGTGAGTCATACCATTGAAGACTGCTATGTTTTCAAAGCTTGGGTAGAGAACCAATACAAGCTTAGGAAAACTTCACAGGCCTCGGATGTATCGGTAAGCCACAGAGCTACGGTTATCAACACAGCTCTGCCAAGAGCAAAGTTCGAGGAGCCGAGATAAACAAACACACAGGACCACCACGTCGTTAAACTGGGAACATTAAGCTATTAAACTGGGAGTGTAAAAAAAAGTTTTTGTTGTGAAAATAAAAGAAAAGCCGAAATGATGAGGCAACTGCGAATAAATAGGTGAAATGATAAGGCAATCGCAATCTTCGCGATAAGAAAAATTGAAATGATAGAGCAATCGTGGTAAAAAAAACCCTCCAATGGCGAATGATGAGTTGCTCCTGGTACCATATTCCAGTGCAGCAATGCAGACGCCGACCAAAATTTCAAATCCCTGAATGTCCCAATGGCGAATGATGAGTCGCTCCTGGTACCACATTCCAGTGCAGCGATATAGACGCCAACTAAAAATCAAACCCCAAGATCCCCAAACGGCGAATAATGAGTCGCTCTTAGTACCATATTCTGGTGTAGCGATGCAGACGCCAACCAAAATCTAAATCCCCTAAATTCTCCCAGCCCTATGGCCAGTCCCCAAATTGACTACCGTTTACAATCCACGGGTTCAAATAATCCTCATCACACCCATGCCTCACCACCACCACAATCCCCGCTGCTGGTCTCCGCCCATGGAATTAAGCTCTATTTAGGAAAGATCCACTAATTGTTGGGTAGAAAATTACACCCCGGTTGACCAAGTCAAACTCAAAGTCAACACAAGTAAGCAAGCCCAAGCCCGGCCTCCCCCATGCCAAAATGAAATCATGTAATAAATAATTTTGATATAATTTTTTAAGCATGAATGTAAGAAAAAATGGCATAAAGCAAAATTTTTGTAAAGCCCATGGCCCATGTGCGAAACAAATGAACATATGAGGTATGGGATGGGCAAAATGCCATTTTGTAAAGCTCAAGAGGCTATGTGTATATTTGTAAGCCTATAAAAAGTAACATGATGATGAAATAAAAGAGTGTCCCCTCAAATTCTAGGGTTTCTGTGCCTTCTTCTCCTTCCTCAAGATTCTAAACCTTCTTCTCTTTTTGAATTAAATTAAGAGTTTAACTCTTCTTTTTTAAAAAAGAAATAGTTTTTCACCATAAAACCCACAAAGGGGTGCTCGGATCTCCCATCAGATCTCTAAAGGGGAGATTTTGAATCTTACCACCCTATTCCTTCAAGATCCAGCCAACGAAGAGGAGGAAGAAAGAGACCCATCTCCAAAAATCCCATTCCGGAAGAATCTAAGGATCAAAAGAAGATCCAAAGATCGCTAAGAGTTTAACTCCATTCAAGATCTGTTGGAGTTTAACTCCATAAATCAAACCCCTTTTAGGAGTTTAACTCCAATTCTATACATAATCCCTGGGGGTTTAACTCCTAACCTAGAGGCTAAGCCCCTTTTCCACTGGTGTGTCCAGCGGTCGCGTGCATGGCACATGACCCGCGGGCGCTAAGCGCCCACGTCCGCTAAGCGCCCACGTCCGCCTCATGCGACCCGCGGGCGATCAGAGCCCAGCGGTCGCGTGCAGCGCACGTGACCCACGGACGCCCAGCGGTCGCGTGTAGGGTATGTGACTCGCGGGCGCTAAGCGCCCACGTGTGCCTCACCCGACTCGCGGGCACTCAGCGCCCAGCGGTCGCGTGCAGCGCACGTGACTCACTGGCGCCTAGCGGTCGCGTGCTGCGCACGTGACCCGCTGACGCCCAGCACCTATATGCCAGGCACGTATCCCGCGGCCGCCAAGCGCTCATGCGCCAGGCACTTGACCCGCGGGCGCCCAACGCCCACGTGCCATGCACGCGTCTTTAAGACGCTCCTCACCCCTCATTTTCCATGCACTCCACACCAGAAACACGTCCCCCGTTAGGAAAATTTTTCTAACGGGGCGCTTCTCCGCAAGGAGGCTGCTAGCCCCTTTGACCCCCAGCCCGTTATCCGAATAGCGGGACCCCCGTAAAACTCTGCGGGGCCCCCGATATATCCAAAACCTCTTCAAAACACAACACTGCATATTGATTTGCATGACTAGTTGACCCGTCAATCGGAGGTTTCCTCGCTCCAAGACGATGGGTAATTAACGACAGCTTAGTCCGTGGCTGTCGGAGATTCGGATTCCCACAATCAATAAACCCCAGCCTACCCTAGACAGGGGTGTTCCCCTCCGAACACAAAGACGCGACCGCGTAGGTTCGTCTTACCTGAATTTCGGGGCAGATGCTAATTGGTGCTATCCGTCCACCTCTTCGAAGATACCAAGTTGATTTATGGCACCATGTATCGAAGATTTAAACGGATGCGGCCGATGTAGCAGACTTCGTCAGATTCCCCCTCGTTTGAGGGTTTTTTGATTGTGGGGATGCTCTTCCCTGCAGGCGTAAGCCCCTGCAGTTAATTACGCTACTGCATCGCGGTAACAATTTTCTCCTTCTCCATATGGTCACTTCGTGTCGTGGGTGTTTGTTTTGTATTTGGTTGCCCGTGGATTGTATACGGAGACTAAGTTATGTTGTCGCCCGTAGGGTGTGAACTAGTCCAAATCCGTATCTTTCTTAGATTTGGGTTTGGGGGGTTGGGTTTAAGGATACGTTAGCCTCATTTGAGACTAAGATCGACTTAAACGTTTGTTAAGGAAACGTTAGTCTCATTTTAGACTAAGATCAACTTAACAGGATCGTTTAGATCCAACAAGAGAGCAATTAGGCTCTATTGTTTAGTTTAGGGACATTGCGGTCAATAATTAGTTTAAGGACATTACGGTCCATTGTTAGTTTAAGGATATCTTGGTCCATTGTTAGTTTAAAGACATCGCGGTCGAGGTTAAGGACATTATAGTCCATGGGTTTAAGGACCCCACAGTCCGTTGTTAGTTTTAAGACATTACAGTCGAGGTTAAAGACATCATAGTCCATGAGTTTAAGGACCTCACAGTCCGATATTAGTTTAAAGACATCACGGTCAAGGTTAAGGACATCATAGTCCATGAGTTTAAGGACCTCACAGTCCGATATTAGTTTAAAGACATCACGGTCAAGATTAAGGACATAATAGTTCATGAGTTTAAGGACCCCACAGTCCAGTTTAAAGACGTCATAGTCTGTGAAATGTGTGGTTGTCGGGACCCGTCACCTCTTTGAAGACGTTGAGGAATTAAAACGACGAATATCAAAGGAGTGAAGAGATATACCCTTGAACCAAGGTGAGTTGGTTGAAAGAGCAGATGTGTTCAATTCAAAACAAGTTGAGGACTTATGGCCAAAATTGGGCTAAGTCCAATTAAAATGTTTTAACATTTTATTTTTGTTCTGGCTATTAAGCCTTTATTTGGGCTCAGCCCTTTTAAAAATGCTAGGTATTGGGCTCTGACATTTTTGTCTTGTATTGAATGCATAGCATTTATCAGAAACAAAGTTTGTTCTGACAGTGCGCCATGTGGCGCGCCAGGCGCGTTGCACCAGTCAACGAGCGCATTGCGCTTCTGTCGGGTAGCGCACACGAAGAGGACACGTGTCCCGCTTAGCGCTAAGCGCTAGTTTGTTAGCACATTGCGCTTTTAATTTATGAGCGCATTGCGCTAGTCTGTTGGCGCACCAGTGAGTGACACGAGGCGCGCTTGGCGCTGAGCGCCAGCCCATGAGCGCAGTGCTCTGTTTTAGAAGCGCAAAGCGCAGATTGTGTCTCTGCTTGACACGTGGCAGGTTTTGGCGCTGAGCGCCGGTCCAATGTGCGCAAGGGCACAATTCATGAGTGTAAGGCACTTTTCAATAGCGCAAGGCGCATCTGATCAATTTTAAGATCAAAAATCAAATTTATGTTCTTCAAAGGAGGCTTTTTCCTCGCGATCCAAGAACAAGAGTTCTTGTTTTTATAAAAGGCTCTGCCTTTATAGATCAAAAGATCTGTGAATGAAGTAAAATACTTCTTTTAGTCTTTTTATGATCAGATCTTTTTTGATCTTTTCGTTTAAATTAAAGACCTTAGTCTTTTTATAGATCTAAGATCTTTTTAGAAGATGTTTCTTCTTTTTACGAGATGGATTCATCTCTGTTATTCAAGAACATAGTTCTTTTTACCTTGAAGATGAAGAAAAAATCTTCTTCTTTTTAAGAGCTTGCTCTTTTCTGCAGAGAGTTTTTCTCTCTCTTTTCTTATCTGTATTCTCTATATTCTTTAGACTTGAAGTCTAGGGTCCTTTATATAGGGCCAAATGATTTGTTAAATCAGTTTTGAGAGATCTTTCTCTGATTGATTTGGGAATATTTCCCACCGTTGGATCTTTAATCCTAAGGCTTCTGTTTTACAGAAGATAATCTTCTTATTTCGATAAGATTGAAAAATCTTTCCATAACAGAATTTTAGTTCTGATTAATCATTAATTTATTATTAGTAGATCTTTTGATCTGACGGTGGGGGAATTTTTGATGCTGGCGCGCCTTGCGCTAGCGCACCTACGTGTTTGAAAACTGCGCTAGCGCACCTGTGTTTGACACGTGGCGCGCAGCGTAGAGCGCTGGATCTGAAGCGTTGCTTCAATTTAAATTTTGAATTTTGAAGCAGAGCTTTGCTCTGATTGGGGGAAACAAGGGGGAATCTGTAATGCGCTTGACAAGCGCGCGCGTATTCCTATCTCAGTGGGGTGACGAAAAACACCCTACACTCATGTGTCCCCACGATACATGAGAAGAACAAAACTTACGAGATCCTCTCGACTCTTAAGAGAACACCTTCGTGGGATCCGTACAACTCATGAGGGAAAAACACACTTGGGGTCCTCACGACTCCTAAGGAGAAAATACACCTACGAAATCTTTTCGACTCATAGAGAGAAAATGCTTTTATGGGACCCTTACAGCTCATAAAATTGAAAATCCTTAGGTGATAGGGACCTAAACCTGTCTCCTAAGCCATCACTCCCCAATAGGCAAAGGCAAATGATGAATTGCTCCTGGCACCTGTGCTTCACTGTTAGCAACGCTGATGCTGACTCCAACCCCAAAATTCCAAACTTTCGATCCAATACACCCCTGAGTCATTAAACTGGGAACTGATGACTCCTAATTCGTTAAACTGGGAATGAGGGAAATCCCCTCATGGCAAATGATGATTCGCTCCTGGTACCATATTCCACTGTAGCGATACTGATGCCAAACCAAAACCAAAACCTTCAAATCTTCTCATGGCAAATGACGATTCCCTCCTGGCACCATATTCCAGTGTAGCGATGCTGATGCTAACCCAAATCCGATGTTCTCCACGGCAAATGATGATTCTCTCTTGGTACCATATTCCAGTGTAGCGATGCTGACGTCGAACAAAAATCCAAATTCCAAATTCTAAATCCCACGCTGCAATGCCTCGAATTCAAGGGTCCCGCCAAACAAGGCAGGAATCGGGCAAATCAAACTAAAGTCCAATCCGGAAGCGCTTCTAAGCTCAAAAGTTCCGCCGGACAGATAGGAACCTCCCTAAAACAAATCAGGCCAACCAATTCTGACAATGACCTCTGCATCAAAAACAGCGACACTCCGTCTCGGGGATAAGTCGACCAGCGACACTCCGTACGGGGAAACGTCGACCACAGACACTCCGTGCCGGGGAAACGTCGACCAGCGACACTCCATGCCGGGGAAACGTCATATACAGACACTCCGTCTCGGGGAAACATCCAACACATACACTCCGTCTTCGAGACATGTCAACCAGCGACACTCCGCCTCGGGGATAAGTCGACCAGCGACACTCCATGCAGGGGACACGTCACATACAGACACTCCGTCTAGGGAAACGTCCAACACAGACACTCCATTTTGGGGACACATCAACCAGTGACACTTCGTCTGGAGACACGTCAAGCATCGACTGTCCATGTCGTAAAATGGGCAGTGCTGGCCTCCCCAAAAGAAGGAACCAAATCAAGACATCTCCACATGAAAGAAGATTCATTAATTTCATGCACACAACCCATATATGCGGTGTGCATTTATTGATGGGGGCCACTTTGTTGGGGCCAAAATTTACACCCCGGTTGACCAAGTCAAAATCAAAGTCAACCCCAAACCAAATGGGCCCAAGCCCAGGCCAAGTGGTCCTGTGCCCAAGTCAAGCCCGAACATGAAGCGGCTGGCCTCCTCCATGCCAAGAAGAAAATTATGTAAGTTTGATTTAATTTTCATGCATGAATGTAAAATAAATGGGCAAAAAACCAAATTTTTGTAAAGCCCATGACTCATGTGCAAAACAAATGAGCACATGAGCCATGAGATGGGCAAAATGCCATATTTGTAAAGCCTAAGGGGCTATATGTAAATTTGTAAGCCTATAAAAGACAATATGATGATGAAATGAAGGACGATAATTCATTCTCCCCAAAATTTAGAGTTTCTGTGTCTCCTCCTTTCTCAAGGTTCTAAATCTTATTCTTTTTTTTGAATTAAATCAAGAGTTTAACTTTGCTTCTTCCAAAAAGAAACAGTTTTTCACCATAAAACCCTTGAAGGGAACCCAGATCTCCCATCAAATCTCGAAAAAAAGAGATTTTTAAGTTTCAACCCCTTTTCTCTAAGATCCAGCCAACAGAGAGGAGGAAGATGGTGGCCCATCTCCAAAAAGCCCATTTTGGAAAGATCAAGGTTTAAGGGAGAAGAAACGGGTCCCCTTTCATCATCTCCGAAAATCTCTTAGGAGTTTAACTCCACAAAAATATATGTATATATAATAATAAATCTTTTTTAGGAGTTTACTCCAAAAGCCAATTGGGAGTACAACTCCCAGTACGGGGCTGGCCCTTTTTTCCGCAGGCGTCCAGCGTCCCGGCGCCCGGTGCGTCGACGCCGGTGCCGGCGCCCCCGCGTGCCGGGCACGTGTGGCGCCGGCGCCCAGCTTCCTTTGGACACTATTCACTTTTTTTATTTTACTCTCCACAACACTTTCCCGTTTAAAATAAAAATACTTACGCGGCGTTGCCTCTGATCCCGCAGGGGGGCTAGGCTGGCCCCCTTGACCCCAGCCCGCTATCCGTATAGCGGGACCCCCGTAAACTCTGCGAGGTCCCTGATATGCTCAAGATCCCTCAAAACACAATACACGCACACTGCATATTGGGTTTGCATGACCAGTTTGACCCGTCAATCGAAGGTTATCTCGCTTCAAAAGCGAGGGGTAATTAAAGGCAACTTAGTCCGCCATTGCTGGAGGTTCGGATCCCCACAATCAATAAATATCGGCCTACTTTAGACAGGGGGAATCGGTAATGCGCCTGACAATCGACGCGTATTCCCATATTAATGGGGTGACGAAAAGCACCCTACAAATTTCTTAAAGGAAAAAAAAAACTTAATTATTTTATTTATAATATTCTCTTATTGACCAAACAAGCTTTTTTTCTCTATCTCTCTCTTTCACGGGGGCGACTGCCCCAACTTCTGAATCTGCCATTGGCTTTTTATTCTCCTACTTCAAATAATAAAGAAACATATATCTAACTTATATTATTCGAAGTATAATTGATGATGCTTAATATGGGCGATGCGAGAAATAGCTAAAGGACACGTGGCGGATGACGTGCCCCTGAACTCAGAAGAAAGAGCCCACAGGGGCCGACCAGGCTACCCCTGTATCCGATCTGCGAGCACAAGATGGCTCTCCTCAGAGCCCCTGGAAATTGGCCTCCTCGGCCTCTTAGCTCGCCCCGAGCTGCCACAGGACCAAGAGTCCTCGGCCCTCTCGCTCGTCCCCGAACTCCCAGTCGATGCCATCTTCCTCGGTCCCCCAACCGACCGACTCCACCACTCATAGGCGTAACCGCCGCTCCGCAAATCTCGCCATACGCAGATTCTCCGCCAGCAACATCCCACGTTCCACGCCATCACGATCCTCATTAACGGGCGATCCGCTCTTTACGCGGGCGTGACGTCGGGAGCGTAACTGCCGGCGAGATTCTCGCGCCCGCTGCTGCGTGCTGCCACCACTATATAAACCCCCATCACAGAGGGGTCAAGTAAGCCATTTTTACTCCACTTAGCCGTTACTCTGCTCGGATCTAATACTAACTTGATCGTCCGAGGGTCCTTGGTGGTACCAAACCACCCCGGGACTTCTTTGCAGGTACTCGACACTAAACTCCTCAAATCACCAATCGCACCAAAACCCATTGAGATCCACACGTAACAGAAGATCACCACCAAAATCCACCGGGAGATCAACGGAAGACAACATTTGACGGAGACCCGAAAAGGACCTCCATCAGTTGGCGCCGTCTGTGGAAAACAACTCCACAAAACACAAAGTTGGCCTTCCGATCTCCGCCCACATGGCAACCAATCCCCCTGAAGATCCAAACACCCACTGTCGCCTCCCTCACAATGGAAGCATGGGCGAGCCCTCACCGAATGTCATCGGCTCCCCCGCTGGCTGCCGTTTCACAGGCTTTGGCGACCACCCGTGCAAAAGGGCTAGAGGCCGAGAGCCCATCACCTTTGGCGACGAGGATCTCCACGGCATATCTGTGCCCCACAACGACTCGCTGGTAATCACAGCCCAAATCCACCGGTACGAGGTCCACCGGATACTCATCGATTCGGGCAGTTCGTCGGACATCCTCTTCCACGACTGCTTCCTGCGTATGGGGCTCGCCCCAGCACACCTGAAACCGACCTCTCACGTCCTCTCGGGGTTCACCAACCACTCCATCCCGGCACAAGGGGTGGTCACCCTGCAGTTCACGATCGGGGAGCCCGGCCACACGCGCACACTGCCTGTGGACTTCATCGTAGCGAAAGTTCCGTCGGCCTACAACGTCCTCCTCGGCCGCCCGACGCTGAACTCCCTCCAGGCCCAGATCTCGACCTACCATCTGGCGATAAAATTCCATCTCGATCGGGGCGGGATAGGTCAGGCATACGGGAGCCAGCGGGTCACGAAGATAGGCCTTACCGAAATGTATTAGCCCGAGCAGCATGCCGACGGCGCCCAGGCGTGTGACGACATCAAAGGTTCCCTGGACACCCGAGACGAGTGTAAGGACGTCCGTGGAGCACCGGTCGAACCTCTAACCGAGGTGCCTCTAACAGAAGGAGACCAGGGAAAAATCGTCCAGGTCGGGTTGCTCCTGACGGGGACTCAGCGGGATGACCTGATCAGATTCCTCAGAAGCAACTCCGACGTCTTTTCCTGGGCACTCGCTGACATGCCTGGGATCGACCCCAAAATCATCTCCCATAAGTTCGGAGTTGATCCTGCGGCCCGTCAGACAGAAGAAAAGAAGCTTCGCCCCGGTCAAACAGAAGGCTATCGAAAAGGAGGTTGATAGGCTTCTCGCCGCCAACTTCATCAAAAATGTACCCTACTCGGAGTGGCTGGCAAACGTAGTTCTGGTCAAGAAGACAAGCGGGAAGTGGCGTATGTGCGTCGACTTCACTGACCTCAATAAGGCTTGCCCCAAGGACAACTTTCCGCTCCCCCGCATAGACCAGCTCGTCGACAGCTCGGCCGGCCACGAGCTGTTGAGCTTCATGGACGCTTTCTCCGGCTACAACCAAATCCGTATGAATCCTGAAGATGAAGATCTGACCGTATTCACAACGGACCGGGGAGTGTACTGCTACAAGGTGATGCCTTTCGGCCTCAAGAATGCCGGGGCCACGTACCAAAGGCTGGTCAATCGCATGTTCAAGCCACAGATCGGCAGGAATATGGAAGTCTACGTTGACGACATGCTCGTCAAGTCCATCTCGTCGGCCGACCATGCCAAGGACCTAGGCGAGGCCTTCGAAGTGCTCCGCAAATTCAACATGAAGCTAAACCCCGCCAAGTGCGCATTCGGAGTCACCGGGGGAAGTTCCTTGGGTTCATGGTCACTCACCGCGGGATTGAAGCTAACCCAGAGAAGATCGACGCTATCCTGAACATGGTCGCATCCAAGACTAACGTCGAGATTATGCGGCTCACGGGGCGGGTCACCGCTCTGAGCCGTTTCATGTCCAGGTCGGGGGAGAAGTGCCTTCCGTTCTTTAAGGCGCTGAGGAAAATTCCGAGGTTCGAGTGGTCGGAGGAATGCTAAGCCGCCTTCGACCAATTGAAGAAGCACCTCGCAACACCGCCGCTGCTCACCCGGCCAGTGGAAGGGGACGAGCCGTCGCTGTATCTGGCAGTATCCGACCAAGCAGCAAGCTCGTTGCTCGTCTGGGAGGCTGAGGGGGCGCAGAAACCGGTGTACTATGTGAGCCACGTGTTTAAGGACGCGGAAACGAGATACCTCGCCATAGAGAAGATTGTCTTGGCCCTCGTGGTAACCTCGCGGAAGCTGCGGCACTACTTCCTAGCACACACCATCATCGTCCTCACCGAGCACTCGTTGGGAGCTATCCTAGCATCACCGGAATCCTCGGGCCGCCTAGAAAAATGGAGGTAGGAGTTATCTCAATTCTACATAAGATATCGCCCGAGGCAAGCCATCAAGGCATAAGCCCTGGCCGATTTCATCGTTGAATGCACCATCCCTAGTAAGAAGCCGGAGTTCGCGCCGCCCCTCGCAGTCCAGTGTCCTGTCCCGGAAGGCCCTGGCTTAGTTCTGGAGTGGGTCATCTACGTTGACGGGTCTTCTACCGAGGAAGGCTGCGGTGCCGGCCTCATTATCCGGGGCCCAAATGAAACAGAGATGGAGTATTCTTTGAGGCTCGGTTTCAAAGCATCAAACAACGCGGCAAAATACGAGGCCCTCCTGGCCGGACTGCGCATGGCCGTCGGGCTGGGCTGAAGATAATTCAAATCCACAACGATTCAGCCCTTGTTGTCAGTCAAGTGACCGGTCGCTTCGAAGCTCGAGAGACTCTGATGATGAAGTACCTAGACGAAGTGAGGAAACTCCGAAGAAACTTCGACGAAGTCCAGGTAGAACAAATACCCAGACAGCTGAATGCCCAAGCAGACGCCCTGAGCAAGCTGGTTTCGTCATATTCGGCCAACAATAAGCGGTCTATCCTCTTCGAAACCTTGCCTCGACCCAGCGTGGGAGATGGAGCGACGACACTCCACGTGTACGCGGCGCAGGAGAGCGACCAGGAGTGGAGGAAGCCCCTCGTGGAGTTCCTGAAAGACGGTGCGCTCCCGGAAGACCGGGCAGCCGCCGGCTGTCTCCGGGCCAAAGCCCGCCACTTCGTCTGGAGCAACGGGAACCTCTATAAGAAGACCTTCACTCAGCCCCTGCTCCGGTGCGTTGACCCCCACAAAGACGACTACGTCCTTCGGGAAATCCATGAAGGGGTGGGCGGTGCACACCAGGGGGCTCGAACCTTGATCCAAAAAGCGTTACTCCAAGGGTACTACTGGCCCACCATGCACGAGGACGCCCTGAAGCTGGTCAGGAGGTGCAAGAGCTGCCAGCTCTACGGCAGCATTCCTCGCCTCCCGGCTACCGAGCGACCGCCCTGACATCCCCATGGTCGTTCGCCCAGTGGGGGTTGGATATGATCGGCCAGTTTCCTACCAGAACAGGCGGGCACAAATACGTCCTCGTCGCAGTGGACTACTTCACCAAGTGGATCGAGGCCGTCCCCATCAAGAAACCGGACGCCGCCACAACTATCAAGTTCCTTCAAAACAACCTGATACTCCGGTTTGGCATCCCGAGGTGCATCATCACCGACCACGGGACGAACTTTGAGAACGAGAAAGTGAAGGACTTCTGCAAAGAGTACCATATCCTCATGAAGTTCGCCACGGTCGCGCATCCCCAATGCAACGGGCAGGCCGAGCTCGCTAACCGAGACGTCCTCCGAGGTCTCTAGACCCGCCTAGAAGGGCGACAAGGCAGTTGGGTCAAAGAACCGCCCCGGGTTTTATGGGCCCTGCACACGTCAAAAAAGACTCCCACAGGGGAGACCCCTTTCAGCCTCTGCTACGGGACCGAAGCGATGGTCCCAGTGGAGATCGGGCTACCCAGTCACCGGGTCGAGCACCTCGACGATGACGCAAACACTTAGGCGCTACGGACCTACCTCGACATCTTGTTGGAAAAAAGGGATCGGGCTCAGATCAGAGCTGCCGCCTATCAACAACAAACGGCCCGATACTACAACGCTCGGGTCAAACACCGCTCCTTCAAGACCGGAGACCTGGTCCTGCGGAGGAACGAGTTCATCGACCATGGCAAGCTTCACAAGTTCTCCCCAAAGTGGGAGGGTCCCTTCATCGTCTTTGAGGCGCTCCCCGACGGAGCCTACCGCCTACAAGACGCGGATGGACGAAAGCTTCCGCGGCCTTACAATGCCGAGAAGCTCAAGTTATACCGGTGAGGTCAAAGCCAGCGAGTGTGTACCACCTGTTCCCCTCCGAACGACGGCCAAGACATGGTCGTCTTGCCTGTGATTCGGGGCAGATGCTAATTGGTTTTATCCGTCCACCTCTCCGAAGATACCAAGTTGATTTATGGCACCGTGTATCGGAGGTTTAGACAGATGCGACCGATGTAGCAGACTTCGTCAGATTCCCCCTTGCTTGAGAGGTTTTTGATTGTGGGGACGCTCTTCCCTGCAGGCGCAAGCCCCTGCAGTTAATTACGCTACCACTTCACGGTAACAACTTTCTCCTTCTCTAGAATTTCACTTCGTGTCGTGGGTGTTTGTTTTGTTTGTGGTTGCCCGTGGATTGTATACGGAGACTGAGTTATGTCGTCGCCCGTAGGACGTGGACTAGTCCAAATCCGTATTATCTTAGATTTGGGTTTGGGGGTTTGGTTTGAGGATACGTTAGCCATATTTGAGTCTAAGATCAACTCAAACGTTTGTTAAGGATACGTTAGTCCAATTTGAGACTAAGATCGACTTAACGGGATCGTTTAGATCCGACAAAAGAGCATTTGGGGGCTCTGTTGTTCCAGTTTAGGGACATAGTGGTCCGTTTAATATATGGCCGTCGGGACCCGTCACCTCTCTGACGACGTTGAAGGATTACAACGACAGATGTCAGAGAAATTCAGAGATGTACCCTTGAACCAAAGTTGATTAGGGGGTCTATAGTCCAATTTGGGACTAAAGTCTGTTTGAAGGTTTAAGGATACGTTAGCCAGATTTGAGGCTAAGATCAACTCAAACGTTTGTTAAGGATACGTTAGTCCAATTTGAGACTAAGATCGACTTAACTGGACGTTTAGATCCGACAAAAGAGCATTTGGGGGCTCTATTGTTACAGTTTAGAGACATAGTGGTCCATCGCCAGTTTAGGGACATGGTGGTCCATTTCCAGTTTAGGGACATAGTGGTCCAATGCCAGTTTAAGGACATAGTGGTCCATTTCCAGTTTAGGGACATAGTAGTCCAATGCCAGTTTAAGGACATAGAGGTCCAATGGTAGTTTAAGGACGCATAAGTCCATGAGTTTAAGGACCCCACAGTCCGTGTTGATGTGTGGTTGTCGGGACCCGTTATCTCTCTGAAGACGTTGAAGGATTACAACGACAAATATCAGAGGAGTTCCGAGATGTACCCTTGAACCAATGAGTTGGTTGAAAGAGCAGATGTGCTCAGTTCAAGATGATTTGAGAACTTATGGCCAGTTTGGGCTAAGTCCAATTATGTTTGAAATATTGGCGCTTTGTTGGCTCATTGAAGGAGAGGTTTTGCCTCTAGAAACTTAGCCAATTGGGCTAAAGCTAGTTTTAAACACTAAAGACCAACAGTGTTGAACACTGGAATTAAGATTAGCAAGTTAGTGTTTAACACTAAAAGATAATCAGTGTTAAACACTAGCAACGAGGCTTTCAAATTAGTGTTAAACACTGGGAACAGAGTTTTCACATTAGTGTTAATCACTAAGAAGATCAGTGTTAAACACTGCAGGTAGAGTTTTCCAAATTAGTGTTAAACACTAAGAAAATCAGTGTTAAACACTGCAGATAGAGTTTTCCAATTAGTGTTAAACACTAAGGAGGGAGGAGTCACGTGCGGACACGTGAGAGCGCCCTGATTTCCCTTATTTTATTCTGCAGGTAAGTGTTTAACACTTTTAATTTCCTGGCCATCACGTGTGGGCACGTGATAGGCATCCATTCATTCGATATTAAAGGGATTCGTTAGGGGTCACGTGGGGACACGTGAGGGCGCCCTAAATGTGGAGCCAGATCTCCTTTTGGTTTATCCTCAAATCTGCGAATAAGTATTAAACACTTTTATTTTTATTTTAGAGCATCACGTGTTGGCACGTGATGGGGATCTGTGCGTCAATTGTTAAAGCATTTGCTGAGGGGTCACGTGATAACACGTGAGAGCGCCCAAAGCTTTCATTTCCTTTGCTTTTTCTTTCTGCGTTTTGGGGGTCACGTGGGAGCACGTGAGGTGATGCTTCAAAGTTCTTTGCAGGGGATCTTTTCAAGGGTCACGTGGGGGCACGTAACCCTAGTTCTTTTCATGAACAGAGATCTTTTAAGAATTGAATTCTCTGTAGGGTTAAACCCTAATTATGATTTTGGAGGAATTAAATTCCTATTTGTGAAAGAATTAAATTCTTATTTAGGATAAAACCCTGATTTCTTTTTAAAGGAATTAAATTCCCAGATATGTAAAAGAATTAAATTCTTGATTAGGGTTAAACCCTAGTTTCGTTTTAGGAGGAATTAAATTCCTGTGAGTTTGGAAGAATTAAATTCTCAAAACTCAATTCCTCCTCTGTGTTTTAGATCTGCATGGCAGGATCTCAACCCAATGAGAATTAAATTCTCAATTCCTGGGGAGATGTACACTTTGCAGATCCTCAAACAGAGAAAGAACTAAGTTCTTTTCTTTTTATAAGAGTTAAACTCTTTTGAGAATTAAATTCTCTTTTGAAACCTCCCTTTTCTTACCTAGGGTTTTTCTTTTGCAGAGAATTAAATTCTCTTCTCTTTTCTTTTTTCTCTTGAGAATTAAATTCTCCCCTCTCTATTTTTCTCTCTCCAAAAAAAAGGTCCCCCTCTTCTCTTCTCTTGACTCCTATTTATAGGAGAAGGAAAAGAATCAATTTGTTTAGCAAATCTCTCATTGAAAGATTTGATTTGATTTCATAATTAATATGATCCTTTAGATCACACAGTGAATTTTTATTCACCGTTGGATTTTAAATCTAAAGATATTCTGTTTGTTATTTCGGTGAGATTTAGGGAGATCTTTCTTTATTTAAGATTTTTCCATAAATTGGTGATTTTTAATCACCTTTGGATCTTTAATCCAACGGTCCCCATAATCCTTTTCCATTTGGAAAGATTTAGAAGTTTTTAGAATTTAATTCTATTTCGAAAGATTTTAGAGAAATTTAGAATTTTAATTCTATTAAACTGTAAGGCTTTCAAAGCCTGTCACGTGCTGGCATGTGACCCTTGGTCACGTGTGAGCACGTGACCCCTAAATTGGTTCCTTTAACAGCCGCTTATTTATGTTGTTGTTTTAACCATCACGTGTCAACACGTGACCATTGGTCACGTGTGAGTACGTGATACCTCATTGAGGTATCTTCTGATTTTTAATCAGGGAATAGATTTTAGAATTTAATTCTATTCATTATTTTAGAGGCCTGAAGAGCCCATCACGTGTCTGCACGTGACCCATGGTCACGTGTGAGCACGTGATGCCCCATTGGGGTCTTTTCTGAGTTTTTATTATATCTTTTAACTCCTCCAGCGGGTTCTTAAAAGTCCATCATGTGTGGACACGTAATTCCCCATAACTTTTGATCCCGGATGAATTACGAGGACTATAATATATCAAATCGAAGGGTTTTTCGAGCCACTTTCGATACCATCAGAATTTATCTGTTTCTCATTTGGGAGTTTGTCAAAAAACAGCCCGGAAGATACTGGTTCGCATTTCCTTAAGCATATCGCTGCCATTTGATACCTTGGACTCTTTGCGCAGAAATTTTTGGCGGGAACAAATGCCCCCCACTACTTTGCCCACGTAAGTATGCACGTGGGTGAAGTAGTGCAGAGTAATGCATAGCGTATGACCAGTTTTGGGTTGGTATATAACTTTCAGAATCTTGATCTGAGAAGATAACGAGCGGACACAAGCGTCGTCATTTATCATTGACTCAAATCTCGACTCTTAAGAGATATGGTTCCAAACTCTCAACTCCATGAGCCGCACCCTTCTATTTCTTTATGTCTTACTCTGGCGTGGAGTAGTTTATATGCTCATGAGTAACTTCTTCATTTCAGTGGCATGTAGCTTTGGCAAGTGTGGCTCATAGATGGTCCATCTTAACCTCTTTGTAGGGCAGTGATGGCTTAGGAGACAGGGTTAGGATCTGCCGCTTAAGACTTTTCAACTTTATGAGCCGTGAGGGTCTCATAAAGACTTTTCTCCCTACGAGTCGAAAGGATCCCGCAGGTGTATTTTCTCCTTAGGGGTCGTGAGGACTCCTAAGTGTGTTTTCTCTTGAAATTCGTAAGGATCTCACAAGAGAATTTTCCCGCTTATAAGTCGAGAGGACTCGTAAGTGGTTGTTTCCCTCCTAGTCGAGATTCGACTTTAGAGAGTGTGACCCGTGGATAGTATGCAAGAGACCGTTTTGGATCGCCTTGCAGGGCCCCAGTGCTTAGGAAACAGTTTTTTTTTTAATCCCCGCTGCCTAAGGCTTTATCTCACGAGTCGAGACGAATCGAGAAGTTCTCGCAAAGACATCAATTTCCTCATGAGTCGAAACGGATCGAGCAGATCTCGCAAGAATATCCTAACGTCACAGTTAACCTCTGCTCTTTACGACAGAAGTCCGTTAGGGTCTGTGGTACTTAGGGTTTTGGCCGTCGTACCATCGCATGAGCTGATATATTCCTCGATAGGCAATTATGCTATTCGAGTAGCCCTGCGACTGCCGTGTCTCTGATCCCTTCGGGGGCTGGACAAGACGTCTTCGAGCAATCCTCCTTGGCAGTTTGACCGTCGGAAGAGCAAGCGCTAGGAATTTTCCATGCCGCTTTTTACTTGAGGTTAGGCTCATTTTGGAGAGCCCCGATGAGTCATAACCACTCCGCGCTGGTGTGGGATGATCTCCGATAGTCTTTCAGGCTTTATATGACTTGCCGTTAAGACCCTGAAGCTAGGAATTTGGCCTTTGCTTCGTTTGCTTTGTCATGTGCGAATCCTGTTGGAGGAAGAACGCTGTCGTGACATCTCGTCTGCTGTATCGAGACGAACGTCGAGGTGGTGACCACTCCACGCTGGTGTAGGATGATCTTTGATGGTCTTTCAGGCTTTATATGACTTGCCGTTAAGACGTTGAAGCTAGAAATTTGGCCTTCGCTACGTTTGCTGGCATTGCGTCCTCTGTATCGAGACGAATGTCGCGGTTGTCTCTAGGTTGCTGGTGAACCGTCGAGCTCTGGAACCAGGGATTTTGCCGTGACTCCTTTCGGTGATGTTGCGTCTGCTGTGTCGAGACGAACGTCGAGGTGGTGATCACTCCATGTTGGTATGAGATGATCTCTAATTGTCTTTTTGGTTTTATATGACTTACCGTTAAGACCCTGGAGCTAGGAATTTGGCCTTCGCTTCATTTTCTTTGGTGTGTCCGGATCCTGTTGGAGGAAGGACGCTGTAGTGACATTTCGTCTGCTGTATCGAGACGAATATCGTGGTGGTGACCACTCCATGTGGGATGATCTCTGTTTGTCTTTCCGGTTTTATATGACTTACCGTCAAGACGTTGAAGCTAGGAATTTGGCCTTCGCTTCGTTTGCTTTGTCGCTTCCGAATCCTGCTGGGGGAAGAACGCTGGGGTGACATTTCATCTGCTGTATCGAGACGAACGTCGAGGTGGTGACCACTCCGCGCTGGTGTGGGATGATCTTCGATTGTCTTTCAGGCTTTATATGACTTGCCGTCAAGACCCTGAAGCTAGGAATTTGGCCTTCGCTTCATTTGCTGGTATCGCGTCTGCTGTATCGAGACGAATGTCACGGTGGTGATCACTCCATGTTGGTGTGAGGACCAGGATCCGCTCTGGACGTTTCCCACGGGGTCAAAGAGTGATGTTATCCGCGTTCCACGTGACCAGGAATTTTGCACTAGATGCTTCACACGGGTTCACTGCCGCGTTAGGCAAGGACTAGGCTCCGCTCTGGATGCTTCGCACGGGTTCACTGCCGTGTTCTGCAAGGATCAGGATCCGCTCTGGACATTTTCCACGGGGTCAAAAGGTGACGTTATCCGTGTTCCACGTAACCAGAAATTTTGCTCTAGATGCTTCACACGGGCTCACTGCCGCGTTAGACGAGGACTAGGCTCCGCTCTGGATGCTTCACACGGGTTCACTGCCGTGTTCTGCTAGGACCAGGATCCGCTCTGGACGTTTTCCACGGGGTCAAAAGGTGACGTTATCCGTGTTCCACGTGACCAGGAATTTTGCTCTAGATGCTTCACACGGGTTCACTGCCGCGTTAGGCGAGGACTAGGCTCCGCTCTGGATACTTCACACGGGTTCACTGCCGTGTTCTGCGAGGACCAGGATCCGCTCTTGACGTTTTCCACGGTGTCAAAGAGTGACTGTTCAGTTGATAAAACTGCACATTTGTATTACATTTTTCCTACCATTTTCATATTAAAAAAGGACTTTATTATAATATATTATACATATGAGGGTTTATGTGTAAAAACATTATTTTCCATGTGTTAATATATTTTAATTATCATTTGGTAGGAAAATGTATGCAAATGTTATTGACCTAATTCTAGTAGAACAAAGTCTACTAAAATCTTATTTGAGTTGTTGTGCAGAATATTTCCAAGTTGTTATGAAAAATTTATCAAACAAATCAATTTGTTGAAGAAATCTTGCCAAATTAAGAAGCAAAACTTGGAGACCAAGTCTGGAAGCAACCGAGAAAAGATTTTTGAATTCTGAAGGTGCCTAGGATTGCCACATGTCATAAGATGCAAGCACAAGAAAATTGATCAAGAGATCTCACCCATTGGCCGCGGATCCGCGGCCATAACCCCCTTTTGGCCGCGGATCCGCCGCAATATTATGGAGTTGGAAGGAAAGATTTTGGGGCATGATTCTCTACTATATTTTACCAACTTTTGAAGCAAAAGATTCTGGCTTTGCACTATAAAAAGGCACCGAGAGCCTCTTGGAAAAGCTATCAAGCCGAAGAGATCACGAAGCTCCCGACGCTCACGCATCCAGGCTGATCATCGACTGTTCGACTACCTCCTTAGGAAAGATCGAGAAGCAACTAGTTGTAATCATTTTCTATGGATTAAAAGTGTAGTTTGTTCAAGTCGATTAATAAAGGTAGTTATTTTATTTAATTGTTTTTACATTATTTTTTCCCTCGATTTCTTTTCATCTTCTTCTCCCAACATGCGCGAGTAATTCTCCGCTTGTTAGGGTTCGTAGGATTATGGTAGGCTAATGGACGATGAAAATAATTAAACCTTTTTTAAGTCCTATAAAGTTTAGGAACTTTATCAAAAGAATCATTAACATCCTAATCGGGCGCGCTAGCAATTCTTTGCTACTTCCGACCACGATTAGAGATTAGATTAATGATTGTTTTGGTAAAGGCTAGATATGAACGGAGTTCCGTGTCGAGATAAGGGTTAAGAGTGGGATTCCTTTTCCCTCCAGAAACCCTAATCTACACGCATCACCGTCGTTCTAGTTCTAAACCTATTAATGGATAAAAAGGGTAACTTTTAATTAATCGTCCATAACTACTAAATCCTAACGAACCCTACAAGCCTTCTTATTATATTTACTACATCTTTAAAATAATCTAGATCTATGTTTTACATTCTTATTTAACGTAGATCTAGAAACCATTCTATAAAATTATTTATCCCTCCTCTCTTTGTCAACGCATCTAAAGTAAAAGTAAAAGGTTCCACGTTTCCCTGAGGACGACCCGTACTCATCTCGGTCTAACTACACGCGATACCGTTCTGATTGCGGTTAACTACAAACATACACCTTTTCGTACCAATCAAATGGCGCCGTTGCCGGGGATACGTGCGTAATTTTTTATTTTTACTATTTGTGTTGAATTCTTAGACGAGTCATATCATTATTAACACAAAACTGCAAATTGCATATTTAACGATTTGTGCGTGAATTTTTGCAAGGAGATCTGGAGTCACAGAATTAAGGAGAACAGGAAACAGAGACATTTTTAGAGATCCAGAGGAGCACAGAAGGCTATACAAAAATTTTTATCAAGTGATCTCTCTGCCACGCGGCGGAACCGCGGCGAAAGTGCCCCTTCTACGGCGGAATCGCGGCAAGTTGGAGGAATTAGAGCTTCAATCTTCTCTGGTATCTTTCTCAACTCCTTCTCTCTCCTCTCAAATCTAATAAAATCTATTTTCTGTAGGATTCTTTGCAAAATCGCGCCGCTCAAAAATCTTTTTGCAAAGTTTTGTTTTGTGGTTTGTTTTTGCATATTTAATACGGACTTTAAGGGGCAAAGACCAAATTAAGATTAGGTGGGGATTTCATCACCCTTCCTAAGCCCCACAAATCACAAACTGAGCATATAGATCAACCCTTCATTAATTTAAAAAATATCTAGAACAGACTCTAAGGACTGTCGCGCTCAATAAGGACAGAGGAAGGTCGTGGGTAATCTATCGTTTATCCGCATTACTGTTGTAGTGCCTAGGCAAGTGTGACAAAGGCTAGTGGTTTTTAATTAGGCCCACGACGTGGTTCCTTCCCACTTACCTGGCACTTATCTGGCTACAAGGGTAGTACGGAGGCGGTAGAGGATTGATCCTGCGGCTTGTCCTTTGGAAGTCTAGGAGCGGTCTAGAGACTGGACCTAGGTGACCTTAGTTCTAGGTTTGCTTGTGCATCTTAAGGTGATTTGTCTTGAGTCCCACTTTTTCAAAACAAGCCAATTTTAAAATCACACACACGCTGCCACTTGCACTAAACCCGCTTAGTGCATGCTCGGCTGGACACGGGATCCTAGTGCCCGTCTTGTCCGCGTTCCTTCTATCGACACCGAAGTCGGTACTTCTTCTTCTTCTTTTCCCCCACCACACACCACATCGACTGTGATGGACGGCACTCCATCTAATTATAACACCACGCTGCCACCGCCCGCAGGTGAGCAGAATCCACCGCGCATCTCTCTCCAAGAGAGATGCTATCCTATTCGTGGTCCTCTTCCTACTTGTCTATCTCTTCCACCACCTAACGGGGATAATTTCAAAATTAAACCCCACTACATCAATCTGCTGCCCAAATTTCACGGGCTTGAGTCGGAAGACGCGTACGTTTTCATCACCAAATTCGAAAACGTATGCGCAATGATGGGTACTTCACAATTGACTTTAGATGCTATGCGCTTACGTCTTCTCCCATTCACACTGTGCGACTTGGCAGAAAAATGGCTTTACAATACTGCCGCACACTCTATAACTAATTGGGATGAATTCGTCATAGCATTTCTTAAGAAGTTTTACCCAAACCATAAGACTGCCCACATTAGGAGCGAGATCAACCAGTTCACCCAGCTTCCCAATGAACCATTTTGGAAGTGCTTTGAACGTTTCAAGGATCTGCTTGTCCAATGCCCCCATCACGGAATACAAAGATGGGATTTATATCGGATTATATATGAGGGCATTAATCCAGCGACAAAGCAGATGCTTGAAACAATGTGTCAATGCAATTTCATGTTTAAAGATGACGGTGAAGCATGGAAATATCTGGAAGATCTTGCTGAACACACGTTGCAGTGGGAAAGCGTAAGACCACCTTCAACTAAGGGAGGTATTCACCAGCTCGATGTTTCTATCGCAGTAAAAGCCGAAATGGCAGCGATGCAGAAGAAACTCGATTCTATTGAGAACAAACTTTCATCAGTCTCCCTAAATCAGGTCACGCTTCCTAAGACCGTCTGTAGTTGCTGTTCGGATCCTTCACACTTAACGGAAGAATGTCCTATGAATGCATCGTTTCAAGCTAATGCTGCTTTTCAGCAGCGACCTAGAAACGACCCTTATTCTTCCACGTACAATCAAGGATGGAGGAATCATCCTAACTTTGCTTGGAATCAAAACCAACAAAGCAATTATCAAAGACCTCCTCCACAGCAACCACAACCACAGAATCAGCCCCCCTTTCAGTCACAGAATTTCCAAAATCCGGCCAACATTTCTACACCACAAGTGGCCAGTATTGACAACTCACTTGCACAAACTTTGGATATGTTCATGAAACAATCCATGCAAAATTCGGCTGAGATGAGGTCTTCTATTGATGCCCTAACGAAAAACTCCTCCTCCCATGGTGAGAGTATCAAATCAATAGAAAACCAAATCGCACAATTAAACGCCGCAATAAGTGCGAGAGAGAAAGGGAAACTCCCATCTCAACCCCTACCGAATCCTGGCCATTCACAAAGTCATAATGTGAATGCCGTCACTACGTTGAGATCGGGGAGAGTGCTGAACAACCAAGTGGGTGAGCAATTTGATGATAGTGACACATTTGACACCCCTTCTTCTTCTTCTTCTTCCCCTAACTCGTCTAGTCTTCCACCTTCATCCGAGCCTATTCTCCGTTTTCGCCAAGGCTCAATCATTTCGCCAAATCTATCTAAGTCGATACCCACTCCAATTTTGGGATCGAATCCGTCGCCACAGTCTTCTCCACAAACGTTGGACCCAAAACTTATTGATCGAGCTCCATTTCCAAACCGATTAAGGGCCAACCGACCTAACCCGCAAATGGAGAAGATTGTGGAAATGTTTAAGCAAGTTAGCGTGAATATTCCTCTCCTAGATGCCATTCAACAAGTCCCATCTTATGCAAGAATCCTTAAAGACTTGTGCACTAGGAAGAGAAAAACTCAAGTGCCTAAAAAGGTTTTCATGACGAGTAATGTTAGCACAGCTTTTACCCAACAAATACCAAAGAAACGTAAGGACCCCGGCTGTCCTACAATCTCTATTTCTATTGGGGGTAAAAATATAAATCGTGCTTTACTCGATCTAGGCGCTAGCGTCAACTTGCTTCCTTATTCAGTATACGAGCAGTTAGGAATTGGAGAGTTAAAACCCGCCCATTGTACTCTCCAAATGGCAGACCGATCTATCACCAAACCTCGGGACGAACTAGAGAATGTGTTAATTAAATTCGGGGAATTCATATTTCCCGTGGACTTTATTGTTTTAGATACACAACCTGTGGCAAACCCACGCAATCAAATCCCGGTGATACTTGGTCGACCCTTCCTAGCAACTTCTAACGCTGTAATTAATTGTCGTAACGGTTCTATGAACTTATCCTTCTGAAAAATGACAATTGAGCTTAATATTTACAAGCTAGGAAGTCAGCCATCAAACCTTCTGCTCATTTGCTGGATGTTTGTTCCATCCACGAGATAGCTTCCGAAAGCTGCATGGATGAGGAGCTTTGCTTTGATGTTCTCAACAACATTAATGAGACATCGTTTGATCTTGCACCACTTTACAGTGAGGATATGTTCAATGAGTCCGACCTTGAGATTGAACCCGTTGACTCGTTGCAAAAGTCAGCAGCATTTTCCGAGTCAATATCTTATGCAAGTTTTGAACCTCTTCGGGAGTCCGAATATCATTCGCTTACCCCACCTTCTATTGTCTCTCCGCCAATTCTTGATCTCAAACCGCTACCTTCTCATCTTAAATATGCATATTTAGGAGAGAATGAGACTTTGCCAGTGATTATTTCCGCTTCTCTAGCCTTAGAGCAAGAGAATGCACATTTGGCAGTGTTGAGATCGAATCGGGAAGCATTTGGTTGGACTATGGCTGACATCAAAGGGATTAGTCCCTTAATTGTTGAACATTACATACATCTGATGGATGAAGCCAAACCAACCCGAGACCCACAAAGACGGTTAAATCCCGTTATGAAGGAGGCGGTAAAGAAAGAAATCGTCAAGTGCCTTGATAGTGGAATAATTTACCCCATATCTGATAGCCAATGGGTAAGTCCAATTCATGTGGTCCCTAAAAAGCCTGGCATCACGGTCATCACTAATGAGGCTAATGAGTTAATCCAAACACGCACCCAAACTGGGTGGCGCGTATGTATCGATTACAGGAAACTCAATGCCGCGACGAGGAAAGATCACTTCCCTCTACCTTTCATTGACCAGATGTTAGAACGATTGGCGGGACACGAATACTACTGTTTCTTGGACGAATACTCTGGCTATAATCTGGTCCCCATCGCCGAAAAGGATCAAGATAAAACCACTTTTACTTGTCCTTTCGGAACTTTTGCTTATAGACGCATGCCCTTTGGGTTATGCAATGCTCCCACTACATTTCAGCGGTGCATGATGGGGATATTTTCAGATATGGTGGAAAATTTTCTGGAAATTTTTATGGACGATTTCTCCATTTTTGGAGACTCCTTTGAGGACTGCCTTCGTAATCTTGACGCTGTTCTTACCCGCTGTAAAGATAAGAACTTGACTTTGAATTGGGAAAAATGTCATTTTATGGTCCAAGAAGGTATTGTACTTGGACATATAATTTCACATAAAGGCATTGAGGTTGACAGAGCTAAAATAGATGTCATTCAAAACCTCCCTCGTCCCAATTGCGTCAAAGATATACGATCCTTTCTTGGTCATGCAGGATTTTATAGGAGATTTATTAAGGACTTTAGCAAAATTGCTAGACCCTTAACCTTTCTATTGGCCAAGGACACTACTTTTCACTTCGATTCGGATTGTGAGGCTGCTTTTGAATCGCTTAAAGAATCACTCACTACAGCCCCCGTTTTATCATCTCCGGATTGGAACCACCCGTTCGAGCTTATGTGTGATGCATCAGATTTTGCTATTGGTGCGGTCTTAGGACAGCACATTGATAAGATGCCACACGTAATTTACTATGCAAGTAGGACCTTGAATGATGCACAAATAAATTACACAACTACCGAGAAAGAACTCTTTGCAGTTGTATTTGCATTAGAGAAATTCAGGCCCTACTTGATTGGCTCGCCTATTGTGGTTTACACAGATCACTCCGCCCTACGACATCTTTTATCGAAGAAGGATGCGAAGGCCAGGCTAATACATTGGATCCTATTGTTACAAGAATTTGATCTTGTCATCAAAGACAAGAGTGGATGTGAAAACGTTGTAGCCGACCATCTTTCACGCATCACTTCTTCGCCAACTGTGACTGTGCCGATAAATGACTCATTTCCCGACGAACAGCTCTTGAATGTATCCTACGAACCTTGGTTTGTGGATATCGTGAACTATCTTGCGACGGGACTTATACCTAGCGATTGGTCGAAACAAGACAAACTTCGATTTTTATCCCAAGTCAAATATTTTTACTGGGATGAACCATATCTATTCAAGTATTGTTCCGATCAAATCATTCCCAGGTGTGTCCCTAACGATGAATTCAAGAGCGTGTTATCATTTTGTCATGATCAGGCATGCGGCGGTCATTTTGGACCTAGAAAAACGGTGGAGAAAGTTTTGCAATGTGGCTTTTATTGGCCAACATTATTTAAAGATGCATTTGAACATTGCAAAACTTGTCCGCAATGTCAGCATTTGGGTCGGATTTCACGAAGGAATGAGATGCCGCTCCAACCTATATTGGTTGTGGAAATATTTGATGTTTGGGGTATTGATTTTATGGGCCCTTTTCCCAACTCCTTTGGGAATCTATATATCTTGTTAGCGGTTGATTATGTCTCGAAGTGGGTGGAAGCTATATCGTGTCGCACTAATGACAACAAAGTTGTCATTAAGTTCCTTAAAGAAAATATCTTTTCGCGATTTGGACACCCTCGCGCTATCATTAGCGACAACGGGACACATTTCTGCAATAGGTCTTTCGAGGCCTTGATGCGGAAATATTCAATCACTCACAAGCTTTCTACGCCCTATCACCCCCAAACAAGCGGGCAGGCTGAGATCTCAAATAGGCAGATCAAACAGATATTGGAGAAGACGGTTTCGAAAAACCGTAAGGATTGGTCAACCAAATTGACGGATGCTCTTTGGGCATTCCACACCGCTTATAAGACCGATCTTGGTATGTCTCCATACCGTCTTGTGTTTGGGAAGGCATGCCACCTCCCTGTCGAGATTGAACATAAGGCAATGTGGGCTATTAAAGAGCTTAATTTTGATCTTGAGCATGCAGGCAGCTATCGGAAGCTGCAATTGAATGAGCTAAGCGAACTCCGCGATGAAGCTTACGATAATGCGGTGATAGTAAAGAACAGGACTAAAGTGTTCCACGATAAAAATCTTTCTAGAAAAACCTTCACATCGGGGCAACAAGTCCTTCTTTACGATTCCCGTCTCCATCTTCATCCTTGTAAGCTTAAATCTCGTTGGAAAGGACCTTTTGTGGTGCGGTATGTACACCCGCACGGAGCAGTTGAAGTCGAAAATTTGAAAAACGGTTCGATTTTTAAAGTGAATGGGCATAGATTAAAACCGTATTTTTCTGCTGACCCCGCGGAGGAGCTCCTGTTTTTACAGGAGCCGCTTTATCAAAACTAAAATTCCTCCGCCTTACCTCCATGTTTTGATAACTTTTTCACATTTTAAGAATGGAGGTGAGTAAAAAATGATTTGATTGAATATCTGTGCGTGTCAAAGAATAAGTTTGGGGGAATTTTTCATTTCACTATTATTTTACCCCTTGTATCTCTCCCTTAGTATACAGGTCCATGTACTCAAAAGGCTACATCAGTAAGGACATTGCTGAAAACAGGTTTGGGGGGAGGTTTGTATTCACTAAATTATCTTTGACACCGGGCATTAAATTTTTTTATATATATAACAAAAGAGTAGAAAGTGAAAAATTACATCCAAAAGATTGGAATAGTTTAAGAAAACCAAGAAAATTAGAAGTTTTCTTACACGAACTAGTAATAAGTAGTTATGAGCTGTTGTCCCAAGGGTTAGTAAAATGAAGGAAGTCACTAATCTGAGGATAAAAATAAGTCTGAAAAATAGTTTCTATTCTGAAAGCCAAACATTTGAATGTTGATACCCTACTATATGCACTTACACACGTGTTGAAACTCAGGATAGTAGAGAATACCTTGAAATGCTCTTGTCCAAAAGCCAAAGTATGAAGGAAATGAAAAAAAATGAAGAAAATATAAATGGTGAAAAGAAAAAAAAAATGAACACTGGTTTTGTTATCGCCAAGGCAGCAATAAAAAAATATAGCGAGGGTGCCTTTTCACCTAGTGCCCTAAGGCCAACTGGTCTGGGAGTCACTGCTAAGCCTTAGGTGGTGCAAGACGAGAAAAATATTATCATCTAATTAGCAAGCACATGAGTAATCGGTTGGTTAGTACCTCAAGAAGTATTAACGGTCGCATGAAAATGTGTGAGCAAATCTTTAATATTCATTAAATTAAAAAGTACTAAGGTAGATGGACAAGAGTATGATAGCTTGAATTGAATTCTCCGAGTGTAAGGATGTCCATTTCACACATGTGGGGTTATATGATCAATGTTTGGAAGAAAGGTAGGAATGAAGAATAAAGACGATGTTTTATTGAGGGGTAATGTGATTTCTAACATTTTTTCATGACTATTAAGATAGGGCTCATGACAACTGAAAAGCTAGCATAGTTGGAAACTCTTCTTTTCAAAGTATTTCTTTTATGGTTCTTGTCTTTATATGTAAATTTCACCATCTTTCTTTTGTTATAGGATTTTGTGGGTGTAATCCGCTGAAAACCCTCAGGAGACAACACTCCTCCTACTAGGGATACCTAGAGGTTTAACGGCTTGGTGCACGTGCTCAGTGCAATCGTGTCTGCCTATGAAAGTGTGCTTAGTTTTCTCCTTTCTTTTTCTCCTCCTAAATAAACTAGTTTGCTCGGGACGATCAAAGATAAGTTTGGGGGTATTTGTTCAGTTGATAAAACTGCACATTTGTATTACATTTTTCCTACCATTTTCATATTAAAAAAGGACTTTATTATAATATATTATACATATGAGGGTTTATGTGTAAAAACATTATTTTCCATGTGTTAATATATTTTAATTATCATTTGGTAGGAAAATGTATGCAAATGTTATTGACCTAATCCTAGTAGAACAAAGTCTACTAAAATCTTATTTGAGTTGTTGTGCAGAATATTTCCAAGTTGTTATGAAGAATTTATCAAACAAATCAATTTGTTGAAGAAATCTTGCCAAATTAAGAAGCAAAACTTGGAGACCAAGTCTGGAAGCAACCGAGAAAAGATTTTTGAATTCTGAAGGTGCCTAGGATTGCCACATGTCATAAGATGCAAGCACAAGAAAACTGATCAAGAGATCTCACCCATTAGCCGCGGATCCGCGGCCATAACCCCCTTTTGGCCGCGGATCCGCCGCAATATTATGGAGTTGGAAGAAAAGATTTTGGGGCATGATTCTCTACTATATTTTACCAACTTTTGAAGCAAAAGATTCTGGCTTTGCACTATAAAAAGGCACCGAGAGCCTCTTGGAAAAGCTATCAAGCCGAAGAGATCACGAAGCTCCCGACGCTCACGCATCCAGGCTGATCATCGACTGTTCGACTACCTCCTTAGGAAAGATCGAGAAGCAACTAGTTGTAATCATTTTCTATGGATTAAAAGTGTAGTTTGTTCAAGTCGATTAATAAAGGTAGTTATTTTATTTAATTGTTTTTACATTATGTTTTCCCTCGATTTCTTTTCATCTTCTTCTCCCAACATGCGCGAGTAATTCTCCGCTTGTTAGGGTTCGTAGGATTAGGGTAGGCTAATGGACGATGAAAATAATTAAACCCTTTTTAAGTCCTATAAAGTTTAGGAACTTTATCAAAAGAATCATTAACATCCTAATCGGGCGCGCTAGCAATTCTTTGCTACTTCCGACCACGATTAGAGATTAGATTAATGATTGTTTTGGTAAAGGCTAGATATGAACGGAGTTCCGTGTCGAGATAAGGGTTAAGAGTGGGATTCCTTTTCCCTCCAGAAACCCTAATCTACACGCATCACCGTCGTTCTAGTTCTAAATCTATTAATGGATAAAAATGGTAACTTTTAATTAATCGTCCATAACTACTAAATCCTAACGAACCCTACAAGCTTTCTTTTTATATGTACTACATCTTTAAAATAATCTAGATCCATATTTTACATTCTTATTTAACGTAGATCTAGAAACCATTCTATAAAAATATTTATCCTCCTCTCTTTGTCAACGCATCTAAAGTAAAAGTAAAAGGTTCCACGTTTCCCTGAGGACGACCCGTACTCATCTCGGTCTAGCTACACGCGATACCGTTCTGATTGCGGTTAACTACAAACATACACCTTTTCGTACCAATCAGTGACGTTATCCGCGTTCCACGTGATCAGGAATTTTGCACTAGATGCTTCACACGGGTTCACTGCCGCGTTAGGCGAGGACTAGGCTCCACTCTGGATGCTTCACACGGGTTCACTGCCGTGTTCTGCGAGGACCAGGATCCGCTGTGGACGTTTTCCACGGTGTCAAAGAGTGACGTTATCCGCGTTCCACGTGACCAGGAATTTTGCACTAGATGCTTCACACGGTTCACTGCCGCGTTAGGCGAGGACTAGGCTCCGCTCTGGATGCTTCATACGGGTTCACTGCAGTGCTCTGCGAGGACCAGGATCCGCTCTGGACGTTTTCCACGGGGTCAAAGAGTGACGTTATCCGCGTTCCACGTGACCAGGAATTTTGTTAACTATATCCGCATTTCACGGAGTTGGGATTTGACTCTCTGTGGGAGTACATCGTCGAGTCATGGAACTGGGAGTTGCTGCTGTTCCGCTTTGCTTGATGATGTGTCCGCTGTGACGAGACGAGTGTTGAGATGATCTCTAGGTTATTTGTGGCCCGTCGAGATTCGGCTTCTTCTTCTAATGAAACCTGGGGAGGAGGAGTGCGACTCCTTCTTTGTTTGCGCCCCTGGATTGTATATAGGGATTGATGTAGCATCACCTGTAGGGCAAAAAGGTTTCATTTTTCCATCACTTCTTTTATTCTTTCCGCGATGCTCTATCATTTCAGCTTTTTATATCGCGAAGGTCGCGATTGCCCAATCATTTCGGCTATTTTTCACGGTGCCCAATCATTTCGGCTATTTATTTTATTTTTACTCGCTGCTTTTTATTGCGAGTTGCCCAATCATTTTGGCTATTTTGCATGCATATATTTTTACTTGCTGATTTTGTTGCAAGTTGCCCCATCATTTTTGCTATGTCATATGCATTCGTGGCCTGCTGATTTTTCTTATTGCGAGTGTGAAACTTGGAATCTGATGCCAATCTTGGCATCAGCATCGCTACGACCGGAATATTGCCAGGAGCGAATCATCATTTGCCATGAAAGGACTTGGAATTTGATACCGGTTTAGGCATCAGCATCGCTACCACTGGGATATTGCCAGGAGCGAATCATCATTTGCCTCTGTCGATGTCGAACAAAGGTGACTTAGCGGACAGGGTTAGGATCCCGTCGACTAAGGATTTTGACTTCATGAGCCGTAAGGGTCTCACGAAAGTATTTCTCCCTACAAGTCGTGAGGATCTCGCAGGTGTATTTTCTCCCTAGGAATCGTGAGGATTCCTAAGTGTACGTTCCTCTGCAAGTCGTAAGGATCCTACAAGAAGGCTTTCTCCTTATAGGTCGAGAGGACCTACAAGGGTTGTGTTCACCATATGGACATATCCCTAGTCACGGATGGGACTTTGTTAGGGAAATACTTGTTCGTGCCCGTGGATTGTATACAAGGGTCAGTACTGGACCACTTGTAGGGCAGTGTCGAAGGGTATAGAGGATTTTGCTTAAGCACAGGTTTAGGTCTCTGTGACTTAAGACTTTCAAATCTTATGAGCCGTGAGGGTCCCATAAGAGAGTTCTCCTTACGAGTCGTAAGGATCTCGCAAGTGTATTTTCTCCTTAGGAATCGTGTGGATTCCTAAGTGTGTTGCTCCTTTGTGAGTCGTAAGGATCTCACGCAGGTGGTTTCTCCTTACAAGGTCGAGAGGATCCTGTAAGTGTCTTTTAACGAGGTTGCGCCCTTTCGGGTTTTCACAAACACTCGCCGGTAGCCCTGCTGTTTTTACTCACGGAGCCCTTTCGGGTTTTCATCCGTGCCCATTTTTCTTGTGGACATACCGTTTTTTTCATTCTTTTTTTTCATTCCTTTTTTTTTTTTCTCTCTCTCTTTTTTTTTTAAAACGAGATCGCGCCCTTTCGGTTTTTCACGAACACTCGCCGGTAGCCCTGCTGTTTTTACTCACGGAGCCCTTTCGGGTTTTCATCCGTGCCCATTTTGCTTGTGAACGTACCGTTTTTTTTTGGCACGTCAGCCAGAAGATGCTGCGGTAGTAGTTTAAGGATGTTTCGGTCCGCCGTCGCCGTATTTGAGGCGAATCTCTAGTTTACTGACTTTTCGGTCTACAGCCAGTTTTAGGACATAGTGGTCCATCGGGCTTCCTCTATGAATGAGCATGATGCCCCCGGCATATCCATCTTTTTCGGAGCATGTGGTTGTGGCGGGCTCACCTTCCAGTTTTCAGACAACGCAAACTTGCCATGTTGTTACTGGTCTTCAACCCAGTTTTTTGAAGACGTAGCAATTTTCAATCGAATGGCCCAATACTTGGTGGCAAGGGCAGTAATTAGGATTGTTGACCTCATTTAGTTGTAGCTGGTATTTCGGCTCCGGTAAAGTGATAAGCCTGTCGCGCACTGCTAGTTCGAACAGCCTCCTTGTTTCATCCCGGGGAAACGAGTAAGGACGTTTCAACTCTTCATAGAGGGATTGCCGCTTGTTGTTTTGGCGAACAACCGTTATAAGGCCACTCGACTTTTGTTGAGTGTTGGCGACGAAGGCCGTTTTCCCCTTTCCTTTATCCTTTTTGTTCGAACCGTTGCTTCCGGGTCCGAGATTTTTTCCGGGTATCGTGCAATTGCAAGGCTGAATGCTCCCGCAACTCCTCAATTCTTTCGTTTTAGAGATGGACTCCTTGAAAAGAGGGCCGATGGCTACTTTTTCGTCGGAATTGCTCCCGAATGTGAGAACTCGCGGTCCCTCGGGATCAACCCTATGACAATTGCCGGCAATTCTTTTATGCTCATCTGTCGCATTTTTCTGCTGTTTACGAGCTTCACGCTTTGTCCTGTTGAAGTGTTGCCTGTGAGCGACATACCCTTGCCACCAACACTTAAAGGAGTTGCGGTCCTCAGTAGGATGTGCGATCTTCTGATGATATAAGCAGAAGTTAGGATGCACGTCCGCTTCATCAGGATGTATACCACCAGGAGAATTTTCTCTGAAAGAGGGCGGCCTCATCCCCATTGATATGGATTTGGCGAATCGTTTCCTTGTCTTGATCCTGCTTTCATTTGCGGCGGATGTACTTTGATATGGTGGGAGTGTTTCGACCCTTTTGTCCAGTCGCCGGCGTTTGGCCTTTTCAAATATGGTCATCTCGCGCTCTCGATCAGCTTTACTTTTTAGACGAATCTCATCTAGAAAAGCGTCGATCATTTCGTCTGACGGCCACACGAATTCCGGCTCAGGCTCTGCCCCCAGTTTCTCAGTGCAAGGAGTTTTTTCATCGTCCGTAAATGGGTGGGAGATCACGTGGCAAGTTGCCCCCGGTGCGTCCATCTTCTTTGGAGTGTGCGGCTGTGATGGGTTTACTTTCCACTTTTCAGACAGCGCGAACTTTCCTTGTAGGTACCGATCCTCGATCCATCTCTTAAAGACGAAGCAATCCTCGATCGGGTGACTTACCGTTTGGTGGTAAGGGCAATAATTGGGATTGTTGACATCGCCTGTTTGCAACGGACGTTTTGCACTCGGCAGATTGATGAGTCTGTTGCGCACTGCTAGCTCGAACAGTCTCCTTGTTTTATTCTGAGGAAACGAGTAAGGACGTCCCAGTCTCTTCTCGAGGGATGGGCGTGGACGCATATTGTTCTGACGGACAACCGGGTTTGAGTTGCTCGGCAGTTGTTGAGTATTGGCAACAACGATCGCTTTTCCTTTCTTCTCATTTCGAGAGTCCAGTTTTGGAGAAGACGGTCCATGGCCCATCTGGTCCATTTGGGCTAATTTGTCGATCAAGGCCTGGAAAGTGGTCGGCCTGAAGAATATCATGAATTGCGAGATGGTCGCTTGCGGATCAAGAGTGCCCACAAACATGCCTACCGCAGGTGCCTCTTCAATGCGTTGTTCGCACTTCGACCATAGATCCCGCCATCGCGTTGCGTATTGAACCCACGTCTCGCCTGGCCTTACCCGGGCGTTGATCAGTGCTGTTATCAGGGTACGTTCATTAGCACTCGCGAATCTTTGTGTAAACAGTAGCTCCATCTCCGCAAATGTTTTGACAGAGTCGTTAGGTAGCTCCGAATACCATTCGAATGCCGTTTCCGCTAAGCTGCCGACGAATTGTCGAAGCAACCGTTTGTCGTCGCCCCCCGTGTTGCCGCATAAGGCCCTGAATTGAGCGACATGCTGATGGGGATTCCCTGTCCCTTTATATACGTGAAACTTAAGGATCGTATATCCCGGCGGGTAACTGATTTGGTCATACCAGCTCGGATAGGGCCGTCCGGTTCTAACAATTTGCTCAGCCGCTTCACTCGCCTGATGAGCTCGTATTTGCTGAGCTATATAGTCATCCAGTGCGGCCTTGGAAATGGTTTCATCCTTGGCTTCTGGCAGAGCCGGTGGAGGATTCGATGTTTGCCCTCTATCGTCTTCAACAATGATTGGAGGGTCATCAGCTGGAGGGTCCTGCTGTAACATCATCTCTACCATGTCTTGGAAGAGAAGTGCCATTTGTTTTATGTTAGCAGCTTGCTCTGCTGCTTCCCTGTCCTTCTTTTCTAGGACTCTGTGTAGGAAGTCAGCATCGGTTTCTTGTTCGTGACGCTGCTCTGATGATACCTCTGGGCTTTCTTTTGGCCTGGTGAGTGCGCCATTGTAGTCAGCATCTCTTGAAGCTTCTGCTGTTGCTCTTGGGATTTCGTCACGGATCGGGTGAGGGGTCGGTGACCTGTCGAAGCACGGCTTTCCTCCTTTCCGGAAGCCATATAAACGGTGTGCACCACCATGCCCCCTGACTTGGGGCGTTTAGATTCAGTGTCTTTGCGATTTGCCGAAGACACAGGGATCTTCTCCGGTCTCCTTCTTCTGTGAGCGGTCGAAGCTGAGGGGACCGTTGCTTTGGGCACCCAGGTGGTCGTCGTCTTTCGTTGCTTGACAGGGGGATTTTCTTCCTGCCAGACCTTCATCTTTTTCTGTCGACGAGAAAAATTCGGATCAATCACTGATTCTCGGACCCGTCGCTAAGTCTTGTAGATCCTGGAAGACAGCCGTTGAGGAGACTGCTCCGGCTTTTCTGGTTTTGCTTCCACGACGGCCTTTACCGCTGGAGGAGATCTTTTGAGCACCGCAGTTGGCGAATTTCTACGTACCTTATTCAGCAATTCAAACCTGTTCCCAGTTGGAACAGCAGCATCGATCCCCACAGTTGGAGCTGGCAGAATTATCCCAGAGGGAGAGTTGCCCCCAGCCTTCCTCACTCGGCGCCAGTGGCGACGTCGAGCGTGTCGTGCGGATGGAGTTGTTTCAGCTATACGGGTGACTTCGTCGTGCCCCCTCTGGGCAGGGGAAGCAGCTTTGAGGACTGGAGCAGCAACCGGAATGGCCAGCCTTGTAAAAACTGACTTCTTGGAAGGAGGAGTCTTTCCAATAATTTTGTCCGCTTGAGCCGGGATGGCTATCCGCTTTGGGATGGCAACTTCGGGTATCACGGGCTTATAGACGTTCTGACCCAGTCTGTTGAAAACTGAGGTATTGAAATTGGGCGACCCGTTGAGAGGGGCCGCGGCAGTAGCAAGCCAATCAAAGACCGACTTCTTTGGAGCTTCTTGCGATGTCATTGGGGCATTGAAGCTCATTGGTGGGAGCAGGGTCCCGAAGAATAGTCCAGCAGTGGCTTGAGTTACCTGCTCCACTGGCATTTTGAAAAGGGAGGCCGCTTGGGGCCCATAAGTCACTCCTCCAGCAAGGACGGAGCGAGAGTTGCAGTTGCAGGTAGTGCAGTTTGAAGCCATTGATCTTCTGTTTTCTGCACGGAGCAAGACACCAAATCTTAGTACCTAGAATCTACAAGCAACCACAGCAAACCGCGATTCCTTCGCGAACACGACACACGAAGTGTGGAGTGGAAAGAGGAAGAGGTCCCACCGGGCGTGCCAGAATCTGTTCCCCTCCGAACAGCGGCCAAGACATGGTCGTCTTGCCTGTGATTTGGGACATATGCTAATTGGTTTTATCCGTCCACCTCTACGAAAATGCCAAGTTGATTTATGGCACCGTGTATCGGAGGTTTAGACGGATGCGACCGATGTAGCAGACTTCGTCAGATTCCCCCTCGCTTGAGGGGTTTTTGATTGTGGGGACGCTCTTCCCTGCAGGCACAAGCCCCTGCAGTTAATTACGCTACCGCTTCGCGGTAACAACTTTCTCCTTCTCTAGAATTTCACTTCGTGTCGTGGGTGTTTGTTTTGTTTGTGGTTTCCCGTGGATTGTATACGGAGACTGAGTTATGTCGTTGCCCGTAGGACGTGGACTAGTCCAAATCCGTATTATCTTAGATTTGGGTTTGGGGGTTTGGTTTGAGAATACGTTAGCCATATTTGAGGCTAAGATCAACTCAAACGTTTGTTAAGGATACGTTAGTCCAATTTGAGACTAAGATCGACTTAACGGGATCGTTTAGATCCGACAAAAGAGCATTTGGGGGCTCTGTTGTTCCAGTTTAGGGACATAGTGGTCCGTTTAATATATGGCCGTCGGGACCCGTCACCTCTCTGACGACGTTGAAGGATTACAACGACAGATGTCAGAGGAGTTCAGAGATGTACCCTTGAACCAAAGTTGATTAAGGGGGTCTATAGTCCAATTTGGGACTAAAGTCTGTTTGAAGGTTTAAGGATACGCTAGCCATATTTGAGGCTAAGATCAACTCAAACGTTTGTTAAGGATACGTTAGTCCAATTTGAGATTAAGATCGACTTAACTGGATCGTTTAGATCCGACAAAAGAGCATTTGGGGGCTCTATTGTTCCAGTTTAGGGACATAGTGGTCCATCGCCAGTTTAAAGACATGGTGGTCCATTTCCAGTTTAGGGACATAGTGGTCCAATGCCAGTTTAAGGATATAGTGGTCCATTTCCAGTTTAGGGACATAGTAGTCCAATGCCAGTTTAAGGACATAGTGGTCCAATGGTAGTTTAAGGATGCATAAGTCCATGAGTTTAAGGACCCCACAGTCCGCGTTGATGTGTGGTTGTCGGGACCCGTTACCTCTCTGAAGACGTTGAAGGATTACAACGACAAATATCAGAGGAGTTCCGAGATGTACCCTTGAACCAATGAGTTGGTTGAAAGAGCAGATGTGCTCAGTTCAAGATGATTTGAGGACTTATGGCCAGTTTGGGCTAAGTCCAATTATGTTTGAAATATTGGCCCTTTGTTGGCTCATTGAAGGAGAGGCTTTGCCTCTAGAAACTTAGCCAATTGGGCTAAAACTAGTGTTAAATACTAAAGACCAACAGTGTTGAACACTGGAATTAAGATTAGAAAGTTAGTGTTTAATACTAAAAGATAATCAGTGTTAAACACTAGCAACGAGGCTTTCAAATTAGTGTTAAACACTAAAGCAAATCAGTGTTAAACACTGGGAACAGAGTTTTCACATTAGTGTTAATCACTAAGAAGATCAGTGTTAAACACTGCAGGTAGAGTTTTCCAAATTAGTGTTAAACACTAAGAAAATCAGTGTTAAACACTGCAGATAGAGTTTTTTAATTAGTGTTAAACACTAAGGAGGGAGGGGTCACGTGCGGACACGTGAGAGCGCCCTGATTTCCCTTATTTTATTCTGCAGGTAAGTGTTTAACACTTTTAATTTCCTGGCCATCACGTGTGGGCACGTGATAGGCATCATTCATTCGATATTAAAGGGATTCGTTAGGGGTCACGTGGGGACACGTGAGGGCGCCCTAAATGTGGAGCCAGATCTCCTTTTGGTTTATCCTCAAATCTACGAATAAGTGTTAAACACTTTTATTTTTATTTTAGAGCATCACGTGTTGGCACATGATGGGGATCTGTGCGCCAATTGTTAAAGCATTTGCTGAGGGGTCACGTGATAACACGTGAGAGCGCCCAAAGCTTTCATTTCCTTTGCTTTTTCTTTCTGCGTTTTAGGGGTCACGTGGGAGCACGTGAGGTGATACTTCAAAGTTCTTTGCAGGGGATCTTTTCAAGGGTCACGTGGGGGGCACGTGACCCTAGTTCTTTTCATGAACAGAGATCTTTTAAGAATTGAATTCTCTGTAGGGTTAATCCCTAATTATGATTTTGGAGGAATTAAATTCCTATTTGTGAAAGAATTAAATTCTTATTTAGGATAAAACCTGATTTCTTTTTAAAGGAATTAAATTCCCAGATATGTAAAAGAATTAAATTCTTGATTAGGGTTAAACCCTAGTTTCGTTTTAGGAGGAATTAAATTCCTATGAGTTTGGGAGAATTAAATTCTCAAAACTCAATTCCTCCTCTGTGTTTTAGATCTGCATGGCAGGATCTTAACCCAATGAGAATTAAATTCTCAATTCCTGGGGAGATGTGCACTTTGCAGATCCTCAAACAGAGAAAGAACTAAGTTCTTTTCTTTTTATAAGAGTTAAACTCTTTTGAGAATTAAATTCTCTTTTGAAGCCTCCCTTTTCTTACCTAGGGTTTTTCTTTTGCAGAATATTAAATTCTCTTCTCTTTTCTTTTTTCTCTTGAGAATTAAATTCTCCTCCCTCTGTTTTTCTCTCTCCAAAAAAAAGGTCCCCCTCTTCTCTTCTCTTGACTCCTATTTATAGGAGAAGGAAAAGAATCAATTTGTTTAGCAAATCTCTCATTGAAAGATTTGATTTGATTTCATAATTAATATGATCCTTTAGATCACACAGTGAATTTTTACTCACCGTTGGATTTTAAATCTAAAGATATTCTGTTTGTTATTTCGGTGAGATTTAGGGAGATCTTTCCTTATTTAAGATTTTTCCATAAATTGGTGATTTTTAATCACCCTTGGATCTTTAATCCAACGGTTCCCATAATTCTTTTCCATTTGGAAAGATTTAGAAGCTTTTAGAATTTAATTCTATTTCGAAAGATTTTAGAGAAATTTAGAATTTTAATTCTATTAAACTGTAAGGCTTTCAAAGCCTGTCACGTGCTGGCACGTGACCCTTGGTCACGTGTGAGCACGTGACCCCCAAATTAGTTCCTTTAACAGCCGCTTGTTTATGTTGTTGTTTTAACCATCACGTGTCAACACGTGATCATTGGTCACGTGTGAGCACGTGATACCTCATTGAGGTATTTTCTGATTTTTAATCAGGGAATAGATTTTAGAATTTAATTCTATTCATTATTTTAGAGGCCTTAAGAGCCCATCACGTGTCTGCACGTGACCCATGGTCACGTGTGAGCACGTGATGCCCCATTGGGGTCTTTTCTGAGTTTTTATTATATCTTTTAACTCCTCCGGCGGGTTCTTAAAAGTCCATCACGTGTGGACACGTAATTCTCCATAACTTTTGATCCCGGATGAATTACGAGGCCCATAATATATCAAATCGAAGGGTTTTTCGAGCCACTTTCGATACCATCAGAATTTATCTGTTTCTCATTCGGGAGTTTGTCAAAAAACAGCCCGGAAGATACTGGTTCGCATTTCCTTAAGCATATCGCTGCCATTTGATACCTTAGACTCTTTGCGCAGAAATTTTTGGCGGGAACACCACCCCCCTATTTTTCCCTTTCACAAAGATGGTGTAAAGCGTTCTCTAAAAGTCATGTCCATACGAATAAAGAAACGTCGAATCATCCCGAGTAGAGTTCCATCTTTACAATTCAAGGCCCTCGCCTAAAGGCGGCCGTGCAGCCCACTGACGCTAAGGACCAAAATGCCCTCCCAGAGGCAGTCGAGCCCGAGGATCCCTCGGCTATCCCCGAGGGGCAGCTTCCCTGCCGCAATGCCGGGGATCAAAAAGCCCTCCCAGAAACAGTCGAGCCCGAGGATCCGTCGCTCGACCATCCTTCAGGACAAAAGCCCTCGCCAAAAGGCACCGGGCAGTAATCCTGCCCGGCCAAGGGTCCTTGGTAGGCTTCTACAGCCCCTCCCGCGCTAAGGACCAAAGTCCTCCCAGAGGCAGTCGAGTCCTTGCTCGGCTATCCCCGGCTAGTAGCTTCCTACCACAACCGACAGGGATCAAAGTCCTCGCCAAGAGGCACTGGGCAGTAACCCTACTCGGGCCCCTTCCTGAAGAATTAAAGCCCTCACAAGAGGCAACCGAGCAGCTACCCTGCTCAGTCATCTCCGGCTGGTAGCTCCCTACCCATGACGCCAGGGATCGAAGCCCTCGCAAGAGGCATCCGAGCGGCTGCCCCGCTCGGTCATCCCAGGCTGGTAGTTACCTACCCGCGGCGCCAGAGGTCAAAGCCCTCGCCAAGAGGCAACCGCACAGCTTCATTGCCCGGTCATCCTTAGTGGGCTTCCTACAGCCCCTCCAATACTAAGGATCCAAGCCCTCATAAGAGGCGACCGAGCAGCTACCCCGCTCGGTCATCTCTGGCTGGTAGCTCCCTACCCGTGATGCCAGGGATCGAAGCCCTCGCAAGAGACATCCGAGCGGCTGCCCCCGCTCGGTCATCCCAGGCTGGTAGTTGCCTACCCGCGACGCCAGAGAACAAAGCCCTCGCAAAGGGGATACCGCGCAGCTTCACCGCCCGGTCATCCTTGGCGGGCTTCTTACAGCCCCGCCAACGCAGAGGATCCGAGACCCCCAAAAGGGGCAACAAGTCTATCGAAATCTAAGCGATCCCCGCTCGACTCCGGGGACATGGAGATGCCTCCTCGGTAGCGCTTAGCAAGTGATGGAGATACGAGGTCGGCAGCGCTTGGCAAGTGATCGAAATCAACCCGACGAACGATCGCTAGACAGGTAGCTGATCCAACAGTGCAAGCAGAGATATTTTACAAACATCCTTCACACACAGAAGATGAAATGCAAACCGATGAAACAAGAGTTTTCTTTTATTACCAAAGGCAAAGTTTTTACAATGGGTATTCTGGGGCTCCCTAGCCCTACAAATTGCCCGGAGGCTTACTTCGGTCCCCTCATCGCTGGCATCACGGCCGGCCGGGGGCTTTACCACCGGAGATTTCGCCACCAGGGACGCGCCCTGCTCCCCTCGCCATCTTGCACCGGAGGCCTCGCCACCGGAAGTGGAACCAGAGCGCGGAGCTCGCCATCATCGAACTCGGGAAGCTGCTCCTTCACGGCGTCCAGGGCCTTGTTCCACGCGACGGCAGAATACTCCCCGAGCTCGACGTAAAACTGCTCTGACGCCTTATAATCGGCCACAACTTTCTTAGCCCGAGCCTCGGCAACCTGGGCCTCCAGAAGCTCCGCCTCAACATCTCCCCTGCTGGCGTCCCTCTCCTTCTCCATAGCCGCGAAGCATTCGACCAGATCTGACAGCTTCCTATCAGCGACCCGGAAGGACGCACTCAGACGACGATGGACACCCCGATTCGTTGAATTGGCAAGCTCCGCAGCCTCCGGCCGGGCTGCTAGAACGTCGGCCCTTGCCCACTCCAGGCGCAGGTCACGCCGCAAAACCTCGACCTCCGAGGGAAACGCTTCTACTAGCCTCGGTGCGTGGAAAGCCCCCTCGGCCTCCATACAAGCGGCAAGGGTGCAGTGTTGAATGACCTGACGGAAAAACGGATGAGAAACCAGGAGGCCCTCGAGCCAAAGAGAGGAATATCAGAAAAACTACACGTAGAGGAGTTCGTACCTGGACAGCCCCCTGGGCCATGGCCTCCAGTTGGGCCCTCAGGGAGCCATGCGGAAGCTTTCCCCCAGCCGAATCCTCCATCCCTGCGAGCAGGCCAGCAGCAACGGAAAGCCCAGACGGAACCGTGAAGACGGCCCCCCCCTCCTGCACGAAAATCCCCTCAGGGACCCTCGACGACGACGCGCGAGAAATTGTCCTCTTTCTCTTAAGAGGGCCCCGTCCTCGCCCTTCCCTCTGTCTCCCGTCTGGGGCTCGGATAACTGTGGACGTCTCTGGCCGCCGCCGGAGCAACCACCAGGAGCCGTCAACGAAGCAGACGGCCCTATCGCCGGTAGAACATCCGGCGATGGGCATGAGCCAGCCAGGGGCTCGGCCGCGCCACTTGCCTCCCTCTGGCGCGAGCAACCCAAAGAGTGGGGACGAACCATGTATTCAAAAAGAAGAAGAATGCCGAGCAGCCGCGACTTAGGAGAGAGGAAATATGAAAGAGTAGGGGCCCTGGAGCGGGCCCCGCCCCTACTTATTGCTGCAAGTGGCCTCATCCAACGATGCCCGTCATCTCCCGCCAAAACGACTCCTCGCGTCCAGCGGCTCCGATCGCTCCATGTGTCGATCCTGCACTGGACCGCGTCCTATCAGACGCCGCAGGCCCGCATACGTCGCGTTAGCCAATCGACGCTTGACATGTGGACCGTCGCTTCAGTGGCAGAATGTACGAACCGGCGCACCTTCCTTAAATGCAGAGATCTTACCCTGATTCGCTGGCAGAAAAGACAACTGACGACCCGAGGACTTGTCCCGACAAAGCCTTAGGAAGGAGCTCACCTCGGGAGGCCTGGCAGTCCACTCCTGACCCGACCCGCTAACTAGTCGGGACAAGAGTGGGGGGCTAATGATGATGCTCAATATGGGCGATGCGAGAAATAGCTAAAGGACACGTGGCGGATGACGTGTCCCTGAACTCAGAAGAAAGAGCCCACAGGGGCCGACCAGGCCACCCCTGTATCCGATCTGCGAGCACAAGCTGGCCCTCCTCAGAGCCTCTGGAAATTGGCCTCCTCGGCCTCTCGGCTCGTCCCGAGCTGCCACAGAACCAAGACTCCTCGGCCCTCTCGCTCGTCCCCGAGCTCCCAGCCGATGCCATCTTTCTCGGTCCCCCAACTGATCGACTCCACCACTCACAGGCGTAACCGCCGCTCCGCAAATCTCGCCATGCGCAGATTCTCCGCCAGTAACATCCCACGTTCCACCCTATCACGATCCCCACTAACGGGCGATCCGCTCATTACGCGGGCGTGACGTCGGGAGCGTAACTGCCGGCGAGATTCTTGCGCCCGCTGCTGCGTGCTGCCGCCACTATATAAACCCCCATCACAGAGAGGTCAAGTAAGCCATTTTTACTCCACTTAGCCGTTACTCTACTCGGATCTAGTACTAACTGATCGTCGGAGGGTCCTCGGTGGTACCAAATCATCCCGGGACTTCTTTGCAGGTACTCGGTGCTAAACTCCTCAAATCACCAATCGCACCAAAACCCATTGAGATCCACACGCAACAGAAGATCACCACCAAAATCCACCGGGAGATCAACGGAAAACAACATCTGACGGAGACCCGAAAAGGACCCCATCAATAATGATCGACTCAAAATCTCAGGTGACATAAATTGGTACCATTTAAAATTTAAAAAAATTAATCAAAACAATATCTAATGGGATTTGGTTTGAAGAATCTCACTCCTTACATTTGTGGCAAGAAACATACGCATCAAATGATATTTCATATATTAATATTTGCATACCTTGGATAGCAATATATAACTCTTCCTAATTCATTAATGATGCATGACACTGTTCCAAGTTGACATGTGTGCATATATGGTCTCAAGTTTGGTTTTAGGTGATGTACAATGTTGTTGAGCTACGTAACTTTTACTGCTAACTATTGATTTTTCTCAAGTCAATGCTTGTATCGATATCAATTAAGTTAGAATAATCATTCGTTGCCACCAAATAGGCTTCTTCTTTTTAAATTTAATATATATATATGTGTGTGTGTGTGTGTGTCTTTCTCTCGTAAATGCTTTTTCTTTTGGCTTTCTTCCTCAAAACAACTAATAACAGTTCAGATAGCAACATTTTGCAACCAAATCAGATATCCATGCTAGTTATAAATATGTTAACAGTTAAATTAATGAGAGAGACATCAAAGTTAGATACAAATATTTTACATAAAAAATATTCATTAAAAGAATATATGAGTATTTGACAAATTTCTATTTGCAATGACATCAATGCTTACTTAAAATAAATAGAAGAAATCTATTATTGAACCATAATCAATAAGTTATAAGCATATATATAGAAGATGGACATTCTCAATTTTGGGCATTTTTATGTATTATTTAGTTCAACAAGACAAGGAGCCTTGACCCTTTTTCAATAAAAAGGCAAGAAACCTTTCTCTCTTGTCCTTTGGATATTTGTCTCTTAAGGCAAGGGGACCATGGCATCAAAACTCTGCGAGATTAATCATGAAAAAATATATAAATACAATTGAGAAGGTCACTTTCCTCCAAAAATGATCAAAACCCTATTGCAATTTGAGGATCAACAAGGAAAAAGGTGACAATAATATCAACCCAATTGTTGTTATTCACAATAATGGCTCTCCTATGGGAGCAATACTTGATTTATGATAGTAATCATAAATTGCCTTAAGCTAGAATATATATTTTTTCCTTTTCTTTCTCCATCCAAACTTTGGAGTTTCGATGTAACAGGACGGACCTTAAAGAAATGTATTCGGTCTAGCTTCAATTTTGACCGAGCTATGTACATTAATTGCAGATCAATTTTTCTTGATATAAAATCGCAGATTTGGGCTTAATTTAGATGGTACTAAAAAAGTAGGAGCATGAACATATTTTCTCCTGAATCATACTCTTTTTTGTATTAACTATACACTTTAACAACAAAATAATAATGTAGGTTCAAAGATATCTTACATCGCAACATGTACAGGACGAATGTATTCCATGGGCTAAAATTAACTTAGGCTTTTATAATATATGATTTTAATTTGAACCGTCTTGATCGCATGATTTAATTAAACGTGTCTCGTGGAGTATAATTTAAACTTTTACACAGCTAGCTCTTTTTGCTTTTTTATTTCTAAAAAAAGCTTATTTCAAATGCATCCTTCTAAAGGATGTTACATTATAAATTCACTAATACAAATATGGGTAATATAGAGTAAAGCGAAATTGGTAACAGTTATAACCGTTACCAATTTATCGTAACGGTTCACATGTCTTTGGTAACGTTATAACCGTTACCAATTCGACTAAGTGGCGGGCCCACAACCCTTGAGCCATAAATCACCAAAATCCACCAAAAAAAAACCCCGAGAGCATTTTTTCCTTCACCAAAAAAATCTCTCTTAAATTTTGAAAATTATAAATATTATTTTATAATTTAAATATGGGCATTATGAGTTTTACGGAAATAATACCGAGTATGAATTTGGGTTTTTCGGATCGACATCCGGATGTATATTTATTTTTGGGAATTGATAAATATGAAATATTTTGAAAATGATATGTATTTTGCATTTGGGAAATGATATGATATTTTTGTATTATTTGTGTTATTGTGTACACACACAGACAGAGAGAGCCCATACCCTCACCCTACCCTTATCCCCACCCCCCCTCACCTGCTCCTTTCATAACTTCCATCTCATTTTTCTCACCTCCTAAATATATTCCACCTCTCTAACAAATATCTCTAACTCTCATCATTCTCAAACACCCAAACCGAAACAAAAATTCTAGCTTTTCTTTACAAATATTCATGGTTGAAGCCAAGTTCTGCAACTAAACCCATCAAGATTTCAAGTTGAGGCACCACAACCTCCAAGATCTTCAAGTGAACATATTTAGGGCTTGGATCTCCACTTTTCATCACTTCAAGTGGTAAAAATCTCTCTTTTACTCAAGTTCTACAAGTATTGATAAGCAATACATGCAATTTATTTAAAGCATACGTCGCGTCTTTTGAAAATAATTTAAAGAAGGTTTTCTTTTGAAGGTTTCTTGTGTCATCATAGATTAGGTAGATCGTCATGTATTCGATTTCTATCTTGTGATATCTTTTTACCCACGATTTGACAATTCACCCCCGTTGTGTCTTAGTTTCTCGTAAAATCGATCGCTTAGATCGTAGCGAATTGCTGGAACATCTTTCTTTCTTCGGTGATTGCTTTTAGTAAGTGTGTTAGCGGTTGTATCGTAACCGCCTCTTACACCAGTATTATTATTCTGGAATCTAGTTAAAAAGTCTATCAACCACTTGTATATTTGTATTATCCGCGACGTAGAGACAAGACTAAGATATGTATTGGTTTGGGTGTTGGACTCGTTTGTAGCCGACTTGAGTTGTTATTTACATATCTTTTATTTTATTACTTGTGTTGATCTTTGATATTGGGCGTCGTATATTAACTGCGTGGCTGCTCCGCCGTTGGACGGCTCCCGTTGGGGATGCCTTTTATATTATATATTATTGTGTTTGTTTTACTCAAAATTTATAAAGGAGGTACTGCCCGATTTTTAAACGGCGAAATTGTTTTCAATCAAACATTATTTATAAACAAAACTTTATTTCATATTAGAAACCCTTTTTCAAAACTACACCTCTATTATTTTCTTATAAAAAGGTTTTAAATCTTAGTTTTGGCTTATTTGGGTCGCGGTGATGTTTGAATGACGTTACGTAATTTAAGTGCCGGTCACGTGCCATTTCCAGATCGTGACAAAGTTGGTATCAAACCGCTAGGTTTAACCTTTGTTCGAGTCTAAGTTTAACTATGTGGAATCTATGACGTATATTTTCGGAACCTAGCCTTATCCTTACAGAATTTAGACTTGACTTTGGGGGTATTAGCCCCGAACTTTCGTAGGTTGACCTTGGTATAATGGAGTAGGTACTAAATAGAGTGACGTACCGTACGTATGTTCCGTAACATATTTACGATAAGATACTCTGCTTAAGTGACGTTAGGATGTATCTTGAGATCCTCCTTCTATTCATTTCAGTTGATCCATCTTCATTGATTCTTGTTATGGTTCTGGTCATCATGTCTACGTGAGTCGAGAGGGCTGCGACTTGAGACGCAGTCAGGATAGGCTTGTCTGAGACAATGACTGACCATGGTGATATGCTGGTGATGCAGGAACAATTTTATTATCCTTTCGTTGATAGGATTTCTTATTTGGAGGCGAGCGTTCTGGATCCGTACCAGATGGTCAGGTCATTACTTGAGACCAGTCGGACTTGGAGGCCTGATGTCGTTCAGCCTGCTCTGGATATTGTTGTGTTGTCTACTATACAGACAATGTACCAGCCGTTGCTGAGATTATTGAGGTGTGAGTTCATGAAGATGAAGTCGCCGGTGTTTACGGGTATGGATGTGAAGGAGGATCGTCAGTCATTCCTGGCTAGGATGGCTAGGATATTCCGTTCGATGAGATGCTCTGATGCGAGATCAGTGGAGTTGGCTAGATTTCGTTTGGAGCGTCTTGCTCAGACTCGGTGCGAGTCAATCGAGAGAAGCCGGGCAGTTTTCTTCCTCCAATGACGTGGGACGAGTTCTCGAAGATCTACCTAGCCAGATTTCTTCTGCAAAGCGTCAGAGATGCCTGAGATTGTAGTTTCGAGTCTTTGCGTAAAACCTTAATATGACCGTAGCCGAGTATGAATTGCAGTTTACGCAGTTATCGAGATACGACTCCTGCTTGGTCGATACTGAAGAGAAGTGGATTAAGAGATTCATACAAGGTCTCGATGCACAGTGGTTCCTCTTCATTGGTGTCCAGCGTTTTAATATGTATGTAGAGGCTTCAGATGTGGCAATACTTGTGGAGGAACATCTTGATGAGATTGCAGCTGTTCCGGAACCAAAGTGGGTTCGTGTTGATGTCCCAGTTTCTAGGAAGTTTGACAAGGATGATATAGATGGAGGCCATGGCGATCTCTTTCCAGGATGTATTATTGGTTGAGATAGGACCCAGAGCCAGATGTTTAGCTCGTATCCGCAAGCCATAGGTCGCCGCCGGTGTGTTACGAATGAGAGAGGTCGGGTCATTTCGTCCGGGGCTTGTACCGTGAGGCGTCAGAGCGGGACGGCAGTTCCACACCCAGCAGTTGTATTAAAAGGCCATAAATTTGGTGGTCCTGTACCAAAAGGACGAAAACCCGGAGGCAGAGAACGCCAGACCGTGGGCAAAAGGTAAGTAGGAGTTCTTGCTTTGTCGGCTTGGGTGCTCCGAACCCTATCAACGTTGAAGGAGACATACTTCAATGTCATTTGGTTTGATTGGTACTTTTGTGATTCGAGTATCACACTTTCAACATTGAAAAAAAAACTTTAATATCGGTTGTTTTGACTCTTGTTTTTGATGATTGATGTTTTCGTGCACATTAGATGCACATGTTATTTTCGTGCACAGCAGCTGCACTTGAATGTAATTTCATGCACATTAGATGCACGTATTGATGTTTTTGTGCAAAGAAGTTGCACTTGATTGATATTTTGTGCACATCAGCCGCACTTTGTATTTTCGTGCACACTTGATGCACTTGATTGATGTGGATATGTGCACTTCGATGTATTATATGTTTTTGTGCACCCCATTGCACATGATATTGTTTTTGTGCACGCAATTGTACTAGATATTGATTTTTGTGCATCCCGTTGCACATGATATTGTTTTTGTGCACGCAGTTGTGCTAGATATTGATTTTTGTGCATCCCGTTGCACATGATATTGTTTTTATGCACCCCGTTGCACATGATATTGTTTTCGTGCACCCGGTTGCACTTGATATTGATTTTTGTGCACCCCGTTACACTGGATGTTTCCATGCACCCTGTTACACTTGATATTAATATTCGTGCACACTCGATGTACTTGATTTTGTTTTCTTGCACATGATGTTGATTTCGTGCATCCCGATGCACTTGATATTATTTTCGTGCACATCCGTTGCACGTGATTTGGTTTTTGTGCAAAACTACTAAGCTTGATTTCATTTTCATGCATTGCACTTGATGATATATATTATTCTATATACGTATTATAACTTGATTATATTTTCGCTTGGTCGTGTGCTATAGATATTGCACTACGGCTATGGTTATGATTGTGTATTTGATTTAAACAGTTGTATTTTCATTTTGTACCTTTCATCATAGCTTGCATGGCTCTTATAGTATTTGCTAGAGTTTCAATTATTTTGAGTTTCACACTTTTGGTTTTATGCGCACGCATTGCGCTATTATAATTTTAGCTCGTGTGGAAATTTGGAGTCCCGTTGATTTGAGCGGACTAAAGCTCTTTTGAAATGGTCCCCGTTAATTTGATTGGATTTAATCGGACAAAATGTTTTAATGATTTTGGGGTTAAATTTAAATTCGGGTACCGAATTTTTTTAAGTGGGGGATATTGCAACATTTTGAAAATTATAAATATTATTTTATAATTTAAATATGGGTATTATGAGTTTTACGGAAATAATACCGAGTATGGATTTGGGTTTTTTGGATCGAGATCCGTATGTATATTTATTTTTGGGAATTGGTGAATATAAGATATTTTAAAAATGATAAATATTTTGTATTTGAAAAATAATATGATACTTTTGTGTTATCTGTGTTATTGGAGAGAGAGAGAGAGAGTCAATACCCTCACCATACCTTTATCCTCACGCCCCTCTCCTCTTCTTCTTATAACTCCCATCTCATTTCTCACTCTTCCAAAATATCTCTCATATCTCTAAAAAGATTCTCGAGCTCTCATCACTCTCAAACATCCAAACCCAAACCAGAATTCTTGCTTTTCTTTACAAAATTCCATGATTGAAGCCAGGTTTTGCAACTAAACCCATCAAAACTTCAACTTGAGCCACCACAACCTCCAAGATCTTCAAGCGGACATTTTTAAGGGTTGGATCTCTACTTTTCATCACTTCAAATGGTAAGAATCTCTCTTTTATTCAAGTTCTACAAGTTTTGATATGTTTGGTCATGGAAAAATATAATATCTATATTGATAATGTTATTTTTATGGGTTGAATTCATTGAAGTTTAGGTTTTGAAGTGATCCACTAGCAGTGGTGTGTATTAGTATGGTATACTTAGTGATTACATCCTATTTTGGGAAGTAGAGGGTATTTTAGCGCAAAAAAAAAAGGATATTTAAGGTTTTTGAACTTTCCTATTTTTACCAAATTCGTTTCAGTAAAATCCTTTTTTAGTCGTCTGCCTCATATATGATTTTTATGTTTTTCCTTATTCAGACGTTTGACCCCCAAAGTTTCAGACGTTTGTCGATGATATGTGAATGTTTGATTGTTGACTTTCAGACGTCTGATGCTCAACTTACCCGACGTCAGCTTTTGATTTGGATTTCTTGAGATTTGTTTTTCAGACGTCTGCATTCTTTTTGTATGACTATGAACTTTGGGTCAAAAGTCTATGACCCCTTATTCAGATGTCTGCTTTCTTTCTGTGCGACTGTGATCTTTTGGTCAGAAGTCTTCCTGATATAAGTTCAGACGTTTGCCTTTCAATATTTTTGACAGTTTTGCTATTTTGTTAATGTTTTCGCCGTGTTTTGTTTGTTTGGGTTTGTATTAGTTTTAATGGGGTTTCCTTACATGTTTATGACTGTTTTGGTTATAGGGACCATTGCGGAGACTTCCAAGACGGCGAGGAAGGGTGAGATGGCCGTCGGCTTTGAATAGAGTGAGGCGCACTTCGGTGGGTAGATTTATATCTACGGGGGAAGTCGGGTGGATGACGTATAGCACCCCCGAACTAATTCTAGGAAACACTTACTATAGAAAGCGTATATACGTAACCCGGACACTTAAAGATAAATTAGTCTATAGTTTGTAGATTATGCAATTAGTGTATAATTCATAACTAGTAGACTATATAAATATATATGATTATTGTATGTGCCGTACGCGACTAGATGTCCGTACTAATATGGTTTGGATGATTCTTGATATCGTACGATGGAGATTCCGTACTCGATATGATGAGGATAGATTGCCGAATGCGGCTTATGATTATTTGCCTCATGAAGTCTTGATATTTAATCCTAATTGAGATATTATTATGATGCTTGATTATACTATTTTTAAAACTAACGATTCGTTTTCAATTATAAACACTAATACCGAGAATGTGCTGTTTATTTCAAATGAATATTATAGTAAAAACAATACAGCCTCCTCGTTTCTAAATAACGTTTCGTTCTATTTTAAACTGTATAATCGTATATATATTACGCTTGTTCATGTTACGTTTATTTTACTTGTTATACACTCGTGCTTCATATAATTAGTTGCGATATCATGCTTGTATGAATACATTTATAGAACACTGCATAACTACCAATGATTGTCATGTGGCACATGTTGGGATAAAAAATTACACTCCGGTCGACCAAGTCAAAATCAAATTCAACCCCAAGCTAAGTGGGCCTAAGCCCGGGTCAAGACCGAGTATGGAAGGGACCGGCCCCATGACAAAAATAATGAAGTCATAAATTAGTTTAATGTAATTCTTGTTTTTAGGAATAAATGTATGTAAAATGGGGAAAGAGCCAAAATTTTGTAAACCCCATGGCTTATGTGCAAAAAGAGATAATCACATAAGGAATGGGATGGCATAAGTGCCATTTGGCAAAGCTTAAGGGACTATACGTAAAGTGTGTAGCCTATAAAGATAAACATGATGAAAAATCAAGAAGAACTTTTTCATTCTCTCAAAAAAGTTTAGCTTCCTGTGCCTCTTTCTCTTTTCTCAAGGTTCTAAACCTTCTTCCTTTTTCTTGAATTAAATCAAGAGTTTCACTCTTTTTTCCCAAAAAGGAATAGTTTTTCATCATAAAACCCATAAAGGGGAGCTCAGATCTCCCATCAGATCTTTAAAAGGGAAGATTTTTAAGTCTCACCCCTCCATTTCTTCAAGATCCAGCCAACAAAGAGAAAGAAGAAGGAGACAAATTCTCGAAAATCCAACTTTGGAAAGATCTAAGCTTCAAGAGAAAATTTAGGGCTCAAGGGAGAAGAAAGGGATCCCCTTTCATCATCTTCGAAAATCTCTTAGGAGTTTAACTCCATACAAAAATAATAAAAAAATAATAATAAATCCTTTTTCAGGAGTTTAACTCTAAAAATCAATCACGAAGTACAATTCCCTGTGCAGAGGCTAAGCCCCTCTTCTTTTTTTTGAGGAGTTTAACTCAAAAAATCTTTCGGGAGTACAATTCCCAGTACAGGGGCTAAGCCCCTTCTTTCCGCGGGCGCCCAGCGTCCATGTGTAGGGCGCGTGACCCGCTGGCTCCCAGCACCCGCGTGCGGGGCGCGTGACCCACTGACGCCCAACGTCCGCGTGCAGGACGCATGACCCTTTGGTGTCCGGCGTCCATGCGCCACTCACGTGTCCTTAGGATGCTCCTCACCCCTTTTCATTCATACACTCCACACTCAAAACACGTCCCCCATTAGAAAAATTTTTCTAACGGGACACTGTCCCGCACCCCGCAAGGGGGCTGCTAGCCCTCTTGACCCCCAGCCCACTATCCGGGTAGCGGAACCCCCGTAATCTCTGCGAGACCCCCGATATACCCAAAACCCCTCAAGACACACATACGTATACTGAACATTGAGTTCACATGACTAGTTGACCCGTCAATCGGAGGTTCCTTCGCTTCAAAGACGAGGGGTAATTAACGACAGCTTAGTCCACGGCTGCTGGAATTTCGGATTCTCACAATTAATAAACCCCGGCCTACTCTAGGCAGGGGGAATCTGTATACGCCTGACAAGCGACGCGTATTTCCCATCTCAATAGGGTGACGAAAAACACCCTACAACACCATCACAGACTTGCATGTTACATTACACATCATTGGTACTGCCGGATCGCTGTAGAATTGTCATGCTTACTTATGTAGTGATTATATCCATGTTGACAATTATCATATTGATATCTAGATAGGAAATCAAGAGCTATTCTCGTATGAAGACACTTGATAGAACACCTGCATATTTACTAATGATTGCTATGTTATATGATCACAGACTCGTATGCTATACCACACATCATTAGTATTGTCATGATACGGTAGAAACTGCTATGCTTATTCACGTGTGAATTATCTATGCTTGTATGTAGGATATATGATTTTGATATACGAACACTATTTTCATGGATATTCGTATATGATTGCGCCTTAATTTCTTGCAGGATTGACCGTTCGGATCGTAACGGCTTGCTAACATATCTTCTTTCTTCAGTGATAGATTTTAGCATGGAGGTTACCGGTTGTATCGTAATCGCCTGTTGTACCTGTATTATTATTTTTGGATCTAGTTAAAAACTCTATCAACCACTTGTATATTTGTATTATCCACGACTTAGAGACGAGATTTAGATATGTATTGTTTTGGGTGTTGGACTTGTTTGGAGCCGACTTGAATTGTTATTTACATATTTTTTGTTTTATTGCTTATGTTGATCTTCGTCATTGAGCGTCGTATATTAACTGCGTGGTTGCTCCGCCGTTGTGCGTGGAAACTAAGTTCCTTTGATAATGCTTTTTATATTATATATTATTGTGCTTGTTTTACTCAAAATTTACAAAGGAGGTGTTGTCTGATTTTTAAACGGCGAAATTGTTTTCAATCAAACATTTTTTATAAACAAAACTTACTTTCATATTAGAAACCTTTTTTCAAAACTACACCTCCATTATTTTCTTATAAAAAACTTTTAGATCTTGGTTTTGGCTTATTTGGATCGCGGTGATGTCTGAATGACGTCAAGGGATTTAAGTGTCGGTCACATGCCATTTACGAATCGTGATAATTTCCCTCCTCTCTCCCCAATTCTTCCGCCCTACTCTCTTCTTCGCCTCCGCCGCTGCCGTGTCGCCTCGCCTCCGTCGAAGCCTCGCCCGGTCCCGTCGAAGCCCCCGCCTCCCCGATCGAGCTCATCAAAGCTCGCGCCGCCGTCAATCGAAACCCTAGTCTCGATTGAGCTCTGCTTCGTGTTCGACGTCGGAGAGGTAAGTGTATTAATTGGTTTAATTTGTAAATATTTTAGGCTTAATTTCAATTTTATGGGTAAAATTTTAATTTCAATCTTTTTACTCCTAAGGTTTCGCCAGCAGCAATTTCAATAGATGAAGCTCTAATGGAGATCTCCCTCCCTCAATTTAACAGATGAAGCTTTGATGGCGATCTCTACCTAAGCTTCAATTTCATCGAAATCCTAAGAGGAGCTCCAGATCCCCAATTGTTTCCATGGTCTTTGGATCCTCTTACAAGCGAGTATCCTTCTCATTTTTGTTTCTTTTCTGGTCGCCATTTACTTGAATTGAATCAAGTTGTTTTCTCTATTTTCTGACCTAGATCAATGTTTGCATGAATTATGACGTTGATTTGTGATTTTTTTTGGGTCATGCAACGTTTGAATGCTGCGATCGCCCTCTCATGAGAGGAAACCCTAGATTGCTGTTGAAACCCTGGATTGCTGTTAACGGAGAAATTGGGGCTGAGACGGAAGGGCCGGGGAGGGGGAATTCTATTTTTTTTCTTCATATTGTATTAAATTGGTAACAGTTTAAACAGTTACCAAAATGTCGCTATTGTAACGGTTCAAACGGTTACCATACTTCTGGTTACAGGGTTTAGCGTAATGGTTGTGTAATGGTTATAACCGTGACCAAAAGAAGTTTTGGTAACGGTTTAAACAGTTACCAAAAGGGTAAACTGTAGTAGTGATTCTGGAATACCAGTCAAATAACTCAACTTATGATGAAAATTGGGAACATGCTTTTTATATATATATATATATATATATATATATATATATATATATATATATATTTCTCTAACCTTATAGGCGGGAAACTCTCAGACGGTACCAAATTGATTTTGTAGCATGAAAGAAAAATATAAATATGTGGATCACATGCACACCATGCTATTGAATAAAGTGCATGCACGTGTGAGATGGAACAAGGGTTTGGGCCCATGCAAGCTATGAGAGCAATTAATAGAGCTATTATTGAATAGCATCACGATGGTAAGTGAGTGAGTCACCACATCCCTCCATCTCAACACATGCGACTCTCCATATGTGTGTTACGTGTATGATCCCATTCGGCTCCATCTGCATGCCCCTCTTTTTTTAACATCATTCATGGTAGAAACCAGCAAGTCAATGATTGAATAGAGACAGGAGAGGTGCTGTAAGAATACTGTTTCAATAAACCCTCCAAATTTAATGCATGCTTGTTTAATTGGATTGAAGAGGACAAACCAAAGTCTAATTTATTCTTCTTTTCTTTTATATTTTATAATTTCAATTTTTTTATATTCTTATTTCAATCGTATTTATTCGATTCTTAAGGCCTTAGATTTTTGGTAAAAAAAACATCTAGTTGTGCATTTAAAGGCTGATTGAAAAAATATATCTTTAGGGGAAATTTCTAATTCATGAAAGTAAAAGATGCTCGACTTTTAAGAAAGTAACAAACTATAAAAGTTGTTGCATCACAAAGATATTTTTTCTTCATTACAATATATAGAAACGCACCGGAAGAAGTGTATCAAAACTAAAAATGTATTCTATAGATCTCAAACCTGCGTAGATAGTTTTGTTTAAGTGGTGCAACAATTTAGAAATCAAGTCAAAAGCATTTTCGGTTAAAGTAAGCATTGTTGTGCAGTTAGATTAGTTTTGAGTCATATGGACTCCAAATGTTGCTGGATAAACCGAAATTCACATACAGTTGAACTCGGATCAGCGCTTTTTATTTTGCCCACCGACTTCTTCCATATTTTTAAAACACACACCAAATTCTTTGTATATTTAAAAACTAACACCAAATTCTTTGAAACTATCTAAAACAGACACCTTCGTCTCATCCATATCATATTAATTTTATGTTTTCATGATATTGAAAAACGAAAATACCCCTTCCATCTCACCCACACTCCTTCCTCCTCAATCCCAACCCCAAAATCCTAAGACCCAACAAGCTCCACATCCTTTCCTGTTTCTCTCTCTCCTCCATCGTCCTCTTCCTGACCTTCTCCTTTTTAATTTGGAAGGCTTATTGAAACAAGCATATATTCTCCGACGTTAATTGGATCTCCCTCTCCCTCCTTCTCATCCCCTTCGCCCCTTTCGGATTCTCCTCCGGCGATCCCTCCCTCCCCCTCAGCCCCTTCCCTACCGGATCCCTCAATTCGTCACCTTCGATCTCTCCGAGCAAATGGGAGAAGATTGCTGAGTCTTTCAGAAGTATTTTCGTCTTTTCAATCTTCTAACGGTTAATATTGGATGTAAATTTAACGGAAGTGTCTTTTTAGATAAGTTAAAAATTGTTGGTATTGTTTTCATAAATAGCAAGTATTTAGTGGGTTTTTTGAAAACATCTGACAATTTGGTGGACAGAAAAAAAAAACAATATTAATTTCCATACCAATCTTCATTTTGCAGAGAGATTCTGAATAAGTGATTCAACAGTGACAAGAAAAATTGAGCAGAATGATTCAAAACCCTGCATTAATTGCAAAGAGAGATGAGATCATATTGGAAAGTAGAGAGGCCAGGCAGCCTCATTTACTTGGACTCAGGCCCTCATGCATGGGTTGCATGAGCCCCTCGGCAATTTTTTTCTTTCTTTGTGTGACTGGGTCAATTGTCAGAGTTTACCCAAGAGAGGGATTAAATTTTGGATAAATTGTCAAAAAAATCCCCTGGCAAAAGTTTTCTGCTGTCAAAAAATCTAGTAAAAACATCTTAGAAAGTTTTTCCCTGTCAAAAATGCACCACCTTTAATATCTGTATAGTTTCATGCAATATCTAGTTAGCGCATGTATATTGCAAGGAACTAGACAGATACGTCAATTAACTGCATACATAATACAGGAAACTAGATATTGCATGCAACCATACAGATATTGTAGGCAAGTGGCTTTGGACAACATAAAACTTTTCCACGGGATTTTTGACGAGATTCTTCGGGCCAGCGAATTTTTGACAGGGGAAAACTTTTGTCCGGGGTTATTGACAATTTTCCCTTAAAAGTTTTGTAACAAAATGTTGCTCTAAGCTCTGACTAGAATTTGGCAACAAATTACAATCCTAGGGTAAAGCCCAATCATAAATTGGAGGCCCAATTCTAGGTCATGCAACCTTGTTTGATTGTTGTGATTAAGGCTTTTGTTTCCATTAAAAGAATGTAATTATGTATAAGTTTCCATGGATCAAAGTCAAATTTAGTCCAGAATCAAGGATGAGATCAGATCTTCAATTTTTTTTTGTGCCGATATAACGTTTATTGTTTTTTTTTGAATAATGAGTCGTAATATTATACAAACGGGCTCGAATCCCAGACCTCCCACTCAGCTGCAAGAAGGTTTTCTGCTAGCTAGGCTATAGTGTCAATATATTATACAACCGGGTTCGAATCCCAGACCTCACATTCAGCTGCAAGAAGGTTTTCCGCTAGGCTATAGTGTCAATATATCTTAAAATCTGTGAAAGACTTGTATAAATATGTGCGAAGTGTCATTGATGGCATGATAGTTCTACTACAGGCCGTCTGTTTATTTTTATTTTTATTTTTTTGGAACTGGCCTTGTAAGTCAAACACATGCAAACAGCTCACGTTCGCATCCAGGAGTCCAACGGATTTGGACCGAACGTGTCAAATTGTGAGCACTTCTCCTCTCGGGGATAGATTCATGTAACCATCCAAAAAAAGTGCTATGGCCAACTGACCTATACACCATCAAAGTGTTTGGAACAAATGACTAATTATCTCTTTATAAATTTAAAAATTAGCACCATCAAAGTACATAAAAATCTCATGGCCATCTACCTCAAACTCTCGTTTATACTTAACAAAAAAATGTATGATGATTAACTACAACATTCCACTGTTAATTATTCCATGGTTTTGATGATTGTAGGGTGTTTTTCGTCATCCCATAGAGATGGGAATACGCACGCTTGTCAGGCATATACAGATTTCTCTTGCCTGGGGTAGACAGGAGTTTATTGATTGTGGGGTCCGAATCTCCGGCAGCCACGGACTAAGCTACCGTTAATTACTCCCCGCCTTTAAAGCGAGAGAACTTCTGATTGACGGGTCAACTGGTCATGCGAACTCAATATGCAATATGTGTGTATTGTATTTGGGAATAAGCTGAGAGTGCTTCGGGTATATCGGGGGCCTCGCAGAGTTTTTACGAAGGTCCCGTTATCCGGATAGTAGGTCGGGGATCAAGGGGGTGAGCAGCCCCCTTACAGGATGTGGGGCAGCTCCCCGTTAGAAATTTTTTTATAACGGAAGCTGATTAGTGTATATATGTCAAGTGCGTGCATGATAAGGAGTGCATGTTACAAGTGCACACCTGCCAAAACGCGCACCTACCAAGGTGGTGCACGTTACAAGTGTGCACCTGCCAAAACACGCCCCTACCAAGATGGTGCACATGACAGGTGCGCACATGCTGAGACGCATACCTAGCAATGTGCGTATCCTGCAAGGGACGCACATGATAAGTTCGTACTTGCCGAGACGCGCACCTAGCAAGGTGTACACTTGACAAGATGCGAGGGAGTGAAGGGGGCCAAAGGGTCCCGGATGGGCCAAAAGGTCCAATAAGGTGCGCACTTAGACCGGTACGCACTTGGCTAGATGTGCACCCAACAGGGTGCGCACCTAGCACGGTGCAAGTAGGATCGAAATCTAATGAAGCAACAGTCCAAAAATATCAAGATTTAGACTTTTGAAAATCAAAAAGGGTTCTTTTCCCCTTTTTTGAGGCCTCCTGACGTGCGCACGTAGAAAAAAAAGAAAGGAAAAGTGAAAGACTTGCGCACTAAAAAGCAGTTCAAGACTCAAGATTTTTTTTGGGCAATCAATATTAAGATTTTTTTGTTCTTTTCCCCTTTTTTGTTTTCTTTTCTTTGGTCGGCTCTCTCTTCATGATTGGGCTTGACTTAGGCTCAGGTTTGGGCCAAGTCCACTTGGCTTTTGATTTTAATTTTGCCCCTGATTTTGAGCTTGATTTTTATCTTTTAGTTTGGCAACAGGATGTAAATTTTTACCCTAATAAAGTGCCCCCATCAATGAATGCACACTGCGTATATGGGCCGTGTACATGAAATTGATGGATCTTGTCCCGTGAAAGTTTAACTTTGAAGTGAAGTATCATTCCGGGGGCAAAGCATCCTTCCGGAAGCAGAACATCCTTCCGGGAGCCTAATTCCGGGGGTCGGAGTATCATTCCGAGGTGTGAAGCATAATTTTAAGGGGTCGGAGTATCATTCCGAGATGCGGAGCATAATTCAAGGTATCGGAGCATCATTCCGAGATGCGGGGAATATTTTCGGGTATCGGAGTATCATTCTGAGGTGCGGAGCATATTTTCGATACGGGATAGGTATATTTTGATACGAAATATGATTCCGACATAGGGTTCCGGGACGAAATATATTTCCGACACGGGACATGTATATTTTGAGACGAAATATGATTCCGACGCAGGGTTCCGGGACGAAGCATAATTCCAACATGGGACATGTGTATCCTGAGACGAAACATAATTTCGACGCAGAGGTAGACATTCTGAACGAAATATAGTTCCGATACAGAGGTTGATTCCAAAGCGAAATATAATTCCGACAGGTAAGGTAGGTACTCCTAAGCGAAGCATGATTCTGATACGGGGCACATTCTGAGACGAAATATGATTCTGATGCACAAGTTGATTCTAAGGCGAAGCATAATTCCGACATGGAAGGTAGGTACTCCGAGGCGAAGTATGATTCTGACACGGGGTATATTCTGAGACGAAACATGATTCCGACGCAGTGATTGATTTCAAGACGAAGCATAATTCCGAAAGGGAAGGTAGATACTCCGAAGCGCAGTATGATTCCGACATAGAGCACATTCTGAGACGAAGTATGTTTCCGACACAGATGTTGATTCCAAAGCGAAGTATAATTCCGACAGAGGAGGTAGATATTCCAAGGCGAAGCACGATTCCGACACGGGTCACATTCTTAGACGAAGCATGATTCCGACGCAGAGGTGGACATTCTGAAGGAAATATAGTTTCGATGCAGAGGTTGATTTCCAGGCGAAGTATAATTCTGACAGGGAAGATAGATACTCCGAGGCAAAACATGATTTTAACAGGGGCCACATTCTGAGACGAAACATGATTCCGACGCAGAGATTGTTGGTTGATTTGATTCCGAGATGGAGTTTGATTCTAACAGGGAGGTCGCTGGTTGACTTGATTCTGAGACGAAAATTGATTCTGACGGGGAGGTTGTTGGTTGACTTATTGATTTGATTTGATTTGGTTTGGTTTTAGCGTCCTTGTCCGTTCTGCGGGGCTTTTTGAGCTTGGATCCACTGCCGGTAGGACTTTGATTTGATTTATTTTATTTTTATCTTATTTGACGGGACTTCTGAATCTGAAGGGAACTTGGAATTTGGATTTTGTTTGCCGTTGGAGAATGATGGCTGAGAAGACAGGTTTAGACCCATACCCCCTAAGACTTTTCAATTTTATGAGCCGTAAGGGTCTTATAATAGCATTTTCTCTCTATGAGTCGAGAGGATCTCGTATGCGTATTTTCTCCTTAGGAGTCGTGAAAACCAGAGACTTATGTGCGGTGAAGTGTGTCAAAAATGAAAATCAGAAGGTTTTAGTTCGAGATGAGAATATCAAGAAAAGGTGGAGAGATTATTTTGACAAATTGTTCAATGAGAGCTTTACTAAGAATTTGGATGGACTTGTCATTCAATCTCAAGATATAAACTGTGATTTCATGCGTAAAATAAGAGTACCTGAGGTTAAAGAAGGTTTGAATAGAATGAGTTTAAGAAAAGCGGTTGGTCCTGACGGGATTCCTATCGAGGTTTGGAGATACTTAGGAGAAATAGGCGTTAAATGGCTGACAAATCTGTTTAATAAGATTTGGCAGACAAAAAAGATGCCAAATGAATGGAGGAAAAGTATCATTGTACCTATCTACAAGAACAATGGTGACATTCAAAGTTGCTCAAACTACTGTGGAATAAAACTTATGTGTCACACCATGAAACTTTGGGAGAGAGTGATTGAACAGATGCTAAGGAAGGATATTAAGATAATATAGAACCAGTTTGGGTTCAGGCCTGGACGATCGACGACAGAGGCTATTCATTTGCTTCATCAACTTGTCGAGCGTTTTTGAGAGAGAAGAAGAGATTTGCATATGATATTTATTGATTTAGAGAAAGCGTACGACAAGGTAGCTAGAGAGGTATTATGGGGGACAATGATGAAGAAGGGGGTCCTCGTCAAGTATATTGAAATAATCAAGGATATGTACGATGGAGTAGTGACAAATGTCAAAACTTGCGGCGGCCTAACGAGTGATTTTCCGATTACAATTGGTTTACATCAAGGATCTGCATTAAGTCCATTCCTGTTAACCATCGTGATGGATGAGCTTACTAGAACTATCCAAGATGAGGTACCTTGGTGTATGCTATTCGCTGATGATATTGTTCTAGTAAATGAGACGAAAGCAGGGGTTAATTTGGAATTATGGAGGCAAACATTGGAATCTCGGGGGTTCAGATTGAGCAGGTCCAAGACAGCATATATGCATTGCAAATTTAGTAAACAGAGAAGTCAAAACCATATTGGTATAACATTGGAAGGGTAAGAGATATCACCGAGCAATCAGTTTAGATATCTAGGTTCCATCATCCAAAAGGATGGGGAGATCGATAGTGATGTTAATCAAAGGATCCAAACTGGTTGGTTGAAATAGAGGAGTGCAACAGGGATTTTGTGTGATCATAACTTTCCGTTAAAATTGAAAGGGAAGTTTTATCAGAGCGCTATTCGGCCTGCCTTATTATATGGTAAAGAATGTTGGGCTCCTAAGAAGCATCATACACAGAAGATGCACGTAGCGGAGATGCGCATGTTTTGTTGGATGTACGATAACACTAGAAAAGATAAGGTGCGAAATGAGGATACTCGTGCAAAAGTTGGTGTAGCACCCGTGGAGGAGAAGATGTGGGAAAACCGGCTAAGATGGTTTGGTCATATGCGACACAGACTTATGCAAGCACCGGTTCGACGAATAGATACTCTCGATATGGGCAATAGCAAAAGGGAAAAAAGGAAACCGAAGAAAACATGGATGGAGGTGATACGAAACGATATGGTTGCCAATGGCCTCAATGAAAGTATATTGTTCGATAGGAGTGATTGGAAGCGGAGGATTTATATGCTGGACCCGGCATGATTCTCATATTCGTTCATATAGCCTACCCTATATGCTTGGGATAAAAATCTCAGTTGTTGTTGTTGTTGTAGGAGTCGTGAAGACCTCCAAGTGTGTTGATCTCACGCGGAAATATTCTCCTCACAAGGTCGAGAGGACTTTGCGAGTGTGGGATTTGGAATTTGGGATTTGGATTTGGGTCGGCATTAGCACCGCTATAAGCATAATGTCAGGAGCGAATTATCATTTGCCATTGCCCATTGGGGAACAATGGCTTAGGATACAGGTTTAGGCCCCTGTCACATAAGGCTTTTCAATTTTATGAGCTATAAGGGTCTCATAAATGCATTTTCTTCCTACGAGTCGAGAGGATCTTGTAGGTGTATTTTCTCTTTAGGAGTCGTGGGGACCCCCAAGTGTGTTTTTCTTTTGTGAGTCGTTAGGATCTCACGAATATGTTTTCTTACGAGTTGAGAGGATCTCGTAAGATTTGTTCTCCTTATGTATCGTGAGGACACATGAGTGGGTCTTTTCAAATGGAGCATAATTCCAATGGTGGAGAACGACCGCATGGCTAGTGATTGCGGTGGGGCATGGGTGTGATTTAGTTTGTTTATGCCCGTGGATTGTATACGGTAGTCAATTTGAAGATCGGCCGTAGGGCTAGGAGAATTTCGGGAATTTGGATTTTGATTGGCGTCTGCATCGCTGCATTGGAATATGGTACCGGGAGCGACCCATCATTGACCGTTTGGGAATTTGGGGATTTGGATTTTGGTTGGCGTCTGCATCGCTGCATTGGAATATAGTACCAGGAGCGACTAATCATTCGCCGTATGGGAATTTTTTTAAATCTTTTTTTTAATGAGGTTGCGCTCTTGTGGGTTTTCACAAGCTCGCGGGTAGTCTCGCCGTTTTTACTCACGAAGCCTTTTTAGGTTTTCATTCGTACCCCTTTCGCTTGTGGACTGACCCTTTATTTCTTTTTATCTTTTTTTCCGAGTTTAATGATATAGTGGTTAATTATTCCTAGTTTAACGATGTGGCGGTCAATTATTCCCAGTTTAACGACGCGGTGGTCAATGTGTTTGCTTATCCGAGCTTCTCGAACTTTGATCTTGGCGGAGCTGAGTTAATGACCGTAACTTAGTGGTTTGCTGGTACATTCGAGGACGGTAAGGTTTTCCCAACCTTGTATTGTTTCTCCACCCAATCTTTGAAAATATAGCAGTTTTCGATGGTATGACTCGCCATCCGATTATATGGGCAGCATATGGGATTGTCGGTCATATTCATTTCATGTGGTCTATTTAGAATAGGCAGTTGCAGACCGTTGTTCAAGGCGTCCTCGAATATTTTGCGGATTTCGTCTCTCCTGAAAGAGTATACTTTCTTCCTTCTCTCCACTAGAGTCGGTGCCTTTCCTGATGCTGGTCCTTGAGGCTGATCGGTCTCCGGTTCGCTCGCTGTCCGCTTACCCCGTTCAGTATATGTATCGAAGGGATTTGCGGCTGAACGCGATCGTTTTTCACAAAGGTTTTCCGCTCTTGGGCTGGAGGGAGTATTGGTTGGTTGTTTTAGAATATTGATTCCTGGCTCATGAACCAAATTTTGATTTTGCTGTAACTGCAATCGGGCTACTTGGGTCGTGAGATCTTCCATGACGTTTGCCAGCTCGTTGTCTTTGGAACGGACTTTGGCCAACTTCTCGTCCCTGTCCTGAAGCTGCTTTTGAAGCCATTGGAATAATGCTTGTTCTATCGCTTCGGGTGCGATAACCAGGTTATCTTTACTGCCTGAGCTCGATTCTGCAGGGACCACGGGCTTTTTTTCTTAATGGCCTGAGTGGACTCTTCGTCATCTGGACCGAGCCGGCGTTGGGAAGTAGCAACTATGTTGTTGTCATGGCTATGAGGCGTAGGAGCACTTGTTCCTCTGGGCTCCACCATGTAGACCATATGGTTTGCGTACCCGTCCATTGCTACATCATTGGCAGAGATATTTGCTGGGCTCTTAGACTGTAGCCGTAGTTTGCTCTTTTAACAGAAGGGCAGACGACTGAGAGCAGCAGGTTTCCGAAGGGTTTCGGTCTCTGTTTGTATGAAATTGGTAGTCGTAGCTCGACTGTTTGTTAACACGCCTTTAAACAGTCCTATCTCTCCTGCCTTGTATTGTTTCTCGACCCAACATTTAAAGACAAAGCAGTTCTCAATGGCATGACCCATCATTCTGTGATAGGGGCAATATTTTTGATTGTTGGTCATATTCGCTTCTTACGGTGTTTTTTGATTCTTCCAATTGTAGACTGTTTCTTAGGGCATTTTTGAATATTTTACGGACTTTATCCCTTCTGAAGGAATGACTCTATTCAGCTTCTCTTTTCGAGGTGATTCTCCTCCTCCTCAACAATGGCTTTCGAGATTGGTTGACATGGGGCCCGCTTGTCCCTTGCCTATTTCGGTCAGCCGAACTGTTAAAAGATTCGGCATCGTCGGGATTTCCGCCTTTGTGATTATCATCCTTTTGGTTTCTCCAGGATTTATTGTTATTTTGGGAACCCGAAAAAGATTCGTGCTTTGAGCGCTCCAGCATTTGAACTTTCTTGGTCAGTTCTTGGAATGTCTTGAGATTCGCGATGCATAAAAATGGATTCATCCAGGTGCTGAGATTTTCGATGAGGAGACTGACGGATTGGTCTTGTTCTAACGATGGCTCACATTTGACGGAGGAATTGCGCCACCGGGTTATAAAATCCGTGCTACTTTTGTTGTTCTTTAGCTTGGTCCTTATGGGGTCAGCAATGGTAACCTTATCTCTAACACTCATGAACCTTTGTCGAAACAGAGATCCTATTTGGGTGTAAGTAGTAACGGAGCCATCCGGTATGATCGCTTACCAGTCGAAAGTGACATCGGTTTAGATATCAACGAACTGGAGAAGGAGAAGCGCATCATTGCCCCCGGTATTCCCGCATGAGGCTTTAAAGTGGGCTATGAGCTGATTCGCATTTCTTGCCCCATCGAATCTTTCGAATTTGGGGATAAAATAACCATTAGGAAACTCCACCAGATTATACCGAGCAGGATATGGTCTCCCACTACTGCTGACATCTTTTTGCGCTTCGGTTTCGGCTACCAATATTTTGACTTTGTCGACGACCAAATATATGATTTGATCTTGTGTTAGCGGGTTGTTGTCATCGGTAGTCAAGACACTTCCTGAGATTGGATGCGGCCGACTTTCATGCGGTTCGTCTGCTTTTAAACTTTGGGGGACAAGCATTGGCTGTTTCGGGTCATTGTCACAGGCTCATGAGTAGAGACTTGCGCTTGATTGGAGGGCGCTCGAGGAACCTGAGCCGTGAGTTACATCACGACATTCGTCAAGTCGTCAATTTTGGTGTAAAGTTTGGCTATCTTCTTGTTTTTACTTCTGAACTGTTTTCGTAGCTCTTGGAGGAGCTCCTGTTCTGCAGTCCTGAAACGGAAAGTTGGCTCTTCTTCGCTGTCCGAGCATGATTCCACATAGACAGAGGAGTCCTTTTGCTTATCAGCCTCACTGGCGAGGTTTTCATTATCTTCTGGAGGAGGCATGCATTAGGAAGTGGCGGCCACATTCAAACCCGGCTGGACTTGAGATGGGGTGGCCCCATCCTTTCTCCTGCCATGTAGACGGTATGGACCATATATCTGGCCATCTCTTTATCTTTGGTGGCTGATTTTTTGGACCGTTGTCGTGATCCTTCCTTTTCGAAAAAGGACTAGCAAATGAAGATGGTTGGCCCCGCTGGATCCTTGGGTGGCGCCGGTGCCTCTTTTATGGATTTCCCTCGTTGCTTTTGCACGGCACAGAGCACTTGATAGACTCTTGATGAGATGGCGTCATGTTTTCTACTTTGGGGCTTGGATATGTCATTTCTCAATATCGTCAGGATTGCAGTCTTCTTGATTTTTGCGATCATGGCATTCTTCTGAACCAATTTCAACAATTCAGAAGGGTTAGCAAGCTTCACTGTCGGCCCAGCTTGTGTCGCGGGTTAATTGGGTTCATGGAATTTTATGAAATTCAACTTGGTCAGTGCTCTAACCCTTTTATTGGCTCTATATCTGAGTCGCTTCTGCCTTAATATCTACGCTTTGAGGGCTTGGCGGGTATTTACTTTTCGGGAAATCGCCGTAGGTCGGTTTATGGAGAATCTCGAGAAGACGTCTGGTCGTGCAATGGTCGAGGGCACCGCTTTACGTTTGGGTTATGGTGTCTCGGCGATCACAATGTTCGGCTTCCTGCCTCTTGAGGTCGGCTTGGCGACTTGGTTTGCCTGGGTCTCTACCAGATGAGCGCTTCCGGCGGGGTAGATGACGAAAGAACTAAATTGGCGTAGAGTCTCCTCCCACTGCCTCATGAGACTCGCCGGGAGGATCACGTATGCGTTTGTCTTGACCGCATAGGTCACCGGAGTTGCGTCAGAAATGAAGCCCGTCTTGGGAGACATGGTTGCTGAGTTCTAGATTGCAATTGAAAGCTGTTAACCTGCAAAAAGAAGCATGATTTCAGTACAGGCGATATATATATAAATATATATATATATATATATATATATATATATATATTGAGTTCGCATGAACGTTTAACCCGAAATATGGAAGGAAAGACCAGTTTCACCGGGCATGCCATAATTTGTAGGGTGTTTTTCGTCACCCCATGGAGATGGGAATGCGCATGCTTATCAGGCATATACAGATTCCCTCTGCCTAGAATAGGCTGGGGTTTATTGATTGTTGGGATCCGAATCTCCGGCAGCCACGGATTAAACTGCCGTTAATTACCTCTTGCCTTTGAAGCGAAGGAACCTCCGATTGACGGCTCAACTGGTTATGCGAACTCAATATGAAATATGTTCGTGTTGTGTTTGGGAACAAGCTTAGGGTGCTTGGGGCATATCGGGGGTCTCACAAAGTTTTTACGGGAGTCTCTTTACCTGGATAGCGAGCTGGGGTTCAAGGCGGCTAGTGTCCCGTTAGAAATTTTTTTGTAACGGGAGAGATGATGAGTGTATATTTGTCAAGTGTGCGCATGATAAGGTGCACACGTGACAAGTACGCACTTGCCAAAACACGCACCTAGTAAGGTGGTGCACATGACAAGTGCGCACCTACCGAGATGCACACCTAGCAAGGTGAGCACCTAGTAAGGGATGCACATGACAAGTGCACACCTGCTGAGACGTGCACTTGGTAAGGCGCGAGGGAGTGAAGGGGGCTAAAGAGTCCCGGATGGGCCAAAAGGTCTAGTAAGATGCCCACTTAGGGAAGTTCGCACCTACCGAGGTGCGCATCTGGGCCGAAGCGCATTTGGCTAGATGTGCACTCAACGGGGTCCGCACCTAGCCAAATGGGCACCTAGCACGGTGCACACCTAGCATGGTGGACGCAGGGTCGAAACCCAATGAAGCAACAGTCCAAAATCACCAAGATTTTGACTTTTGAAGATAAAAAAGAGCATTTTTTCCATTTTCTGAGGCCTCCTGACGTGCGCACTTTGAAAAAAAAAGAAAGGAAAAGTGAAAGAGAGACCTGCGCACTAAAAAGCTGCTCAAGACTCAAGATTTTTATTTTTGGAAAATCAAGATTAAGATTTTTTGTTCTCTTTTCCTAATCTCCTTGGGAGGTCCTTTTATAGGCTTAAATCTTGTACATTTAGTCCCATGACTTGTACAAAAATTGGCTTATTTCCTATTAAAAACAAAAATTACATTTAGTTTTCTTTTCTTTTCTTTGGCCGGCCCCTCTTCATACTTGGGCTTGACTTGGGCTCGGATTTGAGCTTGGACCCACTTGGCTTTTGATTTTAATTTTTGCTCTAATTTTAAGCTTGATTTTGATTTTTGAGTTTGGTAACGGGATGTAAATTTTTACCCCAACAGTGATTTTGTCTTCACAACTTGCACATCTTCAATGCCACACCATAGAATCTAAATCTCTCTTCTATAATCTTCTTCTATTGAAACAAATCTCTTATGTTTCCTCTCTTTGGAGCAAGGAGCCCCGTTGCTTTATTTTGTGTCTTGATTAGGATCTACTTATTTTCTAATCATTTATTTATCCATCTATTTGGCTAATCATTTGCTGGGTTATGACCTCTTTCATAAAATGCGTCACATGGATAATCTGTTTGCTCACAAGAAATAATAATTTCTTACTCCCATTGTATACACAATCTAATCACGCATCCTCTTATAAATATTTCTTTTTTCAATATAAATATTTATTTTTTCAATATGAGAATCACCTTGATGATGCTCATAAGTGAGAATTCTCTAGATCACGACACGCAGTGGATGATGTGTCATCCACATAAGCCGGCTAGATTCCTGGAGGTTACAGAGCTGGAATAAGTATGATGCATTGGGGACATTCATCGGCACCTCGCCTCCAAGGTTCCACCCGACCTTTTAGAAGACCTCTCCGGAGTTCGTTCCCCCTTCTGCTGACCGCCAGCCAATTGCTCATCTCCGAGCTATCCTATAGCTGAGACTGCTCAGCTTACTTGTTCGTCTCCGAGATATCCTATATCCGAGATTCCTCAGCGTCCTTATTTGGCCAGGAGCACGGAGCTCGAACGCCTCCGTAATGGCTCCGTGTATCCACGACGAGATTTCCACCGTTCTAAGTCTCGCATCCTACGCTAGCGTATCTTTTCATTAATGGACGTATCCCGCTATCAACGCAAACGTGACACGGAGGCGTAACGAACGGCAAGAATCTCGCATCGGCTGACTTCAATGCGACCCCTATATAAACCCCTCCTCCAGACGATTCAGGTATCTCGAACTCAATCCAATACGCCACTATCTTGTCATTATTTCTCGGTACGTACTTGATCGTCGGAGGGTTCTACGGTGGTTTCCCATCCCGGGACTTCCCTTCCAGGTATGTCGGCGTCAACAACAACCCAATGAGATCCACATGCTCAACCCTCATTCCAAATCTCAACCGTTCAGCCTCGCTGGCAACAAGATCGACGGAGGACAACATCTGAGGAAGATTCTGACCTCCATGAGCTGGCGCCGTCTGTGAGAACCACCCTTTCATTTTCCACCACAAAAAGTTGACCTCCTGTAATGACTCTGAATTTACTGTACGTAATTTTCCAATTTAATGTAAAAAATATGAGTTATACAGCCTGAGTTTGAGTTATAAATTAATTTTGTTAAATAACAGCAAGAAGCCATTTGTAGCCCACTGGTAAAGCTCTTGCACTGTTGTGACGTAGCCCCTGTGTTCGAATCCTATCAGACACATTATTTTTTTTTTATTTTTTAAAAAAATTTTTGGAAGCCCAAAATTTTACACGTGGAATACACAAAAAAATGAAAAGTCAGAAAAATCAAACATGTGCAAAAGCGTTTAAATACCGAGCAGTACACGTGGCCAAAATCCAGAGCCCCTTAGCTTTAGATCGACCGGCCAAATGCCCCCCTAAGCCGGCACCGACGGTCCAACAGTGGCCAATAAGGCCCGGGCTTTGCACACTCGATTCCTGGCCTACCCCTAACTCCCTTGCACTGTTTGATTGCTCTGCAATCAAACAGAGACCTTTCATTTCACAATTTATCATTTTTTAATGCACTTTAATTCTAAAACTCTAATTCTGCACTATAAATACCACCGCATGCCCTTGTCCTTCATCATTCTGAAAATACTAGCTAAATCTCTCAAAATTTCTTTAGTACAAGTGGAGTAAAAGAGGAGTTAGCAAGCTATCAACTTCCGGCGAGGATCAAAGCAAATTCCGGCGATCCCGCGACGACGACAACAATCTCTTCTCCTACCTCTTCTTAATATAACCAAGTGGTAAGTCCCTATTAATCTCTCTTTTTATTCTTTGAAATTCCATTTCAAATCATATATTGGTAAGTGGAGTTAATACCGATATGTTTTTCAAAACCCTAGAAAACTCTCTTTAGTACTTTTTTTAATCTAACTTGTACCCATCACTTGTAACCTTAAATCATAATGTTTAGAATAAATTTTAGCCTAGAATTCCATGCAAAATAACTTTAATTTAAGTTTTTCGTTAAAATACCATGAACTTCAAATATCATCCTTTTAGTATTTTGTTAATACTTTACCTTTAGAAAACTTCACGGGGTAATGACCTATCTCTCACATACACACATGCTTTCATAGCACGATATTCTTCCTGTATGAATTTGTGTTTCGAGAAAATATTACATTAAATACCATTTACTATAAAAACCGGATTTCTTTTAAATTCCTTTCCGATTATACCTCTACAACCCTTTTTAGGGGACCCTCTATTGGATGGTGCGGATTATCGCACATCCTTGGGCTTGTAGAGCGAGATGCAGAGCTCCTCACGGAGCATTCGATCTCGAAATGTTTTAAATACGGTTTAAGAAAAACACAATTTTCTAATTAAATAAAATTTAATATTTAATAATTATATAAATATTACAAATCCATATATTTTCAATATATACATTTTTTTTTTCTAAAGATGAAAGTTTACAAGTTTCACTAAAATACCATCAAGATATCAATACAAGACAAGTTTTATAATAAAATACCATGAACTATTCAAGCTAAGTAATTATCACTAAAATATCTCAAATCCTTAAAATTCACATCCATGAAAACCCTAAATAAAATAAATAAATTCTCGAGCTTATTTTGAAACTATATTAAAATACTTTTCATAAAACCCCCTCGAGTTATATAAAACAATACTTAAGGACTTTAGTAAATATAAGTTTAAGCGGGATCAATTCTCTTGAGCTCCAGGGAGCCGGAGAAAGTGAGTGTTTGCCTATTTAAGGTAGAAAACCTAACAGAGTTATCAATGGTAATTGTCTTGGAAAAATACACAAATCCTGTCGTCCATGTGCAGCAGTTACTGATAACTCCCGAACCTAAATCAAGATCTAAATAAGTTACAAGTGTCTGACTAAATCTGAGTCCATTCTCAAACCTGAATCCAAACTCAAATCAGAATCTAATTCAAATATGAATCCAAAGTCTAACATGTATACTTGAAAATTAACCTGAATACTTGAATTCAAGTTATAACTTGACTACTTGATTACATCCTGAACCTGACTATTTGAACAACTTGTATTCATGGTTTCGACAAGACTTGTAAAACATAACCTATACAATATATTACGTAGGGATAACAGGGTAGATTGGTACGGAATGTATTAACGTGGCACGAGATGGTCACTTAAAAGACACCTACATGGACTCTCATGCCGTTGTCCCGTGGGTTTTGACGGGGCCTTATACTACATGTTACCATAGTCCACGGGATAAGATGGACTCCTCTCGTATACACAAATACTTTCTGTACCAAGCTACAAACAACCACATTAGAATAAAAATCATATACCTGTACACCTTACCAGTTTCATTTCATATTACTTGTTCTATTTCATTCTTTCTTTTGGGACTTACCGAGCGCTAGTTCGCTGACGACATTCCTGTCTATTTCTTTCTTTGGAATGTTCGACAGGCGGACCGGACTCTCAGGAGATTGAGCCTAGCCAGGAGGACTTGGATCAGTTCACTGCACAGCCGGACTTCTAGCTCTCTTGTACTTATTTTCAGTTTGTATGCCACTGTTTAGGCATTGCTTTATATCATTGTATCTTTTCATTTCAAAGCAGTTGTATTGTAAGATGAATGTTAATAAAAATTACTATTTATTTTATATCACTTGTCATTCTTGTCATTTTATATATATTGCTTAATTACGCTTAACGTATTTATTTCTTAGTAAATACGTTGCGTCCCGCCACGTCACCGTTTCCGTATACTGGGAAGCGGGGCGTGACAGGTTTTTTTGGTGGCCCATGCAGGTCAGTTCTGCATAAAGTCTTAAACAATATATCACAAGAATAATAAGAATCAGCAACTATACATTCCTTACATTTCAAATTCCTTGAATCTATCCCAACCCTTTCTTTTCTATCAAGGTTATGGATTCTCCCAACAACACAAGCACGAACGTCAATGGCAACACTCCACCGTCTAATCTACCACCACCACCTACCATTGTAGTTCCCATCAACGAGCAAACGGTACTGCTCGAGGCAATCAAGAGCTTCTTGGAGGGTTAGCAGCAGTGGACTGCTATCCTCATGCACCGCCCAGAAGTCGAGACACCCGGCGTCAAGCAATTCCGGGCACTGCACCCGAAACATTTCTCAGGAAAAGAGAGCCCAGTGGAGGCAGAAGAATGGGCTTAGTCGATAGAAGATGACCTGGCAGCAGCACAAGTGCTAGAGATTGCTTGGGTGAGAGTTGCAAAGCTGCAACTAACAGACGCTGCCAGAGTCTGGTGGAAGGCTGAAGAAAGCCGTCTCGCCCAACCGATCGAATGGAAGACGTTTCGTGATATGTTCGATGTGAAATACTTCCCTGAGATTGCCCGTTTCGATATAGAACAACAGTTCATCTACTTACAACAAGGCTCGATGTGGAGCAAGTTCGTGGATGAATACAATACTGAGTTTACCATGCTTAGCAGGGAAGATATTATCTCAAATTCAAATTCCTGATATCACTTATTACACTGCTACCACAAGACCATAACAGGTTTGCGGCATACCTTATCCCGACCGCTGAGATCCGGGCACGATGATTTCAACAAGGGTTGGATTCGGAAATCCAAGTTGCACTCGCTACAGGGGATTTCCCAACCCATGATCTTGCACTGAAGGCTGCCTGACGCTATGAGGCAGTTGTGAAGAAGAAGAGCAGACTACAGACTGCCGGTATGAAACTCCCTACCACACAGATGGTAGGAGGAGCCTCTTCCAGGCCATCATTTGCACCTAGGAGTTTGGGAGGAACAATTAACCGTCCCAGTCCAGACTTTTGCTTTTACTGCAAGAGGAATGGACACCTGGCGAAGGACTGCAGGCATGCAAACGGTATGTACCTAGTTTGTGGCGCATCCACTCATGCCATAGGAGCATGTCCATATAGACTCAACCCAGCTCCAGCCCCCAGACCAGCTATCACAGTTCTGCAGCGGCCAGCCATTCAGGCTCCTGCACCTTGTCTTGCTCTACCTGCTCCACCTCTACCTGGATCTGCAAAGCCTCCTCGTCAATTCCATCAAGCGCAGAGGAACATGCCTTAGGGGCAGAGGAACGTGCCCCAGGGACAGAGGAATGTGCCTCCAGTAAGGAGGAATGTACCCAGACATCAGGCCTTCACAATGACGGTTGAGGAAGCTGAAGCCACTGGCCAAGTAATCACTGGTAATTCCCAATCCTTTCACATCTTTTCAGTCCTTGTACATCACTATATTCTTTCCTGTATCTAAAACCAACCTCACACAACTTAGGTACTTTACTAGTAGCCATCCTTCCTGCACTCGCACTGTTCGACGCTGGAGCGTCGCACTGCTTCATGTCGCAACGATTCGTAAGAACGTATGCGATTCCTATGAAGCCACTCATTCCAAGATGGAATGCCAGTTCTGGGAATGGAGTATTAAAGGCAACTATGGGATTTGATCAGTGTCCAGTTGTAGTTTGCGGACGATAATTCTACGCGAATTTCAAAGTATCGGACATCCCAAATTTCGATGTTGTGTTGGGAATAGACTGGCTGGGAGTTTCTATGCTACGATTGACTACCGTCAAAAGAGGGTAGTATTTGAAATACAAGATCATTCGGTGTTTTATTTCAAGAGTTGAGACCGTACCCTGGAACCTAGTGTCTACAAGGAAAAACCAAAGAAGGCATTGGTTGCAACATTACAAGCAGAAGAATCGAAGCCAGAAGTGGTTCGAGTGTTCGAGGATGTATTCCCTGAAGATATCTCAGGTTTGCCTCCCGATCGAGCTCTTGAATTCAGCATTGATTTACTACCTGGTGCACATCCTGTAATCAAAGCTCTGTAACGGCTAATTCTAGAAGGATTGAAGGAGATCCGTACTCAGTTAGACGAACTCCTGAAGAAAGGTTGGATTCTTCCCAGTACTTCAAGTTGGGGATCTCCAGTTTTGCTCATGAAGAAGAAAGAAGGTTCATACAAGATGTGTATAGATTATCGAGCTCTGAACGAAGTGAAACAAGTATCCACTACCGCGTATCGATGATCTTTTCGATCAGCTAATTGGGTTTTGTGTATTTTCGAAGCTAGATGTTCGTTCGGGTTATCATCAGGTGAATGTCAAAGAGTCTGATATTCCGAAAACGGCGTTTAGGACTCGCTATGGTCATTATGAATATCTAGTAATGCCATTTGGAGTGACCAATGCACCTGCTATATTCATGAATTTGATGAACCAAGTTTTCTGAGAGTATTTAGATAGGTTCGTTGTCATCTTCATCGACGACATCCTGGTGTATTCAAACAATTGGAAAGAATGCGCATAGCCCAAGATCGACAAAGCATTGGGCTGATACAAAGCGTCGACATTTGGAGTTCCAACCTGGAGACCATGTTTTCTTAAAGATCTCTCCAAACAGAGGAGTGATCTGATTCGGCAAGAGGGGTCAGTCCCCGATTCATAGGACCGTTTGACATTCTCGGATGAGTTGGAGAAGTGGCATACCATTTAGCACTACCACCCTCATTGCAAGGAGTGCACAACGTGTTCCATATATCTCAGTTACGAAGATATGTAAGTGACCCCAGCCACATCCTTGATCACTCAGAACTCACAGTCCAGACTGATCTGACTTGCGAGCAACAACCCATTGAGATCCTGGACCGAAAGGTGAAGACACTACGGAATAAGGAAGTAAACTTGGTTCGAGTGATGTGGAGAAAAAATTCGTCAGGAGAATCAAATTAGGAACAAGAAGAAGACACGCGTGCAAGATATCTTCATTTATTTGTAAATTAGTCCTTATGTAAATGTAAATTTCGAAGATGAAATTTTTATAAGGAAGATAGAATGTAACGACTCTGAATTTACTGTACGGAATTTTCCTGTTTAATATACAGAATATGAGTTATACAGCCTGAATTTGAGTTATAAGTTAATTTTGTTAAATAACAGTAAGAAGCTATTTGTAGCTCACTGGTAAAGCTCTTGCACTGCTGTGACGTAGTCCCCGTGTTTAAATCCCATCTGACACATTATTTTTTTCTGATTTTTTAAAAAACTTTTTGGAAGCCCAAAAGTTTACACGTGCAATATACACAAAAATGAAAAGTCAGAAAAATCAAACATGTACAAAAGTATTTAAACACTGAGTAGTATACGTGGCCAAAATCCAGATCCCCTTAGCCCTAGATCGACCGGCCAAATGCCCCTAGGCCGGCACCGACGGTCCAACAGTGGCCAATAAGGCCCGAGCTTTGCACACTCGACTCTTGGCCTACCCCTAACTCCCCTGCACTGTTTGATTGCTTTGCAATCAAACAAAGACCCTTCATTTCACCATTTATCATCTATTTAATGAATTTTAATTCACTATTTCAATTCCAAAACCCTAATTCTATACTATAAATACTACCTCATGCACTAACCCTTCATCATTTTGAAAATTCTAGCTAAAACTCTCAAAATTTCTTTAGTACAAGTGGAGTAAACGAGGAGTTAGCAAGCTATCAACTTCCGGCGAGGATTGAAGCAAATTCCGGCGATCCCGCGACACCACGACGACAACAATCTGTTCTTAATATAACCAAGTGGAAAGTCCCTTTCTTATTCTTTGAAATTCCATTTCAAATCATATATCGATAAGTGGAGTTAATACCGATATCTTTTTCAAAACCCTAGAAAACTCTTTCTCTTTAATACTTTTTTCAATCTAACTTGTACTCATCACTTGTAACCTTAAATCATAATGTTTAGAATAAATTTAAACCTAGAATTCCATACAAAATAACTTTAATTTAAGTTTTTCGTTAAAATACCATGAACTTCAAATATCACCCTTTTAGTATTTAGTTAATACTTTACCGTTAGAAAACTTCATGGGGGTAATGACCTACCCCTCACATACACACATGATTACATAGCACGCTATTCGTCTTGTATGAATCTTTGTTTCAAGAAAATATTATATTAAAATACCATTTACTATAAAAACCGAATTTCTTTTAAATTGTATTTTAAATTCCTTTGCGATTATACCTCTACAACCCTTTTTAGGGGACCCGCTATTGGATGGTGCGGATTATCGCACATCCTTGGGATAGTAGAGCGAGATGCATACCTTTTCACGGAGCATTCGATCTCGTAAGGTTTTAACTACGGTTTTTAAGAAAAAACGTATTTTTATAATTAAATAAAATTTAATATTTTATAATTATATAAATATTACAAATCCATATATTTTCAAAATATAACAAACTTACATTTTTTTTCTAAAGATGAAAGTTTACAAGTTTCACTAAAATACCATTAAGATATCAATACAAGACAAGTTTTGCAATAAAATACCATGAACTATTCAAGCTAAGTAATTATCACTAAAATAGCTCAAATCCTTAAAATTCACATCCATGAAAACCTTAAATAAAATAAATAAATTCTCGAGGTTATTTTGAAACTATATTAAAATAATTTTCATAAAACCTCATCGAGTTATATAAACAATACTAAAGGACTTTAGTAAATATAGGTTTAAAAGGGATCAATTCTCTTGAGCCCCAGCGAGCCGGAGAAAGTGAGTGCTTGCCTATTTAATATAGAAAACCTAACGGAGTTATAAATGGTAATTGTCTTGGAAAAAGACACAAATCCTGCTGTTCTCCACCAGAAGACGGACCAGAACGTTGGGACGTCTGGCCTGAATCCTGGGGGCAGATACTATTTGGATTTATCCGCCCACCTCTCTGAAGATGCCAAGTTGATTTATGGCATCGTATATCGGAGTTCTGGAGGGACGTGACCGTTGTAGCAGACTTTATCATATTCCCCCTCATTTGCGAGGGTTTTTTTTGATTGTGGGGACGCTCTTCTCTGCAGTTAATTACATTAACGTATCGTGATAACCACTTTCTCCTGCTCCGGAAGTTCACTTCGTGTCGTGTATTTTGTTTTGGTTTTGGTTGCCCGTGGATTGTATACGGAGACTAATTTATATCGTCGCCCGTAGGGCGTGGATGCGTCCAAATCCGTATATTTTTAGATTTGGGTTTGGGTTGATTTAAGGATCGTTAATCAGGTTTGAGATTAAGATCAACTTAAACATATGAGCATTTAGGCTCGATTATTTTAGTTTAAGAACATCGCGGTCCATTATCGCCATGTTTGAGGCGAAACGTTAGTTTCAGGATGTTTCAGTCCTTTGTCTCTGTATTTGGGGGCGGATATTATGTAACAACTCCAATTTTAGTGTACATAAAATTCATTTAAAGTTAATGTATACTTGGGGTATTTACAATTCCTGTGAGTACCATAAGAATTTGATTTACTTTTGAACAGCAAGAAAGAGCTTGTAGCTCACTGGTAACATCTTGCACTGCTGTTACAAAGCACCATAGTTCAAATCTCATCAGCCACATTATCTTTTTAATTATTTTTCTTTTAATATTTTAGAAGCCCAAAGGTCTACACGGGCACAACCCATAAAAACCAAGAGTCACGGCCTAAATAAATATGTCCACGAGGCTAGACCAAGCGTCAGGGACACGTGGCACTAAGAAGAGCCCCGACTCGCCCGACTCTGGCCGGCGAAAGGCTTGACTCGGCCGGCGCCGCCGGTTCAACTTAACCCAATTTTTCTTCAACTCCGGCGACTCTTGAACTCTCCCCATAACTCCTGCATTATTTGTTTTTCCTGCACATTTACAGAGCACAATAAAACTCATATTTAATTCATTTTAATACAAATTTTTAATACACCCTTTCACTACCCTAAACCCTATTTTTTTTCCTATAAATACCAAAAATACCCCTCCTCACTCACAAATCCCTGCCAAAACTCTCAAGAAAATTCTCAAGTTTTTTGTGTGCAAGTGGAGTTAGCAAAATGGCGAAGCTCCGACGGCAATCCGAGGAGTTTCCGATGACAAAAAGACGCACCGGCAACTCCCACCTCTTCCTCCTCCTCTCTTCTAGTCAATCAACAAGTAAGTCCCTACTTCTTCCTCTTTTCTCTATTCTAAAAACATTCAAAACTAAAATCTGACGGAAACGGAGTTAGTCCGACTTCCGATTCGGTTTTCTTTAAAAACTATAATTTTTCTTAAACAAGATACCTTCATATCATCATATATTATTCATTAAACATTAATAAACATTTTTAACAAGTTTCATCACCAAAGATTGTTATATGCATCTTTTATCGCAATTTTACATTAAAATACCACAAACTTTAATTTCCGACATAAACTCTATAATACCTTTATACCTTTAGATAACTCACGAGATAATGATCTATCTCCTCACAACACTCATATCTAACATAGCACGATGGAATTTAGGAACATAGATTTAGGAAAATACGACTTTACATATAACTATTTTCAACTTATAAAACCTTTTTCTACAAGAAGCGTGTTTTAACAAATCTTTGCAATTGGGTCTCTACAACCCATTTTGGAAAACCCGTTCGGTATGGTGCGGATTATCGCACATTTTCGGGCCTAATAGAGTGAGATGCAGACCTCCGCAAGGAGCATACGATCTCGAAAAATTTAAAATACAATTTTCTTTAGAAAATGTGATTTCAATTATAAATAAAACTTATATTTTTAATAAATAAATATGTATGTAATTAATATCAAAATATCTATTTTTAATATTTATAATATTCCAAATTTCCAAAATTCAAGAAAAACGTCTCATTTACAATAAAATACCATACAATTCCAATATTACAAATAAATACCATATATTATGAAATTAGGTTTTATTCACTAGAAATGTCACATTGATAAAATATACATCCATGAAAACTCTAAAGACAATAATAAAATATTTGAGGTGTATTTTGAAAATTATACAATATTATTTTTACATAAAACCCCCTCAAGTTATACTAAATTACAATAAGGACCCTAGTAAACATAGGTTTAAGTGGGACTAGTCTCTTGAGCCTCAAGGAGCTGGAGATATGGATGCTTGCCTATTTAAGGTAGACAACTTAAAAAACGGTGTTGTCAATACGGTAATTGTCTTTAAAAAAGACATAAATCCTGCCGTCCATGTGCAGCAGTTACCGATAACACTAAAACATAATTCAGGATTCAATTTCTTTTCTAATTGTCTGACTCAGACCGAGTCTCGATATAATAAATCTGACTTGAATATGATTCAAGTATAAACTACAATTCAATATGAATCCATATACTCAATCTGTTCACTCTATTCAATCTATATTGACTGAACCGAACCATGGATATATTCCATTTACATGATCATCCATTATATCCGTTCCATTACTGATATCATGGTTTCGTTAAGTCATCCATCTATATACAATATACAATTCAAACAATACATCAATACAATCAAGACATCACAGAGTTTATAAGGGGTAGATTGGTACGGAAGGTGTTAGAAGTGGCACGAGACTGTAACCATAATACACCTAACCTGAATTCAATTGTCGTTGTACCGTGGCTGAACGGTTCCTTGTACTCCGTATATCTTAGTCTCCGGAATAGTGGGACTCCTCTCGTATACACTGGCATTCTTCTGTACCAAGCTACAAACAACAGCGTTAACACTAAATACAACATTATAACAATATATAATCTATTCTGTCTATTCCATTCTTGTCTATTTACGGGACTTATCGAGCGATTTGGTCGCTGACGACATTCTCTTTCTTCTTCTTTGGAATGTCGTTAGACTCACTAGAGATCGAGCCCACCAGCGGGGATTTGGACCAGCTAGCTTTCGACCCAGAGCTTTAGATTCCTTGTACACATTTACATTCTGTATTTTCCATTTCTGTTATGCCACTGTTTAGGCATGGCTTTCCATTCCATGTATTTACTTTTCAGATGTATTGTAAAAAGAATGTTAATAAATAAAGTTGCTGTTCAATTATATCTATTGTCACTGTCTCTTGTGCATTTTACTTATATTGCTTAGATACGCTTAGCGTGTTTACTTCAGAGTAAATACGTAGTGGCCTCGTCGCGTCCCCTGCCCGTACACTGGGAAGTGGGGCATGACGGGTTTTGTTAGTGGCCCATACAGGTCTGAGCTGTATGGAACTCTAACATGCAGTTCAGCACTGTGTGGACAACCTAAGCAATATAACACAAGAACCAGCAACTGAAAACATTCTTTACAATTCATACTTCTTGAATCTTATCATTTCATATACTTTGAATCTGTCCTAACCCAAAAATTTTCTTTCAAGGTTATGGAATCCCTAAACAACACCAGCACGAATGTCAACAACACTCCCCCACCATTACCACCCACTCCTGCCGTCGCTGCTCCGATCAACGAGCAGACGGTTCTACGTGAGGCAATACGCTACCTCCTAGAAGGATAGCAGCAGCAGACTGCTATTCTAATGAACCGTCCCGTGGCAGAAGCACCTGGGGTGAAGCAATTCAGGGCCTTGCACCCCAAACAGTTTGCAGGAAAAGAAAGCCCTCTAGAAACCGAGGAATGTGCTCAAAGCATTGAAGATGATCTAGCGGCGGCACAAGTGTCAGAGATAGCTTAGGTTCGTGTTGCGATGCTGCAGCTCATAGATAATGCACGGGTTTGGTTGAAGGCGGAAGAAAGCCGTCTCACTTAACCTATCGAATGGAGGACCTTTCGCGATATGTTTGAAGCGAAGTACTTCCCTGAGACTGCCAAATTCGACATGGAATAGCAGTTCATCCACTTACAACAGGGTTCAATATGGACCAAGTCAGTAGATGAATATGACTTTGAGTTCACCATGCTCTGTCGGTAAGACGTGTCTCAATAATTCGATTTTTCAATATATCACATAGTACACAGCTAACACAATAGTTTAACAGATTTGCGGCACACCTGATACCGACGGATGAGATCAGAGCCCGTCGATTTCAACAAGGGTTAGATTCGGAGATCCAGGCTGCATTAGCCACAGGAGATTTTCCGACTCATGAATCGGCTCTGAAAGCTGCCCGCCATTATGAGGCAGTGGTAAAGATGAGGGGAAGATCTCAATCTGCTGGAGTTAAACGCTCTGCCATCCAGATGGCAGGAGGAGCTTCTTCAAGGCCACCATTTGTGCCAAGGAGACCGGGAGTACCAATCAACCGGCCCAGCCTAGCCTTTTGTACCTACTACAGGAGAGATGGACATTTGGCGAAAGACTGCCGGCGAGCCAACCGTCTTTGCTTAATCTGTGGCTCAGCTACTCATGATATTGGGTCTTTTCCCCGAAGACACAACCCAATTGCTGCACCTAGGCCAGCAATCACTTACCAGCAGAGACCAGCCCTTCCGGCACCTGCTCCAAGACTCGCTCTCCCTGCTCCACCACCTAGAGGACCACCGACTGTACCTCCTCCTCGTTAGTTCCATCAAGCTCAAAGGAACGTTCAGAGGAATGCTCCTCAGGCCAGGAGGAATGTACCACGGTGACAGGCTTTCACGATGACTGTGGAAGAAGCCGAGGCCACTGGCCAAGTCATCACTGGTAACCCTTTCTTCTCAAACTTTTCTTTCAGTCTTAACATCTACCTACATATTTTTCCCTATACCTAAAACATATCCCACATAACTTAGGAACAATCTTAGTAGCCTCACTTCCTGCACTACCACTCTTCGATACTGGAGCATCTCATTGCTTTATGTCGCAACGGTTCATCCAAACTCATGCGATCCCAGTCACACCGCTTGTATCCAGCTGGAATATCAGTTCAGAAAATGGCGTTCTAAAAGAAACAATGGGATACAACTTGTGTCTAGTAGTCGTCTGCAGTAGAGAATTCTATGCTGACTTCAAGGTGCTGGACATACCGAACTTCGATGTGGTTCTAGGTATGGATTAGCTCGGAACATTTTATGCTACTATTGACTGTCGTCAAAGGAGAGTAGTATTCGAGATTCCAGACCATCCGGTCTTTGATTTCAAAAGTGGAGACCGTACACTGGAGCCAAGCACTTACAAAGTGAAGCTAAAGGAAGTAGTGATTGCAGCAATTCAAGCGGAGGAAGGATCAAAACCAGAAGTAGTTCGAGAGTTCGTAGATGTGTTTCCTGACGATATATCAGGTTTGCCTCCCGATCAAGCTCTTGAATTCAGTATTGATTTAGTACCAGGAGCACAACCAGTGATCAAAGCACCTTATCGATTAAGTCCGGAAGTTTTGAAGGAAGTCCGAATTCAGTTGGACGAATTATTGGTGAAAGGATGGATTCGTTGATTCCCCCAATTAGAGCAAAGCTCTATTCAAATTTTCAAAATTTGAAATGAAGCAGCGCTTCATAAAAGCGCCAGCAAGCAGCGCTCATGTGCAAAGCATGGGTGCGCTGGCGCCAAGAGCGCCAGCGCTCTGAAGCAGCGTTCACTTGCAGAGCACGAGTGCGCTAGCGCTCTGAAGCAGCGCTCACGTGCAAAGCACGAGTGCACTAGCGCTAGAACTAAATGTTTCCCACCGTTGGATCAAAAATCCAACGAAGATGATAAATCATCAAGTTACCAGAATAAAATTCTGTTAAGAAAACATTCTTCAGAATTTTTCCAAACAAAAAGATTTTGCTCTGTAAATCAGAGCACCATCGGATCAATGATCCAATGGTGATTAAAAATCACAATGATGCAGAATAAATTCTATATGGGAAAAGATTTCCCAATCTTGTTAAAAACAAGAAGACCACCTTCTATAAAACAGAAGCCCCAGGTTCAAAGATCTAACGGTGGGAAAATCCCCGAATCAATTAGAGAAAAGATCTGTTCAACTGATTTAACAAATCAACTTTCCCTATATAAATGCCCCAAGGCTTCAAGTCTCATAGAGATGAACCCCCCCACAAGTTTTGAGAAAATTCAAAGAAAAGAGCAAGCTCTGAGAAGAACAACTTTTCTTCAAGGTAAAAACAGAGAGATAAAAAATCTCATCAGAAAAAGAACTTAGTTCTTATGACAGATCATAAATCTATAAGACAAATCGTCTTTTACAAAGAGATCATAACATCTCATTATAAAGGGGGAGGGGGGAGAATAATTCAATTCTCTTAGGATCACAGATCCATAAAGGCAAAACCTTTAACAAAACATAAGAGATTGAAATATCTCCTATAAATAAGAATTTTGTTCTTAGATCCATGAGACAAAGTCTCTTATAAGAGAGAATTTAATTCTCAGAGCGCAGAACTGATCAAAGTTGCATAAAAGAAGAGCCTTAGCGCTCTAATTAAATGAAGCGCTCAGCGCTCTAAATCTAGCGCACAGCACTGCAGAGCCTTAGCGCTACAATTAAAAGAAGCGCTCAACGCTCCAAATCTAGCGCACAGTACTGCAAAGCCTTAGCGCTCCAAATTTAAAGAAGTGCACTGCACTCATTGTGTGGCGTACAGCGCCAAGCGCGCCACGTGCTCCTCGCATGTGCGCTACTTCACCAGAAGCGCACTGTGCTCATTGTCTGGCACACAGCGCCAAGTACGCCACGTGCTCTTCATGTGTGCGCTACTTCACCAGAAGCGCACTGCGCTCATTGTCTGGCGCACAGCGCCAAGCGCGCCACGTGCTCCTCACGTGTGCGCTACTTCACCAGAAGCGTACTGCGCTCATTGTCTGGCGCACAACGCCAAGCGAGCCACGTGCTCCTCATGTGTGCGCTAAATGAACATAAACTATTTTTTAAATGATAAAGCCCAGAGCCATAATGAGTGCTCAGCATTCAATAAAAGACAAAAGTTGTCAGGACCAATGCTCAGCATTGTTAAATGAAAAAGGACCGAGCCTAATTAAATGCTCAGCATTTTAACTGAATGGGCCGAGCCCAAGTTGGCCATGGAACCCTACTTCAGATTAATTGAGCCTATATGCTTATATATCTTTGATCTCAGTCCCAAATTGGACTACAGATCTCCCAACCAATATTGGTTCAAGGGTACATCTCTTCACTCCTTTGATATTTGTCGTTGTAATCCTTCAACGTATTTAGAGAGGTGATGGGTCCCGACAACCAGACATTCCATGGACTGTGGGGTCCTTAAACTCATGGACTATGATGTCCTTAAACTTTTACAGACTATGACGTCTTTAAACTGGACCGCAAAGTCCCTAAACTAAAACAATAGAGCCCAAATGCTCTTTGTTGGATCTAAATGATCCTGTTAAGTAGATCTTAGTCTAAAATTAGATTAACGTATCCTTAACAAATTGTTAAGTTGATCTTAGTCTAAAATTAGACTAACGTATCCTTAACAAACGTTTAAGTTGATCTTAGTCTCAAATGAGATTAACGATCCTTAAACCCAACACAAAACCCAAATCTAAGAAAATACGGATTTGGACTAATCCACACCCTACGGGCGACAACATAAATTAGTCTCCGTATACAATCCACGGGCAACCAAAAATAAAACAGACACACACGACATGAAGTGACCATCTGGAGAAGGAGAAAGTTGTTACCGCGATGCGGTAGCGTAATTAACTGCAGGGGCTTACGCCTGCAGGGAAGAGCGTCCCCACAATAAAAAACCCCTCAAACGAGGGGGGATCTGACGAAGTCTGCTACAACGGCCGCATCCGTCTAAACCTCCGATATACGGTGCCATAAATCAACTTGGCATCTTCGGAGAGGTGGACGGATAAATCCAAATAACATCTGCCACCAAATTCAGGCAGGACGTCAGTCTTCCCGGTCTTTCGGCGGAGAACAGATTCTGGCACGCCCGGTGGGACCTTTTTCTCTTTCCACTCCACACTTCGTATGTCGTGTTTCGCGAATGAATCACGGTTTGCTATGGTTGCCCCTAGATTCAAGGTACTAAGATTTGGTGTCTTGCTTCGTGCAGAATTCAGAAGATCAATGGCTTTCAACTGCACAAATTGCAACAACTGCAACAACTCTCACTCCGTACCTGCCGGAGGAGTAACCTACGGGCCCCAAGCGGCCACTCTTTTCACAATGCAGGTGGTACAAGTGACCCAAGCCACCATTGGGCTATTCTTCGGGACCATGATCCCACCAACGAGCTTCAACGATCAGATGTCGTCACAGGAAACTGCGAAGAAGTCGGTCTTTGATCGGCTTGCAACTACCACGGCCTCTCTCAGCGGGTCGTCCAGCTCCAATGCTTCAGTCTTCGACAAGCTGCGTCAAAGCTTAAGTGGGCCCGCAAAGAGGTTCGCAATACCAGAGAAGGACATTCCAACCCCTGCTACAGTTGAGGTCGTCCAGGCTGCTCTCCCTACTCGAAAGTCGGATTTCGCAAGACTGACTATCCCCTCTCAACGGACGTCAGTCTTTGACAGGCTAGCGCCAATAACAGCCTCTCCTCAAAGAAGGGGGCATGGAAAAGCTGATCCAATAATGGAGGTGGTCCCGGCCGCTTGCCATACTCGACGTCGCCACTGGCGCTGAGTGAGGAAAGCTGGGGGCAGCTTCCCTTCCGGACTCACCCCATTAGCTCCAACGATGGAAGTTGATGCTGCTGTTCTAACTGGGAACAGTTTTGAACCACTCAGAAGGGTCCGCAAGAACTCTCCGACTGCTGTGCTAAAAACATGTCCTCCACCTATGGAAAATGTTACAAAGGTAGAGCCAGAACAACCCCCTCAGCGGCTGTCCTCCAAAATTCACAAGGTCTGGCGACAGGTCCAAGACTCCGTGATTGATCAAGACTACCCCCGCCGACAGAAAAAGATGAAAGTTCGGCGAGAAGGGGATCACCCTGTCAAGCCACAGAAGGTGTCATCTGTTTGGGTGCCCGCTGCAACGGCTCCCTCAACTTCGACCGCCCACAAAAGAAGGAGGCCGAAGAAGATTTCTGCGTCTTTGGCAAATTGCAAGGACACTGAATCTAAACGGCCCAAGTCTGGGGGCATGGTGGTGCATACTGTTTATATGGCTTCCGAAAAAGAGGATAGCCGTATCTCTACGGGTCACCGACCACTTACACGGTCTGTGACTAAGGCTCAGGAGAAAAAACAACAAAAGCTCCTAGAAATGCTGACAGCCATGGCTGCACCCACTGGACCAAAAACAGGCCCGGAGACATCTTCAGAGCAGCGTTATGAGCAGAAAACAGATGCTGAATTCCTTCTGAGAATCCTTGAGAAGATGGACAAAGAGGCTGCGGAACAAGCGGCCAACATAAAACAAATGGCTCTTTTATTCCAAGATATGGTGGGCCTGATGATCCAGCCGGACCCTCCAGCCGAAGATCCTCCAGTAATAATTGAAGATCATAGAGGAGAGACATCAAATCCTCTGCCGGCTCTGTCAGCAGCCAAGGAGGATACCATCTCCAAATCCATGCTCGATGATTATATAGCTCAGCAAATACGAGCTCCTCAAGCCAATGAAGCAACCGGCCAAGTCGTCAGAACTGGGCGACCATATCCAGGATGGTACGATCAGATAAAGTACCCGCCGGGATACACAATTCCTAAATTCCATGTGTACAAGGGGACAGGCAATCCCCATCAACATGTCGCTCAATTCAAGGCTCTCTACAGCAACACTGGAGGGGATGATAAGCTACTGCTTTGCCAATTCGTCGACAGCTTGGCGGAGACGGTGTTCGAATGGTACTCAGAGCTTCCCAGCGACCCCGTCAAAACTTTTATGGAGATGGAATTGCTGTTCACCCAACGTTTCGCCAGCGCTAGCGAGCACACCCTGATCACCGTGTTAATTAACACCAAAGTGAAGCCAGGCGAAACATGGGTGCAGTATGCGATACGGTGGCGGAATCTATGGTCGAAGTGCGAGAAGCACATCGAAGAAGCACCTGCGGTAGGCATGTTTGTAGGGACCCTCGACCCTCAGACGACCATTTCACAATTCATGATGTTCTTCAAGCCAACTACTTTCCAGGCCTTGATTGACAAGCTGGCCCAAATGGATCAGATAGGTCATAGACCATCTTCTTCGAAGTTGGAATTTCGAAACGAAAAAAGGAAAGGGAAAGAGACCTTCATCGCCAATACTCAGTAGCAGCCCAGTGGTCTAAAGACAACTGATCGCCAAGATGAAAGACGGCGATTCTTTAATGAGAAACTGAAGCGCCCTTATTCGTTTCCCCGGGATAAAACGAGGAGACAGTTCGAGCTGACGGTGCGCAACAGGCTCATCACCTTACCGGATCCAAAACGCCCATTGCAACCTGGTGAGGCCAATAATCCCAATTATTTCCCCTATCACCAAGTGGTAGGCCATCCAATCGAAGATTTCTTCGTCTTCAAAGGCTGGATTGAGGACCAATACCAACAGGGCAAATTCGCACTGTCTGAGAATTGGAAAGTAAACCCGCCATAGCCGCACGCTCTTAAAAGGGAGGACACAACGGAGGCATCATGCTCTTTCATAGAAGAAGCTCCAATGGGATGTCGCTTTTTCAGCCAAGACGAAAAGAATGGTGAAAGATTTCAAAACATGCCCGGCGATCAGGTGGAAAAATCCAGTGGAGCCCGAGGTCATTGAGGGAATGCTGAAGCCGCGCCTGACTCCAAGAATTGGTAGCGATAATCGAAACCCTCAGGCCTAGCCGTCAAAGTCTTCGAAGAAGAAGAAGAATACCAAAAAGCCCGTGAAGCCTGATGGCAAGCGCACGGACCTGCAAAAACATATTGACGCGCTGGTAGAATACAACCAAAAGGCGCGAACTCCGGCCACACTCCAAGAGTTTCTCAACCACATCCTTGAAGACGGAGATAGCGACAAAGATAAAGGAGAAGAATCGTCAGATGAACCTGAAGATTATGTGGCATGCTGCTACGTGATCTCTCACTCGTTAGTAGATGGTGAAGAAGCTCCTGATACAGAGAAACTGGGGGCAGATCCCGAACCGGAACTCTTAGGACCGTCAGACGAGATGATTGACGCATTCCTGAACGAAGCTCTTCTGAAAAGCAAAGCTGATCGAGAATGCAAAATGGCCATATTTGAAAAAGCCAAACGCCGGCGACTGGACGAAAGGGTTAAAACACTCCCACCAGATCAAAGCACATCCGTCGCAAATAAAAGCAGGTTCATGACGAGGAAAAGGTTCGCAAAAGCCATATCGATGGGAATGAAGCTGCCACCTTCCGAAGGAAACACTCCTGATAGGAAACACCTTAACGAAGAGGATGCACATCCAAATTACTGCTTATGCCATCGGAGGACCAAACACCCTACTGAAGAATGCAACGCCTTTAAAAATTGGTGGCAAGGATAGTTGCTCACCGGCAGCATTTCAAGCGGATGAAGCGCAAAACTCGTCAGGAACAAAGAAGCATGACATATGAGCATAAAAGAACTGCCGGTGAATGTCACATGGTTAATTCCGGAGGATCGCAAGTTCTCACCTTCGGGAGTAATTCTGATGAAGAAATAGCCCTCGGCCCTCTCTTCAAGGAATCCATCTCTGAAACAGAAGAGATGAAGACCTGCGAGAATATTCAGCTGCGCAATCGCACGCTACCTGAAAAGAATCTCGGACCCACAAATAAGGGATCGAACAAAAAGGATAAGGGGAAAGAAAAGGTCCCTGAGGATATCACCCTCGATGACCGAGTCGTCGAAGAGCTGGCAGCCAAGGACCCACCCAAGAAAACAAGGTGGATTACAATGTTCTGGCACATCTGAGGAAAATACCCTCGCAGCTAAGCATTCTTGATGCCCTTCTGCTATCTAAAGAGGTGAGAGATTCTCTGATCAAGGCACTACAAGAACCTGACTAGTTTCAAGCTTTCATTGTTGAAGAAAAGATGAAGGACGAGCTGGAAGAAGTTCACACAGCCGACATCACCTTCAGCGACGAAGACATCCTCCTCGGGACATGCGAGCATAATCGTCCTTTGTACGTCACTGGATACTGTCATGACATCAAGATAGGGAAGATCCTGGTCGACAATGGATTCTCCCTCAACCTTCTCAATGTGAGAGTGTTGAAAGAGATTTGCATGAGCGTTCAACACCTCGCTCGGGATAAAATCACTATCTCTGGGTTTGACTCCCAGTCATCATGGACGCTCGGGTCTGTGATACTGACGTTACGCTTTGGGCTGCTCGTCACTGATATCAAGTTCCACCTCATTGACGCCAAGACTTGCTACAACGCTTTGCTCGGCCGGCCTTGGTTATATGAGTACAACATTATCCCTTCTACACAACATCAGTGTATGAAGTATTTCAAAGACGGGCTTGAATACACAGTGACAGGGGAGCTGAACCCATTCTCCGTAAATGAAGTCCGAAAGTACGAAGATGCAAAATACTTCTTGCCAGACTTTGAAGACACGGAAAGGTGCCATAAGCCAGAGAATAAGCAAAAAGCTATCACCACCATTTCGGTCTTCAGGAGCGATACCGAGGAGGAGGAAGAGATAGTCTATTCAGGACCGCCCCAATGCAACAAGCCGGGACTGTTCACCCCTATTCTGGTTTTCGGCAGCGACTCTGAGGATGAGGTCAATACAGTATTTTCTATTTGGCCATCAATACAAACCTTCATTGGAGATGATCAGAGTTTACAGATTGCCATGGTTCCGCAAGAGCATTACAAAGAGCTCGACGTACAGTGTGCAAGAACTGCAGATGTTCTACGTCCCTTCCAAGCAAAAAGATGAAATGACGATCCTCTTTTATCGATCCACGGAAACCAAAGTGGGGAAAGAGATCTGGCATGATGCCGATTCTATGCTTGACAGGCTCCAGCCCATCCATTTGCCCAGATACTACACAGAAGGATTAAAAAGGCTGTTGAGGCACCAAGGCGTACCCTTGAAGCAGACTGCTTGACAAGCTCAGTTCTACAACAGGATCTGGAACGTCCCCGAAACTCAGCGAAAGTTGCCCAGTGGGAGAATGGAAACGATCGTGCTGGGATATGTTCAATCCAAGAAACGAGAACGATTCCATGCCTGCTACGTTATACATGACCTTGATGAAGAGGGAGATGCTCTGTTAGAAGATGCTAACCTTGAACCAAAATGAGGTTCCGCCGTAAAAATGCCAAGTCCGTCGTTTGAAGAACAGATGGACAAGCTAATAAGAGAAGCAGGTCAAAAGGTATGGGATGATCATAGCCGCGAAATGGCCATCTATGAGAAAACCAGGACGCAGCGCCTCCTTCAGCAGGCTACGGAAAATGACGATGCCCTTCGTCATCAGCCCGTCATACGGAAGACTCGACGCGGAGGCAAAAATGAAGAACGGAAAAAATGTTCAAAAGCAGCAAAGCGGGTCCAAGAAGTATCGCGATCGAAAATTGAGCAGCCGGGATCCGTCTCTTATAAAGAAGATGGGTCGAGCATATTCTTTTCCCCAAGACAAGACAAGGACGATATTCGATCTTGTCATAAAACATCAGATGATGACACTCCCGGAATCCAAACACCCCGAGCAAGCAGGTGAGGTCCATCACCCGGATTATTGCTCTTATCACCGAGCGATAGGACATCCTTTCGAAGACTGCTTCACATTCAAAGACTGGGTAGAAGACCAGCATCAAAGACTGGGTAGAAGACCAGTATCATTAAGGCAGGTTCACTTTATCTAGCAGTTGGAGGGTAACCCCACCACAGAAGCATGAACCAAAAGCCACGTATGCAGCGAGAGTAAAGCTGGATCAACATCGGTCTTGGAAGCGATCTCGTACCTGTCATGTGACCTGTCACGCGATAACGTTGTCAGGAGAAGGAGTACGCGAGGATATGGATGACCTCTCCTGGTGCTTTGAAAAAGAGGAAAACGAAGTGATCTCAGAGTTTCCACCGGCACCAAAAGATCTGGAAGATGGGATACATACTACTGCAGATAACCTCAGAAAAATCGACTTGGGGACTGCAAATGACCCACGGCCAACGTTCGTCAGTGAGCTGCTGTCCGAAAAACAGGTAACTACGCTAAGAGATGTGCTTATGCAGTATAAAGACTGCTTCGCATGGAACTAATCTGAGATGCCGGGGCTAGATCCAGAGATAGTTGTGCATAAATTGGCGATATCTCCAGACGTCAAGCCGATCAAACAAGAGCCGAGAAGAATGCGGCTCGAACTTGAAATGAGCATCAACGCCGAGGTCAAGAAGCTAGTCGACTACGGCTTCATCCAAGAGGTTCAGTAACTTGACTGGATTGCCAACATCATCCCAGTGATGAAGAAAAATGGGACAGTGCGTATCTGCGTGGACTTTCGAGACCTCAACAAAGCTTGCCCAAAAGATGATTTTCCTGTACCGGTCACTGAGCTGATGATAGACAACACGTCCACTCACGAAGTTTTCTCCTTCATGGAAGGCTCATCGGGGTACAATCAAATAAAGATGCATCCCGAAGACCAGAAGCATACCGCTTTCCAGACCCCTTTGGGCATATTCTGCTACAAAGTGATGCCTTTCGGTCTGAAGAACGCCGGCACTACTTATCAGAGGGCCATGACGAAGATTTTCGATGACCTCATACATGATATCGTTGAATGCTATATCGACGACCTCGTGGTTAAAAGCAAATCGCACGAGGAACATTGGCAGCATTTGAAGATAGTGTTCCAACGTCTTCGGAAATACAACTTGAAGATGAACCCTCTCAAATGCGCGTTTGGAGTTTCCTCGGGCAAATTCCTAGGATTCATCGTGCGACACCGGGGCATCGAAATAGACCCGTCGAAGATTAAGGCGATTATGGAAATGCCTCCGCCGAGAACTCTCAACTGCGGTCTTTCCAAGGAAAGCTCGCATATATCCGACGGTTCATGGCCAATCTCTCCGGCAAGTGCCGCCCCTATAGTCATTTAATGAAGAAGGGAACCCTGTTCGTTTGGGATCGCAAATGCCAAAGCGCACTGGACGAAATCAAGCAATACCTATAGAATTCTCCAGTGCTAACCACTCCGGTCAAGGGAAAGCCTCTCATTCTGTATACAACCGCCCTTGAGGGTTCTCTAGACGCATTATGGGCACAAGAAAACGACCAAAGGAAGGAGAGAGCCCTCTACTATTTGAGTCGAGTTTTTCTGGGGGCAGAAAAAAATTACTCTCCCATTGAAAAACACTGCCTGGTGTTAATCTTCGCGATAACGAAGCTCAGACATTATGCTTTGGCACATGAGGTTCATCTCATATCAAAGGTGGATCCTCTCAAGTATTTGATATCAAAAGCCATTCTGACGGGACGGCTAGCTAAATGGGCCCTACTCTTAATGGAATTCTCGGTGACATAACGACCTCTCAAGGCAGTGAAAGGCCAGGCCATCGCCTACTTCCTCGCTGAGCATCCAATACCTGCCGACTCTCTCTTGAACTGCGAATTGCTAGATGAACACGCGTTTGACATGATCGACGGGGAGAAAGGAGGGAGTGATACGCGATGGGAACTCTACTTCGACGGAGTATCTTCTATGAAGAAGCGAAAGCACAACTCCCCTATAATCAAATCTGGGGTAGGCCTCATCTTCGTGACTCCACAAGGAGGGATAATGCGCTTTGCTTTCTCCTTAATAGAGCCGAGGACGAACAATGAAGCCGAATATGAAGCTTTGATAGCAGGTCTTGAGATCGCTGTCGACATGGGAATCGAAAACCTCCTCATATACGGAGACTCTCAACTGGTCGTTAGTCAAGTAAACGAAAACTATCAAACGTGCAAACCAGAGTTGGTAAAGTACGGTGAGAGAGTGCAGCAATTGCTGACTCAGATCCCTTCCTACACCCTAGAAAGCATACTACGAGTGGAGAATAGGAAGGCGGATGCGTTAGCCAAGCTCGCTAAAGAATTGGCTGACGAAAACCTTGATGATGTGAGGATCGTTGTGAAAAGCCGTCAGGTTCTTGCATCGGCAGAAATATCTCCGGAGCCGTCCGAAGAAAAGGGAGCGACTGAGCAAACGGCCCTACAAATAAAAGACCAGGAAAAGGCTAAGGATTGGAGAGAAGTCTTTATAGACTACTTAAAATCCCGTCGAACACCTGAAGACGCGTCCTCAAGGCATCAGCTCATGAAACGAGCTCTATCCTTCGCCTTCGTCAATGACACTCTATATAAGAGATCATTTGATTCTCTATGGCTAAGATGCCTGGGACTTGAAGAAGCAAGGAGAGTCATTCAAGAAACACACGACGGACTCTGCGGTTCTTACCAAGCCGGGACGAAGATGAAACTGAAGATCAAACGGATGGGCTACTATTGACCCATAATGATCCAAGACTGCCTCAAATACGTGAAGCAGTGCCACTCGTGCCAGATTCACGGGGACTTTATCCACCAGCATCCAAATCTGCTACATCCAACGGTGGCTAGCTAGCCGTTCGAAATGTAGGGAACTGACATAATCGGGCCCATCGAACCAGTATCGTCCAGAGGACACCGGTTCATACTGGAGACAACCGATTATTTCTCTAAGTAGGCAGAAGCAGTACTGCTAAGAGAAGTGAAGACGGAGAATATCCTCCATTTCTTCAAGACACACGTCATCTATCGGTTCGGCACCCCACGACGGATTATCTCCGATAACGGGCCAGCCTACAGAAGCCATAAGATCAGCCGCTTCACATAGCAGCATAATATAGACTGGAGATACTCTTCGGTCTATAATCTTTAACTAACGGTCTGGCTGAGGTTTTCAACAAGACCTTGACGAAGATCGTGAAAAAGACGGTGTCTTGAAATAAGAAGGACTGGCATGAGAGAATGCATGAAGCTCTCTGGGCGTATCGAACTACGTTCAAAATGGCCACAAACACAACGCCGTATGCATTGGTATTCGGCACCGAAGCAATACTTCTCTTGGAGATAGAGTTACTCTCTCTGCAAGTGGCAGTTCACTACGAGCTAACAGACGAAGAGAATGCTCATCTTTGGCTTGAGGAGCTCGACGCCCTTAATGAAACTCGGCTCATGGCGCAGCAAAGCTTGGAGGCTTACAAAGCAAAGATGATGCGCTCATACGAGAGATTGACTAGGCCGAGAACATTCCGCCAAGGCGAACTCGTGCTAGTTGTAAAAAGACCTATGATCCCCAATTGTGCCAAACGGGGGAAATTCGAGCCAAACTATGAGGGCCCGTATATCATAGACAAGGTCTACCAAGGTGGGGCTTACTTGCTCATGGATATGCATGGCGAAAGACCCTTCTGGCAATAAACGGCCGGTTCTTGAAAAAATACTACGCCTGACGAGTCACGGCCTTGGTCAGCGATATATGACGACGCCTATGTCCGCTCGCTATCTTCCCAAGCCTGAACTCTATAGGTAGTATCCGACGAAATCTAGCCTCGAAAACATGTGACAGACCGAAACGTCCCTAAACTAACGATGGACCGCAATGTCCTAAAACTTGCAACTAACCGAAACGTCGTTAAACTACTACAAACCGCAGCATCCTAGGGCTGGCGCGTTAAAAAAAATGGTACGTCCACAAGCAAGATGGGCACGGATGAAAACCCAAAAGGGCTCCGTGGGTAAAATCAGCAGGACTACCGGCGAGTTTGTGAAAACCCGAAAGGGCGCAATCTCGTTAAAAGAAACTTACAAGGTCCTCTAGACCCTGTAAGGAGAAAATACCTGCGTGAGATCCTTACGACTCACAAGGGAGAAACACACTAAGGATCCCCATGATTCCTAAAGAGAAGTTACACTTACGAGATCCTCACGACTCGTAAGGAGAATTCCCCTTTGAGACCCTCACGGCTCATAGGATTCAAAAGCCTTAAGTTACAGGGATTTGAACCTGTTCTTAAGTCATCAAAACCCACAGACCGCCCTACAAGCGGTTCAATATTGATCCATGTATATAATCCATGACCACGAATAATCATTTACCTAACAGAGTCCCACCAGCGACTAGGGATATACTCACACGGCGAACGACACTTGTAAGCCCTCTCGACTTCTAAGGAGAAAACATTCTTGTATGATCCTTACGACGTATAAGAAAACACACACTTAGGAATCCTCACGATTCCTAAGGAGAAAATAAACCTACGAGATCCTCACGACTCGTAGGGAGAAATACCTTTATGAGACCCTTACGGCTCATAAAGTCAAAAAGCCTTAGTCAACAGGATCCTAACCCTGTTTGCTAAGCCACCATTGTTTGACATCGACAGAGGCAAATGATGATTCGCTCCTGAAAATGACCCAGTGGTAGCGATGCTGATGCCTGAATCGGTATCAAATCCCAAGTCCTTTCACGGCAAATGATGATTCGCTCCTGGCAATATTCCAGTCGCAGCGATGCTGATGTTAAGACTGGCATCAGATTCCAAGTTCCATACTCACGATAAAAAATCAGCAAGCCAAAAATGCATATGAAATAGCCGAAGTGATGGGGAAACTTGCAACAAAATCAGCAAGTAAAAATATATGCATACAAAATAGCCGAAATGGTTGGGCAACTCGCAATAAAAAACAGCGAGTAAAAAACAAAAATAGCCGAAATGATTGGGCAATCGTGACTTTCGCGATATAAAAGCTGAAATGATAGAGCGTCGTGGAAAGAAAAAAAATGAAATGAAACCTTTTGCCCTACAGGTGAGATCACATCGATCCCTGTATACAATCCAGAGGCACAAACAAAGAGAGAACCACATCATCCCACTAGGCTCCATCAGAAAGAGAACCAAGTCTCGACGGCCACATCTACAGCCTGGAGACCCACAACAATGTTCCTCCTCATTCCAGCAGGATTCAGACACGACAATCAACCTCGGAGCCATGGCAAAGTCCCTAGTTCCAAATCTCGATTGTTCACAGACAACCTAGAGACCACCTCGACATTCGTCTCGTTACAAAAGACGCAACGCCAGCAAAGCGGGGCCGCAACAAAGTTCTTAGTTCCAGGACTCGGCAGTGCACCGACAACCGAGAGTCAACTCCCAAAGTCAATCCTGACCCCATATGGCTAAAGTCAATCCTGATCCCGTATGGCTAAAGTCAATCCTGACCCCGAATGGCTAAAGTCAATCCTGACCCCATATGCCTAAAGTCAATCATGACCCTGTTTCCCCCAATTAGAGCAAAGCTCTATTTTGAAAGATTCAAAATTCAAATTTTGAAGCAACGCTTCAGATCCAGCGCTCTGCGCTGTGCGCCACGTGTCAAACACAGATATGTTAGCGTCAGGTGCGCTGCGCCCTAGGTAGCGCACCCCCAATCAGAGCAAAGCTCTGTTTCAAAATTCAAAATTCAAAATTGAAGCAACGCTTCAGATCCAGCGCTCTGCGCTGCGCGCCACGTGTCAAACACAGGGCGCTAGCACAGGCTGCGCTGCGCTCTGCGCTGCACGCCACGTGTCAAACGTAGGTGCGCTAGCGCACCCTGCGCTAGCGCTGGAATTAAAAATCCCCCACTGTTAGATCAAAAGATCTAATAATAATAAATTATTAATTGATCAGAATTAAAATTCTGTTATGGAAAGATCTTTCTAATCTTGTTAAAAACAAGAAAATTGTCTTCTGTAAAACAGGAGCCCTAGGATCAAAGATCTAACGGTGGGGAAACATCCCTAAATCAATCAGAGAAAGATCTCTTTAACTGACTCAACTAATCAATTTGCCCTATATAAAGACCCCAAGACTTCAAGTCTGATATGGAGAAACCCCCTACAAACTTTGAGAAAACTCAAAGAAAGAAAAGCAAGCTTTTAGCAAAAGAAGATCATTTCTTCAAGGTAAAGAACATGATCCTTGAACACAGAGATGAAATCATCTCATAAAAAGAAGAACTATCTTTTAAAAAAGATCATAGATCTACAACAGACCAAGGTCTCTCATAAAAAGATCAAAAGATCTAATCATAAAAAAGCAAAAGAAGTATTTACTTCATTCATAGATCATTGATCTACAAAGGCAGCACCTTTTTTATAAATAAGAACTATTGTTCTTAAATCTCGAGGCAAAGCCTCCTTTAAAAAGAACATAAACTTGTTCTCTGATCATAAATTTGATCAAATGCGCTTTGCGCCACTGAAAAGTGCCTTGCACTCATGAACTGTGCCTTTGCGCTCCTCAAATGCGCTTTGTGCTACTGAAAAGTGCCTTGCACTCATGAACTGTGCCTTTGCGCTCCTTGGACCGGCGCTCAGCGCCAAGACGTGCCACGTGCCAACCATGGATACAACTTGCGCTATACGCTTCTGAAATAGCGCACTGCGCTCATGGGCTGGCGCTCGGTGCCAAGCTCAACACGTGTCATTCACGCATACGCCAGCGCAATGCGCTCATGAACTAGCGCTCAGCGCTCACAAATTGGCATCTGCGCTTAGCGCAGAGCGCAACACTTACATGCGCGCCACGTGGCAGAAGCGCACTGCATTTTTTTGATTGGCGCAAAACGCCTAGCGCACCATATGTCGCGCTCAGTGAACATAAATTGTTCTTTAAAGAGCTAAGGCTCTGATGAATGCTATGCATTCAACACAAGACAAAAAAATGTCAAGACCTAATGCTTAGCATTATTAAAAGGGCCAAGCCCAAGTAAAGGCTCAATAGCCAGAATAAAAAATGTTAAACATTTTAATTGGACTTAGCCCAACATTGGCCGTAAGTCCTCAACTCATATCAACTGAGCCCATATGCTCATAAACCTTTCAACAGACTTTAGCCCCAAATTGGACTATAGATCTCCCAACCAAAATTGGTTCAAGGGTACATCTCTGAACTCTTATAATATTTATCGTTGTAATCCTTCAACGTCTTCAGAGAGGTGACGGGTCCCGACAACCATACATTCCACAGGCTATGATGTCTTTAAACTGGACTGTGGGGTCCTTAAACCCATGGACTATGATGTCCTTAATCTCGGACTGTGGGGTCCCTTTAAACCCACGGACTATGATGTCCTTAACCTCGGACTGTGGGGTCTCTTTAAACCCACGGACTATGATGTCCTTAACCTTGGACCACCATGTCCTTAAACTGGTAATCGACCGCAATGTCCCTAAACTAAACAATAGAGCCCAAATGCTCTTTTGTTGGATCTAAACGATCCCGTTAAGTTGATATCAGTCTAAAATTAGACTGACGTATCCTTAACAAGCGTTAAGTTGATCTTAGTCTAAAATTAGACTAACGTATCCTTAACTAACGTTTAAGTTGATCTTAGTCTCAAATGAGATTAACGTATCCTTAAACCCAAACCAAAATCCAAATCTAAGAAAATACGGATTTGGACTAATCCACGTCCTACGGGCGATAATATAAATTAGTCTCCGTATACAATCTACGGGCAACCAAAAACAAAACAAACACCCACGACACGAAGTGACCATCTGGAGAAGGAGAAAGTTGTTACCACGATGCAGTGGCATAATTAACTGCAGGGGCTTGCGCCTGCAGGGAAGAGCGTCCCCACAATCAAAAAAACCCCTCATCAACGAGGGGGAATCTGACGAAGTCAGCTACATCGGCCGGATCCGTTTAAACCTTCGATACATGGTGCCATAAATTAACTTGGCATCTTCGAAGAGGTGAACAGATAGCACCAATTAGCATCTGCCCCGAAATTCAGGCGAGACGTTCACCGCGTTTTCGACGGGGAATAGACCCCGTAAGGCCAAAGTCAATCCTGACCCCGTATGGCCAAAGTCAATCCTAACCCTGTATGGCCAAAGTCAATCCTGACCCTGTATGGCTAAAGTCAATCCTAACCTTGTATGGCTAAAGTCAATCCTGACCCCGTATGGCTAAAGTCAATCCTGACCCCGTATGGCCAAAGTCAATCTTGACCCCATATGACCAAAGTCAACCCCTGACCCCGTGGAACACGGCTAAATTCAATCCTGGCCCTGTGGAAAACGGCCAAAGTCAACCCTCGACCTCCCCATCAAAGCAATACTTTGATTCGGGAGCAGGTCAACTCGTCAATCACTTACGAGTCCTCTCGACTTGTAAGGAAGAAAATCCTCTTGTGAGGTCCTTACGACTCTCAAGAGAAAACACACTTAAGAATCCTCATGATTCCTAAGGAGAAAATACACCTACAAGATCCTCTCGACTCGTAGGGAGAAAAACCTTTATGAGATCCTCACGGCTCATAAAGTTGAAAAGTCTTAGGCGGCAGATCTAACCCTGTTTCCTAAGCCATCACCACCCTGCAAAGAGTCCAAGATGGACAGCTACATACTATCTACAGGCCACACTTGCTAAAATCATATGGCAACAACACAGCAAAGAGAAGAAAGCAACAGTGGGAGATAAAGAAATGTGTATCTTTTATTCATAAATTCAATGGAGTACAAGATGAATCATATAAAAGATTAAAAAATGGATACATGTTATTCCAAAAATTATAAATGATACAAAAGTAGCTACTGAGAAGGAGGCGTTTTCAATAAATCAGTTAATTGCTCGCGCACTTCTCTCAACTCCTTTTCACGATCAGCCGCCACTGCCAGCTCTGTTTCGACTTGGGCCCACTGCTGCAGATAGGATGAAAGTTTCTCATCAATCTCCTGCTGGGCAGCCTCCTGGCTCTGCGCAACCTGCTCAGTAAGATCAAGCTTCTTTCTCAGCATCAGCCCATTAGAAATACATCGTTGAAGGTTTTCAAAGATAAAGTTCAGCTGTGCAGCATTCGCTGCAACCTCGGCCTGCAGTTGGACAGATTCAGCGGAAGTCGCCTCACGTTCCTTTTGCTTAAGGGCTGCTTCTCGTTCGAAATGGTGAAGGAACAAAACACTCTGCTCAACCCATGCAGCTTGCTGGGATTCGAAGCCAACACCTCCGGAGCAGGACGCCTGAGCTCAATCCCATACAAACAGGCATCAATCTTCCTGTAATAGTTAACCCAAGATTCAACGACGCCCTCGCTATGGAAGTTCACGAGCATCGCCTACATGAGATTAACTTCAGCGGAAAAATCTGCGGCAGATGCAAAGGCCTCGGCGTCAAGGTCCTCAACGAACTCGCTTAACATCCGCAGGCTATTCGCAGCACCCTTGAAGAAGGGCGTTTAGCAAAAGGCCCTGCCGGCATGGGAATCTGAGACTCGAAGGGAGCTGGAGTCGGTATGATTGCTGCAAAACAAATCATAGTTAGACATCGGTTTAAGAGACAAAGAAGATGCAAGAGCGGTGAAGGCTACTATACCGGCTACGACATGTGGCAGAGCTGGGAGTACTGATGGCGCGACAATTCTCTCGTCCCCTCCTTCAATTTGTAGTGCTGTAATCAGTTTATAGTTAGCAATGGTAGGGTCATCCGTTAAAGAAAATAAAAGACGTCGGTTAGAAAAGATACTCACCGGCACCAGCAGGCAGACTAATTTCCGATTGGAAGGAGAAGTGCGGGTTCAACACTTGATATAAATGATCAAAGAGAACACCTCCAAGGTTACGATGATACATGGTCAGTACATGAAAGACACTATCCTCGATTTAAATTAAATCACAAAACCATACCTTCCAGCATTTGAGAGGACGCGAGAGAAGGCGAAGGGTCGGTGACCGCCAGGGCGGCAGCTGGTGATGCTTATTCAGGTGGCACAACCTCAGCGCTCACCACACCTACATTCGAAAGGAACAAAATATCATCAGAAGGGATTGCAAAACGAAAAGAATGCAGCGACCCGAGACCTACCAGATAGGTTATCAGCCAAAACTGCGACGGAAGCATCACCAAGCATCATGACTTCTTCGATCTCATTCGGGAGGATGGTCTCACCGCCCGTGGCTTTGTCCCCTGATTCCACGAGAGCCATCGTGACACTCGCAATGCCAGACGATGGTAGGGAACCGCAGGTAGAAAGAGAAGCAATTGGAGCAGTCCCGGACTCCTGGGAGAGAGTAGCCACTCCAAGCTCGGTGGTTGCCGTCATCTCGCCTACCACCTCTTCATCAGGACTTGGCCCAGCAGGGTACGATATATGACAATCAGAAGATCAAACCCTAATAAAAAAACAGTGTTATGTTACCTTGGGACGACTTTTCAATTGCTTCCCGAGCCGCGCGTACCTCCTGTCTATAAGCGGTAGACAGGGCAGCCGGGGCACCCTCTGGAGAAATAGGGACAAGGGAAGCAGTGCTCGAGCCTGCACCAACAGCCAAGGCGGCATCACGTTCTTTCGATGCATGCCTTTTGCGCTTCCTTTCAGCCTGAGCCGCCAGAGCTGACCTTCTTAAGATCTTCGCCAAAGAGACGTCATCGTCCGAACCAAGTCCTTCCTCTGGAACCTCTACGGCGTCCGTCATTGGCTGTTTAAACGAATCTTCTTTCGGCGATACTGAGGGAACTGGGACTTCGGCAGTCGGCCCTGGAAGCGTTGCAGCGCCGCCTAGCAGGATTGGCACTGCACTCGGGATAACTTGAGTCGAGGTAGTCCCTGCAATAAGATGAAAAAGAAGAGTTAGCTTACCCATAAAAACGGGAATGAAGGCACAGTGAGACGAAATGTACCAATGCCCCAGGAAGCACGAAGCCTTTCCTCCTCTTCAAAAGTCTTGAGAGAAGCCGCGAGAGCTTCTTCAGTGGAGATGCCTATTGAAGAAGAAGTGTCAGTCAAAGCATGATAATAAAAACATAACAACGAAATAATACAACTGAAGTCAACCTGACTGTGCAAGGGTGATCAGTTCTGATTTGTGGCTAGCTAGTCGCTCGGAAGCTGCGATTGCGGCCTCCAGATCAGTATCATCTGACGCCATGAATAAACCCTCGTTGGTCCCGTATTCGCTTAAGCCTTCGCTATAAGGAGCATGGGGTCCTGGCCGAATACGATTTCTGCAGAAAGAATTAACTTCTTATTCTTCTGCGAGTGAGTACCGGCCGCCAGTAACACGATCTTGCGTTTAGCAGGCAACTTCGGGCGGCGAGTCCCGATCTCCGCACCCAAACCGGACTCAGGAGACGCCACAGCTGCCACTCGACAGGAGCACGGGGTAGCGGCAGCTCGGGCATCTCACGTGGTACCACAACCGCACCAACCTCTCTCAAAGGAGGATGAACGCCGATCCGCTGCTTCAAAGGAATAACTGGATTACTAGCAGGGGCCGCACCCTTACGATCAAGCAACAACTTCTTTTCCTCCCTGATGATGGCACCCATCGCGTGCTGGTACTACGCCACGTACACGTTCAACACCTTCGGGATGCAGCCTGGCTCACTGATAAAGAAGTTAGACCCGGTGTTGAGCCTCATGAAATGGTGTAGCGCGTTGCGGATGCCTTCTTCTGTGGCAATCGGCTCAGCTAGAAAGGCCTCGAGCGGAACACCCTGATTATAGCCAGATTGTTGGGCAAAACGATGCGGGTTGTATCTCATAAACAACGCCGCATCATTCTGCCTAAACACCAGAAAGCCCGGCCTGATTGAATATAGATGAAGAATCTCCCGAGCTTTCAAGGTAGAGACGCCGTCTTTAAAAGTGTCCGGCAGCGGCTGCATCCCGATATTTAAGACCTTATCAACAAAGGTCATGCCATCCCCGATGGTACGCGGGTGAAGGAGTAAGCCCCAAGCCTCCCACGGAGTCAGTTCCAAAATGGAAGCGTCAACTAGCCGCAGCAGTCGAGGAAAGTTATATCTTTCATAAAAGGGGGGCCTTTTGTGAACTCCAAAGGCGCCAAGCACATGCAACTTGAGCCATGAGGTGAAATAATGCATCGAGAAGTTTACGGGCTGCATCCCTGGTTGGGTAGTATCTGCCGCTAGGCCGAGGGCGTGATACCAATGGGCTAACCCAGCAACCCCGACGGCCACTTTCATCCCAATAACCATTCGGTGAGCTGGGTAGAAGATGGACGGCCTCATACGGCGAGGGTGAATCGGAAGCGCAAACTAGCTTAGCCATAGCCCGAGAAACCCAAAAAGAACGCTTCTTCGTCAATCCCAGGAGCTGCAAGCTCTGCAAAAGAGATGACCGGGGTGTCGGGGAGAAAGAAACTCTTCTGATCCGTCTCCTCCATCGGCAGGTTGCCCAAGCCTAAGCCAAATGGATCGACGAGTTTAGCGAATTTTGTGGCTTCCTTCGACAGGACTTCCGGGCGGAGAAAACGAGCGATGAAGTCTATGAAATTAACCCTACGGCTTCCGGATTCAAGAAATAAGCCCTCGTAGATATTCAACACCTTAATCAAACTTAGGGATTGATGTTGAATGGCATTTTCCGGGGTAAGGCCCATCACCACCGACCTGGCAGCAAAGACGTACTCATCATGAGGAAGTACTTCCTCATAATGCTCCCTTCTGACAGGCAAGCCAGAGATCTCCGCGAACTCCTCTAGAGAGATTGAGACTTCCCGATCCAACAAAAGGAAGGTGTGAGTTGGAACGTTCCGTTGTTCCAAAAAGGCTTTTACCCACCATGTAGGAGGCGTGGAGTACTGAAAGAGAGAAACATAAATCGCGGGATACAACGCGAGCCTCAGCAACTGCAACCTCTTGGCGGACAAAATGTACTAGGCCCACTGCAAATATCTGGCTGGGTGACGGGGATTTAATCCTATGTTATAAGGCTGTCCCCAAAGGCGCAATTCACCTTGACATATACGTCGCCCCAAGATATCCAACGCCATTGGAGGCTGTATGGGTATCGCAGCCAAAGAAGGCTGAAGGAGACCATCTGAAGTCCAATTGGCCTCCTCCACAGTGTAGTTCACTAGGGGTGAGTCGGCGTAAGAGATCGCTGAAATGGGCTCCGAGGGTATCATGCAAGAAAAGCTCTGTCGGCCCCTGATAATTTGATTGTACCATATTCCCCATAGATGAAGATTCTTGTGCTCTGGGTCGTGATCTTTTATCAGCGCGAAGACTTCCCTATCCACAGGCGCTTCGGGGAATCCGCCTTCCGAACGGATGAACGGGAAAGAAGTGTCGAAAGACATAGTACCTGCACGGAAAAGAACAAAATTTTCAGCCGTCAATGCTACAGTATAAGTTCTGTCACTAGGTACTTTAAATTCGTACCGCACTGCAATACAGTGAAAAGGGACCAAAAGGGACCCACTCAATCTAGATGACAGTACATTATTAATAAAAAAGTCTCATCATTTGATGAGACTGTCATTAAATGAGGAAATTCTCAAAGGATTCTCATTTAATGAGGGCCTCTCGGGCCAAGGAGTAAATCTTCCATTGAGAGCAGCGCTCTACAACAGAGTGACATCTGTCAGCTCTGATGATGAAACGAATAAAATTCCTCAAGAAAAATCTTGAAGAGCCATGCTCTGTAAAATGATGGAATAACCCGTCAGAAAACTTAAAGCAAAGCTTTTTAATGAATCAAAAATTCCGAGATCTTCAAGATCTATGAACAAACTCTAAGAGTTTTCATGAAAGATTAACAAATCTATATGATTTGAAAAGAGCAAAGCTCTGTTAATGGGTTAAGAAACCCTAAGAAAGATCTCTTTAGATCTATGAAGAGCAAAGCTCTATTGAGAAACCCCAAAAATCTATATGATTTAAAAAGAGCAAAGCTCTGTTAATGGGTGAGACCCTAAAAAGATTTAATCTTTACCTAAATTTTTGACAGAGTTCTGTCCCTAAGAAAATTCTTAAGACGAAGAGCTATGCTCTGAAGGAGAAATAATTTTTAGAAAAAAAGTAAAAAGATGAACAGAGATCATCTCAAAGGGCCAAAGGCCCTATTTATACGCACTGAGAGCCATTTCAACTTCTAAGTTGATCTAAGGGCGCAGATTCTGCCACCACTGCACTCACGTGTAAGCCACGTGAGCGCAACGGTAGGGGAGGGGGCATTTGTTTCTTCCAATCAGAGCAAAACTCTGTTCAAATTTTCAAAATTTGAAATGAAGCGGCGCTTCATAAAAGCGCCAGCAAACAGCGCTCACGTGCAAAGCACGGGTGCGCTAGCGCTAAGAGCGCCATCGGTCTGAAGCAGTGCTCACATGCAGAGCACGAGTGCGCTAACACTCTGAAGCAGCGCTCACGTGCAAAGCACGAGTGCGCTAGCGCTAGAACTAAATGTTCCCCACCGTTGGATCAAAAATCCAACGAAGATGATAAATTATCAAGTTACCAGAATAAAATTCTGTTAAGAAAACATTCTTCAGAATCTTTCCAAACAAAAAGATTTTGCTCTGTAAATCAGAGCATCGTCGGATCAATGATCCAATGGTGGTTAAAAATCACAATGATGCAGAATAAATTCTGTATGGGAAAAGATTTTCTAATCTTGTTAAAAACAAGAAGATCACCTTCTGTAAAATAGAAGCCCCAGGATCAAAGATCCAACGGTGGGGAAATCCCCAAATCAATTAGAGAAATGATCTTTTCAACTGATTTAACAAATCAGCTTGCCTTATATAAAGGTCCCAAGACTTTAAGTCGAATAGAGAGTAACCCCCCCACAAGCTTTGAGAAAATTCAAAGAAAAGAGCAAGCTCTGAGAAGAACAACTTTTCTTCAAGGTAAAAACAGAGAGATAAAAAATCTCTTCAGAAAAAGAACTTAGTTCTTATGACAGATCATAGATCTATAAGACAAATCGTCTTTTATAAAGAGATCATAACATCTTTTTATAAGGGGGGGAGAGTAATTCAATTCTCTTAGGATCACAGATCCATAAAGGCAAAGCCTTTCACTAAAACATAAGAGATTGAAATATCTCCTATAAATAAGAACTTTGTTCTTAGATCCATGAGACAAAGTCTCTTATAAGAGAGAATTTAATTCTCAGAGCGCAGAACTGATCAAAGTTGCATAAAAGAAGAGCCTTAGCGCTCTAATTAAAAGAAACGTTCAGTGCTCCAAATCTAGCGCACAACGCTGCAGAGCCTTAGCGCTCGAATTAAAAGAAGCGCTCAGCGCTCCAAATCTAGCGCACAGCGCTACAAAGCCTTAGCGCTCCAAATTTAAAGAAGTGCATTGCGCTCATTGTCTGGCGCACAGCGCCAAGCACGCCACGTGCTCCTCACGTATGCGCTACTTCACCAGAAGTGCACCACGCTCATTGTTTGGCGCACAGCGCCAAGCGCGCCACGTTCTCCTCACGTGTGCGCTACTTCACCAGTAGCACACTGCGTTCATTGTCTGGCGCACAACGCCAAGCACGCCATGTGCTCCTCACGTGTGCGCTACTTCACCAGAAGCGCACTGCGCTCATTGTCTGGCGCACAGCGCCAAGCGCGCCACGTGATCCTCACGTGTGCGGTACTTCACCAGAAGCACACCGCGCTCATTGTCTTGATCACAGCGCCAAGCGAGCCACGTGCTCCTCATGTGTGCGCTAAATGAACATAAACTGTTCTTTAAATGATAAAACCCAGAGCCATAATAAGTGCTCAGCATTCAATAAAAGGCAAAAGTTGTCAGGACCAATGCTCAGCATTGTTAAATGAAAAAGGACTGAGCCTAATTAAATGCTCTGCATTTTAACTGAATGGGCCGGGCCCAAGTTGGCCACAGAACCCTACTTCAGATTAATTGAGCCCATAGGCTCATAAATTTTTGATCTCAGTCCCAAATTGGACTACAGATCTCCCAACTAATATTGGTTCAAGGGTACATCTCTTCACTCCTCTGATATTTGTCGTTGTAATCCTTCAACGTCTTCAGAGAGGTGACGGGTCCCGACAACCAGACATTCCATGGACTGTAGGGTCCTTAAACTCATGGACTATGATGTCCTTAAACTTTTACAGACTATGACGTCTTTAAACTGGACCGCAAAGTCCCTAAACTAAAACAATAGAGCCCAAATACTCTTTTGTTGGATCTAAATGATCTTGTTAAGTAGATTTTAGTCTAAAATTAGACTAACATATCTTTAACAAATTGTTAAGTTGATCTTAGTTTAAAATTAGACTAACGTATTCTTAACAAACGTTTAAGTTGATCTTAGTCTCAAATGAGATTAACGATCCTTAAACCCAACCCAAAACCCAAATCTAAGAAAATACGGATTTGGACTAATCCACGCCCTACGGACGACAACATAAATTAGTCTCCGTATACAATCCACGGGCAACCAAAAAATAAAACAGACACACACGACATGAAGTGACCATCTGGAGAAGGAGAAAGTTGTTACCGCGATGCGGTAGCGTAATTAACTGCAGGGGCTTGCGCCTGCAAGGAAGAGCGTCCCCACAATCAAAATCCCCTCAAACGAGGGGGAATCCAACGAAGTCTGCTACAACGGCCGCATCTGTATAAACCTCCGATATACGGTGCCATAAATCAACTTGGCATCTTCGGAGAGGTGGACGGATAAATCCAAATAGCATCAGCCCCCAAATTCAGGCAAGACGTCAGTCTTCCCGGTCTTTCGGCGGAGAACATTCATCCCAGCATGTCAAGTTAGGGATCACCTGTACTGCTTGTGAAGAAGAAGGAAGGTTCATACAGAATGTGCATTGATTATAGAGCCTTGAACGAAGTAACGATAAAGAACAAGTATCCACTCCCGCGTATCGACGATTTATTCGATCAGCTAAGTGGATCTTGTGTTTTATCCAAATTAGATCTTCATTCAGGTTATCATCAGGTGAAGGTCAAGGAAGCTGATATTCATAAAACAGCATTCAGAACTCGCTATGGTCATTACGAATTTCTTGTGATGCCATTTGGAGTGACCATCACACCAGCAATATTCATGAACTTGATGAATCAAGTTTTTCGGGAGTACTTAGACAGGTCTGTTGTCATCTTTATCGACGACATCCCGGTGTATTCAAAGAGTCGAAAAGAGTATGCCGAGCACCTACGAATTGTCCTGGAAACTCTACGACAACATCAACTCTACGCCAAGTACAGAAAGTGCGAGTTTTGGCTAGATCAAGCCGGTTTCCTCAGACATATTGTATTAGGCGAAGGAATCTCTATGAATCCAACGAAAGTTTCAGCAGTAAGCGAATGGCTGACACCAAAGTTAGTGAAGGAAATTCGAAGTTTCTTGGGTCTAGCTGGATATTACAAAAGGTTCATTGAAGGATTTTCGAAGATAGCAACACCCCTGACCAAGCTCACACGTAAAGATGAAGACTTTGTGTGGTCAGAAGCATGCGAGTAAGCTTTCGTAGAACTCAAGTCAAGGTTGACATCAGCGCCTATCCTCGTTATACTGGACCAATCTGGAGGTTTCGAAGTGCATTGTGATGCATCCGGTAAGGGATTATGATGTGTTTTACATCAGCATGGTAAAGTTGTGGCTTATGCTTCAAGACAGCTGAAGATTCATGAGCGCAATTATCCGACACATGATTTGGAATTGGCATCCGTAATCTTTGCTCTTAAGATTTGGCGCCATTATCTTCTTGGTGAATGAGTGAACATATACACAGATCACAAGAGTTTGAAATATGTGTTTACTCAGAAGGAGTTGAATATGCGGCAGAGACGATGGTTAGAACTCATGGCGAATTTCGACATCAACCTACAATATCACCCAGAGAGGGTGAACGTAGTACCTGATGTCCTTAGTCACCAACCATTAGCAATAAACCTCACCGCTCATTGGAAGCTTCAACAAGACATGCATCAGATGAGATTGAAGTAGTCATGCCAGGTAACACTTCAAGTTTGATGAATTTACAAGTTCAATCAACAATTGTCAATCAGATCAAATCGGCTCAAGCAAGTGATGCTAAGTTGCAAAAGATCAGAGAACAAGTGGAGAATGGACTCAGAACAGACTTCATCATCCATGAAGATGGATCTTTAAGATACGGCAGTAGATTATGTGTACCAAAAGGTTCTGTTCGGAAGAGTTAATGAAAGAAGCTCACATCTCTCCCTACTTAGTACACCCTGGAGCTACAAAGATGTACAAAGATCTACGTCAAAATTACTGGTAGCATGGAATGAAGCATGAAGTAGCCAGAAGCGTCTCTAAATGCTTGGTGTGTCAACAAGTAAAGGCTGAACATCATAGGACTGCTGAATTACTTCAACCGTTACTTATCCCTGAATGGAAGTGGCAACACATCACAATGGATTTTATGACTGCACTTCCTCGCAGCACAAAGGGTAACGATGCGGTATGTGTCATTGTGGATCGACTCACGAAGTCGGTTCGCTTCATCCCATTTCGAGTTGGCCAATCTACTGAGACATTAGCAGAGAAGTACATGGAGGTAAGAATCTACTTAAGATTTAAACTCTTCATAGTGTACTATCTCTGATATCCATGAACTCATACAGGAAATTATGAGACTTCATGGAGTACCGGTCTGCATTGTCTCATATCGTGACACCAGGTTCCGATCATAATTTTGGCAGAGTCTGCAAGCGAGCTTGGGAATAATTCTGAACTTCAGTACAGCTTATCATCTACAAACAGATGGTCAGTCTGAGCGAACTATTCAGATCTTGGAAGATATGCTCAGAGCGTGTATGTTATACTTCGGAGGATCGTGGGAAGATCACCTACATCTTGTGGAGTTTTCGTACAACAACAGCTACCAAGCAAGCATATGAATGTCACCCTTTGCAGCATTTTATGGAAGTAAGTGTCGATCGCCATTAAGTTGGGACGTTATCGGAGATAGAGAACTCCTTGGACCTGAGATGATAGTAGCAACTGTTGATGTGGTTCGTACCATCAGAGAAATAATGCATATAGCTCAAGATCAACAGAAGCACTGGGCTGATGCAAAGCACCGTCATTTGGAGTTCCAGCCGGGAGATAACGTATTTCTGAAGATATCTTCGAACCGTGGAGTGATCCGATTTGAAAGATGGGGTAAGCTAAGTCCAAGGTATATTGGATCGTTCGACATACTCGAACAAGTCAGTGAAGTGGCTTATCGCTTGGCACTTCCACCTTCATTGGAAGGAGTGCACAATATATTCCACATATCCCAACTCAGAAGGTATGTGAGTGACCCCAGCCATATTCTCAATCATTCCGAGCTCACTGTACAGCTCGACTTATCTTGTGAGCAGCAACCTGTTGAGATCCTGGACAGGAAAGTGAAGTCATTTTGGAACAAGAAAGTCAACTTGGTTCGAGTGATTTGGAGAAGAGACACTCCAGGAGAATCGACATGGGAAAGAGAAGACGCGATGCGTGCAAGATATCCTCACTTATTTGTAAACTAGTCATTAAAATAAATTGTAAATTTCGAGAACAAAATTTTTGTAAGGAGGGTAGACTGTAACAACTCCAATTTTAGTGTACATAAAATTCATTTAAAGTTAATGTATACTTGGGGTATTTACAATTCCTGTGTGTACTATAATAATTTGATTTACTTTTGAACAGTAAGAAAGAGCTTGTAGCTCACTGGTAAGACCTTGCACTGCTGTTACAAAGTATCAGAGTTCAAATCCCATCAGCCACATTATCTTTTAATTATTTTTCTTTTAATCTTTTAGAAGCCCAAAGGTCTACACGTGCACAACTCGTAAAAACCAAGAGTTACAGCCTAAATAAACATGTCCACGAGGCTAGACCAACCGTCAGGGATACGTGGCACCAAGAAGAGCCCTGACTTGCCCGACTTGGGCCGGCGAAAGGCTTGACTCGGCCGGCGCCGCCGGTTCAACTTGGTGCAAACCCAATTTTCTTCAACTCTGGCGACTCTTGAACTACTCCATAACTCCTACATTATTTGTTTTTCCTGCACATTTACAGAGCACAATAAAACTCACATTTAATCCATTTTAATACTAATTTTTAATACACCCTTTCACTACCCTAAACCCTATTTTTCCCTATAAATACCACCCGAAAAATCACCCCTCCTCACTCACAAATCACTGCCAAAATTCTCAAGAAAATTCTCAAGTCTTTTGTGTGCAGGTGGAGTTAGCAAAAGGGCGAAGCTCCGACAAAGTTCCGACGACAATCCGAGGAGTTTCCGATGAAGAAAAGACGCACCAGCAACTCCCACCTCTTCCTCCTACTCTCCTCTAGTTAATCAAAGTAAGTCTCTACTTCTTCCTATTTTCTCTATTCTAAAATCATTCAAAACTAAAACCTGACGGAAGCGGAGTTAGTCCGACTTCCGATTCGGTTTTCTTTAAAAACTATAATTTTTCTTAAACAAGATACCTTCATATCAACATATATTTTTCATTAAACATTAATAAATATCTTTAACAAGTTTCATCACCAAAGATTGTTATATGCATTTTTTATCACAATTTTAGATTAAAATACAACAAACTTTAGTTTCCGACATAAACTCTATAATACCTTTATACCTTTAGATAACTCACGAGATAATGACCTACCTCCTCACAATACTCATATCTAACATAGCACGATGGAATTTGGGAATATAGATTTGGGAAAATACGACTTTTCATATAACTACCTTCAACTTAAAAAACATTTTTCTATAAGAAGTGTGTTTTAACAAATCTTTGCAACTGCACCTCTACAACCCATTTTGGGAAACCCGTTCGGTATGGTGCGGATTATCTACATTCTCGGCTGTAGTAGAGTGAGATGCAGACCTCCGCAAGGAGCATACGATCTCGAAAAATTTAAAATACAATTTTCTTTAGAAAATGTGATTTCTATTATAAATAAAACTTATATTTTTAATAAATAAATATATATGTAATTAATATCGAAATATCTATTTTTAATATTTATAATATTCCACATTTCCAATATTCAAGAAAAACGTCTCATTTATAAGAAAATACCATACAATTCCAATATTACAAATAAATACCATATATTATGAAATTAGTTTTTATTCACTAGAAATGTCACATTAATAAAATATACATCCATGAAAACTCTAAAGAAGATAATAGAATACTTGAGGTGTATTTTGAAAATTATACAAAATTATTTTTACATAAAACCCCCTCAAGTTATACTAAATTACAATAAGGACCCTAGTAAATATAGGTTTAAGCGGGACCAGTCTCTTGAGCCTCAGGGAGCCGGAGATATGGGTGCTTGCCTATTTAAGGTAGACAACTTAACAAACAGTGTTATCAACACGGTAATTATCTTTGAAAAAGACACAAATCCTGCCGTCCATGTGCAGCAGTTACCGATAGCACCAAAATATAATTCAGGATTCAATTTCTTTTATAATTGTCTGACTCAGACTGAGTCTCGATATAATAAATCTGACTTGAATATGATTCAAATATAAACTACAATTCAATATGAATCCATATACTCAATTTGTTCACTCTATTCAATCTATATTGACCGAACCGAACCATGGATATATTCCATTTACATGATCATCCATTATATCCATTCCATTACTGATATCATGGTTTCGGTAAGTCATCCATCTATATACAATATACAATTCAAACAATACATCAATACAATCAAGACATCGCGGGGTTTATAAGGGTTAGACTGGTACGGAAGGTGTTAGAAGTGGCACGAGACTATAAACATAATACACCTAATCTGAATTCAATTGCAGTTGTGCCGTGGCTGAACGGTTCCTTGTGTTCTGTATACCTTAGTCTCCGGAATAGTGGGACTCCTCTCGTATACACTGACATTTTTCTGTACCAAGCTACAAACAATATCGTTAACACTAAATACAACATTATAACAATATATGCTCTATTCTGTCTACTCCATTCTTTTCTATTTACGGGACTTACCGAGCGATTTGTTCGCTGACGATATTCTCTTTCTTCTTCTTTTGAATGTCGTCAGACTCGTTGGAGATCGAGCCCACCAGCGAGGATTTGGACCAGCTAGCTTTTGACCCAGAACTTTAGATTCCTTGTACACATTTACATTTTGTATTTTCCATTTCTGTTATGCCACTGTTTAGGCATTGCTTTCCATTCCATATATTTACTTTTCAGATGTATTGTAAAAGGAATGTTAATAAATAAAGTTGTTGTTCAATTATATCTATTGTCATAGTCTCTTGTGCATTTTACTTATATTGCTTAGATACGTTTAGCGTGTTTACTTCAGAGTAAATACGTCGCGGCCTCGTCGCGGCCCCTTCACGTACACTGGGAAGTGGGGCGTGACATATTAGTTTAAGGACATTTTGGTCCATTGTTCATCTTGCGCATATGTGTATTTTTTACGTGACGAAGCGAACAATGGTAATATGGAATGCACCCAATTTGGGGTACGATCCGATTTGAGGTGTGCACGTAAATTTGGAAGTGCGCCAAAGAGTTGTTGGTTGTCGGGACCCGCCACCTCTCTGAAGACGTTGAAGAATTATAACGACATATATCAGATGTGTGGGGAGATGTACCCTTAAACCAAATCCCATATTTGAGGGAAAAATGGGGGCTGTTGTAGACCTAAGAAATACTAGTTATGTTTGAGACTAAAATTATCTTAGGAGAGATAAGATGAATATCATTTGGGATATCATCAATGGGAGACCACTAGTCATTTTTGAGACTAAGGTCAGTTTGGGAAAACACGAGCAATATGGGCTCGATTGTTTTAGAATCAAAGAGGTTTAACCTCAGAAAACTTAGCCAATTTGGGCTGAGATTGGGTTTCTATAAATACTCAACAGTGCTAGGCACTGAGGAATACAATGATCATGTGCGTTTCATGTGAGAACTGGATTATTGTTAAACACTAGAGTTTTTTGGCGCTCACGTGATATACATGAAGCACCTAAATATGGGCACTGCCCATTTTGTTTTATCTCCCCCCTTTTTTTACAGAAGTGCTAAGCACTTGGTTAACGTTCTCATGCAAAACACGTGACTGCCCCTTTTCTTTTTGATACTGGGATGCTTTAACACTCACGTGGGAAATATGTGAGGCAGTTTTAGTTGCTCTCTTTATTCGTTTGAAGTACTCACGGGGAAAGCACATGAGGCTTTAAAATAGTGCTAAGCACTGACGATTCTGGTTTTGAAGATCTTGGATCATCATCACTACTTTTTTTATGGAAGAACTAAGTTCTTTATACATAGGGTTAAACCCTAATTTTTGGAGGAATTAAATTCCTATATGTTCTCGTTCTTCTTCTCTCTTTTTTTATATATACTTTTATTCTTTTTCTCTAGGTTTTGAATCTGCAGAGCAAAATCTTCCCGATGAGAATTAAATTCTCAATTTGTGGGGAGATTTGCTTATGCAAATCTTAACTGGGGAAAGAACCGAGTTCTTAAATGAAGGGTTAAACCCTTAGATAGGTAAAGGAGAGAAAATGCGATCTCTGTTTTTTTTACCTCTGGTTTCATTGAGGAAAGTCTTCTTCTTTGAGAATTAAATTCTCTTGTTCTCTCAAGATCTCACCGTACTCTTTTTTTTTGCAGAAGCTACTGGGGAAAATTTTCCTTTTTTTGTTTTGTTTTTCCCTTCTATTTATAGGATAAGAGAAAAGATCAATTTGTTAGGAAAATCTCTGATTGAGAGATCATGATCAATCGAAAATGATCTCTCGGATCACTTGGTGAATTTTATTCACCATTGGATTTTTAATCCAAAGGCTTTCTGTTTAACAGAGAATTTTTCTTGTTTACTTAACAGAATTAGGAAATATCTTTTCCTAAGATAGAATTTTTATTCTATCAGATGATCGGTGGGTGATTTTATAATCACTGTTGGATTTTTGATCCAAGGGTCCTCTGTTTAACAGAGAAGATTTTTCTCCCACATAGAATTTAATTCTATCCTGCCAAAGAGTGCAGCAGAAGAACTCACGTGTTTAACACATGATCCCTAGCATGGGTTTCAGTATGCTTTATTTTCAGCATTCATATGCATATAAATTCTCACGTGTTTAACACGTGAAGCCTGTTTGGCTTGCCAATTATTTGATTGCAGCGCCTATATGCTTTGCATATAGGCGCTCACGTGTTTAACACGTGTGGCTCTTTTAGCCTATTTGTTTTTAACTGCAGCGCCTATATGCTTTGCATATAGGTGCTCACGTGTTTAACACGTGAGACTCTTTTAGCCCATTTGTTTTTAACTTCAGCGTCTGTATGCTTTTGCATATAGGTGCTCACTTGTTTAACACGTGAGACTTTAATGGTGGGGAATTTCCCACTTTCCCCTTTTTTATGAGGGAAGAAATGCCCTCCAGCGTTGCTCTCACGTGGCTTGCTCGTGAGTGCAACGCTGTCCACCCTTACAACTGTTGGATTGCCTTGGGGAATGGGGAGATGAACCGCTCCCCATCACGTCTTATAAATGGGGCCTTTGGCCCTTGAGATGACCACCGTTTCTTCATCTTCCTCTCTAATTCTTTCCTTGAGAATTTAATTCTCTTTCCAGAGCTTAGTTTTCTGTCTTAGCATTTCAGAGTTAAACTCTGCAAACACTTCTTTTGGGTAAGAATCATGAGCGGCATTCACCTCTTAGAAAACCCTTTTTGTTCTTGCCTTGGATTTTAAATCCATCAACAAAGCTCTGCCCTTTTCTTGAACTGATCTCTTAGAGATCTAAAAACTTTTTCTTTTAAGTAGACTCTGGAGTCTTGAAGATTGTTAGTTCTCCTCTTAGGGTTTTCCCAACCACCGATCTTTGAGGATTCTTGGAATTTAATTCCATTTTCTTTGTTTTCCCTCCATGGGGGTTTCTGGGATTCAATCTCATTATTAAAGGAATTTAATTCCATCTTACAGAGCTTAGCTCTGAGAGGTCCAGGGACTTTTGGGAATTTTATTCCCCTTCTGTTCTTGAGCATTTTTTCTTTTTTAGAGTTTTAATACTCTTTTTCACAGATTTGAATCTGTGGTGGAACACATTTTCCGAGGGTATTAAGAGTTTAACTCCACAGTTTAATGAGATTCTTCATTAAATGAGAATCTTTTTACATTCTTACAGTGGGTGCTTTCCTCATCATTTTGATTGCTAACCCCTTACCGATTTTTCTTTCCAGATATTTTGGCTTCTTTCCTTTACGATCTCGAAGAGATTATCTCTTACGAGGACATTCGCATCCAGGGTCGTTGTCAAGGCCAAGAATTTACCGACGCCCAATGTGCTGAGGTGATGCATCATTTTGACGACTACAACAGTCGGTTACTCCCCCGCCGTTCTGCTCTCTTGAATATTATCGTTGGGTCGATCTGGACAGAAATTCCAGGGCTTGACGAGGCTATGCCACTCGAGGCGCTTGATGATGCTGAAGACAAGGTGCATTCAATATATCTGATGAGCCCGATCTTAAAGAAGCGAAGAGATGACCTTGTCGATATTTTGCATTGCGTCTTCCAACAGAAGACGATAATATCCGCATACCATAGGAAGGAAGACATTAATGGAGATCCTGACGCTTACATTTGCGAAAAAATGCATAAGAAAATGGCCAAAGAAGCCGAAAGCACTTTACCCAGACTTGCTTCCAAGTTCCTAAATCCGTGTCCGGGATTCAGTGTTTTACCGTTGTAAACACTTTGATGATGTTTTTTTGTTGTTGTCTTTTTTTATCACCAATGTATAAATTTCTTCGAAATATGAATGACAAACTTCCCTTTTCTCTTTATGCCGATGCTCATATGTGTTTCACATGAAGTGTTGTTATACATATATAAAAACAGTTGCTGGTGCCCATGTGTCTTGCGCGTGAGGCGCTGCTGAGGATTTAAATCCTGAACTAGCGCTGGCGCTCACATGTTATCCACGTGAGGCACCTCTCTAGTCCCGGAAAGAATCTATGCGGGCGTTCACGTATCGTGCACGTGAGGCGCTGCGGATGGAGTCGTTTCACTTCTTTGCTCTGATTCTCATGAGTCAACTCTTTCTTTTTTTATGCCCTTTTTGCCGGGCCTTGGGCATAGCTCCACCATGCACCGCACTTTCTGTGCCTAGACTTGAATGCTCCTCTTTATAATCTAAAGCTCTGTTTCCCCCTTCTTTTACAAGGAAAGAACCACATTTTAACAAATCAAGAGTTATGGCTTGCAATCGTTCGCATGCTCGTCGGCAACCGTAGAAGGTACCTATCAAGGGAATCATCCCTCGTTTTGCTGTGCGTTTAGCGGATACCATTCTCACTGATGACCAATGTGACATGGTGATGTATGAGCTTCTGGCTCGTAGGGGCTCTCCTCTTCCCGTTGGCTCCATTTGACTTCGGACGATCCTCTCGTCTGTACTTGCTGACATCCCTCCTCATCCAGCGGAGATGACTCTGGTGATGCTCGACGCGGCGGAGGATAAGATCGAGTGCTTTCATGAGGTTTGTTTGATTACCCAGCCTCTGAGGGATTATTCGGTTCTTCTGCTAAGTCAGATACGGGCTCAGCGGGCCATCATGTCTGCCTTCGCTGATGAGCATGGCTCTAGGGAGCGACTCCTCACGAAGATCGCCGATTCAACATGGTGGAGAAGGCGGAGAGGGAATTAGAGAATCTTATATATTGTTTTGTTAATCCTTGTATCTCTAAGCCCATAAATAAAAATAATGTCGACCACTGAACGTTTCATCCCCAGTGCATATTCAAATGGGCATCCTGCCTTTGTACACATATTTTTTATTTTAATCTTTAGAAGTTTCTGATGCATGCATCTAAACATAGGTGAACATTGGACTGAAGTGATGCATAACATTTGGCCGGTTTCTAGTTGGCACACATGACTTTTATTAGAATTTTGATATGAGAATATAGCGAGCGGATTCAAGCGTCTTCTCAGATCTCAATCCTTAAGAAATGTAGTTCTGAACCCTGAGGCCCATGGGTTGCGCCTTTCTGTTTCTTGATGTCTTGACTTGGCATAAAGTAGTTTATGTACTCATTTCGGAGTTTGTAGTTTATTCAATCGTTTCAGAGTCTCTAGTTTATGTACTCATTTCGGAGTTTGTAGTTTATTCACTCGTTTCGGAGTTTCTAGTTTATGTACTCATTTCGGAGTTTGTAGTTTATTCACTCGTTTCGGAGTTTCTAGTTTATGTACTCATTTCGGAGTTTGTAGTTTATTCACTCGTTTCGGAGTTTCTAGTTTATGTACTCATTTCGGAGTTTATTCAGTTTACCTCCCTTGGGTTTACAGGAAATCTTGTCCTAACATTATATATAGATAACCCCTGTTTTTTGCGACAGAGGTCCGTTAGGTTTTGTGTTACTAGAGTTTGTCCATGGTACCGTCGTGTTAGTTGATGTATTCTTTGATATACAGTCTTTAAGCTGTTGTTCGAGTAACCCCGCGACTGTCGTGTCTCTGATCCCTTCGGAGGCTGGACAAGACTTCTTCAAGTAATCTCCTTAGGCTATATTACCGTTGGAAGAGCAAGCGTTGGGAATTTGCCATGTCGATTTTTACTTGAGGTTGGGCTCAATTTGGAGCCGCGATGAGTCATAACCACTCCGCACTGGTGTGGGATAATCTCCGATAGTCTTTTAGGCTTTATATGAGCATCCGAAGTTAGGAATATGCCGTCACTTCATTTCTTTTACGATGCCATGCCGTTTCTTTGCTGAAGTAGGGTAGACATCTGCAGGACCTCTATGCTGTATGTATTGCAGTTGAAGTCTGGAGCTAGGAATATGCCTTTTCTCCAATTTGATTTGGCTCGTTGGAGCTTTGTTGACGTCACGTCTGCACCCTGATGGAATGAGAAGGTACGTCGGAGTAGTTTCTAGGTTGTATATGTACCGTCAAAACTTGGAGCTAGGATTTTGCCATGGCTCCGTTTTTGACTTGACCTTTGGGTCTTTATTAATGCTGCGTCTGCATCGAGAAGGAACGTCAGGCTGGAGCTTGGATTTTGCCGTCACTCCGTTTTTGATTTGACCTTTGGGTCTTTGATGACGTTGCGTCTACATCCTACTGGCATGAGAAGTACGTCGAGCTGGAGTTAGAACTCTGCCATCACTCCTTTTGATTTGGCTCTTTGGAGCCTTGTTTACGTCATGTCTCCACCCTGTTGGAATGAGAAGAACGTCGAGCTGACCTCTAGGTTGTATATGAACCGTCAAGATCCGGCTCTCCCTTTGACGGAGACTGGTGGGAAAATATGGTACTTTTTCTTCCATTTATGTCCATGGATTGTATACAGGGATCGGTATGGACCTACCTGCAGGGTAGAAAAGTTTTGTTTTCATTTTTTTTCTTTCTTTCCGCGCTGCTCTATCTTTTCAGCTTTTCATATCGCGTTAGTCGCGATTGACCAATCATTTCGGCTTTTTATCCGCGGTGCCCAATCATTTCGGCTATATTTTTTTAAATATTTTTACACGCTGCTTTTTATTGCGAGTTGCCCAATCATTTCGGCTGTTTTTATATGCATATTTTTTGCTCGCTGATTTTATTGCAAGTTGCCCCATCATTTCGGCTATTTTATATGCATTTTTTTTGCTGCTCGATGCTGTTTTTTTATTGTGAGTTTGGAATCTGATACCCACCTTGGCATCAGCATCACTACGACTGTAATACTGCCAGGAGCGAATCATCATTTGCCATTAAAGGACTTAGGGTTTGACACCTGTTTATGCATCAGCATCGCTGCAACTGGGATATTTCCAGGAGCAAATCATCATTTGCCTTTGTCGATTTGAACAAAGATGGCTTAGCAAACAGGGTTAGGATCCTGTCGACTAAGGCTCTTTGACTTTATGAGCCGTAAGGGTCTTATAAAGGTATTTCTCCCTATGAGTTGTGAGGATCTCGTAAGTGTATTTTCTCCTTAGAAATCGTGGGGATTCCCAATTAATATTTTCTCTCGTAAGTCGTAAGGATCTTCCAAGAGTGTTTTCTCTTTATAAGTCGAGAGGACTTACAAGTGTCGTTCACCATATGGGGACGTTTCTCGCCATTGGTGGAACTTGATGGGGAAATGTTTATTTTTGTTCGTGGATTGTATACAAGGGTCAATATTGGACTGCCTGTAGGGCAATTTTGGGGAATGTGACGGCTTAAGAATACGTTTAGATCCCTGTAACTTAAGACTTTTGAATCTTACGAGCCGTGAGCGTCTCATAAGGGGAATTCTCCTTACGAGTCATGAGGATCTCGCAAGTGTAATTGCTCCTCTGTGTGTCGAAAGGATCTCACGTGGGTATTTTCTCCTCACAAGGTCAAGAGGACTTTTCAAGTGCATATGAATTTTTATTTTACGAGTTCGCGCCCTTTTGGGTTTTCACAAACTCCCCGGCAGTCCTGCTGTTTTTACTCACAGCGTCCTTTCGGGTTTTCATCCGTGCCCATTTTGCTTGTGGACATACCATTTTTTTAACGAGATCGCACCCTTCCGGGGTTTCACAAACTCGCCGGTAGCCCTGCTGTTTTTACTCACGGCGCCCTTTCGGGTTTTCATCCGTGCCTATTTTGCTTGTGGACATACCTTTTTTTCTAACGAACAATGGAACTCTCGAAAGTAGTTTCACCGCAGGTGACCCATCTATTTACTGGTGGGATTTGGGGGTGGCTTCATCGCTAAAGTAGCTGCGTAGCTAGTGGGACTTGAGTTGCAACCTCTGTCGTTGAGACTTCGATTGCAATATAGTTCTCAAGGAAGTATATCACCGTTTTTGAGGTGATGCACTAGTTTAGGGACATCTCAGTCCGTTATTGCCATGTTTGAGGTGAATATTTAGTTTAAGGACATCTCGGTCCATTGCCACCATATTTGAGGCGAACGATTAGTTTAAGGACTTCTCGTTCCGGTATCGCCGTTTTTGAGACGAATTTTTAGTTTAAGGACATCTCGGTCTGATGTCGCCATTTTTGAGGCGGATATTTAGTGTAAGGACATCTCAGTCCGTTATCGCCATGTTAGAGGCGGATATTAGTTTAAGGACTTCTCGGTCCATTGTCGTCGTGTTTGGGGCGAATTTTTAGTTTAAGGAATTCTCGGTCTGTTGTCGCCATGTTTGTGGCGAGGTTTTAGTTTAAAGACATCTTAGTCCTTCATTCAGAAACGAGTATTAGTTTAGGGACGTCTCGGTCCATTATCGCCTATTTTCGAGGCGACTGATCTTTTGGAAACTACTTTTAGGGTTCTGACTCAGGAAGATAGCGAGCAGACACAAGCGTCGTCATCTATCACTGACCTAGGTCGTAACCGGTTAGGCGTAGTATTTTTTAAGGAATCGTCCTTTTATTGGCCGGAAGGGTCTTTCGCCATGCATATCCATGAGCAGGTAGGCTCCACCTTGGTAGACTTTGTTTATGATGTACTGGCCTTCATAGTTTTGTTCGAACTTCCCCCGTTTTGCATGATTGGGGATCATAGGTCTTTTGACGATTAGCACGAATTCGCCTTGGCGGAATGTTCTCGGCCTGGTTAGTCTTTCATATGATCGTGTCATACTTGCCTTATACGCCTCCAGGTTTTGCTGCGCTATAAGGCGAGTTTCGTCGAGGGAAATTTCCTCAGGGATTTTTTCTTTCCCTTTGTCTTTTTTGCTCGAACCCTTGTTTGTAGGTTCGAGGTTCTTTTTAGGCAGCGTGCGGCTACACAGATGAATGTTCTCATAGTTATTCTCCCCCTCTTCTTTTTCAGAGGTGGAGTCTTTGAAGAGAGGGCTGAGGGTCATTTCATCCTCAGAATCGCTCCCGAAGGTAAGAACTTGGGGTTTTATTCCTTTCCGGACTCGTTCAACCATATGAAAGTTGCCAGTCGTTTTTTCACGTGCATCTGTCGCACCCTTTTACTGTCGACGAGCTTCGCGCTTCATCCTCTTGAAGTGATTTTGATGGGAAACGTATCCTTGCCACCACTTCTTGAAGGCACTGCATTCCTCGGTCGGGTGGGTAACCCTCCGATGATATAAGAAGTAGTTTAGATGTGAATCCTCTCTGTCGAGACATATGACCATGGGAGTGTTTCTTATGAGAGGTAGCATCTTTATTCCCATTGACAGGGCTTTGGCGAACCGCTTCTCTGCCTTGATCCACTCTTATTTGTAGCAGGTATGTCTTGGTTTGGTTGGAGTACTTTACGACTCCACCTTGCCGCAGCTTCTTTATCCTGCTGACGCTTAGCCTTTTCATATATGGCTGTTTCGCGTTCTCGGTCAGCTTTGCTTTTTCGAAAGGCTTCATTTAACAGCCTATCGATTAGGTCTTCTGGCAGTTCCGGGGATTCTAGCACCGCATCTGTCCCCAGTTCCTCTGCGTTTTTTTCCTGACGCTGAGGGAGCTTCTTCGCCATTTAACAATGAGTGGGAAACCACGTAGCAACTTACTACATAGTCTTCTGTTTCTTCTGATGAGTCATTTTCCTCATCGTTGTCACCATCTTCATTCTCAAGAATATGCTTGAGGAAGTCTTCGAGGGTGACCGGTGTCCGCGCCTTCTGGTTGCACTCTTCCAAGGCGTCGATGTACTTTTGTATGTTTGTGCGCTTGTCTTCATACTCGGCAGGCTGCACAGGTTTCTTGGCCTTCTTCTTTTTCTTCGAAGACTTTGAAGGCTTGACTTTGGAATTTTGCCCTTTGTCAACAAATTTCATTACGGAATGCGGTTTCGGCATCCCTTCGATGATTTCGGGTTCAAGTGGGCTTTTCCACCTGACTGCCGGACATGCCTGTAGATCCTTCAGCATTCTTTTGGTCTGTACTGAAAGAACGATTTCCAATGGGGTTTCTTCCACGAGCGAGCATGATTCCCCCGGTGCATCCACCTTTTTGGGAGTGTACTTCTGTGGCGGGTTCACCCTCCAGTTCGTAGATAGCGCGAACTTCCCATGTTGATACTGATTCTCGACCCAATTCTTGAAGAAGTAGCAATCCCCAATTGGATGGCTCACCATTCTGTGATAGGATGCAGTAGTTGGGGTTGTTGACGTCGCCGAGTTTCGGTGGACGCCGTGGGTCTGGCAATGTAATGATTTTGTTACGCATCGCCAACTCAAATAGTCTCCTCGTCTTATCGCGGGGAAACGAGTAAGCCGCCCTAGCCTTTCTTCGAGGGATAGGCGTGGGCGTGCATTGTTTTGGAAAACCGCCGGTTTTGGATCGCTCGGTTGTTGTTGAGTGATGGAGATGAAGAACGCTTTCACTTTACCTTTGGTGTTTCGAGGGTCCTTACTTGAGGAGGAAGGCCCGTGGCCCATCTCATCCATTTGGGACAGTTTATCAATCAGAGCCTGGAAGGTCATCAGCTTCAAGAACATCATGAACCAGGACACGGTCGTTTGCGGATCTAAGGTCCCGATGAACATGCCCACAGCGGGGGATTCTTCGATGCGTTGTTCACATTTTGACCACAGGTTCTGCCACCGGATCGTGTATTGGACCCAGCTTTCTCCCTGCTTTACCCTGGCATTGATTAATGCCATGATCAGGGTGCGCTCACATGCGCTGGCGAACCGCTGTGTGAATAGCAGTTTCATTTCTGTGAATGTTCTCACGGAGTCATTTTGGAGCTTCGAATACCATTCAAAGGCCGTCTTTGACGGGCTACCAACAAACTGGCGAAGCAGCAGTTTGTCGTTACCTCCATTGTTGCCGCACAGAGCTCTGAACTGCGCGACGTGTTGGTGTGGGTTGCCTGTCACCTTGTACACATAGAATTTAGGGACCGTATATCCCGACGGTTAATTGATTTGGTCATACCAGCTTGGATACGGTCGCCTAGTTCTGACGATTTGGCCAGCCGGTTCATTTTCTTGATGAGCTCGTATTTGTTGAGCGATGTAATCATCAAGAGCAGCCTTGGAGATCACTTCCTCCCTGGCCACTGATAGAGCCGGAAGGGGGTTTGAAGTTTCCCCTCTGCCATCCTCGATAACTATCGGCGGATCCTCGGCTGGAGGTTATGGATGGATCATCATTCCAACCATATCCTGGAACAAAAGCACCATCCGCTTCATGTTGGCGGCTTGCTCAGCAGCTTCTTTGTCTTTTCTTTCAAGCACCCTTCGCAGGAACTCTGTATCGGTCTCCTGCTCTTGACGCTGCTCAGTTGCTGGATCCGAACTTTCTTTCTGTCCTATGAGTGCTGCCATCTTGGTAAGCATTTCTTGGAGCTTTTGTTGTTACTCCTGAGCTTTTGTCAACAACCGAGTTTGCGGTCGATGAGCCACGGAAGCACGACTTTCCTTTTTTCCGGAAGCCATGTAAACCGTGTGTACAATCATGCCCCCAGACTTAGGGCGTTTGGTTTCCTTACCTTTGGAATTTACCGTAGGCGGTGGGATTTTCTCTGGCCTCCTCCTTTTGTGTGAGGTCGAAGTTGAAGGAGCCGTTGTAACAGGCACCTCTGTAGAAGAATCCCCTCGTTGTATGACATAGAGATGATCTTTCTTTTGCCGAGCCTTCGATTTCTTTGGTCGGCGGGAGTAGTTTTCATCGATCACAGAGTCCTGGACTTTTCTCTGTGAATTTAGGAGGAGAGCCGCTGATGGTGCCGCTCCTACTTTTCCTGCACATGGACCTCAACAAGAGGAGGTGATTTATTTAGTACCGCTGTAGGGGAGTTTTTGCGCACCCTCTTCAGCAGTTCAAAACTGTTCCCGGTTGGAACAACAACATTAACTTCCACCATGGGAGCTGGTGGGGTAAGTCCAGAGGGGGAGTTGCCCCCAGCTTTCCTCACCCGACGCCAGTGACGACGTCGAGCATGTCTTGCAGAGGGTATCGCTTTGGTTTCGGAAGTGGTTGCGGCTTGCCCCAGGTTTTGTTGAGGAGTTCCAGCAGTTGCCAGCCTGTTAAAGACCGACGTCCTTGGCAAGATTTGATTGGAGACGGTCAGCCTCTCGAAGAGAGATTGCCTGACTGGTGAAGCACTTTTGATGGCTTCATTAACCCCTTCGGGAATCATAAGCTTCTTTGCGGGCCCTCTTGAGTTTTGGCTCAGCCTATTAAAGACTGAGACCCCCTTTTTGGACGGCTCATTGAGAGGAGCCGTTGCGGTCGTCAGTCGATGGAAGACCGACTTCTTGGGAATATCGGGTTGCAGCATTGAGGCATCGACACTCATTGGTGGGAGCATGGTCCCGAAGAATATTCCAGTAGTGGCATGCGTAACCTGCCCCACCGGCATTGAGAAAATGGAGGCCGTGTTGGGCTTATAAGTCACTTCTCCAGTTGGGGCAGAGCGGGAGTTGCTTGTAAGTCGATGTACAACACCCCATGAATTGCGGGGAGGCGGAAATATAAAAAACGATCTTGTTCTATGAGTTAACATCGACTAACCGAAGAATGTTTGCTAAACTATAACTAACACATGCATAGGAGTTCTTAACTACTATGAAAAGAGATTATACCTAGTGAACCTAGTCCTTCTTCTTTTCGTTATCCACCTCCTCCTCAGCCTCCTCTACGTAATAGACGATCCACCCGAGAGCTTCTAATCCAAGCTTCGCCTCTAAACTTGAGGTAACTAGGTTTCTTTAGTTGCTAATCAAAGATACCTAGGTGATATAGAGTGAGGTTATGGATTAATTAGTCTATCTAATTCTTGATCTCAACACATGAGAGGGGAGGATTAGGGTTTGAAGAGAGAGAGCTTGAGGAGAGAGAAGGTGAGCATGAGAATGAGAAGAGATAATGATCTCATTTGAATATATATGAAGCATTATCTTTTATCAAATAAATAAATAAATGATTTAATAACCACGCTTCATTTATTCATATGAGTGATTCATCTCATGAGTCATTAGAACAATTAATGAAGCATTAACTCCATGGATGAATCACACAAATGAGTCATTAAAACAATAAATGCAAATGCCACCTAAACCCCCAAGTCACCATCCTTCTAGAAGCTTCTCGCGAAATTACGAGAACGCCCCTCCTATCCGTGAAAACATGGAAAAACTTTAGACGGTATAAATCCAATAACCTGATACTAGAATCTGGCTTAAACCAAAGTCGGCTAGTAAAAACCGTCCGAATGTCGTACGTGCGTAAACACACGTATGCGTCCGAACCCTTGTCGTAAAACCATACGACCTCTATATCATTTTGCCTGGAGCAGGGAAACTCTCTATGTGGGACTCTAAAGACTCGACTACTATGCTGGCAGTGGGTTTAACCACAGACCGCAAGCGGCACTGGCTGTACGTAACGGTCCACAGGTAGATGTCGATAAGAAGGCTGATGAGGAAACCCATCCGAACTCCTAATGAGCCTGATGTGACAATCTCCGTACAGTCCGGTCTATTCGTCTAAGACTATCGCATATCGGGCCTAGGGGGCGGCAAGCATCAGTCCCCTAATAGCGGTATAAGTCGTGTCGGAGCGTAGCCCATTACACCCTGAGAAACAACTGGAACCTACCAGTAAATCTTGCTTTCCCTGGCCAGGGTCTTTGCGTAATGGCTCTCTGACACAGCGCGATATCAACTCCCAATACCGGGAGAGACGAATCATGTCTAACCGCCACTGCCTCCAAGTGCTCGGGACTGCACGCAACTGCTACCTGTTTGCACGACTCCTTTGAGCCGTGGTAGGGTAGCAATCTAAGAACAGTGGGACACACTTGAGGCGAAGTAGCAGTGTCAAGTCTGCGAACTATGCTGTACTCATGTCACCTGGGAACTGTTAACCGACGACTAGTATAAAACCAACCAACAGTTCCCTGCGAGTCCTGTTCGGTGTACCGTAACCCAACGAGCACCTGTATACTATCTCCAGTACGACGTACTGACGGCTGTAGGACAGACCATCTCCCCAACTGGGATGAGAAGCGTACACACTAGTCTACTCTGGAGTATCGATGCCCTGTCTCGATAACCTACGACTAGGGACCTGAAAAAGGATGTGCTTGTAGACTACCCAGCCCCAACTAGTGTGACTGCCATCACAACGCTGGTAGTCAAGCAAGATCCTAAGACGTATACTCACATATTAAGATAGATAAAACCAAGTAGCATACTACCATGTTTAGCAAGACTATTATGTAACTGTGAATATCCCAAGCTTCCATTAAGTAATATACAAGCTAGTATGATACAATAATGGCCCCTAGGGCATATACACTAACAATCTCCCACTTCCACTAGGGCCATGTACTGGCATATCGAAGACCGATGATCTCGAGTAGCCTCTCGAACTGAATCTGAGGTAGGGCCTTTGTGAATGGATCAGCAATGTTCTCTTCAGTAGCAACTCTCCGGACCTCGATCTCCCGGCGATCTATGATCTCCCTGATCAGGTGATACCGCCTTAAGATGTGTCTGGACTTCTGATGGGACCTTGGTTCCTTCGCTAAAGCTATAGCTCCATTGTTGTTGCAATACAGAGGTATTAGATCAATAATTGTAGGAACCACCTGAAGTTCTGTTAGGAACTTCTTCATCCAGACCGCTTCTTTTGCGGCATCGCAAGCAGCAATATACTCCGCTTCCATCGTCGAGTCAGCAACGGTGTCCTGCTTGGAACTCTTCCAGCACACCGCCCCTCCATTAAGGGTAAAGACATAACCTGACATGGACTTGGAATCTTCCTTATCACTCTGCAAGCCGGAATCAGCAAAGGCCTCCATCTTGAGGTCTTTTCCGCCGTAAACCAAGAACATCTCCTTAGTCCTTCTCAGGTACTTGAGAATGTTCATTACTGCTATCCAGTGCTTCTCCCCTGGGTCTGACTGATACCGGCTTACCACGCTCAGTGCATAAGCTATATCTGGTCTGGTGCACAACATCACATACATTATAGAGCCTACCGTAGAAGCGTAGGGTATACTAGACATGCGTTCCCTTTCCAAATCAGTCTTGGGAGACATCTCTTTGGATAGGGTGATTCCGTGACAAGCCGGTAGATTACCGCGCTTAGAATCTTCCATACTGAATCTTTTCAGTATAGTGTTGATATACCTGGACTGCGAAAGTCCCAACATCCTCTTGGATCTATCACGATAGATCCGGATCCCCAGAATGTAAGAGGCATCACCCAGGTCTTTCATGGAGAATCTGTGTGACAAGAATCCTTTGACAGATTGTAGCATAGGAATGTCATTTCCTATCAATAGAGTGTCATCCACGTACAAGACGAGGAATACGACAGTTCGTGCTACAACTTTACTATATATACATGGTTCATCTGGATTTTTGATAAAGTCATATTCTTTGACCGTTTCATCAAAACAGATGTTCCAACTCCGCGATGCCTGCTTTAGTCCATAAATGGACTTAAGCAACTTGCATACTTTCCCGCTGCTCCCACTCTGATTGAAACTTTCTGGCTGATCCATATAGACGCACTCTTCTAAATTACCATTCAGAAAAGCCGTCTTTATGTCCATCTGCCAGATTTCATAATCATAGAAGGCAGCAATAGCTAGAAGGACCCGAATGGATTTGAGCATAGCCATTGGAGAAAAAGTTTCGTCATAGTCCAATCCAGGTCTTTGACGAAAACCCTTTGCAACAAGTCTAGCCTTATAGGTTTCCACCTGTCCATCTACACCAATCTTTTTCTTGAAGATCCATTTGCATCCTATGGGTTTTACCCCATCTGGAGCAAAGTCCAAAGTCCATACTTTGTTGGTGTACAATAACTCCATCTCGGTCCGCATTGCATCTAGCCATCGTACCAAGTCGCTGCTCTGGATGGCCTGCTGGAAGCTAGTAGGTTCATCATCATCAATGATGCAATCCTCTCCATCCTCATCTATGAGAAAACCGTAGTATCTCTCAGGCGGATGAGACGGCCTACTACTCCTGCGGAGGGGTGCGGGAATGTCCTGTTCTTCTTGAACTACCGGTTCTACCAAACTTTCAGTAGTAGTTTGTGGTTCTGTAATTTCTTCCTGTTTTATTTCGCTCCCACTTATTTCCCTTTCTAAAAACCGATGTTCTAGAAAATGGGCATTACGAGAAACAAAAACCTTTTGTTCCTCTGCGTAATAGAAATAATATCCCTTGGAGTTCTTTGGATATCCCACAAACTTACACTGTACTGATCGTGCCTCGAGCTTGTCCGCATGCTGCTTTTTAACAAAAGCTGGACATCCCCATATCTTCAGATGCTGAAGATGGGGTTTCTTCCCACTCCATATCTGATATGGCGTGGTAGGCACAATCTTGGTAGGAGCCCTGTTCAGAAGATATGCCGCCGATTCTAGCGCATAACCCTAGAAAGATCGCGGTAACTCAGCATTACTCATCATGGAACGTACCATATCCAATAGGGTTTGATTCCGTCTCTCCGATACACCGTTATGCTGTGGAGTGTATGGAGGAGTAAGCTGAGAGAGAATTCCTTTCTCTTTTAGGTAACCTAGGAACTCGGCACTTAAGTATTCACCACCTCGATCAGATCTTAGTGTCTTGATACTTTTGCCGGTTTGGTTTTCTATTTCATTCTTATACTCCTGGAATTTCTCAAAAGCCTCGGATTTATGTTTCATCAGATAAATGAATCCGTACCTTGAGTAATCATCCGTAAAAGTAATGAAATAGGAAAAACCACCTCTTGCTTGTGTAGACATTGGACCATATACATCGCTGTGTATGAGTCCTAAGAGCTCGCTCGTTCTTACTCCATGTCCAGTGAATGGAGTCTTTGTCATCTTTCCTTTGAGACATGATTCACAAGTGGCATAAGTTTGATATTCGAACGAGTCCAAATATCCTTCTTTATGTAACTTAGTTAACATTGTCTCATTGATGTGACCTAGTCTACAATGCCATAAGAAAGCCTTATTTTTATCTGGAGACTTTCTTTTTAGTGTGTTCTGGACATTGAAAATCTGGAGTTGGTTTAAGACATATATACCGTTATCCAGTGTACCGGACCCAACCAAACTATGATTAAGGTGAATGTTAACAATATCGCTTACAAACGTGAAATCATAACCTTTATTTGATAACAAGGAAACTGATATGATATTACACGTTAAACTAGGTACACAAAAATAGTTATGTAAAACCAAAATATGTCCACTCGTCAATCCCAGGTGATAATCCCCGACGGACACAGCTCCCACGCTAGCTCCGTTAGCAACCTTTAGGGTCATATCACCATCCTTCAGCACTCTACGGTTTCTCAGTACCTGCAATGAATTGCATATATAAGATCCTGATCCGGTATCCAATACCCAGGAAGTAGAGTTGATTGACAGACAATTCTCAATTACAAACACACCTGAAGTCGAAGCCACAGTTTGCTTCGGTTCCTGGTTCTTGGTGTTCCACGCCTTGCAATCTTTCTTCCAGTGCCCTTTCCTGTGACAATGGAAGCATTCATCCTGGGCCACTACTGGCACCGCAATCTTTTTCTTTCCCTTAGCTCCCACCTTACTAACACCTCCTCTAGGTTTGGTGGCGGCCTTCTTCTTCTTCCCTTTAGCCCTAGCCTTGGACCTGGAAGAAGAAGCACTGCTAACAAACATAGCGGGTGTTTCCCTTGCCTTCTACAAGGTGCCCTCTGCACTCCTCAACATGTTAAGGAGTTCTGGAAGTTTAACTTCTTTTCTTTGAATGTTGAAATTCAGAATAAACTGGGCGTAGGTGGAAAGAAGGGACTGGAGAATTAAGTCTGTATAGAGCTCATTATCCAAAGTCGTCCCAAGGTCTGCGAGCTCTTCAATATAGCCTATCATCTTTAGGACATGTTCTCCTACCGATGATCCGATGGCCAACCTCGCTCGAAACAAGTTCTTTGAGGTCTCGTATCTTGCTTTACGAGATTGCTCTCCATAAAGTTCCTTTGTATGGAGAAATATGGCATCTAGATCCATATCCTCGTGCCTCCTCTGATGTTCATTGTTCATCGAGGCAAGCACGATGCACTTGGACTTCGCGCAATCTAAATCCTAGGTTTTGCGGATTTTCTTATCCGCATTACTGGATTTGGGACCTGGGACTGCAGGTGCCTTAGTGGTGAGGACATACTCCAATCTGTCATAGGTCAAAGCCATTTTGACATTCCGCAGCCAATCTTTATAGTTTGGCCCTGTCAGTATATTTTTTCTAAAAGTAACTTAAGTCCAGTCATTTTCAGGGTCGCTGCAAATAGGAGAGAGAGAAGAACACTTTAGCATGATGCTCTTGCAAGTTTAGAGTGGTTTTTAGTTTATCTAAACTGGATGGCTCCCACTGTTTCTCGAAACCCTCCTCAGACCAAAAAGGAAGAACAAGCCAGGACTATTCTCACCGTACAATACTTGCTTAACCGTTCAGCCAGGCCGGTGTCGGTACTTCGAGGGAGGTTTCCCAACGCTTTCGCAAAGTTCCTTAATTAAATAATCTCTTTTCTCTGGGGGCGTAGCCCTGCTGACACCTTTCTCGGCACCTACTTGGTTTATAGCATTGATCGTTAAGTGACGAATCTTCTGATGAGTAGCATATACTCACAGTAGGATCGGGATCCAAATATCATCGTATGATAATGCTGAAGAATCCTACCAACATTCATCAAACTCAAAATAGTATGCATCTCTTTGCAAATTTCAGTTTCTTTAGAAATTCCCGATATAAGTTTTTGCCCCATGCTCTTATGACCTTGGCTTTGGTCAAAATGTCATAAGTCATATGTCAAGTTCTACCCATCATTATCTTGTTAATTTGAACCCATCCGTACATACCCCTGACTTTGGTCAAATGATAATACGACTGTCCCAAACTAACTCATATATCTATGTAACAAATGAATACCCAGCAGCTACCAAACACTATGCCTTGACTTTGGCCAAAATACATAGCTTGAATACTACTGAATACCCAAATGAAATGACGGAGGGCTACGAATGGTTTTGGCAAAACCGTGAACGTAGTGAACTTGATATGACCGAAGGAACCTGATAGCTTTTAAAAGGAGTGGTTAAAGCTCCGCAATTAAAAAATATCTTCTATTTTAAAAATAACCGAGTGGTTTCTTTTAAACCGTTCCAACGATTCAACTTTGGTTTATTTTCTTTGCATTAATAATAATGCGTCCCATCATTAACCTATCATTGCAGAAAATAACGAAAATACAACGTCCTCTTATGCCATCCGCATTCGCCACTGGGTCCCGTCATCGCCCGTTAGGTTAGTTAACTAACGGCAGAGCGGGGGCTGGGCTAGCGCGGGTGTAAAACATAAGTGACGTCTAAATAGCTATCATATATAGATATTGTACAATCGTTAGACGCAATAATAGGCATTCCAGATCACAGATGAACATTATTGGATATGCAAGCAATCCTTATTTCTTTTTGAGCCTGCAACGAAAGACGGATTAAACAGTTTTGATGAATAGCCATTACCCCACCCTAGACCCCTAAGGGTACGGCAAACTACCTGCCAAGTACCCGAAGTGAAGCGGTCTCCCTCAACAACGTGAGTATGCCACTAAACACTTCAAAGTACCCGGTAGTTTGTGCACCCCACCTTGGGTCTATCCTAGGAGCAAAAAACAGTAAAATGAAATAATACAACGGTGGCTACAACCGCAACCTGGATGTTCCTCGCAAAATAATATTACAACATATTACAATTACATTGAATGAATGAATATTACAACCCATCACAATCCCCGGCTAATCATCACAACAATCCAATACAGTTCATAACCACAAACAGTAAAATCCATTACAGAAATGTGCAACCCCCTGCCAACCGACATACTAGCAGTTAGGGGAGGTTTACGAACACATTATACAATTACAGATATAATCAAATTAGCAAACATCGTAAAATTTCGATCGAGCAAACACTTTAGATTCTACTTCAAAACTTCTCTGTGCACCTGAGATCTTAGTAGAAAATAAAATATCCCAGAAATATCATTATTAACACATAAGAGTTACTGAAGAAATTTGGGCTGACTCGGCCCTAACTCGGCCGCGGATCCGCGGCGGATCGCATGGATCGGCCGCGGTTCCGCGGTGAGTTTGCCGAGTCACGAGTCCAAATTTCTGCAGTAGCCCTATAATTCCCTGCTTGTAATTTTAGAGGTCCCTGAAAAATATTTAGACCACGTTTTAAATTCGACAGAAACTGTGTTAAATCGATGATTTTTCCGGTTCGTTTTGCGTTCGAAATTCATACGACTTTGCTAATAAGTTAATTATTATTTAGCGAGGCTCTGATACCACTGTAAGTTGATGTACAACACTCCACGAGTTGCGGGGAGGCGGAAATATGAAAAACGATCTTGTTCTTTGAGTTAATATCGACTAACCGAAGAATCTTTGCTAAACTATAACTAACACATGCATAGGAGTTCTTAACTACTATGAAAAGTGATTATACCTAGTGAACCTAGTCCTTCTTCTTTTCGTTATCCACCTCCTCCTCGGCCTCCTCTACGTAATAGACGATCCACCCGAGAGCTTCTAATCCAAGCTTCGCCTCTAAACTTGAGGTAACTAGGTTTCTTTAGTTACTAATCAAAGGTACCTAGGTGATATAGAGTGAGGTTATGGATTAATTAGTCTATCTAATCCTTGATCTCAACATATGAGAGGGGAGGATTAGGGTTTGAAGATAGAGAGCTTGAGGAGAAAGAAGGTGAGCATGAGAATGAGAAGAGATAATGATCTCATTTGAATATATATGAAGCATTATCTTTTATCAAATAAATAAATAAATAATTTAACAACCATGCTTCATTTATTCATATGAGTGATTCATCTCATGAGTCATTAGAATAATTAATGAAGCATTAACTCCATGGATGAATCACACAAATGAGTCATTAAAACAATAAATGCAAATGCCACCTAAACCCCCAAGTCACCATCCTTCTAGAAGCTTCTCGCGAAATTACGAGAACGCCCCTCCTATCCGTGAAAACACGGAAAAACTTTAGACCGTATAAATCCAATAACCCGATACTACAATCTGGCTTAAACCAAAACCGGCTAGTAAAAACTGTCCGAATGTAGTACGTGCGTAAACACACGTATGCGTCCGAACCCTTGTCGTAAAACCATACGACCTCTATATCATTTAGCCTGGAGCAGGGAAACTCTCCGTGTGGGACTCTAAAGACTCGACTACTACGCTGGCAGTGGGTTTAGCCACAGACCGCAAGCGGCACTAGCTGTACGTAACGGTCCCCAGGTAGATGTCGATAAGAAGGCCGATGAGGAAATCCATCCGAACTCCTAATGAGCCTGATGTGACAATCTCCGTACAGTCTGGTCTGTTCGTCTAAGACTATCGCATATCAGGCCTAGGGGGGCGGCAAGCGTCAGTCCCCTAATAGCGGTATTAGTCGTGTCGGAGCGTAGCCCATTACACCCTGAGAAACAACTGGAACCTACCAGTAAATCTCGCTTGCCCTGGCCAGGGACTTTGCGTAATGGCTCTCTGACACAGCGCGATATCAACTTCCAATACCGGGAGAGATGAATTCTGTCTAACCGCCACTGCCTCCAAGTGCTCGGGACTGCACCCAATTGCTACCTGTTTGCACGATTCCTTTGAGCCGTGGTAGGGCAGCAATCTAAGAATAGTGGAACACACTTGAGGCGAAGTAGCAGTGTCAAGTCTGCGGACTATGCTGTACTCATGTCACCTGGGAACTGTTAACTGACGACTGGTATAAAACCAACCAACAGTTCCCTGCGAGTCCTTTCCGGTGTGCCCGTAACCCAACAAGCACCTGTATACTATCTCCAGTACGACGTACTGACGGCTGTGGGACAGACCATCTCCCAAACTGGGATGAAAAGCGTACACACTAGTCTACTCCGGAGTATCGATGCCCTGTCTCGATAATCCTACGACTAGGGACTTGAAAAAGGATGTGCTTGTAGACTACCCAGCCCCCACTAGTGTGACTGCCATCACAACGCTGGTAGTCAAGCAAGATCCTAAGAGCTCTATCAATACGTATACTCACATATTAAGATAGATAAAACCAAGTATCATACTATCATGTTTAGCAAGACTGTTATATAACTGTGAATATCCCAAGCTTCCATTAAGTAATATACAAGCTAGTATGATACAATAATGGCCCATAGGGCATATACACTAACATTGCTGTTGCAGGTTGTGCGGCTGGAAGCCATTGATTTTTCTTTTTCTTCTACACAGGAGCAAGACACAAAATATTAGTACCTCGAATCCAAGGGCAACCATAGCGAACCACGATTTTATTCGCGAAACACGACACACGAAGTATAGAGTGGAAAGAGGAAAAGGTCCTACCGGGCGTGCCAGAATCTGTTCTTCGCCGGAAGATAGACCGGGACGTTGGGACGACTGGCCTGAATCATGGGGGCAGATGCTATTTGGATTTATCCGCCCACCTCTCCGAAGATACCAAGTTGATTTATGACACCGTATATCGGAGGTCTGGACGGACGCGACCGTTGTAGCAGACTTTATCAGATTCTCCCTCGTTTGCGAGGTTTTTTTTTATTATGGGTACGCTCTTCCCTGCAGGCGCAAGCCCCTACAGTTAATTACGTCACCACATCGCGATAACCACTTTCCCCTGCTCCGGAAGTTCTCTTCGTGTCGTGTGTTTTGTTTTGGTTTTGGTATCTCGTGGATTGTATACGGAGACTAATTTATGTCGTCGCCCGTAGGGCGTGGATTATTCCAAATCCGTATATTTTTAGATTTGGGTTTGGGTTGATTTAAGGATCTTTAATTTGGTTTTAGATTAAGATCAACATAAACATATGAGCATTTGGGCTCGATTATTTTAGTGTAAGGACATCCCGGTCGATTATCGCCATGTTTGAGGCGAAATGTTAGTTTAAGGACTTTTCGGTCATTTGTCGCCGTATTTGGGGGCGAATATTTGTTTAAGGACATTTCGATCCATTGTTCATCTTTTGCTCACGTGTATTTGTTACGTGACAAAGCGAACAAAGGTGATATGGAATGCACCCAATTTGGGATACGATTCGATTTGAGGTGTGCACGTCAATTTGGAAGTGCACCAAAGAGTTGTTGGTTGTCGGGACCCTCCATCTCTCTGAAGAGTTGAAGAATTACAATGACATATATCAGAGGTGTGGAGAGATGTACCCTTAAACCAAATCCCATATTTGAGGGGAAAATGGGGGCTGTTGTAGACCTAAGAAATGTTAGTCATGTTTGAGACTAAAATTATCTTAGGAGAGATAAAATGAATATCATTTAGGATATCATCAATGGGAGACCACTAGTCATTTTTGACACTAAGGTCAGTTTGGGAAACACGAGCAATATGGGCTCGGTTGTTTTAGAATCAAAGAGATTTAACCTCAGGAAACTTAGCCAATTTAGACTGAGATTGGGTTTCCATAAATACCCAACAGTGCTAGGCACTAAGGAATACAGTGCTCACGTACATTTCACGTGGGTACTGGATTAGTGTTAAACACTAGAGTTTTGTAGCGCTCACGTGACACACGTGAAGCACCCAAATATGAGCACTGCCCATTGGGTTTTATCTCCCCCTTTTTTATAGAAGTGCTAAGCACTTGGCTAACGTTCTCGTGCAAAACACGTGATTGCTCCTTTTCTTTTTGATATTGGGATGATTTAACACTCACGTGAGGCAGTTTTAGTTGCTTTCTTTATTCGTTTGAAGCACTCACATGAGAAGCACGTGAGGCTTCAAAATAGTGCTAAGCACTAACGATTCTGGTTTTGAAGATCTTGGATCATCATCACTGGTTTTTTTTTATATGGAAGAACTTTGTTTTTTATACATAGGGTTAAACCCTAATTTTTGGAGGAATTAAATTCCTATATGTTCTCGTTCTTCTTCTCTCTCTTTTTTTTTATATATATAACTTAATTCTTTTCCTCTAGATTTTGAATTTGCAGAGAAAAATCTTCCCGATGAGAATTAAATTCTCAACTTGTGGGGAGATTGGCTTCTGCAAATCTCAACCGGGGAAAGAACCGAGTTCTTAAATGAAGGATTAAACCCTTAGATAAGTAAAAGAGTGGCAATGTGATCTCTGTTTTTTTACCTCTGGTTTCAATGAGGAAATTCTTCTTCTTTGAGAATTAAATTCTCTTGTTCTCTCAAGATCTCATTGTACTCTATTTTTGCAGAAGCTTCTGGGGAAAAATTTCCTTTTTTTGTTTTGTTTTTCCCTTCTATTTATAGGATAAGAGAAAAGATCAATTTGTTAGAAAAATTTCTGATTGAGAGATCATGATCAATCCAAAATGATCTTTCGGATCACTTGGTGAATTTTATTCACTATTGGATTTTTAATCCAAAGGCTCTCTGTTTAACAGAGAAGTTTCCTTGTTTATTTAACAGGATTAGAAAATATCTTTTTCTGAGATAGAATTTTTATTCTATCAGATGATTGGTGGGTAATTTTATAATCACTATTGGACCTTTGATCCAAGAGTCCTCTGTTTAACAGAGAAGATCTTTCTAGTTTGAGAAAAATCAAGAAAATATTTCCCACATAGAATTTAATTCTATCCTGCCAAAGAGTGCAGCAGGAGAACTCACGTGTTTAACACGTGATCCCTAGCATGGGTTTCAGTATGCTTTATTTTCAGCACTCATATGCATATAAATTCTCACGTGTTTAACACGTGAGGCCTGTTTGGCTTTCCAATTATTTGATTGTAGCGCATATATGCTTTGTATATAGGCGCTCACGTGTTTAACACGTATGGCTCTTTTAGCCCATTTGTTTTTAATTGCAGCGCCTATATGCTTTGTATATAGGTGCTCACGTGTTTAACACGTGAGACTCTTTTAGCCCATTTGTTTTTAACTGTAGCGCCTATATGCTTTTGCATATAGGTGCTCACGTGTTTAACACGTGAGACTTTAATGGTGGGGAATTTTCCCCTTTTCCTTTTTTTAATAAGGGAACACCTACCGTCCATGTACAACAGTTATCGATAACTCTCGAACCTAATTCAAGATTTAAATCAGTTACAAGTGTCTGACTCAGTCCGAGTCCAGTCTCAAACCTGAATCTAAACTTAAATCAGAATCCAATTCAAATATGAATCCAAAGTCTAACATGTATACTTGAACATGAACCTGAATATTTGAATTCAAACTTCAATATCAAAACTGAATACATGAATTGACTTGACCGAACCTTGATTACAACTTGACTACTTGATTACATCCTGAACCTGACTACTTGAACAACTTGTATCCATGGTTTTGGCAAGACTTGTAAAACATAACCTATACAATACATTACGCGGGGATAACGGGATAGATTGGTACGGAATGTATTAACGTGGCATAAGATGGTCACTTAAAAGAGATCCACATGAATTCTTTTGCCGCTGTTCCGTAGGTTTTGACGGAGTCTTGTACTACATGTTACCATAGTCCACGGGGCAAGATGGACTCCTCTCATATACACAAATACTTTCTGTACCAAGCTACAAATAACCACGTTAGAATAACAATCATATACATGTACTCCTTACCAGTTTCATTACATATTACTTGTTCTATTCCATTCTTTCTTTTGGGACTTATCGAGCGCTAGTTCGCTGACGACATTCCTGTCTATTTCTTTCTTTGGAATGTTCGTCAAGCGGACCGGTCTCTCAGGAGATCGAGCCTAGCCAGGAGGACTTGGATCAGTTCACTGCACAGCCGGACTTCTAGCTCTCTTGTACTTATTTTCAGTTTGTATGCCACTGTTTAGGCATTACTTTATATCATTGTATCTTTTCTTTTCAAAACAGTTGTATTGTAAGATGAATGTTAATAAAATTTGATGTTTATTTTATATCACTAGTCATTCTTTTCATTGTATATATATTGCTTAATTATGCTTAACGTATTTATTTCTCAGTAAATACGTTGTGGCCCGCCACTTCACCGTTTCCTTATACTGGGAAGCGGGGCGTGACACCTCCCGTCTTCGATTCAATGGTCAGCCATCCAAACGAGAATCCTAGCATGAGCCATCCCGTCCTCCGCAACGGAGGCGGGAGCAGTTCCACTCCTCCCAACATCGTCGAAGCCTTATCGATGTGGATCAACCGGCTGACAGCGGTGGTGGACGCGCTCGCTCGTGTCCAAACTGCTAGCCAAGTCCGGCAAACCGTCGCCACTGCTCCCAAGAGTGACGGCGTGTGTGAGGCGGCAGAAGGACATGTCCAGGTCCTCAGCCTTGCTCGTGCCAACCACGACACCACGAAACACCGGCGTGCCGATTCCGGCAGTCGCGACCCCCATACGAGAAATGATTCCTTGACTCGTTGGGCGCCGAAAAGTCCAACACCAAGATTTTGGGACCAACTAAATGTTCTCTTCGTCACTCGCTACACTCCTTCACCTTCCGAGACAACGTCGGTCAGGTTGCCTGATTTCAGGTAGGACCGACGTCACAATGATCATCGAGGCCGTGCACAGGGTGCATGACGGGGCGAGCCATGAAGGGTTCACCCTGAGGATATGAGGAACGTGATAGAGCGAAGTCGAAGCCGCTCCATCACGCAAGTCCGAAGCAGAGACAGCAGGAACTCCGATTATGGAGAATCCTCGGGATACCAACAGCGAATCGAGGTCCTCTAGAAGAAAATTGAAGACATGCAACTCGACACTCGTTCGCTCGGAGGATCGGTAAAATACTCCGCGGCTTCTCTCACGAGGCCCTTCATGGAGCAGTTACTAAGTAAGCTGGCCTTGTTTCGGAACAAAACGCCTAAGTCGGCCCTCTTCAAAGGGAAGTCCGACCCAAAGGACTACTTGGATGTGTTCACCGTGGGCATGAGCTATCAGGATAACTCGGATGCTGATTTATCTGGACTGATTTATATATAGTAGTTAACTGCAATAAATAACGGTGTCGCGTGTAGCTAGACCGAGATGAGTACGGGTCGTCCTCTGGGAAACGTTGAATCTTTTAATCTTACTTTAGGCGTGTTGAGAAAGAAAGGAGGAAGAATAAAGAATGGTGAAGAATGGTTGTAGATTCTAGATCTACGTCAAACACGGATGCAGAATATAGATCTAGATTAATTACGGATGTAGGTTTTATAAAAGAAGGGGGCTTGTAGGATTCTTTAAGATTTAATAGTCATGGATGATTACATAAAGATTACTCTTTTTATCCTTTAATAGATTTAAAACTAGATCGACAGTGATGCATGCAGATTAGGGTTTCTGGAGGGAATAGGGTTCGCACTCTTAACCCCTATCTTGACATGGATCTCCGTTCATGTCTAGACTTTACCAAAGCAATTGTTAATTTAATTTCTAATCGTGGTCGTGAATATCAATGAATTGATAGCGCGCCCGATTAGGAGGTTAACTATTCTTTTGATAATGTTTATAAACTTTATAGGACGTAAAAAGAGTTTAAGGATTTTCATCATTCATTAATCTACCATAATCCTACGAACCCTAACAAGCGGAGAATTACTCGCGCATGTTGGGAAAAGAAAAGATAGAGAGGGAAAACATAATGTAAAATGCAGAAAAATAAAATGATATAAGAAAACAACTACCTTTATTAATCAAAAAGATCAAGTACACTTTGTTTCCTTAGAAAATGATTACAAAACCCTAGTTTGCTTCTCGATCTCTTCTAAGGAGGTAGATGAACTGTTGATGATTAGCCTGGATGCGTGAGCCGTCTTGGACTTCGTGATCACGTCGTTTTGATAATTTTTCCAAGAGGCTCTCGGTCCTTATTTATAGTCACAGAGCCAGAATCTCTAGTTTCCTAATAAGGCAACTAGTTGTTAAGATCCTACCCAAAAAATCCAAAATCCCAACTCCCTCAACTTGCGGCGTAATCGTGGCCATTAGGTAGGTTTGGCCGCGGATCCGCGGTTGGTTAGGGGATTTAGGGCTTCATTTTTCTGAGACTTCATCTCTGTAGTACTTGGTGATCTTTTGAGTATCTAGACTTTGAAAATCTTCTCTACGTTTCTGCCAGAATTGGTTTCTTCAATTTACTTGAATATTTTCGGCAGATTTGATCTCGCCAACTTGGATTTCCTTGAAACTTCAGTCATGACACAATTCCTGCACAATTATCTCAAAAAATTATATTAGTAGAATTTGTTTTTATTGAGATATTATTTTAACCATTTGTCATGATATTTTAGTTTTAAGAGAATTGATCAAAGATATTTAATAAGGTAAGCATACTTAAATAGACCAAATATTACATGAATATTATATTCTTACATTTCCCTTCATAATGTTAATTATAATATATAAACACATGAAAATAGTATTTTTGCGGATAAACCCTTATATGTGTCATATTTATAATAAACAACTTTTATTATATATAAATAGTAAGGAAAATGTCATATTAAAAGTGCAGTTTTATCAACTGAACAAATACCCCTAAACTTAACTTTGTTCGTCCCGAGCAAACTAGTTTTTTAAGAGAAGGAGAAAAAGAAAAAGAAGAAACTAAGTAGCACACTTTCGTAGGCAACACGATTGCACTGAGCACGTGCAACAAGCCGTTAAACCTCTAGGTGTCCCTAGTAAGAGTGTTGTCTCCTGAGGGTTTTCAGCAGATTACACCCACAAAATCGTATAATAAAAAAAAGATAGTGAAAGTTACATATAAAGATAAGAACAATATAAAGAAATAACTTGAAAATAAGAGTTTCCAACTACACTAGCTTTTCAGTTGCTATGAGCTCTATCTTAATGGTCGTGAAAAAATGTTAGAAATTACATCATCCCTCAATAAAACACCGGCTTTAGTCTTCCTCCCTATCTTCTTCTAAATATTGATCATATACCCTTACGTGTGTGTAAAAGACATCCCTACACTTAGAGAATTCAATTCAAGCTATCATACTCTTGTCCATCTTCCAAAGTACTTTATAGTTGGTGAATATTTTCAATAAAATTGCTCACACGTTTTTCATGCGACCGTCAATACTTCTTGAGGTACTAACCGACCGATTACAAAATGTGCTTGCGTATGTAGGCGTAATTCCTCGTTTCGCAACACTTAAGGCTTAGCAGTGGCTCCCAAACTAGTTGGTCTAAGGCACTAGGTGATAAAGCACTCTGCTATATTTTTTTATGCTGCCTTGGTAATTACAAAACCAGTGTTCATTTTTTTCTTCACTCTCGTTATATTTCTCCCTTTTTTTATACTAAGGCTTTTAGACAAGAGCATTTCAAGGTATCCTCTACTATCCCAAGTTTCAAGATGTGTGTAAGTGCATATAGTAGGGTATCAACGTTCAAAAGTTTGGCCTCAAGAATAGAGACTATTTTTCAGACTTATTTTTATTCTCAAATTAGCAATTTCCTTCATCTTACTAACCCTTGGGACAACAGTTCATAACTACTTATTACTAGTTTTTTTTAAGAAAATATCTAACTTTCTTGCTTTTCTCAAACTATTCATATCTTTTATATATAATTTTTTTACTTTCTACTCTTTTATTATAAATTTTTTATGCCTAGTGCCAAAGATAATTCAGTGAATACAAACCTCCCCCCAAACCTGTTTCCAGCAGTGTCCTCACTGATGTTGTCTTTTGAGAGCATAGACCTGCATACTTAGAGAGATAATAATAGGGGTAAAATAATAGATAAATGAAGACTACCTCCAAACTTGTTCTTTGGCACACACAGATATTCAGTTAAGTCCTGTTTTTCACTCACCTCCATTCTTTAAGATGATACAATGTTACTGAAACATGGAGGTGAGACGGAGGAATTTAGTTATGATAAAGCGGATCTTGTAATAACAGGAGTTTCTCCGCTGGGTCAGCAGAGAAATACGGTTTTAATCTATACCTATTTACTTTAAAAATTGAACCGTTTTTTTATATTTTCAACTTCTACGTCCCCGTATGGGTGTACATACCGCACCACAAAAGGTCCTTTCCAACGAGATTTAAGCTTACCCGGATGAAGATAGAGTCGTGAATCATAAAGAAGGACTTGTTGTCCCGGTGTGAAAGTTTTTCTAAAAAGGTTTTTATCGTGGAACACTTTAGTCCGGTTCTTTACTATCACCGCATTATCGTATGCTTCATCGCGCAGTTCGCTTAGCTCATTCAATTGCAGCTTCCGATAGCTGCTAGCTTGATCAAAATCAAAGTTTAGCTCTTTAATAACCCACATTGCCTTATGTTCGATCTCGACAGGAAGGTGGCATACCTTCCGAAACACAAGGCGGTATGGAGACATACCAAGATCGGTCTTATAAGCGGTGTGAAATGCCCAAAGTGCATCCGTCAATTTGGTTGACCAATCTTTACGGTTTTAGAAACCATCTTCTCCAAAATTTGTTTGATTTGCCTATTCGAGATCTCATCTTGCCCGCTTGTTTGGGGATGATAGGGCGTAGAAAGTTTGTGGTTGATAGAATATTTCCGCATCAAAGCCTCAAAAGACCGATTACCGAAATGCATCCCGTTGTCTCTAATTATAGCGCGAGGGTGTCCGAATCGCAAAAAGATATTTTCTTTAAGGAACTTAATGACAAATTTGTTATCATTAGTGTGACACGGTATTGCTTCCATCCATTTCGAGACGTAATCAACCGCTAACAAGATATATAAATTCCCAAAAGAGTTGGGAAAAGGGCCCACAAAATCAATACTCCAAACATCGAATATTTCCACAACCAAGATAGGTTGGAGCGGCATCTCATTTCTTTGTGAAATCCGACCCAAGTGCTGACACCGCGGGTAAGTTTTGCAATGATCATAAGCATCTTTAAATAGTGTCGGCCAATAAAAGCCACATTGCAAAACTTTCTCCGCCTTTTTTCGAGGTCCAAAGTGATCGCCGCATGCCTGATTATGACAAAATAATAACACACTCTTGAATTCATCGTTAGGGACACACATGCGAATGATTTGATTGGAACAATACTTAAAAAAATAAGGTTCATCCCAGTAAAAGTATTTTACTTGGGATAGAAATCGAAATTTGTCTTGTTTCGACCAATTGTTAGGAATAAGTCCCGTCGCTAGCTAATTCACAATATCCACGAACCAAGGTTCGTAGGATACGGTCAAGAGTTGTTCGTCAGGAAATGAGTCATTATCGGCACAGTCAACGTTGGTGAAGAAGAAATGCGTAAAAAATGGTCAGCTACTACGTTTTCACATCCACTATTGTCTCGAATGACAAGATCAAATTCTTATAACAACAGGATCCAACGTATTAGCCTGGCCTTAGCATCCTTCTTCGATAAAAGGTGTCGCAGGGCGGAATGATCGGTGTAAACCACAATTGGCGAGCCAATCAAGTAGGGCCTGAATTTTTCTAATACAAATACAACTGCCAAGAGTTCTTTTTCGGTAGTTGTGTAATTAATTTGTGCATCGTTCAAGGTCCTACTTGCATAGTAAATTCCATATGGCATCTTATCAATGTGTTGTCCTAAGACCGCACCAATAGCAAAATCTGATACATCACACATAAGCTCGAACGGGTGGTTCCAATCCAGAGATGATAGAACGGGGGCTGTCGTGAGAGTTCTTTTAAGCGACTCAAAAGCAGCCTCACAATCCGAATCGAAGTGAAATGTTGTATCTTTGGCCAAGAGAAGAGTTAAGATCTAGCAATTTTGCTAAAGTTCTTAATGAATCTCCTATAAAATCCTGCATGGCCAAGGAAGGATCGTATATCTTTGACGTATTTGGGACGAGAAAGGTTATGGATGACATCTATTTTAGCTCTGTCAACCTCAATGCCTTTTCGTGAAATTATATGTGCAAGGACAAAACCTTCTTGGACCATAAAATGGTATTTTTCCCAATTCAACGTTAGGTTCTTATCCTTACCGCGGGTAAGAACAGCGTCAAGATGATGAAGACAGTTCTCAAAGGAGTCCCCAAATATGGAGAAATCGTCCACAAAATCTCCAGAAAATTCTCAACCATGTCTGAGAATATCCCCATCATACACCGCTGAAATGTAGCGGGAGCGTTGCATAACCCGAAGGGCATGCGTCTATAAGCAAAAGTGCCGAAAGGACAAGTAAATGTGTTTTTATATTGATCCTTTTCGGCGATGGGCACCTGGTTATAGCCAGAGTATCTGTCCAAGAAACAATAGTATTCATGTCCAGCTAATCGTTCTAACATCTGGTCAATGAAAGGTAAAGAGAAGTGATCTTTCCTCGTTGCGGCATTGAGTTTCCTATAATCAACATACGCGCCATCCAGTTTGGGTGTGTGTTTGGATCAACTCATTAGCCTCATTAGTTATGACCGTGATGCCAGACTTTTTAGGGACCACGTGAATAGGACTTACCCATTGGCTATCAGATATAGGGTAAATTATACCACTATCTAGGCACTTGACGATTTCATTCTTTACCGCCTCCTTCATAATGGGATTTAACCGTTTTTGTGGGTCTCAGGTTGGCTTGGCTTCATCCATCATATGTATATAATGTTCAATAATTAAGGGACTAATCCTTTTGATGTCAGCCATTGTCCAACCAAATGCTTGCCGATTTGATCTCAACACCGCCAAAAGTGCGTTCTCTTGCTCTAAGGATAGAGAAGCGGATATGATCACGGGTAAAGACTCATTCTCATCTAAATATGCATATTTAAGAAGAGAAGGTAGCGGTTTGAGATCTAGTATTGGCAGAGAGACAATAGAAGATGGGGTAAGGGAATGATACTCAGACTCCCTAAGAGGTTCATAACTTGCATAGGATATTGACTCGGAAAGTGCTACTGAGTTTTGCGACGAGTTGTCATGCCCCTCTTTCCAGAGTATGCTAAGATCGGCACATAACAGAGTCAACCATGCTACCTGTGGCTAGGAAACATTCCTCCACAGCCACATTACGGCTGTCTATAAGATATCAAGAACAGTAGAAATAAAATAATCTATCTAGTACATGTCCATATGCCAGAATAAAAGAGTCAAGAAATAATATGCGGAAGCAATAAATCCAATGAACAATAACATCTGGAAAGTATGTCCCAAATACGGGCTCACATCAGTAAATAAAAGTACAGAAAGAAACTAAACTAACTAGATACTAACAGAATCCTCACTGCTCGGCCTGTCGGCTGAAATACTCCTGATTAGCCTGCGAAATAGATAAAGGATTTGGGCCATGCAAAACCCAGACGTCAGTTCGTCATAATATTAAACAATAATAAATGAACAGGATACACGAGATATGCAGGCATGAGTATAAACGATAACATGGATATAACCAGTAACATGGATATGGAACAGTGAAGTGTACACGTGCAGGTGAAGTGCAGTGAGTAATCTAAATTATACTACTGGGTTATCTATTCTAAAGTTTTTGAAATCAATTAATGTAATCCTCATCGTAACTCATCGGTCTATGCCCCGTTCATGCCCCATGGGACCACGGTAACAGGATTATTCCGTAACACCCTGAAAAACGGCAAACAATATATTCCGTAACGCCCGGAAAAACGACAAACAATATATTCCGTAATGCCTTGAAAAATGGCAAACAATATAATAGCCCTTTGAGTTACGTTCGGTTACATTCTTGATTTCCCCTTACCCCCAAGCTTATGTGTTCAAGTCGGGTATTGCCAATCGATATCTAATGCCAACACAGGATCAAGCAGATACAAGTTTTGTCTATGCAGACAGCAATAACGTCCATCAGGACAACATGTCAGGATTGTCGGCATTAGAAATAGGATCGGTTAATATTTCAAGCAGTGGTATACCAGGTCATGTCAAGTAGTACACATGCATCAAGTGGGTGCTCAACAGTAAAATGTAGCAAGTATCGAATCACGATAAAGGTACGGATGTACGCTGAAAGCATGGATGCACAAATATCTATCAGGGGTTACATCATGACTATGTAGGATGCACATTATCAAGCATGGAGTACTAATGTAACAGTAATATAAATTAATATGGCATGGTATGCAACTAGATATATAGAATAATGGTATGGGTACACAATAAAATATGGATGCACAATTATCTATCAGGGGTTACAACTACAGCTCCATGACTATGTAGGATGCACATTATCAAACATGGAGTACTAATGTAACAGTAATATGAATTAATATGATCTGTAGATGCAGCTACATATATAATAAATGATATGGATGCATACGGGTATCCGAAAACAATAAAACTTTAATATGGATGTACAATGCAATCAACATGGGATATTTTTATTCATATGGATGCAAAATATGTATTATAGCATGTAGCAAGATAAACTTGCCTGATCGGATCTCACGATGGATGCGTACGGCACGTCTGACGTCGGGTAAACGTCGCAATAACCACACGCGCGCACGGGACAGGACCAGGGAAGGCAAGAAGGTAACCACGCTGGCTGGGGACGTCCACAGGATTACTCGGATCGTCGGCAGCGGCACGGCTCCGGCGGTGATCACCGGAAAAGCAAGAATCAAGAAGAAGAAAGAGAAGAAGAAGAAGAAGAAGGCTGTGGGTTTGGTGCTCTAGGTTTGGGGTTCCGGGACAGAGAAGAAGGCGAGGGGGTGATGACTTCGACGGGTTTTCCGGCGAGGCAGTGTGTGTGCAGTGGGGGTTTGCTGGGTTCTTAGGGTCGGGTTTGCACGGGAGAGTCGGGAAAGGAGAATGGAGAGGAAGAAGGAGTAGGTCGTGGTGATGTGGGCGTGAGGTCGGCGGGGTCGGAGCTCCGGTGATGGTTCAGACGAGGTCGTGGGTATCGGGTTCGGCTTGGTGCAGGGTTCTTGGGTTTGGAGGGGGGAAGAGAGGAGAGAGGAAGGAGGTGATGAGGGGATGCAGGCGAAGGCGGTGATGACAAGGTCTGGGGGTTGCAACATGATCGGCGGCGGAGTTAGGGTTTTGTGGGGATCTCGTGGGGGGCGTAGGTTCTTTTTAAAGGAGAAGAAGAAAACAGCAGAGGGAGGTGATTGTAATAAGGAGGAGGTGACGGGATCCTCGTGAGGAACAATGATGGCGAGAGGATAGAGAGAGAGGGGGGGGGAGAGAGAGAAGGAGTTCTGTTACCAAAAAAAGATTTTAAAATCTTTAAAATATTTTAGTTTGAAAAATTTAGACTTCGGTAACTGAATAGTTAAAAAAATATTATATTTTGGCTAACACAAAATTAGTCCAAAGTATACCCGGGTCGGGTCTAAAAATCTAGTTTTAAAATACGGAAAATATACGTGTCGACCAATATTAAAACAGGATAACCGGGTAACGAAAAATTATACCCCCAAGAATGGATGCACGCACGTGCACGTAGCCATCCAAACAGGTCCGTTTCACTGAACGGGACGAGAACAAGATGCGCGGATGCTACGACAGGATTAAGGGTATCATGCAGGCCATATTATATATATTTAAAATATTTTACTTGACTTTAAATGTTATATTGAAAAATATGCAGATGCCAGATAAAATGCCAATATGCAGTATATAAAAAAAAGAAAGTGCACGGATCCACATAACAAGCCAGGATAAATCATAAACATGAATCAATACAGGTTTCCAGCAAGCGGGTCGGGTCGGATGCAAAATACAGATGTCAAAAACACTATTCGCACCCAAAACATAATAAATCAGGAAAAACACCATAGATAAAGAAATACTCAAAATAGAACTGGTATAAATGAAGTAGGGTGTTACATTATACCCAACTACAAAAAGAATTTCGTCCTCGAAATTCCAGGAACAACAAAAGATAAACAAACATGAATCTACACGAAGAGGTTTGGAAACTTCTGTCGAATCTCGTCTTCTCGTTCTCAATTCGATTCTCCGTGCGAGCGATTCCCCCAGAAACAAGTACTAGAGAGATAACCTTATTCTTGAGGACCTTTTCTCTCCGATCAACAATCGACATCGGTCATTCCTCAATGGTCAAATCCTCCCTTACAGTCAGTTCCGAATGATCTAGCACGTGTGTTTCATCTCGAACATACTTACGGAGTTGAGATACATGAAACAGGTCATGAGCACTCGCCAAAGATGGTGCTAAAGCCAATCGATAAGCCACTTCTCCAACACGCTCAATAATCTTGAAAGGCCCCACGAATCGAAAACTAAGCTTGTCTCGACTCCCAAAACGAATCACTCCTCTAGTCGGTGATAAGAATACAAGATCACCAACAACGAACTCTAGAGGTCTTCTCGATGTATCGGCCCAACTCTTCTGCCGTTCTTGTGCTGCCTTCATGTGATTCCGGATAGTATTAACTTTCTCCACGGTTTGGAAGATCAAATCTGGTCCCAACAATCTTCGTTCTCCAATATCGTCCCAACAAATGGGTGAGCGACACTTGCGACCATATAATGCTTCGAATGGAGCCATCTGAATAGTCGCCTGAAAGCTGTTATTGTACGAAAACTCCACAATGTGTAGATGATCCTCCCATGAACCCTTGAAGTCTAACATACAAGCTCTCAACATGTCTTCAAGAGTTTGGATCGTTCTCTCTGATTGGCCATCTGTCTGAGGATGATAAGCGGTGCTAAACTTCAATCGCGTCCCCAAACTTTCCTATAAACTCCTCCAGAAGTGCGATAAGAATCGGGTATCACGATCGGAAACAATGCTCATAGGTACTCCATGCAATCTCACAATCTCCTGCATGTACCGTTCTGCTAACGCTTCCGTCGACTGACCAACTCGAAACGATATGAAATGAGCTGCCTTGGTCGATCGATCAACGATCACCCAAACTGCATTGTTACCCTTTGGACTCCGCGGTAAAGCTGTCATGAAATCCATGGTTATATGTTCCCACTTCCATTGAGGAATCGGAAGTGGTTTCAATAAACCAGCTACCTTTTGATGTTCAGCCTTAACTTGCTGAGACAACAAGCACTTCGTTACAAAGCGGGCAATCTCCCTTTTCATGCCTTCCCACCAGAAATGCTGTCTTAGATCACGGTCCATCTTCGTGCCTCTTGGATGTACGGAATATGCGGAACTGTGCGCTTCTTTCATAACTTCTTTGCGAGTGTCTCTTTTCGGCATACACAAACGGCTACCATAACGCAATGAACCATCTTCATGAATCAACAAGTCCGTTCGAAGTCCCTCTTCTACTTGTTCTCGAAACTTCTGCAACCTTGGATCGTGCGACTGCGCTTCTTTAATATTATCGATCAATGACGACTGTACTTGCAGCTGCATAAACTGTCCTGAAGAATGTGGTAACAAGACCTCCAACTCGAATCTCCGAAAATCATCGATAAGCTCTTTCTGTGTAGTCAACATTCGAATTGCTGGCAACCGAGTAAGTACATCCGGCATTACACTAACTTTCCCTGGATGGTACTTGAGATCAAGATCATAGTCAGCCATCAGCTCCAACCATCTATGCTGCCTCATAATAATCTCTTTCTGTGTGAACACATATTTTAGGCTTTTGTGATCGGTGAATACTTCGACCCTTTCGTCCAATAAGTAGTGTCTCCAAATCTTCAAAGCGAAAATCACTGCTGCAAGCTCCAAATCATGAGTTGGGTAATTCTTCTCATGGGTCTTCAACTGTCTCGATGCATAGGCTATAACTTTCCCATGCTCCATCAAAACACATCCCAAACCTTTCCCAGATGCGTCGCTGTGAATCACCAATCCTCCGGAACCGTCTGGTACGGTCAAAATAGGAGCGGTTATCAACTTTTGCTTCAACGCCTCAAAAGCTGACTCACAACTATCCGTCCATACGAATGGTACCTCTTTCTGTGTAAGCTTGGTCCAAGACTCAGCCAATCGAGCAAAATTCTCCACGAACCTTCTGTAATATCCGGCAAGTCCAAGAAAACTTCTGATCTCTGCTACGTTCTTCGGAATCGGCCAATCTTGAACTGCTGCAATCTTCTCGGGATCAATGGCGATTCCATCTCCGGATACGACATGCCCCAAAAACATCACTTCATCAAGCCAAAACTCACACTTGCTCATCTTTGCATACAATCTTTCTTGCCTCAATGTCTGCAGTGCGATCTTCAGGTGTTCTGCATGCTCTTCTAGGCTCCTCGAATAGACCAGAATATCATCGATGAACACCACTATAAACTGGTCCAAGAACGTTGAAAAGATTTGGTTCATCTAGTCCATAAATATCGCTGGTGCATTCGTGACTCCGAATGGCATCACTAAATACTCGTAATGTCCATACCGAGTTCGGAACACAGTCTTGCAAATATCCTCTGATTTAAATGAAACTTGATGATATCCGGACCGCAAATCCAGCTTCGAGAATACCCTCGCACCACTGAGTTGCTCGAATAATTCGCCAATGTGAGGGATTGGGTACTTGTTCTTAATAGTCACCGGGTTCAATTCTCGATAGTCGACGCACATCCTCCTTGTGCTATCTTTCTTCTTGACTAGAAGAACTGGAGCTCCCCAAGATGAATTGCTGCTGCGAATCCAATCCTTCTCAAGCAATTCGGTCACCTGCTTTTTACTTCTTCCAACTCCACTGGTGCCATCGGATAGTACTCCTTTGAGATTGGCGCTGCACCAGGAACAAGATCGATCGCGAACTCTACATCTCGTTTTGGCGGTAAACCCGAGATGTCCTTGAACACATCCATGAACTCTCGAACTACAACTGGCGCTTCCTCCTTATCAACTTCCATTGTCGAAAGAACACTGTTTTTCGGCCTAGCCCTAAACTCGACTGGCCCAACAGAACTGCCTCCTCCAGCAAAAAACAAACTCCGGATATCTCGGAATCTGGAAAATCACTTCCTTTGCCCTACAATCAATGTGAGCATGGAAAGTGCCGAGAAAGTCCATTCCCAAGACAACATCATAACTGCCGGTATCGATCACCAAGAAATATGCAAATAACTCCCGTCCGCAAATAACAACAGAACAATCCTTGCACTCACTGCTAGATATGATCTTCCCGTTCCTAGTGTGTATGTCCCAACAACAAGACAGGGTCGTGCAAGAAATCGAGTGTGTAACAATAAACTTGGACGAAATAAAACAGTGGGATGCACCGGAATCGAATAATGCTAATGCGGGAAAATCATGAACAAGTAGGATACCAGAAACGACTTCATCCAAAGCCAACATACTGAAGAAGATTACTATGATAAACAAGATTCAAGCTTGCGATAAAACATGAACTGGTAAGCAATGAAACCGAGAGAAGTAAGGTAATATAACGATTATAAAATAAGGAAATGAATCAAGACTAGGACTCCAAGTTACTTAAATAGAGTACCGCATTGTAATCATGCTACAGTTCATAGTTACAATTACATAACTCCGTTCAAGTCGCCCAAATCCTAGTATCATAATCAAAGGAATAGAAAGGGAGAAACAGTAAGGAACAAAAAGGATTTCAAGCCGAGATGCAAAGTCATTCCATTTCGTCAAGACAAGGGTCTAGAGAAAGATAAGATTCAAGGATCACGACAACAATGTGGAATGACATGTTCCTAATTACGAGTTTTCTGATTCGTGTTTTGGGTCCAATACCCAACAACAAAAGAATCAAACCCAATTAACCTAAATCCTATGGTTCTGATACCAAAAAAACCCTGTCACGCCCCGCTTCCCAGAGTGCGCTAAGATCGGCACGTGACAAAACCAACGCTGCTACGTGTGGCTAGGAAACATCCCTCCACAGTCACATTATGGCTGTCTATAAGATATCAAGAACAGTAGAAATAAAATAATCTATCTAGTACATGTCCATATGCCAGAATAAAAGAGTCAAGAAATAATATGCAGAAGCAATAAATCCAATGAACAATAACATCTGGAAAGTACGTCCCAAATACGGGCTCACATCAGGAAATAAAAGTACGGAAAGAAACTAAACTAAACTAGATACTAACAGAATCCTCACTGCTTGGCCTGTCGGCTGAAATACTCTTGATCGGCCTGCGAAAGAGGTAAAGGATCTGGGCCATGGAAAACCCAGACGTCAGTGTGTCATAATATCAAACAATAATAAATGAACAGGATACACGAGATATGCAGGCATGAGTATAAACGATAACATGGATATAACCAGTAACATGGATATGGAATAGTGAAGTGTACACGTGGAGGTAAAGTACAGAGAGTAATCTACACTATACTACTGGGTTATCTATTCTAAAGTCTTCGAAATCAATTAATGTAATCCTCATCGTAACCCATCGGTCTATGCCCCGTTCATGCCCCACGGGACCACGGTAACAGGATTATTCCATAACGCCCGGAAAAACGGCAAACGATATATTCTGTAACGTCCGGAAAAACGGCAAACAATATAATAGCCCTTTGAGTTACGTTCGGTTACATTCTTGATTTCCCCCTACCCCCAAGGTTATGTGTTCAAGTCGGGTATTGCCAATCGATATCTAATGCCAACACGGGATCAAGCAGATACAAGTTTTGTCTATGCAGACAGCAATAACGTCCATCAAGACAACATGTCAGGATTGTCGGCATTAGAAATAGGATCGGTTAACATGTCAAGCAGTGGTATATCAGGTCATTTCAAGTAGTGCACATGCATCAAGTGGGTGCTCAACAGTAAAATGTAGCAAGTATTGAATCACGATAAAGGTACGGATGTACGGTGAAAGCATGGATGCACAAATATCTATCAGGGATTACATCATGACTATGTAGGATGCACATTATCAAGCATGAGGTACTAATGTAACGGTAATATAAATTAATATGGCATGGCATGCAACTAGATATATAGAATAATGGTATGGGTACACAATAAAACATGGATGCACAATTATCTATCAGGGGTTACAACTACAGCTCCATGACTATATAGGATGCACATTTTCAAACATGGAGTACTAATGTAACAGTAATATGAATTAATGTGATCTGTAGATGCAGCTACATATATAATAAATGATATGGATGCATACGGGTATCCGAAAACAATAAAACTTTAATATGGATGTACAATGCAATCAACATGGGATATTTTTATTCATATGGATGCAAAATATGTATTATAGCATGTAGCAAGATAAAATTGCCTGAACGGATCTCACGACGGATGCGTACGGCACATCCGACGTCGGGTAAACGTCGCAATAAATACACGCGCGCACGGGACAGGACCAGTCAAGGCAAGAAGGTAACCACACTGGCTGGGGACGTCCATTGGATTACTCGGATCGTCGGCAGTGGCACGGCTCCAGCGGTGATCACCGGAAAAGCAAGAATCAAGAAGAAGAAAGAGAAGAAGAAGAAGGCCGTGGGTTTGGTGCTCTGGGTTTGGGGTTCCGTGACAGAGAAGAAGGCGAGGGGGTGATGACTTCGACGGGTTTTCCGGCGAGGCAGTGTGTATGCAGTGGGGGTTTCCTGGGTTCTTGGGGTCGGGTTTGCAGGGGAGAGTCGGGAAAGGAGAATGGAGAGGAAGAGGGATAGGTCGTGGTGATGAGGGCGTGAGGTCGGCGAGGTCGGAGCTCCGGTGAGGGTTCAGACGAGGTCGTGGGTATCGGGTTCGGCTTTGTGCAGAGTTCTTGGTTTTGGAGGGGGAGGAGAGGAGAGAGGAAGGAGGTGATGAGGGGATGCAGGCGAAGGTGGTGATGACAAGGTCTGGGCTTGCGAGATGAATGGCGGCAGAGTTAGGGTCTTGTAGGGATCTCATGGGGGGAGTAGGTTCTTTTTAAAGGAGAAGAAGAAAACAGAAGAGGGAGGTGATTGTAGCAAGGAGGGGGTGAAGTTATCCTCGCGAGGAACAGTGATCGCGAGAGGATAGAGAGAGGGAGAGAGAGAGAGAGAGAATGAGTTCCGTTACTAAAAAAAGATTTTAAAATCTTTAAAATATTTTAGTTTGAAAAATTTAGGCGTAGGTAACTGAATAGTTTAAAAAATATAATATTAATAAAATTTTATATTTTGGCTAACACAAAAATAGTCCAAAATATACCCGGGTCGGGTCTAAAAATCTAGTTTTAAAATACAGAAAATATACGTGTCGACCAACATTAAAACAGGATAACCGGGGTAACGAAAAAGTATACCCCCAAGAACGGATGCACGGACGTGCACGTAGCCATCCAAACAGGTCCGTTTCACTGAACGGGACGAGAACAAGATCCGCGGATGCTACGACGCAGTTATGGGTATCATGCAGGCCATGTTATATATTTTTAAAATATTTTACTTGATTTTAAATGTTATATTGAAAATTTGCAGATTTTAGATAAAATGCCAGTATGCAGTATATAAAAAAAAGAAAGTGCACGGATCCACATATCAAGCCGGGATAAATTATAAACAGGAATCAAGACGGTTTTCCAGCAAGCAGGTCGGGTCGGATGCAAAATATAGATGTCAAATACACTATTCGCACCCAAAACACAATAAATCAGGAAAAATACCATAGATAAAGAAATACTCAAAATAGAACTGGTATAAATGAACTAGGGTGTTACACGAGTCAACGGATTCAAACTTGGAGATGGACTCATCGAAGATATCCTCACTATAAGAATTTTCCAAATCAAACAAAGTCGCACTAGTGTTGTCGAGATCATCATAGCAAAGTGCTTCCGCTTCGCAGCTGTCGAAAGCTATCTCGTTCATGGAACAGACATCAAGCAAATGAGTAGAAGGTTCAGGTGGTTGACTTCCTACCTTGTAAATATTAAGCTCAATTGTCATCTTCCTGAAGGATAAGTTCATAGAACCGTTACGATAATTAATTACAGCACTGGAAGTTGTTAGGAAAGGTCGACCGAGTATCACCAGGATTTGGTTGCGTGAGTTAGCCACAGGTTGTGTATCCAAAACAATAAAGTCCACAGGGAATATGAATTCCCCGACTTTAATTAACATATCCTCTAGTTCACCCCTAGATTTGTGATTGATCGGTCTACCATCTGGAGAGTAAAATAGGCGGGTTTCAACTCTCCAATCCCTAACTGCTCATTTACGGAATATGGAAGCAAGTTAACGCTAGCGCTAAGGCCGAATAAAGCACGATTAATATTTTTACCCCCAATAGAAATAGAGATGGTAGGACAGCCAGGGTCCTTACGTTTCTTTGGTATTTGCTGGGTAAAAGCTGTGCTAACATTACTCGTCATGAAAACTTTTTTCGGCACTTGAGTTTTTGTCTTCCTAGTGCACAAGTCTTTAAGAATTCTTGCATAAGATGGGACTTGTTGAATAGCATCTAGGAGAGGAATATTGACGTTAACTTGCTTACACATTTCCACAATCTTCTCCATTTATGGGTTAGGTTTGTTGGCCCTTAATCTGTTTGGAAACAGAGCTTTATCAATAAGGGTTAGGTCCAACATTGGAGAAGATTGTGGGGATGGAATGGATCCCAAAATTGGAGTGGGGATCGCTTTAGATAGATTCGAGGAAGTGGGCTGAGGGTTCGAGCCTTGGGGGAAGCATATAATAGGCTCGGAAGTAGGTAGGAGACTAGATGAATTAGGGGAAGAAGTAGAAGCCGGGGTATCATTGGTATCACTAACGTCATCAACTTGTTCACCCACTCGGTTATCGAGCACTCTTCCCGATCTCAACGTAGTAACGACACTCACATTATGATGTAGTTGTTGGATATATGTATGCCCTAGAGGCCATTATGTGATAGTTGATGTATCTATACATGTATATATATTCAGTTTGCATTCTTGCTCGACATGATAGTATGCTATCTGGTTCTTCTTTATCTGACATGTTGATTTGATCATGCTTTTATTCTTTCATACATGCTGATAAAGCCCTAAGGATATCGGCTTGACTACTCTGATTATGATGGAGATCATACTAGTGGGACATCTGTAGTCTATAAGCATATCCTGAAATGTCCCTAGTCGGAGGTGTATCGAGACAGGGCATCGATATACCAGAGTAGACTAGCGTATATGATACTAGACCCATGTGATGGGCGATGGATGTTCCCACATTCATCGATGTTTGACATCAAGATCATATACGGGTGCTCAGTGGTGACTGGGTACACTGGACGGACTCGCCGAGAACTCCTATATGGAATTATATCTATCGTCGGATAGCAGTTCTCAGGTGACACTGGTACAGGTTAGTCTATAGACCCGAGATCGTCATAGAGCCTTGTGTGTTCTCCCACTGTACTTTGATTGCCACCCTACCACGGCTCTACTGAGTCGTGCAAACAGGTGGCCGTTGGGTACAGTCCCGAGACACACGAAGGCAATGAGCGATAGGAGGGGTTTCGTCTCTCCCGGTATTGGGAGTTGATGCTGTGCTGTGCTCGACTGGTTATAACAGCAAGTCCCTGGCCAGGGCTGCTGAGATTTGCTGATAAGTGTTATCAGTAGTTTCTCTATCTGTTATAGACCATTCACCGACACGACCTATTGAGTTATTGGGGTCGACGTGACCATCCCTAGGCTCGATATGCAGCATATCTGACGAAGAGACCGGACTGTACGGTAGTGTTGCCGGATGGCTCGACGGGAGTTGTAACAAGTTCGCTTGTTTTCTTCTTATCGCTCAATACCCGGGTGGCCGTTACGTTTGGCTGACCGCTTGCGGCTTGCGGGTGCTTGATATGATCATCACCCACTGCCGGCGTATTGACGAGTCTCAGAGTCCCAAATAGGAGTTACCTAGTCCAGGCGAAACGTTGTGGTGCGCGTATGCGATATGCGCTTGGACCCGATTAAAATACGTGTATGGGATACCGTATATTAATTGGGCGGCTTGCTAATGGTCGGGTCATATGTGATATGACCGGATTAGTGAATCAAGTGTTGATTCATCATTAGTTTTCTCACTATAAATCCTATCTTGTTTATGTTGTATGTATGCATGCATGTATGCATTCATTTTTTGTTCATGCACATTTAGATGTGCAAGCACACATACATACATACATCATAAATTATCATGGTTGTTTATACAATGGGAATGGTGGATGTATAAGAATTACACCATGGTTGTATTTGGATAATTATTGGATTTAAATTAAAGCAAAAGAAAATGAAAATGGGTTAAATCACTTAAGTCTTTCTACACTCTTCTAACTCAACCATGCTCACCTAACTTTTAACCCATAGTTTATTTTCTTATCATGCTTTTAATTTAAAATAAAATGATATCTAAATACTTAACCATGGTTGGTTAAGAGAAAGAAAAATATATATAGCTATTTTTCTTTTCTCTTGGTGAAGATAATTCATTCTCTTCTTCATAAAGTCCATCATCTTCATCAATTTCCATGCTTAAGCTCTCTAGTTCTTACAAGAGAGTGAATCCTTCATAAAAATAGGATTTTGAAGTGAGATCCATAACCACAACTTCATTCTAATCAAGTCTAGCTCACTTGATTAGTGTGTTCTCTTTGTTTTTCAAAGTTGCAAGCTTGGACGGGATAGCTCCGGGTGGATCGTCGTGGACGCAAGAGGAGGAAGAGTGGACCTTCTTCCAACACCCCAAAGTCAAAGGAGCAAAACAAAAACGGGAGCTACAAAGGTTGTAGCCTTCTAACCCTAAGCTTTTCTAGTTTAAAGTTTGTTAAACCTAATTTTCTAGGATCGATTCCTTTGCTTGTTAGTTTAGCACCATAAAAATGAAAACTTTAGGTCATGTGATGCTTGTAATCTCTTCATAGGGTGCTAATCTAACCTAACATTGGTATCAGAGCCGACCTAGAACGTTAGGCGCCCTTTTTGCAAAGTGAAAAGTCCGATCGGACCAAAATACGGATTTATGGGATGCTCTCTGGAAATTTTTTAAAAACTGATCTTTTTCAGAATTAAAAATTCTCAAAAAATAGAGCAGGTAAAAATTAGACGATCTGGAAAATCCGTACCCATGAACAGTAAGTTTGACCGCGGAAGGGCGGCATAAGCAAGGCTTAGGCCGCGCTTCCGCGGCTATTTGAGGGGCTCTCTGATAATTTTTTGCACAGTAATTTTCTTTACCTGCTACAGTACATTTTGAGAGTATTTAATCTGAATCTGCTGTTGAAAATTCTGGAGATGGTTTTGAACTAGTTGTTTCGATCGGAATTTTCATTTCGTATTTCTTTTCCGGGTAAACTAGAAAGTATTGAAGTGTTTGAACGAATATCATTTACTCAATATTCACCGGGTTTAAATAGTTTGGAGGTGTGTGCAAGTCTTTTTGCGGTGGTCCCTCTAGAAGACAACAAACCTTAACTCGATTATGTGACCGTCTCGAACTACCCTTTGAACCCTCGGGTTTGGGGCAGTACGGCGTGCCACATGTGAGGCGTTGGCTTGACCCTTCTACGGCTGGACCGCCGCTACTGTGTCACACTCCAAAATTTTGAACTCTGCTCAAGTGTTGAGCTTTAGTGAATCTTGGGTGCTTGATTGTTCGTTCGAAAACTTTAATACTGTCTGTTTGTCTGGAATGTGATACAATATGTGGAATTCATATGGTTTAGGCATGAAATACGAGATATGTGATATTTCGAATTTATGATGTCTAAAGAGAATCTGGATTCCAAATATTGTAGTTTTACACTTTCTTTTCTGTGACCGTAAGTGTAGTATGTTAGATATCGCCGGTTTCGTTGCTATACATCAACGACAATCGTGGTACGCATACTTGCTTACGTTGATGATATTATGTGTTGCTCAGATATGATGTGCAGGATTGTCGCGATCGAATAGCCGGGGTTTTTTTTGTGAGATGAGAGTTTTATCTTTTCATTCATGTAAATTCAAATGTAATGTAATATTCTTTTATTTGGGGCACTTCCAGGTTGCGGTTGTGTCACCAGTGTTGTATATTATTTACTTTTCCGCATTAGGATGGACCCAAGGAGGGGAGCACAGGTGACCGGGTTCTGGGGTTCAGTGGGAGGCCATCTCGAGGAGTCGAGACCGGGTCTCCTAAACTCCAGGATTGGTAGGGTCACTTGCCGCTCTCGTAGGGGTCCAGGGTGTGGGCTTGGCTATTCATCGCGACTGTGGAATCCGTATTTTCTATTCTGGCTAAATACTAAATACGGACGTCCTAGTATATCCCACGTTATATCTATACTTCTGCTGCCTGTGTTCTGTGATATCTGAGACGAATGACTTATTATATATATGATATATAGTAGACGTTGCTTATGTTTTACACCCGCGCTAGTCCCGTCCCGGTATGCCGTTAGTTAAGTAACCTAACGGTGCATAACGGAACATTGCGGCGAATGCGGATGGCATAAGCGTACGTGTTATTTTCGTTTCTTTTCTGTGATTGGCTTTAGGACTTAAATGATGGGATTACATTAATGTGATTAATGTAAAGAAAATAAACCTAAAAGATATTGTAGAATCGGATTTAAAAACTACTCGGCTATTTATGAAAAAGCTATTTTTCAAAACTGCGGAGCTTAAGCCACTCCTTTTGAAAAACTGTTTGATTCTACAACGATATCAAGTTCAAAGCGTTAAAGATTTTCTTAAAAATCATTCGCAACCCTCCGTCATTTTAGGAAGTAGAGTACTTAGTATTCGTGCTACGTTTGTTGACTTTAGTTAAGGCGTAGTGTACGGTAGCTAAGTGATGTCTTCCTACACTGCATATGATGCAGCTTAATTAGGACATTCATGCGACTTTGTTGACCATAGTTAAGGGTCATATGGGTGGGTCTAATTGATCAAGAAATGACGGGTAGAACTTGACTAGTACTTATGATTTGTTGACCATAGTTAAGGTCATAAGTACTGGGGGTAAAAATTACATCGGGAATTTCAAGTGTTGAAATTTGCAATGAGATTGCATACCTTCCATGTGATGGTTGGATCCCGATCCCACTGTGGGCAATAGTTGCTCCTAGGAGAGTTTTACAGTTTACAATTAGCTAACTCATTAGGTGTCTAGAAAGGTGTTAACGGGGCTCCGCCTCTAGGAAAACGAGGTTTACTCTAATTAGGTCCGTGTGAAAGTACGGGGAACCTCCCTCAAAGTACCGACACTGGCCTGGCTGAACGGTTAGCGAAGTTGTAGACTGTAATTAATCCTGGCTAGTTTTTCTTTTTAAGGTTTGAAAGAAAAACTTGATAAAAAGCAGTGGGAAACATCGATTAGACAAGATAATAAACCAATCTAATCTATGCAAGAGCTTTCGCTGAGTGTATTCTTTTCTCTCTCTTAATGGCAGATACCAATGACTGGACTTAAGCTTCTACTAGATAAAAACAAACTGAATGGGACCAACTATAAAGACTGGCTAAGGAATCTAAAGATCGCCTTGACTTATGATAAAGTATCATATGTCCTCACGGCTTCAGCCCCGCCCGTCCCAGGCCCAAAATCTTCAGTTGCGGATATAGAAGTCCGCAAGACATGGGACGCTGACTGTGCCACGGCAAAATGCCTCGCGCTTGCATCGATGGACAACACACATCAAAAGCAGCACGAGGACATGGACATTCACGGGATACTGCTCCATACAAAGGAGTTGTATGGGGAACAGTCCCGCGTATTACGATACGAAGCATCAAGGAAACTGTTTCACATGCGAATGGCCCTTGGCACACCAGTAGGAGACCATGTGTTGAAGATGATAGCGCTTATAGAAGAGCTTGAGGACCTTGGATGGACAATGGAAAATGAACAATATATAGATATTATTCTGCAGTCCCTCCCCTCCACCTTTGCTCAGTTCATAGTAAACTTCAACATGCATGGCATGGAGAAGGACCTCCCTGAACTCCTTAATATGTTAAGGAGTGCAGAGAGCACTATGAAGTCAGCAAAGACTCCCGTTATGACCATTGGACAGTCTTCTTCTTCTCGCCCAAAAGCTAAAGCCAAGGGAAAGAAAAAGAAGAAACCCAATAATCCTAAGGGCGGAGTCAAAAAGGTGAAGGGAAAGGGAAAGTCCACGGCTGGAGACCCAGGGAAAGGCGAGTGTTTTCATTGCCACAAGACAGGACATTGGAAGCGCAACTGCACGGAGTACCTAAGTCTTAAGAAGAAGCATGGTGATGCTTCTGCTTCAGGTGCGTTTGTGACTGAAAACTGTTTTTCTATAAACTCTGCTTCCTGGGTATTGGATACCGGTTCAGGTTCTCACATTTGCAATTCTATGCAGGGGCTGAGAAATAGCAAGGTTTTGAAGACAGGTGACCATACTCTCCGCGTTAGAAATGGTTCCAATGTACATACAGTCGCAGTGGGAGAGTATCACTTGGGGTTGCCGTCTGGATGTATTTTGATTTTGAATCCATGTTATTTTGTACCTGATATGCTATGTAATATAATATCCGTATCTTTGTTGGACAATGAAGGATATAATTTTGTGTTGCAGAACAATGTTATGAAGATTCACCTAAATCAAATGTTGGTTGGGTATGGTACACTTAATAACGGAATATATGTCCTAAATCAACACACAGTTTTCAGTGTACAACACACTAATAAAAGAAAACTTTCAGAATTAAATGAAGCTTTTCTTTGGCACTGTAGACTTGGTCATATTAACGAAACAAGACTAAACAAGTTACACAAAGATGGATATTTAAATTCTTTTGAATATAAATCTTATGCGACTTGCCAGTCTTGTATCAAGGGTAAAATGACCAAAACTCCGTTTACTGGACACGGAGAAAGAGCTACTCAGCTCCTGGGCCTCATACATAGTGATGTATGTGGGCCAATGTCTACACAAGCTAGAGGCGGTTTTTCATACTTCATTACATTCACCGATGATTTCTCAAGATTCGGTCATGTATTTTTATTAAAGCACAAGTCCGACGCTTTCGAGAAATTCATTGAATATAAACAAGAAGTAGAAAAACAAACCGGCTTGAGTATTAAGATGCTTCGATCAGATCGAGGCGGAGAGTATCTCAGTACAGAATTTGCAAACTTCCTAAAAGAGAATGGGATTCTCTCTCAGCTCACTCCTCCTTACACACCTCAGCACAACGGTGTGTCAGAACGACAAAATAGGACCCTATTAGATATGGTCCGGTCCATGATGAGTGACGCTGAGTTACCAGTCTCGTTTTGGGGGCATGCATTGGAGACTGCAGCATTTCTGCTAAACAGGGTTCCAACCAAAGCCGTGTCTACCACGCCATATGAGATATGGCATGGGAAGAGACCATCTCTTAAGAGAATTAAGATTTGGGGTTGCCCGGCCTATGTCAAAAAGCAGAATCCGGACAAACTCGAGACACGGTCAGTCATGTGTAACTTTGTAGGTATCCAAAGAATTCCTATGGATATCTATTCTACCACAAAGAAGAACAAAAAGTGTTTGTTTCTCAGTATGCCACATTCTTGGAAAAGGAGTTTTTCACGGATAGAGATGATGGCAAGGTGGTAGATCTAGAAGAGGTTCTGGAGACACAAACTACAAATGACGATTTGGTTGAACCGGCTGTTGCAACAGAAACTGAAGAACCTCGGCCACTCCGTAGGTCTGATAGGACTTCTCGCCCACCGGAGAGGTACTACGGTTTCCTCATTGATAGTGACAGAGAAGACTGTATCATGGAAGATGATGATCCTACCAGTTTTCAGCAAGCTATCACGAGTGGTGACTCTGTGAAGTGGCTGGATGCCATGAGATCCGAAATGCAGTCTATGTACACCAACAAAGTATGGACTTTGGACGTTGTACCTCCTGGGGTAAAACCTGTGGGGTGCAAATGGATCTTTAAAAGAAAGATTGGTGTGGATGGGCAGGTAGAGACCTATAAGGCAAGACTTGTGGCGAAAGGTTTTCGTCAAAGACCAGGTCTGGACTATGACGAAACTTTTTCTCCCGTAGCCATGCTTAAATCCATTAGGATCCTGCTTGCTATTGCTGCTCACTACGACTATGAAATCTGGCAGATGGACGTTAAAACAGCATTTCTAAATGGAGATTTAGAAGAATGCGTTTATATGGATCAGCCAGAGGGCTTCATTGACAGTGGGAGCAGCGAGAAAGCATGTAGATTGCTTAAATCCATATATGGGTTAAAGCAGGCATCTCGGAGTTGGAATATCTGTTTCGATGATGTTATCAAAGAGTTTGATTTCATCAAAAATCCAGATGAACCTTGTGTTTATAGGAAGGCTGTAGGAAGAGCTGTCACATTCCTCGTATTGTACGTGGATGACATTCTTCTGATAGGAAATGATATTCCTATGCTACAGTCGGTCAAATCATTCTTATCACCGAGGTTCTCTATGAAGAACCTGGGTGATGCCACATACATCCTGGGCATTAGGATCTATAGGGATAGATCCAAAAAGTTATTGGGATTGTCCCAAACCAGGTACATCAACACCATCCTAAAGAGGTTTAGTATGGAAGACTCCAAGCGGGGTGCCTTACCCGCTTGCCATGGAGTCACTCTCTCCAAGGATTCTTGTCCAAAGACCGATGAAGAGAGAGCTCGCATGAGCATTATACCTTATGCTTCGGCAGTAGGGTCTATAATGTATGCGATGTTATGTACACGCCCAGATGTAGCTTATGCACTTAGTGTAGTAAGCAGGTATCAATCCAACCCAGGGGAGAACCACTGGACAGCTGTGAAGAACATTCTTAAGTACTTACGAAGGACTAAAGAACTGTTCTTGGTGTATGGTAATAAAGATCTCCAAATGGAGGCCTTTACCGATTCGAGCTTCCAGAGCGATAAGGATGACAGCAAATCTATCTCAGGGTTTGTGTTTACCCTCAATGGAGGGGCGGTGAGTTGGAAGAGTTCCAAACAGGATACCGTTGCAGACTCTACGATGGAAGCTGAGTGCATTGCTGCAAATGATGCCGCCAAGGAAGCCGTCTGGATGAAGAAGTTCGTCTCGGAGCTAGGAGTAGTTCCAACCATTATTGATCCAATACCTTTGTATTGTGACAATAATGGGGCGATGGCGTTAGCCAAGGAGCCCAGATCCCATCAGCGGTCCAGACACATCCTGAGGCGCTTTCATTTGATCCGGGAGATTGTAGATCGCCGCGAGATCGAGATTAAGAGAGTTGACACAAAGAACAACGCAGCGGATCCATTCACCAAGGCCCTCCCTCAGCCGCAGCATGAGCGACTTTTTGAGATGTTGGGTATGAGATACGCCAATAACTGGCCTTAGTGCAAGTGGGAGATTGTTGGATATATGTATGCCCTAGAGGCCATTATGTGATAGTTGATGTATCTATACATGTATATATATTCAGTTTGCATTCTTGCTCGACATGATAGTATGCTATCTGGTTCTTCTTTATCTGACATGTTGATTTGATCATGCTTTTATTCTTTCATACATGCTGATAAAGCCCTAAGGATATCGGCTTGACTACTCTGATTATGATGGAGATCATACTAGTGGGACATCTGTAGTCTATAAGCATATCCTGAAATGTCCCTAGTCGGAGGTGTATCGAGACAGGGCATCGATATACCAGAGTAGACTAGCGTATATGATACTAGACCCATGTGATGGGCGATGGATGTTCCCACATTCATCGATGTTTGACATCAAGATCATATACGGGTGCTCAGTGGTGACTGGGTACACTGGACGGACTCGCCGAGAACTCCTATATGGAATTATATCTATCGTCGGATAGCAGTTCTCAGGTGACACTGGTACAGGTTAGTCTGTAGACCCGAGATCGTCATAGAGCCTTGTGTGTTCTCCCACTGTACTTTGATTGCCACCCTACCACGGCTCTACTGAGTCGTGCAAACAGGTGGCCGTTGGGTACAGTCCCGAGACACACGAAGGCAATGAGCGATAGGAGGGGTTTCGTCTCTCCCGGTATTGGGAGTTGATGCTGTGCTGTGCTCGACTGGTTATAACAGCAAGTCCCTGGCCAGGGCTGCTGAGATTTGCTGATAAGTGTTATCAGTAGTTTCTCGATCTGTTATAGACCATTCACCGACACGACCTATTGAGTTATTGGGGTCGACGTGACCATCCCTAGGCTCGATATGCAGCATATCTGATGAAGAGACCGGACTGTACGGTAGTGTTGCCGGATGGCTCGACGGGAGTTGTAACAGGTTCGCTTGTTTTCTTCTTATCGCTCAATACCCGGGTGGCCGTTACGTTTGGCTGACCGCTTGCGGCTTGCGGGTGCTTGATATGATCATCACCCACTGCCGGCGTATTGACGAGTCTTAGAGTCCCACATAGGAGTTACCTAGTCCAGGAGAAACGTTGTGGTGCGCGTATGCGATATGCGCTTGGACCCGATTAAAATACGTGTATGGGATACCGTATATTAATTGGGCGGCTTGCTAATGGTCGGGTCATATGTGATATGACCGGATTAGTGAATCAAGTGTTGATTCATCATTAGTTTTCTCACTATAAATCCTATCTTGTTTATGTTGTATGTATGCATGCATGTATGCATTCATTTTTTGTTCATGCACATTTAGATGTGCAAGCACACATACATACATACATCATAAATTATCATGGTTGTTTATACAATGGGAATGGTGGATGTATAAGAATTACACCATGGTTGTATTTGGATAATTATTGGATTTAAATTAAAGCAAAAGAAAATGAAAATGGGTTAAATCACTTAAGTCTTTCTACACTCTTCTAACTCAACCATGCTCACCTAACTTTTAACCCATAGTTTATTTTCTTATCATGCTTTTAATTTAAAATAAAATGATATCTAAATACTTAACCATGGTTGGTTAAGAGAAAGAAAAATATATATAGCTATTTTTCTTTTCTCTTGGTGAAGATAATTCATTCTCTTCTTCATAAAGTCCATCATCTTCATCAACCTCCATGCTTAAGCTCTCTAGTTCTTACAAGAGAGTGAATCCTTCATAAAAATAGGATTTTGAAGTGAGATCCATAATCACAACTTCATTCTAATCAAGTCTAGCTCACTTGATTAGTGTGTTCTCTTTGTTTTTCAAAGTTGCAAGCTTGGACGGGATAGCTCCGGGTGGATCGTCGTGGACGCAAGAGAAGGAAGAGTGGACCTTCTTCCAACACCCCAAAGTCAAAGGAGCAAAACAAAAACGGGAGCTACAAAGGTTTTAGCCTTCTAACCCTAAGCTTTTCTAGTTTAAAGTTTGTTAAACCTAATTTTCTAGGATCGATTCCTTTGCTTGTTAGTTTAGCACCATAAAAATGAAAACTTTAGGTCATGTGATGCTTGTAATCTCTTCATAGGGTGCTAATCTAACCTAACAGTAGTGAGTGGCCAGGATTCGGTAGGGGTTGAGATGGGAGTTTCCCTTTTTCTCTCGCACTCATCGCGGCATTCAACTGTGCAATTTGGGTTTCTATTGATTTAATACTCTCACCGTAGGAGGCGGAGTCTTTCTTTATGGAATCAATAGAAGACCTCATATCAGCCGACATTTGGATGGAATGTTTCATAAACAAATACAAAGTTTATGCGAGTGAAGAGGAGTTATCGGTACCGGTCGTTTGGAAAGAATTATTGGCTGGGTTTTGAACAGGTTGCGATTGAAAGGGGTGCTGACTCTGTGGTGGTGGTTGCTGTTGCTGTGGAGGAGGTCTTTGGTAATTTGTTTGGAATTGGTTTTGATTTTGGGGTTGGTTTTGGTTCCAAGCAAAATCAAGATGATTCCTCCATCCCTGATTGTATGTGGAAGAATAAGGATCGTTTCTAGGTCGCTGCTGAAAAGTAGCATTAGTTTGCTCATGACCTTGAAACGGTGCATTCACAGGACATTCTTCCATCAAGTGTGATGGATCGGAACAGCAACCACACACGGTTTTGGGAAGCGTTACCTGGTTTATGGAGACTGATGAGAATTTGTTTTCAATAGCGTCGAGTTTCCTTTGCATCGCTGCCATTTCGGCTTTTACTGCAATGGAAACATCGAGTTGGTGAATACCTCCCCTAGATGAAGGTGGTCTAACGCTTTTCCACTGCAAAGTGTTTTCAGCGAGATCTTCCAGATATTTCCAGGCTTCACCATTGTCTTTGGACATGAAATTGCATTGACACATGGTTTCAAGCATCTGCTTTGTCGCTGGATTATTACCCTCATATATAATTCGGCATATATCCCATCTATGTATTCTATGATGAGGACATTGGACAAGCAGATCCTTGAAACGTTCAAAACACTTCCAAAATGGTTCATTGGGAAGCTGGGTAAACTAGTTGATTTCGCTCCGAACACGGGCGGTCTTATGATTTGGGTAAAATTTCTTAAGGAATGGTATCACGAATTCATCCCAATTGGTAATAGAGTGTGCGACAGTATTATAAAGTCATTTTTCTGCCAAGTCGCACAAAGTGAATGGAAGAAGACGCAAGCGCATAGTGTAATACCCAGCTCTTTTATACCAAAATCCGCATTTTGTTACTTTATGATTTTATTTATAATTTTAATTATTTTATATATAATTTTATTCCTTCTAAATCCCATTATTCTTTTTTTTTTAAAACCCAAACCCAAACTATAATTATTTTTTTCCCAAACCCAACAGCCCGTTCAATATTAATTATTTTAATTTATTTTTCGCCGGCCTTTCTCTTCATTTATCCCTGATTTGATTCCTGGCCCAACCGTAGCCCGACCCACATTTCTTTACCATTTTTCCCTTATTTTCTTCGGCCCACTCCTTTCAGCCCATACCCGCTTCAAACCCGACCCGCACCTACACCTCCTTCTTCTCTCCAACGGCTCTTTCCTCCTTTCACGCGCGCGATCCATTTTCTCCGCCGCGTTCCTCGCCTCCGCCGACGCTCACGCTCGCGAGCGTTACCCACGACGCACGCCTTCGACCCCTCCTTGTTGACACGCCTCTTTCTCTTCCCCTCATAATTCCTTTTTCCCTCCCGACGTCTCTCCACGCTCAAACCTACATCCCGACCTCGCGTGCGTCGCCGCCGTCACCTTCGGCCACCTCCCTCCATCACCACCTCCTCGACCTTCTTCCACCACCGTCGCTACCCTCCATCCTCCACCCTCGCTCACCCGCAGCCGACCACCCTCGCACCCATCGCCGTCGGCACCTCCACAGAGCCCCTGCACACACCGAGTTCCCTGCACCCATCTCGACCCCCACCTACTGCATGCCGACGAGCTCCTCTGCTGTCCCGTGTCGCCTCGTCGACCCGAGCATCGCCCCCTCATCATCGCCGAGCCTTCCCCCTCACTCCCTCAATCTCTCTCTCCTCCTCTTCCTCTGCCTCAATCTCTCTCTTTCTCACTCTGCTCCTGTCCCTCTCTCTGTGCTTCCTCTCTCTAATCTCTATCTCTCTCTCCCCTTACATCCCTCACTCTATTCCCCCTGCAAACTTATTTCTCTCTCTCTCTCTCTCAGTTCCATCTCTCTCTCTCTCTATCTAACGCTCTCTCTCTCTCTCTCTCTCTAAAGCTCTAACCCTATCAACCGAGACCCACCCTGCTTCGACTCCTGACCTCCTCGACACCATCGGCTCCCTCACCTTTGGCTTGAACTGCTGAGGATCATCGTTCTTGCCCCCTTCACGCCAGCTTCCTCTACCCACAACTTCCACTAGCTCACCACCTCTCTCCTTGCCTCTACCCCCAAGCCGATGTCACCCCTACACACCGTCGGAGCTCCTAGTTGTTGCCACCTGGATCGCCACAGTTAAGATACCGAGCCCAAGCTCCTCTCCGCCTCCTCGTCGCAGTCGAGCTTGAGTCTAGTCGTCGTGAGCCGAAGCTGTGAAACCAAACCACGTCGTTCGTCGCGCGCTCGTGACGTTGCCGCTGTCGTACATCGCCCAAAATGTTCCCAGGCAAGTTCTTTACTTGCTACATGCTACAGTATGATAACTACACATATAATCTTGTATATCCTATGTTTTACTTTCTGTTAAATATCATGATGTAACTGTTCGATACATGTTCTCATAGGACAACATCATTTAATTTGACGGAACTAACTGGTATAAGCTGGACCGTATGGCCCTGAATCTAATGTGTGAATTTCGTTGGATAATATGACTGTTAACGACTAAAATGATTACCCCCAAGTTTAACCGTAAAACTGGAATTTTCTTGTACCTGAAAACTATTAAAATCACCATAAATTATATACATACTGTAATGATGCATTCGAGGGTTCAAATCAAAGACGACTCGATGAACTTTAACCCTATACTAGTTTCCAGATATTCCTGTACTTAAACTATGACGATATTTGGATCGGAGTGCGATTCTGGACTGCAGTCCAGAGCGACTCCAATTGTTGCTTGCTATTCCGTAATGGGTACCACAGGATTTCCTTAACTTGTAGGTTATAGAACTCCGCTGTTTATTGTAGGTGAACCTGTTAGCTAGACAACACAAGTGGTTTCATTCTGTTTCGTTATCGTTTGTTATTTATTCTGTAATTTAAAGGATCGAGACGCATAACAGTCCTAACAGAATCAGAATTGACATACTAGTACTAAACAGTGTGTATCTCCTGACATACAGACGCGATTGAAGATCCATCTATTGCGTTGAAGACCTTACTAAAAAACCTAGATTTCATTTAACTGTAACATCGCTAAAATCTGATCCCAATTGGGATTAAAATGCGTTGCGAAACGGATTTCTGATTCTGAAACCAGATTTCCAGCCGTGAACGCTTAAAATGAAATGGCTATAAATAATGACTCTGGAATCCGATTGACATGAAACTAAATTCGATGGATAGATAACCGAACATACTTATTGTTTCCTGTTCATTGTCTCACTAAATTGTAACCGTATTATTTATGATAAATTATGCAAGTGGTAGATTATTGATTCAGGACATCCTAAGCATGCTTTATATACTGTTTACGCATCATATCATACACATGTCGTTGCATTGATAACATAAGGATAACGTGCATTTACCCAATGTTAGGCCTTAGTGATGATTGTGGTAAGTACGTTAGTGTTCGTGTATCAGTGAATAAGTGAAAGTGATACGTACTTGTACACAATCAGTGAACCTTATTATTATATTGCATTGTCGACGTCTGTGGGGCACGTGTACGTGTGACTATAAGTGGTATGGGACACTTATGGAAGCTCTTGCACAGGTGTCACAGATAAGGCACCAGACACTGCCATTTATCTTAGGTATTAATCGGGACGTGCTTGATGGAGGTCTTACCTCCAGTTCTCGCGCAGACTTGTCACCGACCGATTGGTATTTAGGGTTATGGTTAGCGTTTGATGTAGACCACGGGGTGTGGGGTAGTCTAAGTGTGAGTTCAACAGAATCTCGGGAGTCCCATGCCGGCTTATATATTTAGGGAGATATATGGAGATTTACAGGGTATGTGATTATCACCGTGATATACATGTTGGGCCCGTGGTCCCTTGCCTTTGGGTTCTACCCTTGGGTGGAGGACACTCGCGAGTGGTTGACTCTCACACTTGGACTGACGATAGGATTAGTGACCTGTACAGTGAGACTTAGAGACTGATAGGGATACTGGCATTGATATATCTTACTTACTGTATTGACATACGTGGCATATCGTTCTACTTCTTTTACTATTCCGCTGCATTGATTATTGCACATTCATATTCATGTTGTCATTGATTTACTGTTATACATATCTATTACCACTGTTAGAGTTGTCACATGATTTTATACATATTATATTGCTATTGTGTCGCTCTGACGACCTGAGTATGCATGCTCAGTGTGAGGAGAAGATTTAGCCTGGACCAGGACTAGTTGTATATCACAGACACCTCGACTTGCTATCCAGGGTTATACCTTTTGTTCCCATCAGGTCAGTTCTTTATATTGTTTCATTTCAGTTACTGCATTTTTCATTACCTGCGCATTATTTACTGTTTACCATGAAAAACTAGAAGCCGAAGTGTGACTACGGCAGGGCATTTCCTTGACCGTAAGAGCATGGCTGGCCTTGTTTACCCCTCGTATTCCATATTTTGGGAAGCGGGGCGTGACATGGTTTAGTTGGTATCAGAGCCCAGGTTTTGCTTCGATTGGGATTGCAGTTTTCCGTGTATAGCTTGGCAATCTAAGACATTCCTTGGTCTAGGTTGTAAACTCGTCATTCTTGATTCATATTCACCGTGTGTGTATTCTGCTATTCATTCGCTAGGGTTTCAGGTGACTTGGCAAGGTTACGTGGTTATAACTGTGAACTACATCATGGTTACACTACCGCACTTTGGTTAAGTGACTTAGAGCTCTACAGTTGATTTCCACTTGTAATGAATTTTATCACATCTGATATACTTGAATCTTTGTACTATCCATATTATATTTTGATTCATATAGCTTGTGCCTTATATCATCCTCAAAATCATTGTTTCAGGATCATGTCTTCCAATGACTCTTCCTCTATCTCCACTCCCCAGTTTCAGACCGTTGAGATTCTGAGTGTACTGCAAGGTCTGAAGGAAGCCCAAGAGCGAACGAACGACTTATTAGCTGAAGGACTGAGAAGGCAGGTGAATCAGGCCCCAGCGGGAGTCTCAAATCATAAAGGGATCCCCGTTAGACGAGAAAAAGAGAAGAAAATGAAGCGCCAATTTGTTTGCCCGCGACAGAAGCAGCAGAAGACCCCATGTTGTGGGTACTATAAGAGGCCAGGACATCTTCAGAGGGATTGTCGCCGCACCCAAGGGAAATGTCTGATATGCGGGTCCAACAAACATCTCATCAACGGTTGCCCAGAAAGGAAAGAACTACAAGAAGGAGACTCATCCACACTCCCTACTTCTGCCAAGTGAGGATTACTGCGTAGTTCGAATTTCGAGGATAAGGCGGACCCAATACAGGTTTCAACTCGCGAGACGAGAATGTAGCGGTCTAGCAATCAAAGAAGAATTTTCCTGTTTTCCAATTTCAGCATTATGTTGTCATCCACTATGAATATTTCTTTCCGTTTGAAATCGTGTATCCGTTGAACTCTTAGTTAAATGCAAAAAATTTTAATCGTAATATATGTATCATTCTCTTGTCATTTCCCTTGTTCATACTATTCATTAGCATAACATTTTAATCTTGATTTTTCAATTCCTGCCACCGCATATCTTTCCATACTTCGTACACTTAGCCATTTTCCTGATGTATTCCATTGTCTAATCATGACTATTTTTCATTCAGACCATGGCCCACCCTGGAGCAGCGCCGCATCTAGATGAGGATGCGCAGTCATGCGTTTCCTTAAACCGTACGCTGATGAGTTCTGACGATGAGATCAACGGTCCCCAGGTCAATTTCGGAAACAGTGATTCAGAGGACGAAGGAGCAGCCGCCCTAGAGTTTAACATGATAGACGATTCCGACGAAGAGGTTAGAGACCCTGAAGAGAACCCGATAGAGGAAGATCCCGAGGAAGATCCGATAGAAGAAAATCCAGTGGAGGAAGACCCCATGGAAGAGAACCCAGAAGGAGAGGATCACATGGAATCGGACCTCGATGAAGAAGCTCCACCCGAGGAAGAAAGACCGGAAGATCAAGACCCTGCTGTGGAAGAACTTTCAACGGCGATGCCCGCGAGGCGATATGGGAATGGACGCCCCTACCTGAGCGCGCGAGCCTACCGCAACCTGCTGAACCTCCACAACCGCGACTGACGGGATTTCTTTTGATGATTGTCTTATCTGGCCAAATAAATCTGTGTATAGATTAGGGCCACCTTTTATCTTTGAGAATGCTTTGTTTAAAATCTTTTGGAATAAAATAAATTGCTGAGTTCGCAAATCCTTCGATCTTCTTAGTTCGCGTGCTACTTGATTATTCCTTATGTATAATTATTCTTCCTACTGAGATCTGTTTACACTTACTCCTTACCTTGCCTTAACCCTCACTCAGAATAACCAGTACCACACCCCGATCTTTTAGAGGTCCACCCTTCATCATTCGTCTGTGCCCTTTGAGATCCTTCTGGGAGGAGAACATATCTTGTGAAATTTCCGAGTTCGCTAACCCATCAAATCTTGATTCATAGGATGTACCGACCGTTGTCCTCCCCATACCTTCACCTTGTAGTCCTTTGTTGCTCACCCTTACTCCCTGTGCTGACCCGATCCCAGTCTCCTTGATCTTCAGCCTAAAGCCACCATACTTCAACCTTTGAATGATCTACACTTCCTTGTAATCATTACCTTAGCTAGCCCTATACCTATTTGTATTCTTCCTATTACCCTAAATATATATAGGGACTTTATTATTCGAGATTTGGTTTTCAGTAGTTTGCATTTATCGAAGAGTACGTGTTATTGACTAATTAGTTTTATGTATTGTAAGCACACTACTATTATCTTCAGTTTTCAGTAACGCGCCCTTACACCGCGCAAATTTTGTTCCATGTTTCTTAAATTCACTATACAAGTTTTCTAAATCATTTTAAACCTATTTTTTCGATACGTTATCCTAAAATGTTATAACCTACAGACTAATTTTTCAGTACTTTATTGTTAGTACTTTATTTTCGGGTTTTGTGCCTATGATTACTATGATAGAGGGTTGAGCCTTATACTTATTTTTCTGCTTGCTTTTGATAGACTTAGATGTGCACATATGTGGGTTTCGACTTTTATCGAACACATTTTGATTATTATTGTTCGTTATTGATACCTATATTCTCGTATACTCGTAGTTGCCCTTATAGTTATTCTTGCCTTATACCTATGTAGACCTACCTTTCCGTATGTGGTTCTTACTTATATATATTTCAAATTTCTTCGTCCACGTACTGCTAATAAATCTTTTGTGTTAGTGTGCAATCTAATAGCTTTCGCTTATGTTTGTATAACCTATCGTTTATTTTAAATTTCGAGGACGAAATTTTTGTAAGGGTGGTATGATGTAATACCCAGCTCTTTTATACCAAAATCCGCATTTTGTTACTTTATGATTTTATTTATTTTATTTATAATTTTAATTATTTTATATATAATTTTATTCCTTCTAAATCCCATTATTCTTTTTTTTAAAACCCAAACCCAAACTATATTTATTTTTTCCCAAACCCAACAGCCCGTTCAATATTAATTATTTTAATTTATTTTTCGTAGGCCATTCTCTTCATTTATCCCTGATTTGATTCCTGGCCCAACCGTAGCCCGACCTACATTTCTTTACCATTTTTTCCCTTATTTTCTTCGGCCCACTCCTTTCAGCCCATACCCGCTTCAAACCCGACCCGCACCTACACCTCCTTCTTCTCTCCAACGGCTCTTTCCTCCTTTCACGCGCGCGATCCATTTCCTCCGTCGCGCTCCTCGCCTCCGCCGTCGCGAGCGTTACCCACGACGCACGCCTTCGACCCTTCCTCGTTGACACGCCTCTTTCTCTTCCCCTCATAATTCCTTTTTCCCTCCCGACGTCTCTCCACGCTCAAACCCACATCCCGACCTCGCGTGCGTCGCCGCCGTCACCTCCGGCCACCTCCCTCCATCACCACCGCCTCGACCTTCTTCCACCACCGTCGCTACCCTCCATCCTCCACCCTCTCTCACCCGCAGCCGACCACCCTCGCACCCATCTCCGCCGGCACCTCCACAGAGCCCCTGCACACACCGAGTTCCCTGCACCCATCTCGACCCTTACCTACTGCACGCCGACGAGCTCCTCTGCTGTCCCGTGTCGCCTCGTCGACCCGAGCACCACCCCCTCATCATCGCCGAGCCTTCCCCCTCACTCCTTCAATCTCTCTCTCCTCCTCTTCCTCTGCCTCAATCTCTCTCTTTCTCACTCTGCTCCTGTTCCTCTCTCTGTGCTTCCTCTCTCTAATCTCTATCTCTCCCCCCCCTTACATCCCTCACTCTATTCCCCCTGCAAACTTATTTCTCTCTCTCTCTCAGTTCCATCTCTCTCTCTCTCTATCTATCTAATGCTTTCTCTCTCTCTCTCTCTAAAGCTCTAACCCTATCAACCGAGACCCACCCTGCTTCGACTCCTGACCTCCTCGACACCATCGGCTCCCTCACCTTTGGCTTGAACTGCTGAGGATCATCGTTCTTGCCCCCTTCACGCCACCTTCCTCTACCCACAACTTCCACTAGCTCACCACCTCTCTCCTTGCCTCTACCCCCAAGCCGATGTAACCCCTACACACCGTCGGAGCTCCTAGTTGTTGCCACCTGGATCGCCACAGTTGAGATACCGAGCCCAAGCTCCTCTCCACCTCCCCGTCACAGTCGAGCTTGAGTCTAGTCGTCACGAGCCGAAGCCGTGAAACCAAACCACGTCGTTCGTCACGCGCTCGTGACGTTGCCGCTGTCGTACATCGCCCAAAACGTTCCCAGGCAAGTTCTTTACTTGCTACATGCTACAGTATGATAACTACACATTATAATCTTGTATATCCTATGTTTTACTTTCTGTTAAATATCACGATGTAACTGTTCGATACATGTTCTCATAAGACAACATCGTTTAATTTGACGGAACTAACTGGTATAAGCTGGACCGTATGGCCATGAATCTAATGTGTGAATTTCGTTGGATAATATGACTGTTAACGACTAAAATGATTACCCCCAAGTTTAACCGTAAAACTGGAATTTTCTTGTACCTGAAAACTATTAAAATCACCATAAATTATATACATCCTGGAATGATGCGTTCGAGGGCTGAAATCGAAGCTGACTCGACGAACTTTAACCCTATACTAGTTTCCAGATATTCCTGTACTTAAACTATGATGATATTTGGATCGGAGTACGATTCTGGACTGCAGTCCAGAGCGACTCCAATTGTTGCTTGCTATTCCGTAATGGGTACCACAGGATTTCCTTAACTCGTAGGTTATGGAACTCCACTGTTTATTGTAGGTGAACCTGTTATCTAGACAACACAAGTGGTTTCATTCTGTTTTGTTATCGTTTGTTATTTATTCTGTAATTTAAAGGATCGAGACGCATAACAGTCCTAACAGAATCAGAATTGACATACTAGTACTAAACAGTGTATATCTCGTGACGTACAGACGCGATTGAAGATCCGTCTATTGCGTTGAAGAGCTTACTGTAAACCCTAGATTTCATTTACTGTAACGTCGCTAAAATCTGATCCCAATTGGGATTAAAATACGTTGCGAAACGAATTTCTGATTCTGAAACCAGATTTCCAGCCGTGAACGCTTAAAATGAAATGGCTATAAATAATGACTCTGGAATCCGATTGACATGAAATTAAATTCGATGGATAGATGACCAAACATACTAATTGTTACCTGTTCATCATCTCACTAAATTATAACCGTATGATTTATGATAAATTATGCAAGTGGTAGATTATTGATTCAGGACATCCTAAGCATGCTTTATATACTGTTTACGCATCATATCATACACATGTCGTTGCATTGATAACATAAGGATAACATGCATTTACCCAGTGTTAGGCCTTAGTGATGATTGTGGCAAGTACGTTAGTGTTCGTGTATCAGTGAATAAGTGAAAGTGATACGTACTTGTACACAATCAATGAACCTTATTATTATATTGCATTGTCGACGTCTGTGGGGCACGTGTACGTGTGACTATAAGTGGTATGGGACACTTATGGAAGCTCTTGCTCGGGTGTCACAGATAAAGCACCAGACACTGCCATTTATCTTAGGTATTAATCGGGATGTGCTTGATGGAGGTCCTACCTCCAGTTCTCGCGCAGACTTATCACCGACTGATTGGTATTTAGGGTTATAGTTAGCGTTTGATGTAGACCACGGGGTGTGGGGTAGTCTAAGTGTGAGTTCAACAGAATCTCGGGAGTCCCATGCCGGCTTATATATTTAGGGAGATATATGGAGATTTACAGGGTATGTGATTATCACCGTGATATACATGTTGGGCCCGTGGTCCCTTTCCTTTGGGTTCTACCCTTGGGTGGAGGACACTCGCGAGTGGTTGACTCTCACACTTGGACTGACGATAGAATTAGTGACCTGTACAGTGAGACTTAGAGACTGATAGGGATACTGGTATTGATATATCTTACTTACTGTGTTGACATACGTGGCATATCGTTCTACTTCTTTTACTATTCCGCTGCATTGATTACTGCACATTCATATTCATGTTGTCATTGATTTACTGTTATACATATCTATTACCACTGTTAGAGTTGTCACATGATTTCATACATATTATATTGCTATTGTGCCGCTCTGACGACCTGAGTATGCATGCTCAGTGTGAGGAGAAGATTTAGCCTGGACCAGGACTAGTTGTATATCACAGACACCTCGACTTGCTATCCAGGGTTATACCTTTTGTTCCCATCAGGTCAGTTCTTTATATTGTTTCGTTTCAGTTACTCCATTTCTCATTACCTGCGCATTATTTACTGTTTACCATGAAAAACTAGAAGCCGAAGTGTGACTACGGCAGGGCATTTCCTTGACCGTAGGAGCATGGCTGGCCTTGTTTATCTCTCGTATTCCGTATTTTGGGAAGCGGGGCGTGACACTTAGCATCCACGGACAGTTTTGAAGTACCCATCATTGCGCATATGTTCTCGAATTTGGTGATAAAAACGTATGCGTCTTCAGACTCAAGCTCATGAAATTTGGGCATCAGATTGATGTATTAGGGTTTAATTTCAAAATTATCCCCGTTGGCTGGTGGAATGGATAGACAAGTAGGAAGGGGACCACGGATAGGATAACATCTTTCTTGGAGAGAGATGCATGGTGGATTCTGCTCACCTACGGGCGGTGGCAGGGTGGTATTATAATTTAATGGAGTACTTTCCATCTCGGTCGATGTGGTGGGTGCTGGGGGAAAAGAAGATGAAGAAGCACCGACTTCGGAGTCGATAGCCGAAACGTGGACAAGACGGGTACTAGAATCCCGTGTCCAGCCAAGCATGCACTAAACGGTTTTAGCGCAAGTGGCAGCGTGTGTGTGATTTAAAATTGTTTTTTTTGAAAAAGTGTTACTCAAGACAAATCACACATGCACAAACAACCCTAGAACTAAGGTTACCTAGGTCAAGTCTCTAGACCGCTCCTAGACTTCCAAAGAACAAGCCGCAGGATCAATCCTCTACCACCTCTTTATTACTCTTGTGGCCAGGTATGTGCCAGGTAAGTGAGAGATATCCGCTATACGAATCACCGAAAATAGCGGGCCTAATTAAGTAACCAGTTTCCTTAGACACACTTGCCTAGACACCACAAAAGTAATGCAGATAAGTGATAAATTACCCACGATCTTCCTCTGTCCTATTTGAGTGCGACGGTCCTTAGAGTCTTGTCTAGATATTTTTTAATTAATGTAGGGTTGATGTGGATGCTCGTTTTGTGATTTGTGGGGCCTAGGAAGGGTGATAAAATCCCCACCTAATCTGAATTGTGGTCTGGCCCCTTAAAGTCCGTATTAAAATATGCAAAAAAAACCCGCAAAACAAAGCATGCAAAAAGATTTTTGAGCGACGATATTTTGCAAAGAATTCTGCAGAAAACATATTTTATTGGATTTCAGAGGAGAGAGAAAGATATAGAAAAGATACCAGAGAATTTGGAAACCCTAAATCCCCTAATGCACCGCGGTTCCGCCGCTAATATGCTCTTTGTGTCGCGGTTACACCGCCGACTAGGAAGATCTGATGAAGATTTTTTCTACATGGCCTCCCTTTATCCTCTGGATCTTGATGAATGCTTATGAATCTCTGTTTCCTCGAGTCTGTGACTCCAGATCCCCTTGCAAAATTCACACAATAATCGTTAAATATACAATTTGCAGTTTTGTTTATTTTTATGATATAGATCGAATAAGAATTCAATACGAATAGTAAGAAAAATAAATTACGCACGTATCCCCGGCAACGGCGCCATTTGATTGATCTGGACTGATTTATGTGTAGTAGTTAACCACAATCAATAACGGTGTCGCGTGTAGCTAGACCGAGATGAGTACGGGTCGTCCTCTGGGAAATATTGAATCTTTTAATCTTACTTTAGGCGTGCTGAGAAATAAAGGAGGAAGAATAAAGAATGGTGAAGAATGGTTGTAGGTTCTAGATCTACGTCAAACACAGATGCAGAATATAGATCTAGATTAACTACAGATGTATGTTTTATAAAAGAAGGGGGCTTGTAGGGTTCTTTAAGATTTAGTAGTCATGGATGATTACATAAAGATTACTCTTTTTATCCTTTAATAGATTTAAAACTAGATCGACAGTGATGCATATAGATTAGGGTTTCTGAAGGGAATAGGGTTCGCACTCTTAACCCCTTATCTTGACATGGATCTTCGTTCATGTCTAGCCTTTACCAAAGCAATTGTTAATCTAATCTCTAATCGTGGTCGTGAATATCAATGAATTGACAGCGCACCCGATTAGGATGTTAACTATTCTTTTGATAAAGTTTATAAACTTTATAGGACGTAAAAAGAGTTTAAGGATCTTCATCATTCATTAATCTACCCTAATCCTACGAACCCTAACAAGCGGAGAATTACTCGCGCATGTTGGGAAAAGAAAAGATAGAGAGGGAAAAAATAATGTAAAATGCAGAAAAATAAAATGCTATAAGAAAACAACTATCTTTATTAATCAACAATATCAAGTACACTTTGTTTCCTTAGAAAATGATTACAAAACCCTGGTTTGCTTATCGATATTTTCTAAGGAGGTAGATGAACTGTTGATGATCAGCCTGGATGTGTGAGCCGTTTTGGACTTCGTGATCGCGTCGGTTTGATAATTTTTCCAAGAGACTCTCGGTCCTTATTTATAGTCACAGAGCCAGAATCTCTAGTTTCCTAATAAGGCAACTAGTTGTTAAGATCCTACCCAAAAAATCCAAAATCCCAACTCGCTCAACTTGCGGCATAACCGCGGCCATTAGGTAAGTTTGGCCGCGGATCCGCGGTTGGTTAGGGGATTTAGGGCTTCATTTTTCTGGGGCTTCATCTCTGTAGTACTTGGTGATCTTTTGAGTATCTAAATTTTGAAAATCTTCTCTACGTTTCTGCCAGAATTGGTTTCTTCAATTTACTTGAATATCTTCGGCAGATTTAATCTCGCCAACTTGGATTTCCTTGAAACTTCAGTCATGATACAATTCCTGCACAATTGTCTCAATAAATGATATTAGTAGAATTTGTTTTTATTGAGATATTATCTTCACCATTTGTCATGATATTTTATTTTTAAGAGAATTGGTAAAAGATTTTTAATAAGGTAATCATATATAAATAGACCAAATATTACATGAATATTATATGCTTACATTTTCCTTCATAATATTAATTATAATATATAAACACATGAAAATAGTGTTTTTATGGATAAACCTTTATATGTGTCATATTTATAATAAACATCTTTTATTATATATAAATAGTAAGGAAAATGTCATATTAAAAGTGCAGTTTTAACAACTGAACAGATGCCGCTCACTGCCGAGCATTCCCCACCACCCTCATCCGAGTAAGACGAGACTGGTTTGGTGGCTTGACTCTGCACTCGATCTCGACCTTTGAAGAATTGGCCACTGATTTTTTTTCAAAGAATATTTTTATTAACTGCAATCAAGAACGGCGTCGCTTGGTAGCTAGCCGGTGAGTACGGGTCGGTCCACAGGGATTTTGTGTATTCTCTAATCGTTCTAACGAGTTAATTCCAATTGGTGCCGGATTGATTAAATCTAAAAACTAAGTTGATCTAAATCTTGCTAGGGTTAGGTTTAGGTCAAGTTTGGAAAGTCAATATTCCTCACCGCTTTCTATGCCCTATTTAAGATCTATGAGGTGTTATGGTAACAATTAATAAAGTGGATTAGTACCATCGGGAAGAAACGATGTTTCTTCCTCTAGGTTCTTGTCCTTCCTTTCTTAATTCTTACCCTAAGCTCCATGGAAAACACGCCCAACCGGTCGTTTATACTACGGTATCACCGCTATCTCGTGGGATAGGGTGCCGTAGGGAGCGGTGTGTGCATGTATGCATGGAGTCCTATAAAAACGTGTGATGGACAAGAAAGGGGTGAGAGATCTTCATCTCTCAAGCCTTCCCCAAATCTAACGCTAACAAGCGAGGAGACTACTCGCTCATTAGGGAATTGAAAAACATTTCTAAATTAATTAACTAGGGAAGAGAATTAAATCTAAACTAGGGCAAGAATAGAAAATTATTCTAGGCAGATAATAAAATTAACTAGGGCAAGAATAAAAAAAACTTACTCTAATTAGATGCACTCTTCATTCTTTACAGAAATTTACAGATCTGAATTTTTGAGATTTACAATGAGGCACAAGAAGAGGCATAACCTAAAAAAGGTTTTAGGGCTTCTATTTATAGATCATAGAAAACCCTAGGGTTACAATCGACGCACATCTGCTTTTACAGTTTTACCCCCTAAGAAAAGAACTAGTCAATTCACCGCCAGCCTCTGAATTTTTTAGCACCAATACGGGCTTCACATGGCCGCGGATCCGCGGCCAAAACCCATGTTTGGCCGCGGATCCGCGGCCAAAAGGAGGGCTTATGGGCTCAATTTTCTAGGTATTCTTCTGTTGCATTTTTCCTTCTATTTTCTTCAGTTGTTTTCTCAGAATGTCTTCTAGTTTTCTTCCAGATTTCCACAGTGAATAATGTAGTGGACTTTACCGCTTGCTTCGTGTCTAAGTCTTGAACCTTGCGCTGCCTTTGTACTTTGTGAACTTGTTCATTTGTCTTCGTTTATTCTCAAACTGTAGGCTTGATCAAGATTCTTCCATTTGTTGGTCGTAGTCTCACTTTTGTATCGTCTTTTCATCCTTTTCACTGTTTTTGTTCCGAGAACCTGTAACCTGCAACTATGTAGCAGACATGGGTCAAAAGCACCCGTTTATTTGTAAAATGAAGAAGAATGGGGAATATAATAATGTGATATTATGATATGAACAGCCACGCAGTTTCTCAATCTCTTTGTCGGCAATCGACGACAGAAGAGATCGGTTGACTACCAGTTCACCATCAAGTGCAAGAACAGGGAGTCTTTCAAAGACCTTATTGCTCGTTTCTACAATGCCCTTCTGGAGGTACCCGAGCACCGGGATGAGATGGTCATAATCGCCCTGAGGTCTGATCTTAGGCACAATGAGTGGCTCCGCTCTTTTACATTAGCACAACCTAAGATTCTGGCCAAGGTAAAGGTCTGGAAAAAGCGGGAAATCCAACTCGGATCCGAGATTAACGCTCACTTTTCCCGAAGATACCAGACAGACATAAAGAAAAGGGACCTGGAAGAAAATAAGAAGGCTGATCGGTCGAAACCTTACACGATGAGGTTTCGCGAGTACACGCCTCTTAATGTCTCGCAGGCCGAGCTGCTAGAGGAGACAAGGAGAGAAAGATTTTTCAAGCTGCCACCGATGACACGAAAGCCTGGCAAGCGACTTTGCGGCCCGTATTGTACCTATCATCGGACGCAAAGGCACCCGACCGAGGATTGTAAACAGCTACACGATTACATCGAGAAGCTGATCCACTCCAGTCACTTGGCAAAATACCTGCGAGACAAATGTCAAGCAGATAGGGGCAGATAGGGGGCAAGCCGACCAACTTGAAGCAGGAGAGCTGACGATCGGGCAGATCATGGTTGTCACCGTTGACCCGAGTCAGAGCAACAAGGAAACCCACCGAATCCGGTCATTCAATGCAGGAGAGTTTAAACTGTATCATCGAATCTGTATTTTCTTTAATAATAAAGATTCTTACTTCTCTGCTATCTAAACTGCATCTTTTTGTTTCCATGCTAAAACACCTCGTAGGGCTGGCTGGTATCTTCCTCCCCATTAAGCAAAGACCAGCCCTTCACTCAAGTAAATGAAACTCACATGTGCCTAAAGGTAGCCGACCAAAGCCTTCGTCACGAGGCCACCGGGCAGCTTCCTGCTCGGCCCATCTAAAGCGGGTAGCTTCTTTCCCAACAATGCCATGGATCCAAAACCCTCATCACAAGGCGGCCGGGTAGCTTCCTACGCGGCCCATCCACCGCGGGTAGCTTCCTGCCCAATGAAGACGTGGAGCTAAAGCCCTCATCATGAGGCCGGCGGGCAACTTCCTGCTCGGCCCATCCGCAGCGGGTAGCTTCCTGCCCAACAACGCTGTGGATCCAAAACCATCATCACGAGACGACCGTGTAGCTTCCTGATCGGCCCATCCAAAATAAGTATCTTCCTGCCCAACGAAGACGTAGATCTAAAACCCTCATCACGAGGCTGCCGGGCAGCTTCCTACTTGGCCCATCCGCAGCGGGTAGCTTCCTGCCTAACAAAGATGTGGATCCAAAGCACTCATCATGAAGAGACCGAGTAGCTTCCTGACTGGCCCATCCACAATGGGTATCTTCTTGCCCAACGAAGACGTGGATCCAAAGCCCTCATCATGAGACGTTGGGACGTTTAGCCTGAATTTGGGAGCAGATGCTATTTGGACTTATCCACCCACCTCTCTGAAGATGCCAAGTTGATTTATGACACCGTATATCGGAGGTTTGGATATATGCGACCGTTGTAGCAGACGTCATCAGGTTCCCTCTCATTTGTGAGGTTTTTTTGTTGTAGGGATGCTCTTTCTTGTAGGCGCAAACTCCTGCAGTTAATTATATTATTGCGTTGCGATAACCAATTTCTCCTGCTCCAGCAGTTCACTTCGTGTTGTGTATTATTTTGTTTGTTAAAGTTGCCTGTGGATTGTATACGGAGACTAGTTTATGTCATCACCCATAGGGCATGGATCAGTCCAAATCCGTATATTTTAGATTTGGGTTTTGAACTTAGGTTATATATTCTTTTAGTTCAAAAATATTTTTTTTATTTAAGGACCGTTAATCTAGTTTGAGATTAAGATCAACTTAAATATATGAGCATTTGTGTCACGCCCCGCTTCCCGGTATACGGTAAGGAGACGTAACTGACCGGCTACGTATTTACTCAGAAGAAAATACGCTAAGCGTAAATAAGCAATATGATAAAGTACACAAGAAAATGACAACAGATGTAATCGAACAGCAACTTTTATTTATTGAAAATTTCTTTAAATGAAAATGTAAATACAAGAATGGAAAAAAATATATACAAGTGTCTTCTGTGAACTGCTCCAAGTCGTCAGCACTGGGCTTTATCTTTAGTGAGTCGGATCCACTGACAACATTCCAAAGAAAGAAGAGAAAAGGAATTTCGTCAGCGAAAAATTGCTCGGTAAGTCCCAAAGAAAGATAGAAGTAGAGTAGACAGATAAGAGGATATAACTGGTAAATTGTTTGATTGTTATATTAACGAATTGTTTGTAACTTGGTACAGAATATGCCAGTGTATACGAGAGGAGTCCAACTATTCCGTGGACTAAGGTATACGAAGCATAAGAAACCGTTAAGCCACGGAACAACAACAACCGATATTCATGTTAGGTGTATTAAAGTGACCGTCTCGTGCCACTTTTAACGCATTCCATACCAATCTACCTATTTAAAACCCCGTAATGTATTTTATATTGATGTGTATTGTTTTGTTTAATAGATGTAAGACTTGCCGAGACCATGATATCAGTAGTTCATGTAAACGGAAGGGATATAAACGGATAGTCATGTAATCAGAGTATATCTATGGTTCGGTTCGGTCGAGTCATTTTGATATTGATTGTATTCTGGTATAAATGGATTCATGTTGAATTGGAGTTGTACTTGAATTGTATTCAAGGATGGATTGATTTCAGATTAGACTGAGTCAGACACTTAAACTGAATTGGAGTCCTGAATTAGTTTTAGAGTTATCGGTAACTACTGCACGTGGACGGCAGGATTTGTGACTTTTTCCAAGCCAATTACCATATTGATAACCCCGTTTTTAGTTGTCTACCTTAAATAGGCAAGCTCCCAAATTCTCCGGCTCCCTGAGACTCAAGAGAACTGGTCCCGCTTAAACCTATATTTACTAGGGTCCTTATTGTAATTTAATATAACTTGAGGGGATTTTATGAAAATAGTTTTGATATATTTTCAAAATACACCTCAAGTGTTTAATTATCATCTTTACGGTTTTCATAGATGTAATTTTTAAGAGTGATGAGATAGTCTAGTAGATATAAACCTAACTTAAATAGTATATGGTATTTTCATGTAATTTGACTTGTATTGATTCTTGATGGTATTTTCATGAACTTTTGTGATTCTTTTCTTTTGATTAGAAAACATGGAATATATTATATATTTAAAATAGATATTTTGATAATATATATATATATATAATTATTAAAAATAGAATTTATTTATTAATAGAAATCATGTTTTTTTAGAAATTATAATAAAAATTCTATCGAGATCGTATGCTCCGTGAGGAGGTCTGCATCTCGCTCTACTAGTCCCGAGGACGTGCGATAATCCGCACCATCCCAATCAGGTTCCCCAAAATGGGTTGTAGAGGCTTATTTGCAAGGAATTAATTAAAACAATTTAAAGAATGCGGGTTTTGATAGTTTAAGGTATTTTCATGTAAAATATTATATTTTGTCCCACAGAAATTGTTACAAAAGCCATCATGGTATGTCAAGATGAGTGTTATGATGAGGTAGGTGATTACCTCGTGAGTTTTCTAAAGGTAATATGAGCAAAACGATAAAGTAATATCGTATGTAAACTTGATGGTATTTTACCGTAAAAATGAAATAAAAGTTGCAATACATATTAGTTTGAATTGAAACTTGTTGTAAATGTTGTTTTATGTTTATCAAACAATATAAGAAGAGATGGTTATTGATTGTTTAAGAAAAGTTGAGTTTTTAAAGAAATGAGAATCGGAAGTCGGAATAACTCCGCTTCCGACGAGTTTTGAGAAGAGAGTGTTTTAAATTAGAAATGTAGGAGGGGAGAGGGGACTTACAGTTTGAGAATAGAGGGGGGACGTAGAGGAATATTTCAAAGGTATCGTGGAGTTGCGTCATTTCCGGATTTGTCCCGAAATGTCGCCGGAACTTTGATTTTGGCTAAATCCACTTGTACAACTTTTTGGACTTGGAAAATTTAAAAAGTTTTAGCAAAATATTTTTGAATGAGGAGGGCTATGGTATAGGGTGGTATTTATAGGAGAAATTAGGGTTTAGGGTATTGAAATGAGAATTAAAATTTGGTTTTAAGGCTCATTTTAATTCTCTGAAAATGTGCAGGAAAATGAAACAGACTAAGGTTAGTTGGGTAGGCCAAAGGGTGCTAGGGAAAAAATTGGAGTATTTGCTAGGGGGACCGGCGGCGCCGGCCCCAAGCTCGATCTTGACGGTCCAATGGTGGGGTCGGAGTGTGGGATTGATGCCACGTGTTGGTGTCGTTTCTTATATCTTAGTGCACATGTTTGTTTAATCCGACTTTTCATTTTTACGTGTTTTGCACATGTAAACTTTTGGGCTTCCAAAAAGTTTAAGAGAAAAATCAGCAAAAATATTATGTGGTTGAGGGGATTCGAACACAGGGGCTATGTCACAGCAGTGCAAGGCTTTACCAGTGAGCTACAAGTTGTTTCTTACTATTCAAAAGCAAATTAAATACTTATAGCATGCTCAGGATTGCAAATACTCCATTTGTACATTAACTTTAAAAAATTTCTGTACATTAAAACAGATTCGTTAAATTTTGGGCTCAATTTATTTTAACTAAGAATACGTTAGTCCTATTTGAGACTAAGATCAACTTAGCAACATTTAAGGATCATCAAATTTTAGTTGAGATCCATAAACATAGCATTTAGGCCCAGCTACAAGAAACTTCAGAGAAACTTTTAACCAATTTGTGCTTGGTCTGCTCAGTTTTTTTTTCTTTTCTTCTTCTTTTTTATTTAAAAGAGTTTAACACTTATTTGTGATTTGTTTACTCAGCCCTTTTTCTTTATGCAGAAGTGCTAAGCACTTATCTGTGGCTCTGCTGCTTACATGTGTATCATGTGAAGCACTCAGTCATGAGTGTTGTCCAATCAGTGCTAGGCACTAGTCATTTTGACTAAATATATAGTGCTAAGCACTTTTGTATGGCGCTCACATGTGTATCACGTATGGTGCTGCCCAATCAGTGCTAAGTACTTAGTTATTTTGACTGGATATGGAGTGCTAAGAACTTTTACTCAGCGCTCACATGTATTTCACGCGAGGCGCTGGTCTTCTGTTTTGAGTGCCCATATGGGAAGCATGAGAGGCGTCAAGTCCCTTGTTTTAGTGCTCCCTCGTGAGAAGCACGTGAGGCGCTGGGTTCTTTGTTTTGGGAGTCTTTTGGGTGCTCACGTATGTTTCACGTGAGGCGCTGAGTTCCTTTTCTTTTCAGAAATTGAATCTCTGTTAATGACATTTTGGCTATTAATGATCGCCAAGATCTTTGTTTTTGAAGATTTGAGATTTTTTTTTATTGGAGAACTAAGTTTCTTTTTATACTAAGTTCTTTTATATAGTGTTAATTCCTGGTTGCAGAAGAATTAAATTCCTAGAACCATAAGTTCTTTTCTCTCTTTTTCTTTTAATCTAGTTCTTTTGCTTAGATTTTGAGTTTGAAGAACAAAATCTCCCCGACAAGAATTAAATTCTCAACTTATGGAGAGATTTGCTTTGCAAATCTCAGATCAAAGGAAGAACAGAGTTCTTCTTATGAATGGTTAAACCCTTATTTTCTTTATGCTAGATAAAAGAGATACATTTTATCTCTATTTTTTCTTTATCTAGAGTTTGAAAGAACAAGTAGATCTTCTTTAAAGAAGAATTGAATTCTCAACGGCAGGTTCTATCTTTTCCTTCGCAGAATCTTATGGGAGTTTCTCTCCTTTTTTTTGAAGTCTCCTATCCTTTATATACGAGAGTCAAATTGGTTGACTAGTTTGAGAAAATCTCTCATTTGGAAAATACCAATTGATTTAATTGGCCTCAAAAATTGTTCGGGGGATTTTATCCATCGTTGGATTTTTGATCCAGTGGATTTCTGTTTTAAAGAATATATTTTCTTATTTTTAACAAAATTAAGAAAATATTTTCACATATACAGAATTTAATTCTGTTAGACGGTGACTTTTAATCACCATTGGATTTTAATCCAAGAGTGCTCTATTTAACAGAGCACAATTTTTCTTTATTTAGAAAGATTGGGGAAATATATTCTCCCATTTCATTGGATTTTTGATACAATAACTTTCTGTTTAACAGAAAATATCCTTCTCATTTAGAAAGATTAGGGAGATATTTTCCCCAATAGAATTTAATTTTATATTTGGTGATTTTAATCGCCATTGGATCTTTAATCCAATGATTATATATTAGCAGAGAATATCTTTCCCTTTTAGGAAGATCAAGGGAGATATTTTTCCAAGACTAGAATTTAATTCTATATAGGGAGGCGCTCCCACGTGTCTAATACGTGACCCTGATGTGGGTTTTAGCCTGTTTTATTTAGCGCCCATATGCCTTAATATGAACGCTCACGTGTTTAACACGTGAGGTCAATTTGTCCTTTAGCCACTTACTCTTAGTGCTTATATGCTTTACATACAAAAAATAGAATTTAATTCTATGTATAGAGTTTAACTTTACCTGAAACTAATACTTCAAAAGGGTGTTCTCACGTGTTTAACACGTGACCCCAATGTAGGTTTTAATCTGTTTATTTAGCGCTTATATGCTTTGCATATAAGCGCTCATGTGTTTAACAAGTGAGGTCTGTTTAGTCTTTAGTTTTTTGCTTTCAGCGCTTATATTCTTTGGCGTTCACGTATTTAGCAAGTGAGGCTCAAAACGTGGGGAATTCTCCTCTTTTTTCTGTCCTTTTTTTTGTTAAGAGAACAAATACCCCCAGTATTGCTCTCACGTGGCTTGCACGTGAGTGCAACAGTGTCCATCTTTACCACCGTTGGATCGCCTAGGGTAATGGGAAGTTGAACCGATCCCATCACGTCTTATAAATAAGGCCTTTGGCCTTAGAGTGACTTCTGTTTTTTCATCCTCCTCCTGGAGTTTTTTCTTCCTTGAGAATTTAATTCTCATTTCAGAGCTTAGATCTCTGCCTTCAGAACTCCTCTGATCAAAGTTAAACTCTGCCAAAATTTTGGTAAGGATTATGAACAGAGCTTAGTTCTTTAGAAGAATTTTTTGGATGTCCCCCTTTTTTATTTTGGATTTTTTATTTAATTAAATCCATTAATAGAGCTCGGCTCTTTATTTGAACCGATCTCTTAGAGATCTAGAAAAAACTTCTGTCCATATCAAGGGTGTGAATGGGCATTCTTGAGAATCGCTGATTCTCTTCTTAGGGCTTTACCCTATCATTGATCCTGACATTTGAGGATCTCTGGAATTTAATTCCATTATGTTTTACAGAGCTTAGCTCTGATTTTATTATTATTTTTTTTAACTTTGGGAATTTTACTTCCTTTACTGTTCTTGAGTATTTTCCTTTTTAAGGTTTTAATATCCCTTTCACAGATTTCAATCTGTTGTTGTCTTTAAAAGAACCCGCATGTCGAGGATATTGGGAGTTTTTAAATTTACTGTTCATTTAATGAGAATCCTTTTAGATTTTCGCAATGGGCACTTGTCTCATCATTGACGAGCTGCCATTTTGATTTCTTAGGGCCCACTAGCTTTGGAGTTAGTAGTCCCATAAGACAAACTCACGCCTTTTGTTGATGGTTTTTTTGTCTCTTTTCTTTAGGGACAATGTCCTCACTTCCCTACTTCCCTTATACTCGCTCAGAGGTCGCTTTCCCACAGTCGCCATCATACAAGGAAATGATGGCTATGATTAGGAATTATGATAAGGACAAAATGAGCCTTCTCCTATGGGGAGTCTGGTATGGTCATATTATAAGGGGTCGTCGTAGTTTTACATGTGGAGTACAATGGAACCCACTCGTTCGATTCAATTTACGGAGTGTCCGTGTACTGCTTATACAGTAGAGGTGACTAATTGGACTCCTGAGGGCGGGCTTGAGCCATCAATGACAGAGATACCCAATCAACCTTTGGTGGTTATCGACATTCTGAGACGTCGAATATGCCAAGGCGAAGCTTGACCTTAGGGGCAGGTCTATAAGATAGGCGTCATCCCGCGGCATCCAGTGGGCTACCTTCCTTGGGCCTGGTATATTCTCTCCTCCCAACGCTCACGGTTGCAGAAAGTTAGATTGTACCTGGCGGTGTATGCATCATTGTTCTACTACCATGCTCCCCAAGTTTGGTGGGTTAAGGCTTTTTAAACCAATGGAATCTTCCAACGCATAGGTTCCTACTAGGGGACCACGAAGTTTCTATTTCGCTGGAGGAATTCCGAGAAATTTCCGGACTACCGATCAGGAGAGAACATTACGAGGAGTTACTCACCTGACGAGTATGTTTTCGCCACGGTGCTAGCCATGCGTGAAGGCTTGACAACTGAGAATGTTGTTCAGCACAAACATCCAAGTTTAATCAAATCTTTAGGTATTTTTGAGAGCCTGTTTGTGGTATAAGAAGGGCAAGATGTCATTTTTGATGATTTCATCGCTTGCTTCCTTTGTAGTGATGCTCTATCCATGAATGCTTCAAAATTTGCGAAGGTCAAGGATCCTTTCGGATTTGGCCTGGAAAAACTGCAGGCTAAGGAGGAAAATCTACTACAATTTTATATTCCAAGTTTGTCAACCGTGGCTTTTAACGAGATTGCTACTGCTGGTATAGACGAGGAAACATTTTTTATAAGATTCATCAGTCTTTGGCTCAGCTGGTTTGCGATGTCGATGCACCGACGTTTTATAAGAGCCTCCATCTTCTATCCCGCACACCGCACAGCGGAGGCAGCATGACTGGCCATTGGCGTTTCAGGGTTATCCCATCCATATTATGGTTTGAGTACCGCAGCCAACACTTCAATACAGGTGCAGACATCGTGAACTTCTCCCTCCATTACTTTACGTCCTGGATTGAGTTGCACATGTTGGGCGCGTTTGCTGTGGACCGGCGACCTGATTTCTACGAGTCCAATACTTTCGCACGAGTCATGAGATTGGTTGATGCTTCCGCTCCTGATCCGACTCATTTAGGGGTTTTGCGCATGCTGCTTAACCCGTATTCAAATGAGAGTGGCATGGTTTTCAATGATTGGGTTCTTTCTGTGCCAATGAGGCCTATTCAACAGTTATTTGATTTATTAAAGAACGGAGCACCGACTTTGAAACACAAGGAGTTCATGCACTTGTATTCGATCCGGCCAGGGTACTTGGTGTTCCCATTAAATGATGCCGCTCTCTTCATGCGGTATAATCCGCATCATTTTACCCAACAGTTGGGTTATAACCAGGGCGTGCCCCTCGAAGCTTTCTTGGTCGAGCCCACTCCCTCGCTGGAGACTGCCCGTGAAGCTATTCATCACTTTATGCAACTGAACACCGGTTCTCTCTTCATGGTGCCTGAGCCCGATTACATTCTAAGGCCTGTGGGACCCTTCAAGGGCTGGTATCGTCACAGGGTCAGTTCCATTATTACATAGGAGAGATGGGTGCTTTTTGAGTATAAGGACTCTACGCCTGCCTAAGCCATCATTGTTCCGCTGTGACCACGATCAATCGTTCGCCCTCTCTGAGAGACAGCGATTCAGTGATTATTCCGAAAGCTTCTCGAACAGAATTGACCCCCGTATTGTTGGTATGCTAGTTCGCACTGGACCCGACCCAGGGATTCCTGATACTACAGAAGCTGCGGTGTCATCAAAGTCAGATCCCGAAGATGAAATTAGGCAACGCCGTGCAAAGGTGTATAGGGGGAGGAAGCGTCCTTCTGCGAGTGCTAGCTCGGGCCCTAAAAAAAGGAAGAAGTCGGCAGCGCGTTTAATCGACACCTTGCTCGAGCCTGAGCCTCTCGTTTGTGATGAGCCTATGCCTGTGCATGAACCAGATGATGGTCTTCTTTTTTCGGTTACATCGGCCAAGGAGGCCGCTCAGTTGGCTGAAGCCCTTAAGCGATCACATGATGAGACCAAAAACGTGCACCCTAAGAATGGAGGTTTTTCCCCGTCGAGTTCCGTGATGTTGATTCGGCTCCTTCTATGTCACCGACAGTTCCATTAACGCCGACAGAAGAAGGGGCTCTTAAACAACCGATATCAGCCACTTCTGAAGACGAGACTGCTCTGAAAGCAGGTAGAACTCTATCTTCAATCGAAGCCCAACGAGTGTGGTTAACAAGAAAAGAGCAGCCGCTCGAAAAGGCTATACTTCAGGCTCTTTGGCGTATCGGTATGTACCTTTTATATCCTTTTCAGCAAATGATTTATATTGCTTTTATATTGCATTCATCTTTACACATTTTTCTTTTGTAGGGCCTTCCATGGCGGGCGCAGTTTCGAACCCAGATCGTGCCTTAGAGACCCCAGTGATGACTTTTATTCCTTCAGCGGATGTTCCTAGACCAGCTATAGACTCCGTAGATGTTACCAATGGTGCACCAGAGAAAGTAGAGGACATTCCTGAGGCTGCGTCCCTTTGGTCCAGAATGTACGAAGTATTAAAGGTAATCTTATACCTCTCTTTCTGTTTTAATGATCTTTTAAATATGTCTGACCCTTTCTTGTGTTTCCAGAGATGCAGGAGTTGGCGTCCTTGATTTTTAAAGATTTAGCGTACTTATGCGCTTCAAAAGATTGATCAAAAATAATATGTTACCGCAATTAAGAACGGCGTCGCTTGGTAGCTAGCCGGTGAGTACGGGTCGGTCCACAGGGATTTTGTGAATTCTCTAATTGTTCTTACGAGTTAATTCCAAACGGTGTGAATGGATTGATTATTCCTAAAAACTAAGTTTATCTAGATCTAAATCTTGCTAAACTAGGGCAAATAATTAAAAGTTATAACTAGGGCAGAGAATGAAAGATCTAATTAGGGCAGATAAGAAATTATACTAGGGCAATGAAAATAAATTTAATGAGGGCAAGAATTGAAAATAAAACTTACTCCTAATTTGATGCACTCTTCATTCTTCACAGAAATTTACAGATCTGAATTTTTGGGATTTACAATGAGGCACAAGAAGAGGCATGACCTAATACAAGATTTAGGGTTCCTATTTATAGAGGATAGAAACCCTAGAGTTACAATCGACTCGCACATCTGCTATTACAAAAATACCCCCTAAGAAAAAGACCTAGTCAACGCTCGCAGCCGCCTCAGAATTTTTCCATCAATACGGGCTCTTCATGGCCGCGGTTCCGCGGCCAAAGCCCACGTTTGGCCGCGGTTCCGCGGCCATATATGGGCCTTGTGGGCTTATTTTCTTTGGACTGATTCCTGTTGCATTTTTCTTGGTTTTTCTTCAGTTGTTTTCTCAGATTAGCTTCTGGTTCTCTTCCAGATCTCCACAGTGAATAAAGTCGTAGAATTTTACCGCTTGCTTCGTGTCGAAGTCTTGAACCTTGCTCTGCCTTTGTGCTTTGTGAAATTGTCCATTGATCTTCGTTTAGTCTTCAAACTGTAGGCAAGATAAAGATTCTCTGTTTGTTGGTCGAAATCTCACTTTTGCATTGTCTTTTCATTGTTTTCACTGTTTTTGTTCCAAGAACCTGTAACCTGCAACTATGTAGCAGACATGGGTCAAAAGCACCTGTTTATTTGTAAAATGAATAAGAATGGGGAATATAATAATGCAATATTATGGTATGAACAAATACTCCCAAACTTATCTTTTGCTCGTCCTCGAGCAAACCTAGTTTTATTCTCAACAAAAAACCTAACCTCACTTTCGCAGGAAAACGCAATTGCACTGAGCTCGTGCAACAAGCCGTTAAACCTCTAGGTGTCTCTAGTAGGAGGAGTGTTGTCTCCTGAGGGTTTTCAGCGGATACTACCCACAAAATCCTTATCAATTCGGCCTATTAACTTTCATTCTCCAATTAGGTTTTCTAACAAGAACTCTATTATCTTCGACTCGGAAAAAATCCACCTGTATTTTTCACACTTCCTTATTATTTAACTTAAGATTATATATGTTCTTGTGAATTTACTTAGCTTTCGGCATCTTTTAAGTTTTCCTTCTAGGGTTCTATCTCAACTTAGGAATTTTTATCATCTCTATTAAAGATATAAGTCTTATTCTTCATTCCTATCTATCATCTAAACCCCAATCACATACCCCTACGTGAGTGTGTATATCACCCCTACACTTGGAAATTCAAATCAAGCAATCATACTCTTGTCCGTTGTCCAAAACACTTCTTAATTGGTGAATTTTTTAGATGAATTTCGCTCACACATGCTTCATGCGACCGTTAATACTTCTTGAGGTATCAACAAACGATTACAAGATGTGTTTGCACATTAAAGCATAATTCCTAGTCTTGTAATCCCTAAGGCTTTTAGCAGTGACTCCCAAACCAGTTGGTCTAAGGCACTAGGTGATGAAGCACCCTTACTAAATATTTTTTCTATTAATGCAGCCTTAAGTAATTACAAAAACCTGTGTTCATTTTTTTATCTCTTTATTCATACTTGTATTATTTTTATTTTATTTTATTCATACTAAGGACTTTAGACAAGAGCATTTCAAGGTCTCTTCTACTATTCCATATTTCAAGGTTCGTGTTTGTGCAATTTTGTAGGGTATATATTTTCAGAATTTAGACTTAAGCTAGGAATTATTTTTCAAACTTATACTTTAGTAAAAATATCAATACTTTTCCCTTATTTTAACTTAGCCCAAGAAGTCAACTCGAAATTTGCCTATTTCTAAATAAACTACAAAGACATATCTTTCTACCGTTAAATTTTTAAGAAAGGTTATTTTTAGGGTTTTTAATTTACTAAGTCTAAAATCTAGTTGTTCCTAGCTAGTTAACCTTTTTGTCAAACTCAAGTCAATTATGGGCAAAATTGAATACTTTGTTCTTTATAATTTTTGAAATTTTTCAATTTTTATGGATTTTAAAATAAGTATGCAAATGCAAAAATATACACATGAATGCGAAGGAAGAAGGCTTACCGAGCACACCCCCAAACTTAAACTTGACAGTGTCCTCACTGTCGTGCTACACCAAGAGGGTCAAAATGTCGGCACTCCCCTGTTTATTTATTTACAATTTTTTTATTTATTGTTAAAAGAAAAACAAAAATATATATACATATATACAACAAGGTTCTCCCCAAACTAAACAAGGCCTTACACAGACCAAAGGTTAGCACCAACCATTCAAAAATTTTATCGTGATAATGGTAGGGTTGGTGAAAGAATGGAGTGTAAAGAAAGGAGTTGAGAAACACACGAGACCGTATGGGAAGAAGGGTGGAATATGGTCTCGGTGGAGGAGAAGAATGGCGGAAAAGAGAAAGAAGTGTAGTACGAACTTGAGGGTGTAAATTGAGTGAATAAATTAGCACAATTTGTGATGACCGATGTGTTAAAAGCGATTGTGCTAATCTATCAACCCGTCGAGAAATGGGGTCAAATCCCTTAAGATTCGCGAGAAAACATGGGTACATCGAACTTGGTAAACCATCCATTGAAAATGGCAACGCGACGGAGTCTTGCGTGGTCGAAAAACGATAGGAAGGACAAAAGGGAGTGATTTAGGGATAGTCTTATTCTCACCTAAGCAATTTGTCTCGAACTTGAAAAATTCCATCAATGGTTCGAAATGACTGTAAGAAACCGAGTCTGATGGTTCAACTAACTCATCTGAAAATTCAAAGGACTCAAACACTGGCGGTGAGTCTTCAACATCGTCCGAAAAAGTGAAACACTCATAATCGTTATCGTCTGTGAGAACTATGTTAGATTCAAAGGGGTATGCAGTAGTGGCGTACAAACTGCTGTGATCGAATAGAAATTTTTCAAGCTCACAGTCCTCCTGCGTGGTCGGAACGATGGAAAGGAGGGAGGATGATTTAGGAAGTATAACAGTTAAAGGTTCAGGAGGATGAATTGGAAAATCCGACTCAAACAAAAATGGTTCATCCTCAATACTATCTTCATAATTCTCCTCAAAAATTATCTCATCCATGCAATTATCATCAAAATCAAAACGCATATGAAGTTCGGGAGAAACATTTAATGACTCGGGATGATGAATTGGAGAGAAAATTTCAGGCAAATCTACGTGTTCATCATCCAAAATATTCCCGGCGTCTATATCCTTAATCAAGTGAAAATCAATTTTTTTAGACACCTCATCAAAAGCATGGATATCTAACAATTTTGGTTCTAGAGTGGAGGTGTAGAGTTCAAAAGGATTAGGTGTGGTTTCACTCGAAAGGGACTCTTCACAATCTGGCAAATCAAGCACTACAAAGTCGCACAACTCATTAAATGTTTTATTTTCAACTGATGAATCATTTGGAAAACTTGTTTGAAAACCGGAGTTGTAGGATTCAAATCGGTATGGGTTGGTTTGATTTGGAAGGGTGTAGAACTCACTCTCTCCTCTCAAATTCTGACTCTGTCTAACTGCCACATCATACATTGGAAATTTTGGAGCTAGTTGGAAACTAGCTACCGGTTCACTAGGTTGCATAAGGGCGGCCATGGACGCATCCACATTCCTAATCAATTGGTTTGTCGCTACCATATAAGCCTCCAACGAATGTTCTAGACTAGACACGGGTTGTGAAGGGGTTTCGGTAAAAGATTCAAAATTGTTTGGATATGTGAGACTCCCAAATGGTTGTGTAGAAGCAATGTCTAGGGAAGGTGGGAAAGTTTGGTAGGACTGGTAGGAATTGAAGGGTTGGACAGGAGTGGGATCAACATTTGGATAAAAAGGTGAATAGACTTGTTGATCCAAAGAACTCGAAGTGTTGAAAGGAGTGAAAGATCGGTTATGAGATTGTTCTATGTGTTCAGCAATAGACATGGGTTTCGGAGTTACAACAGGACTCGAAAAAGGGGTATCAACGAAAGAAGGTGGTGAAGGTTGAAATGGTTGATACAAAGTGGATTGTGGAGTCGAACTGTTTCTCCTAAACGCTTCTATTCGATCTTTCAAAGAAATTTTGGGCATGGAGGGGTCGTCCGTAAATCGACCGAAATAATTCGCGTAAGAGGCAAAGTTTGGATCAGGGTACTAAAGTTCGGCAAGAGATTTATGAGGTGGGGTACCCATGATGTAAGAAGGGAGAAGAAAAAGAATGTGGGTGGAAGTGGGAAGAAGTGGGGAGCAATGGATTTCTTTAGCGACAAGTTGCAAGTTTTTCTAAAAAAATTTTCCTTTTTTCTCTTTTTCTCTTTATTTGGAACTTTTTGCAAAAAATATTTGCGATAAAGGGCTTAGACACACTTTCAATCAACCACAAATGCACAATCGGGCCTAGATCTAGGGTCACCTAGATCAGCTAGACAGCTTCTAACTGTTCCAAAGGGCTAGAAATAGGAGCTCAAACCGCCTCTTCACCGTCAATTGCGGCTAGGTAAGTGCCAGGTGAGTGGGAAACTCTCCACTACAAGTAGTGAATCTAATTAAGCAACCACTCGCCTTAGACACACTTGCCTAGACACCGCAAAGTCAGGTTTGGATCAATGGCCGATGCCTACAATTAGTCCTTTGTCCTATTAAGCGCGAAGTCCTTAGGGCTGAGGCTAGTCTTTTTTTAATTAAGAGATGGTCAATGCATATGCCTTATGTGATTTCTGGGGTCCTTGGAAGGGTGATGAAATCCCCACCTAATCTGGATTGGTCTCAAGCCCCTTAAAGTCCGATTAAATATGCAAAACAGTAAACAACCACTTGCAATCAATTTTTTTTTATTTTTTTAGCGCGGCTCAAAGAATCCTGCACAAGATCAATTATTGGAAGGGGAAAGATTTTTTTAAGCGCAAAGAATCCTGCAGGAGATTTTTCAGAGGAGATATTGAGATTTGCAAAGGAGAGAGAAAGAGAGATTATAGTGTTTTTTTTTTGAAGAACCGCCGAGAGCACCGCGGAACCGCGGCGGGAAGCGCAGTTTTGCGGCGGAAATGCGGCCGTGGAGGTTTTTTTTTTTAAGGTGATGACGTCACCTCCCTGCGGCGGAAGCGCGGAAAGAACGGCTTTTTGCGGCGGAAACGCGGTGGCGGAGGCAGTGCGATTCCCGAGATTTCTTCTTCTCCTCTGTTATGATTTTTCTCTGTCGTTCAGATCTACTGTTTTCTGTTTTGCTCTCTGGATTTTTCCAGATCTGAGTTTGTTCTTCGATCCTGCAAAATTCAAACGAAAATACCCTTCACAAAATAACAAGATGATAAAAAAATTTGTATATTTTTTTATTTGTCAGTTTTTATGATTTTTCAATTTTTTATTAACCCGAAATTATAAAAAGAAAATAACAACGCCATCCCCGGCAACGGCGCCATTTGATTTTTAGAGATTTAGCGTGCTTATGCGCTTTAAAAGATTGATAAAAAATAATATGTTACCACAATCAAGAACGGCGTCGCTTGGTAGCTAGCCGGTGAGTACGGGTCGGTCCACAGGGATTTTGTGAATTCTCTAATTGTTCTTACGAGTTAATTCCAAACGGTGTGAATGGATTGATTATTCTTAAAAACTAAGTTTATCTAGATCTAAATCTTGCTAAACTAGGGCAAATAATTAAAAGTTATAACTAGGGCAGAGAATGAAAGATCTAACTAGGGCAGATAAGAAATTATACTAGGGCAATGAAAATAAATTTAATCAGGGCAAGAATTGAAAATAAAACTTACTCCTAATTTGATGCACTCTTCATTCTTCACAGAAATTTACAGATCTGAATTTTTGGGATTTACAATGAGGCACAAGAAGAGGCATGACCTAATACAAGATTTAGGGTTCCTATTTATAGAGGATAGAAACCCTAGGGTTACAATCGACTCGCACATCTACTATTACAAAAATACCTCCTAAGAAAAAGACCTAGTCAATGCTCGCAGTCGCCTCGGAACTTTTCCATCAATACGGGCTCTTCATGGCCGCGGTTCCGCGGCCAAAGCCCACGTTTGGCTGCGGTTCCGCGGCCATATATGGACCTTGTGGGCTTATTTTCTTTGGGCTGATTCATGTTGCATTTTTCTTGGTTTTTCTTCAGTTGTTTTCTCAGATTAGCTTCTGGTTCTCTTCCAGATCTCCACAGTGAATAAAGTCGTGGACTTTTACCGCTTGCTTCGTGTCGAAGTCTTGAACCTTGCTCTGCCTTTGTGCTTTGTGAAATTGTCCATTGATCTTCGTTTAGTCTTCAAACTGTAGGCAATTTAAAGATTCTCTGTTTGTTGGTCGAAGTCTCACTTTTGCATCGTCTTTTCATTGTTTTCACTGTTTTTGTTCCAAGAACCTGTAACCTGCAACTATGTAGCAGACATGGGTCAAAAGCACCTGTTTATTTGTAAAATGAATAAGAATGGGGAATATAATAATGTAATATTATGGTATGAACAGTCCTCCATTATGGATCGTTCTCTGGAGGAAACCTTCTTACGCCTACTTAATATGGCGGTCTCGCACGCGATACCCCCCACAGTGTCATCCTTTCTTCCTGCCATGGTTGGTATTCTCTTGCATTCTGTACTATATTTCTGTAACGGCACTGACGCACCCTCATTTTGAACCATAACCCTATAAGCCGATGATGAAGTTGAGGTTCTTGACGGGCCTGGGGATTTCTCAGATTTGCCTTCTGTGGCCATGGGTAAGTGATACTCTAGCCTTGGTATTCTTTTGTTTATTTTCCATTTGGAAATGTGACTAATCTTTTATATATATTCAGAGTTATGCCAACCCTGACTCCATTTGAGTTCTATATTTATATGTCGCCGAGCCCTTATGCCAGATGTATGTCAGAAAGGATGGCGAAGCAGAGTATACATTCACTGGCCACTCTTATTGAAGATCTACGCGCCAACACATCCGTCATTATAGAGGAATTTTCTGCCGAAGCTAATGCTTCTTTATCCGTCCTTACCACCTACCATGAAGAGGTGCTGGTGCGTACTTAAGGTTGAGTATTGCCGTCAAGTGGAGGCTTCCCTTCATTGAGTTGAATGCATACGCCTTCTTTCGGAGATATTATCTATAAAGGCCAAAGTGCATGAATGGATTGATCGGTGTGCGGACAACCTCCGATCCTGTAAGAAAAGACTCAACCAGAAATTTTCGGAGAAGGAGCTGGCCTCGAAGGCTTTGGGGGAACTCAAGCCCAGCTCGCAACCAAAACTACTCGGGCCTATGAAATTTAACGAGTTCTTCGAGAGAAAATTACGGATGTGGTGGCTCTCGATAAAGCTGTCACTTTTACGCACGAAATGGTTGAGACTCATAAGACCGCTGAGAAAGAGCTTGAATCGATTTTCTTTGTATCAACAACAACAAGCACAGGCAGGGGCTCCACTTGCGGTGCTGATAGAGCTTGAGGCAGAGGTCCGACGAAAAAATGATGAAATAGCTGGCTTATTGAATTGTCCACCGTCTTGAAAAATTTTGTCGTTGTATCCCCCCCATTTCTATCTTGTATTCATTTTAGTTTGTGAATAAAATACATATTTTATTTCATGCTTGCACCACTCTATGTTTTGATGTCTTGGCTCGGCGCGGATTAGTTTATTTACTCATTTCGGAATCTCTAGTTTATTCACCCATTTCGGAGTTTGTAGTTTATTTACTCATTTCGGAGTCTCTAGTTTATTTACTCATTTCGGAGTTTGTAGTTTATATACTCATTTCGGAGTTTGTAATTTATTCACTCATTTCGGAGTTTATACTTTATTCACTTATTCTGGAGTCTATAGTTTATGTACTCATTTCGGAGTTTATAGTTTATTCACTCGTTCCGGAGTCTCTAGTTTATGTACTCATTTCGGAGTCTTTTTAGTTCACCTCTTTTGGGTTTACAGGCAAACTTGTCCCAACGTTGTATGTAAATAACCTCCATTCTTTTATGACAGAGGTCTGTTATGTTTGTGGTACTAGGGTTTTAGTCCATGGCACCGTCGCGTTGGTTGATATATTTCTTGATATGCAGTCTTTAAGCCGCTGTTCGAGTAGCCCCACGACTGCCGTGTCTCTGATCCCTTCTGAGGCTGGATAATACGTCTTCAAGTAATCTTCTTAGGTTGGAGTATTTGTATTAACGTCGGAAGAACAAGTGAGGGGTATTTGCCGTGGCGCTTTTCACTTGAGGCTAGGCTCAACTTGGAGCTTTGATGAGTCATAACCGCACCCTTCCGGGGTAGGATGATCTCCAACGGTCTTTAGGCTTTGTATGTACTGCCGTCAAGACCCGAAACATGGAATATGTTGTCACTTCGTTTTTTCTTTGATGATGTCGCGACGATTCTTTACTGAAGTAGGGTAGACATCTGTAGGACCTCTGTGCTGTATGTATTGCAATTGAAGTTCGGAGCTAGGAATATGCCATTGCTCCAATTTCATTTGATAGTTGCGTCCGCACCCTGCTGAAATGAGGGGAATACTGGAATAGTCTCTAGGTTGTTTATGTACCGTCAAGACTTGAAGCTAGGATTTTGCCATTGCTCCATTTTTGCTTTGACCCTTGGGTCTTTTTTTTATGACGTTGCGTCTGCCTCCTGTTGGAATGAGAAGGCATACCGGGATAGTCTCTAGGTTGTATATGTACCATCAAGACTCGGTTCTCCTTTTGACGAAGCGTGGTGAAAAAATATAGTTCTCTTTCTTTCAGTTGTACATATGGATCGTATACAAGAGTCAATATGGACCTACTTGCAGGGCATAAAAGTTCCATTTTTATTTTTTTATTTCTTTCCGCGATGCTCTATTGTTTCCCCCAATCGGAGAGCAAAGCTCTATTTAAAATTTCAAAATTTTAAATTTTAAATGAGGCAGCGCCTCATAAGAGCGCCAGCGCCAAGAACGCCAGCGCTAGGAGTCAAAGACTCTGAGGCAGCGCTCACGTGCAAAGTACGAGAGCGCTCACGCCAAGAGCGCCAGCTCCAGGAGTCAAAGATTCTAAGACAGCGGCTCACATGCAAAGCACGAGAGCGCTAGCGCTAGAACTAAACGTTCTCCACCCTTAGATCAAAGATCCAATGAAGATGATTAAAATCATCAAATTACCAAAATAAAATTCTGTTGAGGAAATACTCCTCAAATCTTTCCAAACAGGAAAGATTGTGCTCTGTAAATCAGACCACCGTTGAATCAGAGATCCAATGGTGATTAAAAATCACCAAGATACAAAATAAGTTCTGTATGGGAAAATATTTTCCCAATCTTGTTAAAAAAAGAAAATTGTTTTCTGTAAGACAGAAACCATAGGATCAAAGATCCAATGGTGGGGAAACATCCCCAAATCAATATGAGAAAGATTTCCTTAAACTGATTCAACAAATCAGCCTCCCCTATATAAAGGACCCAAGACTTCAAGTCTTGCATAGAAGAACCCCCCCCCCCCCCCCGAAACTTCAAGTTCTCAGAAAAGAAAAGAGAGAATAACAAGCTCTAAGAAGAAGAAATTTTTCTTCAAGGTAAATGATAATAAGTGAGATCATAATATCTTCTCGATTTTTGAGAGTTTAACTCTCACATCATAAGAACTCAGTTCTTTTTCTAGATCACAGATTCATAAGATAAGCTTTTTCACAAAAACAAAGAGATCATAGCATCTCATAAAAAAGAAAAGAACTTAGTTCTTAGATCCATGAGACAAAGTCTCTTATAAACTGAGAATTCAATTCTCAGAGCACAGAACTTATCAGAGTTACCAGAGAGGAGCTTTAGCGCTCCAATTTAAAAAGAAGCGCCTTAGCGCTCCAAGTCTGGCGCTCAGCGCCCAGCGCTCCAAGCGCTATTTTAAAAGAAGCGCTTTAGTTCTCCAAGTCTAGCGCTCGGCGCCAAGCGCGCCACGTACTCCTCACGTGGGCGCTATTTTATAAGAAGCACCTTAGCGCTCTAGGTCTGGCGCTCAGCGCCAAGCGCTCCACGTGCTCCTCACGTGGGCGCTATTATAAAAGAAGCGCTTTAGCGCTCCAGCGCTCCAAATCTGGTGCTCAGCGCCAAGCGCTCCCCGTGCTCCCCACGTAGACGCTATTTCAGAAGAAGCGCCTCAGCGCTCCAAGTCCGGCGCTCATCGCCAAGCGCTCTATACATATAGCGCTTTGCTCTACAAAGAGTGTTCAACACCCAATAAAAGTAAAAAAAGAAAAAGGGGCTTCAGAACCCAAATTAATGCTCAGCATTATTGAACAAAAAAGGAACGAGCCCAAACAAGTGTACAACACTTTAATCAAAACTGAGTGGGTTGAGCCTAAATTAACCACAAGTCCCTAACTCAGACCAACCGAGCCCATGTGCTCACAATTTTCCTAATTGGTCTTAGTTCCTAACCTGACTACAGATCTCCCAACCAATATTGGTTCAAGGGTACATCTCTTCATTTCTATGATATGTGTCGTTGTAATTCTTCAACGTCTTCAGAGAGGTGGCGGGTCCCAACAACCAGAAACTCTAGAGACTATGACGTCTTTAAATTATGGACTATTATATCCTTAAACTCCATAGACTATGATATCCTTAAACTTATAGACCGCAACGTCCCTAAACCAAACTCTATAGACTATGACGTCTTTAAACTATGGACTATGGTGTCCTTAAACTCCATGGACTATGATGTCCTCAAACTTATGGACCGCAATGTCCCTAAACTAAAACGATGGAATCTAAACACTCTTTCGTTGGATCTAAATGATCCCAAAATCTTGTTAAGTAGATCTTAATCTAAAATTAGACTAACGTATCCTCAACAAACGTTTGAGCTGATCTCAGTCTAAAACAATACTAACGGTCCTTAAACCAACCCCAAACCCAAATCTAAGAAAATACGGATTTGGACTAATCCACGCCCTATGGGCGACAACATAAATTAGTCTCCGTATACAATCCACTGGCAACTAAAAATAAAACAAACAAACACGACACGAAGTGACCTTCTGGAGCAGAAGAAAGTGGTTACCGCGATGCGGTAACGTAATTAACTGCAGGGGTTTGCGCCTGTAGGGAAGAGCGTCCCCATAATTAAAAAACCCCTCACAATGAGGGGGAATCTGACGAAGTCTGCTACAACGGCCGCATCTGTTTAAACCTCCGATACACGGTGTCATAAATCAACTTGGCATCTTTGGAGAGGTGAACGGATAAAACAAAATAGCATCTGCCCCTAAATTCAGGAAAGACGTTTGTCTTCCCGGTTTTCGGCGGTAAACAGATTCTGGTACGCCCGGTGGGACCTTTTCCTCTTTCTACTCCACACTTCGTATGTCGTGTTCGCGAACGAATTGCGGTTTAATATGGTTGCCCCTGGATTCGAGGTACTAAGATTTGGTGTCTTGCTCCTTGCAGAAAAGAAGATGGCATCGATGGCTTCCAACTGCGCCAATTGCAACAACTCCGCTCCGTCCTCGCAGGAGGAGTGACCTACAGGCCTCAAGCGGCCTCCATTTTCGCGATGCCAGTGGAATAGGTGATGCAGGCCACCACTGGGTTGTTCTTCGAGACTATGCTCTCACTAATGAGCTTCAACGCCTCAGTGCCATCGCAAGAAGCTCCGAAGAAGTCGGTCTTTGATCGGCTTGCAACTACCGCGACCCCTCTCAACAGGTCGCCCAAATCCAACGCCTCGGTCTTTAACAGACTAGGCCAAAGCTCAAGCGGGCCCGTGAAGAAGCCTGCAATACCCGAAGGAGTTATCCCAAAGCGGATAGCTATTCCAACTCCGACGGAAAAAGTCGTCAAAAGGGCTTCACCTGCAAAGGGATCGGTCTTCACAAGACTAGCCATTCCAACTCCCGCTCCAGGCGAAGTCACCAAGGCTACTTCCCCTGCTCGAAAGTATGCCTTCGACAAGTTGGCCATCCACTCTCAACGGACCTCAGTCTTTGACAGGCTGACACCAACAGCAGTTTCTCATCAAAGCATGAAGTACGATGCAGCTACCCCGACAACGGAGGTGATCCCATCTGCAAGACGCGCTCGACGTCGCCACTGGCGCCGAGTGAGGAAAACTGGGAGCAGTTCCCCTTGTGGATTGACTCCACCAGCTCCAATGGTGGAAATTGATGCTTCTTTTCCAACTGGGAACAGCTTTGAACCACTTAAGATGGTGCGCAAAAACTCTCCAACTGCTGTGTTGAAAAGATCTCCTCCACCTGTGGAGAATGCTACAAAGGCAAAGCTAGAGCAGCCCCCTCAGCGACTGTCCTCCAGAATCCACAGGGTCTGGCAAAAAGTCCAAAACTCTGTAATCGACAAAGACTACTCCCGCTGACAGAAGAAAATGAAGATTCAGCAAGAGGAGGACCATCTCACTGCTGTCGTACCACAGAAGGTGTCATCTACTTGGGTGCCCGCTGCAACGGACCCCTCAACTTTGACCGCCCACAAAAGAAGAAGGCCGAAGAAAATCCCCGTGTACACGACAAAGCTCAAAGGCACTGAATCCAAACGCCCCAAATCTGGGGGTATAGTGGTGCATACCATTTACATGGCTTCCGGAAAAGAGGATATCCGTATCTCCACGGGCCATCGACCACTCACCCGATCGGTAACAATGTCTCAGGAGCAACAACAGAAAAAGCTCCAAGAGATGCTAACGAAGATGGCCGCACTCACTGGGCCTAAAGAAAGCCCGGAAACACCGTCGGAGGAGCGTCAGGAGCAGGAAACCGATACCGAGTTCCTCCGCAGAATCTTCGAGAAGAAAGACAAAGAGGCCGCGGAACTAGCAGCCAACAAAAAACAAATGGCACTTCTATTCTAAGATATAGCCGGGATGATGATATAGCCGGATCCCCAAGCTGAAGACCCTCCGGTTATCCTTGAAGACGACAAAGGGGAGACATCAAACCCTCTTCCGGATCTATCAGCAGCCAGAGAGGAGACCATCTCCAAAGCCGCCCTTGACGACTATATAGCTCAACAGATACGAGCTCACCAGGCGAGCGAAGCCGCTGGCCAAATCGTCAAGATTGGACGACCCTATCCGGGTTGGTACGATCAAATAAAGTACCCACCAGGATAGACGATCTCTAAATTCCACGTGTATAAGGGAACGGGTAATCCACACCAACACGTTGCTCAATTCAGAGCCTTATGCAGTAATACTGGGGGTGACGACAAACTGCTGCTTCGCCAGTTTGTTGGTAGCTTGTCGGAGACAACATTCGAATGGTATTCTGAGCTCCCGAACGACTCTGTCAAGAAATTTACAGAGATGGTGTTGCTATTCACTCAGCATTTCGCAAGCGCCAGAGAACGCACCCTAATCACGACATTGATCAATGCCAGGGTGAAGCCGGGAGAAACCTGGGTTCAATACACCATTTGGTGGCGGAACCTGTGGTCAAAATGTGAACAGCGCATCGAAGAAGCTCCTGCAGTTGGCATGTTCGTGGGTACCCTCGATCCGCAGGTGACCATATCCCAGTTCATGATATTTTTCAAGCCGACTACATTCCAGGCCTTGATTGACAAGCTGGCCCAAATAGATCAGATGGGCCATAAGCCGTCCTCGTCGAAAACGGAGCTGCGGAATGAAAAGGGGAAAAGAAAAGCGACCTTCATCGCCAATGCTCAGCAACAGCCGGCTGGTCCAAAACCAGCTGATCGCCAAGGCAACAAGCGGCGATCCCTCCATGAGAAGTTGAGATGTTCCTACTCGTTTCCCCGGGATAAAACAAGGAAACTGTTCGGGCTGGCAGTGCACAACGGGCTTATCACTCTACCGGAGCCGAGACACCCACTGCAACCGAACGACGTCAACAATCCCAATTACTGCCCCTACCACCGAGTATTGGGCCATCCGATCGAAGACTGCTACATATTCAAAAACTGAGTTGAAGACCAGTACCGTCAGGGAAAGTTCGCGCTGTCTGAAAATTGGAAGGTAAATCCGCCATAACAGCACACTCCTAAAAGGGTAGATACGCCAGTGGCATCATGCTCATTCATATAGGAAGCTCCATGGGAAGTAGTTCTTTCGGCAAAAACGAAAAGAATGCTGAAGGATCTTCAAGCCTGCCCCGCAATCAGGTGGAAAAGCCCGTTAGAGCCTGAGATCATTGAGAGAATGCTGAAACTGCGCCCGACACCTAGAGTTGGTAGCGATAGGCAAAATGCCTAGGCCCAGATGTCAAAGTCTTCGAAGAAAAATAAGAAGACCAAGAAGCTCACGCATCCCGACGACAAGCACACGGAGCTGCAAAAGCATATTGACGCGCTGGAGGAATACAACCAGAAGGCGCGGACCCCAGTCACACTCCATGAGTTTCTAGTTTCTCAACCATATCCTTGAGAATAGAGGCAATGACAATGAGGTGGGAGACGACGTGTTAGAAGAACCCGAGGATTACGTGGCAACTTGTCACATGATGTCTCATTCGTCACCAAACGATGAAGAAGCTCACTCGGCGTTAGAAGATAACATAGAGGAGCTGGGGGTAGAATTGGCACTGAAATCCTTGGAACCGTCCGATGAACTGATTGACGTGCTGCTAAACGAAGCCCGTCAAACGAGAAAAGTCGATCGAGAATGCAAAATGGCCATATTCGAAAAGGCCTTATGTCGGCATCAAGCTGAAGAAGTCGCGGTAGGGATGGATCACAAAACACCTTAACCAAATCAAATCACCCCTAAATGAGTGTACCTCGCTTTATCGTCATGTATCCCGTCACGTGACAAATACACACGCATACAGGATGAACAACGGATCGAAACGTCGCTAAACTAACAATGGACCGAAACGTCCTAAAACTAGCTAGGGAACGCAATGTCCTAAAACTAACGACGGCCCAGAACGTGTTTAAACTACTACAAACCGCAACATCCTAGAGCTGACGCAAAAAAAAATAATAACAATAATAAAGGCACGTCCACAAGCAAGATGGGCACGGATGAAAATTCGAAAGGGTTCCGTGAATAAAAACAGCAGGGCAACCGGCGAGTTTGTGAAAACCCGAAAGGGTGCAATCTCATTAAAAGACACTTGCAAGGTCCTCTTGACCTTATAATGAGAAAACTACCTGTGTGAGATCCTTACGAATCACAAAGGAGCGACACACTTAGGAGTCCTCACGATTCCTAAGAAGAAATTACACTTACGAGATCCTCACGACTCGTAAGGAGAACCCTCTTATGAGAGCCTCATGGCTCGTAAGATTCAAAAGCCTTAAACTACAAGGATCTAAACCTGTTCTTAAGCCATCACATCTTCCAGACTGCCCTACAAACGGTTCAATATTGACCCTTGTATACAATCCACGGGCATAAATAAACATCTCCCCTACCAAGTTCCCGCCAATGGCGCGAAATTTCCTCGTTTGGTGAACAACACTTGTAATTCCTCTCGACTTATAAAGAGAAAATGCTCTTGTAAGATCCTTACGACTTATATGAGAACACACACTTAAGAATCCTCATGATTCCTAAGGAAAAATCGCACCTATGAGATCCTCACGACTCGTAGAGAGAAACACCTTTATGAGACCCTTACGGCTCATGAAATTAAAAGTCTTAGTCGACGGGATCCAAACCCTATTTTCTAAGCCACCTTTGTTCAAATCGACAGAGGCAAATGGTGATTCGCTCCTGGCAATGTCCCAGTGGTAGCAATGCTGATGCTTAAATCGGCATCAGCTTCCATGTCCTTTCACGGCAAATGATGATTCGCTCATAGCAACATTCCAGTCGCAGCGATGCTGATGCTAAGATTGGCATCAGATTCCAAGTTCCATACTCGCAGCAAAAAGTCAGTGAGCTATAAATGCATATGGAAATAGCCGAAATGATATGGCAACTTGCAACAAAATCAGCAGGTAAAAAATATGCTTACAAAAATAGCCGAAATGATTGGGCAACTTGCAATAAAAAGCAGCGAGTAAAAAGAAAAATAGCAGAAATGATTGGGCACCGTGAAAAATAGCCAAAATGATTGGGCAATTGCGACTTTCACGATACAAAAAGCTGAAATGATAGAGCATCGCGGAAAAGAAATGAAATGAAACTTTTTGCCCTGCAGGTAAGTCCATACTGACCCTTGTATACAATCCATGGGCATAAACGAAAAGGAAACCACATTTCCCTACAGACTCTGTCAAAGAGAGAGTCAGATCTCAATGGCAACATCTACAGCCTGGAGACCGACAGCGGCGTTCCTCCTCATTCCAGCAGGATACGGACGCGACACCACCAATCGGAGCCACGACAAAGTCCCCGGTTCCAAGACTCTACAGTTCATAGACAACCTAGAGTCAACCCGACACTACAGAAAGCGGAAATACGTCATCCAATGACCTTCGTCTCGGAAATACGTCATCCAATGACCCCGTCGCGGAAATACGTCATCCAATGACCCCGTCTCGGAAATGCGTCAACCCTGACACCGCAGAAAGTGGAGTACGTCAACCAAGACACCACAGAAAGCGGAGTACGTCAACCCTGACATCGTAGAAAGTGGAGTACACAGCAAGAAGCGGAGCACGTCAACCCAGACATCGCAAAAAGCAGAACAGGTCAACCAACCTCCAGGGGAAAATAGTGTCCTTGGCTAAATATCTCGATTCACGGAAATTAGGGTCCTTGGCGAGAATCTCTCGATTCGTTATGACCCGCAGGGAAATCAATGTCTTTGCAGGAATCTCTCGATTAGTCATGACCCCAAGGAAATCAGTGTCCTTGGCTAAACCTCTCGATTCAGGGAAATCAGCCTCCTTGACGAGAATCTCTCGATTCGTTTCGACCCGCAGGGAAATCAGCATCTTTACTGGAATCTTTCGATTCGTCTCGACCCCAGGGAAATCAGTGTCCTTAGCTAAACCACTCGATTCAGGGAAATCAACGTCCTTGACGAGAAGCTCGATTCGTGTCGACCCGCAAGGAAATCAGCGTCTTTGCAGGAATCTCTTGATTCATCTCAACCCCAGGGAAATCAGTGTCCTTGGAAAAATATCTCGATTCAGGGAAATCAGCATCCTTGACGAGAACCTCGATTCACGTCGCCCCGCAGGGAAATCAGCGTCTTTGCAGGAATTTCTCGATTCGTCTCAACAGCAGGGAAATCAGTGTCCTTGACAAATATCTCGATTCAGGGAAATCAGCGTCCTTGACGAGAACCTCTCGATTCGCGTCGACCCGCAAGGAAATCAGTGTCTTTGTAAGAATACCTCGATTCATCTCAACCGGCAGGGAAATCAGTGTCCTTGACAAATATCTCGATTCAGGGAAATCAACATCCTTGACGAGAACCTCTCGATTTGCGTCGACCTGCAAGGAAATCAATGTCTTTGCAGGAATACCTTGATTCGTCTCAACCGGCAGGGAAATCAGTGTCCTTGACAAATATCTCGATTCAGGGAAATCAGCGTCCTTGACGAGAACCTCTCGATTCGCGTCGACCGGCAGGGAAATCAGTTTCTTTGCAGGAATACCTCGATTCGTCTCAACCGGCAAAGAAATCAGTGTCCTTGACAAATATCTCGATTCGTGGAAATCAGCTTCCTTGACGAGAACCTCTTGATTCGCGTCGACCCGTAAGGAAATCAATGTCTTTGCAGGAATACCTCGATTCATCTCAACCGGCAGGGAAATCAGTGTCCTTGACAAAAATCTCGATTCAGGAAAATCAGCGTCCTTGGCGAGAACCTCTCGATTCGTTTCGACCCGCAAGGAAATCAGTGTCTTTGCAGGAATCTCTCGATTCGCCTTGACCTCAGGGAAATTAGTGTCCTCGCGCATGAAAAGAAAATTATACTTACGAGACCCTCACGACTCGTAAAGTTGAGAAGTCTTAGGTGGCAGAGCCTAACCCTGTCTCCTATGCCATCATTGCCCTGCAGGAAAGTAAAAATAGACTATCTACGGGCCACGCTCTCCGAAGTCGAATATCAACAAGGAGAGAAACAATCACTTACGAGTCCTTTCGACTTGTAAGGGGGAAAAATTCTCTTATGAGATCATTACGACTCTCAAGAGAAAACACACTTAGGAATCCTCACGATTCCTAAGAAGAAATTACACCTACGAGATCCTCTCGACTCATAAGGAGAAAAGTCTTTATGAGACCCTCATGGCTCATAAAGTTGAAAAGTCTTAAGCAGCAGATCCGAACCTGTTGCCTAGGCCATCGCTACCCTCCAAAGAGCTCAAGATGGGTCGCTATCTACAGGCTACACTTGCTAGAATAACATGCCAACAACACAGCAGAGAGAAGAAAGTGATAATAAAATATGTGTGTCTTTTATCCATGAATTCAATTGAGTACAAGATACATCATACAAAAGAATAAAAAAAATGAATAAAGGCATGTTACAAATTTTTGATCGATACAAAGATGGCTACTAAGAAGGAGGCGTTTTTAGAAAATCAGCAAGCCGCTCGCGCACTCCTCTCAACTCCTTTTCATGGTCAGCCGCTGCGGCCAGCTCCGCTTCGAATCGAGCCCGTTGCTGCAAACAGGATGAAACCCTCTCATCAATTTCCCGCTGGGCAGCTTCACGACTCTGCGTAACCCGCTCAATGAAGTCGAGCTTCTGCCTCAATGCCAGCCCGTCCGAAATGCATCGCTGCAGATTGACAAAGACAGCTTTCAATTGCGCAGCATTCGCTTCGACCTCGGCGCTTCGCTTGAAGCCGCCTCACGTTTCTTTCACTTAAGGGTCACCTCTTGTTCAAAATGGCGATAGAAAGAAGCACTTTTCTCAACCCATGTAACCCGCTGGGAGCTCAAAGCCAGAACTTTAGGAGCAAGACGCTTGAGCTCAACTTTGTACAAGCAATCATTGATCTGTTTGCAATAATTAACCCAAGATTCGATGACGTCCTCGCTATGGAAGTGCACAAGCGTCGCCAACATCGGATTAACCTCAGCAGCGAAATCTTCAGCGAATGCAGGGGCCTCCGCGTCAAGCTTCTCGATAGATTCACTCAACATACGCAAGCTGGTCACAACACCCTTGGAAGATGGACGTCTAGAAAATGGCCCTTCCGGCATTAGGATGCGAGACTCAAAAGGAGCCGGAGCCGGTGCGATTGCTTCAAAATGAATTACGGTTAAAAGCTGATTCGCGAAATAAAGAAATCACACGAGCAATGGAGTCTACTATACCGGCTGCGACAGATGGCAAAGTTGGGAGTACCGGTGGCGCGACTATTCTTTCGTCCCCTCCTTCAATCTGTAATGCTGCAATCAATGCAAAGAATAATTAGCAACGACTTAGCTGCCTGTAAAATAAAGGAAAAGATGTTTGTTAAAAACTATACTCACCGACACTAGCAGGCAGGACGATTTCTGACTGGAAGGAGAAATGTAGGTTTAACACCTGATACAGATGGTCAAAAAGGACTCCTGCAAGCTTGTGCCAATATACTGTCAGAACAAGGAGGATAATACCCACGATGAAACCGATAAGTTGCTAACCCTTACCTTCCAGCATTCCAGAGGATATAGGAGAAGGTGAGGGACAACAACCGTCATAGCGGTGACCAGAGGAGTGTCAGATGACACAATTTCAGCGTTCGCTACACCTATAAACAAAATATCGTCAGAAAGAACTGAAAGAGATTGCGAAATAAAAAGGAAGCAGCGACCCAACACCTACCTGATGGTTCATCAGCCAAAACCATGACGAAAGCATCACCAAGCACAACGTTTTTTTCGCTCTCCTTCAATGAAATAGTTTCAGCGCCTGTGGCTTCATCCCCTGACTCGACAAGAGCTGTCGTGACACTCGCGATACTCGCCGATAGAAGGGAACCATAAGGAGAAAGAGCGACGATTTGGGCAGTCCCGGATTCCCGAGAGACAGTAGCCGCTTCGGGCTCTGTAGTCACCGTCATCTCACTTACCACCTCGTCGCCAGGACTTGGCCCTGCAGGATATGGTATATAAGAACTTGAAGATCAAATTCTAATAAAAGACTCAGCATTACGTTACCTTGGGGCGGTTTTTCGATTTCTTCCTGAGCCGTGCACACAACCTGTCTATAGGCGGTAGACAGGGCAGCTGGAACATCCTCTGGAGGAATAGTGACAGATGGGGTGGTGCTTGAACCTGCACCGAAAGCTAAGCTAACATCACGTTCCCTCGCCGCACGCTTTCTACGCTTCTTGTCGGCCTTGGCAGTGAGAAGTGATCTCTTCAAGCCCTCCGTTAAAAGGACGTCATCGTCCGAACCAGGAGCTGCCTCTGGAGCCGTTACGGCGTCCGTCATCGGCTGCTTAAGCGAAGCCTCTTGAGGCAATACTGGAGGAGCTGGGGCCTCAGCAGCCGGCTCTGGAAGCGACGCCGCATCACCACACGGGATCGGAACCGCACTCGGGATAACCTGAGTTAAGGTAGTCCCTGCAATAAAATGAAAAGGAAGGGTCAAACCACGAATAAAGAAAAAAGGGAATGAAGGCACAACAGGCCGAAGTATACGAAGGTCCAAGGAAGCGTGAAGCCTCTCTTCCTCTTCGAAAGTCTTGAGGAAAGCCGCGAGAGCCTCTTCGGCGGAGATACCTGTTGAAGAAGAAAGCGTCAGTCAAATCATAATAATTATATATATATATATATATATATATATATATATAACCGCGGAAAGATACGACTGAAGTCTACCTGACTCTGCGATGGTGATCAGTGCTGCTTTGTCGCGAGCTAGTTGCTCCGAAACCGCGATGGTAGCCTCCAGATTGGTATCATATGGCGCAATGAATAAACACTCATTGGTCCCGTACTCACTTAAGCCTTCGCTGTAAGGAGCATGAGGCTCCTGGCCAAATGCAACGTCCGCAGAAAATAGCGACTTCTTCTTCTATGAGCGGACGCCAGTAGCCGGCAACAGGAGCTTGCGCTTGGCGGGCAACTTTGGGCAGCGAGTCCCGATCTCCATACCCATGCCAGAGTCAGGAGACGTTGCAGCCACTGTTTCTACAGGCACGTGAGGTAAAGGCTTATCAGGAAAGGCGCGTGAGATCACCACTGCAGCAGCTCCTCTCAAGGAAGGACGAACGATGGTACATCGCTTCAAGGGAACGACTGGATTACCAACTGGGACAGGACCCTTGCGATCAAGCAATAATCGTTTTTCTTCCCTGATAACTGCACCCATCGCGTGCTGGTACCACGCTAAATATACGTTCAAGATCCTCGGGACACAGCTTGGCTCACTTATAAAGAAGTTAGACCCGGTGTTAATCCGCATGAAATGGTGTAGCGCATTACGGATACCCTCTTCCGTGGCAACCGGCTCAGCTAGGAAGGTTTCAAGCGGGACACCCTGATTATAGCTTGATTGTTGATCGAAACGATGTGGATTGTATCTTATGAACAACGCCGAATAGTTCTGCCTAAACACTAAAAAGCCCGGCCTAATTGAATATAAGTGAAGAATCTCCCGATCTTTCAAGATAGAGGCCCCGTCTTTGAAGGTGTCCCGCAGGGTCTGCACCGTCTTAGCGGACTCCTTGCCGATGGTTAAAACCTTATCGACAAAGGTCATGCCTTCCCCGACCATACGCGGGCGAAGAACCAAGCCCCGAGTCTCTCGCTGAGTCGGTTCCAAAGCGGAAGCATCAACTAGCCGCATAACCTAACTTTCGTAGAAACGGGGCCGCTTGTGGACTCCAAAAGAGCTGAGCACATGCAGCTCGAGCCACGAAGTGAAATAATGCATCGGGAAGTTTATGGGCTGCACCCCCGGTTGAGTGGCGTCTGCCGCCAAGCTAAGGCCATGATACAGGTAAGCCAGCCCAGCGACCCCGATGGCCACTTGCATCCCAATAACTATTCGGTAAGCTGGGTAGAAGACGACGGCCTTATAGGGCGAGGGTGAATTGGAAGCACAAACCAGCTTAGCCATGACCCGAGAAACCCCAAAATGAACGCCTCTTCGTCGACGTCAGAAGCTGCGTGCTCTGCAAAAGAGACGACCGGGGTGTCAGGGAGAAAGAAATTCCTATGATCCGCTTCCACTACCGGATGGTTGTCCAAATCAAAGCCAAAAGGATCGTCGAGTTTAGCAAATTTCGAGGCTTCCTTCGACAGGACTTCTGGGCGGAGAAAACGGGCGATGAAATCTGTGAAGTTAACCCCGTAGCTTTCGGATTCGAGAAATAGACTCTCATAAATATTCAACACTTAATCAGACTTGGGATTGATGTTGAATGGCAGTCTCCGGGGTAAGGCCCATCACCACTAACTTGGCGGCAAAGACGTACTCGTCAGGAGGAAGTAGCTCCTCATAATGTTCTCCCCTGACAGGCAAGCTGGAGATCTCCACGAATTCCTCCAAAGAGATTGAGACTTCCCGATCTGATAGAAGAAAGGTGTGGGTCGGAACGTTCCATTGTTCCAAGAAAGATTTGACCGACCATACCGGGGGCATGGAATACTGGAAGAGAGACGCATAAATCGCGGGGTACAACCCAAGCTTCAGCAACTGCGATTTCTTGGCCGAAAAATGTACCGGGTCCACTGCAAATATCCGACTGGATGGCGAGGAGTCAATCCTATCATGTACGGCTGTCCCCAAGGGCGTGACTCGCCTTGACATATACGCTGCCCCAGAGTATCCAAAGCCATCGGTGGCTGTACGGGTATCGCGGCCATAGAGGGCTGAAGGCAACCCTCCGAAGTCCAGTTGACTTCCTCTACGGCATAGTTCACTGGGGGTAAGTCGACGTAATGGATCGCTGAAATGGGCTCCGAAGGTGTTGTGCAAGAAAAGCTATACCGACCCCTGATGATCTGATTGTACCACATCCCCCATAAATGAAGAGATTTCTGCTCTGGATCGCGGTCTTTGATTAGCGCAAAGACTTCCCTATCCACGGGCGCGTCAGGGTATGAGCTTTCCGAATGAACGAAGGTGAAAGAGGTGTCCAAAGACATAGTACGTGGGCGAAGAAAAACAAGAATTAGCTGTCAAGGCTATAATTCAAATTCTGACACTTTGTGCTTAAAATTTATACCACACTGCAATGCAGTGGAAAGGGACCAAAGGGGGACCCACCAAATCAAGGTGACTGCACATTATTGATGAGACAGTCACTCATTAAATAGAAAATCCTAAAAAGATTCTCATTTAATGAGAGGCCCCTCGGGCCGAGGAGTAAAACTCCCTTGAGAGCAGCGCTCTACAAAAGAGTGACATCTGTCAACTCTAATGATGAAGGGAATAAAAATTCCCCAAAAAAATTCTGAAGAGCTATGCTCTGTGAAGATAATGGAGTAACCCTTCAAAAACCCTAAAAAGAAAAGATTTACTAAATTAAAAACTCCAAGATCTTCAATATCTATGAACAAACTCTAAGAGTTCTTCATGGAAGATGAACAGATCTATGATCTGAGAAGAGCAAGGCTCTGTTAATGGGTAAAACCCTAAAAAAATTTTAGATCTATGATTTGAGAAGAGAACGGCTCTGTTAATGTGTAAAACCCTAAAACATTTTAAGATCTACGATCTGAGAAGAGCAAAGCTCTGTTAATAAGTTCAATTCTTACCAAATTTGGGGAAAGTTTTGACACTAAGAAGTTTTTTTAAGGCAGAGAGCTTAGCTCTGAAGGAGAATTAAATTATCAAGAACAAGAAAACAAGAAGATGAACAAACAGTCATATCAAGGGCCAAAGGACCTATTTATAGGCGCTGGAAGTCGGTTCAACTTCCAAGTTGATCCAATGGTGGAAAAGTTGCCACTGCTGCACTCACGTGTGAGCTACGTGAGCGCAACGCTGGGGGGGCATTTGTTTCCCCCAATAGGAGAGCAAAGCTCTATTTAAAATTTCAAAATTTGAAATTTAAAATGAGGCAGCGCCTCATAAGAGCGCTGGCGCCAAGAGCGCCAGCGTTAGGAGTCAAAGACTCTGAGACAGCGCTCACGTGCAAAACACGAGAGCGCCAGCGCCAAGAGCGTCAGCGCCAGGAGTCAAAGACTCTGAGGCAGCGCTCACGTGCAAAACACGAGAGCGCTTGCGCCGAAAGCACCAGCACTAAAGACTCTGAGGCAGCGCCTCACGTGCAAAGTACGAGAGCGCTAGCGCTAAGTGCGCTAGTGCCAAGAGTCAAAGACTTTGAGACAGCTCCTCACGTGCAAAGCACGAGAGCGCTAGCGCTAGAACTAAACGTTCTCCACCGTTGGATCAAAGATCCAACGAAGATGATTAAAAATTATCAAATTACCAGAATAAAATTCTGTTGAGAAAATAATCCTCAAATCTTCCAAACAGGAAAGATTGTGCTCTGTAAATCGGAGCAACGTTGGATCAGAGATCCAATGGTGATTAAAAATCACCAAGATATAGAATAAGTTCTGGAAACAAAGATCCAATGGTGGGGAAACATCCCCAAATCAATCAGAGAAAGATTTCCTTAAACTAATTCAACAAATCAGCCTCCCCTATATAAAGGACCTAAGACTTCAAGTCTTGCATAGAAGAACCCCCCCCCCCCATAAACTTCAAGTTCTCAGAAAATAAAATAGGGAATAGCAAGCTCTAAGAAGAAGAAATTTTTCTTCAAGGTAAATGATAATAAGTGAGATCATAATATCTTCTCGATTTTTGAGAGTTTAACTCTCATATTATAAGAACTCGGTTCTTTTTCTAGATCACAGATCCATAAGACAAGGTTTTTCACAAAAACAAAGAGATCATAGCATCTCATCAAAAAGAGAAGAACTTAGTTCTTAGATCCATGAGACAAACTCTATTATAAACCGAGAATTTAATTCTCAAAGCACAGAACTGATCAGAGCTACCAGAGAGGAGCTTTAGCGCTCTAATTTAAAAAGAAGCGCCTTAGCGCTCCAAGTCTGGCACTCAGCGTCCAGCGCTCCAAGCGCTATTTTAAAAGAAGCGCTTTAGCGCTCCAAGTCTGGCGCTCAGCGCCAAGCGCGCCATGTGCTTCTCACGTGGGCGCTATTTTATAAGAAGCGCCTTAGCGCTCCAGGTCTGGCGCTCAGCGCCAAGCACGCCACGTGCTCCTCACGTGGGCGCTATTCTAAAAGAAGCGCTCCAGCGCTCCAAATCAGGTGCTCAGTGCCAAGCGCTCCACGTGCTCCCCACTTGAGCGCTATTTCAGAAGAAACGCCTCAGCGCTCCAAATCTGGCGCTCATCGCCAAGCGCTCTGTACATAAAGCGCTCTGTACATAAAGGCTCTGTATATAAAGCACTCTGTACATAAAGGCTCTGTATATAAAGCGCTCTACACTACTAAGAGTGTTTAACACTCAATAAAAGACAAAAAGAAAAAGGGGTGTTGGAACCCAAATTAATGCTCAGCATTATTGAAAAAAAAAGGACCAAGCCCAAACAAGTGTACAACACTTTAATCAAAAATGAGTGGGCCGAGCCAAATTGGCTACAAGTCCCTAACTCAGACCAACCGAGCCCATGTGCTCACAATTTCCATAATTGGTCTTAGTCCCAAACCTGACTACAGATCTCCCAACCAACATTGGTTCAAGAGTACATCTCTTCATTCCTCTGATATGTGTCGTTGTAATTCTTTAACGTCATCAGAGAGGTGGCGGGTCCCGACAACCAGAAACTCTATAGACTATGACGTCTTTAAACTATGGACTATGATGTCCTTAAACTCCATGGACTATGATGTCCTTAATCTTATGGACCGCAACGTCCCTAAACTAAACTCTGTAGACTATGACGTCTTTAAACTATGGACTATGATGTCCTTAAACTCCAGGGACTATGATGTCCTCAAACTTATGGACCGCAACGTCCCTAAACTAACGTATTCTAACTGATCTAAATGATCCCAAAATCCTGTTGAGTAGATCTTAGTCTAAAATTAGACTAACGTATTCTCAACAAACGTTTGAGTTGATCTCAGTCTAAAACAAGACTAACGGTTCTTAAACAAACCCCAAACCTAAATCTAAGAAAATACGGATTTGGACTAATCCACGCCCTACGGGCGACAACATAAATTAGTCTCCGTATACAATCCACGGGTAACCAAAAATAAAACAAACACACACGACACGAAGTGACCTTCTAGAGCAGGAGAAAGTGGTTACCGCGATGCGGTAACATAATTAACTGCAGGGGCTTGCGTCTGCAGGGAAGAGCGTTCCCATAATCAAAAACCCCCTCACAATGAGGGGGAATCTGACGAAGTCTGCTACAACGGCCGCATCCGTCTAAACCTCCGATACACGGTGTCATAAATCAACTTGGCATTTTCGGAGAGGTGGACGGATAAAACCAAATAGCATCTGCCCCCAAATTCAGGCAAGACGTTTGTCTTCCCGGTTTTCGGCGGTAAACATCTATCTTTTCAGTTTTTATGTCGCGAAAGTCATGATTGCACAATCATTTCGGCTAGTTATCGCAGTGCCCAATCATCTCGGATGTTTTTGTTTTTTTACTTGCTGCTTTTTATTGCGAGTTGCCCTACAATTTCGGCTTTTTTTGAGTTGTGGATTTGAAATCCGATACCGATCTTTGTATCAGCTTCACTATGATTGGAATATTGCCTGGAGCGAATCATCATTTGCCGTAAAAGGACTTTAAATTTGATACCTATTTAGGTATCAGCATCGCTACAACTGGGATATTTTTAGGAGCGATTCATCATTTTCCTTTGTTAGTTTGGACAAAAGTGGCTTAGAAAACATGGTTAGGATCCTATCAAATGAGGCTTTCTGGCTTTATGAGCCGTAAGGGTCTCATAAAAGTATTTCTCCCTACGAGTCGAGAGGATCTCGTAGGTGTATTTTCTCATTAGGAGCCGTGAGGATTTCTAAGTGCGTTTTTCTCTTATAAGGTGTAAGGATCTTACAAGAGAATTTTCTCCTTGTAAGTCGAGAGGACTTATAAGTGTCGCTCATCATATGGGGATATTTCTCGCCATTGGTGGAACTTGGTGGGAGAATATTTAATTATGCCCGTGGATTGTATACAAGAGTCAATAATGGACCGCATGTAAGGCAAGAAAATTTTGTAGGGTTTTGATGGCTTAAGAACATGTTTAAATCCCTGTAACTTAAGGCTTTTGAATCCAATGAGCCGTGAGGGTCCCATAGGGAGTATATTCTTTTTACGAGTCGTGGAGATCTCGTAAGTGCATTTTCTTCTTAAGAATCGTATGGATTCCCAAGCGTGTTACACCTTTGCGAGTGGTAAGGATCTCAAGCAGGTGCTTTCTCCTTATAAATTCGTGAAGGCTTAGTATGTTTTTTTACGAGTTCTCTCCCTCTCGGGTTTTCACTATCTCACCGGTTGTCCTGCAGTTTTTACTCACGGCGTCCTTTCGGGTTTTCATCCGTGCCCATTTCGCTTGTGGACATATCTTTTTTTACGAGTTCGCGCCCTCTCGGGTTTTCACTAGCTCGCAGGCAGTCCTGTTTTTTTACTTACGGCGTCCTTTCGGATTTTCATCCGTGTCCATTTCGTTTGTGGACATTCCTTTTTTATGCGGCCTGTAAGGTAATGCGCCATTAGCTGTAGGCCCCGATCTTTTTCTAAAGACTACATCCTATGGGACCTGGGAGGGTTATGAATCGTTTATGCCCATGGATTGTATATGGTAATCAGGGTGAGGATTCATCGTAGGGCTAAACGTGTTAGTTTAAGGCCATGAAGGTCCAATATCGTCGTATTTTAGGGCGAAATGCTAGTTTAAGGATGTTTCGGTCCAACATTCCCGTTTTGGAGGCAAACGTTAGTTTAAGGACATTTCGGTCCAACATTCCTATATTTGGGATGAATATTAGTTTAACGACGTTTCGGTACAACATTCTTCTCAGGAAGCGTGCGGTTATGCTGCTGAATATTCTCGCAGTTCTTCTCCTCCTCTTTTTTTTGGAGGTGGAGTCTTTGAAGAGAGGGTTGATGGGTGTTTTATTCTCTGAATCGCTCTCGAATGTAAGAACTGAAGGTTTTCCTCCATCCGAACTAGTACCAACCATTCGACAGTTGCCAGCCGTTTCTTCATGCGTGTTCGTCCCACTATTTTGCCGTCGATGAGCGTGAGCTTCGCGCTTGATCCTCTTGAAGTGTTTTTGATGGGCTACGTATCCTTCCCACCACTTCTTGAAGGCACTGCATTCCTCGATGGGGTGGGTGATCCTCCGATGATATATGTAGTAATTTGGATGTGATTCTTCTCCTTTGAGGCATATGATCCCGAGAGTGTTCTTTATGAGAGGTGGCAGTTTCATCCCCATTGATAGGGCATTGGCGAACCGCTTCTCAATTTCGATCCTGCTCTTATTTGTTGCATGTGATTTGGTTTGGTTGGAGCACTTTACAACTCATCCTCACCGCAGCTTTTTTTCTCAGACGCTTTTTCATATATGGTTGTCTCGCGTTCTCGGCCAACATTGCTTTTTTGAAAGGCTTCGTTTAGCAGCCTCTCAATCGGGTCTTCTTCTGGCAGTTCCGGGAATTTTAGCACCGACTCCGCCCCCAATTCCTCTGCGTTGTTTTATGACGCTGAGGGGGCCTCTTCGTCATATAACGATGAATGGGAGACCATGTAACAACATGCTACATAGTCTTCAGTGTCTTCTGATGAGTCATTTCCCTCATCATTGTCACTGTCTTCTCCTCAAGAATATGCTTGAGGAATTTTTCGAGCGTGACCGGTGTCCGCGCATTCTGGTTATACTCTTTCAGTGCATCTATGTATTTTTGTAGATATATGCGCTTGTCGTCATACTCGGCAGGCTGCACAGACTTCTTGGTCTTCTTCTTTTTCTCCTAAGACTTTGAAGGCTTGACTTGGGGGTTTTTCCCCTCGTCAACAATTTTCGGTGCGAGACGAGATTTTAGCATCCCTTCGATTATTTTGGATTCAAGTGGGCTTTTCCATCTGACTGCCGGACATGCTTGTAGATCTTTCAGCATTCTTTTGGTTTTCGCTGAAAGAACGGCTTTCCATGGAGTTTCTTCCACGAGTGAGCATGATGCTCCCTGCGCGTCCACCTTTTTGGGAGTGCATTTCTGGGGTGGGTTTACCTTCCAGTTACCAGACAGCGTGAATTTCCCCTGTTGATACTGGTCCTCAACCCAGTTTTTGAAGACGTAGCAATTCTCAATTGGGTGGCTCACCATTATGTGATAGGAGTAATAATTAGGGTTGTTAAAGTCGCCGGGTTGCGCTGGACGCCACGGGTATAGAAATGTGATGAGTTTATTACGCATTGACAATTCGAACAGTCTCCTCATTTTATCACACGGAAACAAGTAAGCATGTCCTAGCCTTTCTTCCAAGGACAAGCGCAGAAACACGTTGTTTTGGCCAACAGCCGGTTTTGGGCCGCTCGGCTGTTGTTGCGTGTTAGCGACGAAGGCCGTCTTTCTTTTACCCTTAGTATTTAGAGGGTCCTTATTTGAGGATGATGGCCCATGGCCCATCTGGGCCAGTTTATCTATCAGAGCTTGAAAAGTTGTGGGCTTGAAGAACGTCATGAACTGGGACATAGTCGTTTGAGAATCAAGGGTCCCGATGAACATGCCCACGGCAGGAGATTTTTCAATGCGCTGTTCGCATTTAGACCACAGGTTCCGCCACTAGATCGTGTATTAGACCCATATTTCTCCCGGCTTTACCATGGCATCAATTAATGCCATTATCGAAGTGCGTTCGCTCGAACTGGCGAAACGTTGTGTGAGCAGCAGTTCCATTTCTGCGAAGGTTTTCATGGAGTCATTTGGGAGCTCCGAGTACCATTCGAAGGTTGTTTCTGACAAGTTGCCGACGAATTGGTGAAGCAACAGTTTGTCGTCGCCTCCAATGTTGCCGCACATAGCTCTAAATTGCGCGACGTGTTGGTGAGGTTTACTTGTTCCTTTGTAGACATGGAACTTGGGATAGAATATCCCGGCGAGTATTTGATTTAATCATACCAGCCTGGATATGGTCGTCCAGTTCTGACAATTTGGTCGGCGGCTTCATTAGCTTGGTGAGCTCTTATTTGTTGAGCGATGTAATCATCCAGGGCGGCCTTGGATATAGTTTCTTCTTTGGCTGCTGATTAGGCCAGAGGAGGGTTTGATATTTCCCCTCTGTCATCCTCAATAACTATTGCGGCTGGGGGTTTTACTTGGATCATCATTCCAACAATATCTTGGAAAAAGAAAGCTATCTGCTTTATGTTAGCAGCTTGCTCTTCAGCTTCTTTGTCTTTTCTTTCCAGCACTCTTCGCAAGAACTCTGTATCGGTCTCTTGCACTTGGCACTGTTCGACTTCTTTATCCAGACTTTCTTTCTGTCCGGTAAGTGCTGCCATTTTGGTCAATGTTTCCTAGAGCTTCTGCTGCTGCTCCTGAGCCTTAGTCAGCGATCGGGTTTGCGGCCGATGACTCACCAAGGCACGACTTTTCTCTTTTCCTGAAGCCATGTAGACCGTATGTACGGTTATGCCCTAGACTTGGGGCGTTTAGATCCATCGTCCTTGGAATCTGCCGCGGGCGGTAGAGTTTTCTCCAGCATCGTTCTTTTATGAGAGATTGGAGTCGAAGGAGCCATTGTGACAGGCGCTGTTCATACCAGAATATTGCATTTTATACCGCCCATTCTTATGCTCGTGTGTTTATAGGTAGGTGCTTTTAATCCGTGTTTTTTACATATTTACAGATACAGGTTTCCAGTCCAAATATTGCAAATCAAGACAAAATCTCCACAGTTACGCCAAAATACAGAACATCTGTCACAGCAGATAAAAGCCGGGTTCCGGTCATCCATATCCGTCCAGTGCCGAGTACCAGTTCCAGAGACAAGACATATGACAGTGGTCATTCGTGTCTCGGACAAGCACAGAGCACGAGGGGGGCTGCACAAGAATCAATGGGTGCGCGGAGCTCGAGAGAGATAGAAGTCAAAAGTGAAGAAAATAAAGCAATCTTGGACTAAGAAATCTGAAGATATTCTGGAAGATTTTGTGCAGTTTAAAGTTGGCAAACACGAGGAAAAAGGGAACCAGGGAACCCCATAAAAGAAGACTCCCCAATTCCCCAAAATGGCCGCGATTCCGCGGCCTAAGCATGCTTAGGCCGCGGAACCGCGGCCGTACGGCCTATTCAGGTTGTCAATTTTCAGGGGCAGTTTGGGGACTTCATATTATGCCAGATTCTTGCCCTAGGTTTCCATTTCCCCGCCTATAAATACCCCGGTTCTGAACCATTGTAAGGTGTTAAGTTCTTTAGCCTCTTTTAGTGTAGTTTAGTCTTCTTCTTCTTCTTCTTCTTCTTCATTCTTTCCTCCATGAAAATTGTAGTGAGAGCTTTTTGAGTGGATGATGAAATGAAAATGAGGGTTTTTGTATCATTCTTTTGTTTTAGTTTCCCCTTGAGATCCTTGCTTTCTCTTGATCTTTCAAACTCTTCATTGAGCTTGAAAGTTTAAGGGTTTGTTATTGATTTCAAGGGTTGTATCTTCTTATGGAATTAGTGCTTCATTTCACATGAGTTCTTTACCCTTCTCTTGATCTTGCAACCTCTTGATTGAGCTTACAAGTTTAAGGGTTGGCTATTGATCCCATACTTGTCTTGAGTTCTATGTTCTTGTAATTACTTTCTTGCTTATTTATTTCTTGCAATTTATTACCTGCAATTTATTACCATGCACTTTAATTACTTGCTTGTAATCTTTTCTTTTCTTTGTTTATCTTTTTGTTCTCTCTTTTTGGTTCGTTTTGTGAATGGTTGTAATTATTGTTGTTAAGAATAAATACGATATTGTAAGTTAATGTTTCTTTGCTCATTTCCTTTTCCCGTTATTTTCCATTGAACTCCACCCAAACGTTACGCAAGCGCTCCGTTAGGCATCCTACTCTACCAAGGTAACGGTGTTTCCTAACCGCGACCGGTTGCGTTCGGTTTGGCCGGAGGCGAAAGCAAGAGACAAGAACGGACGGACAAGGGTCAATAAGCCGGATTCCACGAATACTGTGCTTAAGTACCCTAATCCACGTTGTCGCCGATTGCTCTAGCTTCAATTGGTCAAGACTCGGCTCAAAGGTTTTGAGTGCGGATTTCTTTAGCTTACAATTTCGTATCTTTTTCTTAACAACTTTATACTTGCATATAACACATAGGTTAGAATCGAACAAACATATACACATTCTTTATTGACTCGTCTAAAACAAGAACGGACATACAACCATCTCCCTGTGGATCGACCCGTGCTCAACCGGCTAGCTGCATAGTGACACCGTCCTGATCACGGTTATACTTTAGAACTTTGAACATCCGACACGCCAAAAGCGTGCGATCAGGCGCTAATTTAGAAAAATTCCCCAGTTGTATGGCGGAGGAGTGGTCTTTTTCTTGTCGGACTTTCGAGTTCTTTGGTTAACGAGGGTAGTTTTTGTCAATCACAAAGTCATAGACTTTTCGCCAGACCCTATGAATTTGCGAGGAGAGCCGCTGATAAGGCCGCTCCGATTTTGCCTGCACTATAACTTTTGCAGGTGGGGTGATTTCTTTAGCACCGCCGTTGGGGTGTTTTTGCGCACCATCCTAAGCAGTTCAAAACTGTTCCCAATTTAAACAGTAGTGTCGACCTCCCACATAGGAGTTAATGGGGTGAGTCCAGAGGGAGAGTTGCCCTTAGCCTGTCTTATTCGGCGCCAGTGGCGACGTCGAGCGTGCCTCACTGAAGGGACCGTCTCAGTTTTGGAAGCGGCTTCATCATTCCCCCGACTTTGCTGAGGGGTTTCAATCGGCATCAGCCTGTTGAAGATCGACGTCCTTGATAGAGTTTGAGCAGAGCCGACCAATCTTTTGAAGACCGACCGTCTGATGGGGAAAGTACCTTTGCCGGCTTCATCTATAGCATGCGTAGGGAGGGCTAGACTTTTTGGGGTAGCCCCTTCAGGTATCACGAGCTTCTTTATGGGCTTGCTTGAGCTTTTGCTTAGCTTGTTGAAGACTGAAGTTTCAGGGTTTTACGGCTTGCTGATAGGAACCGTCATGGTTGACAGCCGATCGAAGACCTACTTTCGGGGAGGTTCTTTTTACGGCGTTGAGGCACCGAAACTCACAGGTGGGAGTATGGTCCCGAAGAACAGTCCGGTAATAGCTTGTGTGATCTGCCCCACCGGCATTGAGAAAATAGAGGCCGCATTGGAATGGAACGGGAGTTGCTGTTGCATGAAGTGCAGTTGAGAGCCATTGATTTTCTGCACTGGAGCAAGACACCAAGTTTCAGTACCTCGAATCCAAGGACAACCATAGCAAACCATGATTTTGTTAGCGAAACACGACACACAAAGTGTGGAGTGGAAAGAGGAAAAGGTCCCATCGGGAGTGCCCAAATCTGTTTACCACCGAAATACCCGACTGGGACATTGGGATTTCTAGCCTGAATTTGGGGGAGATGCTATTTGGATTTATCCACCCACCTCTCCGAAGATACCAAGTTGATTTATGGCACCGTATATCGGAGGTTTGGATAGATACAATGGTTGTAGCAGACTTCATCAGATTCCCCCTCAATTGTGAGGGGTTTTTGATTGTGGGGGACGCTCTTCCCTGTAGGCGCAAACCCCTGCAGTTAATTACGTTATCACGTTGCAATAACCACTTTCTCCTTCTCCAGCAGTTCACTTCGTGTCGTATATTGTTTTGTTTGTTAAAGTTACCCGTGGATTGTATACGGAGACTAGTTTATGTCGTCACCCATAGGGTGCGGATCAGTCCAAATCCTTATATTTTAGATTTGGGTTTTATACTTAGCTTATATATTCCTTTAGTTCAAAAATATTTTGTTTTTTTAAGGACCGTTAATCTAGTTTGAGATTGAGATCAACTTAAATATATGAGCATTTGGGCTCAATTTATTTTAACCAAGAATACGTTAGTCCTATTTGAGACTAATATCAACTTAGCAACATCTAAGGATCATCAAATTTTAGTTGAGATCCAACAACAGAGCATTTGGGCTCAGCTGTTAAAAACTTCAGAAAGACTTTTAGCCAATTTGGACTTGGTCTGCTCAGTTTTTTTTCTTTTCTTCTTTTTTTTATTCAAAAGTGTTAAGCACTTATTTGTGACTTGTTTGCTCAGCCCTTTTTCTTTATGCAGAAGTGCTAAGCACTTATTTTTGGTCCTGGCTCTCACATGTGTATCATGTGAAGCATTCAGTCATGGGCGCTGTCCAATCAGTGCTAAGCACTTAGTCATTTTGACTGAATATATAGTGCTAAGCACTTTTGTATGGCGCTCACGTTTGTATCACATGAGGCGCTGAGATATGGGCACTGGTTAATCAGTGCTAAGCACTTAGTCATTTTGACTGAATATGGAGTGCTAAGAACTTTTACTCAGCACTCACATGTATTTCACGTGAGGCGCTAGCTTTCTGTTTTGAGCGCCCGTGTGGGAAGCACGTAAGGCGCTGAGTACCTTGTTTTAGGGCGCCCACGTGGGAAGCACGTGAGGCGCTGGGTTCTTTGTTTTGGTAGTCTTTTGGACGCTCACGCGTGTTTCACGTCAGGCGTTGAGTTCCTTTTCTTTTCAGAGATTGAATCTCTGTTAACGGTATTTTGGCCATTAATGATCAGGAAGATCTTTGTTTTTCAAGTTTTGAGATCTTTTTTTTATTGCAGAACTAAGTTTCTTTTTATACTAAGTTCTTTTATATAGAGTTAAATCCTTCTTGCAGAGAAATTAAATTCCTAGAACCATAAGTTTTTTCTCTCTCCTTTTCTTTTAATCTAGTTTTTCCCCTACATTTTGAGTTTGAAGAACAAAATCTCCCCGATGAGAATTAAATTCTCAACTTGTGTGGAGAATTGCTTTGCAAATCTCAGATCAGAGGAAGAACATTGTTTTTTTATGAAGGGTTAAACCGTTATTTTCTTTATACTAGGCAAAAGAGATACATTTTATTTCTATTTTTTCTTTATCTAGAGTTTGAAAGAACAAGTAGATTTTATTTGAAGGAGAATTGATTTATCAATTTCAGTTTCTATCTTTTTGTTTGCAGAACCTTACGGGAGGTTCTTTCCTTTTATTTTGAAGTCTCATATCCTTTATATAGGAGAGTCAAAATGGTCGACTAGTTTGAAAAAAATCTCTCATTTGAAAAATACCAATTGATTTAATTGGCCTAAAAATTGTTCAGGGGATTTTATCCATCGTTAGATTTTTGATCTAGTGGATTTCTGTTTTACAAAATATGTTTTCTTGTTTTTAACAAGATTAAGGAAATATTTTCCCATATACAAAATTTAATTCTGTTAGACAGTGACTTTTAATCACCATTGGATTTTAATCCAAGGGTGCTCTGTTTAACAGAGCACAATTTTTCTTTATTTAGAAAGATTGGGAAAATATATTCTCCTATTTAATTGGATTTTTGATCCAACAACTTTCTGTTAAACATAAAATATTCTTCTCATTTAGAAAGATTAGGGAGATATTCCCCCAATAGAATTTAATTCTATATTTGGTGATTTTTAATCTCCATTGGATCTTTGATCCAACGATTCTCTGTTAACAAAGAATATCTTTCCCTTTTACAAAGATAAAGGGAGGTATTTTTCCAAGACTAGAATTTAATTCTATATAGAGAGACGCTCTTACGTGTTTAACACGTGACCCTGATATTGGTTTTAGCCTGTTTTATTTAGCGCCCATATGCCTTGTATATGGACGCTCACGTGTTTAACACGTGAGGTCAATTTGGCATTTAGCCACTTACTCTTAGTGCTTATATGCTTTGCATACAAAAAATAGAATTTAATTTTATGTATAGAGTTTAACTCTATCTGAACCTAATGCTTCAAAAGGGTGTTTTCACGTGTTTAAAACGTGACCACAATATGGGTTTTAATCTGTTTATTTAGTGCTTATATGCTTTGCATATAAGCACTCGCATGTTTACCTGTTTAGCCTTTAGTTTTTTGCTTTCAGCGCTTATATGTTTTGCATATAAGCTCTCACGTGTTTAACACGTGAGGCTCACAACGTGGGGAACTCACCTCTTTTTTTCTCTCCCTTTTTTATAGGGGAACATGTAGCTTCCCGCCCAACGAAATCGTGGATCAAAAGCCCTCATCACGAGGCCGTTGGGAAGCTTCCTGCTCGGCCCATCCGCAGTGGATAGTTTCCTGCCTTACAACGCTGTGGATCCAAAGCCCTCATTACGAGGCGATCGGATAGCTTCCTGCTCGGGCCATCCATAATGGGTATCTTTTTACCCAACGAAGACGTGTATCTAAAGCCCTCATCAAGAGACGACCGGGTAGCTTCCTGCTCGGCCCATCCATATTAGGTAGCTTCCTACCGAACAAAGATGTGGATCCAAATCCCTCAATACGAGGCGGCCCGGTAGCTTCCTGCCCGGCCCATCCACCACGGATAGCTTCCTATCCAACAGTGTCGTGGATCTAAAGCCCTCATCACGAGACTGCCGGATAACTTCCTACTTGGCCTATCCACCATGGGTAGCTTCCTGCCCAACGAAGATGTGGATCTAAAGTCCTTATCACGAGGCGGACGGGTAGCTTCCTGCCCGGCCCATCCACCAAGGGTAGCTTCCTGCACAACAACGTTGTGGATCTAAAGCCCTTATTACGAGGCTGCCGGGCAGCTTCCTGCTTGGCCCGTCCACTGCGGGTAGCTTCCTGCCCAACAGCACCGTGGATCTAAAGCCCTCATCACGAGGCCGCCGGGCAGCTTTCTGCTCGGCCCATCCGCAGCAGGTAGATTCCTGCCTAACAACGCTGTGAATCCAAAGCCTTCATCACAAGATGCCCGGGTAGCTTCCTGCTCGGCCTATCTACATTGGGTAGCTTCCTGCCCAATGAAGATATGGATCCAATGCCCTCATCACCAGGCCGTCGGGCTGCTTCCTGCTCGGTCCATCCACCGTGGGTAGCTTCCTGCCCAACAGCGCCATGGATCTAAAGCCCTCATCATGAGAAAGCCGAGCAGCTTCCTGCTCGGCCCATCCACGGTGGGTAGCTTCCTGCCCAACAATGCTGTAGATCCTAAGCCATCGCCATGAGGCTTCCGGACAGCTTCCTATCCGTCGCAACCATTCGCGGTGGGTAACTTACTGCCCGGCCTAACCCATGAATCCTAAGCCCTCACCACGAGGCCGGTACACAACTTTCTGCCCATCACAAGCTTTCACAGCGGGTAGATTCTTGCCCGACATAAGTTGTGAATCCTAAGCCCTTGCTACGAGGCCGGTGGACAGCTTTCTACCCGTCGCAACCATTCACGGTGGGTAGATTTCTGCCCGGCCTAACCCGTGAATCCTAAGCCTTCTCCATGAGGCCGGCGGACAGCTTCCTACCCGTCGCAACCATTCACGGTGGGATATTCCTACCCTGTCTAACCCGTGAATCCTAAGCCCTCGCCACAAGGCCGGCGGACTGCTTCCTGCCCGTCGCAACCATTCACGGTGGGTAAATTCTTGCCCGACCTAACCCATGAATCCTAAGCCCTCGCACGAGTAGACTCCTGCTCAATTAGGAGGCCGGTGGACAGCTTCCTTTCAGCTGTGACCAACTCATGCTCGGAAGCCCTTCAACGAGGCCGCTGGGTAGTTTCCTACCCGGCCAATTCGACACAAGTAGATTCCAGCTCGGGAGCCCTCTCAAAAGGCCGTTGGATAGCTTCCTGCCCAGCCAATTTGCAGCGATCAGATCCTGCTCGGCCTAAACGATAGATCCTAAGACCTCGCATTAAACCAGCAAACATACCTCCACCCGGAACACATACCGCATACTCAAGCTAGGAGGACTCCCGCGTAACCCAAGTAAAGAAAGCTCGTCCATGGTCGAGAGCCGGGCCAACTCTAATTCCACTTGAACCCGAAGAGGGGATATCACCGAACTTTGCTAGGATTAGTCCGAGTTCTTAAGAGTTTTCAAGAGAACGCAGTCTATCTACACTTGTATGAATAAGCCTAGTGTTTCGTCGACTCAAGTTACCTCTTCTGCGGGATAAGGGGGACACCGGCTTATCCACATTTGGTAAAGTAAAAATAAAAACGAGCAATCCATAGACGACATAAGGCTCCTATCCACATTTGGTAAAGTAAAAATAAAAACGAGCAATCCATAGACGACAGAAGGCAAGCAAAACAAAAGTGTTTCCTAGGGATAAGCCTCTCCTATTTATACACTCGGAAAAGGCTATCTAGCGGCCCAGATCTGCTCTCACCAAAATAAAGTGTCACGCCCAACGATCCAGATGGCGCCACGCGGTAGCCAACCATTGGACACTTTTCCCCTCACACTGATCCAACCGGTGGAAGCAACGTCTTACAATCCACCATCCAAATACGCCCACGTGGCATGAGATCGACGGCCCGAACAGACGAAGCAACGCCTCCATTATGGCGCCGCCCTTTCGGTGATCCGCTGACGTCATCAGGGATACGCGCGAAAATTAAGGCGCATGGTGAGACACCACGTGGACTTGGGGATCGAAGAAATGCAACCGCCAAACGCCATGTCGTTCCCGGATAATCCACTACGAAGAATTCTCGGCACCCAGCTGAGCAGAGAAAGCCGAGCAAACCACTCTCAACCCGATCCATAAATGGGTCGAAACGAGAATGTGGGGCTAATGATGATGCTCATAAGTGGGAAATTTGCGAATCACGACACGTCGTAAGCCCGCTAGATTCCTGAGTGCTACAGAGCTAGAATAAGTATGATGCATTGGGGATATTTATCGGCGCCTTGCCTCCGAGGTTGCACCCGACCTATTAGAAGACCTCCCCGGAGTACGTTCCCCTTTCTGCCGACCGCCAGCCAATAGCTCGTCTTCGAGCTATCCTATAGTTGAGACTCCTCAGCTTATTTGTTCGCCTCCATGCTATCATATATCCGAGATTCCTCAGCGTCCCTGTTTTTCGGGGAGCACGAAGCCCGAACGCCCCCGTAACGGCTCCGTGTATCTCGCCACGACGAGATCTCCGCCGCTCCACATCCCGCATCCCACGCTAGCGTATCTCGTCATTAATGGGCGTATCTCGATATTAATGGTTGTATCCCGCTCTCAACGTGAACGTGACATGGGGGCGTAACGGACGGCGAGAATCTCGCATCGGCTCATTTCAATGCGACCCCTATATAAACCCCTCCTCCAGACGATTCAGGTATCTCGAACTCAATCCAATACGCCGTTACCTTGTCATTATTTCTCGGTACCTATTTGATCGTCGGAGGGTCCTACGGTGGTTTCCCATCCCGGGACTTCTCTTGCAGGTAGCTCGGCGTCAATAACAACCCATTGAGATCCATACGCTCAACCCTCAACCAAATATCAACCGTTTAGCCCCGCTGGCGACAAGATAGACGGATGACAATATCTAAGAGAGATTCTGATCTCCATCACACCTAATCAACCAAACAAAAGCTCCACATAACATATACAAAATTCCATGATTATATGTCAATCGACATTCATGAAGAGAGAGAGAGAGAGAAAGAAGGGGATCATATTCTAGAAACAATTAAGATTAGAATTTTGCTATAAAAATTACTCCGTTCTGCAACCAAACAATTCTTTAGCAAAACAAAACACATTTTCCCGATTGCTCCCCAACAAACACAAATCGAATTAGGGTTTGCGGTGCGCGTTTTACATAGCTTGTGTTGCGTTTCTCCATCCGATCCACTGCCTCTCCAACCTTAAAAGTGCTCTTAGGACTTTCTCGTATTTTCGGATGTCTCTCACTAGGATCTTGATCGAAAATTTGCTTAAATACATTAAATTTGAAAAGCTAACCATGATTGGACACATAAATTGTCATGACATATGGCCGTCTGTCGATGGTTTTAGTCAGAGACTAGGAATGCAATTATGTGATCTAAGGTAAACTACCATATTTTCTAAATCAGAACTATTCAGATTTAACCATGATGCGTTCTCCTACGATATCCTTCTTGGCGGGATTTCATGTTCTAACCAGTAGATGTTTCAAGGGAAAAACATAACACTATTGAAACAAACGGAGTGCATAGTTTGGCAAAGCACAAGGTCAATTAATCTTTAGAATCAATGCAACCTTTTGTTTTCTCTTGCAAACTTTTTTCTTTTTAAGATTAGATTTACATGATAAATAGAAGAAAAACTTTGTCAAATGTTTCAAACTATTTCTATGATGAGGAAAAGGTAAAATCACACATCTAAACAAGCTCAAATTTAGTACATATTAGATTTTTACTACCATGTCACATAACATAGCCAGAAGACAGTGCATCCTTTGTCTTAAACCCCAAAAAGAAAAAGAACAAAAAATATATATAAAAAAAAGATGATACTGTATATATATTTTAGCCCTTGCGCGTCATTTTACAAAACCATATCCATGGTGCAAATTAATCTGTCCTCATTCTCAAAACCCAAAACAGGGCAAAAACATAGAAAAAAAAGGAGAATGAGAAGCAAGAAATCACCATCAAGCTCTGGTCTAATACAAAATGAAGCAACTTGGCCCAAAAAAGACCTCAACTACTCATCCCCTTGAATATACCAACACAAAAGCATAGTTGCACATCGGCGAAGAATATACATTCTTGCCCTTTGCTCCTTCACAAGAGCCGAGCATCGCCTGGTGAATCCTCGGCCGGCCTTCTTCTTCTTCATTGATTCTTCCATGAAAATAATTATTAAGCTACTTGAAGAAGGCTTAGCTCTTTGTAATTTGCTTGAGACTAATATAGAGCAATAGTACACAAAGGACTAGCTAGTTTTGAGTAGGTTGCAAGTATTTAAAAGAGAATGAGAGCATGCATTTGGACAGAATGGGGAGTTGATCGAGCTTTAGCCCTGCCTGAAAATGTGGAGTCAAAGTTGAGTTTTTGAAATTTTTAAAAGAAGGATCATGAACATGGGGTTTCTTAAAGTGAGTGTTAGTGTGAGATATGTTGCATTAAAATAATGATGGATGGAGATTAGAGATTGCTTGAGATGAGGAAGTTGTGCTCATGCAAGACAAGGCAAAATTTGTGGATTTGGGGGATATGGGTGGCAAATGCTGGAATATTCATCTAATGCAAACCCTTAATTAACACTTGATTAATGGTACCCTAATATATCATTGATATTTTTTTTGAAAAAAATTATTTTAGAATTATCATGATCATATCTTAATTCAGATTTGATTTTTGGCTACATGTGCATGCTCCCAAAATGATTTTTGTCTACATGATCATGATCATTTATAACTTTGTGTTATAAAGGTCTCAAAATGATTCAGACTGGGAATAACTAAAGCCTTATCTCTGACACGCTCCCATCAAACGACGCTAGTATATATGTCATGTTGTGGAAATCCGCTTAATCATTCGCATCGTTTGTATTTCAGAAACGTATTATCTCTATGACGTGCTAAGATGGATGATCTTTAGCCTGAAAACTAGACTCTGTCATTCTGGCCAATCCAAATACATGCATGGACTAGCAGAATTCGATAACAAACATATACAAAACATCTTTAATCTTAATCATTAGAGAGACCAGCTCATAAACGAGCCTTAACAGTGTTATTATATTGTTGGGGACCACTGGCTTTTGTTTCCAAGCTGTGGCACTCTAACCCACAATTATGCTGCTGTTTGCATTAATCTAATCCCCTGTTTGATTAATAAACATTATCATATATGTACCTCCGCTGGCCTTTTACTGCATTTTTTTCTGAAAAATGTGCACCTTTCATTAATCCCAAAGGGTTAAAATTGACTATTGACTCCATTCATGTTCATCCAACACAAGCAAAGAGACCTTAAGGTCTGATATGAATGTGATTTGCCAACCAAATGTAAGATTGGCATTCTGATCTCTGTGAATGGGAGATATGTGGTTGGAGTTGGTATTTGAAATAGAGGAAACAAGGACTGCAGAATCTCCGCAGGCCCAAACTGCAGTGATCTCTCACATGAGCCAGCAGGGCCGATTTGAAATGATTGATTTGAGGCCGTTGACTGGGACTCTAGCTGTCACGTCCCGCTTCCCAGAGTGCGCTAAGATCGGTACGTGACAGAGCCAACCATGCTACCTGTGGTTAGGAAATATCCATCCACAGTCACATTACGGCTGTCTATAAAATATCAAAAACAGTAAATAAAATAAACTATCTAGTACATGTCCATATGCCAGAATAAACGAGTCAAGAAATAATATACGAAAGCAATAAATCTAATAAACAATAACATCTGGAAAGTACGTCCCAAATACGGACTCACATCAGGAAATGAAAATGCTGAAAGAAAACTAAACTAACTAGATACTAACAGGATCCTCACTGCTCGGCCTGACAGCGGAAATACTCCTGATCAGCCTGCGACAAAAATAGAGGATCTGGGCCATGCAAAACCCAGACGTCGGTGCATTATAATATCAAACAATAAAATATAATCAGGAGGTAACAAGATATGCGGGCATGAGTATTAACAGTAATAAGGGTATAACAGTAACACGAATATGGAATAGTGGAGTGTATAAGCACATGTGACGTGCGGTGAGTAATCTGAACTAAACTATTGGGTTAATTACTCTTAAGTCTTTGAAATCAATTTAATGAATCGTCGATATAACTCAATAGTATCCCGTGCATGCCCGGGACCACGGTCCAGAATCTCGGGCTGAAACCGAGACATGCCGCTAGGCATGAAACAGGAACATGTACAGATGAATGATGCCAGCAACATCATCCCGGGGCTGGCCTAGCCCGTAAAAACTGATCAGTATAAACGTCGAACTGTTGAGTTACAAGTCAGGTTTCATTATAGATTTCCTCTTATCCCCAAGGTTATGTGTTCTAGTCAGGTATTGATAAATCTGGAGTTAATGTTAACACAGGATCAAGCAGATACATGTTTTGTCTGAATAGATAACATGATATGTCTATCGGGACAACAAGTCAGGATTGTCGGCATTAGGAACAGGATCAGGTATCAAGTCAAGCAGTGGTATATCAAGTCATGTCAGGTAGTGCACATGTATCAAACGGATGCTCATAATAAAACTGTAGTAAGTACGGATGCACGATAAAAGTACGGATGCACAGTAAAATACGGATGCACAAATGTCTATCAGAGATTACATTTACAACTCCATGACTACGATGCATATTATCAAGCATGGGGTGCTAATATAACAGTAATATAAAATAATACGATATGGCATGCAGCTAGATATGCAATAAATGATACGGATACGAACGGATATCGGAAAAACGGTAAAACTGTAACATGGATGCACAATACAATAAATATGCAATATTTTTATTAATATAGATGCAAGTATAATAATACAGCATGTATCAAGCTAACTTGCATGCAACCAGATATGTAATTAATGATATAGATGCGTACAGATATCCGAAAATAATAAAACAATAATATGGATGTACAATGCATTCAACATGTGATATTTTTATTCATTTGGATGCAAAATATGTATCATAACATGTAGTAAGGTAAACTTGCCTGATCGGATCTCACGACGGATGTGTATGGTACATCCGACGTCGGATAAACGTCGCAATATCCACACGCGCGCACGGGACAGGACCAGGCAAAGCAAGAACACGACCACACTGGCTGGGGACGTCCACTGGGTCGCCTAGATCGTCGGCGACGAGCACGGCTCCGGCGGTGATCATCGGAATCAAAAACCAAGAAAAGAGGAGAAGAAAAAGTAGAAGAAGTAAGAAGAAGAGGTTGTGTATTAAATAAGGAAAGAAAAAAATAAATAAAATATATATAAATATATATATGCAGAGGAGAGAGATAGAGAGTCACGAGAGAGAGAGCTGTTATATGGGATTTTTTAATTTAAAAATATATTTTAGTTATAAAAAAATTTAAATCGTATATATATAATTATATTAACTGTATATATATAATTATATTAACCGTTAGAAATATAAAAATATAATATTAGTTAATTTTGAGAATTTGGCAAATACAAATTTACTCCAAAATATGTCCAGGTCGGGTCTAAAAATATAGTTTTAAAATACGGATAATATACGTATCAACCAAAACCAAAGTACGATAACCTGGTAACGAAAAGCATACCCCCAAGAATGGATGCACGTAGCGTGCACGTAGCTATCCAAACGAGTTCGTTACTCTAAACGGAACGAGAACAAGATATACGGATGCCACCACAAGGTTAGGGGTATCATGCAGGCCATGCTAAATATATTTAAAATATTTTATTTGACTTTATTTGTTTTATTAAAAAATGCAGATGCTTGATAAAATGCAGTATAAACAATATGAAAGTGCACGGATTCTCATAACTAGCCGGGATAAATCCAAAACAGGAAGCAAGACGAGTTTCAAGCAAGCGGGTCGGGTCGAATGCAAATACAGATGCCAATTATACTATTCACACCCAAACAACAATAAATCAAGAAATAACCATAAATAAATAAATACCCAAAATAGAACGGGTATAAATGAACTAGGGTGTTACATTATACCCAACTACAAAAGAATTTCGTCCTCGAAATTCCCAAAACAAGAAAAGCAAACAAACATGAAATTACGAGAAGAGGTGTGGAAACTTCTATCGAATCTCGTCTTCTCGTTTCGAAGTCGATTCTCCATGCGAGCGATTCCCCCATGAAAGAAGTACGAGCAAGATAACCTTGTTCTTGAGGACCTTTTCTCTTCGATCGACAATCGATATCGGTCGTTCTTCATATGTCAAATCCTCCCTTACAGTCAGCTCCGAATGATCTAGTACGTGCGTTTTATCTTGAACATACTTACGGAGTTGAGATACATGAAACACGTCATGAACACTCGCCAAAGATGATGGTAAAGCCAATCGATAAGCCACTTTTCAAACACACTCAATAATCTCGAAAGGCCCCACGAATCGAGGACTAAGCTTGCCTCGACTCCCAAAACGAATTACTCCTCTAGTCGGTGATATCTTCAAGAATACCAAATCACCAACAGCGAACTCTAGAGCTCTTCTCGATATATCGGCCCAACTCTTCTGTCGATCTTGTGCTGCCTTCATGTGATTCCGGATCGTATTGACTTTCTTCACGGTTTGCACGATCAAATCCGGTCTCAACAATCTTCATTCTCCAATTTCGTCCCAACAAACGGGTGAGCGACACTTGATATCATATAATATTTCGAATGGAGCCATCTGAATAGTCGCCTAAAAGCCGTTATTGTAAAAAAAACTCCACCAAGTGCAGATGATCCTCCCATGAACCCTTAAAGTCTAACATGCAAGCTCTCAACATGTCTTCAAGAGTTTGGATCGTTTTCTCCGACTGGCCATCTGTCTGAAGATGATAAGCGATGCTAAACTTCAATCGCGTCCCCAAACTTTCCTATAAACTCCTCCAGAAGTGTGATAAGAATCGGGTATCATGATCGTAAACGATGCTTACAGGTACTCCATGCAATCTCACAATCTCCTGCATATACCGTTCTGCTAACGCTTCCGTCGACTGACCAACTCGAAACGGTATGAAATGAGCTTCCTTGGTCAATCGATCAACAATCACCTAAGCTACATTATTGCCCTTTGGACTCCGCGGTAAAACTGTCATGAAATCCATGGTTATATGTTCCCACTTCCACTGAGGAATCGGAAGTGGTTGCAATAAACCAGCCACTCTTTGATGTTCAGCCTTAACTTGCTGACACACCAAGCACTTCGCTACAAAGCGGGCAATCTCCATTTTCATGCCTTCCCACCAGAAATGCTGTCGTAGATCACGGTACATCTTTATGCCTCCTAGATGTACAGAATATGCGGAACTGTGCGCCTCCTTCATAACTTCTTCACGAATATCTCCTTTCGGCACACATAAACGGCTACCACAACGCAACGGACCATCTTCATGAATCAACAAGTCCGTTCGAAGTCCCGCTTCAACCTGTTCTCGAAACTTCTGCAATCTTGGGTCCTGTGACTGCGCTTCTTTTATATTATCGATCAATGATGACTGTACTTGCAGCTGCATCAACTGTCCCGAAGAATGCGGTAGCACGATCTCCAACTCGAATCTCCGAAAATCTTCGATAAGCTCCTTCTGTGCAGTCAACATCTGAATTGCTAGCAACCGACTAAGCGCATCCGGCACTACATTAACTTTCCCCAGATGGTACTTAAGATCAAGATCATAGTCACCCATCAGCTCCAACCATCTACGTTGCCTCATGTTGAGCTCTTTCTGCGTGAACACATACTTTAGGCCTTTGTGATTGGTGAATACTTCGACCCTTTCTCCCAATAAGTATTGTCTCCAAATCTTCAAAGCGAAAATCACAGCTGCTAGCTCCAAATCATGAGTTGGGTAATTCTTCTCATAGGTCGTCAACTGTCTCGATGCGTAGGCTATAACCTTCCAATACTGCATCAAAACACATCCCAAACCTTTCCCAGATGCGTCGTTGTGAATCACCAATCCTCTGGAACCGTCTGGTACGGTCAAAATAGAAGCGGTTATCAATCTTTGCTTCAACGCCTCAAAAGCTGACGCACATCTATCCGTCCATACGAACGGTACTTCCTTTCGCGTAAGCTTGGTCAAAGGCTCAGCTAAACGATCAAAATTCTCCACGAACCTTCTATAATATCTGGCAAGTCCATGAAAACTTCTGATCTCTGCTACATTCTTCGGAATCGGCCAATCTTGAACTGCTGCAGTCTTCTCAGGTTCAACGGCGATTCCATCTCCGGATACGATATGCTCCAAAAACTTCACTTCTTCAAGCCAAAACTCGCACTTGCTCATCTTTGCATATAATCTTTCTTGCCTCAACGCCTGCAGTGCGATCTTCAAGTGTTCTGCATGCTCTTCTAGGCTTCTCGAGTAGACCAGAATATCATCGATGAACACCACTATAAACTGGTCCAAGAACGGTGAAAAGATTCGGTTCATCAAGTCCATAAATATCGTCGGTGCATTCGTGACTCCGAATGGCATCACTAAATACTCGTAATGTCCATATCGAGTTCGGAACGCAGTCTTGAAAATATCCTCCGATTTAACTCGAACTTGATGATATCCGGATCGCAAATCCAGCTTCGGGAATACCCTCGCGCCACTGAGTTGCTCGAATAATTCGCCAATGCGAGGGATTGGGTACTTGTTCTTAATAGTCACCCGGTTTAATTTTCGATAGTCGATGCACATTCTCCTTGTGCCATCTTTCTTCTTGACTAGAAGAACTGGAGCTCTCCAAGGTGAATTGTTGCTGCGAATCCAACCCTTCTCAAGCAATTCGGTAACCTGCTTCTTGACTTCTTCCAACTCTACTGGTGCCATCGGATAGTACGCCTTTGAGATTGGCGCTGCACCAGGAAAAAAATCGATCGCGAGCTCCATATCTCGTTTTGGTGGTAAACCCGAGATGTCCTCGAACACATCCATAAACTCTCGAACTACAGCTGGCGCTTCCTCCTTATCAACTTCCATTGATGAAAGATTGACGCTTGTCGGCCTAGCCCTAAACTCGACTGGCCCGACAGAACTACTACCTCCAACAATTACAAACTCTGGATGTTCGGGAATCTGAAAAATCGCTTTCTTTGCCCTACAATCAATGTGAGCGTGGAAAGTGCCGAGAAAATCCATTCCCAAGAAAACATCATAACTGCCAATATCGATCACCAAGAAATCCACGAATAACTCGCGTCCGCAAATAACAACCGAACATGCACTCGCTACTAGATACGATCTTCCCGTTTTCAGTGTGTATGTCCCAACAACTAGACAGGGCCGTGCAAGAAATCGAGTGTGCAGAAATAAACTTGGACGACATAAAACAATGGGATGTACCGGAATTGAATAATGCTAAAGAGGGAAAATCATGAACAAGTAGGATAACCGAAATGACTTCATCTGAAACCAAGATACTGAAGAAGATAAGCACGGTAAACAGGATTCAAGGTTGCGATAAAACATAAACTGGTAAGCAGTGAAACCGAGAGAAGCAAGGTAATATAACGACCATGAATCAAGGAAATGAATCAAGAATAGGACTCCAAGTTACTTAAATAGAGTACCGCATTGTAACCATACTGCAGTTTATAGTTACAATCACATAATTCCAGTCAAGTCGCCCAAATCCTACTATCATAATCAAAAGAATAGGACGGGAGAAACAATAGGGAACCAAAAGGATTTCAAGCCGAGATGCAAGGTCATTTGCATATCGTCAAGACAAGGGTCAAGAGAAAGATAAGATTCAAGGATCACGACAACAATGTGGCAGGACATGTTCTTAATTACTTATTTTCTGATTCGTGTAATGGGTCTAATACCCAACTACAAAAGAATCAAATCCAATTAACCAAAATCCTATGGCTCTAATACCAAACAAACCCTGTCACATCCCGCTTCCTAGAGTGCGCTAAGATCAGCACGTGACAGAGCCAACCATGCTACCTGTGGTTAGGAAATATCTCTCCACAGTCACATTACGGCTGTGTATAAGATATCAAGAACAGTAAAATAAAATAAACTATCTAGTACATGTCCATATGCCAGAATAAACGAGTCAAGAAATAATATACGGAAGCAATAAATCCAATAAACAATAACATCTGGAAAGTACATCCCAAATACGGGATCACATCAGGAAATGAAAATGCTGAAAGAAAACTAAACTAACTAGATACTAACAGGATCCTCACTGCTCGGCCTGACGGCGGAAATACTCCTGATCAGCCTGCGACAAATATAGAGGATTTGGGCTATGCAAAACCCAGACATTAGTGTGTCATAATATCAAACAAGATATGCAGGCATGAGTATGAACAGTAATAAGGGTATAGCAGTAACACGAATATGGAACAGTGGAGTGTATAAGCACATGTGACGTGCGGTGAGTAATCTGAACGAAACTACTGGGTTAATTACTTTCAAGTCTTTGAAATCAATTTAATGAATCGTCGATGTAACTCAATAGTATCCCGTGCATGCCCGGGACCACGGTCCAGATTCTCGGATTGAAACCGAGACATGGTGCTAGGCATTAAACAGGAACATATACAGATGAATGATGTCAACAGCATCATCCCGGGGCTGGCCTAGCCCGTAAAACCTGATCAGTATAAACGTCGAACTGTTGAGTTACAAGTCAGGTTTCATCATTGATTTCCCCTTACCCCCAAGGTTATGTGTTCTAGTCAGGTATTGATAAATCTGGAGCTAATACCAACACAGGATCAAGCAAGTACAGGTTTGGTCTGAATAGACAGCATGATATGTCCATCGGGACAACAAGTCAGGATTGACGGCATTAAGAACAGGATCAGGTATCAAGTCAAGCAGTGGTATATCAAGTCATGTCAGGTAGTGCATATTTATCAAATGGATGCTCATAATAAAACTGTAGCAAGTACGGATGCACGATAAAAGTACGGATGCACAATAAAACACGGATGCACAAATATCTATCATGGATTACATCTAAAACTCCATGACTGTGCATGATGTATATTATCAAGTGTGGGGGGCTAATATAACAGTAATATGAAATAATATGATATGGCATGCAGCTAAATATGCAATAAATGATATGGATGCGAACGGATATTGGAAAAATGGTAAAACTGTAATATGGATGCAAAATTATAACATTTAAGAAAAATAAAATTTTATTTTTGGGAATTTTTATAATTAAATAATTAATATTATAAATATTTTAATATGGCGGTATAATTAATTACCGATAAATTGGGGAAAATTTGGAAAATGATAAGAATTACTGAAATGAGGGTGCTTTATGTGATTTATGCAAATTAAAAATTTTATAATTAATTATACACTATTTTAATGCTAATCACGATTAAATATCGTATTAAGCTATTTTTGTGCACATGACATGCACCATGTCATTTTTCACATTTGCTACATTTTTCTACCATGACTTTTCTTTTTCTTTTGCTTGGTTTTGTTTTAAAAGAAAAGAAGAGAAAAGAAAATAAATGAAAAGAAAAAAAGAAAACGATAAAGAAAGAAGTATGGGAAAGAGAGAGAGAGGTGAGGGATCATTGACCATGGTCATTTCCTATGCTCTCTTCATTATTTCATCTTCATCTCTCCCTCCTTCATTCCCATGGCAGCCACTCTCTCCCTCCCCCCTCTACCTCCTCAAAACACCCACATCCCTACCTTAAAAATTCATCCCCACTTTATTAAAAACATGCACAAGATCATCACAAGCACTTTGGACCAAGAAAAGATGGATTTTGAGCACTTGGGGGCAACTCAAGAAATTTCTTGAGTTGCCAAATGAGCTATTTCCTTCACCATTAGAATAGTTTTTCATTCACTTTAGCATCTATGATAGTTTAGAAATAATTAAGTGTAGTTTAGTGATTGTTGAAATTTTAAAGATCAAGTTTAGGAATTCTATAAGTGGTGAAGTGTAATTGAGTGTAGTAGTGACCTTAAACCCTCTTTAGTGATGGTATATTGGACTAAACCAGAGAATTAAACCCCAAACCCCAAACTTAGAAACTCGATATCGGAAAATTGTGGGAATTGTGATGTGTTTTGGTGATCTGCTATAACCCGGGTGACCTGAAAATTATTTAGCGATTACCGGGAGTCGTGCAGTCAATCTAGAGTATACCCTAAAGACCCCAGCCCTTATACCTTCACTGTGGCCGCAATTTTAATCATTCTGGCCGCAATTTGCGGCCAGAGTAGGGAATTTGGGATTCGTGCTTGGTCCATGGCTTTATCTCCAGTAAAATAAACCCTCCATGTGTGCAAAATTGGCTAATTTGACCTAGGGTAAAATCTGGAAGTGTTTTACATAATTTCTGATTTTGTTTTGAAGCTTTAATGAATTAGGATTTGGTATTTGTTATTGTGTTCCGTCGTGTGGCGTTTGAACGTCAACAACAAGGGTTATGTGGTAGTATCTTGCATGCGAGACCATAGGTTTTAACCTATGCGTGATACGCGTGCCGTTTTGGTTTTCGTTCGCGATTTCAGTTTATGATACTGTGTGTGTATATGTGTAGGTACCCTCGAGTGAACTTGAACGATAAGGACAAGCGTGGCGTCATCGACTTCGGCAAGCAAGGATCAAACTGAGTAGATATATATCTACGGAGGAAGTCGGGGAGATGGCGTATAGCACCCCCGCAGTTCGTAGTGTAGCCTATGCTATATCTTATATATATACAAATACGGGTTATATGAAACATTACTTATTAGCAAGAAGATTTTAGAACAGCATGTGTTAGTTATAGTGTAATTGGTAGAGAACGTTTTTTAGTAGTTTAGTAGTCACGAACCCTAGTGTAATGATTTGCATACACGCGCGCGCACACACACACACTCGCATACATTTTACTTTCTTATGCATATATGGGGATATGTATACACACGCGCACACACACACACAGGTATGAGACAATGTGTGTGTGTGTGTATATATATATATACATACGTATACATATACATGGATAATGAGGATAGAACATGGTACTTGGAGATTAGTCGATGTGATTGGGCATGGTGCCATGAGATCGGTGATATGATTTGGTTCGTATTATGAGATACGACATGATATTATAGCGGGTTTTTAGGCGATGTGTTTTCATACACACGCATATATATATGTAGATGGTATCAGTATTGTACTAGATCAATACCCCCAGTTCACGATATGTGATGATAAGGATACCAGATAAATAATGAGATAAATGTGATGTTCGACCCGTACCCAGATTCGGGATGCCATACGATGGATTTACCGTACGAGCTATATATTGATGATAGATCCGCACTCTTGACTCGAGGATGTCATATTATATATATTGTATCGTATGTGATACTATTGAGGAGGGATCACCGACTATGATATATATATATATATATATATATATATATATATATATCGGCTCAGACTTAGGTGGTTTTTCTTACTCTTTCGATCAGTTTGTTAGTTTTAGTCCAGTAGTTTACTTGTAGATGTTAGACTAGACTCGGGTCATACCTATTTCAATCTAACGAATCGTGAGTATTTTAAAGACAGGCCAAGAAATTCTACGGATATTTCAAAGGACGTACCTTTTCTTAAAAACACCGTAGCCCTATTTTCTAAACACCACGATTCGTGTTATTTCAAATGGCAAAACTTTATGACCCATATACATTATTATAGATTCCTTATTGTTGCATTTACTATTCATTGTTGTATATTCGGTATTGCTGCTTTTATTATTCATTCTCCGTTTATCCATGTTGTTATCATCGCATTGAATGTTTATTGTGTACTGTAGTGATTATGAAACCATGCTGTCAGGACACCAGCACCATTACCGATGATGCGTATGCTCCACGTACACCTGCTTGCCGGCTCACACACATCATCATCGGTAATTGCCATGTCACGTACACATTAGAAAATACTACTTCATTGGTATAAAATGTTAGCTGATAGTTTCGACATGTTACTAGTGAGCTTGCTTTATATGATAGCTTAGACATTGCATTTATTACTGTGATTTTCATGCATATTTATATATTCATTTGCCATGTGTCACGCCCCGCTTCCCGAGTGCGCTAAGATCGGCACGTGACAGAGCCAACCATGCTACCTGTGGCTAGAAAACATCCCTCCACAGTCACATTACGGCTGTCTATAAGATATCAAGAACAGTAGAAATAAAATAAACTATCTAGTACATGTCCATATGCCAGAATAAAAGAGTCAAGAAATAATATGCGGAAGCAATAAATCCAAAAACAATAACAATCTGGAAGGTACGTCCCAAATACGGGCTCACATCAGGAAATAAAAAATGCTGAAAGGAAACTAAACTAGAATACTAACTGATCCTCACTGCTCGGCCTGTCGGCTGAAGTACTCCTGCTCGGCCTGCGACAAGGGTAGCGGATCTGGGCCATGCAAAACTCAGACGTCAGCACGTCACAATATCAACAATAATATAATCAGGGGTAACAGGATATGCAGGTATGAATTATAAAATAGTAACATGAATGTAATAAGTGAGCAAGGATAAAGAACAGTGAAGTGTAACGGTATATGTGAAGTGCAGCAATAAACTAAACTGTGCTACTGGGTTAACTACTCTTAAGTTTGTGAAATCAATTTAATGAATCGTGGATGTAACTCAATAGTATCCCGTGCATGCCCGGGACCACGGTCAAGACTCTCGGGCTGAATCCGAGACGTGCCGCTAGGCAGTAAACAGGTAACATGTACAGACGAATGATGTCAGCAGCAGCATCCCGGGGCTGGCCTAGCCCGTAAAAACTGATCAGTATAAGCATCGAACTGTCGAGTTACAAGTCAGGTTTCATCATTGATTTCCCCATACCCCCAATTTATGATTTCAAATCAGGCATTGATAAATCTGAAGCTAATGCCAACACAGGATCAAGCAGGAATGGGTTTGTCTATACAGACAACATGATATGTCCATTGGGACAACATGTTAGGATTGTCGGCATTAGAAACAGGATCAGGTAACATGTCAAGTAGTGGTGTATCAGGTCATGTCAAATAGTGCACAGTGTAACAAATGGATGCCCAAAAGTAAAATGTAGCAAGTATTGAATCAGGGTAAAAGTACGGATGTACGATAAAAGCATAGTTGCACAAATATCTATCAGGGGTTACATCATGACTAAGTAGGATGCACATTATCAGCATGGGGTACTAATGTAACAATAATATGAATTAATGTAATATGGCATGCAACTAAGTATGCAGAATTAATGGTATGGATACACAATAAAACATGGATGCTCAATTATCTATCAGGGGTTACAATTACAGCTCCATGACTAAGTGGGATGCACATTATTACTTCATGCAATCTCACAATCTTCTGCATGTACCGTTCTGCCAACGCTTCCGCTGACTGACCAACTCGAAATGGTATGAAATGAGCTACCTTGGTCAATCGATCACTAATCACCCAAACTGCATTATTACCCTTTAGACTCCGCGGTAAAGCTGTCACGAAATCCATGGTTATATGTTCCCACTTCCATTGGGAAATCGGAAGTGGTTGCAACAAACCAGCTACCCTTTGATATTCAGCCTTAACTTGCTGACACACCAAACACTTCGCTACAAAATGGGAAATCTCCCTTTTCATGCCTTCCCACCAGAAATGCTGTCGTAGATCATGGTACATCTTCGTGCCTCCTAGATGTACGGAATATGCGGAACTGTGTGCCTCCTTCATAAATTCTTCGCAAATGTTTCATTTCGGCACACACAATCGGATACCAAAACGCAACGAACCATCTTCATGAATCAACAAGTCCGTTCGAAGTCCAGCTTCAACTTGTTCTCGAAACTTTTGCAATCTTAGGTCCTGTGACTGTGCTGCTTTAATACTCTCGATCAACGATGACTATACTTGTAGTTGCATCAACTGCCCCGAAGAATGCGGTAGCAAAATCTCCAACTCGAATCTCCGAAAATCCTCGATAAGCTCCTTCTGGGCAGTCGACATCCGAATTGCTGGCAACCGACTAAACACATCCGGCACTATATTAACTTTTCCCGGATGGTACTTGAGATCAAGATCGTAGTCAGCCATCAGCTCCAACCATCTTCGCTGCCTCAAGTTAAGCTCTTTCTGCATGAACACATATTTTAGGCTTTTGTCATCGGTGAATACTTCGACTCTTTCGCCCAGTAAGTAGTGTCTCCAGATCTTCAAAGCGAAAATTACTGTTGCAAGCTCAAAATCATGAGTTGGGTAATTCTTCTCATGGGTCTTCAACTTTCTCGATGCGTAGGCTATAACCTTCCCATGCTGCATCAAAACACATCCCAAACCTTTCGCGGATGCGTCGCTGTGAATCACCAATCCTCCGGAACCGTCTGGTACGGTCAAAATAGGAGCGGTTATCAACCTTTGCTTCAACGCCTCAAAAGCTGACGCACAACTATCCGTCCATACGAACGGTACGTACTTTCACGTAAGCTTGGTCAAAGGCTCAGCCAATCGAGCAAAATTATCCATGAACCTTCTGTAATATCTGGCAAGTCCAAGAAAACTTCTGATCTCTGCTACGTTCTTCGGAATCGGCCAATCTTGAACTGCTGCAATCTTCTCGGGATCAACGACGATTCCATTTCCGGATACGACGTGCCCCAAAAACTTCACTTCTTCAAGCCAAAACTCGCACTTTCTCATCTTCGCATACAATCTTTCTTGCCTCAATGTCCGCAGTGCGATCTTTAAGTATTCCGCATGCTCTTCCAGGCTTCTCGAATAGACCAGAATATCATCGATGAACACCACTATAAACTGGTCCAAGAACAGTGTAAAGATTCGGTTCATCAAGTCCATAAATATCGCTGGTGCTTTCGTGACTCCGAATGGCATCACTAAATACTCGTAATGTCCATATCAAGTTCGGAACACAGTCTTGAAAATATCCTCTGATTTAACTCGGACCTGATGATATCCGGACCGCAAATCCATTTTCTAGAATACTCTCGCGCCACTAAGTTGCTCGAATAATTCGCCAATGCAAGGGATCGGGTACTTATTCTTGATAGTCATCCGGTTTAATTATCGATAGTCGATGCACATCCTGCTTGTGCCATCTTTCTTCTTGACTAGAAGAACTGGAGCTCCCCAAGGTGAATTACTGTTATGAATCCAAACCTTCTCTGGTAATTCGGTAACCTGCTTCTTGACTTCTTCCAACTCCACTGGTGCCATCGGATAGTATGCCTTTGAGATTGGCGCTGCACCAGGAACAAGATCGATCGTGAACTCCACATCTCGTTTTGGCGGTAAACCCGAGATGTCCTCGAACACGTCCATGAACTCTCGAACTACAGCCGGCGCTTCTTCCTTATCAATTTCCATCAACGAAAGAACATTATTTATCGGCCTAGCCCTAAACTCGACTAGTCCGACAGAACTGCTTCCTCCAGCAAAAACAAACTCCGGATGTCCGGAAATCTAGAAAATCACTTTCTTTGCCCTACAATCAATGTGAGCGTGGAAAGTGCCAAGAAAGTCCATTCCCAAGACAACCTCATAACTGCCGGTATCGATCACAAAGAATTCTGCAAATAATTCTCGTCCGCAAATAACAACTGAACAATCCTTGCACTCGCTACTAAATACGATCTTTCCGTTTTCAGTGTGTATGTCCCAATAACTAGACAGGTCCGTGCAAGAAATCGAATGTCAAGCAATAAACTTGGACGGCATAAAACAATGGGATGCACCAGAATCGAATAATACTAATACGGGAAAAACATGAACAAGTAGGATACCTGAAACAACTTCATCTAAAGCCTTGACCTCTTCAGCCGTCAGAGTAAAGGCTCGAGCTTGATTAAGTCCCTGAGTTATCTGCTTCTTCCCCTGAATCTACCTCTGCGGTGGCCTCTGAAAATCATCCCTCAAATGAAGCTTCGACGGACAAGTATTGATAGTATGATCAGCTGATTCGCAAAACAAACAAAGTCCCAGCATCCTTCGACACTCCCTCTGCACGTGTCCGGGTAAATGGCAGTAGTCATAAATCATGCTCTTTCTCTGTTCTGCTACGACGGGCTTCTTCATCGGTACTACGCCACGTCGGTTCACTGGAATACCTCTGCGTATAGGCGCTCGATTCGGTGTAAACGCCAGCTTCCGTACTACAACTGCCTGCTGCTGCGTACCCCATGTCTTCACTGATAAGCTCTGCTGCTCTCTGGCCGCTTTAAGCACTTGCGAGAAAGTGGTCAATCCGCGAGAAAGTGGTCAATCCCAGAGATATAATGTGCCTCTGGATTTCCACGTCCAAACTGCGCATAAACCTTCGTTCCCTATCAGCTTCTTTGGCCACCAAAGGTCCAGCGAATCGACTGAGCCGTGTCCACTCAGCCGCATGCGCATCCATGGATCCGTCATTCTGCTTCAGACTGATAAACTTTTCTTCCATTTCTTCCCGTGCAGTCTGCGGAAAGAACTTCTCCAAGAAACTCTGTGATAAAGTTGCCCAACTGACCGGCTTAGGTAAACGGGTCTCTTCCATAAGCCACCACTCGCGGGCATAGTCCACCAATTGGATGCGTACAGCATCCACTCTCTTGTCCTCCGGGATCTGTGCTGCAACGAGTAGATTCTCCGTATCGACCAGCCACTGCTCCGCTGGCAACGGCTCCTCCAAACCAGTGAAAATGGACGGACCAAGTCTCCTGAAATCCGCCACGGTACCCACACGCTTTACTGGTTTGGCCGCAACATTGTTTACGGACTGCTGGACGGTCCGCAAACCTTCCTGAAAAGCTTCGGCTTGCCGCTGGTTCAGCTCGGTTTGCCGCTTCTGGTTCTCCAGTATCCCATGAATTACTCCAAGTAAAGCGGCATCATCGTCACGCCTCTGGTACGATCGCAGATTTCTATCAGCCATGTTCCTGAAACCAAAACACCGAAGAAGATTAGTATGATAAACATGATTCAAAACTTGCGATGAATAATGACCATAAATCAAGGATATGAATCAAGACTAGGACTCCAAGTTACTTAAATAAAGTACCGCATTGTAACCATGCTGCAGTTCATAGTTACAATCACATAACTCCGTTCAAGTCGCCCAAATTCTAGTATCAGAATCAAATGAATAGGAAAGGATAAACAATAAGGAACAAAAGGATTTCAAGCCGAGATGCAAAATTGTTTACATATTGTCAATACAAGGTTCAAGAGAAAGATATGATTCAAGAATCACGATAACAATGTGGCAGAACATGTTCCTAATTATGGGTTTTCTGATTCGTGTATTGGGTCTAATACCTAACTACAAAAGAATCAAACCCGATTAACCTAAATCCTATGGCTCTGATACCAAACAAACCCTGTCACGCCCCGCTTCCCAGAGTGCGCTAAGATCGGCACGTGACAGAGCCAACCATGCTACCTGCGGCTAGGAAACATCCCTCCACAGTCACATTACGGCTTTCTATAAGATATCAAGAACAGTAGAAATAAAATAAACTATCTAGTATATGTCCATATGCCAGAATAAAAGATTTAAGAAATAATATGCGGAAGCAATAAATCCAAAAACAATAACAATCTGGAAGGTACGTCCCAAATACGGGCTCACATCAGGAAATAAAAAATGCTGAAAGGAAACTAAACTAGAATACTAACATGTCCTCACTGCTCGGCCTGTCGGCTGAAGTACTCCTGCTCGGCCTGCGACAAGGGTAGCGGATCTGGACCATGCGAAACCCAGACGTCAGCGCGTCACAATATCAACAATAATATAATCAGGGGTAACAGGATATGCAGGCATGAATTATAAAATAGTAACATGAATGTAATAAGTGAGCAGGGATAAAGAACAGTGAAGTGTAACGGTATATGTGAAGTGCAACGATAAACTAAACTGTGCTACTGGGTTAACTACTCTCAAGTTTGTGAAATCAATTTAATGAATCGTCGATGTAACTCAATAGTATCCCGTGCATTCCCGGGACCACGGTCAAGACTCTCGGACTGAATCCGAGACGTGCCGTTAGGCAGTAAACAGTTAACATGTACAAACGAATGATGTTAGCAGCAGCATCTCAGGGCTGGCCTAGCCCGTAAAAACTTATCAGTATAAATATCGAACTGTCGAGTTACAAGTCAGGTTTCATCATTGATTTCCCCATACCCCAAAATTATGTGTTCAGGACAGGTATTGATAAATCTGAAGCTAATGCCAACACAGGATCAAGCAGGAACATGTTTGTCTATACAGACAACAGGATATGTCTATCGGGACAACATGTCAGGATTGTCGGCATTAGAAACAGGATCAGGCAACATGTCAAGTAGTGGTGTATCAGGTCATGTCAAATAGTGCACAGTGTAACAAATGGATGCCCAACAGTAAAATGTAGCAAGTATTGAATCAGGGTAAAAGTATGGATGTACGATAAAAGCACAGTTGCAAAAATATCTCTCAAGGGTTATATCATGACTAAGTAGGATGCACATTATCAGCATAGGGTACTAATGTAACAATAATATGAATTAATGTAATATGGCATGCAACTAGGTATGCAGAATTAATGGTATGGATACACAATAAAACATAGATGCTCAATTATCTATCAGGGGTTACAACTACAGCTCCATGACTAAGTGGGATGCACATTATTAAGTATGGGGTGTTACTACAATAATAACATGAATTAATATGATCTATAAATGCAGCTACATATATAATAGATGATATGGAAGCATACGGGTATCCGAAAACAGTAAAACTTTAATATGGATGTATAATGCCATCAACATGTAATATTTGTATTCATACGGATGCAAGATAAGTATTATAGCATGTAGCAAGATAAACTTGCCTGAGCGGAACACACGACGGGTGCGTACGGCACGTCCGACGTCGGGTAATCGTCGCAACGCACACACGGCACGCGGGACGGGTCCAGACAAGGCAAGAGGGTAATCACGCAGTCAAGGGACGTTCACTGGATCGCCTCGATCGGCAGCGACGAGCACGGCTCCGGCGGGTGATCACCAGAAAAGAAACGAGATCAAGAAAAGAGAAGGAAAGAAAAGAAGAAGAAGAAAAAGAAAAGAAATGTTTGGGGTGGCTCAGGTATGGTGCTGGGGTTTGGGAGAAGGAGATGGGGTGGTTGTAAAGGTGTGAAGTGACGGCAAGGGATCGCCGGCAAGGCAGTGGGTTTTCTTGGTGGCTGTGGGGTAGGGTTTGGTTGTTGGGGTGTGCAGGGAAAGCTCTGGGTGCAAAAGAGTGGAGAGGAGGTCGAGGTGATGAAGATGGTGACGACGGGGATGTGGAGACGACGACGACGATGAGCCGTCGACGGCGAGGTCTACATCAAGAAGGCGGTGGGATTTTGGCGAGGGCTGTGGGTGTTCTTGATGTTGCGTGATCAGGGAAGATGGGTTGTCGGGTCTGGAGAGGAAAGAGGAGAGGTGTGGGTCGAGGAGAGGGTGGCCACGAGGATGAGACGGCTAGGTTTAGGGTTCTGGTGTTTTCTCGCGCTCGTAGGTGTGCACTTAAAAGAAGAAAAAGCGAGGAAGAAGGGAGATGAGAGTAGCGTAGCGGGAGGTGACGAGAATCGAGAAGCGAACATTGTTCGCGAGAGGTCAGAGAGAGGGAGAGAGAGAGAGAAAGAAAGAGAGAGAGAAAGAGAGATCTGCGTGAGAGAGAGAGAAAGAGAGAGAGAGTTAAAAAAAATATTTCTTTAAAATTAAAAAAATATTTTTTTCGTTAAACAGTTTAAATATTAAAATAAAATATTAGTTAAAGAATTTGATATTTTGGTTAATACAAAAATAAACCAAAACACGCCCGGGTCGGGTCAAAAAATCCAGTTTTAAAATACGAAAAATATATGTGTCAACCAAAACCAGAATTAGATATCCGGGTAACGAAAATGTATACCCCCAAGAACGGATGCATGCACGTGCACGTAGCCATCCAAACGAGTCCGTTTCACTGAACGGGACGAGAACAAGATGCGCGAATGCTACGACAGGGTTAGGGGTATCATGCAGGCCATGCTAGATATTTTTAAAATATTTTATGTGACTTTAAATGTTATATTAAAAAAATGCAGATGCCGGATATAATGCCAGTATGCAATATTTAAAAATGAAAATGCACGGATCCACATAACAAGCCGGGATAAATCATAAACAGGAACCAAGACGGGTTTCCAGTAAGCGGGTCGGGTCGGATGCAAATACAGATGTCAAATACACCATTCGCACCCAAAACACAGTAAATCATGAAAATCCCATAAATAAAGAAATACTCGAAATAGAACTAGTATAAATGAACTAGGGTGTTACACCATGACATTATAGGCCAGTCCAGATTGCCGAAGCCCAATATTATAGAATTCATTGTTTATCTACCCTTGAGATTTGGGATTTTGGATTTCCATGGGATTTTGGATTTCAATGAGATTTCTGGATTTGGAGAAACCGCAAGGATTTTATGAACTGATTATCATTTTAAAATGAAATTTGCGGTTTTCTCATGATATGATTTGAGATATTTCCACCATGAGTTTTTTCGGCTCTTGAGCGATATCATACACCTGATTCGAGGAGGAGGAGGAACCCTCTATGGGTGCATGGTAGACCCAGTTCGGTACCCCGAGGCGAGAAGGTCGCAGATGATGGCGTTGATCCTGTAACAGGGTAGCACTGCTGATCGGTGATTGTATTGTGACTCGACGGATATCCGGAGGATACCGATCGGAGTATGGGCTAGTCCGGATTGTCGGAGCCCTAGATTTTGAGATTTGATGTTATGAGCCAGTCCGGGTAGCCGGAGCTCTAGATATTGAGATTCGAGGATACAGGCCAGCCCGGATTACCGGAGCCTGAGATATTGAGATATTGGGATTTATGTTTTGTGTCGATACTTGACACTGATTTCATATTGATTTCATTGATGATATATCGATTTATAAATATACAGAAATCTCACTAATTTAAGAAAACAGTTTCACATACATGATGCATTCTGTTTTCATTATATTGCATTCATACCTCATATTTATGATATGCTGCTACCTGAGGCACTGAGACGAGCACATGGTACTACACTTATGTATAAATGTTTACCATTGCCACCTTATCATGCTTCAGGCCTTATCATTTTGAGGATATTTATATTATTGATCGTATTTACCTAGGATTGAGTCATACATACGATTTCAGCTCTGTGATGTTTTCTACTCATGAGTTGGCAACTCACCCCCGTTGTGCCACAGTTTCTTACAGGTTTTGCCGTACAGGTTTTCCTTGGCGGCTTTGCTGGCACATTACTTTATTCTGGGTGATTGCTTTGGTAGGTGGGTTCACTCGCATCGTGACCACCATTGTACCTTTTATTTATATTCAGTTGTATCTAGAAACTCCATCAACCAGACTTGTACATTTATTTCAGACTTAGAAAACCAGTTGTATATAATTTCGACCTTAGAGTCGCGCGTTGTATTATTATGGTTTACTTGATGTTTTTGAGTTTCCTTTTGAGTTTTGATCCTCGCCCTTGGCGTTGTATATTATATTGCTTGCGAGGTTGTGACCGTCAATTGACGAAGTGCTAGCTCCCGTTTGGGGATGCCTTTATTCATATTATGCATGTTGTACCCTTGTGGGGCCTGTATTTACAAAGGAAACTCTGCCGAAATTTTCAGAAAAGACTTGATGTTTTAAAAATGCATACTTCGGTTTATATTGTTAAACTACTTGCTTTAAAAACTAAACTTTTTCCTCTTTATTCTTTTAAATGGTTTAGATTTCTGCGATTTTTTTGGCTTACTTGAATTAGATGGAGTCCTATAGACTTCATATGATTCAAGTGCCAGTCACGTGCCATTTCGGGTCGTGACAAAGTTGGTATCAGAGCGCTAGGTTAATCTTGGTTCGAGTCTATGTTTGACTATGCAGAGCCTAGGGCGTTTGTATATATACGGAACCTAGGCTTGACCTTACGGAACTTAGACTTGGTCGAGGGGGTATTAGACCCGAACTTTCGTCGCGTAGGTTAACCTTGGTTGATGGAGTAGGTGACTTAAGGAGAGTGACATACCGTGTGTATGTTCTGCGGCATACTTACTATACGCTACTCCGCTTAAGGATCCTTAGGATGTACATTTCATTGCATAGTATTATATTCATTCCTATGATCTATCCTCATCGATATCAATTTATGGTTTTTGCTGCCACGATTATGCGGGCAGAGAAAGCTACGGCTAGAGTTGCGTCAGCATGAGCTCGTCACGGACGAGGACTGACCACGGCGTGATTCCAGAGACATACGATTTGCATAGATGCGTCGTTATTGTGTTTTCGCGCCATGAGCGTTTGATGGATCGCTTTTACGAGATTTCTCAGACCTGCAGATCAGCACCAGAGGATTGGACCACTGCTAGAGGCCAGCCAGAGTATGATGACCTTCAATGCATCGATTATTTGATGATTGAGGCACTGTTCAGCGTGCGGACGAATGAGCCAGTTGCTGCTGCGAATGACGAAATATCGCCCCAGATGTTTGAAGCTAATGCCACACGAGTTATACTTAGAGATATGATAGAAGATCGCTAGTCACCCAAGGAGGAATGACTAGGACATGAGATTCGTTGCCTACCCCGATGCGAGGTCATCAGATTGATTGATTCCAGCTAGAGACGACTTCACGCAGGTACGTTGAGAGTCGATAGAAGACGATTGAATGTCAGAAACCCATTTTTCCAAGTTTAAAGCATTCGGAAAAACATGCAGGTAATTCCGTGGACCCTCTAGAAGAATGAAACCCTAACTTGATATAATGACCATGAGAACGCTATGGAACCTTAGGGTTTGCAGCAGTTCAGCGGTGCCATTAATGAGGCTTGGGTTTGCCCTTCTACGGCTGGTCCATAGGTACTGTGGTATGTACTAGAATACTATTAAACTGTATTCAAGATGTTGAGTTCTTGGGGGATTATGGAACTTTGACGAGTCGATCGGAAGGTTCGACGTCATTTGGCTATTATGTGATGGGATACATTGCTTGGGAGACTCCAGATATGAGTATAGCCGTTGGAGCGCAGTCCACGCAGCCACGAAGAGACGAGTCTGAATCATTCGACATTAGAGAGAAGTGGAGTAAGAGATTCGTACGAGATCTTGATGAGATGACGTTCCACTCCGCTGACATCAGAGATGTGATACTTATGCAGAGGCGTTGTACATGGATATATCTTTCAGAAGGAGTCATGATGAGTACGCAGCCGTTCCGGAACAAGAAATAGATTTAGTAAAAGATGGTAACTTCGGGGCAGTTCGGCAGAAAAGAGATTTAGGAGAGACTTCGACAGAACCTTTCTGGAATACAATACAAGAAGACTTAGACCCAGGATCGGTCATGTTACGCACACCCAGTAGGCCAGAGTTCGGTATCGTCGATGAGACATGTTATGAGTGACCATGACAGTTCGCTAGAGATCTTTAGAGGATGTGCTAGAGCGGGACTATTTCCGCTATCTTCGATTTCGGTATTTTGGACAATTTATTCGCATGATTGAGATTTTGTGCACAACAGTTGCACTTGACTTCGGTTGATGTCATTCGAGATATTGATTTTGATTTCATGCCTGATTTTTTAGGCGATTTATTTGCATGATTGAGATTTTGTTCACCACAGTTGCACTTGATTTCGATTTGATGTCATTCGAGATGTTGATTTTGATTTCATACCTATAGTATGCATGCGAGTTGACTTATGATTTTGGCATAGTTTTCATGCACTCTTAGTATTTTGAATTCGATTTTGAGCACGCTGATGCACATGCTTGTGAGATTATATATACCACGGTATACCTGATTTGGATTTGGATTGAAATGTGTTGTATACCGTCGATTTTGATTGTGATATTCGATATTGTTTTGGTGCACTTTGTGCACCTGATTTGGATTCTTGCGCCTACTTGAGCGCTTGATGCGATTTTGGTGCACGCCAGATGCACTAGATCGGAATTCTTCATGCATATCAGATGCACCTGATATTGCTGCCGGGCACACCCGTTGCCTTGACAGGTGTTTCGTACACACCCGTTGCACTCAGATTTTGTTTCTGTGCACATGTATGGCACATATATGGATTTCGATTTCCGTGCGCACTAGACGCACGTGGCATTCTTATGCACATTTTGGAATTGATTTCCTTTAGCAGTATGTTTTATAATATTTACTATTTAGTATAGTAGCTGAGCAGGACTAGTCAGAAAACACTACCTGAGTATATTTTTGCATGCATTGATAGTTATCGAAGGGATTTCCAAAAAGGAGCTATAGTCTCAGTATTTACCTACGTGTCCGAGATGACACAAGACTTTTAATAAAGGAAACCTTTCTAAAGTATTTTCAAAACGGCGGGACGTGTATGTTAAACAAAGGGTATATATATATGTGTGTGTGTGTGTGTGTGTGTGTGTGTGTGTGTGTATGTATATATGTATATGTATATATGTATATATATATATGTATATATATATATATTCTTACAATAAACGTCCGCCACTGTGCAGTGATACGCTCATCGCACAGTCACATAAAAAGATTTGGCATGCATTTCTTTCAGACGTTTTAATGACGTTTACATGTGTAGTTTGATGTATATCATGTTGGTTTTCGTATCTGGCTTTGACATTGATGTCTTCGCCATAACTCCGATGATTGCGGGATGCTTGACAGAGTTTGGATTTTTGTTTTTATACTCATTTTTTTATGTGCATGCATTGCGCTACGATGTATTTGTGTATTTATAATTCGGAGCCCCGACGACTTGATCATTTTACTGAAATGTTTTAGTATTGAGGGGTTTAAATTTAAATTCGGGGACCGAATTTCTTTAACGGAGGAAGACTGTAATATTTTAGAAAAATAAAATATTATTTTTGGGAATTTTTATAATTAAATAATTAATATTATAAATATTTTAATATGGCGGTATAATTAAATACCGATAAATTGGGGAAAATTTGGAAAATGATAAGAATTACTGAAATGAGGATGTTTTATGTGATTTATGCAAATTACAATTTTTATAATTAATTATACACTATTTTAATGCGAATCGCGGTTAAATATCGCTAATCGTGCATTAAGCTAGTTTTATGCACATGGCATGCACCATATCATTTTTCATATTTGCTACATTTTTCTATCATGGCTTTTCTTTTTCTTTTGCTTGGTTTTGTTTTAAAAGAAAAGAAGAGAAAAGAAAAGAAAAGAAAAGAAAAAAAAGAAAATGATAAAGAAAGAAGTATGAGCAAGAGAGAGAGAGAGAGGTGAGAGGTCATTGACCATGGTCATTTCCTATGCTCTCTTCATTATTTCATCTTCATCTCTCCCTCCTTCATTCCCATGGCAGCCACTTTCTCCCTCCCCCTTCTACCTCCTCAAAACACCCGCATCCCTACTTCAAAACTTCATCCCCACTTCATCAAAAACATGCACAAGATCATCACAAGCACTTTGGACCAAGAAAGGATGGATTTTGAGCACTTGGGGCAATTCAAGAAATTTCTTGAGTTGCCAAATGAGGTATTTTCTTCGCCATTAGAATAGTTTTTCATTCACTTTAGCATCCATGATAGTTTAGAAGTGATTAAGTGTTGTTTAGTGATGGTTGAAATTTTAAAGATCAAGTTTAGGAATTCTATAAGTGGTGAAGTGTAATTGAGTGTAGTAGTGACTTTAAACCCCCTTTAGTGATGGTATATTGAAATAAACCAGAGAATTAAACCCCAAACCCCAAACTTAGAAACCCGATATCGGAAAATTGTGGGAATTGTGATGTGTTTTGGTGATCTGCTATAACCCGGGTGACCTGAAAATTATTTAGCGATTACCGGGAGTCGTGCAGGCAACCTGGAGTATACCCTAAAGACCCCAGCCCCTATTGTAATACCCAGCCCCTTGTTATACCAAAATACGTATCTCTCTCTAACTTATAAAGTTCTTATTTTATTATTTATTTTATTTATAATTATTGATTTATTTTAAAACTTTTTAGCCCAAACCTAAGCTATAGATTTATTCTTCATCAAAATACATTTCCCTATATTACTAGACTTCTAGTTTCTAACTTTAGTCGTTTTATATTTCCAATTCAGAATTCTAGTTCCTTATAGATATATGTAAACCAAAACTACAGCCCATTTCTTTATTTGAAAATTTAAACCCAAAAAAAATTAAACCCCTTTCTTTTAAAGAACCCAGCCCAGCAACCATTTCCCTTATAATTCTTTTATTTCTGCAGCCCAGAAGCCCCGGCCCGTTTCTATTTTTTCACTAATTAAATTCTTTTTCCTTTTCCGTGGCCCAACTCCCCGGCCCGTCTTCTTTTTCCTCCTCAAGCATTTTCCTTCTTATTTTCTTTCTTGGCCCAGCCCAAACTCCTCAGCACCCGCGCCTCCTATCCTACCCGACCCGGCCCGCCACCCAACCCTTCGTCTCCAACGGCTCTCTCCTAAGATTCCCGCCTCCTGTCGCGCGCGACCCGCTCCTTCGCCGCAACCCACGCCGCCTCCCCCGCCATGATCGCGAGCCGTTACCTCACGTCACGCACCCCCTCTCTAACCCCCGTCGCCTCCGTTCTCTCTCACTCGTTCTCCTTCCTCCTCCTCTCTCACTCTCCCACTCTCGAGTCCCTGCACTCCACTCCCGGCGACGACGACGACGACCAATTCCCATTCTTTCATCACCTCACCGTCGCTCGCCTTCACCTCATCATCTCCACCCTTGCCCTCAGCCTCGTCGCACCCGAGCTCCACACCGCCTGCACCCGAGCTCCATACCGCCTGCACCCGAGCCGATTTTTCCACACCATCGTCTCAATCACCGCCGGCATCACCCATCCCTCCGACCTCGCCCTCCTCCCTCTCTTCGTTCACCTCCTCGGCATCACTCCCCCCCTCTCTTTGTTTCCTCTATACCCTCCCTCTCTCTTCCCCTGCTCTCTCTCTCACACTCTGCATACTCTTTCTCTCTCTGTTCTCTGTCTCGCTCTCTTTTCTCTCTCTCTCTAATCCCTTACTCTCAGTCCCTCACCCTCATTCCTCTCTCTCTTTCTCAGTATTCCCTCTCTCTCTGATTCTCTCTCATCTCTCATCTCTCTCTGCTTGCTCTCTTTCTCTCTCTCCCTCTCACTGCTTGCTCTCTCTCTCTCTGCTCTCACTCTTTCTCTCTCTAAATTTTCTCTATCTCCCCTCCAACTCTCATCCGTCTCTCCCTCTTCAATCAACCAACAACAACCATAACATCGCTTGAGATCGCAACGGCCCGTCACCAAGCCGTCGTTGCCGAGACTCATGTTCGAGCCAAGTCAAGTTGTCGATCCGCGCATGTGTCGCGATCGTGCCGTTGCCGCTATCGTACCTTCGTCGACACGTCTCCAGGCAAGTATTTTACTTGCTTACATGCTATTTACTCAAGTTACAATTTTAGATTACTCATATTATGAAATTACAATTTTAGATTAATTGTACGCCATACCTGTTTGACGTGTGTTCTCAATGAAAATACTCATCGAATTTGACGGAACTAAATGGTGTAGTTTGGCCCGTATAGCTGTGAACCTATTGTATGAGTTTCGTTGGAAAATATGACCGTTAACGACTAAAACGACTACCCCCAAGTTTACTCGTGAAACTGGAATTTTATTGTACCTGAAAACCGTTAAATTTTCCATAAATTATATACATACTGGAATGATGCGTTCGAGGGATCAAATCGAAGCCAACTCGACGAACTTTAACCCTATACTAGTTTACAGATATTCCTGTACTTAAATTGTGACGAGATTTGGATCGGAGTGCGACTCTGGACTGCAGTCCAGAGCGACTCAAATTGTTGCTTGCTGTTCCGTAATGGGTACCACAAGATTTCCTTAACTCGTAGGTTGCGGAACACCGCTGTTTATTGTAGGTGAACCTATTAGCTAGACAACATAAGTGGTTCTATTCTGTTTCATTATCGTTTGTTATTTATTCTGTAATTTAAAAAATCGGGACGCATAACAGTCCCAACGGAATCAGAATTGACATACTAGAACTAAACAGTGTATATCTCCTGACGTATAGACGCGATTGATGGTCCGTCTGTTGCGTTGAAAACCTTACTGAAAACCCTAGATTTTATCCAACTGTAGCGTCGCTAAAATATGATCCCAACTGGGATTAAAATGCGTTGCGAAACGGATTTCTGATTATGAAACCAGATTTCCAGCCGTGAACGTTTAAAATGAAATGACTATAATTAGTGATCCTGGAACCCGATTGGCGTGAAACTAAATTCGCTGAATAGATAACTGAACATACTATTTATTCCCCGTTCATCGTTTCACTAAATTGTAACCGTACGATTGATGATAATTTGTGCAAGTGGTAGGTTATTGATTGAGGACATCCTAAACATGCTTTATATACTGCTTATGCATCATATCATACGCATGTCGTTGCATTGATAACATAGTGATAACGTGCATTTACCCAGTGTTAGGCTTTAGTGATGATTGTGGTAAGTACGTCAGTGTTCGTGTATCAGTGAATAAGTGAAAGTGATATGTACTTGTACACAATCAGTGATCCTATTATTCTATTGCATTGTCGACGTCTGTGGGATGCGTGTACGTGTGACTATAAGTGGTATGGGACACTTATGGAAGCGCTTGCACGGGTGTCACAGATAAGGCACCAGACACTGCCATTTATCTTAGGTATTAGTCGGGACGTGCTTGATTGAGGTCCTGCCTCCAATTCTCGCGCAGACTTGTCACGGATCGATTAGTATTTAAGGTTATGGTTAGCGTTTGATGTAGACCACGGAGTGTGGGGTAGTTTAAGTGTGAGTTCAACAGAATCTCGGGAGTCCCATGCCGGCTTATATATTTAGGGAGATATATGGAGATTTACAGGGTATGTGATTATCACCGTGATATACATGTTGGGCCCGTGGTCCCTTGCCCTTGGGTTCTACCCTTGGGTGGAGGACACTCGCGAGTGGTTGACTCTCATACTTGGACTGATGATAGGTTTAGTGACCTGTACAGTGAGACTTAGAGACTGATAGGGATACTGGCATTGATATACCTTACATACTGTGTTGACATACGTGGCATATCATTCTACTGCTTTTACTGTTCCGTTGCATTGATTACTGCATGTTCATATCCATACTGCCTTTGATCTATTGTTATATATACCAATTATCACAGTTAGAATTGTCACATAATTTTATATATATTATATTGCTATTGTGTCGCTCTGACGACCTGAGTATGCATACTCAGTGTGAGGAGAAGATTTAGCCTGGACCAGGACTAGACGCACTTCGCGGATACCTTGTTTAGCTATCCAGAGTTATATCTTTTGTTTCCCATCAGGTCAGTTCATTTTACTGTTTTGTTCCAGTTACTGCATTTCTCATTACCTGCGCATTATTTACTGTTTACCATGAAAAACTAGAAGCCGAAGTGTGACTACGGCAGGACATTTCCTTGACCGTAGGTGCATGGCTGGCCTTGTCTACCCCTCGTATTCCGTATTTTGGGAAGCGGGGCGTGACATGGTTTAGTTGGTATCAGAGACAGGTTTTGCTTCGATTGGGATTGCAGTTTTCCGTGTATAGCTTGACAATCCAAGACATCCTTCAGTCTAGATTGTAAACTTGATATCCTTGATCTATATTCACATTGAGTGTTCTGCTATTCATTCGCTAGGGTTTCGGGTGACTTAGCAAGGTTACGTGGTTGCAATTGCACTACCGTACTCTGTTTAAATGACTTAAAGTCATACCGTTGATTTACCATTTGTAATGAATTTCATCACATCTAATATTCTTGAATCTTTGTCCAATCCATATTATATATTAATTCTTATAGCCTGTGCCCTATATCATCTTCAAAATTGTTGTCTCAGGATCATGTCTTCCAACGACTCTTCATCTATACCCGCTCCCCAGAATCAGACTATTGAGATTCGGAGTGCACTGCAAGGTCTAAAGGAAGCCCAGGAGCGAACAAACGACTTGTTGGCTGAAGGACTGAGAAGACAGATAAATCAGGCACCAACGGGAGTCTCCAATCATAAAGGGATCCCTATTAGACGAGGAAAAGAGAAGAAGATGAATCGTCAATTTGTTTCCCTACGACAGAAGCAACAGAAGACCCCGTGTTGTGGGTACTGTAAGAGGCCGGGACATCTTCAGAGGGATTGTCGCCGCGCCCAAGGAAAATGTCTGATATACGGGTCCAACAAACATCTCATCAACGGTTGCCCAGAAAGGAGAGAACTACAAGGGGGAGACTCGTCCACACTCACCACTTCTGCTAAGTGAGGATTACTGCGTAGTTCGTACTTCGAGGATAAAGCGGACCTAGCCCAGGATCCAACTCGCGTGACGAGAATGCAGCGGTCTAGCAATCAAAGAAGAATTTTTCATGTTTTCTACTTTTAGTAATAATGTTGTCATCATCTTAAAAATATTTCTTTCCGTTTGAAATCTTGTACCTGTCGGACTTTTAGTTGATTGAAATAAAAACTTTGAATCGTAATATATGTATCATTCTCTTGTCTTTTCTCCCTTATTCATACTATTCAATATCACAGTATTATTATCCTGATTTTCGGCTCCTGCCACCGCATATCTTTCTATACTTCGTACACTTAGATATTTTCTTGATGTATCCTACTGTCTAATCACGACTTTTCTTTTCAGGCCATGGCCCACCCTGGAGCAGCGCCGCATCTAGATGAGGATGCCCAGTCATGCGTTTCCTTAGATCATACACTGATGAGTTCTGACGATGAGATCAACGGTCCCCAGGCCAATTTCGGAAACAACGATTCAGAGGACGAAGGAGTAGCCGCCCCAGAGTTTAACATGATAGCTGATTCCGACGAAGAAGAAGGAAACCCTGAAGAGAACCCGATAGAGGAAGACCCCGAGGAAGAACAGATAGAAGAAAATCCAGTGGAGGAAAATCCCATGGAAGAGAATCCAAAAGAAGAGAATCACATGGAATCGGACCTCAATGAAGAAACTCCATCCGAGGAAGAAGGACCAGAAGATCAAGACCCTGCGGTGGAAGGACTCCCAATGGCAGTTCCTGCGAGGCGCTATGGGAATGGACGCCCCTACCTGAGCGTGCGAGCCTACCGCAACCTGCTGAACCTCCACAACCGCGACTGACGGGATTTCTTTTGATGATTGTCTTATCTGGCCAAATGAATCTGTGTATAGATTAGGTCCACCTTTTATCTTGGAGAATGCTTTGTTTAAAATCTTTTGGAATAAAATAAATTGCTGAGATTCGCAAATCCTTCGATCTTCTTAGTTCGTGTGCTACTTGATTATTTCTTATGTACAATTATTCTTCCTACTGAGATCTGTCTACACTTACTCCTTATCTTGCCTTAACCCTCACTCAGAATAACCAGTACCACACCCCGATCTTTTAGAGGTCCACCTTTCATCATTCGTCTGTGCCCTTTGAGATTCTTCTGGGAGGAGAACATATCTTGTGAAATTTCTGAGTTCGCTAACCCTTCAAATCTTGATTCATAGGATGTACCGACCGTTGCCCTCCCCATACCTTCACCTTGTAGTCCTTTGTTGCTCACCCTTACTCCCTGTACTGACCCAATCCCAATCTCCTTGATCTTCAGCCTAAAGCCACCATACTTCAACCTTTGAATGATCCACACTTCCTTGTAATCATTACCTTAGCTAGCCCTATACCTATTTGTATTCTTCCCTTTACCCTAAATATATATAGGGACTTTATTATTCGAGATTTGGTTTTCAGTAGTTTGCATTTATCGAAAAGTACGTGTTATTGACTAATTAGTTTTATGTATTGTAAGCACACTACTATTATCTTCAGTTTTCAGCAGCGCACCCTTACACCGCGCAAATTTTGTCCCATGTTTCTTAAATTCACTATACAAGTTTTCTAAAATATTTTTAAACCTATTTTATCGATACATTATCCTAAAATGTTTTAACCAACTGATTAATTTTTCGCTGCTTTATTCTCGTTATTTTATTTTCGGGTTTTGTGCCTATGTTTACTATTATGAATGGTTGTGCCTTATACTTATTATTTCTATTGTGCTACTTTTGATATTTTGATATGTGCATATATCGAGTACACCTCGAATATCATTGTTCGTTGTTGTTGTTATTGCTATTTTTGTATACAGGTAGTTGCCCCTATAGTTATTCCTGTTTTATACCTATTTAGACCTGTCTTTTGTATGTTGTTCTTACATATTTGTACCTTCAAATTTCTTCGTCCATGGATTTCTAATAAACCTTTATGTGTTAGTTTGCAATATAATAGCTTTCGCCTATGTTTGTATAACTTATCGTTTATTTTAAATTTCGAGGACGAAATTTTTTTTTAAGGGTGGTATGATGTAATACCCAGCCCCTTGTTATACCAAAATACGTATCTCTCTCTAACTTATAAAGTTCTTATTTTATTATTTATTTTATTTATAATTATTGATTTATTTTAAGACTTTTTAGCCCAAACCTAAGCAATAGATTTATTCTTCATCAAAATACATTTCCCTATATTACTAGACTTCTAGTTTCTAACTTTAGTCGTTTTATATTTCCAATTCAGAACTCTAGTTCCTTATAAATATATGTAAACCAAAACCACAACCCATTTCTTTATTTGAAAATTTAAACCCAAAAAAAATTAAACCCCTTTCTTTTAAAGAACCCAGCCCAGCAACCATTTCCCTTATAATTCTTTTATTTCTGCAGCCCAGAAGCCCCGGCCCGTTTCTATTTTTTCACTAATTAAATTCTTTTTCCTTTTCCCCGGCCCAACTCCCCGGCCCGTCTTCTTTTTCCTCCTCAAGCATTTTCCTTCTTATTTTCTTTCTTGGCCCAGCCCAAACTCCTCAGCACCCGCGCCTCCTATCCTACCCGACCTGGCCCGCCACCCAACCCTTCATCTCCAACGGCTCTCTCCCAAGATTCCCGCCTCCTGTCGCGCGCGACCCGCTCCTTCTCCGCAACCCACGCCGCCGCCTCCGCCATGATCGCGAGCCGTTACCTCACGTCACGCACCCCCTCTCTAACCCCCGTCGCCTCCGTTCTCTCTCACTCGTTCTCCTTCCTCCTCCTCTCTCACTCTCCCACTCTCGAGTCCCTGCACTCCACTCCCGGCGACGACGACGACGACCAATTCCCATTCTTTCATCACCTCACCGTCGCTCGCCTTTACCTCATCATCTCCACCCTTGCCCTCAGCCTCGTCGCACCCGAGCTCCACACCGCCTGCACCCGAGCTCCATACCGCCGCACCCGAGCCGATTTTTCCCCACCATCGTCTCAATCACCGCCGGCATCACCCATCCCTCCGACCTCGCCTTCCTCCCTCTCTTCGCTCACCTCCTCGGCATCACTCCCCCCCTCTCTTTGTTTCCTCTATACCCTCCATCTCTCTTCCCCTGCTCTCTCTCTCTCACACTCTGCATACTCTTTCTCTCTCTGTTCTCTGTCTCACTCTCTTTTCTCTCTCTCTCTAATCCCTTACTCTCAGTCCCTCACTCTCATTCCTCTCTCTCTTTCTCAGTATTCCCTCTCTCTCTGATTCTCTCTCATCTCTCTCTCTCTGCTTGCTCTCTTTCTCTCTCTCTCTTTCTCACTGCTTGCTCTCTCTCTCTCTGCGCTCTCACTCTTTCTCTCTCTAAATTTTCTCTATCTCCCCTCCAACTCTCATCCGTCTCTCCCTCTTCAATCAACCAACAACCACCATAACATCGCTTGAGATCGCAACGGCCCGTCACCAAGCCGTCGTTGCTGAGACTCGTGTTCGAGCCAAGTCAAGTTGCCGAGCCGCACGTGTGTCGCGATCGTGCCGTTGCCGCTACCGTACCTTCGTCGACACGTCGCAAGGCAAGTATTTTACTTGCTTACATGCTATTTACTCAAGTTACAATTTTAGATTACTCATATTATGAAATTACAATTTTAGATTAATTGTGCGCCATACCTGTTTGACGTGTGTTCTCAATGAAAATACTCATCGAATTTGACGGAACTAAATGGTGTAATTTGGCCCGTATGGCTGTGAACCTAGTGTATGAGTTTCGTTGGAAAATATGACCGTTAACGACTAAAACGACTACCCCCAAGTTTACTCGTGAAACTGGAATTTTATTGTACCTGAAAACCGTTAAATTCGTCATAAATTATATACATACTGGAATGATATGTTCGAGGGCTCAAATCGAAGCCAACTCGATGAACTTTAACCCTATACTAGTTTCCAGATATTACTGTACTTAAATTGTGACGAGATTTGGATCGGAGTGCGACTCTGGACTGCAGTCCAGAGCGACTCAAATTGTTGCTTGCTGTTCCGTAATGGGTACCACAAGATTTCCATAACTCGTAGGTTGAGGAACTCCGCTGTTTATTGTAGGTGAACCTGTTATCTAGACAACATAAGTGGTTCCATTCTGTTTCATTATCGTTTGTTATTTATTCTGTAATTTAAAAGATCGGGACGCATAACAGTCCCAACGGAATCAGAATTGACATACTAGAACTAAACAGTGTATATCTCCTGACGTACAGACGCGATTGAAGGTCCGTCTGTTGCGTTGAAAACCTTACTAAAAACCCTAGATTTTATCCAACTGTAGCGTCGCTAAAATATGATCCCAACTGGGATTAAAATGCGTTGCGAAACGGATTTCTGATTATGAAACCAGATTTCCAGCCGTGAACGCTTAAAATGAAATGACTATAATTAGTGATCCTGGAACCCGATTGGCGTGAAACTAAATTCGCTGAATAGATAACTGAACATACTATTTATTCCCCGTTCATCGTTTCACTAAATTGTAACCGTACGATTGATGATAATTTGTGCAAGTGGTAGGTTATTGATTGAGGACATCCTAAACATGCTTTATATACTGCTTATGCATCATATCATACGCATGTCGTTGCATTGATAACATAGTGATAACGTGCATTTACCCAGTGTTAGGCTTTAGTGATGATTGTGGCAAGTACGTCAGTGTTCGTGTATCAGTGAATAAGTGAAAGTGATACGTACTTGTACACAATCAGTGATCCTATTATTCTATTGCATTGTCGACGTCTGTGGGATGCGTGTACGTGTGACTATAAGTGGTATGGGACACTTATGGAAGCGCTTGCACGGGTGTCACAGATAAGGCACCAGACACTGCCATTTATCTTAGGTATTAGTCGGTACGTGCTTGATGGAGGTCCTGCCTCCAATTCTAGCGCAGACTTGTCACGGATCGATTAGTATTTAGGGTTATGATTAGCGTTTGATGTAGACCACGGGGTGTGGGGTAGTTTAAGTGTGAGTTCAACAGAATCTCGGGAGTCCCATGCCGGCTTATATATTTAGGGAGATATATGGAGATTTACAGGGTATGTGATTATCACCGTGATATACATGTTGGGCCCGTGGTCCCTTGCCCTTGGGTTCTACCCTTGAGTGGAGGACACTCGCGAGTGGTTGACTCTCACACTTGGACTGATGATAGGTTTAGTGACCTATACAGTGAGACTTAGAGACTGATAGGGATACTGGCATTGATATACCTTACATACTGTGTTGACATACGTGGCATATCATTCTACTGCTTTTACTGTTCCGCTGTATTGATTACTGCATGTTCATATCTATACTGCCTTTGATCTATTGTTATATATACCAATTATCACTGTTAGAATTGTCACATGATTTTATATATATTATATTGCTATTGTGTCGCTCTGACGACTTGAGTATGCATGCTCAGTGTGAGGAGAAGATTTAGCCTGGACCAGGACTAGACGCACTTCGCGGATACCTTGTTTAGCTATCCAGAGTTATATCTTTTGTTTACCATCAGGTCGGTTCATTTTACTGTTTTGTTCCAGTTACTGCATTTCTCATTACCTGCGCATTATTTACTGTTTACCATGAAAAACTAGAAGCCGAAGTGTGACTACGGCAGGACATTTCCTTGACCGTAGGAGCATGGCTGGCCTTGTCTACCCCTCGTATTCCGTATTTTGGGAAGCGGGGCGTGACACCTATACCTTCACTGTGGCCGCAATTTTAATCATTTGCGGCCAGAGTAGGGAATTTGGGATTCATGCTTAGTCCATTGCTTTATCTCCAGTAAAATAGACCCTCCATGTGTGCAAAATTGGCTAATTTGACCTAGGGTAAAATCTGGAAGTGTTTTACATAGTTTCTGATTTTGTTTTGCGGTTTTAATGAAATGGGATTTGGTATTTGTTATTGTGTTCCGTCGTGTGGCGTTTGAACGTCAACAACGAGGGTTATGTGGTAGTATCTTGCATGCGAGACCATAGGTTTTAACTTATGCGTGATTCGCGTGCCGTTTTGGTTTTCGTTCGCGATTTCAGTTTAGGATACTGTGTGTGTATATATGTAGGTACCCTCGTGTGGACTTGAACAACAAGGACGAGCGTGGCGTCATCGACTTCGGCAAATAAGGATCAAAGTGAGTAGATATATATCTACGGGGAAAGTCGGGTGGATGGCGTATAGCACCCCCGCAGTTCGTAGTGTAGCCTATGCTATATCTTATATATATACAAATACGGGTTATATGAAACGTTACTTATTAGCAAGAAAATTTTAGAACAGCATGTGTTAGTTATAGTGTAATTGGTAGAGAACGTTTTTTAGTAGTTTAGTAGTCACGAACCCTAGTGTAATGATTTGCATACACGCGCACATACACACACTCGCATACATTTTACTTTCTTATGCATGTTATGCCCTGCTTCCCAAAATACGGAATACAAGGGGTAGACAAGGCCAGCCATGCTCATACGGTCAAGGAAAAGTCCTGCCGTAGTCACACTTTGGCTTCTAGTTTTTCATGGTAAACAGTAAATGATGCACATGTAATGAGAAATGCAGTAACTGAAAGAAACAATGTAAAAACTGACCTGAAGTGGAACAAACGAATGTAACTCGGAATGGCAAGTCAAGAAGTCTGTGATGCACGTCTAGTTCTGGTCCAGGCTAATTCTTCTCCTCACACTGAGCATGCATACTCAGGTCGTCAGAGCGACACAAAAGCAATATAATATATATAAAATCAAGTGACAGTTCTAATAGTGGTATTAGATATGAATAACAGTAAATCAATGACAGCATGAATATGAATGTGCAGTAATCAATGCAGCGGAGCAGTACAGCAGTAGAACGATATGTCACATATGTCAACACAGTATATAAGGTATATAAATGCCAGTATCCCTATCAGTCTCTAAGTCTCACTGTACAGGTCACTGAGCCTATCGTCAGTCTAAGTGTGAGAGTCAACCACTCGTGAGTGTCCTCCACCCAAGGGTAGAACCCAAGGGCAAGGGACCACGGGCCCAACATGTAACATGTATATCACGGTGTATATCACATACCCTGTAAATCTCCATATAACTCCCTAAATATATAAGCCGGCATGGGACTCCCGAGATTCTGTTGAACTCACACTTAAACTACCCCACACCCCGTGGTCTACATCTAACTCTAACCATAACCCTAAATACTAATCGATCCGTGACAAGTCTGTGCGAGAACTGGAGGCAGGACCTCCATCAAGCACGTCCCGACTAATACCTAAGATAAATGGCAGTGTCGGATGCCTTATCTGTGACTCCCGTGCAAGCGCTTCCATAAGTGTCCCATACCACTTATAGTCACACGTACACGCATCCCACAGACGTCGACAATGCAATAGAATAATAGGGTCACTGATTGTGTACAAGTACGTATCCCTTTCACTTAATCACGGATACACGAACGCTGACGTACTTGCCACAACCATCACTAGAATCTAACACTGGGTAAATGCACGATATCACTAGGTTATCACTATAATGGTATGCGTATGATATGATACGTAAACAGTATATGAAGCACGATCAAGATGTCATAAAAACAGTATTCTATCCCTTACACGATTTATCATGAAAATACGTGTATAGTTTAGTGAAACGATAAATAGGTGATAATTAGTATGTTCAGTTATCTATCCATCTAATTTAGTTTCAAGCCAATCGGGTTCCAGGATCATTAGTTATAACCATTTCATTTTAAGCACTCGCGGCTGGAAATCCGGTTTCAGAATCAGAAGTCCGTTTCGCAACGCATTTTAATCCCAGTTGAGATCAGATTTTAGCGACGCTACAGTTGGATGAATTCTAGGGTTTTCAGTAAGGTTTTCAACGTAATAGACAGATCTTCAATCGCATCTGCACGTCAGGAGATATACAATGTTTAACCCTAATAAGTCAATTCTGATTCTGTCGGGACTGTTATGCGTCCCGATCTTTTAAATTACAGAATAAATAACAAATGGTAACGAAACAGAATGAAATCAATTGTGCTATCTAGATAACAAGTTTACCTACAATAAACAGTGGAGTTCCGCAACCTACAAGTTAAGGAAATCCTGCGGTACCCATTACGGAACAGCAAGCAACAACTGGAGTCGCTCTGGACTGCAGTCCAGAGTCGCACTCCGATCCAAATATCATCATAGTCTGAGTACAGGAATATCTGGAAACTAGTATAGGGTTAAATTTCGTCGAGTTGGCTTCGATTTGAGCCCTCGAACGCATCATTCTAGTATGTATATGATTTATGGTGAATTTAACGATTTTCAGGTACAAGAAAATTACAGTTTTACGATTAAACTTGGGGGTAGTCGTTTTGGTTATTAACGATCAAATTTTCCAGCGAAATTTGCACACGTTATCCATCCCTACAAGTGCCAATGTAATTTATCCAGTTCCGCTAATTTAGAAAAATATTCCCTTTGGGAACACGCGTCGAGCAGGTTATGGCACATAATTAGTTTAAACTGTAACTTAGAATCTATATACTTAGCGATTGTAACTTGGGTAAAAATAGCATGTAAGCAAGTAAAGAACTTGCCTGGGAACGCCTCGGGGTTGCACGGTAGCAGCGGCGTCACGAACGCGTGATGTACGCCGTGAAACGGATTTGCGCGAGCTTGGATCGAGACGCGGATTTTGCGTCGGAGTTGTCCGGAGTCGTTACACGGTTACTGGAGGTTGAGGGGTGCTTGATGATCCTCAGTGAGTGTACTGTGGTTGACGACGGTCGACGGCGTCGCTCCGGCAATGGCCGCAGTGAGGGTTTGTAAGGAAAATGTGTTTTGGGTGGTTTTTGAGAGAGTTAGAGAGAGAGGGTGAACAGAGGGGATTGAGAGAGTGTTGGAGGGGGGGAGTAGGCAGAGAGGGAGTGTGTAGACAGAGAGAGAGAGAGAGAGTGAGAAAGAGAGAGAAGTGTGAAAGAGAGAGAGGGAGAACAGTGAGAGAGAGAGAGAAGTGTGAAAGATAGAGAGAGGGAGAACAGTGAGAGAGAGAGAGAGAGACAGAGGAAGGTGAGAGAGAGGGTGTGTGCAGGCAGAGAGAGAGATGAGTGATGACGACGATGATGAGGTGACGGCGTCGACGAGGTGGCCGGCGGTGCGATGGGATCAGGTGATCGTCGGCGGCGAGAGGGTATGCAGGGGAGGCTCGGTGAGTAGGTTGGGTTCCGGCTCGGTTGTGCAGGCGAGGTGGGGGAAAGCGAAGTGATGATGGGAAGAGAGGAAGTGGGGTGCTCGTGATCGAGGGTGGAGGTGAGGGAGGTGAGTTCCAGAAAGACGATGACGATGGCTGAGTTCGGTCGCGGGACGATTTGCAGTGGGTCTCGTGAGGGTTGCGAGAGTGAGGGTCGAGGGAAGGCGATGGGAGTGAGGGAGAGAGGAAGTGAGGCGAGGCGCGCGTCGTGGGGATAACGGCGCACGAACAGGGGCGTGGGCGTGGGCGTGAACTGCGGTGGAGGAGGCGGATCGCGAATGAATGAGGAGCGGGAAAATGGGTAGCCGTTGGGGGAGAAGGGGATAGGAGGGATCGGGTCGGGTCTGGGTGAAGCGGGCGCGATGCTGAGGAGAGAAAGGTGGGCCGGGCCAAGGAATTCAACAAAATAATTAAGATGAGGGGGCCGGGCTGAGTTGGGTTGGGATGGGATAGTATGAAAAATAAATTTAAATGGGAAAAATAAGAAACGGGCCGGGAAGAGAGCTGGGCCAAGGAAATAAAAAGGGAAAATGGTTTAAAATGAATGGGCCGGGGAGAGAAGTGAGGGAATAATAATTTGGTTAAAAAATGGAGATTAAGCTTATGGAAAAAGAATGAATGGCTGAGGGATTTTTCGTTGGGCCGGGGGTTCGCTGGAAAAAGAAGTAAGTTTATTTAAAAAGAAATGGGCTGAAGGAAAGTAAGGGAAATGATGAGGATGTGCTTGGGTTTAAATATAGTTTGGGTTAGGATTTGGGTTTATATTTAAAATTTTGCTCTTTATCTTGGCTAAGGAGACAATCAAAAACGAGATGGAGTTCTGGACTGAAATCGAGGTTTACGAAAATGGGGAAACGGAAATAAGGGATTGGAATTAGGGTTTAGTGAAGTTTCGAAAATAAATAGATGATTATAAATAAATTTTATAGATGAAAAAGAACTACGAAAGTAGGTGTATAAAAAGGGCTGGGTATTACAATATATGGGGATATGTATATACACACACACACACACATAGGTATGCGATTATATATATATATATATATATATATATATATATACATACATACATATACATGGATAATGAAGATAGTACATGGTACTTGGAGATAAGTCGATGTGATTGGGCATGGTGCCATGAGATCGGTGATATGATTTGGTTCATATTATGAGATACGACATGATGTTATAGCGGGTGTTTAGGCGAGGTGTTTTCATACGCACGCATATATATGTAGACGGTATCAGTATTGTACTAGACTTGGATCAGTACCCCCAGTTCACGATATGTGATGATAAGGATACCAGATAAATAATGAGATAAATGTGATGTTCGACCCGTACCCAGATTTGGGATGTCGTACGATAGATTTACCGTATGAGATATATATTGATGATAAATCTGCACTCTTGACTCGAGAATGTCATATTATATATATTGTATCGTATGTGATACTATTGAGGCGGGATCACCGACTATTATATATATATTTATATATCGACTCAGACTTAGGTGGTTTTCCTTACTCTTTCGATCAGTTTGTTAGTTTTAGTCAAGTAGTTTACTTGTAGATGTTAGACTTGACTCGGGTCATACCTATTTCAATCTAACGAATCGTGGGTATTTTAAAAACAGGCCAAGAGATTCTACGGATATTTCAAAAGACGTGCATTTTCTTAAAAACACTGTAGCCCTATTTTCTAAACACCACGATTCGTATTATTTCAAACGGTAAAACTTTATGAACCATATACATTATTATAGATTCCTTATTGTTGCATTTACTATTCATTGCTGTATATTCGGTATTGCTGCTTTTATTATTCATTCTCCGCTTATCCATGTTGTTATCATCGCATTGCATGTTTATTGTGTACTGTAGTGATTATGAAACCATACTGTCAGGACACCAGCACCATTACCGATGATGCGTATGCTCTATGTACACCTGCTTGTCGGCTCACACACACCATCATCGGTAATTGTCGTGTCACGTACACATTAGAAAATAATATTTCATTAGTATAAAATGCTAGCTGATAAATTCGACATGGTACTAGTGAGCTTGCTTTATATGATTGCTTAGACATTGCATTTATTACTGTGATTTTCATGCATATTTATATATTCATTTGTCATAACATTATGGGCTAGTCCGGATTTCCAGAGCCCAATATTATAGAATTCATTGTTTATCTACCTTTGAGATTTAGGATTTTGGATTTCCATGAGATTTCTGGATTTGGAGAAACCGCAAGGATTTTATGAACTGATTATCATTTTAAAATAAAAGTTGCGGTTTTCTCATGATATGATTTGAGATATGTCCACCATGAGTTTTCTCGGCTCTTGAGCGATATCATACACCCGATTCGAGAAGGAATAGGAACCGTCTGTGGGTGCATGGTGGACCCGGTGCGGTACCCTGGGACGAGAAGCTCGCAGATGATGGCGTTGAGCCTGTGACAGGGGAGCACTACTGACCGGTGATTGTATTGTAACTCGACGGATATCTGGAGGATACCGATCGGAGTATAGGCCAGTCCGGGTAGCCGGAGCTCTAGATTTTGAGATTTGATGCTATGGGCCAGTACGGATAGCCGGAGCCCTAGATATTGAGATTCGAAAATACAGGCCAGTCCGGATTGCCGGAGCCTGAGATATTGGGATTTATGTTTTTTATCGATGCTTGACACTGATTTCATATTGATTTATTTAATGATATCTCGATTTATAAATATACAGAAATCTCACTAATTTAAGAAAACAGTTTCACATACATGATGCATTCTGTTTTCATTATATTGCATTCATACCTCATATTTATGATATGCTGCTACCTGAGGCTCTGACACGAGCACATGGTACTACACTTATGTATAGATATTTACCCTTACCACCTTATCATGTTTCAGGCCTTATCATTTTGAGAATATTTATATTATTGATCGTATTGATTTAGAATTGAGTCATACATACGATTTCAGCTCTGTGATATTTTCTACTCACGAGTTTGAAACTCATCCCCGTTGTGCCACAGTTTCTTGCAGGCCGTACAGGTTTTCCTTGGCGGCTTTGCTGGCACATTACTTTATTTTGGGTGATTGCTTTAATAGGTGGGTTCACTCGTATCGTGACCATCATTGTACCTTTTGTTTATATTCAGTTGTATGTAGAAACTTCATCAACCTGATATGTACATTTATTTCAGACTTAGAAAACCAGTTGTATATTATTTCGATCTTAGAGTCACGCGTTGTATTATTATGGTTTTCTTGATATTTTTGAGTTTCCTTTTGAGTTTTGATTCTCGCCCTTAGCGTTGTATATTATATTGCTTGCGAAGTTGTGACCATCAATTGACGAAGAGCTAGCTCCCGCTTGAAAATGCTTTTATTCATATTATACATATTGTACCCTTTTGGGGCCAGTATTTACAAAGTAAACTCTGCCGAAATTTTCAGAAAAGACTTGATATTTTAAAAATACATATTTCAGCTTATGTTGTTAAACTACTTGCTTTAAAAACTAAACTTTTCCCTCTTCATTCTTTTAAATGGTATAGATTTCTGGGATTTTCTTTGCCATACTTGAATTAGATAGGATCCAATAAACTTCATATGATTCAAGTACCAGTCACCTGCCATTTCGGGTCGTGACAACAATACAATAAATATGCAATATTTTTATTAATATAGATGCAAGTATAATAATATAGTATGTATTAAGCTAATTTGCATGCAACCAGATATATAATTAATGATATGGATACGTACAGATATCCGCACAGTAAAACAATAATATGGATGTACAATACATTCAACATGTGATATTTTTATTCATTTGGATGCAAAATATGTATCATAGTATGTAGCAAGGTAAACTTGTCTGATCGGATCTCACGACGGATGCGTACAGCACGTCCGACGTCGGGTAAACGTCGCAATATCCAACGCGCGCACGGGACAGGACCAGGCAAAGCAAGAACACAACCACGCTGGCTGGGAACGTCCACTAGGTCGCCTAGATCGTCGGCGACGAGCACGGCTCCGGCAGTGATCACCGGAATCAAGAACCAAGAAATGAGAAGAAGAAAATGTAGAAGAAGAAGTAAGAAGAAGAGGCTGCGTATTAAATGAGGAAAGAAAAAAAATAAAATATATATAAATATATATGCAGAGGAGAGAGAGAGAGTCACGAGAGAGAGAGCTTAGGATTTTTTTTTATTTAAAAATATATTTTAGTTATAAATTTTTTTTAAACTTATATATATAATTATATTAATAGTTAGAAATATAAAATTATAATATTAGTTAATTTTGAGATTTTGACAAATACAAACTTACTCCAAAATATGCTCAGATCGGGTCTAAAAATATAGTTTTAAAATACGGATAATATACGTATCAACCAAAACCAAAGTACGATAACCGGGTAACGAAAAAGTATACCCCCAAGAACGGATACACGTAGTGTGCACGTAGCTATCCAAACGAGTTCGTTACTCTAAACGGAACGAGAACCAGATTTACGGATGCTACCACAGTATGAGGGGTATTATGCAGGCCATGCTAGATATTTTTAAAATATTTTATTTGACTTTATTTGTTTTATTAAAAAATGCAGATGCTTGATAAAATGCAGTATAAATAATATGAAAGTGCAAGGATTCTCATAACCAGCTGGGATAAATCCAAAACAGGAATCAAGACGAGTTTCAAGCAAGCGGGCCGGGTCGAATGCAAATACAGATGCCAATTATACTATTCACACCCAAACAACAATAAATCAAGAAATAGCCATAAATAAAGAAATACCCAAAATAATACTGATATAAATGAACTAGGATGTTACACTAGCCGAGGTTTTGGTTTACATGCAGAAAAAAAAAGTTTCACCATGTAAAAAAAATTATTTAATTATATTTTGCACTCGTCTAATACTTTTTCATGAGCATGCTTAGCTTTTTCGCCACTTGTTGCATGCATGTATGTGAATATTTGCTGAGGCCTCTCTCTTGTTAATTGTAATGTATCTTGACTAATTGATTCTCTCCATGTTAACTGTCCTGTTCTTTGCTTTGTTAATTAAGTGATATCTTAATTTATCACTTCAAGTGCTATTTTTGCAAACATAATTTATTGCTTTGAGAATTATGCAGGGCACATGTATGTGAATATTTGCTTTGGGTTGGATCTTAGAACGAAATAGACAACCACTTGATTGCTGCGAGAAAAAAAATTCCTTCTCCTGATTCCCAAATTCGACCACGTTTACATCAATGTAGGGTGAGGATCTTAAACCGATAGGAATGGGCGGTTGAGATTCGATAAAATCACAGTACTAAGGGCTTGTTTGGTTGCAAGATTATGAAAGAATTGAATTGTGGAATCCAAAAAAGTGAGAGAATTCCACAATTTTGTGTTTGGTTGTACGATTTGGATTGATAGGATTCCTTTGTTTTTTATGGGAGGCCAACCACAACAAAAAGGATCCTTGAATTCTCAAAATTTTGGAAAATTTGCAGGATTTGACACTATTCATTGTACTTTTAGATGACTATCTATCTCTTTCTAAAATCGTCAAAACCAAATCCCACTTTTTTTCCAACAACCAAACAAGAATTACAAGAATTTACAAGTCCAATACTAAAAATACAATAACAACCAAAAAACAAATTACCAAATCCAGAAATTTTCAACTGTGCTATTTTGGACTCCCAAATTCATAATCTTGCAACCAAACAGTCTTAACAGCCCGGTGAGATTTCCAAAAGGGCGTAAACCGACACGTGACTTCTGGTCATTGGATAATCGGCAGCATTAATCACGAGCCAATTGCAGACCGATTGATGGGACCCACAATATAAATTGCTTTAAAGATTTAAAAATCCAAAAATTAAAACTAAAAAAAGGTGCCTTTAAAAAAATAATAAATAAAAGCTAAAATGTTTTATTTTTAATTTCTCATACACTAAAATATAAAAGGTTTTTTTCTTTCCCACCCATGGTAGTATTTATCTCTAGCCTCCTATAATTATAAATTACTCCTGCAGTCCCCGATTTTTCAATATGATTCCTCCTCCTCATTTCCGGCCATCGCCGCCTTCTCCTCCGCTTCTTCTCCACCGCCACTGCCACCACCATCTTTCTCCTCATCATTTTTTTCAACTCATCAACGCCTCCTTCTCCTTCTTCTCTTCAACACCACCGCCACCATCATCAACACCATCGCCACCACCTTCCTCTTTTTCAACCCACAACCGCCGCCGCCGTCACCGATGTCCGGAAAGGAGGAAGAAGGATGACGGCTGCGGCGGCATGTTGAAGAGAGGGAGGAAGAAGGATGGCAGCGGTGATTGTGGGTTGAAGAAGAAGAGGAAGACGAAGGTGGTGGTGATGGCGGTGGTGTCGGTGTGTTGAAGAGAAGGAGGGGGAAGGAGGCGTTGATGGATTGAGGAGGAGGATAAAGATGGTGGTGCCGGTGGCTAAGAAGAGAAGGAAAAGATGGCGGCGGTGGGGATGGCGGCGATGACCGAGAAGGAGGATGAGAGATTATATTCAAAAGTGATGTAGGAGGACTGCGGGAGTAATTTATAAGTATAGGAAGTGTTAGAGATAAATACTAAATATGGGGGAACACAGAAAAATATTGAAGTATTGGGGACTAACGGAAAATAACCCAAAATAAAAATATAAAATGATCTTCAACTACTAGCCAATATTCTTGAGTCTAAAGAGATTTTTATGATAAAATATGGAATTAATTTATTAATTCATATTCTTTTACTCTATAAATTAAAAGTGAAAGATTTAACGATTATTATTAAGAAAGGGCCTCTTTATAAGTAAATAATAATTATGTGAATTGATCTTTCTAAAATTTTGATGTTTTATATATGTTATGCAATATTGTAATTAAATTTTAAGCTGAGAAGGAGGCTCGTGATATGCTTGAATTGACTTGAAGGGCTATAATATGAATATGTAACATGACTATTTATTACCGAATTAGAAATACATACTCGTGCATAGTAGATGCCAAAAAAACTAGTATATCTCTACTATAATAATGCCAAATGAGAAGTTTGCGGAGCACGTGCAAAACAAACCTTTCTAATTTGCCGCCATCTAAGCAGCGATGACGTGTCAACTTATATATGACACGTGCAACGCACATAATTAAATTAATAAGATATAGAAAAAAGATATTTGTTAGTTTTTTAGTTTAAATCATTTTAATTTTTTTTGTTTGTGAAATATTTTAAACACTTTTAGTTAAGATAATAACGATTTTTAAAAATTATTTAAGATAGCTAACTTATTAATTTTTTTAAAAAATAGAAATCCTGCGAAAAACCGTTAAATCCTATATTATTTTAACTATTCAAAAAAAAATTCTCAAATCTTTGCCTGTTTTAAAATATACAAACGTGCATCGCATGTGCTAAATACTAGTATATATAATGTATAAATCTAACTAAATTGTACCAAATTTAGAGAGACTCGAGGAGTAATTCGGGTCCCGCTTTTAAAATTAGGCTTTTTGAATGGAAAAATACTTAATATATCCACTTTTGAAATTTCCATCAAACTCTATTAAAGACGCAAACACCTAAAACCCGCTTGTTTGACGCTATCACCTAAGTGTTGTAGGTCATATCATTTTGTTTTTTGGATAGATTTTGATTAGATTTCAAGTGCTTAGGCACAGCATTGCTAAACAAAGGAAATCCTTAATTCAACCCTAATTCATATTAAGTCATTTGATCTCCTAATATCTCTACTTCTCTACTATTATCTCTACTATCGCATTCCGCTTCCTAAAGTACTTAAGCGGTGACATGACTCGGTCCGCAATCTAACTGTATCGAGAATGGTCTAACCCGATACAGATACGTTAAAAGTAAAACATGCAGGTAATGTACTAAAACAATCAATAAGATGCAACAACATTTATTCCATTAACTAAAACATTATTACATTCCAGGCACAAAATACAAAATGTTTATTATATCAAGCAAAAGCAAACGAGCCCTAAACTGGTGGGCAACAAGGTAAGCAAAAGAGACTAATCCTAGTAATAAGTAACAGTTCTGAATAGTCCTCAGCCGTGGGTTCCATTTCTTCATTGCCTTCATCGTGCGCTCTGTCCCTGTATAACAGACACCCCGGGAGAAAACAAGAGGCAAAGATGTGTTCGTCAGCGAGTTACACTCGGGTACACTACTGGATACTGTACATATTAGAGACCTTCTTAAATAGTCTCTAATATTTAAGGTACGGTCTCTAAAAAGTATTAGGGACCGTTCTGATTTTAAACGGCTGCAAAAAGAGTTGTCGCTGACACGTGTAACGGTCGCTAATACGCACAGTTGCTAATGATTTATTAGCGATAGTTCATTACGGCGGCTAATGCAATACCACATGGACAAACCAATGACTCTTAACTGTTTTCTTTATCATTGAACGGTCACTAATATTGGTATTAGAGACCGTTCCTGTAGCTTGAACGGTCGCTAATACCCATATATTTTTGGATTTTTTTTGACAGAAAATGCCTTTTCCCATATAATAATGCATTTAATCACAATATAATACGCAAATATAGCGTTTCGATCACCAAAAAAATATATAAATATGATATATCACAAACCAATAGCATTTCCATTACAACCCATTATAAATTCAACAATTTCAATAACTCAAACAATATGAAAAATACGAAACTCTCTCCAAATCAACACATACAATATTGTTTTGAATACAAATAATACATTACTTACTAAATGTCCAGCAACATGAAAAACTCTTCAAATCGCTCGCGCAATCCGAGCTCACTCAACTCTACAAACTTTTTAAATCCAAAACAAGTTTAATAATTATATGAACTCAAATCATAATTTTCGAAATTAAATAACGCGCTAGTTACATTAATTAACACATGTAAATACGTACCTCACTAACTTCCACCGCTGTCATTACCATCTGAATCTCACCTTGAAAAGTATCGATCCGCGTTGTCCAACAATACAAAAAAACTCTCCAAATCACGTGCAATCCCAACTCACCCAATCCTGTGAACCCTGTAAATCCAAAAAAAATAAATAAATACATAAACTCAAATCATAATTTTTGAACCGATGCTAGCTACACTAACACATATACATACGTACCTCACTAACTCCCGCCACTGTTATCGCCATCAGAATCTCTCTTTGAATAGTATCGAGCGGTATGCTGAAAGCCTTCCTCCCTAATTAGATACCTAACTTATACGCTTGATTGTAACTTATAAATAACAATCACATGCATGCGCACACTCACACACTCACACGTCAACAATATACTTGTGAAGGCCTATAGGCTTATGCTCAAACTTAGTTTTAAAGAGTAGAGCGTGATCCATTTTCTCCTACCACATACTATTTTAGATATTTTTCAGTTTTATTTACATGCACATATTTATAAGATAAATTGAAAATTATTAACTAATACTATAATTGTAAGAGTGCTTACATGCATGTATTTATCGGTTTTGCTTACAGCGTTTAGGACAGTGGATAGGTTCTCCAAGTATCTAGAAAATCTGGCGCATCTACTCCTTGATGCAACCCTAGGCCGACAAAAACTCCAGTAAAACATGGATATCAATGAGTCTAATTTATAAGATGGTTTACATCAAACAAATATTACCCTTCAAACACAAGTTCTTTTTTCTCTTGTAATTTCAGTATCCTTCTCTTAATTGTGCCCTCAATCATAAATCTCACGATTCTAGTAAATATGGATAGAGAGTGAGACACAAGGCATGGCACCCGTCGACACTCGATGACATAGTTTCACCTCAATTCCAATTTGGGAATTGCTTACCGATATTGCGCTGGCCGGTAACGAGACAAGAACCGCAGCGACTGGGAGTGAAGTGCGACTTCATTCCCATTCAAGACGGTAACCCTTCACTTCCAGTCGCGACGGTTCTTGTCTCGTTATCGGCCAGCGTTACATCGGTAGACAATTCCTAAATTGGAATTGAGGTGAAAATATGTCATCGAGCGTCGACGGATGTTGTGGCTTGTGTCTCATTCTCTATCCATATTTACTAGAATCGTGAGATTTATGATTCAGGGCACAATTGAGGGAAGGATACTGAAATTACATGAGAAAAAGGAACTTGTGTTTGAAGGGTAATATTTGTTTGATGTAAACTATCTTATAAGTCAGACCCTAAAAATACCAACAGAGACAGAGCGGGTACATTGAGCATAACTGCAATTTATACAAACCCATAGATATTTAATGGATTTTTACACTAAACTACCTTAAAAATTATTCTGACACACATAAGCATATACGTATACACGAACAGAAGTAACATACGTACCAGATGTGCAGCACGGATGTTTCACACGACCGTTTAGATTATTACGGTCCTTAATGTACCGTCCGTAATATGTACAGTTTCTACTGGTGCAAGATACAGCCCAAAAGAGCCTCAACTCTCAGGATATACTAGAATATAAAAATTTGTTTGCTCAACTTTCCTGGCAGATCAAATTTCATTGTAGGCTAGTAGGGCTCTCAAGGCATGCATCATGACACTGTCTTTTTTCTTTTTGGCTATGCAGCATAACAATATCGAGCTAACTATTTGATAATAGCTAGGTTTTGATTGCTATCACACACATTCATACGTGTCCAATCAAGAAAATGTAGACTAAACTTTTGAAACCATATCTCAATATTTTTACATAAAATGAAGTCCATAAGTTATCCATTTAGCTCCATTACATGAAATATTCGATCTAGCCCCATTGCCAACCCTTAATTTGTTGGAAGTCCGTCCACACATGCAAACTTTGCTCTTTGAATGAATCTTGTGAGCTTGGAGTATTGCTGCATTAATAGTTAATTTGGAAGCTGGCTGACAAGGATTTGTTTGGAGACAACAAAAAGACTATGTATCATGATCATAGATAAAAAGGACACATAGTTCCTGTATAGTTGTATTAATAAAATCAATTTTCATATTTAAAATTGGTTGATCAAGATGCTCCAAGCAGCTCGTCTTGTGGTCCCTTTTCTATTTAATAGTTTTTTAATTAGAGTCTCGGATCACTAATATCTAGTTTTTATTAAGATTTCTTAATTAGTATAATAAATGTTATAGCTTAATTAATGTTAATTTTTCTTAATGGGGTTGATTTTAATTTTGATTTATGCATCTAGTATAGTTAATTGGTATTAAAAGATTTGATATAAATTTTAATTTGGTTTATAGATGAAGCTGCAATTTAAAATTATAAACGGTAAATCATAGACAACAAGATTTCGAATCATTAAATTTACAAAATATAAATTAGAAATTAAGATGCATATATTTGTGAAATATTTTATATGCGGACACACACACATATACACACTTACACATACACGAGCGCGCACTCACACACTCACACATACACTCGCTCACACACTCACATACGTACTCGCGCGCACTCACACATACGCACAAATACACATGCGCGCATGCACTCGCTCACACACTCAAACATACCCTCAATGTCACGACCCGAATTTGGCATGTGAGTGGCACTCAGATTGTGTGACTTCTAAAGATGCCGACACAATCCAAGTAAACCAGAAAACCAAGATCTAAACCCGATTTGCGGAAATAAGAAGGTACGGTTTTAAATTAATGAAAATGAGACCATATTTTAAATTCAAAAAATTGTTTAGTTTAAAGCACATGTTGAATGGTTTTTGAAATGAGGTTAAAACAATTGGTTTTAGTATTGGAAAATTTTGACAGCTTCTCCTTTGTAATTTTTGAGAAAAACAAGTACATAATCATTAATATAGTGGCATCCCCTACTTGGGAGCAAAATCAACACCGGTCGGCGGAAACAACCCATGCAAATAATATACGACGCTCAAAAGCGAAGAATCATATGCATAAAAGTAAAAGAAAACCCAATCAAACATAACCGGTCGATTCTACTCGATCGACCCAAAATACATACATAAGTATACCTTCGTTCTAATTCAAATAATACAAATGATCTTATGGAGTGTCACTAGATACAAAATACAAACAACCCAAAAGAGACGGTTACTAAATATGTAACCCGCCTAGTAAGATAAGCGACGAAAGCTGATATGTGTGTTCGCAACGCCGCTATGCGTCCGCGTGTCTCCTGCAAGGAACTAAGGCACAACGGGGGTGAGTTGCCAACTCAGTGAATAAACTAATATCCAACAGGTGAAATTGTATGCATAACGAAATAGCAACTAAAACTATGCATCAGGTAGACATGATATGCGATAGCATATGAAACATGAATATATAACTATAGTGCTTGTATAAAAGAAAGCAGAAATCTCATCAAGTGTTCCAAAATCTTGGTCATTTTCATAAACGATCCTCATATCCAGCGTCAAATATCGACACAAATCTTTAGTTTTAGTAGGCATCGTTCCCCGAACGATCCTGACAACCAACAATATCGGTTGTATTGCTGCCATTTCGGCTTTTACGGCAATGGAAACATCAAGTTGATGGATACCACCCCTAGATGATGGACTAACGCTTTCCTATTGCTAAGTGTTTTCATCAAAATCTTCTAAGAATTTCCAAACTTCACCATCGTCTTTAGATATGAAATTGCCTTGACGTATGGTTTCAAGCATCTGTTTTGTCGTTGGATTAATGCCCTCATATATAATTCATCACAGATCCCATCTATGGATTCCATGATGAGGACATTGGACAAGCAGATTCTTGAACCGTTCAAATCATTTCCAAAATGGTTCATTGGGAAGCTGGGTAAACTGGTTGATTTTACTCCTAACACGGGCGGTCTTATTATTGGGATAAAATTTCTTAAGGAATGCTATAACGAATTCATCCCAATTGGAAATAGAGTGTGCGGTTGTGTTATAAAGCTACTTTTCGGCTAAATCGCACAAAGTAAACAGGAGAAAACGTAAACGCATAGCATCTACTGAAAGTTATGAAGTGCCAATCATAGCACATACGTTTTCGAATTTTGTGATAAAAACGTATGCGTCTTCAGACTTTAGACCGTGAAATTTAAGTAAAAGATTGATAAAGTGTGGTTTGATTTCAAAATTATCCTCATTGGCTGGTGGAATATAAAGACAAGTAGGAAGGGGACCACGTATAGGGTAGCATCTCTCTTGGAGGGATATACGCGGTAGATTCTGCGCACCAGCGGGTGATGGCAGAGTGGTGTTATTGAAATTTGATGGAGAACCGTCCATCTCGGTGGATGTTGTGGGTGGTGAAGAAAAAGAAGATGAAGAGGGGGGGAGTCCTATCGGGTTACCTATCTCAATCTTCGGAGTCGATAGAAGAAACGCGGACAAGACAGGCACTAGAATCCCGTGTCCAGCCGAGCATGCACTAAGTGGGTTTAGCGCAAGCGGCAGTGTATGTGTAAATTAAAAGAAAGGTTTGTTTTATGGTTTGTTTTGAAAAAGACGGATTTAGAAAAATCACAAAAATGCAAAATCAACCCTAGATCTAAGGTTACCTAGGTCAAGTCACTAGACCGCTCCTAGACTTCCCGAAGACAAATCGCAGGATAAATTCTCTACTATCTCTTTATCCCTCTTGTGGCCAGGTAAGTGGGAGGTATCCGCTATGTAAATAGCGGGCCTAATTAAGTAACCACTTGCCTTAGACATATTTGCCTAGATACCACAAAAAAACATGCGGATAAGCAGTAGATTACCCACAACCTTCCTCTATTCTAATTGAGCGTGACGGTCCTTAGAGTCTTGGTCTAGATATTTTTTAATTAATGAAGGGTAATGCGGATGCTAATTTTATGATTTGTGGGGCTTAGGATGGGTAATGAAATCCCCACCTAATCTGAATTTGGTCTTTCCCCCTTAATTTTCTCTATTACAATATGCAAAAACAACCAATATCAAAATACGCAACAATAATTAAGCGGCGATTTTTTGTAAAGAATCCTGCAGAAAAATTGTTATTGGACTTTTCAGAGGAGAGAGAAGAAGATAGAAATTATACCACAGAGAGCTGAAACCCTAATTCTTCAAGAACACCGTGCTTCCGCGGCCAATTCTAGATTCTTGCCGCGGTTCCGCGGTCAACTGGACTGTTCTTTGAACAATTTTTGGTTCTGATGCTCCCCTTGCTCCTCTGGTCTCGATGAAATGATCTGAATATTTATCTTCCTGCTACAGTGATTCCAGATTTCCTTGCAAAATTCACACACTAATCGTTAAGCACACGATGCGTTCTTGATTTAGATTTTGATGGAATAATAATACTTCAACCCAAATAGCAAGAAAGAACAAATTACGCACGTATCCCCGGTAACGGCGCCATTTGATTGATCCAAAAAGAAGTAATAGTAGTAACCGCAATCAATAATGGTGTCACGTGTAGCGAGCATTAGTGAGTATGGTTCTTCCTCTGTGATTCGGGGAATTCGTAAATTCTTACTTTAGATGAGTCGAAAGAACTAGTAAAGAAATTCAAGAAATAGTTCAAGATTTAGTTGAAGTAATAGTTTCAAGAAATTCACGAAATTGTTTTCAAGAAATGAAATCAAGAAAATGTCAAGATCTAATTATCAAGAAAATATGAAAAAGGCTAGTAGGATTCGATCGGATTTAGTAGCCATGGATGACTAATAAAGGTAACTCGTCTTTTCTATTGACAGTTTAACACTAGATTGATGGCGATGAATGCGGATTAGGGTTTTTTTGGAAGAAACTTGGGTTTCTTCACTATAGTCTCTTGTCCTTTCATTGATCCCATTCATTTTCTAGCCCTTCACAAAATGATCGTCAATCTTATCTCACATCGGGGTCAAGATAATCAATAATTTGATATCATACCCAATGAGAATGTTAACGATTTTTTTGCGGAAGTTTGTAAACTTCATAAGACTAAAGAAAAGTATAGAATTCTATTATCCATCGATCTACCCTAATCCTACGAATCCTAGCAAGCAGAGATTTACTCACGCATCATGAAAACCGAAGAAAGATTAGAGGAAGAATTCATAATGCGAAATTTAAGGAAAGAGAAATTGAAAATAATTATCACCTTTATTATTCAACTTCAAATTACAACTTCTTCAATCCGAGATTACAAGAACAATTGCTCTTGATCACTCCCTTTAAGAGGTAATTTTTCCGTCGATCTTCACGCCTCTCGATCGCCGTGAGTCTTGGACCTGTCGTAGATCGCGTGCTCGTTGATGATGATCGACTTCATATAAAAAATCTTATGTTGAATCGCTTGATGAACTTCTCGATGATTCTTGATTTTGGATCTTGGATTTGATGTTGGCTCTTTTGTTGATTTGATTTGATGAATTTAGGAAAATTAGGAACTAATTAGTAACCCCTTCAAATGTAGTCTTAGGTCCTTTATATAGCCCTTAATCAAGCTTCCCCAATAAGCTAGGTTGTTATAGAGAAGTTTCCAGAATAAGCTTGTTACATAGAGGCTTCCCCAACAAGCTAGGTCGTTGAGAAGAAGTTTCCAGAAAGTTCCCGACTCCGAAGCCCACGACTCGGCCGTGGATCCGCGGCGACACGGTCTGAATCGGCCGCGGTTCCGCGGCCGATTGCTGAGATTGTTGCTTCAAAATTCTTTAGTCTTCTGGTGTTGATCTCTGGGTATTTATGTGATATCTGGAATCTTCTTATCTCTTCTGAATTTCTACCAGTATTTGATTCTTCGACTTTGCTGTATTTTATTGGCAGATTCCTGATTCCCGATATCTGACCTGAGTTAACTTTACACAAGATCTCAATGAAGAATGTGAGATACAAAATATTATGCGTAAAAATATTAAACATACAATTTCCTTCATAATGTTTATTATAATGTATAACACATGGTAAATGATATTTTGTAGATAAACTTCTAATATGTGTTATATTTATTGCAAATACCTTTAAATGATTAAGAAAAGTAAGGAAATTGTCATGTTAAAAGTGCACTATTTTCGACTGAACACTTGGTCAGGGGTGTTGCAATCTTCGAAAATCCTTCAATTAATCTTCTGTATTATCCTGCTAAACCCAAGAAACTTCGAATGTTCTTCACTGACTTCGGTGTCGGCCATTCGCTTACTGCTGATACTTTAGCCGGATCTACAGAGATTACATCGCCTGATACAATATGTCCGAGAAAACCGACTTGATCTAGCCAGAACTCACACTTGTTGTACTTGGCATAGAGTGGATGCCGTCGTAGAGTTTCCAGGACAATTTGTAGGTGTTCGGCGTGTTCTTCCTGACTTTTAGAATACACCAGGATGTCGTCGATGAAGATGACAACAAACCTGTCTAGGTACTCTTGGAAAACATGATTCATTAGGTTCATGAATATAGCTGGTGCGTTGGTCACTCCAAATGGCATCACAAGAAATTCTTAATGTCCATAGAGAGTTCTGAATGTCGTTTTATGGATATCAGATTCTTTGACCTTCACCTTATGATAACCCGAACGAAGATTTAATTTGGAGAAAACGCAAGACCCACTTAGCTGATCGAACAGGTCGTCGATGCGTGGGAGTGGATACTTGTTCTTTATAGTTACTTTGTTCAGAGCTCTATAATCAATGCACATTCGATATGAACCTTCCTTTTTCTTCACAAGTAGAACTGGTGATCCCTAACTTGAAGTGCTGGGATGAATCCATCCTTTCGTCAATAATTCCTCCAATTGAGTACGGACCTCCTTCAAACCTTCAGGGCTTAACTAATACGGTGCTTTGATCACCGGTTGTGCTCCAGGTACTAAATCAATGCTGAATTCAAGAGCTCGATCGGGAGGCAAACCTGATATATCTTAGGAAATACATCGTCGAACTCTCAAACTATTTCTGGCTTCGAATCTTTCTCCGCTTGAAATGCTGCAATCACTGCCTTCTTCGGTTTTTCCTTTTATGTTTGGCTCCAGAGTACAGTCTCCACTTTTAAAATAAAAGACCGGATGGTCTGGAATCTCGAACACCACCCTCCTTTGACAACAGTCGATGGTAGCGTAAAAAGTTCTGAGTCAATCCATACCCAAAACGACATCAAAATTCGGTATGTCCAGCACCTTGAAGTCAGCATAGAATTCTCTGCTGCAGACGATCACTGGATACAAGTCATATCCCATTATTCCCTTTAGAATGCCGTTCCCTGAACTGACATTCCAGCTGGATACGAGAGATTTGACTGGAATCGCATAAGTTCGGACGAACCGTTGTGACATAAAGCAATGATATGCTCCAGTATCGAAGAGTGCTAGTGTAAGAAGTGAGGCTACTATGATTGTACCTAAGTTATGTAGGATCGATTTTAGATAAAAAGAAAATATATGGGTATGTATATAGACTGAAAGAGAGTTTGAAAGGAAAATGTTACCAGTGATGACTTGGCCGGTGGCTTCAGCTTCTTCCACATTCATTGTGAAAGCCTGTCGCCTCGGCACATTCCTCCTTGCTGGAGGAGCATTCCTCTATCCGTTCCTTGGTCCTTGAGGTACATTCCGTTGAGCTTGATGGAACTGATGAGGAGGAGGTGCAGTCGGTCCACGAGAAGGTGGAGCAGGGAGACCTAGTCTTGGAGCAGGTGCCTGGATGGCTGGGCGCTGCTAATAAGTAATTGCTGGTCTGGGTGCAGCATTTAGGTTATGTCTATGAGGACAATACCTAATATCATAAGTGGCTGAGCCGCAGACAAAGCAAAGGTGATTTGCACGCCGGCAGTCTTTTGCCAATGTCCATCTCTCCTGCAGTAAGTGCAAAAGGCTGGGTTCGGCCGGTTGTTCGGTACTCCCGGTCTCCTGGGGACAAATTGCGCCCTTGAAGAGGCTCCTCCTGCCATCTAAGTGGCAGGGCACTTCATCCCGACGAAGTGGGGTCTGCCTTTCATCTTCACCACTACCTCATATCGGCGGGCAGCTTTCAGGGTCAACTCATGGGTTGGGAAATCCCCTGTAGCTAAGGCAGCTTGGATTTCCTGATCTAACCCTTGCTGAAATCTTCTGGATATGATCTCAGCAGTTGGTATCAAATATGTCGCGAACCTGTTAAGGTCTTGTGTTAGCTGTGTAATATATGATATTTGAAAATCGAACATTGATACATATCTTACCTACTGAGCATGGTAAACTCGGCATCATACTCATCCACGGACTTGGTCCACATCGAACCCTGTTGTAGATGAATAAATTGCTGCTCCATATCAAATTGGGCAGCCTCTGGGAAGTATTTCGCGTCGAACATGTCGCGAAAAGTCCACCATTTAAATAGGTTGGGCAAGTCGACTTTCTTCCGCCTTGCACCAGACTCTGACGTTGTCAGTGAGTTGCAGCTTCGCAACTTGAACCCAAGCGATCTCTGGCACTTGTGTTGCTGCCAGGTCATCCTTAATACTCTGAGCCCATTCTTCAGCTTCCAGAGGGCTCTCTTTTCCTGAAAATTGTTTTGGGTGCAATGCTCGGAATTGCTTCACTCCGGACGCTTCCGCTTCTAGACGATTCATTAGAATAGCAGTCTGCTGCTGCTGTCCTTCCAGAAGGCTGCGGATTGCCTCAAGCAGTACCGTCTGCTCATTGATCGGAGCAGCGACGGTAGGTGTAAGCGGTAGAGGTGGTGGTGTGTTGTTAAAGTTGGTGCTAGTGTTGTTTGGAGAATCCATAACCTTAAAAGAAAATTTTGGGTTAAGATAGATTCAATTATATGAAATTGTAAGATTCAAGAAATATGAAATGTAAAGAATGTTTTTAGTTGTTGATTCTTGTGTTATATTGGTTAGGACTTCATACAGAATTGACCCGCATTGTAACGTTTTGAAAATCGTTTCGGTGAAATTTCGAAAAAACGGTAAAATAAGGGGGTTTTCTGTAAAAAGTCAAAATGCAAATATCTTTATTATAAAATTAAATATACATATTCTAGCTATGTAATTGCTAGTAATTGGTGTTTATTGAGCCACTGGTGAAATTTCAAATTTTCTGAAAAAAATTATTTTTATTTTAATTTTAAGCCGTCACTAATACATTTAATTAGGGAAAATTACAAATTGGAATGAGTTGAAACAAATTTTGTGCATCATAACACTTTAAATAAAATTTTATCATGTGGTTTTTGAAATGAAAACGTTTGCCAAAACGGTTTAGAAATTATCGAAGAAAAAGGCTTTTTTTTTAGTGTAAATGGATGTTTGGGGTATAGTATTTATCATTTTTTATCACCCCACACCCATACCCACACTCACAAACCCCCATTTTCCCTCCTCCTTGGCTGAATTCAGTAGCCCCCCTCTCTTGTCCCCACTTGTTTTGCAAAAGAAAATAAAACAAAAGAATGAAAGAATAAATATATGTAAGTATGGGCTTTGTTGACTTTGGTCAATTCTTGACTTCCTAACATTACCCCACTCTCTCTACCCTCACCCCCCTCATCAGGCCGAGCCCCCCTTCTCCCAACAGCAGCAGCCCCCCCTAAATCCTACTCAATTTTGCATCAAAAGAATCCACAAAACCACTTCAAAATCCATACAAATTCAATTCTAAATCCAAATCTAACTCCTACCCATTATTCTTTATCTCATCAAGCATGGATCTAGGAGCTTGGAGGCCATTTTGGGAGGCTAGATTTCAAGCTTGGTCTCTTGTTTTTGTGAGGTATAAATCCCAAGCCAAATTTAAATTATTGGATAGTTTCTTTGATCAAAGTCAATTAAGTTTAAATGTGATTCTAATTGGGATTTAGTTTGTAATGGAAAGAGTTTGAGATCAAGTTAGGTTGTGATCATGTGTTCATGGTTGTGTGATGTTTTTTTTAGCATCTTAAGCTATGCAACTTAAATTTGTTACTTATTGCCAATTGTAACATGTAATTGTCCAAATGAAAATATTTTGGAAACTAGGTTTTAGGATAGATGTAATTAGATGAAATAAAAATCTACTTAATATTTTTGTGACCTAATTAAGTTATTTGGTGAATATTGTGGCCACTAAAATTGTTAAAACAAGATTAGTAGTTAGTTGTTAATGGTTAGTTTAAAGAAATTGTGTTAATTATGCTAATTTGCTAACTAGGCTTTTGAAATTGGTTAAATAATTGGGATTAAAAATGTGGAAATTGTTTGTATAATTTATTTAAGATATTTAATAAGTATTATGGCCGCTACATTTGTTTAAACATCATGTTTTGTACAAATACGACGAATTTTGCTTGCTAGATTTTCGGGAAAATGGCTTCTAAAGTGAATTTGGGGTTTTTGTGAATTCTAACCTATTTTTTATTATAATTAGTGTTCGTGAATGCGCAAATGAGTGTGTTTGGGTTTTTCTCGATGGTTTGGTGTTTGTACGCCGACGTCGAGGGTTTTGGGTCGATTTGTGAGAGCAACCATAGGTTTTGACCTATGTGGGATTCGTGAGTCGTTTTGGTCATGAGTCGGATTTTAATGCGATATGGTGCGTTATGATATGTAGGTACCCCATGTGGACTTCGAGACGACCAGCAAGCGCGTGGCGACGTCGGCACCGGCGAGCGAGGACCAGGTGAGTAGATTTATATCTACGGGGAGAAGTCGGGTGGATGGCGTATAGCACCCCCGCAGTTCGTGGTGATGTATACGGACACGTATACACACACATATATATATATTGTTTATATATTGTTTGAGTTATTGATGATAAATATGGATATTTGGTGTTCTTGGATGATTGAGTGTCGCGAAACCCTAGAGTAGCGGTCGCACCACACTTGCACACACCCACCCATACTTGCATACTTTCTACTTTCTTTTGTGCTTATTCGGGAATATATAGTTATGTGTTCACATAGGTATGGGACTGTGTGTTCACATACGGATTTGAGGATAGTACTTGGGATTTATGATGAGTCGATGAGATTTGATTTGAGGCCGTGAGATCGGTGATATAGCATGGTTCGTATTTGAGATACGACATGACGTTGTAGCGGGTCCTTGACGTAGTGTTTCACACACGTGCATGCATACTTAGGCGGTATCAGTATTGTACTAGACGTAGATCAGTACCCGATCATGATATTTGATAAAGAGAATACCAGGTGAATAGTATGATGAATGTGATATTGACCCGTACCCAGAATTGGGGATGCCGTACGACGGATTTACGTACGAGCTATATCCTGATTATTGATCCGCACTCTTGACTTGGGATGTCTGATTATAGATATGGTATCGGATATGATATTATTGAGGCGGGATCACCGACTAATATATATACAGGTATGTATATGTATCGACTCAGATGTTAGGCGGTTTCCTTACCTGTAGTCCAGCTTGTTAGCTTAGCCTTTTAGTTTAGTTTAGTTGTTAGATTAGATTCGATTCTTACCTATTTCAAACCTTACGAATCATGCGTATTTTAAAAGACAGGTCAAGGGATTCTACGGATATTTCAAAAACGTATCTTTTCTTAAAAACACCGTAGCCCCTATTTTCAAAACCCCATGATTCGTGTTATTTCAAAAGGCACCATTTGTAGGACTTATATCAGATTAGTGCAGATTAGTTATAGTTGCGTCTAGTATTCAGCTCCCGCTCATTTTTACTGTTCGCTCCGCATCGCATACTTATATTATAATTTTTTATTGCATTATTAATATCATGCTGTTAGGACACCAGCACCATTACCGATGACGCGTATGTACCACGTACACTTACTTGCCGGCTCACACACATCTTCATCGGTAATTGACATGTCACGAACACTTTAGAAAATACTATTTCATTTGACATAGGTTGTTAGCTAATAGTTTAGACATGATATTAGTGTACTTGCCTGATATGCTAGTTAGACATTGTAGTCATTGCCTACTACTTCATGCATGTTATTATTCACTGTTGTGTCGCATTCATAGATTCTCATGCCTATATTCACTGTTTACATGCTATTGATGACTTGGATTCGGATTTCATGAGATTTCTTGGATTTGGAGGAAAACCGCAAAAACATAAATAAACCTTTTCTCCCTTTTAAAATAAAAAGTGCGGTTTTCCCATGATGTATGAGTCGTCCACCATGAGTTTGCTGATGGATTTCGAGACCCGATTCGAGGAGTGGAAGAACCGTTTCGGGTACATGGTGGGCCCGGTGCGGTACCCCGGGGCAAGAGGAATGTGTTGTTGACGTTGAGCCCGGCAGGGGAGCACTACCGACCGGTGATATTACCCGACGCGTCGGATATCCGGAGGATACCGTCGTGGTCTTGAGATGGATGGTAGGGACCGGTCTGGATTGACGGCGCCCTAGATATTGTGATTTGAGATATTGAGGTACAACGATTGTGATACAGAGATATCGAGATATTTGGACACTTGTTTTGTGTCGATGCTGGGCACTGTTTTATGCTGATTTCATTTATGGTACCTCACTTTTAAAATACAGAAATCTCACTGAATTATGAAAACAGTTCTTCATTTACATGTATTCTGTTTTCATGCATTCATACCTCATTCATATGATATATTGCTACCTGAGGCACTGACACGGGCACATGAGATTACACTCGGGATAGATATTTACCCTAGCCTTGTTATAGGTTGCATGTTATATATATAATTGAGGATATATTATGATCATTGACCTAGGTTGCGTTATTTATGCGATTTCTGTGCGTAGATGTTTTTCTATTCACGAGTTGGCAACTCACCCCCGTTGTGCCCCAGTTTCTTGCAGGTTTGCCGTACAGGTTTCATTACGGCTTGCGGGCATAGTTTCCTTCGGGTGATTTGCTAGTAGGTGGGTTTACTTGTATCGTACCCCCATTATATATCTTGTATATTATTATTCTGTTGTATCTAGAAGTTCTATCAACCAAACATGTATTTATTTTGAGATAGAGACCAGTGATGTTATTCCTTCGACCTTAGAGTCGCGCGTTATATTTCTGCGGTTTTCTTGTGGTTTGAGTTTCCTTTTGAATTTTGATCCTCGCTGTTGGCGTTGTATATTATATTGCTTGTGTGGTTGTGACCGTCGATTGACGAAGAGCTAGCTCCCGCTTGGGGATGCCTTTTTATTGATTTCGTATACTATTCATGTTGTATCCCGTTTGGGAGCATGTATTTACAAAGGAGACTCTGCCGAAATTTTCAGGAAATATTTGATGTTTTTAAAACCGCATAATTCGGCTTATGCTATTAAAACTACTTATTTTAAATTGGTTTTCCTTCACTCTACTACCTTTTTGGGTTTGGATTTCTGGGTTTTCGGCTTACTTAGATTACGTACGCCTCGAGACGTTTCGTAGTTTAAGTGCCGGTCATGTTCCATCTTTCGGGACGTGACACGCATGTCCATGTAGAACTGACCTGCTTGTCCATACAGAGCTGACCAGCATGGGCCACCAACAAAACCTGTCATGCCCCGCTTCCCGGTGTACGGGAAGGAGACGCGGCTGGTCCGCTACTTATTTAATCTGAAGTATACACGCTAAGCGTATCTAAACAATATAAAGTAAATGTACACAATAAAGATGACAATAGATGTAATTGAACAGTAACTTTTATTTATTAAACATTCTTTTATAGGTACAACTGGAAATGTAAATACATGAATAGAAAGAAATGCATAAACAATGGCATAACTGAAATGAAAATATGTACAAGTGCCTACAGCTCTGGATCAAAGGATAACTGCTCCAAATCTTCAGTACTGGGCTCGATCTCCAGTGAGTCCGATCCACCTGACAACATTCCAAAGAAAGAAGAAAAGGAATGTCGTCAGCGACAATCGCTCGGTAAGTCCCAAAGGTGAGTAGATATAGAATGGACAGAAAGAGAATATAACTAGTAATGTTTTATTATAATATTAACGCAGTTGTTTGTAGTTTGGTACAGAAAATGCCAGTGTATACGAAAGGGGTCCCACTATTCCGGAGACTAAGGTATACGGAGCACAAGAAACCGTTCAGCCACGGTACAACGGCAATGGATATTCAGGTTAGGTGTATTATGGTTACAGTCTCGTGCCACTTCTTACACCTTCCATACCAATCTACCCCTTTAAAACCCCATAATGGCTTTTGTATTGATTGTACTTTTTTATATATAGATGGATGAATTGCCGAAACCATGATATCAGTAAATGGAATGGATGTTATGGATAGTCATGTAAACGAAGTATATCCATGGTTCGGTTCGGTCAATATAGATTAATATAGATTGAATAGACGGATTCATGTTGAATTTTAGTTTATACTTGAATCATATTCAAGTCAGATTGATTAGATTAAGACTCAGTCTGAGTCAGACACTTTGAAAAGATATTGAAGTCCTGAATTAATTTTGATGTTATCGGTAACTGCTGCACATGGACGGCAGGATTTGTGTCTTTTTCCAAGACAATTACCATATTGATAACACCGTTTGTTAGATTGTTTACCTTAGATAAGCAAGCACCCACATTCTCCGGCTCCCTGAGGCTCAATAGAATTGATCCCTCTTAAACCTATATTTACTAGGGTCATTATTGTAATTTAGTATACCTTGAGGGGGTTTAATGTAAAAATAGTTTTGATATATTTTCAAAATACACCTCAAGTATTTAATTATTGTCTTTAGGGTTTTCATAGATGTATATTTTATAAAAGTGAAATTTCTAGTGAGTAGAACCTAGTTTTCATTGTATATAGTATTTTATTGATATATTGGAATTGTTTTGTATTGAAATGGTACTTTCATATAATTGTGATTCCATTGATTTAGAAAACAAGGCATATTTGTATAATATATTTAAAATTTATCTTTTGATAATATTCATATATATATTTAATAAAAATAAATTTTATTTATTTTCTAGAAATCACATTTTCTTAAAAAAACATTAAAAATTCCATCGAGATCGAATGCTCCTTGCGGAGGTCTATATCTCGCTCTACTAGGCCCGAGGACGTGCGATAACCCGCACCATTCCGATCGGGGTTCCCCAAAATGGGTTGTAAAGGCGTAATTGCAAGAAATTAGATAATACTCTTTTTAAAGAAAAAAACAGTTTTGTAATAGTTTGGTGTATTTTATTGTAACTCGTGATATTCCCACAAATATTTTCAAAAAGTAAATCATGCTATGTCCAATATGTGTGTTGTGATGAGATAGGTCATTACCTCGTGGTTTTTCTAAAGTTAATACACGGAAATATGAGAATTATGGCGAAGTGTAAAGTATATAGTATTATACCGTAAAAATAAGATAAAAGTTGCATAAAAGATTCTTTTAAAATGGAACTTGTTTTAATGTGTTTGTTAATATTTGTTAAACCTTATATGAGAGTGTAGTATTAGATAGTTTAAGAAAAGTTAGAATTTTTAAAGAAAAACGAAACGGAAGTCGGATTAACTCCGCTTTCGTCGAGTTTTAAAAATGAAAGATTTTAGAATAGAAAAGGAGAAGGGAAGAGGGGACTTACAGGCTAAAATGGAAGGGGAAGGTAGGAGAAGGTTTAGGGATCGTCGGGGCGTCATTTCATCGCCAAAATTTTCTCGAAATTTCGTCGGAACTTCGCCCTTTGATAACTCTACTTGCACAACTTGGGACTTGAGAATTTTTGAGAGTTTTAACAGAGAATTCATGAGTGAGGAGATGTAAAATGGAGTGTGGTATTTATAGGAAAAATTAGGGTTTAGAGGGTTAAATAATGAATTAAAAATATGCATTTAAATTCGATTAAAGGTGATTTAATATTCTCTGGATTTATGCAGAGAAAATAAACAGCATGAGAGAAGTGGGGTAGGCCAAGGGGTGCAGGGGGGAAATTTTCAAGGCAGTACCTACGGGGGGACCCGGCGGTACCGGGGTTTTTTATGGTTTCTCCGGTCATAATCCGGTGGAATGGGGTTGGTTCATTGCCATTTGTCCCTGTCGCTTGGTATAAACTAGTGCACATGTTTATTTATTCTGTAACTTATCATCTTACATGTAGTGCATGTGCAAACCCTTGGACTTCTAAAAGATTAAAAGAAAATTAAATAAAAAGATAATGTGGCTGGGAGGATTCGATCAATGAGCTACAAGTGCTTTCTTCCTGTTCAAAAGCAAATCAAATTCTTATAGCATACATAGGATTGCAAATACCCCAATTGTACATTAACTTTTAAATGAATTTTCTATACATTGAAATTGGAATTATTACAATTACCGAAGAAACAAAAGGACCCCGGAAGTCCTACCATATCTATTTCTATTGGGGGTAGAAATATCAATCGTGCTCTACTCGATTTAGGTGCTAGTGTTAACTTACTTCCATATTCTATCTATGAGCAATTAAGGATCGGAGAGTTAAAACCGGCGCACTGCACTCTTCATATGGCAGATCGATCTATCACCAAACCTAGGGGTGAGTTAGAGGATGTGTTAATCAATGTCAGGGAATTTATATTCCCTGTGGACTTTATCGTTATAGATACACAGCCTGTGGCGAACCTACAAACCCAAATTTCGGTGATTCTTGGTCGGCCTTTTCTAGCGACTTCCAACGCAATAATCAATTGTCGAAACGGATCTATGACCCTATCTTTCGGGAAGATGTCAGTTGATCTTAACATTTATAAGTTGGGAAGTGAACCCTCCGAACCCTATGCTCAGGTATGTTCTGTCAAAAGGATGGATTCTGACAGTAGTGAATTTAAACAGCTTCACGATACTGATCTTGACTCCGCTAGTACGTTGTTGTTTAACCTTGCTATTTATTATACACATGCGGACCCTTCTATCGAGCTGTCCGGGTCAACATCTAACGCTAAATATGAACCTTTTATAGAGTCCGAGTATCATCCCGTTCTTTCCGACGAGATTATTATTCGGGATATCGATGAAAGCTTTGAAGAAATCTTCGCTGAAGAACTCGCATTCTTAGAAAACATGGGCGTTGTGATGAATCAACCCCCACTCGAAGAAGTTGAACCACCACCATTTCTTCTTATCCCATACAAGAATGTGACTATTTTTCCCATACCTACTCATTCACATTCTCGTTTTCGTTCACCATCACTGTTCCGTCTCTACCAACCGAGACCTAAACCCGATCGATTCCGCCTTCTATCTCCCTACTTCTTCAAATCTCTTCCACCAACTATATTGTTACATTGATAAATTCTTTAAATGGTTGGTGTTGACTTTTGGTCTTTATAAATCTTTGCATAGACCAATAACTTTAACCTCCCCTTATAATTTTAAATATTTAATACTATTTTACTCACGTTTGAGGGGGAAATCTTTTGGCTCTTGAACGAAAATAAATTTTTACAAAATTGTGTGCCAAAAAATAAGTTTGGGGGAGGATTTCACTGTCATTATTTCTTTTCCCCGTTACTAATTTTTCCTCCCAAGTCTATAGGTTTTTTAAGCTTAACAGATGACATAATGAGGACACTACTGCAAACAGGTTTGGGGGAGGTTTGTGCTTATCCATGCATTATTTTGCATTATCATAAATGTAAGCACAAAATAAAAAAAAAATTGATAATGAAAGTTTGAAAGTGAAAAATTACATATGAAAGATAGGAATAGTTTGAGAAAAGCAAGAAAATTAGATGTTTTCTAAAACGAATCTAGTAATAAGTGGTTATGAGCTGTTGTCCCAAGGGTTAGTAAGATGAAGGGAATCACTAATCTAAGGATAGATCTTTGTCTGAAAAATAGTCCATATTCTTGAGTCCAAACATTTGAACTTTGATACCCTACTATACGCACTTGCACACATCTTGAAACATGGGATCGTAGAGGATACCTTGAAATACTCTTGTCTAAAAGCCTTAGTATGAAGAAAAATAAAAATATGAAGAAAAAAATGGTGAAGAAAAATGAACACTGGTTTTGTAATTGCTTAAGACGGCATAAAAAAATACAGCAAGGGTGCTTTATCACCTAGTGCATTAGACCAACTGGTTTGGGAGCCACTGCTAAGCCTCAGGTGTTGCAAGACGAGGAATTACGCCTAAATGCGCGAACACATTTGTAATCGGTTGGTTAGTATATCAAGAAATATTAACAGTCGCATGAAGGATGTGTGGGAAATTTCATCGAAATTATTCACCAACTATAAAATACTAAGGAAGATAGACAAGAGTATGATAGCTTGAATTGAATTCTCTAAATGTAGGGATGTCTTTTACACACACGTAGGGGTATATGATCGATGTTTGAAAAAAAGGTAGGGAGAAAGACTAAAGGCGATGTTTTATTGAGAGATGATGTGATTGCTAACATCTTTTCATGACCATTAAGATAGGGCTCATGGCAACCGAAAAGCTGGTGTAGTTGGAAACTCTTCTTTTCAAGATCTTTTTTTATAGTTCTTATCTTTGTATGTAACTTTCATCTTCTTTCTTTTATTATGGGATTTTGTCGGTGTAATCCGCTGAAAACCCTCAGGAGACAACACTCCTCCTACTAGGGACACCTAGAGATTTAACGGTTTATTGCACGTGCTCAGTGCAATCGTGTTGCTTACGAAAGTGTGCTACTTAGGTTTTTCTTTTTCTTTTTCTTTTTCTCCCTCTCTTGAATAACTAGTTTGCTCGGGACGATCAAAATTAAGTTTGGGGGTATTTGTTTAGTCGAAAATATTGCACATTTGATATAACATTTTCCTTAATTTTCTTAAATATTTAAAGGTGTTTATTATAAATATAGAACATATTTGGGTTTATCTGCAAAATATTATTTACCATATGTTTATATATTATAATTAACATTATGAAGGAAAATATATGCATTTTATATTTATATAATATTTTAGTAATTAAAAGATGGATAGCATATCAAATATTCTTAATCAAGTTTCTTAAAAATTTATTACCATATAAAGTTATTAAGATACTCTCTCTAATTTAATAAATATTACTAACATTATTCATGGAGATTTAGTGCGGATTTGGCTCAGGTCAAGAGATCAAGATATTCAAGATGTCAGGATCAAAAATCTGCCAATAAAATCGTAGGATCTGAAAACTTGGAAAGTGGATCTTTATAGCAAGTCTAAACCTATGAGATCTAGGGTTTCTGATTTGAGGGCTATATAAAGGACTGAGGGCTAAAGTTAAAATCCATCACTTTTAACACAAAGCAAATCACCGTCAAAGAAAAAGAGATCCACGACAGGTCCACGATTCGACGTGATAGAGCGACGTGAATATTGACAGAGCAAATACTTCTTACGAGGCAGAGATCGAGAGCAACTTCTTCCTCTTGTAATCTAAATTCGAAGGATTTTTACTTGTAACGTTGATTAATAAAGGTAGATCATTTGTTTAATTATTTCGCATTTACTTTCCGCATTTAAATTTCTGCATTATGATTTCCTTCTCTATCCTTTTTTCTTCTTCTCAAACCATGCGTGAGTAATTCCTAGCAAGCTAAGGTTCGTAGGATTAGGGTAGATCAATGGATGATAAAATCTCTTAAATTCTTTTACTTCTTATAAAGTTTATAAACTTTAGAAAAATATGTGTTAACATCCTTATCGGGTGCGCTATCAAAGGGTTAAGAGTGGGAACCCTATTCCTTCCAAAAACCCTAATCTTCATTCATCACTGTCGATCTAGTTTTAAATCTATTAAAAAATAAAATGGGTCATCTTTATTTAATCATCCATTGCTACTAAAATCTAGCGAACCCTACAAGCTCTCTTCTTATATATTCTACATCTGTGTTCAATATAGATTTAGAATCACTCTCTCCTTCTTTCAATCAACTCTTCTAAAGAAAGATTAAAAGTTCTACGCATCCCTGAGGACGACCCGTACTCATCTCGGCTAGCTACACGCGACACCGTTATTGATTGCGGTTACTTTACAAAAACACTTTTTCACATCAATCAGGTGGCTCGTAGAGGAGACCCGTCTGACCAAGCTGATTAGTTAGGCAACTTTTTCGTGAAGTTTCTTGGAGAAGTTCTTTTCGCGGTCTGCTCAGGAGGAAATGGAAGAGAAGTTCATTATCTTAAAGCAGAATGACGGATCCGTTGATGCACATGTGGCTGAGTGGACCTGAATCAGTCGATTTGCAGGGTCCTTGGTTGCCAATGAAGCAGATAGGGCACGGAGGTTTATGCATAGTTTGGATGTGGAGATTCAGAGATATATCATATCTCTGGGATTGACCACCTTCTCCCAAGTTCTCAAGGCGGCTAGAGAACATCAGAGTTTATCAGTGAGAGTAAAGGGTACTCAACAGCAAACTGTTGTGGTGTGAAAGACTCTATATGCACCAACTAGAGCTCCTGTACGTAGAGGCATTCCGATAAATAAACATGGGACAATACCTATGAAAAGGGCCTCTGTTTCAACACCGAAGAAGGATGTGATTTGTGATTACTGCCAACGACCGGGTTATTTCCGGAGGGAGTGCCGAATGAGGCTTAGGTAGTGTCTGATTTGCGGAGCTGCTGATCATCAAATTAATACTTGTCAATCGAGAGTTCAGTTTAAGGGTGATGCTCCGAGAGCACAGCAGAAGCAGATTACTCAGAGACCTAATCAAGCACGGGCCTTCAACTTGACGGCTGAGGAGTCCAAAGCTTCAGACGATGTTGTTTTAGGTATCCTATTTGTTTATAATTTTCCCGCATTGGCATTATTCGATTTAGGTACATCCCATTGTTTCATGTCGTCCAAGTTTATTAGTGCACACTCTATTCCACATACGGCCTTGTCTAGTTGATGGGACATACACACTAGGAATGGGAGAATTGTATCCAGAAGTGAGTGCAAGGGTTGCTCGATTGTTATTTGCGGACGAGAGTAATTCGCGGATTTCTTAGTGATTGATACTGTACCTATGATGTTTTCTTAGGAATGGATTTTCTTAGTATTTTCCACGCTCACATTGATTGTAAGGCAAAAAAGGTGATTTTCCAGATTCCCGAACATCCGGGGTTCATATTTTTGGGAGGTAGCAGATCTTTCGGGCCAGTCGAATTTAGGGCTAAGCCGACAAGTGTCATTTTTTCTTCGATAGAAGTAAACAAGGAAGAAACGCCAGCAGTAGTTCAGGATTTTATAGATGTATTCGAGGACATCTCGAGTTTACCGCCAAAATGAGATGTGGAGTTTGCGATTGATCTTATTCCTGGAGTAGCGCCGATTTCAAAGGCTTATTATCCAATGGCGCCAGTGGAACTGGAAGAGTAAAGAAACAAGTTGCCGAATTACTAGAGAAGGGTTGGATTCATAGCAGCAGTTCATCCTGGGGAGCTCCAGTTCTTCTAATCAAGAAGAAGGATGGCACGTGGAGGATGTGCATCGACTATCGAGAATTAAATCGGGTGATTATTAAGAATAAGTTCCTAATCCCTCGCATCGGCGAATTATTCGATCAACTCATTGGCGCGAGGGTATTCTCGAAGTTGGATTTGCAATCTAGGTATCATCAAGTTCGGGTGAAATCAGAAGACGTTTGCAAGACGGCGTTCCGAACTCGATATGGGCATTACGAGTACTTGGTGATGCCATTTGGAGTTACTAACGCACCGGCAATATTTATGGGATGAACCGAATCTTTTCACTGTACCTAGATCAGTTCGTAGTGGTGTTTATTAATGATTTAAGGAGAAAAGAAGAGCATGCAGAACACTTTAGGATCGCACTGCAAACATTGAGACAAGAAAAATTATATACTAAGATGAGCAAATGCGAGTTTTGGCTCGAAGAAGTGAAGTTCTTGGGTCATGTCGTATCCGGAGATGGAATTGACATTGACCATGAAAAGATTGCAACTGTTCATGATTGACCAATTCCAAAGAATGTAGGGGAGAGATCAGATGTTTTCTTGGACTTTTCGGATACTATAGAAGGTTTGTGGAGAACTTCGCCCGAATAGCATAACCATTGACCAAGCTAATACGAAAGGAGGTACCGTTCATATGGACCGAGAAGTATGCGTCAGCTTTTGAAGCGCTAAAGCAAATATTGACAACTGCTCCTATCTTGACAGTGCAATATGGTTCCAGAGGACTAATTATTCATAGCAACGCATCTAAGAAAGGCTTGGGATGTGTTCTAATGCAGCACAGGAAGGTCATAGCTTATGTGTCGAGACAATTGAAGACTCATGAGAAGAACTACCCAACTCATGATCTGGAATTAGCAGCAGTGATTTTTGCTCTAAAGATTTGGAGACGCTACTTATTGGGCGAAAGGGTTGAAGTATTTACCGATCAAAAAAGCCTAAAGTATGTGTTCATATAGAAAGAGCTCAATATGAGACAGCGTAGATGGTTAGAGTTGATGGATGACTATGATCTTGATCTAAAATACCATCCGGGAAAGGTTAATGTAGTACCGGATGCTCTAAGTCGGTTGCCAGCGATACGGATGTTGACTGCACAGAATGAGATTATAGATGATCTTCAGAGATTCGAATTGGAGATTGTACTACTAAATTCTTCGGGACAGTTGATGCAGTTGCAAGTATAGTCTTCCTTGATCGATAACATTAGAGCAGCGCAGTCGCACGATCCAAGATTGAAAAAGTTTCGAGAACAAGTAGAAGCAGGACTTCAAACAGATTTGTTAATTCATAAAGATGGTTCGTTACAATATGGGAGCCATTTATGCATGCCCAAGGGAGATGTTCGTGAAGAATTCATGAAGGAGGCTCATAGTTCCGCGTATTCAGTGCATCCGGGAGGCAAGAAGATGTACATAGATCTGCAACAACATTTCTGGTGGAAAGGCATGAAAAGAGAGATTGCTCACTACGTATCGAAGTGCTTGGTGTGTCAACAAGTCAAAGCTGAATATCAAAGGGTAGCTGGTTTGTTGCAACCACATTCGATTCCTCAATGGAAGTGGGAACACATAACCATGGATTTCGTAATAGCTTTACCATGGAATCCAAAGGGCAATAACGCAGTTTGGGTGATTGTCGATCGAGTGACCAAGGCAACTCATTTCATACCATTTTGAGTTGATCAGTCGACAGAGGTTTTGGCAGAGCGGTACATGCAGGAGATTGTGAGATTGCATGGAGTACCCATGAGCATCGTTTCGGATCGTGATACTCGATTTCTATCTCACTTTGGGAGGAGCCTACAGGAAAGTTTGGGAACTCGCTTCGGCCTATCATCCTCAGACGGATGTCCAGTCTAAAAGAACGATCCAAACTCTTAAAGATATGTTGAGAGCATGCATGTTAGATTTCAAGGGTTCATAGGAGGATCATTTGAACTTAATGGATTTTCATACAATAACAGTTTTCAGGCGACTATACAGATGGCTCCGTTTCAAGCATTATACGGTCGTAAGTGTCGGTCGCCTTTCTGTTTGGACAATGTTGGATAAAAAAGATTGTTGGGACTGGATCTTATTGTGCAAAAGGTGGAGAAGGTTAACGTGATCCGAAATCATATGAAGGTGGCACAGGATCGGCAGAAAAGCTAGGCTGATACTGAAAGAAGACCTCTGGAGTTCGCAGTTGGTTATCTTTTATTCTTGAAAATATCACCGATCAGAGGAGTGATCCGATTTGGTAGTCAAGGAAAGCTTAGTCCTCGATTCGTGGGGTCTTTCGATATTATCGAGCGTGTTGTAGAGGTAGCTTATCGATTGGCTTTACCACCATCCTTGGCGGGTGTTCATAACATGTTTCTTGTATCTCAACTCCGCAAGTATATTCGAGATGAGACGCACGTTCTAGATCACTCAGAACTGACATTAAAGGAAGATTTAACGTATGAAGATCGACCAATGGAGATTGTGGATCGACGAGAAAAAGTCCTCAAGAATAAAATTATCCCACTAGTACTCGTTTCATAGGGGAATCGTTCGCACGGAGAATCTACTTGGGAACATGAAGACGAGATTCGACAAAAGTTTCCACACCTCTTATCTCAGATCTGTGTTTTCTTTTCTTTTCTTGTTCCGTGAATTTCGAGGAAAAAATTCTTTTTTAGTTGGGTATAATGTAACACCCTAGTATATTTATACTAAATATTTTGGGGTATCTCAAATCTTGCGGGAAAATTCTTTACTATTGTTGCTATTAGGGTGCGAATGATGCAATTACTAGCTGTGGTTATTATCCGACCTGACCCGCATATTTGAAACCCAACATGATTCGAGATTATATCAAATATTTGCTAGTAAAGTGTATCCATGCAAATCTAGAATATATATACATATATAATATATTTTAGAATTCGCATATCTTTTATAATACAATATAAAATCAAACAATATATTTTCTTATCTAGCTTTTCATGCCATAGTACCCCATATCGTGTGGTGGCGCCCATATATCATCTTCGTATTCTAAGGGTTAGACAAACCGATTATTTGATCGCTACGTATATTTATGTAGATCTGTTTTCGGGGTATGTGTTTTTAAGTACAGGATATTGCATTATGGTTTAAATTCTTACGTATATTCTTCATATTAAAAAACTACATTTTTAAAGGGATACGGGTAATATTTGGAGAGATCCAGTATTATCTGTAAAATCCTATCGTATATATAGTTTATATAACCAATATATATATATATATATAATATTAATTATTTTAAATAAACAAATTCTCTCTCTCTCTCTCCAATTCCCTCTTTCTCTCTGTCTCTCTCTCCCCTGAATCTCTAATTCTCTCTCTGTCTCTCTCTCCCCCGTCCCCACTCTCTCTCTATCCCTATATATATTTATATATTATATAATATATAAAATTCATAACACCTTCTCTCTCCTCCTCATTTTCCTCTTCTCCCCATTCTCACGCCGACCCCGAACCCGAACCCTAACCCTCATCATCGCTCATCATCATCGCCGCCCTAGCGTCGTCGTCGTCCTCTCCCCTGCCTCGCCATCACCTCCTCCTCTCCTCCTCCTTTCCCGATGACCCTAAGCTCCTAACCCGACACCCGACAGTGAGAACCCATCACCCCCTCGCCTCCGACCCCGTCACCGGAACCCGACCACTACCATCACCCCGTCACCTTCCTCCTCATCTCCCTAGCAATCCTATACCACCACCATCACACCCTCTTCTACTCTACTGCACATCCCCAAATACCATCAACCCTCACCGGCCACCCACCTCGCCGCCAACCGCCTCTTCCCTCTCCCCACCCTCGCCAAATCCAGAGAATCCCAGAACCTAGCAACTCCAACAGCCGTTACCTTCTTCTCCTGTTCTTCTTCTTCTTTCTTTTCTTTTCTTTTCTGATCGTCTCGCCGGATTTGCGCACGTTGCCGACGATTTAGATGAACCAGTTATCGTCGTCGTCTAGCCCAGTCACCACATCACGCAGCCAGGTCAAGTCCTGTGTGCGTAAGTTTTGCGTCGTGACTTTATTTCGGCGTCGGATCGTGACATCCGTATTTCGACGTGAGATTCGATCAGGCAAGTTCTAAACTTGCAACATGCTATTTTGATTATATTGATATTTATATGCTTGACTATAGTACATACGTTTTAATATTCAGCAAGTAGTAGCGATTTACATTTTATAGTATCCGTCTTTATCCGAACCGATAATGGTTTATCTAGTTGCATGCCGGATCATCACAATATTATCATACAATAATATAAGTTCGGTATTTTTATCTAGATTGCAATATATATGGTAATAGACGTATAACGGTTATTACAGATAGATACATATGCATCCTAGTATTAGTTGTGTTTACCGTATTTCGATATTGGTTACAGTTTCACATTTGGTATATATTTTGGTTAATATACATTGCATGACATGTTCACGACACACTACCTGACTTGTTACTTGGATCTTATTGCTAATGCCGACAATCCTGATTTATTGTCCTGACGGATATGACTTGTTGTCTACATAGACAAGACACGTACCTGCTTGATCCTGTGTTGGTATTAGATTTATATCATCAATACCTGACTTGAACACAAAACCTGGGGAAAAGAGGAAATCAAGAATGCAACCGAAACGTAACTCAAGAGGATATTATTATTATTTGCCTTGATTCCGGGCATGAACGGAATAATCATTGTTTATTGTACCGTGATCCCGTGGGGAATGAACGGGATATATTGTGCCATGGTCCCGTGGGGGTTTGAACGGAATATATACCGTTGAGCTACAATGAGGATTACATTAATTGATTTCAAATACTTGTAGAATAGATAACCTTGAAGCACAGATTTTAAGATACACATCACATACATATAGCTCACTAATTATACATGTGTTTATTATTAACATTCTTGTTTAATCATATCATCCTATCCTGGTTATTACTATTATTTTGATATTATGACACACTAACGTCTGGGTTTTGCATGACCCGGTTTCTTTGACATTATCGTAGGCAGATCAGGAGTATTTTAGCAAGCATGCCGAGCAATGAGGAGTTAGATGTTTAGTTTAGAAATGCCTAATTTATTTATTTTCGTAGTGTTATTTTTATTGATGTGACGTGATTCAGATACTATTGTTTATTGGATCTTGATTTGTTTCCGCTATATGCATTTCTTGATTTTATTTATTGTGGCAGATGGACATGTACTAGCAAAATTTTATTTTATTGTTCTTGATATCCGATTGACAGTCGTAATGTGACTGTGGAGAGATGATTCCTAGCCATAGGTATCATGGTTGGCTCTGTCGCATGCCATGTTTTCGTATTTTGGGAAGCGGGTCGTGACAACTCTTTTGGCCACGGATCCGCTGCATGTTACACTTGGTCCGTAGCGGTTCCGCGGTAGGAATTGGGCTTTGGGCCTCTAGACTTTTTGTATTGCCTTCACGCTATTTTAGAGGGTCCTTAAGAACATAATATCTTGATTTTGCTGCTAAAAATTTGCAGGTTTATTCTATTGACTTTGACTTTTACCGGGTTTGAATCGGTTTGGTTTTAACTTGAAAAGCCCGTCATCAGCTCCAAACTTGTTCCCCTACAATTATGTAACAAACAAGAGCACTAAATTACAGGCAATATTATAAAGAATGAGTGTGTTCCCGCCAAAATCTTCGGCCATGAGCTATTAGTTCCTGTTTATACCGACTTAAGTTTCGTTTACAGATATGTGTGAAACCAGGCTCATTCATATACGCACATGCACATATCAGAGGAAGAACAGGTGTTCAACGACAAAAATAAAGTATTTAATTGAACATTTTATTCTACAAGAATTAGATCACCAAACATGAGATCGAAAGTACAGGGATTTACAAAACTATGGATAAAATTATCTAACTCCCTCTCTGCCTTCTCCACCATGACAAAGCGGCGATCTTCACGAAGAGTAGCTACCCATCGGTCAGCACCGCATCCACCAGCAAAGGCAGACATGACGACCCGCTGAGCCCGTATCTGGCTTAGCAGCCAGACAGAGCGATCCCTCAGAGCTGTGGTGATCAAAACTGTCTCGTCGAAGCACTCGATCTTGTCTTCCACGGCGTCGAGCATTTCCGGAGTCATCTCCACCGGAGGAAAGTGAATATCATTGATCACAGATAAGAAAACCATCCAGAGCTAAATGAGCCGATGGGGAGAGGAGATCCTATACGAGTCAAGAGCTCATGCAGCACCCTATCACATTGGTCATCCGTAAGAGTAGGGTTCACCAAGCGCGCAGCAAAATGAGGAACAATTTCCTCAATGGGCACCTCCCATGGCTGACGGCGAGCATATGGGCGATTACAAGCCATACCTCTTCTCTGTTAAAATGATTATCTGAAAATGAGAGAGAAAAGAAGAATTGCTTCAGATTATGAAGGGAGAAATTTAAATCTAGGCACAGAAAATGTTGTGCATGATGGAATTATTTCCAAACTCTGGGAAAGAGAAGCTTGACTCAGGAAAAGTGGAGAAGGAAGGTGAAAAGACACCTTCAGTAATGAGGCAGCGCCTCACATGCAAAGCACGAGGGCGCTGAGCGCCAGCGCCATGAGTCAAAAACTCTTAGGCAGTGCCTCACGTGCAAAGCACGAGAGCGCTGAGCGCCAGCGCTAAAGAGTCAAAGACTCTGAGGCAGTGCCTCACGTGCAAAGCATGAGAGCGCTCGCGCCAGGAGCGCCAGCGCTAAGAGTCAAAGACTCTGATGCAGCGCTCACGTGCAAAGCACGAGAGCGCTAGCGCTGGAACTAAATGTTCCCCAACCTTGGATCAAAGATCTAACAAAGATGACTAAAAATCATCAAATTACCTCTGAAAATCAGAGCACCGTTGGATCAAAGATCCAATGGTACAGAACAAGTTTTGTATGGGAAAATATTTTCCCAATCTTGTTAAAAACAAGAAGACTGCTTTCTGTAAAACAGAAGCCCTTGGATCAAGGATCCAACAGTGGGAAACATCCCCAAATCAATCAGAGGAAAGATTTCCTTAACCGATTCAACAAATCAGCCTCCCCTATATAAAGGACCCAAGACTTCAAGACTTCAAGTCTTGCATAGAGAGAACCCCCCCAAACTTCGAGAAATTTTTAATGAGAAGAGCAAGCTCTCGGAAGAAGAATTTCATCAAGGTAAATAAAACAGAGAGATAAAAGTATCTCATAAAGGGAAGAAGAACTTAGTTCTTTTTCTAGATCATAGATCAACAAAGATAGAAGTCTTTCATAAAAGAAGAAGAGATTGGAGCATCTCATCATAAAAAGGGAGGGAGAAAAAACTTAGTTCTCTTTAGATCATAGATCTATAAGATAAAGACGAAATCTTCCACAAAAACTGAGAGATCATAATATTTCATAAAAAAGAGAAGAACATAGTTCTCAGATCCATGAGACAAAGTCTCTTATAAACGAGAGTTTAATTCTCAGAGCGCAGAACTGACAAAAGCTGCCTAAAAAGAGCCTTAGCGCTCCAATTAAAAGAAGTGCCTTAGCGCTCCAATTAAAAAGAAGCGCCTTAGCGCTCCAATACTGGCGCACAGCGCCACAGCGCTCCTAGCGCTCCAATTTAAAGAAGCGCCTCAGCGCTCCAAGTCTGGCGCTCAGCACCCAGCGCTCCAAGCGCTATTTTAAAAGAAGCGCCCAGTGCTTCAAGGTTGGCGCTCAGCGCCAAGCGCACCACGTGTTCCTCATGTGGGCGCTATTTTATAAAGAGCGCTCCGCACTCATTGACTGGCGCTCAGCGCCAAGCGCGCCACGTGCTTCTCACATCGGCCGCATCTGTCTAAACCTCTGATACATGGTGCCATAAATCAACCTGGCATCTTCGGAGAGGTGGACGGATAAAACCAAATAGCATATGCGCCCAAATTCAGGCAAAACTTTGTCTGTATTCGGCAGTAAACAGAGTGGTATTAATATGCAGTTTTATGATGTGAACAAACATCTATGGCTGTTAACACTAAACTCATTGACGATAAAGAAGGTCATAATGTTGACATTAGACTTTGTCATAGCATGATAGGATGCCTATTCTATTTGACTGCTAGTAGATCAGATATTATATTCAGTGTGTGTTTGTGTGCGAGATTCCAGGCAAATCCTAAGGAATCACATTTGACCGCAGTCAAAAGAATCCTTAGATATTTGAAAGGAACCATTAACTTTGGCTTATTGTATCCTAAGAACAACTTATTTTATTTGACAAATTATTCTGATGTTGATTACGCTGGAAGTCTTAAAGATCAAAAGAGCATAAGTGGCACTTGTCATTTCCTAGGAAATTGTCTTGTCTTTTGGATTTCCAAGAAACAAAACTTTGTTGCTCTCTCGACAGCCGAGGTAGAATATATTGTTGCCGGTGCTTGTTGTGCCCAAATTTTATGGATGAAATACACACTTGAAGATTATCAAGAAAGTATTTCGTAAATTCCTATAATTTGTGATAACACAAGTACAGTTCACATGAATAAAAACGCCGATCAACATTCTAGCACTAAGAACATTGAAATATGATATCACTTCCTTCGTGACCATTTTCATATGGGAGATATTATATTAGAGTATGTGTCTACTGAAAGACAATTAGCTGATATATTCACCAAGCCTTTAAATAAGATTAGATCCTCACATTTAAGAGGAGAATTGAATATGATCGAATTAATTACAACATAAAAATCATAAACCATAAACAAAAGTTCAAACATATATGTATTACTTATGTCTGTGTAACAGACGTCTGTTAAAGATGTCTGTCACATATGTACAGACGTCTATAGTGCCGTCTGTTCTGATAGTTGACTGCTTAATCAATTTAGTCAATATTTGATAACTTTAATTTTTCTTAATCACTTAAAATTATCAATTGACACTTAGTCAGTTCATAAAATTCAAATTAATTAAGATTCAAAACTTTAAACTTCCCTCTCAATTGTTCATTACCCAAATTCAAATTTTTATAGGGAATTTTGAAAACTTCTTATCAATTTTCAAAACTCCTTAGTGGTTATTTTTAAACTTTCCTTTCATTTTTCTATAAATAGGAACCGATTTCCCTTCTATTGGTCATTCTTATAATTTGAGAAAAATGGAGAACACAAATGTGTATATGAGGAAGGCCAAAGTGGAAGAAGGTGATAATTCAAAGAAGCCTAAGGAGGAACCTCCGAGTTCTAAATTGGAGGAAGAACCAAGTGAGGATTCAATTCCTCTCTCCCCTTATCCACCACCACCAAACCCGAATCTACCGAATCTTCCCAGGACTGCTGGAATCGTGCTGCTAGTTCGCGAAATATTCTTATACGACACATGCATTTTCTTTGATCCCGAAGATGACATGATCATAAAGAAACAGACTGTAAAGTGTTTTCCGTCACCCTATTGAGATAGGAATGCGCGCGTTTGTCAGATATGTACAGATTCCCCCTGTCTAAGGTAGGCTGGAGTTAATTGATTGTGGAAATCCGAATCTCCGGCAGCCGCGAACTAAGCTGTCGTTAATTACCCATCACTTTTGGAGCGAGAGAACCTCCGATTGACGGGTCAAACTGGTCATACGAAATCAATCTGGTGTGTTGGTGTGTTTTTTTAACAATAGGGACGTGTTCATTTTTTTTATTTATTCTAATTGTGACAAATAATTTTTTTTAATTATTCAAAGAAACATTTTTTATAAAATTATTTTATTTATTATTTATATTTTATATTTTATTTTATTTTATTTATTCTATTTATTTTATATTTTTTAAAATAATAAAATAAAATAAAAAAGGGAGGGGAAGCCCCCTCCCACACACGTGAGAGGGTGGAGGGGGCTCCCACTAAGTAGGAGCTTCCCTCTCACATGAAGGGGAGTGGGGAGTTCCTACTTAGTGGGAGCTCCCTCCTCCTCACGTGAGAGGGAGCAGGGGGTTCCCACTTAGTAGGAGCCTCCCCCTCACATGAGCAGGAATGCTCCCACTCTCCTCATGCGAGGGAGCAGGGGCTGCTACTAAGTGGGAGCCTCCCCCTCATGTAGGGAACGAAACCCCCTCAGTAAGCTCCAAAAGACTTCTTTTCTTTTCTTTTTTTTTGATGGAGTTCAACTCCAAAAGATTTTATTTGGAGTTAAACTCCTAAAATAATTTTATTCGGAGTTAAACTCTGTCATGTCCCGCTTCCCAGTATACAGAAATGGTGACGTGGCGGGCCCGCAACGTATTTATTAAGAAATAAATGCGTTAAGCGTAATTTAAGAAATATATATATAATGCACAAGAATAAGAAGAGATATAAAATGAACAGTAACTTTTATTAACATTCATCTTTACATACAACTATTTTAATAAAAAAATACAATGATATAAAGAAATGCTTAAACAGTTGCATACAAACTGAAATAAGTATAAGATGAGCTAGAAGTCCTGCTGCTCGGTGAACTGGTCCAAGTCCTCCTAGCTGGGCTCGATCTCCTGAGAGTCCGATCCTCCTGACGAACTTTCCAAAGAAAGAAATAGACAGAAATGTCGTCATCAAACTAGCGCTCGGTAAGTCCCAAAAGAAAGAATGGAATATAACAAGTAGTATGAAATGGAACTGATAAGAAGTACAAATATATATTTGTTATACTAACGAAGTTATTTGGAGCTTGGTACAGAAGATATTTGTGTATACAAGAGGAGTCCGTCTTACCCCGTGGACTATGGTAACATGTAGTACAAGGCCCCGTCAAAACCCACAGGACAACGGCACGAGAGTTCATGTCTTTTAGTAACCATCTCGTGCCACGTTAATACATTCCGTACCAATCTACTCCATTAACCCCGCGTATTGTATTCTATAGATTATAGTTACAAGGCTTGCCGAAACCATGGATACAAGTTGTTCAAGTAGTCAGATTCATGATGCAGTCAAGTAATCAAGTAGTCAATTATAGCCATGGTTCGGTCAAGTCAAGTCATGTGTTCAGGTTTGATATTTGTATTTGAATTCAGGTTCATGTTTAAGTATACATATTAGATTTTGGATTCATGTTTGAATTGGATTCAGGTTTAGACTAGACTCAGACTTGAGTCAGACACTTGTTACTGATTTAGATCCTGAATTAGATTCGGGAGTTATCGGTAACTGCTGCACATGGACAGCAGGATTTGTGTCTTTTTCCAAGACAATTACCATTGATAATACCGTTAAGTTTTCTACCTTAAATAGGCAAGCACTCACTTTCTCCGGCTCCCTGGAGCTCAAAAGAATTAATCCCGCTTAAACCTATATTTATTAAAATCCTTAAATGTTGTTTTATATAACTCGAGAGGGTTTTATGAAAAATATTGTTTATACAATTTCAAAATAATCTCGAGAAATTATTTATATTATTTAGGGTTTTCATGGATGTGAATTTTAAGGGTTTGAGGTATTTTAGTGATAAATACTTAGCTTGAATAGTTCATGGTATTTTATTGTAAAACTTGCATTGTATTGGTATCTTGATGCTATTTAGTGAAACTTTTACACATTAATCTTTAGAAAAAATGTAAGTTTGTCATATTTTGAAAATATATGGATTTGTAATATTTTATATAATTATAAAAAATTAAGTTTTATTAAATTAGAAAAATGCGTTTTTCTTAAAAAAAACGTATTTAAAACCTTTCGAAATCGAATGCCCCGTAAGGAGGTCTGCATCTCGCTCTACTAGCTCAAGAATGTGCGATAATCCACACCATCCAATAGAGGGTCCCCTAAAAAGTGTTGTAGAGGCATAATCGCAAAGGGTTTTGAAATACAATTCAAAAGAAACCTGGTTTTTATAGTAAATGGTATTTTAATGTAATATTGTATTCGTCACAAAAATACGTTCAAAGAGTATCGTGCTATGGAACCATGTGTGTATGTGAGAGGTAGGTAGCTATCTCATGAATTTTCCTAAAGTTATATTTAAGCAAAACAAATAAAAATGATATATACAAACTTCAAGGTATTTTAATGTAAATGTTAATTTAAAGTTATTTTGAATGATATTTTTGATTAAAAGTTGTTTCTATGTATTGGTTTTATTTTAAAAAATATGGTGTAGGAATATGAATGAAGAATATATAAGAAAAAGTTGAATTATAGAGTTTTAGAAAGAGATGTCGGTTTTAACTCCACTTACGACATATGTTTTGAAAAGAGATGTTTCAAGAAGAAGAAGAAGAGGAATTGAGAGAGACTTACTAGTTGATTATATTAAGAAGAGATAGGAGAAGAGATTGTTGTCGTCGTGGTGATGCGGGATCGTCGGAATTTTCTTCGATCCTCGCCGGAAATTGCTCGCTTGCTAACTCCTATTCTACTCCTCTTGTACATAGAAAATTTGAGAATTTTGGCTATAATTTTTAGAATGAGGAAGGGCTAAGGCATTGGGTAGTATTTCTAGTGTGGAATTAGGGTTTTGGAATTAAAAGAGAGAATTAAAATGCATTAAAATGATGATAAATAGGGAATTGAGAGATCTCTATTTGATTGTAGAGCAATCAAACAGTGCAGAGGAATTAGGGGTAGGGCAAGGGTCGTGTGTGCAAAGCCCGGGCCTCATTGGGCACGGGGGGACCGTCGGTGCCGGCTATAAATCCATTTTGGCCGGTCAATTTTAGGAGTGGAGCCGTAGGATTGGTGTCACGTGTACACATCAATATTAACTCTCTTTTGCACATGTTTGATTTGTTCAGACTTTTCATTTTTATGTGCATTGCACATGTAAACTTTTGGGCTTCCAAAATGTTTAAAAGAAAAATCAGAAAAATATAATGTGTCTGATAGGATTCGAACACAAGGGCTACGTCACAGCAGTGCTAAGGCTTTACCAGTAAGTTACAAGTTGTTTCTTGCTGTTCTTAAGCAAAAATTAACTTATAACTTATGCTCAGGCTTGTAAACTCCTTTCTGTATATTAAACTGAAAAAATTTGTACAGTAAATTCAGATTCGTTACATTCTACCCTCTTTATAAAAATTTCGTCCTTGAAGTTTACAATTACATAAGGACTAATTTAAAAATAAGTGAGGATATCTTACACGCATGTCATCTTCTCGTTCCCAAGTTGATTCTCCTGGCAAATCTTTTCTCCACATCACTCAGGCGAAGTTTACTTCCTTATTCCGAAACGTCTTCACCTTTCGATCCAGGATCTCAACGAGTTGTTGCTCACAAATTAGGTCCGTCTGTACAGTGAGCTCGGAGTGATCAAAGATGTGAATGGGGTTGCTCACATATCTTCGAAGCTGGGATATGTGGAACACGTTATGCACTCCTTCTAATGAGGGTGGTAGTGCCAAACGGTATGCCACTTCTCCGACTCGTTCGAGTATGTCGAACGGTCCTATGTATCTAGGACTGAGTTTACCCCTCTTGCCAAAGCGAATCACTCCTCGGTTTGGAGAGATTTTTAAGAAAATGTCATGCCCCACTTCCCAGTAGACGGAAACGGTGATTTGGGAAGCCCGCGACTTATTTATTTAGAGAAGTTTATCTTCCCGGAATACATACGCTAAGACTAAAATAAGCAATATAAAATGACAAGGGAATAAACATGAGATTTAAAATTCAACAAATTTTTTTACATTCAACATGATTCATTTACAATACATGGTATCAACTGAAAGGAAAATACAAGAATGGAAATGCCTAAACAGGTGGCATACATAAACTGAGAAAATATAAGTGGCAAAGGCCTGGGTCTCGGTCTGATCGTGCTCCTCCTCTGATATGTCTACCTCCTCAGTCTCTACGGAATCTGACAAACATTCAAAGAAGAACAAAGAAGGGTGGAATGCCCCGTCAGTGAACTTTCGCTCTGTAAGTCCCAAGGAATGAAGTGAAATATAAAGTGTAACGATAAGGAATAGGTAAATCATGAAAAATGGATTGTGACTTATAATATGTCAGCCTGTCGTTTAATGTAAACATGGCAAGTTTATTTAGCATGCAGTTCTATTGTAATATGTGAATAGTATGATAATATGTGACAAACAGGTAAGCATGGCAGTATAGCATGAGCATGGCTAACAAGTATATCATGGCCGTGTAGTGTAATTATGGGAACATGCAGTGGATGTAGGTGTTTTAACAGGTATCTAATGTTCTCGATTCCAACAGGCTGTAATCCAGGGGTAAGGAACCATGGGCCCGAATCAAGTATTAGTAACGGGATTTCAACCTAGCGTTGAAGTATTCCAAACTCAAAAGGCTATAATTCAGGAGCGAGAAAGCATGGGCCTTCATGATAGCTTGCATGTGTTAGTAGACATGGATTCATGATCTAGTGGAACTCCTGAGATTTCATTGGATTCACGCATGAACTACCCCAGCACCCCGTGTATTCTACATTACAGTTAAATTTACAGGCCTTGCTCGAATCCATGAATACATCAAGTGGCAATATATATTTCATGTCGATATCAAGTATTCATGTCAAGTATACTTGTATTCATGTCAAGTTGTATTCATGGTTCGAGTCAAATCAAGTCAGGTATTCAGGTTTAAGTTCAAGTATGCATGCTAGACCTTGAGTTCATGTTTGCATTGGAATATGATTTGAGTTAGATTCAGGTTCATGATCAAGTATTCATGATTGGTTTTAGATTCAGGTTTGAGTTTGGAATTAGACATGAGTTAGTTTCACACTAGAGTCGGACACTTTAAACTGATTTGGATCCTGAATTAGATTCTGGAGTTATTGGTAACTGTTGCACATGGACGGCAGGATTTGTTTCTTTTTCCAAGACAATTACCATTGATAACACCGCTAAGTTTTCTACCTTAAATAGGGAAGCACTCACTTTCTCCGGCTCTCTAGGGCTCAAGAGAATTGATTCCGCTTAAACCTATATTTACTAAAGTCCTTAATATTGTTTTATATAACTCGAGGGGGTTTTATGAAAAGTATTTCAATATAGTTTCAAAATAACCTCGAGAATATATTTATTTTATTTAAGGTTTCTATAATTGTGAATTTTAGTAATGTGGAGTATTTTAGTGATAATAGTTTAGCTTGGATTGTTCAATGTTTTTTACTTTAAAGCTTGACTTTTGGATAACTTGAGAATATTTTGATGAAACTTGTCATTCTTTTATTTTCTAGAAAACATGGAATTTTATTATATCTTGAAAATATATGGTTTAATAATATTTATATAATTATTAAAAATTAATTTTATTATTAAATAGAAAATTACGTTTTTCTTAAAAATCGTATTAAAAATCTATCGAGACCGAATGCTCCATGAGGAGGTCTGCAACTCGCTCTACTAGCCCTTAGATGTGCGATAATCCACATCATCCAATAATGGGTTTCCCAAATAGGTTGTAGAGGTATAATCGCAAAGAGTTTAATAATACTATTTGGAAGAAAACCGCTTTTATAGTACATGGTATTTTGATGAAATATTGTAACAAAAATATGTTCAAGATACTTCGTGCTATGGAAATATGTGTGTATGTGAGGGGTGGGTCATTACCCCGTGAAGTTTTCTAAAGGTAAAGTATTAACAACGTACTAAAAGGTGATATTTAAAGTTCATGGTATTTTCATGTAATAGTTAGATTAAAGTTATTTAACATGATGATTTAGAGTGAAAGTTGGTTCTAAACATTATTTTCATGGTTATAAACATAGGGTAAGAATTTGAATGAAAGATATCGAAGAAATAGTAAAATTTTTAGGGTTTAGAATAAAAGGTCGGTATTAAATCCACTTACCGACATATTTTGAAACAAAGAACTTTTTTAGAAGAAAGAGAAGAATAGGGAAGGACTTACGGTTGGATTTTTTTAAGAAGAGAGAGAGGAGGAGATTGAGGTCGTCGTAGCATCGCGGGATCGCCGGAATTCTCCTCGATCCTCGCCGGAAATTGCTAGCTTGCTAACTCCACTTCTACCCCACTTGTACTTGAGAAATTTTGAGAGTTTTGATTAGGGATTTCAGAATGAGGAAGGGCTAGGGTATGAGGTAGTATTTATAGTGTGTAATTAGGGTTTCGGAATTGAAAAAATGAATTAAAATGCATTTAAATTTGATTTTAAGGTGAAATTGAAGTCTATGTTTAATTTCAGGAAAATCAAACAGTGCAGGTGTGATGGGGCTAGGCCAAGGTTTTTGTGTGCAAAGCACGGGGACTATTGGCTACGGGATGCCCGTCCCGGCCAGCCCATATAGTCATCTCACCGGCCAAAATATGGAGGGAACCCGTTGGATCTTGGCCACGTGTCCAGGTCTGTATTTATACCCTTTTGCACATGTTTATTTATTCAGACTTTTCATTTTTATGTGCAGTGCACGTGTAAACTTTTGGGCTTTCAAAAAGTTTAAAACAAAAATCATAAAAAATATAACGTGCCTGAGGGGATTCGAACAAAGGGACTCCGTCATAGTAGTGCAAGGGCTTTACCAGTGAGCTACAAGTTATTTCTTGCAGTTATTTGAAAAAATTTATTTATAACTTGTACTCTGGCTAAGAAACTCCTTTCTATATATTAAAAAGAAAAAAATTTATACAGAAAATTTAGAGTCATTACATTCTACCCTCCTTATAAAAATTTCGTCCTCGAAATTTATAGAAAGAAGTTGTAACAGATTAAAAAAAGTTTGATTACAGTAGTGGGAAAGAAATACTGATATTGTACCGAAAGTGCATGAAAAATGTTTGAAAGAACAAAAGGATGCAAGGGTTTTGAAAAGGCTGAAAAAAAAGATGGGAGTGGATTTAACAGTGTTACCTTGACCTATAGTCTCGACTTCCATGGTCGCCAAAGTGAAAACTTGACGTCTTGGCACATTTCTCTGTGCATGCTAGTATATCGATGGCTGACGAGATAAAAGTGGTCCGCATGGAGGTGGTGCAAAAAGAGCTAAATGAATTGGTGGAGCTTGGATAGCTGGTATAGCTGTGGGAATTGGGCCAGTTCGGTTGTGTGGGCAAGTTTTTATGGTGTGTGAGGATGATCCACATATCAGACAAAGACCGTTTGCTCGACGGTAATTCTTGACTTGATGTCCGGTCTTCTTACAATAAATTCAAAAGTTCGAATCAGTCTCAAAAAATGATCCTCCTGGCCTCATAGGTTGCGATGGGAGAGTTGGCCTAGAAAAGGCTCCTCCAGTAATCTGATTGGCGGGACGTTTCATACCGACCAACTGTAGCCTTCCCTTCTTCTTAATAACAGCTTTGTAGCGACGGGCTGACTTTAAAACTGCTTCATGTGTCAGTTATTCTCCCGTTGCTAAGGCAGCCTAGATCTCTGGGTCTAATCATTGCTCGAAGCGCCTGGCTCTGATTTCTGCAGTAGGAATTAGATGGGCGGCGAATCTGCTGAGCATGGTAAATTCAGCATCATACCCATCCACTGACTTATCCACATGGATCCTTGTTGCAGGTGGATGAATTTATGTTCCATCTCGAAGTGTGCGGTTTCTGGGGTATCAAAGAGATCACGAAAATTTTTCCACTCGATTGGCTGCTCAAGGCGGCTCTCCTCGGCCTTTTACCAGATTCTGGCATTGTCAGTAAGCTGAAGTTTTGCTATTCTGACTCAAGCCACTTCTGGAACTTGAGCGGCGGCTAGGTCGTCTTCAATGCTCTGTGCCCATTCCTCGGCCTCAAGTGGTTTCTCCTTCCCTGAGAAGTTCTTCGGGTGTAAAGCTTGAAATTGTTTCACTCCCGGTGCTTCTGCTTCAGAGCAGATGAAATTCTGTTGAAGGAGAGCAGTCAGCTCCTGCAAAATCATGTTTTGAGCCTGCTGACCTTCAAGTAAGCTTTTGATAGCCTCCAGAAGTATCGTCTGTTCTTTGAATGGTGCGGTTACGGTAGGTGGAGGTGGTAGAACGGTAAGAATAGGTGGTGGTGTACTTCCATCGTTGGTGCTAGGGTTGCTAGGAGAATCCATCACCTTAGATAGAGAAGAAAGATTAGAATATTTCAATGGAAATTGAATTGCAAGAAATATAAAGTTGTTTACTCTCATATTTCTTTTTATATATTGCTTACGACTTCTGCAGAACTGATCTGCATGGGCCACCAACAAAACCTGTCACGTCTCGCTTCCCGGTAGACGAAAACGGTGACATGGCAAGCCCGCGATATATTTATTTCGAAAATGTTATCTTTCCGGAATACATACGTTAAGCGTAAAATAAGCAATATAAAATGACAAGAGAATAAACATGAGATTTAAAATTCAACAACTTTATTTACATTCAACTTGATTTATTTATAATACATGGTATCAGCTGAAAGGAAAATACAAGAATGGAAATGCCTAAACAGGTGGCATACATAAACTGAGAAAATATAAGTAGTCTAGGCTTGGGTCTCGGTCTGATCGTGATCCTCCTCTGAGATGTCTACCTTCTCAGTCTCCACAGAATCTAACGAACATTCCAAGAAAAATAAAGAAGGGTGGAATGCCCGTCGGCGAACTTTCGCTCGGTAAGTCCAAAGGAATGAAGTGAAATATAAAGTGTAATGATAAGGAATATGTATATCATGAAAAATGGATTGTGAATTATAATATGTTAGCTTGTCGTTTAATGTAAACATGGCAAGTTTATTTAGCATGCAGTTCTATTGTAATATGTGAACAGTATGATAATATGTGACAAACAGGTAAGCATGGAATTATAGCATGAGCATGGCTAACAAGTATATCATGGCCGTGTAGTGCAAGTATGGGAACATGCAGTGGATGTAGGTGTCTTAACATGTCTCTATTTGGGTTATACTAATTTAACGTATGTTCAAGCGTGAATGTCAATCAATCTCAAGAGTGTTCTCGAATCCAACAGGCTGTAATTCAGGAGTAAGAAACCACGGGCCCGAATCAAGTGTTACTAACGGGACTTCAACCTAGCGTTGAAATATTCCAAACTCAACATGCTATAATTCAAGAGCAAGGAAACACGGTCCCTCATGATAGGTTACTTGTGTTAGTAGACATGGATTTATGATCTAGTGGAACTCCTGAGATTTCATTGTATTCACGCATGAACTACCCCAGCACCCCGTATATTCTACATTACAGTTAAATTTACAGGCCTTGCTTGAATCCATGAATACATCAAGTGGCAAGATAGAGTTCATGTCGATATAGAGTATTCATGTCAAGTATACTTGTATTCTAGTCAAGTTGTATCCATGGTTCGAGTCAAGTCAAGTCGGGTATTCAGGTTTAGGTCCAAGTATGCATGCTAGACCTTGAGTTCATGTTTGCATTGGAATCTGATTTGAGTTGGATTCAGGTTCATGATCAAGTATTCATGTTTGGTTTTAGATTCAGGTTTGAGTTTGTATTTAGACATGAGTTCGACTCAGACTAGAGTCAGACACTTTAAACTGATTTGGATCCTGAATTAGATTCTGGAGTTATCAGTAACTGCTGCACATGGACGGCAGGATTTGTGTCTTTTTCCAAGACAATTACCATTGATAACACCGTTAAGTTTTCTACCTTAAATAGACAAGCACTCACTTTCTCCGGCTCCTTGGGGCTCAAGAGAATTGATCCCGCTTAAACCTATATTTACTAAAGTCTTTAATATTGTTTTATATAACTCGAGGGGGTTTTATGAAAAGAATTTTAATATAGTTTCAAAATAACCTCGAGAATATATTTATTTTATTTAAGGTTTCTATAATTTTCAATTTTAGGAATGTGGAATATTTTAGTGATAATAGTTTAGCTTGGATAGTTCAAGATTTTTTACTTTAAAGCTTGACTTTTGGATAACTTGAGAATATTTTGATGAAACTTGTCATTCATTTATTTTCTAGAAAACATGAAATTTTATTATATCTTGAAAATATATGATTTAATAATATTTATATAATTTTTAAAAATTAATTTTATTATTAAATAGAAAATTTCGTTTTTCTTAAAAATCGTATTAAAAATCTTTCGAGGCCGAATGCTCCATGTCGAAGTCTGCATCTCGTTCTACTAGACCTAGGATATGCGATAATCCGCACCATCTAATAACGGGTTCCCCAAATGGGTTGTAGATACATAATCGCAAAAAGTTTAATAATACTATTTAAAAGAAAACCGCTTGTATAGTACATGGTATTTTGATGAAATATGGTAACAAAAATATGTTCAAGATACATCGTGTTATGGAAACATGTGTGTATATGAGCGGTAGGTCATTACCCTGTGAAGTTTTCTAAAGGTAAAGTATTAACAACATACTAAAAGGTGATATTTAAAGTTCATGGTATTTTCATGTAAAAGTTAGATTAAAGTTATTTAACATGATGTCTTAGAGTGAAAGTTGGTTCTAAACATTAGTTTCATACTTATAAACATAGGGTAAGAATTTGAATGAAAGATATGGAAGAAATAGTGAAATTTTTAGGGTTTAGAATAAAAGGTCGGTGTTAACTCCACTTACCGACATATTTTGAAACAAAGAACTTTTTTAGAAGAAAGAGAAGAATAGGGAGGGACTTACCGTTGGATTTTGTTAAGAAGAGATAGAGGAGGAGATTGAGGTCGTCGTGGTATCGCGGGATCGCCGGAATTCTCCTCGATTCGCCGGAAGTTGCTAGCTTGCTAACTCCACTTCTACCCCACTTGTACTTGAGAAATTTTGAGAGTTTTGGCTAGGGATTTCAGAATGAGGAAGGGCTAGGGCATGGAGTAGTATTTATAGTGTGGAATTAGGGTTTTGGAATTGAAATAATGAATTAAAATGCATTTAAATTTGATTTTAAGGTGAAATTGAAGTCTATGTTTAATTTCAGGAAAATCAAACAGTGCAGGTGTGATGGGACTAGGCCAAGGGTTTTGTGTGCAAAGTACGGGGACTATTGGCTACGGGATGCCCGTCCCCACCGGCCTATATAGTCATCTCGTCGGCCAAAATGTGGAGGGAGCCCGTTGGATCTTAGCTACGTGTCCAGGTCTGTATTCATACCCTTTTGCACATGTTTATTTATTCAGACTTTTCATTTTTATGTACAGTGCACGTGTAAATTTTTGGGCTTCCAAAAAGTTTAAAAGAAAAATCATAAAAAATATAAAGTGCCTAAGAGGGTTTGAACACAGGGGCTACGTCACAGCAGTGCAAGGGCTTTACCAGTGAGCTACAAGTTGTTTCTTGCTGTTCTTTAGCTAAATTTATTTATAACTTGTACTCAGGCTAAGAAACCTCTTTCTGTACATTAAAAAGAAAAATTTTGTCCAGAATATTTAGAGTCGTTACAGAAAACATGGTCTCCAGGTTGGAGCTCCAGGTATCGGCACTTTGCATCTGCCCAATGTTTCTGTCGATCTTGGGCATTGCGCATTCTTTTCCTGATCGTGCGAACTACGTCCACAGTTGCCACGATCATCTCCACAAGGTGTAGGTGATCTTCCCACGAACCTCCGAAGTCTAACATATAAGCTCTTAGCATGTCTTCTAGAATCTGAATTGTTCTCTCAGACTGTCCGTCTATTTATGGATGGTAAGCCATGCTGAAGTTCAGACTCGTTCCCAGGCTCGCTTGCAGACTCTACCAAAACTGTAATCGAAATCTGGTATCTCGATCGGAGATGATGCAAACTGGTACTCCATGTAATCTCATGATCTCCTACATGAGTTCATGGGTATCAAATATTTTACACTTTGAGGTTAAATATTACTTTAGATTCATTCTTACCTCCATGTACTTCTTTGCTAGCGTCTCAATAGATTGGCCATCTCGAAAGGGAATAAAGTGAGCCGACTTGGTGAGTCGATCCACAATAACCCATACTGTGTCGTTACCCTTCGTGTTGCGAGGAAGGGTAGTCATGAAATCCATGGTAATGTGCTGCCATTTCCATTCTGGGATTGGTAAAGGCTGAAATAGACCAGCAGTTCTGTGATGTTCAGCCTTCACTTGCTGACACACCAAACATTTGGCTACGCTTCTGGCTACTTCGCGCTTCATTCCATGCCACCAGTAATGTTGTTGTAGATCTTTGCACATTTTGGTACCACCGGGATGTACCGAGTAAAGAGAGCTATGAGCTTCTTTCATCAACTCTTCTCAATCTGGGTCATTTGGTACACATAATCTACTTCCATATCTTAAGGATCCGTCTTCGTGGATGATGAAGTCAGTTTTAAGTCCACTTTCTACTTGTTCTTGGATCTTTTGTAGCTTGGTATCATTTGCTTGAGCTGCCTTGATCTAATTGACAATAGTAGACTGAACTTGTAAGTTCATCAAATACGAAGCGTTACGTGGCATAACTACTTTGATCGCCAATCCGTGTAATTCATGTTGTAGCTGCCACTGAGCGGTGAGATTCATTGCTAATGGATGGCGGCTAAGTGCATCAGGAACTACATTCACCTTCCCAGAATGATATTGTAGGTTGATGTCAAAATCCGCCATGAGTTCTAGCCATCTTCTCTGCCACATGTTCAATTCCTTCTGAGTAAATACATACTTCAAACTCTTATGGTCGGTGTATATATCCACTTGTTCTCCCAGAAGATAGTGGCGCCAAATCTTAAGTGCAAAGATAACGGCTACCAACTCAAGATCATGTGTTAGATAATTGCACTCATGAACTTTTAGCTATCTTGATGCAAAGGCTGCAACTTTTTCATGCTGGTGTAGAACATATCCTAATCCCTTACCGGACGCATCGCAATGCACAACAAATCCTACAGATTGATCTGGTATTACGAGAATAGGAGCAAAAGTTAATCTTGATTTGAGTTCTACAAAAGCGTTTTCACATGCTTCTGACCACATGAATGCTTCATCTTTACGTGTAAGCTTGGTCAGGGGTGCTGCAATCTTCGAAAAGCCTTCGATGAATCTTCGGTAGTATCCTGCTAATCCTAAGAAACTTCGTATATCTTTTACCATTTTTGGTGTCAACCATTCGCTGACAGCTGACACCTTAGCTAGATCTATTGAGATTCCTTCGCTTGAAACGATATGTCCGAGAAATCCGACTTGATCTAGCCAAAATTCAAACTTGTTGTACTTGGCATAGAGCTGATATTGTCGCAATGTCTCCAGGACAATCCGCAAATGCTCGGCGTGTTCTTTCCAATTCTTTGAATACACCAGAATATCTTCGATGAAGATGACAACAAACCTGTCTAGGTACTCTTGGAAAACTTGGTTCATCAGATTCATGAATATAGCAGGTGCATTGGTCACTCCAAATGGCATCACGAGATACTCATAATGACCATAACGAGTCCTGAACGCCATCTTCGGAATATCATACTCTTTGACTTTCACCTGATGATAACCCGAACGAAGATCTAGCTTCGAAAATACACAAGACCCACTTAGATGATCGATACGAGGTAGTGGATACTTATTCTTTATCGTCACTTCGTTCAAAGCTCGGTAGTCTGCACGCATCCTGTATGAACATTATTTCTTTTTCACGAGCAAAATTGGAGATCCCCAACTTGAAGTACTCGGACGAATCCAACCTTTCTTCAGAAGTTCGTCCAACTGAGTATAGATCTCTTTCAATCCTTCTGGACTTAACATGTACAGAGCTTTGATCACTGGTTGCGCACCAGGTAGTAAATCAATGCTGAATTCAAGAGCTCGATCGGGAGGCAAACCTGAGATGTCTTCAGGGAATACATCCTCAAACTCTCGAACTACCTCTGGCTTTTCTTCTTCTGCCTGTAGAGTAAACACTTCTGCATTCTTTGGTTTAGCACGGAAGATTCCAGGTTCCAACGTTCTGTCTCCACTCTTGAAGTAAAAGACCGATGATCTGGTATCTCAAATACTATCCTCCTTTGACGATAGTCAATCGTAGCATAGAAAACTCCCGGCCAGTCCATTCCCAACACAACATCGAAATTTGGGATGTCCAGTACTTTGAAATTTGTGTAGAATTCTCGTCCGCAAATTACAACTGGACACTAATCAAATCCCATAGTTGCCTTCAAGACTCCATTCCCAGAACTTACATTCCATCTTGAAATGAGTGGCTTCACGGGAATCGCATGCGTTCTTACGAATCGTTGCGACATGAAGCAGTGTGATGCTCCAGTGTCGAAGAGTGCGAATGCAAGAAGGGTGGCTACTAATATAGTACCTAAATTGCGTGAGGTGTGGTTTAGATACAGGAAAAATATAGGGATGTACAAGTATTGAAAAGATGTGAAATAATTGGGAATTACCAGTTATTACTTGGCCGGTGGCTTCGGCTTCCTCAACCATCATTGTGAAAGCCTAACGCCTGGGTACATTCCTCCTTGCTGGAGGCACATCCTCTGTTCGTGGGGTACGTTTCTTTACCCTTAAGGCATGTTCCTCTGTTCTTGATGGAATTGACGAGGTGTTTGTGCAGGAGGTCCATGTGGAGATGGAGAAGGTAGAGCAAGAAGAGGTGCAGGAACCTGAATAGTTGGCCGCTATGGAAGAGTGATAGCTGGTCTAAGGGCTGGAGCTGGGTTGAGTTTGTTTGGACATGCTCCTATGGTGTGAGTGGATGCGCCACAAACTAAGCACAGACCATTTGTACGCCTACAGTCCTTCACCAGGTGTCCATTCCTCTTGCAATAGAAGCAAAAATTTGGACTTGGCCGGTTAAATGTTCCTCCTGGTCTCCTGGGTGCAAAAGTTGTCCTAGAAAAGGCTCCTCCTACCATCTGTGTAGCAGGACGTTTCACACCGGCAGTCTGTAGTCTGCCCTTCTTCTTCACCACTGCCTCATAACGTCGGGCAGCTTTCAGAGCAAGATCATGGGTTGGCAAATCCTCTGTAGCAAGTGCAGCTTAGATTTCTGCGTCCAACCCTTGCCGAAATCACCGAGCACGGATCTCAGCAGTCGAAATGAGGTGTGCCGCAAACCTGTTACGGTCTTGTGTTAGCAGTGTAATGAGTGATATCAAGAAATTAAATATTGAGACAAATCTTACCTACTAAGCATGGTAAACACAGCATCATATTCATCCACAGAATTGCTCTACATCGAGCCATGTTGTAAGTGGATGAATTATTGTTCCATGTCGAAACGGGCAGTCTCAGGGAAGTACTTCATGTCGAACATATCGCAAAATGTCTTCCATTCAATCGGTTGGGCGAGTCGGCTTTCTTCAGCCTTCTACCAGACTCTGGCGTTGTTTGTTAGTTGCAGCTTCACAACTCTCACCCAAGCAATCTCTGGCACTTGTGCTACTGCCAGATCATCTTCGATAGACTGAGCTCATTTTTCTGCCTCCAGTGGGCTCTCTTATCCAGAGAAATGTTTCGGGTACAATGCCCGAAATTGCTTGACTCTGGGTGCCTCAGTTTCTGGGCGGTGCATGAGGATAGCAGTCTGATGCCGCTAACCCTCCAAGAGGCTCTTGATTGCCTCAAGCAGTACCGTTTGCTCATTGATGGGAGCTGCAATGGTAGGTGGTGATGGTGGTAAGGTAAGCGGTGGGGTGTTACCATTGACGTTGGTGCTTGTGTTGTTTGGTGAATCCATGACCTTGATAGAAAAAGAAGGTTAGGATAGATTCAAGGAATTAGAAATGTAAGTAATCTATAGATGCTGATTCTTATAATTCTTATGATATATTGCTTAAGACTTCATGCAGAACTGACCTGCATGGGCCGCCAACAAAACCTGTCACGCCCCACTTCCCAGTATATGGAAACGGCGACGTGGCGGGCCCGTAACGTATTTACTAAGAAATAAATACGATAAGCGTAATTTAAGCAATATATATAATGCATAAGAATAACAAGAGATATAAAATGAAAAGCAACTTTTATTAACATTCATCTTTACATACAACTGTTTTGAAAAGAAAAGTACAATGATATAAAGCAATACCTAAACAGTGACATACAAACTGAAATAAGTACAACATGAACTAGAAGTCCTGCTGCTCGGTGAACTGGTCCAAGTCCTCCTGGCTGGGCTTGATCTCCTGATAGTCCGATCCTCCTGACAAACATTCCAAAGAAAGAAATATACAGGAATGTTGTCAGCGAACTAGCGCTCGGTAAGTCCCGAAAGAAAGAATGGAATATAACAAATAGTATGAAATGGAACTGGTAAGATGTACCGGTATATGTTTGTTATACTAACGTAGTTGTTTGTAGCTTGATACATAAGGTATTTGTGTATACAAGAGGAGTCCATCTTACCTCGTGGTAACATGTAGTACAAGGCCCCGTCAAAACCCATGGGACAACGGCACGAGAGTTCATGTAGGTATATTTTAGTAACCATCCCGTGTCACGTTAATACATTCCGTACCAATCTACCCCGTTAACCTCGTGTAATGTATTGTATAGATTATAGTTACAAGGCTTGCCGAAACCATGGATACAAGTTGTTCAAGTAGTCAGGTTCATGATGTAGTCAAGTAATCAAATAGTCAAGTTATCGCCATGGTTCGGTCAAGTCAAGTCATGTGTTCAGGTTTGATATTTGTATTTGAATTCAGGTATTCAGGTTCATGTTCAAGTATACATATTAGACTTTGGATTCATGTTTGAATTGGATTCAGGTTTAGACTTAGACTCAGACTTGAGCCGGATACTTGTAACTGATTTAGATCCTGAATTAGGTTCAGAAGTTATCGGTAACTGCTGCACATGGACGGCAGGATTTATGTTTTTTTCCAAGACAATTACCATTGATAATACCGTTAAGTTTTCTACCTTAAATAGGCAAGCACTCACTTTCTCCGGCTCCCTAGAGCTCAAGAGAATTGATCCCGCTTAAACCTATATTTACTAAAATCCTTAAATGTTATTTTATATAACTCGAGAGGGTTTTATGAAAAATATTGTTTATACAGTTTCAAATTAATATCGAGAACTTATTTATATTGTTTAGGGTTTTCATGGATGTGAATTTTAAGGGTTTGAGATATTTTAATGATAAATACTTAGCTTGAATAGTTCATGGTATTTTATTGTAAAACTTGCATTGTATTGGTATCTTGATAGTATTTTAGTGAAACTTGTACACTTTCATCTTTAGAAAAAATGTAAGTTTGTCATATTTTGAAAATATATGGATTTGTAATATTTTATATAATTATAAAAAATTAAGTTTTATTAAATTAGAAAAATGCGTTTTTCTTAAAAACCGTATTTAAAATCTTTCGAGATCGAATGCTCCGTGAGAAAGTCTGCATTTCGCTCTACTAGCCCAAGGATTTGCGATAATCCGCAATCCAATAGCAGGTCCCCTAAAAAAGGTTGTAGAGACATAATCACAAAAGGTTTTGAAATACAATTCAAAAGAAACCCGGTTTTATAGTAAATGGTATTTTAATGTAATATTGTATTCGTCACAAAAATACGTTCAAAGAGTATCGTGCTATGGAACCATGTGTGTATGTGAGAGGTAGGTCGTTACCTCATGAATTTTCCTAAAGTTATATTTAAGCAAAACAAATAAAAATGATATATACAAATTTCAAGGTATTTTAATGTAAATGTTAATTTAAAGTTATTTTGCATGATATTTTTGATTAAAAGTTGTTTCTAAGTATTGGTTTTATGTTAACAAGCATGGTATAGAAATATGAATGAAGAATTGTAAGAAAAAGTGGAATTAAAAAGTTTTAGAAGGAGATGTCGGTTTTAACTCCACTTACGACATATGTTTTGAAAAGAGATGTTTCAAGAAGAAGAAATGGGATTGAGAGGGACTTACTAGTTAATTATATTAAGAAGAGGTAGGAGAAGAGATTGTTGTCGTCGTGGCATCGCGGGATCGCCGGAATTTGCTTCGATCCTCGCCGGAAATTGCTCGCTTGCTAACTCCTCTTCTACTCCTCTTGTACTTAGAAAAATTGAGAATTTTGGCTATAATTTTCAGAATGAGGAAGGGTTAAGGCATGGGGTAGTATTTATAGTGTGGAATTAGGATTTTGGAATTAAAAGAGTGAATTAAAATACATCAAAATGATGATAAATGGGGAATTGAGAGGTCTCTGTTTGATTGCAGAGCAATCAAACAGTGTAGGGGAGTTAGGAGTAGGGGAAGAGTTGTGTGTGCAAAGCCCGGGTCTCATTGGGCTCGAGGGGACCGTCGGTCCGGCTATAAAACCATTTTGGCCGGTCGATTTTGGGAGTGGAGTCGTAAGATTGGTGCCACGTATTCACACCAGTATTAACTTCCTTTTGCACATGTTTGATTTCTTCAGACTTTTCATTTTTATATGCATTGCACGTGTAAACTTTTGGGCTTCCAAAAAGTTTAAAAGAAAAATCAGAAAAATATAATGTGTCTGATGGGATTCGAACACAAGGGCTTGTCACAGCAGTGCTAAGGCTTTACCAATAAGTTACAAGTTTTTTCTTACTGTTCTTAAACAAAAATTAACTTATAACTTGTACTCAGGCTTGTAAACTCCTTTCTGTATATTAAACTGAAAATTTTTGTACAGTAAATTCAGAGTTGTTACAAACTCCCAAAAGTTTTATTTGGAGTTAAACCCTCAAAAGTTTTTATATGGAGTTGAACTCCAAAACATTTTAAGTGGAGTTAAACTCCACAAAACGATTTTTATTGTGGAGTTCAACTCCAAAAGAATTTTTATTATGGAGTTAAACTCCAAAATATTTTAAATGGACTCCTAAAGTATTTTTATTATGGAGTTCAACTCCAAAAGAATTTTTATTATGGAGTTAAACTCGAAAAGATTTTAAATGGAGTTAAACTCCTAAAAGGATTTTTATTGTGGGGTTCAATACCAAAAGAATTTTTTTATTATGGAGTTAAACTCCAAAAGATTTTAAATGGAGTTAAACTCCTATAAGGAATTTTATTATGGAGTTCAACTCCAAATGATTTCCTCCTTCCTCTTTTGAAAAGAAACACAAATGGGTTCTCTTGAAACTCCAAGATTTAAATCTTGGGAGATGAAAAGAAACCCTTTTTTTCTTCTCATGGAGTCTTGGGAGGTGGGTTTCCCTTCTTCTCTCTCTCTCAAATTGATCTTGAGAAGGGATAAGAAGGTAGCGAAAATCTTCTCTTCTTTTTGATTGGATATGAGAATTAAACTCTTCTTCAATGGGTTTATGGTGAAAAACTATTTCGTTTTGGAAAAGGAAGAGTTAAACTCTTAATTTAATTCAGAAATGAGAAGAAAGTTTTGAACCTTGAGGAAAGAGAAGGAGGCACAGAAACCCTAATTTTTTAGGGGAATGAATTCTTCTTTTTTTCATTATCAAGTTTCCGTATATAGGCTTATAAGTTTACACATAGCCCCTTGAGCTCTACAAAATTGCATTTTGCCCATCTCATGCCCATGTGCTTATTTCTTTTTGCACATGAGCTATGGGTTTTACAAAAATTTGGCTTTACGCCCATTTTCCTTACATTTATTCATAAAAATTACATCAAAATTATTTATTATATAATTTTCATTTTGGTATGGGGGAGGCCGGCTGCAGGGATTGACTTGGGCATGGGCCCACTTGGCCTGGGCTTGAGCCTATTAGGCTTGGGGTTGACTTTGATTTTGACTTAGTCAACCAGGTTGTAATTTTTGAACCCAACAATATTCCCCCCATCAATAAATGCACACCGCGTGTGTGTGTCGTGTGCATGAAATTGATAGATCTTCTTTAGAGTAGTGTGACTTGATTTGGTTCCAGCTTTTGGGAGGCTGGCACCGCCCTTTTTACGACATGGACAGTCGATGCTTAACGTGTCTCCGAGACGGAGTGTCTCTGGTCGCCGTATCCCCGAGGCGGAATGTCTGTTTGACGTTTCCCCGGCACGGAGTTTCTGTTTGTCGTTTCTCCGGTACGGAGTGTCGCTGGTGGACGTGTCCCTGAGACGGAGTGTCTGTTTGATGTTTCCCTAGCACAGAGTGTGTGTTTAACATTTCCCCGGCAAGGAGTGTCGCTGGTTGACGTGTCCCCAAGACGGAGTGTCTGTTTGATGTTTCCCCAGCACGGAGTGTTATTGGTCGACGTATCCCTAGGGCGGAGTGTCTGTATGACGTTTCCCCACTACGGAGTGTCACTAGTTGACGTGTCCCCGAGACAGAGTGTTTGTTTGACATTTCCCTGGCACGGAGTGATGCTAGTCGACGTATCCTCAGGGCCGAGTGTCTGTTTAACGTTTCCAAGACACGGAGTGTCTGTTTGACGTTTCCCCTGTACGAAGTGTCGCTGGTCGACGTATCCCCGAGGCGAAGTGTCTGTTTGACATTTTCCCGGCACAGAGTGTCTGTTTGACGTTTTCCTGATACGGAGTGTCGCTGGTTGACGCTTCCCAGAGACGGAGTGTATGTTTGACATTTCCCCGGCACGGAGTGTCGCTGGTCGACATATCCCCAAGACAGAGTTTCTGTTTGACATTTCCTCGGCACAGAGTGTCTGTTTGATGTTTCCCCGGTACGAAGTGTCGCTGGTTGACATGTCCCCGAGACAAAGTGTCTGTTTGACGTTTCCCCGGCACGGAGTGTCGCTGGTTGACGTGTCCCCAGCACGGAGTGTCGCTGGCCGACGTATCCTTGAGGCGAAGTGTCACTATTTTTGACGTAGCGGTCGTTGTTGGAATTGGTTGGTTTGATTTATTTTGGGGAGGTTCCAATCTGTCCAGCGGGACTTTTCATCTTGGAAGTGCTTCCGGATGGGACTTTAGTTTGATTTGTCCAATTCCTGCCTTGTTTGGAGGGACCCTTGAATTTGAGGCATTGCAGCATGGGATTTAGAATTTGGACTTTGGTTTGGTATTAGCATCGCTACCCTATAATGTGGTACCAGGAGCAAATCATCATTTACCGTGAGAGAATTTAGGAATTTTGGTTTTGGTTTGGCATCAGCATCGCTACACTGGAATGTGGTACCATGAGTGAATCATCATTTACCGTGAGAGGATTTAGGGATTTTGGTTTTAGTTTGGCATCAGCATCGCTACACTGAAATATGCTACCAGGAGCGAATTATCGTTTGTAATGCCTGTTAGGAAACGATGGCTTAGGAGACAAGTTTAGGCCCCTTTCACCTAAGGCTTTTCAATCTTATGAACCGTAGAGGTCTCATAAAAGCATTTTCTCCCAACGAGTCGAGAGGATCTCGTAGGTGCATTTTCTCCTTAGGAGTCGTGAGGACCCCCAAGTGTGTTTTTCTCTTGTGAGTCGTAAGGATCCCACGAAGGTATTTTTCTTATGAGTCGAAAGGATCTCGTAAGCTCTGTTCACCTCATGTATCATGAGGACACATGAGTGGGTCTTCCCAAATGGAGCATAATTCCGATAGCGGAGACCGGCTGCGGGACTGGTGATTACGGTAGGGCATGAGTGTGATGAGGATCATTTGAGCCCGTGTATTGTATACAGTAGTTAATTTGGGGACTGACCGTAGGGCTGAGAGAATTTAGGGGATTTGGATTTTGGTTGGTGTCTACATCGCTGCACTGGAATATGGTACTAGGAGTGACTCGTCATTCGCCGTTTGGGAATTTAGACATTTGGATTTTGGTTGGCGTCTGCATCGCTGCACTGGAATATGGTACTAGGAGCGACTCATCATTCATCGTTTGGGAATATGGGGATTTGGATTTTAGTTGGCATCTGCATCGCTGCACTGGAATATGATACCAGGAGCGACTCATCATTCGCTATTTAGGAATCTTGGGGTTTGAGTTTTGGGTTGGTATCAGCACCGCTAACACTGAAGCATAGTGCCAAGAGTGACTCTTCATTTGCCTTTTGGGAATCTTGGGGTTTGAGTTTTGGGTCGTGTTCATATCAGATTTTTGCATTTTTATATCGCCCATTCTTAATCACATTGCATATAAATAGATGCTTTTGATCCATGTCTACTAAATAGTTGCAGCTTACAGGTTCTCCGCTCTTTACAGTGAGATCGTGAAAAGTCGCAACAAATGTGGGACTACGACCAATAACAGATGAATACTGATCCGCATGATGCCGCATACCAGTTCAAGCGGAGTTCAAGGCAAATGTCCACTGCTGAATATCTGAAAGAGAACGGAAGAGCTTTTGAGAAACCAAGTGTACCAAACAGAAGATAAAAGCAACTGGTAGAAGACCTGAAAAGATGGACCCAAGATTCCACCATATGGCCGCGGAATCGCGGCCAAACAGGCACTTCTGCCGCGGTTCCGCGGCCGTGCAATGCACGTGTCGGTGGCAGTGGCAGTGCATTGACTCGGCTCTCTTGGGGTAGTTTTGTAATTTCGTGTATGGATCAGAATGTAAACCTAGGTTTTTCCTATCTATAAATAAGAGAGCTCAAACCCAAATTATGCGTGCCTCTTTTTGGAGGATGCCTCTCTTTATTTTTATGCCTCTTTTCAATTTCTAGGTCTAAATTTAAATTCCATTGTAATGCGTTTTTTAGAGGTCATCAATAAAGTAAGCTTTTTATTTATCTCGCATTCTTTTTATCGTAACTGCAATTTTTTATTATTAATCCAGTAATAGAAATTTATCTGTTTTTCCTTATAATGAATTTTATTGTTATCTCTCTAATGAGTGAGTAATTCCTCACTTGTTAGGGAAGGAGAGGGAATGTTGAGAGAAGGAAATCTCTCTCACTCCTTTCTTTGCCCAAATAATTTTAAATACAGACTCCATTTAATTCAACCATAATTCGCACACTACGGTACCCTATCCTACATGATAGCGGTGATTCCCTAGTTAGACCGGTTGTGGTTGAATTAACCGGAGGTTAGGGCTAAGAACCAAGAACGGACGGACAAGGACCAAAAGGAAGAAACTAAGTTTCTTCCCAGTCGTGCTAATCCCCGTTGTTGCCGATTACCCTAACACCTTTATTCACAACTAAGGCATTGAAAGAAGTGAGTAGATCCCTATTTCGAACTAACCTAATCCTAACCCTAGCAAGCTTTTTATCAACTTATTCTCATTCATAGATCTTAAAATAAAACCCAACTTAATTGGACTTAACTCGTTAGAACATAAAGAAAAGGATTTCTTCTCCTTGTGGATTGACCCGTACTCAACCGGCTAGCTGCCAAGCGACACCGTCTTGATTGCGGTAAATTTAAACACAGAAAATCTCTACCAATCAAATGGCGCCGTTGCTGGGGAGACGGTAGTCTCTTTCTTTGTGTAATTTCGGGTTAATAAAAAAAATTGAAAAAATTGAAAAAAATGAAAATATTTAAAACAAATAAATAAAAATCATCTTATTATTTTTGAAAGGTTTTTGTGCAAGTGTGCAGGCTTGGAGAAAACTCTGTTTCAGATCTGGAGCAAACTAAGTGAACAAATCCAGAAACAGGGGATCTAAACAGAAAGAGGAGAACCAACTCAGCACAGAGAAAAATTCTGAAAATCCAAACTCACTGATCCGCCGCGGAAACGCGGCAGAAGTGATTGTTTGACCGCGGAACCGAGGTCAAAGGGTGACATCAGCAACCCAAAAATCTCTGTGAGTATCTCATTTCTCATCTACTCTCCTCTGCACTCCACTGAAAAAATTTCCTGCAGGTTTCTTTACACAGATTCTCTTTCTCCTATCCAATAAATTGTTTTTCTGCAGGATTCTTTGCGCTGCCAAATAAAAAAAAATTGCAAGTGTTTTAGATTTTTGGTGTGTTAACTGCTTTGCATAATTAATACGGAATTTAAGGGGCTATAACACCAATCAAGATTGGGTGGGGATTTCATTACCCTTCCTAAGACCCCAAAAATCACTAAAAGCATATGCTTCACCCTTGAGTTAATTAAAAAATATCTAGACTCAGCCAACTAAGGACTGTCGTGCTCATTAGGACAGAGGAAGGTTGTGGGTATTCAATCGTTTATCTAAACTTGACTTTGTGGTGCCTAGGCTAGACAAGTGAGAAAGGTAACTTTAAAAGGCATGTCTCATGGTGATTCGTGAGTGGAACCCTCCTTTCTTCATTTATACTTACCTGGCCACAATTGGCAGTGAAGAGGCGATTTGAGGGTTATCTCACAACTTGTCACTTTGGAACAGTTAGGAGAAGTCTAATTGACTTAGAAGACCGTAGCTCTAGGTTTGATTGTGCATGTTTTAAACTGTGATTGTTTGAAGTAAGTCCGTACACATTCTTGCAAAAACTCTTTCTAAAAAAAAAGACACTTTCAAAAAAATTCTAAACTCCAAAATTTTTTTTTACAAAAATAAATAAAAAAACGCATTCTTTTTCTTCTCCTTTCTCTCATTAGATCATGGGTACCCCACCTCGCAAAACTCTTGCCGAACTTTGGTACCCACAACCAGACATTACTTCCTACGGTTCTTGTTTTGGTTTAATTTCGAACGACCCCTCCATGCCCAAAATTTCTTTGAAAGATCGGATAGACGCGTCTAAAACAACCAATTGGACTCCGCAATCCACCTTGTATCAACCTTTAATTGTTGTGAGATTTAGTGCGTGCTTACGCGTTTTTAAAAGATGAATCAAAGAATATTAACCGCAATCAAGAACGGCGTCGCTTGGTAGCTAGCCGGTGAGTACGGGTCGGTCCACAGAAATTTTGTGTATTTTCTAATTGTTCTAACGAGTTAATTCCAATGGTGGTGAATAGGATTATCACTAAAAACTGAAATGAGTTGATTAGGATTAAAATCTTGCTAGGGTTAGGTTTAGGTTAAGTTTGGAAATTCAATATTTCTCACCGCTTTCTATGCCGTAATTAAGATCTTTTAGGTGTTAAGGTAATAATTAACAAAGTGGATTAGTACCATAGGGAAAAAACTAGGTTTCTTCCTCTAGGTCCTTGTCCGTCCTTTCTTAACTCTTACCCTAACCTCCATGAAAAACATACACAACCGGTCTTTTAAACTACGGTATCACCGCTACCTCTTGGGATAGGGTGCCGTAGTGAGCGGTGTGTGTATGTATGCATAGAGTCCTATTTAAAATGTATGATGGGCAAGAAAGGAGTGAGATTTTCATCTCTCAAACATCTCCTATTCCTAACCCTAACAAGTGAGGAACTACTCACTCATTAGGGAATTGTTAAAAGATTTCATTTTTATGATTGTTTTTAGTAACCTAATTATCTAATCTATGGCAGATAAATAAAATCTAAACTAGGGCAGATAAATAAAAGTTATACTAGGACAGAAAGGAAAATTAAACTAAGGCAAGAAAAGAAAACTTACTTTTTACTTTTTATTTGATGCACTCTTCAAACATTACAAGAATTAAAATTCTGAAATTGATAATTAAAAAGAGGCACAAGAAGAGGCATGCTCCAAAAAGAGCTTTAGGGTTCCTATTTATAGATTATAGAACACTAGGTTACATTCTGATCCTTATGTGCATTTACAAAACTACCCTAAAAAGCCTAGTCAATGCACCGCCACCCACCGACAAAGTTTGCACCGGCACGTGCTTACCATGGCCGCGGAACCGCGGCCAAAAGCCATGTTTGGCCGTGGATCCGCGGCCATATAGAGGGGTCTTGGGCTCTGTGTTCTTCTGATGCTTCAAGTTGCTTTACACATCTGTTTTCTTCATTTGGTTCTTCAGAATATTTTCTAGTTTCTTCCAGATTTCCACAGTGCAGAATGTTGTGGACTTTTACCGTTTGCTTCGTGTTGAAGTCTTGAATCTTGCGCTGTCTTTGTACTCTGTGAAATTGTTCATTGATCTTCATTTGTCCCACAAACTGTAGGCATGATCAAAATTCTTCTATTTGTTGGTCGTAGTCTCATTTTTGTATCGTCTTTTCATCATTTTCACTGTTTTGTTCCGAGAACCTGTAACTTGCAACTATGTAGCAGACATGGATCAAAAGCACCTGTTTATTTGTAAAATGAATAAGAATGGGGAATATAATAATGCAAAATTATGTAGTAGACATGGATCCTCCTGCGTGATCTCATGCATGGTCGGAACGATGGAAAGGATGAAGGGGGCTGATTTAAGAAGTATAACAGTTAAAGGTTCAGGAGGATGAATTGGAAAATCCGACTCATCAGAAAAAACTGGTTCATCCTCAATACTATCCTCATAATTCTCCTCAAAAGTTATCTCATCCATGCAATTATCATCAAAATCAAGACGCATATGAAGTTCGGGAGAAACATGTAATGACTCGGGATGATGAATTGGAGAGAAAAATTCAGTCAAATCTGCGGGTTCATCATCCAAAATATTCCCTGCATCAATATCCTCAATCAAGTGAAAATCAATTTTTTCGGACAACTCATTAAAAGCATGGATATTTATCAATTTAGGTTCTAAATTGGAGGTGTAGAGGTCGAAAGGATTGGTGATGGTTTCACTCGAAAGGGACCCTTCACAATCTGGCAAATCAAGCACTACAAAGTCGCACAACTCATTAAACGTTTTATTTTCAACTGGTGAATCATTTGGGACACTTGATAGATATTCAAAACCGGAGTTGTGGGATTCAATTGGTGATGGGTAGGTTTGATTTGGAAGGGTGCACGGCTCTCTCTCTCTCCACTCAAATTCTCAATCTGTCCAACCGCCTCATCATACATTGGAATTTTTGGAGCTAGTTGGAAACTAGCTACCGGGTCACTAGGTTGCATAAGAGCGGCAATGGACGCATCCAAATTCCTCATCTGTTGATTTGTCGCTATAATATAAGCTTCCAACGATTGTTCCAGACTAGACATGGGTTGTGAAGGGGTTTCAGTAAAAGATTCAAATTTGTTTGGATACGTGAAACTCCCAAATGGTTATGTAGAAGCGATGTTTAGGGAAGGTGTGAAAGTTTGGTAGGACTAGTAGGAATTGAATGGTTGGACATGAGTAGGATCAACATTTGGATAAAAAAGTGAATGGACTTGTTGATCCCAAGAACTGGAAGTGTTCAAAGGAGTGAAAGATCGGTTACGAGATTGTTCAATATGTTCAGCAATAGACATAGGTTTCGGAGTTACAACAGGACTCGAAAAAGGAGTATCAACGTAAGAAGGTGGTGAAGGTTGAAACGGTTGATACACAGTGTATTGCGGAGTCCAACTGTTTCTCCTAGACTCTTCTATTCGATCTTTCAAAGAAATTTTGGGCATGGATGGGTCGTCCGTAATTCGACCAAAACAATTCGCGTAGGAAGCAATGTTTGGATGAGGGTACCAAAGTTTGGCAAGAGTTTTGTAAGGTGGGGTACCTATGATGTAAGAAAGGAAAAGAAAAAGAATGTGGGTGCAAGTGGGGTGCAATGGATTTCTTAGCGACAAGTGGCAAGTTTTTTTGTAAAATTTTCTGTGTTTTTTTTTATAAGGAGCTTTTTGCAAAAAGATTTTTTAATAAGAAGCTTAAACACACGTTCAAACAATCACAATATGCACAATCAAGCCTAGATCTAGGGTCTCCTAGGTCAATTAGACCGCTCCTAACTGTTCCAAAGGGCAAGTTGTGAGAACCTCAAATTGCCTCTTCACCGCCAATTGTGGCCAGGTAAGAACAAGTAGAGAAAGAAGGGATCCGCTCACGAATCACCGTGAGACGGGCCTTTTAAAATTACTTTTCCCCACTTGTCTAGCCTAGGCACCACAAAGTCTGGTTTAGATAAACGATCGATACCTACAATTATTCCTTTGTCCTATTGAGCACGACAGTCCTTAAGGCTGAGTCTAATTTTTTTAATTAACTCAATGATCAATGCAATATGCTTTTTGTGATTTTTGGGGTCCTAGGAAGGGTAATGAAATCCCCACCCAATCTGGATTGGTGTAAAAGCCCCCTAAAGTCAATTTTAAATATGCAAAGCAGTAAACGCAACCAAACACTTGCAAAAAAATTTTTTATTGCGGCGCAAAGAATCCTGCACAAGATCAAGTTATTGGAGAAGGGAGAAAAGTTTTTGCGCAAAGAACCCTGCAGAAAAATTTTTAGAGGAGATCAGGGGGTTACAGAGAAGAAAAGAAAGCTTACAGAGGGGTTTCCACGTGCTGACGTCACCATATCGCGGTGGATCCGTGGTCAAATGTGAGTATCTGCGGCGGAAACACGGTTGACTCGTTGACTCAGGCCTCCAAACTTCTTCTGTTGCTCTGTTGTGGTTATCCTCTGTTTGTTTAGATCTGCGGTTTGCTGTTTTGCTCACTGGATTTTTCCAGATCGGAATCTGTTCGTCGATCCTGCACAATTCAAACGAAAACCCTTCAAAGAATAACAAGATGATAAAAAAATTTATGTTATTTTTTTTTCGGTTTTTATGATTTTTCAATTTTTATATTAACCCGAAATTATAAAAAGAAAATAACTACGCCATCCCCGGCAACAGCGCCATTTGATTGTTGTGAGATTTAGTGCGTGCTTACGCGTTTTCAAAAGATGAATCAAAGAATATTAACCGCAATCAAGAACGGCGTCGCTTGGTAGCTAGCCGGTGAGTACGGGTCGGTCCACAGAGATTTTGTGTATTTTCTAATTGTTCTAACGAGTTAATTCCAATGGTGGTGGATGGGATTATCACTAAAAACTGAAATGAGTTTGATTAGGATTAAAATCTTGCTAGGTTTAGGTTTAAGTTAAGTTTGGAAATTCAATATTTCTCACCGCTTTCTATGCCCTAATTAAGATCTTTTAGGTGTTAAGGTAATAATTAACAAAGTGGATTAGTACCATCGGGAAGAAACTAGGTTTCGTCCTCTAGGTCCTTGTCCGTCCTTTCTTAACTCTTACCCTAACCTCCATGGAAAACATATACAACCGGTCTTTTAAACTACGGTATCACCGCTACCTTTTGGGATAGGATGCCGTAGTGAGCGGTGTGTGTATGCATGCATAGAGTCCTATTTAAAATGTATGATGGGCAAGAAAGGGGTGAGAGATTTTCATCTCTCAAACCTCTCATATTCCTAACCCTAACAAGTGAGGAACTACTCACTCATTAGGGAATTGTTAAAAGATTTCATTTTTATGATTGTTTTTAATAACCTAATTATCTAATCTACGGCAGATAAATAAAATCTAAATTAGGGCAGATAAATAAAAGTTATACTAGGGCAGAAAGGAAAATTAAACTAAGGAAAGAAAAGAAAACTTACTTTTTACTTTTTATTTGATGCACTCTTCAAACATTACAAGAATTAAAATTCTGAAATTGATAATTAAAAAGAGGCACAAGAAGTGGCATGCTCCAAAAAGAGATTTAGGGTTCCTATTTATAGATTATAGAACCCCAGGTTACATTCTGATCCTTATCTGCATTTACAAAACTACCTTAAAAAGCCTAGTCAACGCACCGCCACTTACCGACAAAGTTTGCACCGACACGTGCTTACCATGGCCGCGGAACCGCGGCCAAAAGCCATGTTTGGCCGTGGATCCGCAGCCATATAGAGGGGTCTTGGGCTCTGTGTTCTTCTGATGCTTCAAGTTGCTTTACACATCTGTTTTCTTCATTTGGTTCTTCATAATGTCTTCTAGTTTCTTCCAGATTTATACAGTGCAGAATGTTATGGACTTTTACCGTTTGCTTCGTGTTGAAGTCTTAACTCTTGCGCTGCCTTTGTACTTTCTGAAATTGTTCATTGATCTTCATTTGTCCCTCAAACTGTAGGCATGATCAAGATTCTTCTATTTGTTGGTTGTAGTCTCACTTTTGTATCGTCTTTTCGTCATTTTCATTGTTTTGTTCCGAGAACCTGTAACCTGCAACTATGTAGTAGACATGGATCAAAAGCACTTGTTTATTTGTAAAATGAATAAGAATGGGGAATATAATAATGCAAAATTATGATATGAACAACCTTCACCGCCTTCTTACGTTGATACTCCTTTTTCGAGTCCTGTTGTAACTCCGAAACCCATGTCTATTGCTGAACATATTGAACTATCTCGTAACCGATCTTTCACTCCTTTCACCACTGCGAATTCTGTGGATCAACAATTCCATTCATCTTCTTATCCAAATGTTGATCCTACCCCTATCCAACCATTCTATTCCTATCCATCCTACCCAACTTTTACACCTTCCCTGGACATTGCTTCTACACAGCCATTTGAGAGTTTCCAGTATCCAAACAATTTTGAATTTTTTACTGAAACTCCTTCACAACCCATGTCTAGTTTAGAACAGGCGTTGGAAGACTTTAGGATAGCGTCATGCCAACTCATGATGGAATTGAATGCGTCCATGGCCGCCCTCATACAACCTAGTGACCCGGTAGCTAGTTTTCAACTAGCTTCAAATTTTCCAATGTATGATTAGGCGGTTGGACAAATTGATAATTTGAGTGGAGAGAGTGAGCTGTGCACCCTTCCAAATCAAACCTACCCATCCCCAATTGAATCCCACAACTCCGGTTTTGAATGTCTATCAAGTGTCCCACGCGGTTCATTAATTGAAAACAGAATGAGTAATGAGTTGTGCGACTTTGTAGTGTTTGATTTACCTGATTGTGAAGGGTCCCTTTCGAGTGAAACCATCACCAATCCTTTTGACCTCTACACCTCCACTCTAAAACCTGAATTGATTAATATCCATGCTTTTGATGAGGTGTCTAAGAAAATTGATTTTCACTTGATTGAGGATATCGACACTGGGAATATTTTGGATGATGAACCCGCAGATTTGACTGAATTTTTCTCTCCAATTCATCATCCCGAGTCATTAAATGTTTCTCCCGAACTTCATATGCGTCTTGATTTTGATGAGAATTGCATGGATAAGCTAAATTTTGAGGAGAGTATTGAGGAAATTACTGAGGATGAAGCAGTTTTACTTGAGGAGTCGGATTTTCCAATTCATTCTATCTCTTTCATTGACTGCGCACACCCTTTTGAATCTTTAACCGATACCCTTCCTCAATCACTTCCCTCCATCCCCGTTCCGACCTTGCAAGAAACCATTACACTTTCATTTTCAATGTCTGGTTTACCGAGTTCGACGTACCCATGTTTTTTCATGAATCTTGAGGGATTTGACCTCATTTCTCAGTGGGTTGATAGATTAGCACAATCACTTTTACACATCGGTCATTACAAATTGTGCTAATTTATACACTCCATCTCCACCCTTAAGTTCGTATTCAACTTCTTTCTCCCACTTTCTCTGGTTCTTCTTCTAATCATCCTTTAATGATAGCAAGTGTTAATAAATCACAATCCGATATTTTGAGTTCGATAATTCTAGAAAAACAACTTGATTTAAACTCTTTTGAGAATAAGGTAGATGAGCCTTACGAGTTTCCTACCTCCATAATTTTTGAAAAATAAAGTGTGTTGAATTCTGGCGCGACACTTATTGATATTGAAACGTTCAATCAGACCATCGATGAAAGTTTCGAAGATATTTTTGCCGACGAACTCGCATTCCTAAACGACACGGATTTTGTGATTAATCAATCTCCACCTGAAGAAGTCGAACCACCATCATTTCTTCTTATCCCATACGAGAATGTGACCATTCATCCCATTCCTAATCATCCACATTCTCGTTTCCGTTCACCATTTTTGTTTCGTCTCTACAAATCGAGACGTAAACACTTTCTTTTACACCACTTATCTCTTCCCCACTTCTTCCTGGCTCCATACAACATGTTCTTCCACCAACCAGTGCGTTTCACTGATAAATTCTTCGAATGGTTGGTGTTGACTTTTGGTCTTTTCAAAGCTTGGCATTGACCAATAACTTTGAACCCCCTCTTTAAAAGCTTAACATTGTTTAACTCAAGTTTTGGGGGGGGTATAATTTGGCTCTTGAAAATAAATTTTTTTTTACTCAAAGTGGTGAGCCAAAAATAAGTTTGGGGGTGATTTTCACAATCATATTTCATGTCCCCGTTAACAAATTTTTTTCTCCCAAGTTACAGGTTTCTGAGATTTAACAGATGGCAACAGTGGAAACACTGTTTCACTTAAGTTGGGGGTTGTGTATATATATTTTGTTTTCTTTTTCTGTTAATAAAAAAATTAATAAATAAACAAACAGGGGAATACCGACAATTTTGACCATCTTGGTGTTGCCTGACAGTGAAGGCACTGTCAAGTTTAAGTTTGGGGGTGTGCTCGGTAAGCTTTCTTCCTTTGCATTCATATGTATATTTTTGGATTTGCGTACTTATTTTAAAACCCATAAAAATCAAAAAATTAAAAAATAAAAATTGAAAAGTTCAATTTTGGCCATATTTGACTTAAGTTCAACATGACGGTTGACTAGTTAGGAAAAACTAGATCCTAAACTTAGTAAATTAAAAACCCTAAAAATAACCTTTCTTAAAATTTAACTGTAGGAAATATACGTCCTTGTAGTTTATTTAGAAATAGGCAAATTTTGAGTTCAGTTCTTGGGCTAAATCGAAATAAGGGAAGAGTATTGAAAGCTCTAATTGATATAAGTCTGAAAAATAATTCTGAACCTTAAGTCCAAATTCTGAAAGTATATACCCTACTTTACGCACTCACACACATCTTGAAACTTGGGATAGTAGAGCATACCTTGAAATACTCTTGTCTAAAATCCTTAGTATGAAGGAAAATAAAATAAAAGTATAAGTGTTGAATAAAAAGATTAAAAAAAATGAACACTGGTCTTGTAATTGCTTAAGGAAGCATAAATAAAAAAAATATAGCGAGGGTGCTTTATCATCTAGTGCCTTAGACCAACTGGTTTGGGAGTCACTGCTGAGCCTTAGGTGTTGCAAGACGAGAAATTACGCCTAAATGCGCAAGCACATTGTGTAATCGGTCGTTTAGTACCTCAAGAATTATTAACGGTCGCATGAAGGATGTATGAGCAATTTCATATAAAATTCACCAACTATAAGTATTTTGGAAGATGGACAAGAGTATGATAGCTTGAATTGAATTTCCAAGTGTAGGGGTGATAATTACACACACGTAGGGGTATATAATTGGAGTTTGGAGGAAAGATATGAATAAAAGATAGGGCTTATATCTTCAGTAGAGATGATAAAAATTCCTGAGTTAAGATTGCACCTTAGAAGGACAATTTAGGAGATGCTGAAAACTTTATAAACTTGCAAAACGTATATGATCTTAAGTTAAATGAAAAGAAAGTGTGAAAAATACGGGTTGATAATTTCTAAGTTGAAAATGATAGATTTTTTTGCTAGAATACTGAATTGAAAAATTAGAGTCAACGGCCAAATTGATCGGATTTTGTGGGTGTAATCCACTGAAAACACTCAGGAGACAACACTCCTCCTACTAGGGACACCTAGAGATTTAACGGCTTGTTGCACGAGCTCAGTGCAATCGCGTTCCCTGCGAAAATGAGGTTAGGATTTTTTTTGAGAATAAAATTGGTTTTGCTCGGGACGAGCAAAAGATAAGTGTTTCGTCCAATCAGAGCAAAGCTCTGTTGAAATTCAAAATTCAAAATTTTGAAGCAACGCTTCAAATCTCGGGCGCAACGCGCCACATGTCAGGCGCTGATACGTCAGCGCAGCGCCCAAGAAGGCGCGCCCAATCAGAGCAAAGCTCTATTTTAAGCAAAATTAAAGGAAGCAACGCTTCAGTTGCGCAGGAACTGCGCTGCGCAATACGTGTCAGCGCAGATGCGCTAGCGCAGTTGCGCTGCGCGACACGTGTCAGCGCAGATGCGCTGCGCTGTGCGCTGCGCGACACGTGTCACGCGCTGGAGCATTTGCGCCAAAACAGAATAAATATTTTAATGAAATATTTCTGTTCTTATTAAAACAAGAAGATTCTCTTCTGTAAAACAGAAGCTCTTGGATTAAAGATCCAACGGTGGGGAAAATTCCCCAAATCACTCAGAAAAAGATCTCTTTAACTAATTTATGGGCACTATAAAAAGGACCCCAAGCCTCAATTCAAAGGCAGGAACATTTTTCTAAAAAAGAAGAGAACTCTGAAGAAATTTCAAGAAGAAAGGTAAAAGACATTTTAGATAGAAGAATTTCTTCTGATAGATCAGTGATCTAAGAACAAGATCAATGATCTTAAATAAAAAATACAAAATAAAAATAGTGCTTTGCACTTATGAACCATTGGTTCTCTAAGATCAAGAAAAATAAGAAACACTTGTTTTCTTTGATCTAAATTAGATCAAGAAACCAAATAGTGCTTTGCACTTATGAACCATTGGTTCTGGAATCTAAAAAAATTCTTAGTGCTTTGCACTTGCAAACTGCGCTGTTGCGCTCTTAGGAGAGCGCCACGTGTCAGTTACAGAACAACTTGCGCTACGTGCTTTTGAAATAGAGTTTTGCTCTCTGTAATTGGCGCAACTCACCAGAGCGCGACACATGTCAGCAGCGTAACAGCGCAGCGCACTAACGCAGCGCACTGCGCTGTTGCGCTTGCGCTCACCAGAGCATGACACGTGTCCTCACCACAAGCGATTGAGCTCAGTGATTGGCGCAAAGCGCCTGACAAATGCAATGCATTTCTTTTACTAAAGGGCCAGGCCCAAATCAGAGGGGCCTAGTAGGCCAAAATAAATTGCAAAGCAATAAAAAGGGGACAGAGCCCAAGCGAAATTGATACTCAGCATCTTTTATGGGCAGAGCCCAAACAAAAAGATAGAAGTAATGCAATGCATTATTTAAGTGTGGGCAAAGCCCTAGCACAGGTCTAATAGACCAAAAATAAATAAGGGTGTTGAACATTTTCAACTGGACTTAGCCCAATTTTGGTCGTAAGTCCTCAAATTAAATTGACTGGGTATAACTGTTTCTCTTAAATTAATTTATACCCGGTTCGAGGGTACATCTCCGAACTCCTCTGACATCTGCCGTTGTAATCCTTCAACGACGTTAGAGAGGTGACGAGTCCCGATGGCTAGATATTAAATGGATTATCACGTTAAGTTGATCCTAGTCTCAAACAGGACTATCGTATCCTTAACGAACGTTTAAGTTGATCTTAGCCGCAACGCGACTAATGCTTCCTTAAACTAAAAACACCAAACCCAAATCTAAGTAAATACGGATTTGGATTAATCCACGTCCTACGGGCGACGGCATTATTCAGTCTCCGTATACAATCCACGGGCAACCACAAACAAAACAAACACACACGACGCGAAGTAAAATTCTGGAGAAGGAGAAAGTTGTTACCGCGATGTGGTAGCGTAATTAACTGCAGGGGCTTGCGCCTGCAGGGAAGAGCGTCCCCACAATCAAAAACCCCTCAAGCGAGGGGGAATCTGACAAAGTCTGCTACATCGGCCGCATCCGTCTAAACCTCCGATACACGGTGCCGTAAATCAACTTGGCATCTTCGGAGAGGTGGACGGATAAAACCATATAGCATCTGCCCCGAATCTCAGCGTCAGGACATCGCGGTCCTGTGCGCCGTCCATTCGGAGGGGAACAGATTCTGGCACGCCCGGTGGGACCTTTTCCTCTTTCCACTCCACACTTCGTGTGTCGTCTTCGCGAACCAGTCACGGTTTGTTAATGGTTGCCTTCGGATTTCATGTTACTAAGATTTGGTCTTTTGCCTGGCGCAGAACTCAAGATTCAATGGCCTCTAATTGCACCAACTGCTCGAAATGCCACTGCAACGGACGCTCCACCTCACTGGGAGGTGTAGCATATGGGCCCCAAGCGGCTTCCTTCCTCACTCTGCCAGTAGACCAGGTGACCCAGGCCACCACTGGCCTGTTCTTCGGGACCATGATCCCACCTACAAGCTTCTCTGAGCCAATACTTGCACCGGAAGTGAACAAGAAGTCGGTCTTCGACCGGCTTACTGCTACGACGACCCCTGTCAACGGGTTATCCACTACCAAACCAACAGCCTCTGTTTTCGCCAGGCTAAATCAGAACTCTAAATTGGCTGTCCCAAGGAAGGCAATGACTGCTGCTCCAGAAGTCGTCAACGCAGCTTCCCCTGTCAAAGAGTCAGTCTTTTCAAGACTGACGATTCCTGCTCCTGCCCCTGCTCGAGGATCCGTCTTCGACAGGTTCAATATCACCCCTCAAAAGACAACCTCAGTCTTTAATAGGTTAACACCAGCAATGCCTCATTCAAACAGGGGCAAAAAGAAGATGTTTCAATCTCCGAGCCAGTCCCAACGGCTCGTCGTGCTCGACGTCGCCACTGGCAACGAGTAAGGAAGGCAGGGGGCAACTCCCCTCAGGGCTAACTCTACCGGCTCCAGTGGTAGAAGTCAACGCTGCTATTCCAACTGGGAACGGCTTTGAACTGCTGAGGAGGGTACGGAAGAATTCTCCAACCGCTACACTGAAAATATCTCCTCCGCCTGCGGAGAGAGTCCCAGAAACAAAGCAAGAACAGCCCCCTCAATGGCTGTCCTCAAGAATTTATAAAGTTTGGAGGAGGGTTCAAGACTCCGTGATCGACACGGATCACTCCCGTCAACGAAAGAAGATGAAGGTGCAAAAAGAAAAAGACCGTCCTATTAAACAGCAGAGGACAACGATCACCAAGATGCCCACTGCAACGGCCTCTTCAACTTCAACGGCCCACAAAAGAAGAAGGCCGGAGAAAACCCCCGCGCCCGCGGCAAATGCCAGAGGTGGTGAGCCTAAACGCCCTAAGTCCGGGGGCATGATAGTTCATACAGTTTATGTGGCATCCGGAAAGGAAGATAGCCGCATATCAACAGGTCATAGACCGCACACGAGGTCGGTGACCAAGGCTCAGGAGCAGCAACAGAAGCTCCAAGAAATGATGAACGCTATGGCCGCACTTACAGGGCCAAAAGAAAACCTTGAAACGTCCTCGGATGAACGCCAAGAGGAAGAAACCGACGCCGAATTCATTCGTCGGATATTGGAGAAGAAGGACAAAGAGGCTGCTGAACAAGCAGCCAACATACAGCGTATGAGCCTCCTCTTCCAAGACATGATAGGGATGATGATACAACAAGATCCTCCGGCTGAAGAGCCCCCAATCGTCCTTGGAGACGATAGGGGAGAAACATCAAATCCTCCACCAGCTCTGTCGATGGCCAAGGAGGATACAATCTCCAAAGCTGATTTGGATGAGTACATCGCCCAGCAAATACGGGTTCATCATGCGACCGAAGCGGCCGGTCAGGTCGTAAAAACGGGGCGGCTATATCCAAGTTGGTACGATCAAATCAAGTACCCACCCGGTTACACAATTCCCAAGTTCCATGTCTATAAAGGGATGGGCAATCCTCATCAGCATGTTGCCCAGTTCAGGGCACTCTGCGGCAACACCGGCGGTGATGACAAGCTGTTGCTTCGCCAGTTTGTTGGAAGCTTATCAGATACGGCGTTCGAATGGTACTCTGAGCTCCCGAACGACTCTATTAAAACCTTCGCGGAAATGGAGCTGTTGTTTACTCAGCGTTTTGCAAGCGCCAGTGAACGTACCCCGATGACAGCACTGATTAATGCCAGGGTAAAACCCGGCGAGACGTGGGTTCAGTACGCTGTACGATGGCGGAACTTATGGTCGAAGTGTGAGCAGCGCATTGAAGAAGCTCCCGCGGTGGGTATGTTTGTGGGAACCCTTGATCCGCAAGCAACCATCTCACAATTCATGATGTTTTTCAAGCCAATTACCTTCCAGGCCTTGATTGACAAACTAGCGCAAATGGATCAAATGGGCCATAAACCCCCTCTTCCAAGGCCGGACTCCCGAAATGACAAAGGGAAAGGAAAAGCAATCGTCGTCGCTAATGCTCAACAACAACCGAGCAACTCGAAGCCGGTTGCTCGTCAAAATAATATGCGCCCGTACGTACCCCTTGAGGATAGGATGGGACGTCCTTATTCCTTTCCCCGCGATAAAACGAGGAGGTTATTCGAGCTGGCGTTGCGCAACAGACTCATAAATCTGCCGGATCCAAAACGTCCGTTGCAATCAAGTGACGTCAACGAGCCCAACTACTGTCCTTATCATCGAGTACTAGGCCATCCGATCGAAGATTGCTACGTTCTCAAGAATTGGCTTGAAAACCAGTACCGACAGGGCAAGTTCGCGTTATCTGACAAATGGAAGGTTAATCCCCCGCAGCCCCACACCTCTAAGGGGACGAATACGCCGGGGGCAACATGCTCCGTCATTGAAGAAGCTCCTTGGGAGGTTGTATTATCAGCCAAGAAAAAGAGGATGCTAAACGATCTTCAGACATGTCCAGCGATCGAGTGGAAGAACCCGTTGGAACCGCAGGTCATTGAAGGGATGTTGAAACCGCGTCCAACTCCAAAGACCGATGGTGGTGGTTCAAGCACTTGCAGCCAGCCGTCAAAACCTTCGAAAAAGAAGAAGAAGAAATCTAAGAAGCCCGTGAAACCTGGCGACAAGCGCACGGACCTGCAAAAACAAATTGACGCGCTGGAGGAATACAATCAAAAGGCACGGACTCCCATTACGCTCCAAGAATTCCTCAATCACATTTTTCAAGAAGAAGATGAGGAAGGAAGTTCATCGGATGAATCCAAGGAATATGTGGCGAGCTGTCATATGATTTCCCATTCGGCCACAAACGAGGAGGAGACTCCTTGCACTGAAAAGCTGGGGGCAGATCCTGAACCAAAAGTTCTGGGGCCATCAGATGAAGTAATTGACGCATTCCTTAATGAAGCTCGGTTGAAAAGTAAAGCTGATAGGGAGCGCGAGGCGGCTATATTTGAAGGGGCCAAACGCCAGCGACTTGATGAAGGAGCTGAGACGATCCCGCTGGAGCAAAACACCCCCGCTGCCAACAAAAGCCAATTCAAGATGAGGAAAAAGTTTGCTAAGGCCATATCAATGGGCATGAAGCTACCATCCTCAGAAGGAAACATTACCGGTGAGGTGGAAACGCACCCCTCCTATTGCTTATATCATCAGAAAATTTCGCACCCCACTCAGGAGTGCAAAGCTTTCGACAGATGGTGGCAAGGATATGTTGCTCATCGACAACACTTTACGCGGGAAAAGCGTAAAACTCGTCGAGAGCAAAGAAATATGACTGAAGGGCTTAAAAGAACTGCTGGCGATTGTTGCATGGTTAACACCGATAGATCACAAGTGCCTACATTCGGAAGTGATTCTGATGAAGAACTAGAACTTGCCCCTCTCTTTAAAGAGTCCGCCTCGAGAAAAGAAGAAGAACCGAAGATTTGCGAAAATATCCGGCTACGTAATCGCACGCTACCCGAAAAGAACCTCGGACCCTCGAACAAAAAAGATAAAGGGAAAGAAAAGGCCACTGAAGATATCGTCTTAGATGACCAAGTGGTGGAAGAGCTAGCTGCCAAAGACCCACCAAAGAAGAATAAGGTGGATTACAACGTCTTAGCACATCTGAGGAAGCTGCCCTCACAGCTCAGCATTCTTGACGCCCTTTTGCTATCAAAAGAGGCGAGAGATTCGTTAATTAAGGCGCTCCAAGACCCAGAACAATTCCAAGCATGATTGGCCGAGGAAAAGATGAAGGATGAATTGGAGGAAGTGCACAAGGCCGATGTTACTTTTGGCGATGAAGACCTTCTACTTGGGACGTGCGAACACAATCGCCCTCTCTATGTCTTGGGATACTGCCATGATATAAAGATAGGCAAAATCCTGATCGATAACGGGTCGTCTGTTAACCTACTCAACGTGCGAGTGTTGAAGGAAATCTGCATGAGCGTCCAGCAGCTTGCTCGGGACAAGATCACCATCTCCGGGTTCGACTCCCAATCGTCAAAAACTCTTGGATCTGTGATACTGACACTACGCTTCGTCCTACTCGTCACGGACATTAAGTTCCACGTCATAGACGCCAAGACATGCTACAACGCTTTACTCGGCCGACCATGGTTACACGAGTACAACATCATCCCTTCTACACAACATCAGTGTATGAAGTATTTTAAGGATGGTTTCGAGTATACCGTGACGGGAGAACTGAACCCGTTCTCTATGAACGAGGTCCGCAAATACGAGGATGCCAAATACTTCTTACCGGATTTCGAAGACACAGAGAAGTGTCACAAGCCAGAGGATAAAACTAACGCTACCATCCCTGTCTTCGGCAGTGATACTGAGGAGGAAGAGGAGAGAGTTTATTCGGGTCCGCCCCAATACACCAAGCCGGGACCATCGGCTCCTACATTGATCTTTGGTAGCGATTCGGAAGATGAAGTCCATGCTGTATTCTCTGCTCGACCTTCAATACAAACGTCCGCTGACGAAGAGCAAAGTCCACAAGTCGCCATGGTGCCGCTTAAACATCATAAAGAACTGGATGCACTTAATATCTACAGTGTAGAAGAGCTGCGAACATTCTATATCCCTCCCAGGCGAGAAGGTTTAAAAGAAATTCTATTCTACCGCTCTGAAGAAAACAAAGTGGAGAAAGAAATCTGGCATGGGGCGGATCCTACGTTGGACAGGCTTCAACCCATCCGTCTACCCAGATATTATACAGAGCTTGAAGAGGCTGTTGAAGCGCCAAGGGATACCCTTCAAACAGACCGTTAGAAAGGCCAAATTCTATGACAGGGTCTGGAACGTCCCTGGAACTCAGCACAAGCTGCCTAATGGGAGAATGGAGACAATCGGGCTCGGATACATTCGCTCCAAGAAACGAGAGCTGCTCTGCGACTGTTACGTCGTGCACAACTTCAATGAAGAAGCGGATGCTCAATGGGAGGACGCCAATCCTGAACCAGTAAAAGTTCCAGATGCAAAAGTGCCCGGTCCGTCGTTTGAAGAACAAATGGACAGGCTTATAAGGGAAGCTGGTCAAAAAGTCCGAGATGATCACAACCGCGAGATGACCATCTACGAGAGGGCCAAAACGCAACGCCTCTTTCAACAGGCCGTCAAAGATGAAAGTGCCGCCCCTTGCCAACCTGTTATAAAAAAGGCTCGACGCAGAGGCGGAAACAAATCGAAAGGCCAAAAAGACGCTCAATAGCAACAAAGCGGGGCTAAGAAGCCACGCAAACGGGAGTCGAGCGTTATTGATCTGTCCTTCATGAAGAAAATGGGTCAAGCATACTCATTTCCTCGGGACAAGACGAAGAAGATACTTGAGCTTGCTCTAAAACATCAGATGCTCACACTGCCGGAATCCAAGCACCCCGAACAAGCAAGCGAAGTCTCTGACCCAAACTATTGCTCTTACCATCGAGTAATAGGGCACCCGCTCGAAGACTGCTTCACCTTTAAGAATTGGGTCGAAAATCAGTACCAGCTTGGCAAGTTCGCTCTGTCTGACAACTGGAAGGTAACGCCGCCGCAGAAGCACGAACCCAAAGCTAAAAAAACAGAACCAACTCCGCATTGGGATTGGAAGCGGATTCGCACTTGTCACATGATAACAATATCAAAAGAAGAGCCCGAGAACATGGACAGCCTTCCCTGGTGCTTCGAAAACAGCAATGAGGAGATGATCTCAGAATTTCCGCCAGCTCCGAAAGAATTGGAGGATGGAATACATACCACCGCAGATAACCTCAAGAAAATCGAGTTGGGGACAGCTGATGACCCACGGCCGACGTTTGTCAGTGAGCTGCTATCTGAAGAAAGGGTGACTGCGTTAAAAGACGTCCTTGTACAGCACAAAGATTGCTTCGCATGGAACTATTCCGAAATGCCGGGACTAGATCCAGAAATTGCTGTGCATAGGTTGGCAATATCTCCGGACGTCAAACCGGTAAAACAGGCGCCGAGAAGAATGCGACTCGAGCTTGAGATGAGCATCAACGCTGAGGTCAAAAAGTTAATCGACTCTGGCTTTATTCAGGAGGTTCAATATCCTGAATGGATCGCTAACATCGTCCCGGTGATGAAGAAAAATGGGACGGTGCGCATATGTGTGGACTTCCGGGATCTCAACAAAGCCTACCCGAAGGATGATTTCCCGGTGCCAGTCACCGAACTGATGATAGACAACACGTCCACTCATGAGGTTTTCTCCTTTATGGATGGCTCGTCAGGGTATAATCAGATAAAAATGCATCCCGAAGACCAGAAGCACACTGCCTTCAGAACCCTTTGGGTATATTCTGCTACAAGGTGATACCCTTCGGTTTAAAGAACGTCGGCGCTACCTATCAGAGGGCCATGACGAAGATCTTCGATGACCTCATACACGAAATCGTCGAATGTTATATCGACGATCTCGTGGTTAAAAGCAAATCATACGAGGAACATCTCGAGCATCTGAAGACCGTATTTCAGCGCCTTTGACAATACAACTTGAAGATGAACCCTCTCAAGTGTGCATTCGGAGTTTCTTCTGGTAAATTCCTGGGATTCATCGTCCGACACCGAGGCATCGAAATAGATCCGTCTAAGATCAAGGCGATCATGGAAATGCCTCCGCCAAGGACTCTCAAACAGTTACGGTCTCTCCAAGGAAAGCTCGCATATATTCGGCGATTTATAGCCAACCTCTCTGGCAAGTGCCGCCCTTACAGTCACCTGATGAAGAAGGGAACTCCATTCGTCTGGGATCAAAAATGCCAGCGCGCGCTGGACGAAATTAAACAGTACCCGCAGAACCCGCCGGTGTTGGCTGCTCCGGTCAAGGGAAAACCCCTCATTCTTTATACAACCGCCCTCGAAGGTTCCTTGGGCGCATTATGGGCACAAGAGAACGATCAAGGGAAAGAAAGAGCACTCTACTACTTAAGTCGAATTCTACTGGGGGCAGAAAGCAACTACTCCCCCATTAAAAACACTGCCTAGCGTTGATCTTCGCGATAACAAAGCTCAGGCACTATGCGTTGGCGCATGAGGTCCGTCTCATTTCGAAGGTGGACCCTCTTAAGTATTTAATGTCAAAGGCCATACTGACAGGTCGACTCGCTAAATGGGCTCTGCTCTTGATGGAGTTCTCGATAACGTATCAACCTCTCAAGGCAGTGAAAGGCCAGGCCATCGTTGATTTCCTCGCTGAGCACCCGATACCGGCCGACTCCCCTTTAAACTGCGATCTTCCAGACGAACATGCGTTTGATGCGGTCGACGGTGATGAGACTCGATGGGAGCTTTATTTCGATGGCGCATCTTCCATGAAGAAGCGCAAACAAAGCACCCCTATAATCAAATCGGGCGTAGGGCTCATCTTTATAACTCCACAAGGAGGGATAATGCGCTTTGCTTTCTCCCTAACAGAGCCGAGGACAAACAATGAAGCCGAATACGAAGCTCTGATAGCAGACCTCTAGATCGCCATCGACATGGGAATTGAAAGCCTCCTCATATACGGAGACTCCCAGCTGGTCGTTAGTCAAGTAAACGGTGACTACCAAACGTGCAAACCAGAGTTGGTGAAGTACGGCGAAAAAGTGCAACAATTGTTGACCCAAATTCCCTCTTATACTTTGGGGAACATACCGCGCGCGGAAAACAGCAAAGCAGACGCATTGGCCAAACTTGCTAAAGAGCTGGCTGACGAGAATCTCGATGACGTTAGAATCGTGGTACAAACCCGTCAAGTGCTTGCCCCAGCAGAAATATCTCCGGAATCATCCGAAGGGAAAGGAGCGACTGAGCAAACGACCCTGCAAATAAAAGACCGGGAAAAGGCTGAGGATTGGAGAGAAGTCTTCATAGACTACTTTAGGTCCCACCGAATGCGTGAAGAAGCGTCCATAAGACATCAGCTTATGAAACGAGCTCTGTCTTTCGCGTTTGTCAATGATACTCTGTACAAGAGTTCGTTTGATTCTCTGTGGCTGAGATGTTTAGAACCTGACGAAGCGAAAAAAGTCGTCCAGGAAGTTCACGACGGACTCTGCGGTTCTCACCAAGCGGGCCCAAAAATGAAGTTGAAGATCAAACGGATGGGCTACTATTGGCCCACAATGATTCAGGACTGCCTTGAATATGCGAAGCAATGCCACTCATGCCAAATCCATGGGGACTTCATCCACCAGCATCCAAATCCACTACATCCAACGGTGGCTAGCTGGCCATTCGAAATGTGGGGGACTGACATAGTTGGCCCTATCGAACCAGCATCATCTAGGGGACATCGTTTCATCCTGGCGACGACTGACTACTTCTCTAAATGGGCAGAAGCAGTACCGTTAAGAGAAGTGAAGACGGAAAATATCCTCCACTTCTTCAAAACGCACGTCATATATCGGTTTGGAACTCCGCGACGGATCATCTCCGATAACGGGCCATCTTACAGAAGCCACAAGATCAGTCTCTTTGCGCAACAGCATAATATAGACTGGAGATATTCCTCAATTTATAATCCGCGAGCTAACGGTCTAGCTGAAGCCTTCAACAAGACCTTGACGAAGATCATGAAGAAAACGGTGTCCCGAAATAAGAAAGACTGGCACGAAAGACTGCAAGAAGCTCTCTGGGCGTATCGAACTACGTTTAAAACGGCCACAAACGCAACGCCATATGCGTTGGTATTCGGTACAGAAGCAGTACTCCCTCTCGAGATAGAATTACCCTCTCTACGAGTGGCAGTCCACTACGAGCTGACTGACGAAGAAAATGCTCACCTTCGACTTGAGGAGCTTGACGCCCTTGATGAAACCCGGCTCATAGCGCAACAAAATCTGGAAGCTCATAAAGCAAAGATGACGCGCTCATACGAAAGATTGACCCGACCGAGGACATTCCGCCAAGGCGAACTCGTGCTAGTGGTCAAAAGGCCTATGATCCCCAATCGCGCCAAACGGGGAAAATTCGAGCCAAACTATGAAGGCCCGTACATCATAGATAAGGTCTACCAGGGTGGGGCCTATCTACTTATGGATATGCACGGTGAAAGGCCTTTCAGGCCGATAAACTGTCGCTTCCTAAAGAGATACTACGCTTAATGAGCCACAGCCTAGGTCAATGATAGATGACGACAACTATGTCCGCTCGCTATCTTCCTAAGCTCAAGCTTTATAAGCAATTGCCAGCCTCTCAACGCCGGACCGAAACGTCCTTAAACTAATAGTGGACCGAAACGTCCTTAAACTAATACCGCAGCATCCTTAGGCTGATGAGATGAATAAAAAAAATTAAAAAATATAATAAATAAAAACGGTATGTCCATAAGCAAAAAGGGCACGGATGAAAACCCGAAAGGGCTCCGTGAGTAAAAACAGTAGGGCTACCGGCGAGTGTTCGTGAAAACCCGAAAGGGCGCGACCTCGTAAAAAAAAAGAGAGAAAAAGAAAATAAAAAGAATAAAAAAAAACGGTATGTCTATAAGCAAAAAAGGGCACGGATGAAAACCCAAAAGGGCTCCGTGAGTAAAAACAGCAGGGTTACCGACGAGTGTTCGTGAAAACCCGAAAGGGCGCGACCTCGTAAAAAAGAAGAGAAAAAGAAAATAAAAAGAATAATAAAAAAACGGTATGTCCATAAGCAAAATGGGCACGGATGAAAACCCGAAAGGGCTTCGTGAGTAAAAACAGCAGGGCTACCGGCGAGTGTTTGTGAAAACCTGAAAGGGCACAATCTCGTTAAAGGACACTTATAGGGTCCTCTCGACCTTATAAGGAGAAACCACCCACGTGAGATCCTTACGACTCACAAGAGAGCAGCACACTTAGGGATCCCCACGATTCCTAAGGAGAAAATACACTTGCGAGATCCTCACGACTCGTAAGGAGAACTCTCTTATGGGACCCTCACGGCTCATAAGAGTTGAAAGTCTTAAATTACAGAGACCTAAACCTGTGCTTAAGCAACCCCCACAACTTCCGATATTGCCCTACAAGTGGCTCAATACTGACCCTTGTATACAATCAACGGGCGCGACTAAACATTTCCCTAACCAAGTCTCATCCGAGACTGGGGATATGTTCGCATGATGAACAACCCCTATAAGTCCTCTCGACTTACAAGGAGAAAACCCTCTTGTAGGATCCTTACGACTTACAGAGGAACATACACTTAGGAATCCTCACGATTCCTAAGGAGAAAATACACCTACAAGATCCTCACGACTTGTAGGGAGAAATACCTTTGTGAGACCCTTACGGCTCATGAAGTTGAAAGCCTTAGACGACAGGACCCTAACCCTGGTCGTTAAGCCACCTTTGTTCAACATCAGAGGCAGATGATGATTCGCTCCTGGCAATATCCCAGTTGTAGCGGTGCTGATGCTGAAATCGGTGTCTAATTCCAGGTTTACGGCGGAAAGCCAGTAGGCCGCACATGCATACAAAATAGCCGAAATGATTGGGCAACTTGCAATAAAAAGTAGCAAGTAAAAATGTATGCATGCAAAATAGCCGAAATGATTGGGCAACTTGCAATAAAAAGCAGCGAGTAAAAATAAAATAAATAGCCGAAATGATTGGACACCGCGAAAAATAGCCGAAATGATTGGGCAATCGCGACCTTCGCGATATAAAAGCTGAAATGATAGAGCATCGCGAAAATAAAAAAAAAAAAAGAAGATGATAAAACTTTGGCCCTACAGTTAAGATCACATCGATCCCTATATACAATCCAAGGGCGTAAACAAAGAGAGAACCGTACTTTCCCAAAAAGCTCCGCCAGAAGACGAAGCCAAATCTCGACGGTTCAGTCCAACTCCGAAGAAACCAGTGTCTCCTGCAAATTCTTCGACTCACGGATACAAACACTCCTTGACGAGAGCCTCTTGATCCGCGTCGACTCACAGAGCCACCAGTGCCTCCATGGGAAATTCTCGACTCGTTTCAAACCCCAAGGAAACAAATAATCCTTGGCGCTTGGGAAACAAATAATCCCTAGCAAATTCCTCGACTCACGGATACAAACACTCCTTGACGAGAGCCTCCTGATCCGCGTCGACTCGCAGAGCCACCAGTGTCTCCGTGGGAAATTCTCGACTCGTTTCAAACCCCAAGGAAACAAATAATCCTTGGCGCTTGGGAAACAAATAATCCCTAGCAAATTCCTCGACTCACGGATACAAACACTCCTTGACGAGAGCCTCCTGATCCGCGTCGACTCGCAGAGCCATCAGTGCCTCCGTGGGAAATTCTCGACTCGTTTCAAACCCCAAGGAAACAAATAATCCTTGGCGCTTGGGAAACAAATAATCCCTAGCAAATTCCTCGACTCACGGATACAAACACTCCTTGACGAGAGCCTCCTGATCCGCGTCGACTCGCAGAGCCACCAGTGCCTCCGTGGGAAATTCTCGACTCGTTTCAAACCCCAAGGAAACAAATAATCCTTGGCGCTTGGGAAACAAATAATCCCTAGCAAATTCCTTGACTCACGGATACAAACACTCCTTGACGAGAGCCTCCTGATCCGCGTCGACTCGCAAAGCCACCAGTGCCTCCGTGGGAAATTCTCGACTCGTTTCAAACCCCAAGGAAATAACTAATCCTTGGCGCTTGGGAAACAAATAATCCCTAGCAAATTCCTCGACTCACGGATACAAAGACTCCTTGACGAGAGCCTCCTGATTCGCGTCGGCTCGCAGAGCCACCAGTGTCTCCGCGGGAAAATTCACGATTTGTCTCAAACTACAAATGAAGTCTTAGGCAGCAGGGACTAAAAAACTTGCTCCCTGAACAATGGGACCCTGCAAGTCGATCCAAAAAGGTCTCTTGCATACTATTCACGGGTCTCACTCTCCAAAATCGAATCTCGACAAGGGGAAAACAACCGCTTACGGGTCCTCTCGACTCGTAAGAGGGAAAAATTCTCCTATAGGATCCTTACGACTTACAAGAGAAAATCACACTTAGGAATCCTCACGATTCCTAAGGAGAAAAACCCACCTACGAGATCCTCTCGATCTGTAGGGAGAAAAATCTCTACGAGACCCTCACGGCTCATAGAGTTGAAAAGTCTTAGGCAACAGATCTGAACCTGCGGCCTAAGCCATCGCTATTTCTTAAGAAAGTCAAGATGCGTGCTCTATTATCTGTTGACCATGTTTACTCATGTGGCGTGCTGATAATAAAAGAAAGAAAAGGCAGAGAAATGACACAATACATTACAGAAAATGTGTATCTCTTATTCATAAACTTGATTGGATACAGAATACATTGTGTTAAAGAATAAAAAAAATAATATATATATACACATTCTTTTATCTACAAGCACAAACGATACAAAGAAGTATAGCTACTGAGGAGGAAGTGTCTTTAGTAAATCCACAAGTTGAGGAAGTGTCTTTAGTAAATCCACAAGTTGCTCTCGCACTTCCTTCAGCGCCTCCTCCTGAGCGGCTGTCGCGGCCACCTCTGCTTCCACCTGGGCTCGCTGCTGCAAGAAAGATGAAAGTTGCTCCTCCGCCGCCTTTTGGGCTGCTTCCTGGCTAGGCGCATCTCGCTCGACGACGTCAAGCTGTTGCCTTAATGATAATCCTTCGGAAAGACATTGCAGAAGGCCCTCAAAAACAACCTTCAGCCGTACAGCATTGGCCTCCACCCGAGCATGCAGTTGGGCAGACTTGCTCAAAGTCTCACCGCGCTCTTTACGCCTAGAAATGACTTCTTGTTCGAGATGGCGGAAGTAAGAAGCACTCTGCTCAATCCACGCTGCTCTTTGATTGCTGGCGGCCAAGGTCTCGGGAGCGGGACACAGCGACTCCAACTGATGCAGGCGGGCCTCGATCTCCCTGCAATGGTTAACCCAAGATGCGATGATACCCTCGTCATGAAAGTTCACGAGTATCACCAACATCGGGTTAACCGCTGTAGCAAAATCCGCAGCAGAAGTAGGGGTCTCGACGTCGAGCTCCTCAATGTAATCGCTCAACATACGCAAGCTGTTCGCGGCGCCTTTCGAAGATGGACGTCTCAGGTAAGGACCTGCTGGCATTATGATGCGAGATTCGAAGGGCGCCGAGATCGGAACGACAGCTGAAAGGAAACAAGATGTGATCAGATAACAGTTCAGAAAATAAAGAAGGGGAGATTTATCAATGTGATAGTCGTTGTACCAGCTGAGGCAGGTGGCAGGGCCGGAAGGGTTGGCAGCGCAGCCGATCTTTCATCCCCTCCTTCGATTTGTAACACTGCAGTCGAAATGAGAAAAAAGGGTTTAGAAGTAATCCCATCAATGAAGAAAGAAGGATATCATTGGAAATCATACTCACCAACGCCACCAGAGGAAGAAGCGAGTTCGGATGGGGAAGGAGAAGTATGGGAGCAACATCTGGTAAAGATGGTCAAAAAGCACTCCTGAAAGACACAATAGTATGACTTTAGTACACAAATTATGCGTCTGGAAGATAAGATTAATAAATTGCAAACCCATACCTTCCAACATCTTCGAGGGTATGAGAGAGGGTTGAGAGGTGACTACCGCCAAGGCAGTCGTTGAAGGCGCTCCCTCGAGCAGTGGGGCATCGGCGCTGGCTGCACCTGCATTATAAAAAAGGTAAATTTGTCAGAAAGATTGTAAAGCAAAGTAACGAAAAACAGCAACTTGGGGTTTACCTGAGGAGCTCCCAGCTGAAACGGAGGCGATTCCCTCCTCTATCGACATGAGACCACCGCCCGTGGCCTCATCGCCTGACTCAATGGGGGCCGTCGTCGTGCTAGCGCGACCAGGAGACGGCAGGAGATCGTAAGCAGGGAGGGCAATGATTGGAGCGTTGCCGGATTCTTGGAAGGAAGCGGCTGACTCTTCCCCAAGAGTCGTACCCATCTCACCCGCTACTTTTTCGGGCTCCGCCGTCTCCATCGGCTCATCCACCGTCACCACGAGGTCGCCGGCCTCAAGCGCCTCGTCTGCCAACACCCTCGGTTCAGTTGTAATGATCATTTCATCTGCCGCCACTTCAGGCTGGGCATCAATGACCCTCTCAGCTGCAGACCCCTCAACCTCCATCTCGGGCCCCGAAGCCTCGGCGACGTTGCCCACCGTCGGCTCAGGCTCGGTAGGAGCTGCCTTCTCTGTCTCCTTGGGATCAACGGTTTCCGCCTCCCCCTCGATCGGACTTGGCCCTGCAAGATAAGAAATATAAGGACCAATGGCATTAAAATCCTTATAACAAAAACTCTGAGAGAAATATTACCTGAAGCGGATTTACCGTTTGCGCTTCGAACTGCGCGCGCCACCTTTCTGCGGGCAGTGGATAGGGCGACAGGGGGCTCTTCGGATGGAGTGTCAGCGCGAGGGATGGTGCTGGGGCCCGCTCCTACAGCCAAGGCAGCCCTGCGCGCCTTCGCCTCACGCCTCAGCCGCTTCCTTTCCTCCCGGGCTGTCACGATGGACCTTCGTGACGCTTCTTTCAAGGTGTCGTCATCCTCGTTCAGGGATGCCTCCAGAGCCTTTAGGGCATCTTTCATCGTCTCTTCAAGACGAACCTCCTGCGGTGGCCCAGAGGAAGCGGGAACATCAGCAGCTAGCGGAACATTTGCGTCGCTTCGTAGGAACGGCATTGAGGTTTCTACAATAAAAAGGGAGAGGTTAGATCGACCATAACACGAAGGAGATGAAAACTTGATGAATAGAGACTTACTAAGGCCTAAAGACGCTCTAAGGCGTTCTTCCTCCTGGAAGGTCTTGAGTGAAGCGGCAATGGCTTCCTCATCAGTGATGCCTGTTGGAAGAAAGGAAAGAAAAGCGTTACTCAAAAGCAATAAAGAAGATATGTTACAATAAAGAAAATGTGACTAGTAGTTACCTGATTATGCAAGCTTAGCCAGCCACGCGTCACGCTTTGCCAACCACGCTGAGGTTTCGAGAGCGGCTTCCAAGTCTGTATCGTCCGGCGGCGGCAAGATTAATCCCTCGTTAGTCCCATATTCGATTAGGCCCTCGGCGTAGGGAGCATGGGGTTCCTGGCCGAACACGACATCTGCAGCAAAGAGCGATTTCTTTTTCTTCTGCCCTCCGCCTCTAGGCTCACGTGAGATCGACTTCCGCTTAGCAGCCACCTTGGGACGATGGGTCCCGATGTCCGCACCCACGCCAGACTCCGGCGAGGATACAACCACTGTCTCCACTGGAGCACGGGGCGCTGCAGGTGCATCTGCGACATCAAGGAGCGACAAGCCACGTGGAGGAATTTGCGCACGCGATGGTCCAGTTCTGACCTCTTTTAGAGGGGCAACTACTGGAGTCCTCAGGACCAAAGGAGCGTTGCGATCGGTACCTGGAGGCACACCCTTACGATCGACCAACAGTCGCCTTTCCTCCTTTATAACTGCTCCTGTTGCATGATTGTACCAGTCTTTGTACACATTGAGGAGTCTCGGAGCGTAAGCCAGCGCATTGATAAAAAAAATGAGAGCTCGTATTCAGGCGCATGAAATGGTGCAGTGCGTTCTCCATCCCTTCTTCAGTGGTAGTGGGTTCCAGCAAGAAGGCTTCCAAGGGGACCCCTTGATCGTAGCCCAATTGTTGAGCAAAACGATGCGGGTTGTACCTCATAAAAATTGCCACACCATTCTGCCTAAAAACTAAGAAACCCGGTCTAATGGAATATAAGTGAAGGGTCTCCCGAGCCGTCAAAACTGAGGCTCCATCCTTAAAGACATCTTGTGATGGCCGCGTCACAGTGGTAGACACCTTTCCAATGGTCAATACCTTATCGACAAAGGACATACCGGCTCCAACGGTATGAGGGCGAAGGAGTAAGCCCCTGGCGTTCCGCGGTGATGGGGTTACAATTGATGCGCCGATCAGCTGTATAATACGAGGAAAACCGCACTTGTCAAAGAACGAGGGCCTTTTATGCATACCGAAGACACCCGCTGTGTGTAGCTCGAGCCACGATGCAAAGTAATGCATCGGGAAGACCACAAGTAGTACCCCGGGCTCATTAGCATCCGCTGCTCGACTGAGGCCATGGTATAAGTGCGCCAAGCCAGCGATCCCAACAGCTACCTTTACCCTGATGACCATCCGGTGGGCTGGGTAAAAGACAGAGGGTCGCATCCGATGAGAGTGCATTGGGATCGCAAACCAGCTCAGCCACAATCCAAGAAATCCTAAGAAAAAAGCCTCATCATCCATTCCAGGGGCCGCAATTTCTGCAAATGACATAGTAGGGAAGTCCGGAAGGAAAAAACCCTTTTGATCTATATCCTTCTCCGGTAGGTTGTCCACACCTAGACTGAAAGGGTCATCTAGGGTGGCAAACTTGGCAGCTTCCGATGAGATGACGCTTGGACGAAGGAAACGAGAAATGAAGTCCTCAAAGTTAACTCCCCGACTCCCATGTTCGACGAAGAGGGACTCATATATGTTCAACACTTTAATCAAGCTTGGGAATTGATGTTGAACGGCATTCTCCGGTGTGACCCCCTTACCATCGGCCTAGCACCAAAGACGTACACATCTGTCGGGAGCAGCTCCTCATAATGTTCTCCCATCACTGGTAAACCGGATACCTCCGCGAACTCCTCCAAGGAGATTGACACTTCCCGATCCATGGCAAGGAAAGTGTGGGTAGGAATATTCCATTGCTCCAAGAAAGCTTTGAACCACCAGATGGGGAGCGTGGAATACTGGAAAAGAGAGACGTAGACCGCGGTGTACAGTCCTAATCTTATCAACTGCGACTTCTTCGTCGACAGGATGTACCGGGCCCACGGCAGATAGCCAATCGGGTGGCGGGGGATCAGACCAAGGTTATACGATTGCCCCCAAGGTCGTGCTTCACCCTGACAGATACGGCGTCCTAGGATGTCTAAAACCATAGGACGCTGAACCGGTATCGCATCTATGGCGGGATGTAGAAAGCCCTTCGATGTCCAATCCACCAACTCCACGGCATACTGCACCGAGGGTGGGGTAGCATAATGAATCGCCGTGATGGGCTCAGACGGCACTGCGCATGTGAAGCTGCGTCGACCCATAATGATCTGGTTATACCAGGACCCCCAAAGGTGAAAATTCTTGTACTCCAGGTCGTATTCTCTAATCATGGTCAGGACTTCACGGTCCGAGGGCGCCTCGGGAAATCCCTCCTCCGAGCGGACGAACGGGAATGAAGTGTCTAGAGACATGATCGCTGCAAAAAGAACAATTTAGCCATTAGTGTTGTGTAATTCCAACGTTTGGCGTCTAAAAAAAATGCATTAATTAAATTAAAATTAATTAATTACACCACACAGCAGCGTAGTGAGTAGGAGACCAAAGGGGGACCCACAAAATCTGGATGACAATACGTCAATTAATAAGACAACTTCATCATTGGATGAGATTGTCAGTTGGTCCCCAGGAAAACATTCCCATTTAAAAAAAAGGGGGGGAGAATCCCTAGAGACAAGGAGAAAATCTTCTCTTTCAGAGCAAAGCTCTATCACAGAGTGACACTTGTCAAACTCTGGTCTCAGGGAAATAAGATTCCTTAAAGAAGCATGGCTCTGTGGCAATAATGGAAAAGGTCCATCAGAAATATTTTTACACTTAAAAGAATTAAAAATTTTGGAATCTTGAAAGATTCATGAAAAATTTATAAAAAGACTCTTCATTTTTCAAATCTAAAAGAGCTATTTTTAGATCTATGAGCAAAGCTCTGTTCATGGGTTAAAACCCATGAACAAGGTCCCTGTAGATCTATAAGTTTTGAGAGCAAAGCTCTGTTTATGAAACCCCAATAGGGATCTCTTTAGATCAAAAGATCTGTGAGAGCAAAGCTCTTTGGTTAAGATTAATTTGATTTAAATTAATTTTTACCTAAAGTTTCTAACTTTAAGAATGAGCAAAGCTCTGAAGTTCTTAAGCAAGAGCAAATCTCTGTTGAAATCAAAAATCTTAAAACGGTAAGATTTTTCTAAGGGCCAGAGGTCCTATTTATAAGGCGCTTGCGCCCCTTGAGCTCACCCCTTGATCCAACGATCAGGAGTTTGCCACCGCAGCACTCACGTGTGCGCCACGTGAGCGCAACGGTGGGGGGGCATTTGTTTCGCCCAATCAGAGCAAAGCTCTGTTGAAATTCAAAATTCAAAATTTTGAAGCAACGATTCAAATTTCGGGCGCAACGCGCCACATGTCAGGCGCTGATACGTCAGCGCAGCGCCCAAGAAAGCGCGCCTAATCAGAGCAAAGCTCTATTTTAAGCAAAATTAAAGGAAGCAACGTTTCAGTTGCGCAGGCAGTACGCTGCGCGACACGTGTCAGCGCAGATGCGCTAGCGCAGTTGTGCAAGCACTGCGCTGCGCGACACGTGTCAGCGCAGATGCGCTAGCGCAGTTGCGCTGCGCTGTGCGCTGCGCGACACGTGTCACGCGCTGGAGAATTTGCGCCAAAACAGAATAAAGATTTTAATGAAATCTTTCTGTTCTTATTAAAACAAGAAGATTCTCTTCTGTAAAACAGAAGCCCTTGGATTAAAGATCCAACGGTGGGGAAAATTCCCCAAATCACTCAGAAAAAGATCTCTTTAACTAATTTATGGGCACTATAAAAAGGACCCCAAGCCTCAATTCAAAGGCAGGAACATTTTTCTAAAAAAGAAGAGAACTCTGAAGAAATTTCAAGAAGAAAGGTAAAAGACCTTTTAGATAGAAGAATTTCTTCTGATAGATCATTGATCTAAGAACAAGATCAATGATCTTTAATAAAAAAACAAAATAAAAATAGTGCTTTGCACTTATGAACCATTGGTTCTCTAAGATCAAGAAAAATAAGAAACACTTGTTTTCTTTGATCTAAATTAGATCAAGAAACCAAATAGTGCTTTGCACTTATGAACCATTGGTTCTGGAATCTAAAAAAATTCTTAGTGCTTTGCACTTGCAAACTGCGCTGTTGCGCTCTTAGGAGAGCGCCACGTGTCAGCTACAGAACAACTTGCGCTACGTGCTTTTGAAATAGAGTTTTTCTCTCTGTAATTGGCGCAACTCACCAGAGCGCGCCACGTGTCAGCAGCGTAACAGCGCAGCGCACTAGCGCAGCGCACTACGCTGTTGCGCTTGCGCTCACCAGAGCACGACACGTGTCCTCACCACAAGCGCTTGCGCTCAGTGATTGGCGCAAAGCGCCTGACAAATGCAATGCATTTCTTTTACTAAAGGGCCAGGCCCAAATCAGAGGGGCCTATTAGGCCAAAATAAATTGCAAAGCAATAAAAAGGGGGCAGAGCCCAAGCGAAATTGATGCTCAGCATCTTTTATGGGCAGAGCCCAAACAAAAAGATAGAAGTAATGCAATGCATTATTTAAGTGTGGGCAAAGCCCTAGCATAGGTCTAATAGACCAAAAATAAATAAGGGTGTTGAACATTTTCAACTGGACTTAGCCCAATTTTGGCCGTAAGTCCTCAAATTAAATTGACTGAGCACAACTATTTCTCTTAAATTAATTTATACCCGGTTCGAGGGTACATCTCCGAACTCCTCTGACATCTGCCGTTGTAATCCTTCAACGACGTTAGAGAGGTGACGAGTCCCGATGGCCAGATATTAAATGGATTATCACGTTAAGTTGATCCTAGTCTCAAACAGGACTATCGTATCCTTAACGAACGTTTAAGTTGATCTTAGCCGCAACGCGACTAATGCATCCTTAAACTAGAAACACCAAACTCAAATCTAAGTAAATACAGATTTGGATTAATCCACGTCCTACGAGCGACGGCATTATTCAGTCTCCGTATACAATCCACGGGCAACCACAAACAAAACAAACACACACGACACGAAGTAAAATTCTGGAGAAGGAGAAAGTTGTTACCGCGATGCGGTAGCGTAATTAACTGCAGGGGCTTGCGCCTGCAGGGAAGAGCGTCCCCACAATCAAAAACCCCTCAAGCGAGGGGGAATCTGACAAAGTCTGCTACATCCGCCGCATCCGTCTAAACCTCCGATACACGGTGCCATAAATCAACTTAGCATTTTCGGAGAGGTGGACGGATAAAACCATATAGCATCTGCCCCGAATCTCAGCGTCAGGACATCGCGGTCCTGTGTGCCGTCCATTCGGAGGGAACAATAAGTTTGGGGGTATTTGTTCATATCAGATTTTTGCATTTTTATATCGCCCATTCTTAATCACATTGCATATAAATAGGTGCTTTTGATCCATGTCTGCTAAATAGTTGCAGGTTACAGGTTCTCAGCTCTTTACAGTGAGATTCGTGAAAAGTCGCAACAAATGTGTGACTATGACCAATAACAGATGAATACTGATCCGCATGATGCCGCATACCAGTTCAAGCGGAGTTCATGGTAAAAGCCCACTGCTGAATATCTGAAAAAGAACGGAAGAGCTTTTGAGAAACCAAGTGTACCAAACAGAAGATAAAAGCAACTGGTAGAAGACCTGAAAAGATGGACCCAAGATTCCACCATATGGCCGCGGAACCGCGGCCAAACAGACACTTCTGCCGCGGTTCCGCGGCCGTGCAATGCACGTGTCGGTAGCAGTGTCGGTGCTTTGACTCGGCTCTCTTGGGGTAGTTTTGTAATTTCGTGTTTGGATCAGAATGTAAACCTAGGGTTTTCTTATCTATAAATTGGAGTGCTCAAAACCAAATTATGTGTGCCTCGTTTTGGTGGATGGCTCTCTTTATTTTTATACCTCTTTTCAATTTCTAGATCTAAATTTAAATTCCATTGTAATGCGTTTTTTAGAGGACATCAATAAAGTAAGCTTTTTATTTATCTCGCATTCTTTTTATCGTACCTGCAATTTTTTATTATTAATCCAGTAATAGAAATTTATCTGCTTTTTCCTTATAATGAATTTATTGTTATCTCTCTAATGAGTGAGTAATTCCTCACTTGTTAGGGAAGGAGAGGGAAGGTTTGAGAGAAGGAAATCTCTCTCACTCCTTTCTTTGCCCAAATAATTTTAAATACGGACTCCCTTTAATTCAACCATAATCCGCTCACTACGGCACTCTATCCTACATGATAGCGGTGATTCCCTGGTTAGACCGGTTGTGGTTGAATTAACCGGAGGTTAGAGCTAAGAGACAAGAACGGACGGACAAGGACCAAAAGGAAGAAACTAAGTTTCTTCCCAGTCGTGCTAATCCCCGTTGTTTCCGATTACCCTAACACCTTTATTCACAGATCTTAAAAGAAAACCCAATTTAATTGGACTTAACTCGTTAGAATATAAAGAAAAGGATTTCTTATCTCTGTGGATCGACCCGTACTCAACCGGCTAGCTACTAAGCGACACCGTCTTGATTGCGGTAAATTTAAACACAGAAAATCTCTACCAATCATGTCGGTATCAGCATCTCTAACACTGAAGCGTAGTGCCAGGAGCGACTCATCATTTGTCGTTGCCCGTTGGAGAGCGATGGCTTAGGAGACAGGTTTAAATCTCTATCGCCTAAGGCTTTTCAATTTTATAAGCCGTAAGGGTCTCATAAAAACATTTTCTCCCTACGAGTCGAAAGGATCTCGTAAGTATATTTTCTACTTAGGAGTCGTGAGAATTCCTAAGTGTGTTGCTCATTTGTAAGTCATAAGAATCTCACGCGGGAATATTCTCCTTACAAGGTCGAGAGAAATTTGCGAGTGTATTTTCGTCTCTTTTTCATGAGTTTGCGCCCTTTCGGGTTTTCACAAACTCGCTGGTAGTCCTACTGGTTTTACTCACGGAGCCCTTTAGAGTTTTCATCCGTGCCCGTTTTTCTTGCGGACATACCGTTTTTTTTTGTTTTTTAAATTTTTTTTTGTTTTATTTATTTATTTTTACATCTTTTTTCTTTTATTTCCCAGTTTAACGACTTAGAGGTCATCTGTTCCCAGTTTAATGACTTAGAGGTCTACCTGATCAAAAGTTTAGAATTTTTGGGTTGGGTCTGAAATAGTTATTTATATACACACTTTTTTTGCCGCGATTGCTCCATCATTTCAGATTTTCTTATCGCGAAAGTTGTGATTACCCTATCATTTCGGCTATTTATTCGCGGATACCCCATCATTTCGGCTTTTTTTACTCACTGATTTTTATTGCGAGTTGTCCTATCATTTTGGCTTTTTTTTTCTTCTTGTTTTTCTTTTTTTACTCACCGATTCTTATTGCGAGTTGCCCCATCATTTCGGCACTTTTTATTTACACAACAAAAATTACATTCTCGGTTTAACGACTTAAGAGTCGACTGTTCCCAGTTTAACGACGTGGTAGTTAAGGATGTCTGCTTATCCAAGACTCTTGAACTTTGATCTTGGCGGGGCTGAGTTGATGACCGTAACTTGGTGGTTTGCCGAAACATCCGAGGACGGTTGGTTTTTCCCAGCCTTGTTTTGGTTCTCTACCCAATCTTTGAAAACATAGCAGTCTTCGATGGTATAACTCACCATCGTATGATATGGGCAGTACATGGGATCGTCAGTCTTGTTCATTTCATGTGGCCTCTTTGGAATAGGCAGTTGCAGAACGTTGTCAAAGGCGTCCTTGAATATTTTGCGGACTTCGTCCCTCCTGAAAGAGTATGCTTTCTTCTTTCTATCCATTAGAGTCGGTGTCTTTCCTGATGCTGGTCCTCGAGGCTGATTAGTCTTTGGTTCGCTTGTTGTCCGCTTACCCCATTCAATGTACGTATCGGAGGGACTCGAAGCGGATCACGGCAGTTTTTCGCAAAGGTGTTCCGCTCTTGGGCTAGAGAGAGTATCGGTTGGCTGCTTCCGAACATCAATCCCTAGCTCATGAACCAAAATTTGATTTTGCTATAATTGCAATCGAACGACTTGAGTCGTGAGATCTGCCACGACGTTTTCCAGCTTGTCAACTTTTGAACGAACCTTGTCCATCTTCTCATCCATGTCCTGAAGCTGCCTTTGAAGCCATTGAAATAATATTTGTTCTATAGTTCCGGGTATGATAACCGGGTCATTCTTACTGCCTGAGCTCGATTCTGCAAGAAACATAGTCTCCTTTGGCTTAATGGCCTGAGCAGGCTCCTCATCATCTAGACCGAGCCGGTGTTGGGTAGCAACAACCACGTCATTGTCATGGGTATAAGGCGTAGGAGGACTTGTTCTTCTGGGCTCTACCATGTAGACCATATGGGTTGTGTACCAGTCTGTCGCTTCTCCATTGGTAATGTTGCTCGTTGGGCTTTTGGCTTGTTGCCTTGGTCTATTCCTTTCAAAGAAGGGCAGACTGAGAGCAGCAGATTCCTGGAGGGTTTCAGTCTCTGTTTGTATGAAACTGACGGTCACCGCTTGATCGTTTGTCAACCCGTCAGGGGACAACGAGATTTCTCCAGCCTTGTATTGTTTCTCGACCCAATTCTTGAAAATGCAACAGTCTTCGATAATGTGTCCCAACACTCGATGGTATGGACAGTAATTGGGATGATCAGTCTTGTTCGCTTCACTTAACCTTTTTTGTTTCTGGTAGCCGCAGGCCATTTTTCAGAGCATCTTTAAATATTTTATGAACCTTGTCTCTGCAGAAAGAGTAGACCTTATTTTTCCTTTCCTCTAAAGTGGGATCTCGAGGTTTGTTAGTCTTCGCTCTGCCCGCTCTCTGCTTATTGAGAGAATTGGTGCTATTGGAACTTTCCCCTTTTCGGTTGTCATCCCTCCGATGTCTCGGTCTGAATTGGAGATCCATAGTGGACTCGGATTTTGAGCGTTCCAATATTTGGACCTTCTTGGTCAGTTCTTGGAATGTTTTGAGGCCTGCGGTGCATAGGAAAGATTCCATCCAATTGTTCAGAGTTTCTATAAGAAGACTCATGGATTGGTCTTGTTCCAACGGAGGTTCACATTTAACAGAAAGATTGCGCCATCGGACTATAAAATCAATACTGCTTTCGTTGTTCTTTGGTTCGGTCCTTACAAAGTTGGCAATGGTGATTTTATCGCTGACACTCATGAACCTTGGCTTGAACAGGCATTCTATTTAAGAGAACGTCGTAATCGAATCATCTGGTATGCTTGCATACCAATCGAAAGCAATATCGGTCAAGCTATTGAAAACTGATGGAGAAGGAACGTATCATTGCCCTCAGTATTCGCACATGATGCTTTAAATTGGGCAATGTGTCGGTTCGCATTTTCCGTCCCATCGAACCTTTCGAATTTGGGGACGACATGGCCACTGGGAAACTCCACAAGATCATATTGTGTAGGGTATGGTCTCCCACTGCTACCAACCTCTTTCCGCGTCTCGGCCTTAGCCACCAATGTTTTGACTTTGTTGGTGATCAAATCCGATCCTGTGTTGGCGGGCGGCTGTCATCGGTAGTCAAGACATTTTCCGAAATAGGATGCAACCGACTTTCATGAGGTTCGCTCACCTTTGGATTGGAGGGAATAGGTGTCGGCTGCCTCGGGAAACCGTTTCTCGGTTCATGAGCAGAACTCTGCGCTTGATTGGGCGGCTGAAAGACAGCTTGGGCCGTGAGCTGTAAGACGACGTTTGTCAAGTCGTCAACCTTCGAGTAGAGCTTGGCCATCTCCTTGTCATTGTTTCTGAGCTGCTTTTGGAGCTCTTGGAAAAGTTGCTGCTCTGCGGTCTTGGGACGGATGATTGGCTCCTCTTTTCTTTCCGAGCCCGGCTCCTCATGAACTGAGAGATCTCTCTGCTTATCAGCCTCACTGGAAGGGTCTTCATTACCTTCCAGAGGAAGCTGGTCTTGGAAAGTGGTAGCCACATTCACACCATATTGGATTTGAGATGTATCCCTATCCTTGTTCTTGGTGTGTGTGCCCACCATGTAGACAATGTGGACCGCATATCCAGCCATCTCTTTTTCTTAGCGGCTGATTTTTCGGACCGTCGTCGTGGCCCTTCCTCTTCTTGAAAGGACAGGCGACTGAAGACGGTTGGCCTGACTGGGTCCTTGGGTGGTGCTATCTGGATTGCAGTTTCTTGACTTTTGCGGTCATGGCATTCTTCTGAACCAATTTCAGCGGTTCAAAAGAATTAGCGAGCTTCACGGCCGATTCAGCTGTTGTTGCGAGGTAACTTTATTCTTGGAACCTCATGAAGTTCAGCCTAGCAGGAGCCCTAGCCCTTTTGTTGGCTCTGTATCTGAGCCTTTTCTATCTTAGCTTCTCGATTTTGAGGGCTTGGTGGGTATCTGTTATCTAGGAAGCCATCGTGAGTCGATTGACGAGAAGCTTAGAGAAGATACCCGATTGAGCAATTGTCAGGGGCACCGCTGGAGCTTTTCCGAGATGTCTTATTGCTTTATTGGTGTTGATGGCTTTGCCTCCAGCTGGAGCAAAAGAGAGTCGTTCGGAAATGGATTTGTGCTTGGGCTAAGGTGCCTTCGCGATCTTGACATTTGGCCTTTTTCCCTTTTGAGGCCGGTTTATCTATCACCAGAGCTTGAGGAGCAGGGATGGCGTTAGCTGGCATGAATAGAATAGAGCCAAATGGTAACAGCGGCTCCTCCCACTGTCGCCCGAGACTGGTCGGGAGGATCGTCCCAGTGTCCATCTTCATCGTGTGGGAGATGGGAGCTGTGTTGATAGCTGAGCTTGTCCTTAGAGATATTTTGTTGCATCCGAAAATTCCAATTGGAAAATGATAACCCGCACAAGAAATCACGATTTCATTACAGCCAATCGATATATATGTTGATTGAGTTTGCATGAATATTTAACCCGAAATATAGGAGGAGAGGAAAGGTCCCACCGGACGTGCCAGAATCTGTAAAGAGTTTTTCACCACCCCATTGAGATAGAAATGCGCGCGTTTGTCAGTAATGTATAGATTCCCCCTTCCTAAGGTAGGCTGGGGTTTATTGATTGTTAGGATCCGAATCTCCGGAAGCCGTGGACTAAGCTTCCGTTAATTACCCTCGCTTTTGGAGCAAGAGAACCTCTGATTAACGGGTCAAACTAGTCATGCGAAATCAATATGGTGTGTTGGTGTGTTTTTTTAATAATAGGGACGTGTTCATTTTTTTTATTCTATTTGTGACAAATGAATTTTTTTTAAATTATTCAAGGAAACATTTTTTAAAAATTATTTTATTTATTATTTATATTTTATTTTATTTATTTTATATTTTTTTAAAAATATATTAAAAAAAAAGGAAGGGGAAGCCCCCTCCCACTCACGTGAGAGGGAGGAGGGGGCTCCCACTAAGTGGGAGCCTTGTTGGGGTCGAAAATTACACCCCGGTTGACCAAGTCAAAGTCAATGTCAACCCAAGCTAGGTGGGCCCAATCCCAGATCAAGTGGGCTCATGCCCGAGTCGAACCCGAATATGAAGCGGCCGACCTCTCCCTTACCGAAGTAAAAAATCATGTAATAAATAATTTTGATATAATTTTTTTATGCATGAATGTAAGCAAAATGGGCATAAAGCCAAATTTTTGTAAAGTCCATGGCTTATGTGCAAAAAGAAATAGCACATGAGGTATGGGATGAGCAAAATGCCATTTTGTAAAGCCTAAGGAGCTATGTGTAAATGTGTAAGCCTATATAAGACAACATGATGATGAATAAAGAATATACTTTTCATTCTCTCAAAAACTAGGGTTTGTGCATCCACTCTCTCTTTTTCAAGTTCTTCCTCTTCCTTTTAATTTTCCAATTAAATCAAGAGATTGGCTCTTCTTTTTTTAAAACTAAATAAAGTTCTACCATAAACCCACCTCCCAAGACTCCATCAAGAAAAGAAAAAGGGTCTTTTTTTTTATCATCCAAGATCAAGATCTTAGAGTTTCAAGAGAACCCATTTTGGGTTTCTTCTTAAAAGAGAAAGGGGAAAATCTTTTGGAGTTTAACTCCACAAATAAAATTATTTTGGAGTTTAACTCCACTACAGAAATTCTTTTAGAGTTCAACTCCACAGTAAAAATCTTTTTTTTTTTGGACTTTAACTCCACATTAAATCTTTTTAGGAGTTTAACTCCATATAAAATTCTTTCGGAATTTAACTCCACATTTAAAATTCTTTCGGAGTTTAAGATCAAATTTAAAATTCTTTCGCGGTTCAACTCCACAATAAAAGTTCTTTCGGGGTTCAATTTCATTTAAATTCTTTTGGAGTTTAACTCCATAGACAAAAATTCCTTTGGAGTTTAACTCCACAATAAAAATCTTTTTTGGAGTTGAACTCCATTTAAAACTCTTTTTGGAGTTTAACTCCACAATAAAAATCTTTTTGGAGTTCAAACTCCATTTAAAATCTTTTCGGAGTTGAACGCCATATTTAAAATTCTTTTGGAGTTTAACTCCGTAAAAAAAAAATTTGGAGTTCAGCTCCATGTTAAAAAGAAAAAATAATCCCTTTTTTGCCCCCATTACATGCTAGCACGTGAGGGGGAGGGTTCCTATTTAATAGAAGCCCTTTTGGCCCCTCTCACATGCTAGCATGTGAGGGGTCACATGCTAGCATGTGATGACCCCCCCTCACATGAGGGATCACATGCTATGCATGTAATGGCCCCCCTCAAATGCTAGCATGTGAGGGGTCACATGCTAGTATATGACCCTCGCATGCTAGCATGTGAGGGGAGGCTCCCATTAAATGGGAGCCCAGGTTCTCCCCCTCTTTTTTAAATTCTTTTTTTTCTTTCTTTTCTTCTTTCTTCCTTCTTTTCTTTATTTAATCATTTTTTATTTAAAAAAATAAAATAAAATAAATAAATAAAAATAAATTATAAATAATATTTTAAAATAATTTAATTATTTATTTTTGTTATATATATATATATATGTATGTATGTATGTATATGTATATGTATATGTATATGTGTGTGTGTATATATATATATTTATGTATTTTTCTTTAACAAATGGAACAAAACAAAAAAATACACACACACCAACGCATCGCATTGAGTTCGCATGTCCAGTTTGACTGGTCAATCGGAGGTTCCCTCGCTTCAAAGGCGAGGGGTAATTAACGGCAGTTTAGTCCGCGGCTGCCGGAGATTTGGATCCCTACAATCAATAAACCCCAGCCTACCCTAGGCAGGGAGAATCTGTACTGCGCCTGACAAGCGCACGCGTATTCCCATCTTAATGGGGTGACGAAAAACACCTTACAGATTCTGGCATGCCCAATGGGACCGATCTCTCTTCCCATATTTCGGGTTAAACGTTCATGCGAGCTTAATCAATGTACATGTCAATTGTCTATACTGAAATCATGTTTCTATTTGCAGGTTAACGACTTTCAATTTCCATTTTCAAACGCAAGTCGATATTTGAACGAATTTTCTTGGCCCCAACTGGGGGCAAGGCCATCAACACTGACAAAGTGATAAGGCATTTCGGGCAAGCTCCAGCGGTGCCCCTGACAATTGCTCAATCAGGTATCTTCTCCAAGCTTCTGATCCAGCTGACCACCATGTCGTTAAACTAGGAACAGTTGACCACCATGTCATTAAACTGCGAATAATCGACCTCTAAGTCGTTAAACTGGGGATGTAAAAATGTGTAAATAAAAAAATATATATATGTATATATATGTATATAAATAAAAAGCCGAGATGATGGGGCAACTCGTATTAAAAATCAGCGAGTAAAAATAAAAATGAAAATAAAGCCGAAATGATGGGGCAACAGCGAATAAAAAGCCGAAATGATAGGGCAATCGCGACCTTCGCGATAAGAAAAACTGAAATGATAGAGCAATCGCGGTAAAAAAAATTTAAAAAAGGGCGAATGATGAGTCGCTCCTGGTACCATATTCCAGTGTAGCGGTGCAGACGCCAACCAAATTCCAAATCTTAAAACGGCGAATGATGAGTCGCTCCTGGTACCATATTCCAGTGCAGCGATGCAGATGCCAACCAAATTCCAAATCTTAAAACGGAGAATGATGAGTCGCTCCTGGTACCATATTCCAGTGCAGCGATGCAGATACCAACCAAATTCCAAATCTTAAAACGGCGAAAGATGAGTCGCTCCTGGTACCATATTCCAGTGCAGCGATGCAGACGCCAACCAAATCCCATACCCCAACGGCGAATGATGAGTCGCTCCTGGTACCATATTCCAGTGTAGCGATGCAGACGCCAACCAAATTCCAAATCCCAAAACGGCGAATGATGAGTCGCTCCTGATACCATATTCTAGTGCAGCGATGTAGACGCCAACCAAATTCTAAATCCCATACCCCAACGGTGAATGATGAGTCGCTCCTGGTGCCATATTCCAATGCAGCGATGCAGACGCCAACAAAGTCTCGAAATTTTTCTGGCCCTACGGTCTGGATCATACATCCTGCAAAACCGTATACAATCCATGAGCGTAAAATGATCCCAATCACTCCCAAGTCCTACCTGTTAGTTATATGTATGCCCTAGAGGCCATTACTGTACATTGGATGTATATTGTAGTGGATGCTGGGACATATATAGGTAGGACTTTCTTGCTCGACATGATAGTACGCTATCTGGTTGCTCTTTATCTTAACGTGTATACTTTCTGTCTCTCTGATTACATGTTGATAAAGCCATTAGGATTAGTACTCGACTTCCAGGACTATGATGCAGATCATACTATTGGGGCCTGGGTAGTCAATGAGTACATCCTTCATTGTTCCTAGTCGTGGGAATATCGAGACGGGGCATCGATATTCAAGAGTAGACTAGCGTGTATCTTCTCGACCCATATGATGGGCGATGGATGATCCCATATCCATTGGTGTTTGACATCAGAGATGGTATACGGGTGCTCAGTGGAGACTGGGTACACTGAACGGACTCGCCGAGAACTCCCAGATGGTATTATATCTCACGTCAGATGGCAGTTCTCTGGTGACACTGGTACAGCTTAGTCTGTTGACCCGAGATCGTCATAGAGTCTTGTGTGTCTCCCACTGTGCTTTGATTTCCACCCTACCACGGCTCTACTGAGTCGTGCAAACAGGTGGTTTTTGGGTACAGTCCCGATTCACATGGAGGCAATGAGCGATAGGAGGGGATTCGTCTCTCCCGGTATTGGGGGTTGATGTTGTGCTATGCTCGACTGGCCATAACAGGAAATCCCTGGCCAGGGTTGCAGTGATATACTGGTAAGAGTTATCAGTAGTTTCATGAATGTTATGGACCTCAAGTCGGCATGACTTATCAAGCTATTGGGGTCTGACGTTTACCACCCCTAGGCGAGATATGCGACTTATCAGACGAACAGACCGGACTGTACGGTAAGTGTTACTGGTTGGATTTACAGGAGTGTGAGCGGGCTTGCTCGTCGATCTTCTGATCGCTCAATACCCGGGTGGCCGTTACGTTTAGCAGACCGCTTGCGGCTTGTGGGTTTTTGATATGATCATCATCTGCTACCGGCGTATTGACGAGTCTTTAGAGTCCTACACAGAGGTTTCCTGGCTCAAGCGAAACGAAATAGGAGCGCATATGAGATATGTGCGGGACCGAGAATAATGCATGTATGTGATACCGTATTTCATTCTCGCGATGAATGTGTCGAATGGTTGTATGCGATATAACCTAGCTATCGAATCAAGGATTGATTCGATAAGACGTTACATAGGATACTAGTCGGTTATATGCGATATGACCGGATCATTGAATCAAGTGTTGATTTAATGATTTAATGTATAATTATATATTTGATATATTACTTTGCATTAACTAGTATTGGTTCACTTTAAATGGATTTACTCACTTGGTTTGTGCACATTGTATATGTGATATATTTTGTGCACATGATTGTATCATGTTTGATGATACATGCAAGCTAGGGTTAGTGTAAAGAATTAGACCATAGTTAAGTTTATGATTAGGGTTTTCTTTTTATTTACTTATTCATTTATTTATTCTTTTTGTTTATTTTGGAAAAAGGAAATGATAAAGAATATAGAATGGTGGCTTGATTTGTTTGTAGTTGAAGTTTCTTGAAACTTTGACTAAGTCACCATTCTTGTCTCATCCTTAACCCTAACCATTCAAGTTAACCATGGTCCATTCTCTACAACTAATCAAGGGTTAGTAAATGATAAGTATTGATTTATTTATCATTTACATAATACTTATCATAATTCTAGATCATCTTCTTCTTCATCTTCTTCTTACATGAAGAAAAAGCTTGCACCATCAATGGCAACTAGCCAAAATGAGTGAGAAATCCAAATCTAAAGTCTACCCACTTCCTATTTCTTCATCCTCTACCTCTTGCCAAGTTGTATAGGGTGTTTCCTTCACAAGTTTTCAAGGCTTGGTGAAGTTGGAGCTTGTTCTTGTGATGCCTCGACGTAGATCATCTTCGGCATCGAACCGACGATCAAGCCCGCCCATTCTTCGATGATGCCAATGCTAGAGTCAAGGGTTCGATTTGGACAGCGGAGGGAGATCATCGCGGAGCTTAGGAAGTGGTGGACCGGATCTACAAAGGTTGTAGTCACTTTCCCTTAGCATTTAATTCGATTACATGCTTGCTTCGCCTATATATCTAGTTAACGATCCGTATTAGGGTTTGTAGGCACTTGTAAAATTTCAATTGGCCATGTTTGATCACTTGTGAGACTCCATTAGAGTGCCTAGGAACCCTACACTACCGGCGAAACCACATTCAAAGTCCCACCGGCGATGAAGATTAAAATGAAAAAAGGTATGTCCACAAGCAAAATGGGCACGGATGAAAACCCGAATGGGCTCCGTGAGTAAAAACAGCAGGACTGACGGTGAGTTTGTGAAAATCTGAAAGGGCGCAAACTCGTGAAAAAGAGATGAAATGCGCTCGCAAAGTCCTCTCGACTTTGTGAGGAGAAAATTCCCGTGTGAGATCCTTACGACTTACAAAGGAGCAACACACTTAGGATTCCCCACGACTCCTAAGGAGAAAATACACTTACGGGATCCTTACAACCCGTAGGGAGAAAATGCTTTGTGAGACCCTTACGGCTCATAAAATTGAAAAACTTTAAGTGATAGGGATTTAAACTTGTCTCCTAAGCCATCACTTCCCAAGTACTCCCGGGGAAAATGATGAGTTGCTCCTGGCATTATTCCAGTGCAGCAATGTAGATGCCGATCCAAAAAGCCAATTCCCAAATCCTACCGGGGCAGATGATGAGTTGCTCTTGGCATTATTCCAGTGCAGCAATGCAGATGCAGACCAAAACCAAAATCCCTAAATCCTCTCATGGCAAATGATGATTCGCTTCTAGTACCATATTCCAGTATAGCGATACTGATGTCAACCCAAATCAATCAAACCAACAACCTCTGTGGCGGAATCATGCTCCGTCCCAGAATTTACCCCGTGTCGAAATCATGCTTCGCCTCGGGATATCTACCTTCCCTGCCAGAATTATGCTCCGCCTCGGAATCAAATCAACCAACCAACTCTGCGTTGGAGTCATACTTCGTCTCAGAGTGTACCCCGCGTCGAAATCAAGCTTCGCCTCGGTGTATCTGCCTTCCCTATCGGAATTATACTTCGGCTCGGAATCAACCAACGACCTCCTCGTCGGAATTATACTCCGCCTCGGAATCAAGTCAACCAGCAAGCTCTGCGTCGGAATCATACTTCGTCTAAGAATGTGCACCCAGTGTCGAAATCATGCTTCGCATCGGTGTACATGCCTTCCCTGTCGAAATTATGCTTCGTCTCGGAATCAAATCAGCCAACAAGCTCTGCGCCGGAATCATGCTCCGTCTCAGAATGTACCCCGTGTCGAAATCATGCTTCGCCTCGGAGTATTTGCCTTCCCTATCGGAATTATGCTTCGCCTGTGAATCAACCTCTGCATCGAAATTATGTTTCAGTCAGAATGTATGCCGCTCGTCGGAATTATGCTTCGACCCCCTTGGAATCATTCTCCGCTCTTTGGAATTATACTCTGATCCCTGGAATCATGCTCCGCTCTTCAGAATGATGCTCCAATCCCTGAAATCATGCTCCGCTCTTTAGAATGATGCTCCGATCCCTGGAATTATGCTCCGCAAATCGGAATGATGCTCCGATCCTCGGAATTATGCTCTGATCCCCGAAATTATGCTTCTCCTGGGAATCAACCTCTGCATCGAAATTATACTTCGGTCAGAATGTCTGCCGCTCATCGGAATTATGCTCCGATCCCCGGAATTATGCTCCCGGGATGATGCTCCGCCCTTGGAATGATGTTCCACCACGAAGTCCAACTTCAAGATCCATCAATTTCATGCACACAACTCATGCATGTGGTGGGGGGCACTTTGTTGGGGTCGAAAATTGCACCCCGGTTGACCAAGTCAAAGTCAAGGTCAACCCCAAGCCAGGTGGGCCCAAGCCCGGATCAAGTAGGCTCATACCCGAGTCGAGCCCGAATATGAAGCGGCCGGCCTCTCCCATGCCGAAGTAAAAAATCATGTAATAAATAATTTTGATGTGATTTTTTTATGCATGAATGTAAGAAAAATGGGCATAAATCCAAATTTTTGTAAAGCACATGGCTTATGTACAAAAATAAATAGCACATGAGGCATGGGATAAGCAAAATGCCATTTTGTAAAGCCCAAAGGGCTATGTGTAAATGTATAAGCTTATATAAGACAACATGATGATGAATAAAGGATATACTTTTCATTCTCTCAAAAACTAGGGTTTGTACCTCCACTCTCTCTTTTTCATGTTCTTCCTCTTCATTTTCATTTTCCAATTAAATCAAGAGCTTGGCTTTTCTTTTTTTAAAACTAAATAAAGTTCTACCATAAACCCACCTTCCAAGACTTCATCAAGAGAAAAAAAAGGTCTCTTTTTTTATCATCCAAGATCTAGATCTTAGAGTTTCAGGAGAACCCATTTTGGATTTCTTCTCAAAAGAGAAAGGGGAAAATCTTTTGGAGTTTAACTCCACAAATAAAATTATTTTGGAATTTAACTCCACTACAGAAATTCTTTTGGAGTTTAACTCCACAGTATAAATCTTTTTTTTGAGAGTTTAACTCCACATGAAATCTTTTTAGGAGTTTAACCCCATATAAAATTCTTTCGGAGTTTAACTCCATATTTAAAATTCTTTCGGAGTTCAGCTCCACAGTAAAAATTCTTTCGGAGTTCAACTCCATTTAAATTCTTTTGGAGTTTAACTCCACAAACAAAAATTCCTTTGGAGTTTAACTCCACAATAAAAATCTTTTTTGGAGTTCAACTCCATTTAAAACTCTTTTTGGAGTTCAACTCCACAATAAAAATATTTTTGGAGTTAAAACTCCATTTAAAATCTTTTCAGAGTTGAACTCCATATTTAAAATTCTTTTGGAGTTTAACTCCATAAAAAAGTTTTTTGGGAGTTCAGCTCCATGTTAAAAAAATCCCTTTTTTGCCCCAATCACATGCTAGCACGTGAGGGGGGTTTCCTATTTAATGGGAGCCTTTTTGGCTGCTCTAACATGCTAGCATGTGAAGGGTCACATGCTACCATGTGATGGCCTCCTCAAATGCTAGCATGTGAGGAGTCACATGCTAGCATGTGACCCTCAAATACTAGCATGTGAGGAGTCACATGCTAGCATGTGACCCTCACATGCATGTGAGGGGCTAGCATGTGACCCTCACATGCTAGCATGTGAGGAGAGGCTCCCATTAAATGAGAGCTCAGGTTCTCCCCCTTTTTTTAAATTCTTTTTTTTCCTTTCTTTTCTTCTTTCTTCCTTCTTTTCTTTATTTAATCATATTTTTATTTAAAAAAATAAAATAAATAAATAAATATTAAATAAATAAAAATAAATTATAAATAATATTTTAAAATAAAAAAATAGTAAATTAAAATTAAAAAAATGTTTCTATAAATATTTATTTACTTATTTATTTTTGTTATATATATATATATATTTATTTATTTATTTAACAAATGGAACAAAACAAAAAAATACACGTACACCAACGCATCGCATTGAGTTCGCATGTCCAGTTTGACCCGTCAGTCAGAGGTTCTCTCGCTTCAAAGGCGATGGGTAATTAACGGCAGCTTAGTCCGCGGCTGCCGGAGATTCGGATCCCCACAATCAAATAAACCCCAGCCTATCCTAAACAGGGGGAATCTGTATTGTGCCTGACAAGCGCACGATCACTAGACATTGCTTCTACACAACCATTTGGGAGTTTCATGTATCCAAACGACTTTGAATCTTTTATTGAAACCCCGCCACAATCCATGTCTAGTCTGGAACAGTTGTTGGAAGCTTATATGGTAGCGACAAACCAAATAATAAGGAATGTGGATGCGTCCATGGCTACCCTTATGCAACCTAGTGAACCGGTAGCTAGTTTCCAAGTAGCTCCAAAAATTCCAATGTATGATGCGGCAGTTGGACAGATCGAGAATTTGAGTGGAGAGAGAGCTGTGCACCCTTCCAAATCAAACCTACCCATCACCAATTGAATCCCATAACTCCGGTTTTGAATGTCTAACAAGTGTCCCAAATGATTCACCAGTTGAAAATAAAAATGAGTTGTGCGACTTTGTAGTGCTTGATTTGCCACAGTGTGAAGGGTCCCTTTTGAGTGAAACCATTACCAATCATTTCGATCTTTACACCTCCAATCTAGAACCTAAATTGATAAATATCCATGCTTTTGATGAGGTGTCCACAAAATTTGATTTTCACTTGATTGAGGATATTGACGCCGGGAATATTTTGGATGATGAACCCGTAGATTTGACTGAAATTTTATCTCCAATTCATCATCACGAGTTATTAAATGTTTCTCCCGAACCACATATGAGTCTTGATTTTGATGATAATTGCATGGATGGGATAACTTTTGAGGAAAATTATGAGGATAGTATTGAGGATGAACCGGTTTTGTTTGATGTGTCGGATTTTCCAATTCATCCTTCTGAACCTTTAACTGTTATACTTCCTAAATCACCCTCCCTCCTTTCCATCGTTCCGACCACGCAAAAGATCATGGAGGAGGACTGTGAGCTCGAAAAAAATTTGTTCGATCACAGCAGTTTTGACGCCACTAGTGCGTTCCTACTTGAATCTGAAACATTCTCACAGACGATAATGATTACGAGTGTTTCACTTTTTCAGACGATTTTGAAGACTCACCGCCCGAATTTAAGTCCTTTGAATTTTCAGATGAGTTAGTTGAACCATCAGACTCGGTTGCTTACAGTCATTTCGAACCATTGATGGAATCCTTCGAGTTTGAGACAGTTTACTTCGGTGAGAATAAGACTATCCCTAAATCACTCCCCTTCGTCCCTTCCATCGTTTTGACCAAGCAAGAATCCGTCGCGCTTCCATTTTCAATGGATGGTTTACCAGGTTCAATGTGCCCATGTTTTCTCGCGAACCTTAAGGGATTTGACCACATTTCTCGACGGGTTAATAGATTAGCACAATCGCTTTTAACACATCGGTCATCACAAATTGTGCTAATTTATTCACTCGATTTACACCCTCAAGTTCGTACTACACTTCTTCTCTCTTCCACCATTCTTCTCCGAATATACCGAGACTATATTCCACCCTTCTTTCCATACGGTCTCGTGTGTTTCTCAATTCCTTTCTCTACACTCCATTGTTCCACCAACTCTACCATTATAACGATAGAATTTTTGAATGGTTGGTGCTAACCTTTGGTCTGTGTAAGGCCTTGTATAGTTTGATTTTTCTCCTCCCTAACTCTGAACTTTAACGTTTAAACAGTGGAAACACTGTCTTATTTAAGTTTGGGGGGAGTTTTTTGTATATGTATGTATGTGTATATATATGTATATATATATTTTGTTTTCTTTTAACAATAAAAAAAATTTGTAAATAAATAAACGGGAGAATACCGGCCATTTTGACCCTCTTGGTGTAGCATGACAGTGAGGACACTGTCAAGTTTAAGTTTGGGGGTGTGCTCGGTAAGTTTTCTTCCTTCGCATTCATATGTACATCTTTGCATTTGCATACTTATTTTAAAACCCATAAAAATTGAAAAAATTGAAAAATTATAAAAATTGAAACATTCAATTTTGGCCATATTTGACTTAAGTTTGACATGACGGTTAACTAGTTAGGAACAACTAGATCCTAGACTTAGTAAATTAAAAACCCTAAAAATAACCTTTCTTAAAATTTAACGGTAGAAAGTATATGTCTTTGTTGTTTATTTAGAAATAAGCAAATTTTGAGTTCACTTCTTGGGCTAAGTTAAAATAAGGGAAAAGTATTGATATTTTTATTAAAATATAAGTTTGAAAAATAATTCCTAAGCTTAAGTCTAAATTCTGAAAATATATACCCTACAAATTGCACAAACACGAACCTTGAAACTTGGAATAGTAGAAGAGACCTTGAAATGCTCTTGTCTAAAAAGTCTTTAGTATGAAGGAAAATAAAATAAAAATACAAGTGTGAATAAAGAGATAAAAAAATGAACACTGGTTTTGTAATTACTTAAGGCTGCATTAATAGAAAAAATATTTAACGAGGATGCTTCATCACCTAGTGCCTTAGACCAACTGGTTTGGGAGTCACTGCTAAAAGCCTTAAGGATTACAAGACTAGGAATTTCGCTTTAATGTGCGAACACATTTTGTAATCGGTCGTTGGTACCTCAAGAAATATTAACGGTCGCATGAAGGATGTATGGGCAATTTCATCTAAAAATTCACCAATTGAAAAGTATTTTGGACGATGGACAAGAGTATAATGGCTTGACTTGAATTTCCAAGTGTAGGGGTGATATATACACACACGTAGGGTATGTAATTGGGGTTTAGATGAGAGATAGGAATGAAACATAGGACTTATATCTTTAATAGAGATGATAAAAATTCTTAAGTTGAGATAGAACCCTAGAAGGAAAACTTAAAAGATGCCAAAAGCTAAGTAAGTTCACAAGAATATATATAATCTTAACTTAAATGATAAGGAAGCGTGAAAAATACGGGTGGATAATTTATGAGTCGAAGATAATAGAGTTTCTTGTTAGAGGACATAATTGGAGAATAAAAGTCAATAGGCCGAATTGATAAGATTTTTTCGGTAGTATCCGCTGAAAACCCTCAGGAGACAACACTCCTCCTACTAGGGACACCTAGAAGTTTAACGGCTTGTTGCACGAGCTCAGTGCAATCGCGTGTCCCTGTGAAAGTGAGGCTAGGTCTTTTTCGAGAATAAAAACTAGGTTTGCTCGTGGACGAGCAAAAGATAAGTTTTGGGGTATTTGTTCATACCATAATTTTGCATTATTATATTCCCCATTCTTATTTATTTTACAAATAAACTGGTGCTTTTGATCCATATCTGCTACATAGTTGCAGGTTACAGGTTCTCGGAACAAAAATAGTGAAATTGATGAAAAGATGATACAAAAGTGAGACTGCGACCGATAAATGGCGAAATCTTGATCAAGCCTATATTTTGAGGGACAATGAAGATCAATGAACAAGTTCACAAAACACAAAGGCAGCACAAGGTTCAAGACTTCGACACGAAGCAAACGGTAAAAGTCCACGACTTTATTCACTGTGGAAATCTGGAAGAAATCTAGAAGACAATCTGAGAAACCAAGTAAGAAAATAGGAGAAACAAAACAACAGAAGAAGACCTAAAAAATTGAAGCAGCAAGCTCCATACTTGGCCGCGGAACTGCAGCCAAACCTGGCTATTGGCCGCGGTTCCACGGTCGTGCGTTGCGCGTGCGTGGCGCGTGTCGGTGGTGTCGTGCGACGGTGCATTTATTAGGTTTTTCTTGGGGTAAAATTGTTAAAGCAGACGTGACTCGATTGTAACCCTAGGGTTTCTATGATCTATAAATAGAAATCCTAATGCTCTTTCTGGAGCATGCCTCTTCTTGTGCCTCATTTTCATTGTATCAAAATTCAGATCTGTAAATTTCTGTAAAGTATGAAGAGTGCATCAAATTAGAGTAAGTTTTCAATTCTTACCCTAGTTAATTTTATTATCTGCCCTAGTATAATTTTCCTTCTTCCCTAGTTTAGATTTAATTCTCTGCCCTAGTTAGATAGTTAGAACATGTTTTTCAATTCTCTAATGAGTGAGTAGTCTCCTCGCTTGTTAGGGTTAGATTTGGGGAAGGCTTGAGAGATGAAGATCTCTCACCCCTTTCTTGCCCATCACACGTTTTTATAGGACTCCATGCATACATGCACACACCGCTCCCTACGGCATCCTATCCCATGAGGTAGCGGTGATACCGTAGTATAAAGGACCGGTTGCGCGTGTTTTCCATGGAGGTTAGGGTAAGGATTAAGAAAGGAAGGACAAGAACCTAGAGGAAGAAACATCGTTTCTTCCCGATGGTACTAATCCGCTTTATTAATTATTACCATAACACCTCATAGATCTTAAAAAAGGCATAGAAAGCAGTGAGGGATATTGATTTTCCAAACTTAACCTAAACCTAACCCTAGCAAGATTTTAATCTAGATCAACTTAGTTTTTAGATTTAATCAATCCGACAACAATCGGAATTAACTCGTTAGAACAAATCAAGAATACACAAAATCCCTATGGACCGACCCGTACTCACCGGCTAGCTACCAAGCGACGCCGTTCTTGATTGTGGTTATAAACAAATTCTTTGAGATCAATCAAATGGCGCCGTTGCCGGGAATGGCGTTGTTATTTTCTTTTTGTAATTTCGGGTTAATATAAAAATTGAAAAATCATAAAAACTGAAAAATAAAAATATATAAAAAAATTATCATCTTGTTATTTTGTGAAGGGTATTTTCGTTGGAATTTTGCAGGATCAACGAACGAGTTCGGATCTGGAAAAATCCAGAGATCAAAACAGAAAACCCTAGATCTGAACAACAGAGAAAAGTCAAACCAGAGGGGCAGAAAAATTTTAGGGAACCGAGCCGCAGAGATAACCGCGGAACCGCGGCGGGAAGCGTGTGTTGGCGGCGGAACCGCGGCAGGAGTGTGACGTCATCGCGTGGAAAAATCACTGTAAATTTTCTCTCTCCTTCTCTGCAACGCCAATATCTCCTCTGTAAAATTTGCCTGCAGGATTTTTTGCGCTAAAAAATCTCTCCCCCTTCCAATAATTGATCTTGTGCAGCATTCTTTGCGCCGCGCTAAAAAAAATTGTTTGCAAGTGTTTGATTGTGTTTACCGCTTTGCATATTTTAAATTGACTTTAAGAGGCTTGAACACCAATCCAGATTGGGTGGGGATTTCATTACCCTTCCCAGGACCCCAAAAATCACATAAGGCATATTGCATTGACCGTCAAGTAATTAAAAAAAGATTAGACTCAGCCCTAAGGACTTCGCGCTCAATAGGACAAAGGAATAGTTGTAGGTATCGACCGGTTATCCTAACCTGATTTTGTGGTGCCTAGGCTAGACAGGTAAGGAAAGGTAATTTTAAAAGGCCGGTCTCACGGTGATTCGTGAGCGGATCCCTCCTTTCTCTACTTGTGCTTACCTGGCCACAATTGACGGTGAAGAGGCGGTTTGAGGTCCTACCTCTTGCCCTTTGGAACAGTTAGGAGCTGTCTAGCTGACCTAGGTGACCCTAGATCTAGGCCTGATTGTGCATTTGTGGTTGATTGAATGTGTGTCTAAGCCTTTTATCGAAAATCTTTTTTGCAAAAAGCTCCACATAAAAGAAGAAAACACAAAAAGAAAAAAAAATTTCAAAAACTTGCAACTTGTCGCTAAGAAATCCGTGCACCCCACATTCTTTTTCTTCTCCTTCTTATATCATGGGTACCCCACCTCCCAAAACTCTTGCCGAACTTTGGTACCCTCATCCAAACATTGCTTCATACGCGAATTGTTTTGGTCGAATTACGGACGACCCCTCCATACCCAAAATTTCTTTGAAAGATCGAATAGAAGCGTCTAGGAGAAACAGTTCGACTCCGCAATCCACTTTGTATCAACCATTTCAATCTTCACCACCTTCTTACATTGATACTCCTTTTTCGAGTTCTGTTATAACTCCGAAACCCATGTCTATTGCTGAACATATAGAACAATCTCGTAACTGATCTTTCACTCCTTTCAACACTTCTAGTTCTTGGGATCAACAAGTCCATTCACCTTTTTATCCAAATGTTGATCCTACTCCTGTCCAACCATTCAATTCCTAACAGTCCTACCCGACTTCCGCACCTTCACTAGACATTGCTTCTACACAACCATTTGGGAGTTTCACGTATCCAAACAACTTTGAATTTTTTACTGAAACCCCGCCACAATCCATGTCTAGTCTGGAACAGTCGTTGGAAGCTTATATGGTAGCGACAAACCAAATGATGAGGAATGTGGATGCGTCCATGGCCACCATTATGCAACCTAGTGAACCGGTAGTTAGTTTCCAACTAGCTCCAAAAATTCCAATGTATGATGCGGCAGTTAGACAGATCGAGAATTTGAGTGGAGAGAGAGAGAGAGAGAGCTGCGCACCCTTCCAAATCAAACCTACCCATCACCAATTGAATCACACAACTCCGGTTTTGAATGTCTAACAAGTGTCCCAAATGATTCACCAGTTGAAAATAAAAATGAGTTGTGCGACTTTGTAGTGCTTGATTTGCCAGAGTGTGAAGGGTCCCTTTTGAGTGAAACCATTACCAATCCTTTCGATCTTTACACCTCCAATCTAGAACCTGAATTGATAAATATCCATGCTTTTGATGAGGTGTCCACAAAATTTGATTTTCACTTGATTGAGGATATTGACGCCGGGAATATTTTGGATGATGAACCCGTAGATTTGACTGAAATTTTATCTCTAATTCATCATCACGAGTTATTAAATGTTTCTCCTGAACCTCATATGCGTCTTGATTTTGATGATAATTGCATGGATGGGATAACTTTTGAGGAGAATTATGAGGATAGTATTGAGGAGAGTATTGAGGATAGTATTGAGGATGAACCGGTTTTGTTTGATGTGTCGGATTTTCCAATTCATCGTTCTGAACCTTTAACCGTTATACTTCCTAAATCACCCTCCCTCCTTTCCATCGTTCCGACCACGCAAAAGATCATGGAGGAGGACTATGAGCTCAAAAAATTTCTTTTCGATCACAGCAGTTTTGACGCCACTAGTGCGTTCCTCCTTGAATCTGACACAGTTCTCACAGACGATAATGATTACGAGTGTTTCACTTTTTCGGACGATTTTGAAGACTCACCGCCCGAGTTTGAGTCCTTTGAATTTTCAGATGAGTTAGTTGAACCATCAGACTCGGTTGCTTACAGTCATTTCGAACCATTGATGGAATCCTTCGAGTTCGAGACAGTTTACTTCGGTGAGAATAAGACTATCCCTAAATCACTCCCCTTCGTCCCTTCCATCGTTTCAACCAAGCAAGAATCCGTCGCGCTTCCATTTTCAATAGATGGTTTACCAAGTTCAACGTGCCCATGTTTTCTCGCGAACCTTGGGGGATTTGACCCCATTTCTCGACGGGTTAATAGATTAGCACAATCGCTTTTAACACATCGGTCATCACAAATTGTGCTAATTTATTCACTCGATTTACACCCTCAAGTTCGTACTACACTTCTTTCTCTCTTCCGACATTCTTCTCCGAATATACCGAGACCATATTCCACCCTTCTTTCCATACGGTCTCGTGTGTTTCTCAACTCCTTTCTCTACACTCCATTCTTCCACCAACCCTACCATTATAACGATAGAATTTTTGAATGGTTGGTGCTAACCTTTGGTCTGTGTAAGGCCTTGTATAGTTTGATTTTTCTCCTCCCTAACTCTGAACTTTAACGTTTAAACAGTGGAAACACTGTCTCATTTAAGTTTGGGGGGAGCTTTTTGTATATATATTTTGTTTTTTTTTTGTTTTTTTTTCTTTTAACAATAAAAAAAATTGTAAATAAATAAACAGGAGAATACCGGCCATTTTGACCCTCTTGGTGTAGCATGACAGTGAGGACACTGTCAAGTTTAAGTTTGGGGATGTGCTCGGTAAGCATTCTTCCTTCGCATTCATATGTACATCTTTGCATTTGCATACTTATTTTAAAGCCCATAAAAATTGAAAATTTATAAAAATTGAAACATTCAATTTTGTTCATATTTGACTTAAGTTTGACATGACGGTTAACTAGCTAGGAACAACTAAATCCTAGACTTAGTAAATTAAAAACCCTAAAAACATCATTTCTTAAAATTTAACGGTAGAAAGTATATGTCTTTGTTGTTTATTTAGAAATAAGCAAATTTTGAGTTCACTTCTTGGGCTAAGTTAAAATAAGGGAAAAGTATTGATATTTTTATTAAAATATAAGTTTGAAAAATAATTCCCAAGCTTAAGTCTAAATTCTGAAAATATATACCCTACAAATTGCACAAACACGAACCTTGAAACTTGGAATGGTAGAAGAGACCTTGAAATGCTCGTCTAAAAAGTCCTTAGTATGAAGGAAAATAAAATAAAAATACAAGTGTGAATAAAGAGATAAAAAAATGAACACTAGTTTTTGTAATTACTTAAGGCTGCATTAATAGAAAAAATATTTAGCGAGGGTGCTTCATCACCTAGTGCCTTAGACCAACTGGTTTGGGAGTCACTGCTAAAAGCCTTAGGGATTACAAGACTAGGAATTACGCTTTAATGTGCGAACACATTTTGTAATCGGTCGTTGGTACCTCAAGAAGTATTAACGGTCGCATGAAGGATGTGTAGGCAATTTCATCTAAAAATTCACCAATTGAAAAGTACTTTGGACGATGGACAAGTGTAAAATCGCTTGTCTTGAATTTCCAAGTGTAGGGGTCATATATACACACACATAGGGGTATGTGATTGGGGTTTAGATGAGAGATAGGAATGAAACATAGGAATTATATCTTTAATAGAGATGATAAAAATTCCTAAGTTGAGATAGAACCCTAGAAGGAAAACTTAAAAGATGCCGAAAGCTAAGTAAGTTCACATGAATATATATAATCTTAAGTTAAATGATAAGGAAGCGTGAAAAATACGGGTGGATAATTTATGAGTCGAAGATAATAGAGTTTCTTGTTAGAGGACATAATTGGAGAATAAAAGTCAATAGGCCGAATTGATAGGATTTTGTGGGTTGTATCCGCTGAAAACCCTTAGGAGACAACACTCCTCCTACTAGGGACACCTAGAGGTTTAACGGCTTGTTGCACGAGCTCAGTGCAATCGCGTGTCCCTGCGAAAGTGAGGTTAGGTCTTTTTCGAGAATAAAAACTAGGTTTGCTCGAGGACGAGCAAAAGATAAGTTTGCGAGTATTTGTTCATACCATAATTTTGCATTATTATATTCCCCATTCTTATTCATTTTACAAATAAACAGGTGCTTTTGATCCATGTCTGCTACATAGTTGCAGGTTACAGGTTCTCGGAACAAAAATAGTGAAATTGATGAAAAGATGATACAAAAGTGAGACTACGACCGATAAATGGTGAATCTTGATCAAGCCTACATTTTGAGGGACAATGAAGATCAATGAACAAGTTCACAAAGTACAAAGGCAGCACAAGGTTCAAGACTTCGACACGAAGCAAACGGTAAAAGTCCACGACTTTATTCACTGTGGAAATTTGGTAGAAATCTAGAAGACAATCTGAGAAACCAAGTGAAGAAAATAGGAGAAACAAAGCAACAGAAGAAGACCTAAAAAATTGAAGCAGCAAGCTCCATACATGGCCGCGGAACCGCGGCCAAACCTGGCTATTGGCCGCGGTTCCGCGGCCGTGCGTTGCGCGTGCGTGGGGCGTGTCGGTGGTGTCGGTGCGACAGTGCATTTATTAGGTTTTTCTTGGGGTAAAATTGTAAAAGCAGACGTGACTCGATTGAAACCCTAGGGTTTCTATGATCTATAAATAGAAACCCTAATGCTCTTTTTGGAGCATGCCTCTTCTTGTGCCTCATTTTCATTGTATCAAAATTCAGATCTGTAAATTTCTGTAAAGTATGAAGAGTGCATCAAATTAGAGTAAGTTTTCAATTCTTGCCCTAGTTAATTTTATTATCTGCCCTAGTATAATTTTCCTTTCTGTCCTACTTTAGATTTAATTCTCTGCCCTAGTTAGATAGTTAGAACATGTTTTTCAATTCCCTAATGAGTGAGTAGTCTCCTCGCTTGTTAGGGTTAGATTTGGGGAAGGCTTGAGAGATGAAGATCTCTCACCCCTTTCTTGCCCATCACACGTTTTTATAGGACTCCATACATACATGCACACACCGCTCCCTACGGCACCCTATCCCACGAGGTAGCGATGATACCGTAGTATAAAGGACCGGTTGCGCGTGTTTTCTATGGAGGTTAGGGTAAGGATTAAGAAAGGAAGGACAAGAACCTAGAGGAAGAAATATCGTTTCTTCCCGATGGTACTAATCCACTTTATTAATTATTATCATAACACCTCATATATCTTAAAAGAGGCATAGAAAGCGGTGAGGGATTTTGACTTTCCAAACTTAATCTAAACCTAACCCTAGCAAGATTTTAATCTAGATCAACTTAGTTTTTAGATTTAATCAATCCGACAACAATCGGAACTAACTCGTTAGAATAAATCGAGAATACACAAAATCCCTGTAGACCGACCCGTACTCACCGGCTAGCTACCAAGCGACGCCGTTCTTAATTGCGGTTATAAACAAATTCTTTGAGATCAATCATGGAACGAACATCATTTTAGATACCATGTGTCAGGAGATTATTGATCATCTTTGGAACTAAGATCGATTTGGGGAGACATGAGTATAGCAGGACTCGGTTGATTGATGGTCAAAAGGTTTTGGCCTCGGGAGACTTGGGTAATTTGGGCTAAGGTTGGCCTCTTATAGTGTTACACGATGTTATTTGCTTGGCACTCACGTGCTCCCACGTGAGGCTCTAAAGCAATGTTAAACACTGCAATTTAGAGCGCTCACGTGTGGCATGTGAGGCACCCGAGAGTTGGTGTGGTATCCTTGGGTTCAAATCCCCGTCTATACATATAAGTGTTAAACACTTAAATCTCGCGGCCATCACATGTGTACACATGAGGCGCCCCCGAGTTGGGTACTGCCTCCTTTAGATTTATCCTCCTGTTCTTTTCTAAGTGTAAGCACTATTGGAGATCACGTGTGATCACGTGAGGCGTCCCGAAATGAGAACTGTCTTTGGGTTTATTGCCTCTTTCTTTTGAAAGTGCTAAGCACTATTAGAGGGTCATATGGGATCACGTGAGGCGCCCCAAAATGGGAACTGTCTTTGGAATTTCTCTATTTTCATATGAGTGTTGAACAATTGTTTGGGGGTCACGTAGGAGCACGTAAGGCGCCCTAAAATGGGAACTGTCTTTGGAATTTCCCTTTTTTCATATGAGTGTTGAACAAATGTTTGGGGGTCACGTGGGAGCACGTGAGGCGCCCTAAAACAGGGACTATCTTTGGGTTTATTCTCTTTTCCTTTTGAAAGTGCTATACACTATTAGGGGGGTTACGTGGAATAACGTGACTCGATCTTAGTTGTTCTTTTTTTATGCGGGGTTAAACCCTAATTTTGTCAGAGAAATTAAATTCCTATATCTTTTGGAAAAATTAAATTCTTCAAACTTAGTTATTTTCTCTAAGTTTTGGAACTGCATGACAGAATCTCCCCAATAAGAATTAAATTCTCAAGTTGTGGGGAGATCTGCTTCTGCAGACCTCAACCAGAGAAAGAACTAAGTTCTTGTTTGGAAGAGTTAAACTTTTGTATGAGGAGATAAAATGATCTCTCGGTCCTTTTTTCTTACGTAGGGTTTCTTTTCTTCAAAGAGAACTACTCCTCTCTTTTTTTCTCAAATCTTATGGGGGTCTCTTCTCTTGTTCCTTTCAGTCTCGGGTCTTTTATATAGTAGAGGCAAGTTTGTTGATTTAGTTAAGGAAATCTCTCATTGAGAGATTATTTGATTGATTCGGGGATTTTATCCACCGCTGGATTTTTGGTCTAAGGACTTCTGTTTTACAGAAGATATTTTTCTTATTTTTAACAAGATTGGGAAAATATTTTCCATACAGAGCTTATTCTGTAGCTTGGTGATTTTTAATCACCATTGGATCTTTAATCCGACGGTGCTCTATTTTATAGAGCGTATTTTTTCTTGTTTAGAAAGATTGGGGAAATATTTTCCCATACAGAGCATATTCTGTAACTTGGTGATTTTTAATTACCATTAGATTTTTAATCCAACGGCGCTCTATTTTACAAAGCGTAATCTTTCTTGTTTAGAAAGATTGGGGAAATATTTTCCCATAGAGAGATTATTCTATAGCTTGGTGATTTTTAATCACCATTGGATTTTTAATCCAACGGTGATCTGTTTTACAGAGCGTAATCTTTCTTGTTTAGAAAGATCTGAGAAAATATTTTCCAAATAGGGTTTTGTTCTCTCTTATTTAGAATTTAATTCTATCGGCTCAAAAGGCATTAAGAACCCTCACGTGTAGCACATGACCCCCATGGCATTAAACTGGTTTGCTTTTATGCAGTTGTCCCAGAGAAAGGCATCACGTGTTGGCACGTGAGCTGATGTTCAGGAATGTCACGTGTGGCGCGTGACCCCCACGAAATTAAGCCCAGCAAAGAGCATCACGTGCTGACACTTGAGCTTCTCTAGCCTATTATTTGTTTTGGGAAGGTGTCACGCCCCGCTTCCCGGAATACTGTGAAGGGGACGCGACTGGCCGCTACGTATTTACTCGGAAGTAAATACGCTAAGCGTATCTAAGCAATATAAATATAAATGCACAAGAGATAAGATATAATAAAACAGCAACTTTATTTATTAACATTCTTTTACAGTACATGGAAAAGTAAATACATCTGGATGAAAGCAATGGCTAAACAATGGCATAATAGAAATGAAAAGTACTGAAATAAAAATGTGTACAATGAAGCTAAAGCTCTGGGTCGTAGGTAAGCTGATCCAAGTCTCGCTAGTAGGCTCGATCTCCTGGGTGTCCAGATCACCTGAGAACATTCCAAAGAAGAAAGAGAAAGAATGTCGTCAGCGAACAATCGCTCGGTAAGTCCCGCAGATAAGGGAGAAGTAGAATAGATAAAGAGTAAGAGAGAGAGAGTAGCTTTTAATATTGTATTATATGGTTAACGTTGTTGTTTGTAGCTTGGTACAGAAGGATGCCAATGTATACGAGAGGAGTCTATATATGCCAGAGACTAGAGCAAATGGAAGTACAAGGATCCGTTAGAAAACCCAGAACAACGGCGTGGTATTCAGGTTAGGTGTCTTAAATCTTGCAGTCTCGTGCCACTTCTAACACCTTCCGTACCAATCTACCCCTTAAACCCCATGATATCCTGTTTGTATTGTTTATATTGTATTGCAACTTGTATTGTCTTGTAATATAGATTGTATAATTGGATGACTTGCCAAAACCATGATATCAGTAAAATGAATGTAACTGGAGAATCATGGATGTAACTGTAGAATCATGTAAATGGAAGTATATCTATGGTTCGGTTCAGTCAATACAGATTGATAGATTGAATATGCGTATTCATGGATTCATATTGAATTGTAGTTTTGTAGATTGTACTTGAATCATATTCAATTCAGATTATTATAATGAGACTCAGTCTGAGTCAGAACAATTATAAAAGAAATTGAAGTCCTGAATTAGGTTTTGATGTTATCAGTAACCGCTGCACATGGGCAGCAGGATTTGTCAAAGACGATTACCGTGTTGATAACACCGTTTGTTAAGTTGTCTACCTTAGATAGGCAAGCACCCACTTCTCCGGCTCGCTGAGGCTCAGGAGATTGGTCCCGCTTATACCTATAATTACTAAGGTCCTTAGGATAATTTATAGAACTTGAGGGGGTTTTATGTAAAAATAATTTTGTATAATTTATAAAATACATCTCAAGTATTTAATTATCGTCTTTAGAGTTTTCATAGCTGTAGATTTTATATTTGTGACACTTCTAGTGAATAAACCTATTTTTCATAATACATGGTATTTATCTGTAATATTGAACATGTATGGAATTGCATGGTATTTTCATGTAAGGTGATTCTATTGACTTAGAAAAGTTAGAATATTAATATTAAAATAAAAATAGATATTTTAATGACACACACACACACACACATATATATATTTATATATATATATTTATATATATATATATATATTTATATAAAAATAATTTTAATATATATTATATTTCTAGTAATCTAATTTTCTTAAGATATTAGTATTTCAAATCTTTCGAGACCGAATGCCGGTTGCGGAGGTCTGCATCTCGCACTACTAAGCCCGAGGACGTGCGATAATCCGCACCATCCCGATCGGGTTCCCCAAAATGGGTTGTAGCGGTGCTTTGCAAAAATTTATAAAAATACACAATCTTATAGAAAACGGTTTTAATAGTAAATGGTATTTATATGTAAAGTTTCGTTTTTCCGTATTCTATGTTCCCGAAAGATATTATGCTATGTTGCATATGAGTGTTGTGAGGAGGTAGGTTATTACCTCGTGATCTAATTAAATTTTTAGCAGGACTAATGATGTTTTAAAGTAGAAAATAAACTATATGGTATTTTAATGAAAAAGAGCGGTAAAAGTTACAAAATGAAATATTTTGCTATGAAACTTGTTCAACATATTTTTTTAATGATTAATAGTTAAGATGTAAGAGTTTAACATGGTTGTGTCAAGGAAAATTGAACTTCATAAAGAAAACCGAATCGAAAGTCGGATTTAACTCCGCTTCCGTCGGGTTTTAGTTATTAGTGTTTTAAGAATAGAAAGGAGGAGAGGGATGTGGGACTTATGGTTTTGTAGTATATAGAAGAGGGAGAGAAAGACGTAGGAGCCGCCGGTGGGTCGTTTCATCGCCGGGGGCTCCTAGGGTCGTCGTCGGAAGATCGCCGGAGTTTTACCCTTCGCTAACTTCAATTGCACACTAAAATTTCTAAAGGAATTTCTTGAGAGTTTGGACAGAATTATGAGTGACGGGTGTGTGTTTAGGGGTGGTATTTATAGGGTAAATCTAGGGTTAGGGTTATGTGAAGAGGTGTGAGAAAAATTGTATTAAAAATAAGATTTAATGGGATTTTAAAGAGCTCTGTTAAATTGCAGGAAAATTAAACTATACAGGGGTACTGGGAAGATCAAGAGACACAACTTTTGTGTTAGGGAAACGTCTATCCGGCCGAGTTCGGCCGGCGGCGGCGGTCGAGTCGGCCGAGTCGCCGTCCGATTCGGGCTGAGTCAGGCCGGGGTCGATCGCCATGGGTCCATCGTCGTTTGGTCTTCCCCCCGGTCCAGTTTGTTTTACATGTGTAGTGGGGTTTTACGGGTTTAGCACGTGTAGACTCTTGGACTTCTAAAAATTTAAAATAAAACAATATTAAAAATAATATGGGGGATGGGATTTGAACTCCGGTACTTTGGATCAGTAGTGCAAGGTCTTACCAATGAGCTACAAGCTCCTTCTTGCTATTAAAAAGCTAAACAAACTTATAACATGTGCTCAGGCAAAAATACCCCTTTCTGTATTTTTTTTGAAAATTTTGTACAGAAAGTTGTACAGGAAATTTAGGGTTGTTACAGAAGGCGCCTATATACTTTGTATATAGATACTCACGTGCCTGCACGTGAGGCTCAATTTCAGCCTTATTTGTTAAGCACAGTGTTTATATTCTTTGCTCCAAGGCGCATCACGTGTGGGCACGTGATGCTCCATTTGGGGTTGTACTTCCCATCGCTTTTTATTCATTATTTATTATTATTATTATTATTTTATAAGGGAACAAATTAAATAGCTCTTGGCCAAAAAATTTGGTGGGAACAAATGCCCCCCACTACTTTGCCCACGTAAGCATGTACGTGGGTGAAGTAGTGCAGAGTTATGCATGGCCATAGAATTGAGGGCTTAGGGGACAAGTTTGGAGTCCTTGAAGCCTAAGACCTTTTCCACCTTCATGAGCCGTAAGTTTTCGCAGGAACATTGTTTTCCCTACGAGTCGAGATGAGTCGAGGAGTTCTCGCAAAAACATTATTTTCCCTACGAGTCGAGACGAATCGAGAAGTTCTCGCAGGAACATTATTTTCCCTACGAGTCGATACGAATCAAGAAGCGATGGCTTAGGAAACAGGTTCAGATCTGTCGCCTAAGACTTTTCAATTTTATGAGCCGTAGGGGTCTCATAAAGACTTTTCTCCCTACGAGTCGTGAGGATCCCGTAGGTGTATTTTCTCCTTAGGAGTCGTGAGGACTTCTAAGTGCATTTTCTCTTGAGAGTCGTAAGGATCTCATAAGAGAATTTTCCCCCTTACAAGTCGAGAGGACTCGTAAGTGGGTTTTTTTGTCGATATTCGACTTTGGAGAAGATGGCCCATGGATAGTATACAAGAGTCAGTTTGGACCTGCTTGTAGGACAGCGATGGCTTAGGAAACAGGTTCAGGTCTGCCGCCTAAGACTTTTTAATTTTATTAGCCATGAGGGTCTCATAAAGACTTTTCTTCCTACGAGTCGAGAGGATCCCGTAGGTGTATTTTCTTCTTAGGAGTCGTGAGGACTCCTAAGTGCGTTTTCTCTTGAGAGTCGTAAGGATCTCACAAAAGAATTTTCTCGCTTACAAGTCAAAAAGACTTGTAAGTGGTTGTTTCCCTCCTTGTCGATATTCGACTTTGAAGAGTGTGGCCCATGAATAGTATGCAATAGTCCATCTTGAACCGATTTGCAGGGCCCCAGTGCTTAGAAAATAGGTCCTTATCCCCATTACCTACGGCTTTTCCCTACGAGTCGAGACGAATCGAGAAGTTCTCACAAGGACACTAATTTCCTTACGAGTCGAGACGAATCGAGAAGTTCTCGCAAGGATGTCCTAACGTCACAATTAACTCCTGCTAATAGAAGTCCGTTAGGGTCTGTGGTACTCGGGTTGTATACCCGCCGTACCGCCGCGTTGGCCGGTGTATTCCTCGATACACAGTCTTGCCGTTCGAGTAGCCCCGCGACTGTCGTGTCTCTAATCCCTTCGGGGGCTAGACAAGACGTCTTCAAGTAATATTCCAGGTGATATTACTGTCGAAAGAGCAAGCGTTAGGGATATTCCATGTCGCTTTTTACTTGAGGTTAGGCTCAGTTTGGGAGCCCCGATGAGTCATGACCACTCCGCGCTGGTGTGGGATGATCTCCGATAGTCTTTTCAGGTCTCATTTGAGTTGCCGTCAAGACCCTGAAGCGAGGGATTTTCCTTGGCTTTGTTTGTTGACATTGTGTTTGCAATATTGCAACGAATGTCAAGATTATCTCTAGGTTGTCTGTGAACCGTCATGATTTGGAACTAAGGGACTCTGCCATGGCTCTGAGGTAGTCTCTAGGTTGTCCGTGAACCGTCGAGATTTGGAACTAGAGGACTTTGCCGTGGCTCCGAGGTAGTCTCTAGGCTGTCTGTGAACCGTCGAGATTTGGAACTAAGGGACTTTGCCGCGGCTCCGTTTTGCTGAAGTTGTATCTGCTTCTGGTTGGAAAGAGAAGGAACGTCGTTGTTGATTTCTAGGCTATAGATATAACCATCGAGATCTAGCTTCCTTTTGACGAAGCCTGGTGGGACAATGTGGTTCCCTTTACGTTTGTGCCCATGGATTGTATACAGGGGTCGATGTGATTTCACCTGCAGTGCAGAAATTTTATTTCATTTTTTATTTCTTTCCGCGATACTCTATCATTTCAGCTTTTTATATCGCGAAAGTCGCGATCGCCCAATCATTTCGGCTATTTTTCACGATGCCCAATCATTTCGGCTATTTTTCTTTTCTTTACTCGCTGCTTTTTACTGCGAGTTGCCCAATCATTTCGGCTATTTTTATATGCATATATTTTACTCGCTGATTTTTGTTGAGAGTATGGAACTCAAGATCCGATACAAATCTTAGCATCAGCATCGCTGCGACTGGAATATTGCTAGGAGAGAATCATCATTTGCCATGAAAGGACTTGGAATTTGATACCGATTTAGGCATCAGCATCGCTACCACTGGGACATTGCCAGGAGTGGATCATCATTTGCCTTTGTCGATTCGAACAAAGGCGGCTTAGCAAACAGGGTTAAGATCCTGTCGACTAAGGCTTTTGACTTCATGAGCCGTAATGGTCTCATAAGGGCGTTTCTCCCTACGAGTCATGAGGATCTCGTAGGTGTGTTTTCTCCTTAGGAGTCATGAGAATTCCTAAGTGTATGTTCTCTTATAAGTCGTAAGGATCTTATAAGAGTGTTTTCTCCTTATAAGTCGAGAGAACTTACAAGTGTCACTCACCACATGAGGACATTCCTCGTCGTTGGTGGGACTTGGTGGGGGAAACGTTTATTTGTGCCCGTGGATTGTAAACAAGGGTCAATATTTAACCGCTTGTAGGGCAATATGGGGGATGTGATGGCTTAAGAACAGGTTCAGATCCCTGTAGCTTAAGGCTTTCGAATCCTATGAACCGTGAGGGTCTCATAAGGGGGATTCTCCTTACGAATCATGAGGATCTCGTAAGTGTAATTTCTCCTTAGGAATCATGGGGATCCCTAAGTGTGTTGCTCCCTTGTGAGTCGTAAGGATCTCACGCGGGTGCTTGCTCCTCACAAGGTCGAGAGGACCTCGCAAGTGTGCATGAACTTTTTTTTACGAGTCTGCGCCCTTCAGGTTTTCACGAACTCGTCGGCAGTCCTACTGTTTTTACTCACGGAGCCCTTTCGGGTTTTCATCTGTGCCCATTTTTCTTTTGGACATACCATTTTTTTTGTTTTTTTAATGGGACTTCGCCAACCGGGGTAGCTGCGAAGCCAGAGGGACTTAAGTTGCAATCCTCACTGTTAGGACTTGTGAACCTGGATTCCACTGTCGCCAAGTTTTGAGGCGGCGTATTTAGTTTAGGGACATTATGGTCCATCGTTAGTTTAAGGACATCTCTGTCCATAGCTAGTTTAAGGACATCTCGGTCCGTAGCTAGTTTAAGGACATCTCGGTCCATAGCTAGTTTAAGGACATCTCGATTCGTTGGGATTTTGAGGCGAGGTTTCGCTGGATACTACTTATAGAGTTTGGACTCAGGGAGATAGCGAGCGGACACGAGCATCGTCATCCATCATTAACCTGAGCCGTGACTTGTCAGGCGTAGTATTTCTTGAGGAACCGGATGTTTATTGGCCGGAAAGTTCTTTCGCCATGCATATCCATGAGAAAGTAGGCCCCGTCTTGGTAGAACTTGTCTATGATGTATGGGCCCTCATAGTTTGGCTCGAATTTCCCCCGTTTAGCACGATTGGGGATCATAAGTCTTTTTACGACTAGCACGAGTTCTCCTTGGCGGAATGTTCTCGGCCTAGTCAATCTTTCGTATGAACACGTCATCCTTACTTTGTAAGCTTCTAGGTTTTGTTGCGCCATGAGACGAGTTTCATCAAGGGCGTCGAGCTCCTCAAGCCGAAGATAGGCATTTTCTTCATCCGTCAGTTCATATCGGACCGCCACTCGTAAAGAGGGTAGCTCTATCTCCAAAGGAAGTACTGCTTCCGTGCCAAATACCAACGCGAATGACGTTGTATTCGTGGTCATCTTGAATGTGGTCCGATAGGCCCAAAGAGCTTCATGCAATCTCTCGTGCCAATCTTTTCTGTTTCTGGCCACCGTCTTCTTTATGATCTTCATCAAGGTCTTGTTGAAAGCCTCAGCTAGACCGTTAGCTCGGGGGTTATAGACTGAAGAATATCTCCAGTCTATTTTAAGCTGCTGTGCGAAGCGGCTGATCTTGTGGCTTCTGTAGGCCGGCCCATTATCCGAGATGATCCGTCACGGAGTGCCGAACCGGTAGATGACATGTGTCTTGAAGAAATGGAGGATGTTCTCCGTCTTCACCTCTCTTAACAGTATTGCTTCTGCCCATTTAGAGAAGTAATCGGTCATTGCCAATATGAACCGATGTCCCTTGGATGATGTTGGTTCGATAGGCCCGATTATATCGGTTCCCCACATTTCGAATGGCCAGCTAGCCAGTGTTGGATGTAGCGGATTCGGATGTTGGTGGATGAAGTCCCCGTGAATTTGGCACGAGTGACACTGCTTCGCATATTCGAGGCAGTCCTGAATCATCGTGGGCTAATAATAGCCCATTCTTTTGATCTTCAGCTTCATCTTTGGCCCGACTTGATGGGAACCGCAGAGTCCATCATGTGTTTCTTAGACGACTCTCCTTGCTTCTTCTGGTCCCAGGCATCTCAGCCACAGACAGTCGAACGATCTCTTATATAGAGTATCATTGACGAAGGCGAAGGACAGGGCTCGCTTCATAAGCTGATGTCTTGATGACGCTTCTTCCGGCATTCGATGGGATTTGAAATAGTCTATGAAAACCTCTCTCCAATCCTTAGCCTTTTCTTCGTCCTCTATTCGGAAGACCGCTTGTTCAGTCGCTCCTCTTCTTTCATACGACTTCAGAGATATTTCTGCTGGCGTGAGAATCTGGCGGCTTTGCATAATGATCCTTACGTTATCGAGGTTTTCGTCGGCCTGTTCCTTAGCGAGCTTAGCTAACGCATCCGTCTTGCTATTTTCCACACGCGGTATGCTTTCCAGGGTATATGAGGGAATTTGCGTCAGCAATTGCTGCACTCTTTCACCATATCTGATCAGTTCTGGCTTGCACGTCTGGTAGTCGCCATTTACTTGGCTAACGACCAGCTGGGAGTCTCCATATATGAGAAGGTTTTCGATCCCCATGTCAATGGCGATCTCGAGACCTTCTATCAAAGCTTCATATTCCGCTTCGTTGTTTATTCTTAGCTCCGTTAAGGAAAGAGCAAAACGCATTATCCCTCCTTTTGGAGTCACAAAGAAAAGGCATACTCCGGCTTTGATTATGGGGGTTCTTTGCTTCCGCTTCTTCATAGATGATGCCCCATCGAAGAAGAGTTCCCATCGGGTATCACTTCCTTCTTTCTCTCCGTTGATTGCGTCAAACGCGTGTTCGTCCGAAAACTCGCAGTTTAAGGGAGAATTAGCTGGTATCGGATGCACAGCGAGAAATTCAGCGATGGCCTAGCCTTTTATTACCTTGAGGGGTCGATATACTATCGAGAACTCCATCAAGAGGAGGGCCCATTTGGCAATCCTTCCCATTAGTATGGCTCTTGACATCAAATATTTAAGAGGATCCACCTTTGATATGAAATAGACCTCATATTCCAAGGCGTAATGTCGGAGCTTCGTCACCGCGAAGATCGGTGCTAGGCAATGCTTTTCGATGGGGGAGTAATTGTTTTCTGCCCGTAGGAGAACTCGACTCAAATAGTAGAGAACCCTCTCCTTCCCCTGATCGTTCTCTTGTGTCCATAGCATGCCTAAAGAACCTTCAAGGGCTGTTGTGTACAGGATGATGGGGCTTTCCCTTAACTGGAGCAGTCAGTACCGGCGGGTTCTGCAGATATTTCTTGATTTCGTCCAGTGCGCTTTGGCATTTACGATCCCAAAAGAACGGGATCCCCTTCATCATTAGATGACTATAGGGCGGCATTTGCCGGAAAGGTTAGCTATGAACCTCCGGATATACACGAGCTTTCCTTGGAGAGACCGCAGTTGCTTGAGAGTTCTTGGCGAAGGCATTTCCATAATCGCCTTGATCTTTGACGGGTCTATTTCGATGCCTCGATGTCGTACGATGAATCCCAGGAATTTGCCTGAGGATACTCCAAATGCGCATTTCAGAGGGTTCATCTTCAGGTTGTATTTCCGAAGGCGCTGGAACACTATCTTCAGATACTCTCAGTGCTCCTCGTACGATTTGCTTTTCACCACGATGTCGTCAATAACATTCGACAATCTCATGTATGAGATTATCAAAGATCTTTTTCAGGCCCTCTGGTAGGTGGCGCCAGCGTTCTTCAGACCGAAGGGCATCACTTTGTAGCAAAATATGCCCAGCGGAGTCCGGAAAGCAGTGTGCTTTTAGTCTTCAGGATGCATCTTGATTTGGTTGTACCCTAAGGATCCGTCCATGAAGAAGAAGACTACATGGGTGGATGTGTTGTCGATCATCAGCTCGGTAACAGGCATTGGGAAGTCATCCTTCGGACAAGTTTTGTTGAGATCCCGAAAATCTACGTAGATGCGTACTGTCCCATTTTTCTTCATTACCGGAATGATATTAGCGATCCAGTCAGGGTATTGAACTTCTTGGATAAAACCAGAGTCGATTAGCTTCTTGATTTCGGCATTGATACTCATCTCAAGCTCAAGCCACATTCTTCTTGGCGCCTGTTTGACTGGCTTGACGTCCGACGATATCGCCAGTTTATGCACGGCTATCTCTGGATCTAATCCCGGCATTTCGGAATAGTTCCATGCGAAGCAGTCATTATACTGTAGAAGCATGTCTTTTAACGTAGCCACCTGTTTCTCAGATAGCAGCTCACTGACGAACATTGGCCTTGGCTCGTTTGCCGTCCCCAAGTCAATTTTTCTCAGGTTGTCTGTTGTGGTGTGTATTCTATCTTCCAGCTCTTTTGGCACCGGTGGAAATTCTAAAATCACCTCGTTCTCATCTTCATTTGCGAAGCATTGGGACATGTCATCCATATTCTCGTGCTCTCCCTCCTTTGAGAATGTTATCATATGGCAGGTACGAGCTCGTTTCCAAGCTCGATGCTGATCTAGACTTTCCCTCACAGTGTAGATTGCTCTCGGCTCATGCTTTCGTGGTGGGGCTACCCTCCAACTGTCGGATAGAGCAAATCTGCCTTGCTGATACTGATCTTCAACCCAGTCTTTGAAGGTGAAGCAGTCTTCAAGAGGATGTCCCACTACTCGATGATAGGAGCAATAATCTGGGTGATGGACCTCGTTTATTTGTTCGGGGTATCGAGACTCCGGGAGTGTCATCATTTGATATTTCATGACAAGGTTGAATATTTTCCTTGTCTTGTCTTGAGGGAAAGAGTATTCCCGACCCATCTTCTTCATAAAAGACGAGTTTCGGCTTACTTTTTCTCCCACGCGTGGCTTCTTGGATCCGCTTCGCTGTCTTTGAACGCCGTCCCCATTGTTGACCTTGTCATTGCTTCTGCGTCGGACTTTTTCCTTGCCGCGAGAGCGCACAGCGTGCTGAGGGTGAAGGGCATCGTCGTCTTCTCCTTCCGTAGCCTGTTGAATGATACGCTAAGTCCTGGTTTTCTTGTAAATGGCCATTTCGTGGCTATAGTCATCCCGAACATTTTGACCCGCTTCTCTTATCAGCTTGTTAATCTGTTCTTCGAATGACGGGCTTGGTATTCTTACGGAGGGGTCTCACTCTGGTTTGATATCAACGCTATCTGGAAATGCATTTGCTTCTCCACTGGAGTGATTTATGACATGGCAGCCATGGAATCGCTCTCGTTTCTTGGACCGAACGTATCCAAGGCCAGTCGTCTCCATTCTTCCGTTGGGCATCTTCCACTGGGCATCTTCCGCTGAGTCTCGGAAATGTCCCAAATCTTGTTATAGAACTGGGCTTGTCGAGCAGTCTATCTGAAGGGTGTGTCTTGGCATCTTAATAGCCTTTTCAGTCCCTCTGCATAGTATCTGGGAAGACAAATTAGTTGAAGTCTGTCGAGCGCAGGTTCAGCACCGTGCCATACTTATTTCTCCACCTTGGTCTCCATGGATTGATAGAAAAGGATCGCCTTCTCACCCTTTTTCTTAGGAGGGACTTAGAAGGTTTGAATCTCTTGCATGCTGTACGTATCAAGTGCATCAAGTTCTTTGAAATGCCGCGGCGGAACCATGGTAATTTGTAAACTCTGGTCAGCTCCAGCAAAGGTCTGTATTGATGGGCGGACGGAGAACACTATGTTGGCCTCGTCCTCAGAGTCACTGCCAAAGACTAGAATAGGAGTAGATGGTCCTGGTCTATTGCCTTGGGGTTGTTCGGAGTAGACCATCTCTTCGTCCTCCTCGGTATCGCTCCAAAAGATCGGGATAGTGGCGATAGCTTTTTGTTTATTCTCCGGTTTAGGACATCTTTCCATGTCTTCGAAGTCTGGTAAGAAGTACTTGGCGTCTTCATATTTGAGGAATTCATTTACGGAGAATGGGTTCAGCTCCCCTGTAACTGTGAACCCGAGGCCATCCTTGAAGTACTTCATACACTGATATTGTGTAAAAGGGATGATGTTGTACTCATGTAACCAAGGCCTGAGCGTTTGTGATGATTGGGAGTCAAAACCGGAGATAGTAATTTTATCCCGAGCTAGGTGCTACACGTTCATGCAAATCTCCTTCAACACCCTTACATTGAGAAGGTTGACGAAGGACCCATTGTCGACCAGGATCTTTCCTATCTTGATATCGTGACAATACCCGGTTACATACAGTGGACGGTTGTGCTCGCACATTCCGAGAAGAAGGTCTTCATCGCGGAAGGTGATATCAGCCATGTGGACTTCTTCCAGTTCGTCCTTTATCTTTTCTTCCGCCAGGAAAGCTTGAAACTGGTCGGGCTCTTGTAATGCCTTGATCAGAGAATCTCGTGCCTCTTTAGACAGGAGAAGGGCATCTTGTGAGGGTATCTTCCTCAGATGTGTCAGGACATTGTAATCCACCTTGTTCTTCTTGGGCGGGTCTTTGGCTGTGAGTTCTTTGACGACTCTATCCTCGAGAGTAATCTCCTCAGGGACTTTTTCCTTCCCTTTGTCTCTTTTGCCTGAACCTTTGTTTAAGGGTCCGAGATTCTTTTCAGGCAACGTACGATTACGCAGCTGAATGCTCTCACAGTTCCTCATCTCTTCTTCTTTTTCAGAGGTGGATCCCTTGAAGAGAGGGCCGAGGGCTATTTCTTCGTCAAAATCGCTCCCGAAGGTAAGAACTTCAGATTTTGCTCTTGTCGAACCGGTACCAACCATATGACAGTTGCCAGCCGTTCCTTCACGCTTGTCTTTCACGCTTCTCTGCTCCCGACGGGCTTTGTGCTTCATTTGCTTGAATCGTTGTCGATGGGCAACGTATCCCTGCCACCACTTCTTGAAGGCATTGCACTCTTCGGTAGGGTGTGTGACCTTCTGATGGTATAAGCAGTAGTTCAGATGTGCATCCGGTTCGTCGGGGTACGTATGTTCATATCAGATTTTTGCATTTTCATACCGCCCAATTTTTATCACATTGCATATCGGTAGATACTCTTGAGCCGTGTTTGCTAGTCAATTGCAGGATACAGGTTCCCGGTTCTCAAACGGAGAAATTCATGGAAAACACGACAAAATCCGGTTCCTGCCAACCACAGATAAAAACACGGTCTCCGCTCTTCATCCGTATGCTGCCAGTTACCAGTTTAGGAAGACAAAATGTCAAATCAATGTCACCTTCATGCACAAGGCTCAATGGTAGCACAAAATCCAAGAGATCTACGCGGAGCTCGAGGCAATCATGACAAAATCTTGACAAAAAGTCCACCTTTCCCTCAACAGAAATTTTGGAAAAATCGGGGATCCAAATTGAGAAAATACATATGCCACTATAATGCACACAGAAAAACAGGAAAACCCAAAAAAGGAGAAAGCCCAATTCTTCCAATGGGCCGCGGATCCGCGGCCATTCTGGCGCCAAACACAGAGAGTTTTTGGGGGGTATTTTGGTCATTGTACAAGTGTCTGGTGGTTGTCCTAGATTTCCATTCTCCAGCCTATAAATAGCCCAGAAGTTTGAGAAGGAAAGGGTCCAATTCTTGTATTTCTTTTTGCTAGGTTTTAGTTACATGTTCTTCTTCCTCTTCTCACCTCTTCTCCATTAAACTTGTAAGTGAGCTTTTGAGTGAAGAGTGATGAATAAAAAAGACCATTTTATTATCATGCTTGTCTCCTTATCTTTATGCTTGTTGTAATTTTAATTCGTTAAGTAGTTGTTGTTATTTCCTTGTTGTTTATTTCTTCTCTCTTTTTCTTTATCATTCATACGACAATGATACTTACGCTTGATCCTCGCCAAGGTGAGGTCGCAAACAGTTAGTCGTATTCTTCTAATCTCCTTCTTTCTATCTTCCTCTTTTGTTTTGTTTTGTTTTTCCTATCATGAAGTGTGAGTAGTTTTATACTTGTTAGGGTAGGATAAGGGAAGTTTGAGAGAAGGAAATCTCTCTCACTCTTTCCTTGCCCAACAACTTAAATCAACTCCCGTTAATTGAACCACAATCCGCTCCTTACGGCACCCTATCCTACATGATAGCGGTGATTCCGTAGTGAGACCGGTTGTGGTTGAATTAACCGGAGGTTATGGATAAGAGCCAAGAACGGACGGACAAGCACCAAAAGGAAGACTTATGCGTTGGAAAGCCTAGCTTATACTCGCAAAGTCCTTCCTAGTCGTGCTAATCCCCGTTGTTGCCGATTACCGTAACACCGATATTAAGAGGGGCAACGAAAGATGTGGAGACTCCTAACTCAAACTAACCTAATCCTAACCCTAACAAGCTCTCTTTAAATATCAACTTAACACTTAGATAACCACAACAAAATCTGAACAACCGGACTTAACTCGTCGAAAAACACATAGAAAAAGATTCCCATCTCCCTGCGGACGACCCGTACTCAACCGGCTAGCTACATGCGAAACCGTCTTGATTGCGGTATTTAAACTTAAACTTGAACACGCTCGTATCCTATCAATCAAATGGCGCCGTTGCCGGGGAGACGGTAGTTTATTTCCTTGTGTAATTTCGGGTTAATTTGTAAGTATAAAAAAAAAAAAGAAAAACAAAAAAATATATACATTGTAAACAAAACCATCTTGTTATTTTTGATTAGTTTTTGTGCAAGTGTGAAGGAAAATACAAGTTTGAGTTCAGTGGCCAAGACGTTGGAAATACGGAGTTCAAGTACAGTGCCAAAGACGTGGGAAGATAGACCCACATTTTCGCGGCTACACCGCGACGGACAAAAACGAAGCATCCGGTCTACGGTAAAAATCTGGAGTAGATACAGTGAGCAACTCAGCATTCCACACATCCAGAAAAACAGAGGACACCAAACAGAGCCCACACCAGAAAATTGATGGCCCAATACCCACTTCCTGCCGCGTATCCGCGGCAATAGAGTGGAATAGGCGGCGGATCCGTGGCCACTTGGTGGCTTCAGAGCCCCAAAATTTCTCTGTAAGTCCCTCTGCTTCTACCCTCTCCTCTGAACTCCACTGAATTGTGTTTTCTGCAGCCTTCTTTGCGCAAATTCTTCTCCCCCTTCCAATAAACTGTTCTTGTGCAGGATTCTTTGCGCCGCAAATAAAAATTGTTTGCAGTTGATTTGTTACCGCTTTGCATTCTTTAATACGGACTTAAGGGGCTTGAAACCAAATCCAGATTGGGTGGGGATTTCATCACCCTTCCCAGGACCCCAAAAATCACTAAAGCATATGCATTGTCCATTGTAAATTAAAAAATACTAGACTTCAGCCCTAAGGACTTCGCGCTCATTAGGAGAAGATAAACCGTGTTTAGAACCTCGCTTAACCGTATATTGATTACGGGGTGTCTAGGAAAGTGTTAAAGGCGCAACCGCCGAAAGAGAAAGGGTTATTTAATTAAGGAACTTCGCGAAAGCGTTGGACAACCTCCCCTTATCTCTGCACTTACCTGGCCCCGTGATCGGTGTATTTTTAAGCCTGTTTCTCGACACTGTTTAACTTCGAAAATCAAGTTCAGGAGCAGGTCTAGTAGACCTAGGCGACCGTAGATCTAGGTGTGATTGTGCATATCTTGTTTGTGATTGCTTAAGCCGTATTTCCGTACATACTTCTGTAAATCTTTTTCTAAAAAAAAAAAAAAGAAAAAAAAAATCAAAAAACTTTTATAAAAACTTGCCCTTTTGTCGCCAAATCCATTTTCACCCACCACCCATCGCCTTTCTCCATTGACGTTTTCTTACCCTCACCTTCTTCGCTTTGACTATACTAAACTCGTTTAGTGTATGTCCGCTTGGACTCGGGACACTAGCGCCCGTCTAGTCCGCGTTACGTTAGTCGCGACGGACTACGCGATCGACTCCGAAGTCGATACTCCGTCCACTCCTCTTTCACCCCTTCCTTTGCCGGCCAACTCCGACGTTGACCGGAATTCTGTTCATACATCTTCACCTTCACCTTCACCTTCACCTTCACCAACCTCTTCTTCCGCGATGTCGGGATTTAATCCGAACATCTCTTTGACCACCCCTGGATTGGCTCCACCTCCTACGGAGACCAATCTTCCACCACCTTCGCCTGTTGTAGCGCAGCAGCGAATCGCGCTCCAGGATCGTTTCTACCCCATCCGTTCTGCACTTCCGACCTGCCTTTCTCTTCCTCCGGCCAATGGGGACAACTTTGAAATTAAGCCCCATTTCATCAACATGCTTCCACGTTTTCATGGGCTTGAATCTGAAGATGCCTATATCTTCATCAACAAATTTCAAAATGTCTGTGCCATGATGAAAACAACCCAGCTGTCGGACGATGCTATACGTCTACGGGTCATTCCGTTCACTTTATGCGATCTCACTGAAAAATGGCTGTATAGCACCGCTTCCCACTCAATCACCAGCTGGGATGAGTTTGTTAAAGCCTTTCTGAAAAAATTCTATCCAAATCATAAGACCGCAAGAATTCGAAATGAGATCAACCAATTCTCCCAGCTTCCTTCTGAACCCTTCTGGAAGTGCTTTGACCGATACAAAGACCTTCTTGTTCAGTGTCCTCACCACGGTATAGAGAAATGGCAGCTCTGCCAAACCTTATACGAGGGACTGAACCCAGCAACGAAGCAGTTGCTGGAAACCATCTGTCAGGGCCACTTCCTATCCAAATCTGACGAGGAAGCGTGGCAGTTCTTTGACGATCTTGCGGAGCAAACGCTACAGTGGGAGAGCACCAGACCGACTTCTTCTTCTTCTACCTCCACTTCTACCGGTCAGTCTAGGGTAGGAATCCAGCAACTCGATGTCTCTATTGCGATGAAAGCTGAAATGGCTGCAATAACACGAAAGCTTGAAGCGATAGAGAGCAAATTTTCTGCTCCTGCCCCCACACCTGTTCTCCCCCTTCATACCATCTGCGCTTGTTGTTCCGATCCTTCCCACTTGACCGAAGAGTGTCCTTACAATCCACCCTCGCAAGGACAGGATCAGGTTAATGCTGCCTTCCAGCAAAGACCGAGGAATGATCCATACTCTTCCACCTACAATCCCGGTTGGAGGAACCACCCCAATTTCGCCTGGAATCAGAATCAGAATCAATTCCAGGGAAACAATTTCCAAAGGGCCCCTCCGCCGCAACAACAAGCGCAGCAACAAACTCAGTATCAGCAGCCCTTCCAACCCCAACCCTTCCAAAACCAGACGAACAACTTTGCACCCAACAACTCTTTTCCACCAAACAACTTTGTTCCGTCGAACAACGATAAGGTTTCCTCGCTCGAGCGAAGTCTGGAGGCATTTGTTAAACAATCGACTCAATCCACCGCCAACATCCAGTCTTCGATTCAATCTTTAGTGCAACACACTGCCGCACACGGGCAAAGCATCAAGACCATCGAGGCCCAGATTGCACAGCTGAACGCGGCCTTGAGCGAGCGAGAGAAGGGGAAGCTCCCGTCTCAGCCACTTCCAAATCCCGGTCACCCACATAATGCACATGTTGCTCTTGAACAACAAAACCATAATGTGAGTGCCGTGACCATACTGAGATCGGGGAGGGTGCTGCAGAACAACATTGGCAAGCAAATCAACGATGACACCCCGGCCGCTTCTTCTTCTTCTTCTTCTTCTTCTTCGTCTTCCGAGCCTATTCTCCGTTCTTCACAAGGCTCTCCCTCTTCTTCTTCTGCTCTGAACGGACCCACTTCTCACGCCACGAAAACACCTATTCTGGGATCCGTTCCAACTCCAAAATCTCCTCCTCCAGCATTAGACTCAACCAATTTTCAAAATGTTCCATTTCCAAACCGGTTGAGGTCTAACAAACAAAAGCCACAAATGGAGAAGATTTTGGAGTTATTCAAGCAAGTTAACATTAACATTCCTCTTTTAGATGCTGTCCAACAAGTCCCATCTTACGCAAAAATCTTAAAGGACTTGTGCACGAAAAAGAGGAAGTCTCAGGTACCCAAGAAAGTTTTCTTGGCTAGTGCTGTAAGTGATGCCCTTACCCAATCTTTACCACAAAAACGGAAGGACCCTGGCTGTCCTACGATTTCAATTACTATTGGGGATAAGAACATCAACCGCGCACTATTAGATCTTGGTGCCAGTGTTAACTTGCTTCCATATTCAGTATACGAGCAATTAGGCGTCGGAGAGTTGAAACCCACACACTGCACTCTCCAAATGGCCGACCGATCGATCACCCACCCTAGGGGTGAGCTAGAGGATGTGTTAATAAAAGTCGGGGACTTCATATTCCCCGTTGACTTCATTGTATTAGATACACAGCCTGTAGCTAACCCCCGGAATCAAATTCCGGTGATACTCGGTCGCCCATTTCTCGCAACCTCAAATGCTGTGATCAATTGTCGCAACGGTTCAATGAACCTCTCTTTTGGAAATATGACGATTGAACTCAACATTTTTAGGTTGGGGAATCAGCCCGCCGAACCTAATGCTCATATACTGGATGTCTGCTCGATCCAGGAGATCACCCCCGAAGAGTGTGAATTCGAGGAGTTTCTGTTTGAACACGATAATCTCGACGCCACTAGTGCGTTTCTCTTCGAACCTGCTGCTGTTTCTGCGCCCGACAACGACTACGAGTGTTTCACGTTTTCGAACGATCTTAGCCGCGCACAACCCGAGTTTGAATCTTTCGACTTTCCGGATGAGTTACCTGAACCATCCAACTCGGTTGCCTACACTCGCTTTGAACCTTTGCTGGAGTCATTTGAGTTCGAGACCTTTGCGCCAGTCTTGCCTTCCATCATTTCACCTCCAACGCTCGAACTCAAGCCGTTGCCGTCTCACCTTAAGTATGCTTACTTAGGTGAGAACGAGACCCTCCCTGTCATCATTTCGGCTTCTCTAGCTCCAGAGCAAGAGAAAGCCCTTCTCGCAGTCTTGCACAGCAACAGGCAAGCTTTTGGCTGGTCCATGGCGGACATCAAGGGGATTAGTCCCCTGATCGTTGAGCATCATATTCATCTGATGGATGATGCCAAACCAGCCCGGGATCCACAAAGACGTCTTAATCCAGTCATGAAGGAGGCTGTGAAGAAGGAGATCGTCAAATGTCTAGATAGTGGTATCATTTACCCTATCTCTGATAGCCAGTGGGTTAGCCCCATTCATGTTGTCCCCAAGAAGTCGGGCATCACGGTCATAACCAACGAGGCGAATGAGTTAATCCCTACTCGCACCCAAACTGGATGGCGAGTTTGCATTGATTACAGAAAACTCAACGCCTCAACGCGGAAAGACCACTTTCCGCTACCTTTCATTGACCAGATGCTGGAACGATTGGCCGGACATGAGTACTATTGTTTTCTTGATGGCTACTCTGGCTATAATCAAATTCCCATCGCCGAAAAAGACCAGGACAAGACCACTTTCACTTGTCCTTTCGGCACGTTTGCATATCGACGCATGCCCTTTGGGTTATGCAATGCGCCCGCTACCTTCCAGCGGTGTATGATGGGAATTTTTTCTGACATGGTGGAAAAATTTCTGGAGATTTTCATGGATGACTTCTCCATCTTCGGCGACTCCTTTGACGAGTGTTTGCTGCATCTTGACGCTGTCCTTACCCGATGTAAGGACAAGAATCTCACTTTGAACTGGGAGAAATGCCACTTCATGGTGCGCGAAGGTATTGTCTTAGGACATATCATCTCGCAAAATGGCATAGAGGTTGACAAAGCAAAGATTGAGGTCATTTCCAATCTGCCTCCTCCCCGATGCGTCAGAGATATCCGAGCCTTCCTTGGCCATGCCGGTTTCTATAGACGGTTTATCAAGGACTTTAGCAAGATTGCGAGGCCCTTGACACTTTTGCTGGCCAAGGACACGCCTTTCGACTTCAACTCGAGCTGTGTGACTGCATTCGAGTCACTGAAACGCTCACTCACTTCTGCTCCCGTTCTCTCTTCTCCTGACTGGACGCACCCATTCGAGATTATGTGCGATGCATCCGACTTTGCCATCGGTGCTGTCCTTGGACAGCACATCAACAAGATGCCGCACGTAATCTATTACGCGAGCCGAACCCTGAACGACGCCCAACTCAACTATACAACAACTGAGAAGGAATTCTTAGCTGTTGTATTTGCTTTAGAAAAGTTCAGGCCCTACCTCATCGGCTCTCCAGTCATTGTCTACACTGACCATTCAGCTCTGCGCCATCTTTTTGCGAAGAAAGATGCCAAATCTCGGTTAATCCGTTGGATCCTCTTGCTTCAAGAGTTTGACCTTGTCATTAAGGACAAACGAGGATGTGAAAACGTGGTTGCCGATCATCTCTCACGACTTCCTTCTTCGCCTTCGCTTCCAATTCCGATCAATGACGTTTTCCCAGATGAACAACTCTTGACAGTATCGTGCGAACCCTGGTTCGCAGATATTGTGAACTATTTGGCCACGGGATTACTACCGACCGAATGGTCAAGTCAGGACAGACTTCGCTTCTTATCCCAAGTAAAACACTTTTACTGGGACGAACCCTACTTGTTCAAGTACTGTCCCGACCAGATTATTCGTCGGTGTGTCCCTGATGAGGAATTCAAGAGTGTGCTGTCATTTTGCCACGATCAAGCGTGTGGCGGGCATTTTGGACCCAGAAAGACAGCTGAGAAGATCTTGCAATGTGGTTTCTACTGGCCACAACTTTTCAAAGACGCTCACGATTATTGCAAGACTTGCTCCCGGTGCCAACACATGGGCCGGATATCCCGGAGGAACGAGATGCCGCTCCAACCGATCTTGGTTGTGGAGATTTTCGATGTTTGGGGGATAGACTTCATGGGGCCGTTTCCCAACTCTTTTGGGAACTTGTACATTCTTCTAGTTGTTGATTACGTCTCTAAATGGGTCGAGGCTGTGCCCAGCCGGACTAACGACAACAAGGTTGTCGTTAGGTTCCTTAAAGAAAACATTTTCTCACGGTTTGGGCACCCCCGAGCGATCATTAGCGACAATGGAAGTCATTTCTGCAATAAAACTTTCGAAGCCTTGATGCGGAAATACTCCATAAATTATAAGCTCTCTACGCCCTACCACCCCCAAACCTGCGGGCAGGCCGAAGTTTCAAATCGGCAAATCAAGCAGATACTGGAGAAGACGGTTTCCAAGAACCGTAAGGATTGGTCTTTGAAACTCACTGATGCCCTTTGGGCATTTAGAACCGCTTATAAGACCGACCTTGGCATGTCTCCCTATCGGCTGGTGTACGGAAAAGCCTGCCACCTTCCTGTCGAAATCGAGCATCGCGCATTTTGGGCGATAAAGGAGCTGAATCTGTCTCTTGATGATGCGGGCAGCCATCGGAAGCTGCAGCTGAACGAACTGAGCGAGCTTAGGGATGAGGCTTACGACAACGCGGTTGTCGTTAAGAATCGAACGAAGGTGTTTCATGATAAACACCTTTTGCGCAAAACCTTCGTACCTGGTCAGCAGGTACTTCTTTACGACACCCGACTTCATTTTCATCCAAGAAAGCTCCGATCTCGCTGGAAAGGGCCGTATTTTGTGCGGAATGTGTATCCGCAGGGCGCTGTGGATTTGGAGAATCCAAAGGACGGTTCACTTTTCAAAGTAAACGGACACCGATGCAAACCGTACCTTAGCGCCGAACCAACAGAGGAGCTCCTGTTCTTACAGGAGCCGGTTTACCCTGCCTAATCTTCCTCTGCCTACCTCCAAACTTCGGTTATCCAGCCAAGAACAGTGGACACTGTTCCAAATAAGTTTGGGGGTATGTACAAACCATTTTGTATATATTTGTGTATATTCTTTGTCTTTTCTTTAAAAACAAAAACAAATAAAAATTGTATATCGCTAACCGACAATTTTGAACCTTCAAACTGATCTCTTCATGCAACGACAGTGAGGACACTGTCCAGTTTAAGTTTGGGGGTACGCTCGGTACGCATTTCTTACCTTCGCATTCATATGTATATTTTGCATCTGCATATTAAAATCCATAAAATCCACAAAAATTTGAAAAATTTCTAAAAACATAAAAACTTTTCTGTCAAGTTAGCTTGTGAAATAAACTCTGATTCAACATTTCGACGGTTTTTGTTTGAAAAATAGGAATAACTAGATCTTATGTTTGGATTTTGAAAACCTAAAAGATAACTCTCCTTTGATGTTAACTATAGCTGATATACGTCTTTACATCACACTACACGTGTCGTAAGATTTTGGGAATTAAATGACAAGTCTTTCATGTTTAAACTTTTAAACAGATAAATGATTTTCTGATGATCAAATAGGTTTGTTCTGAAATAAGTAATGTCAAGAATAGTTTATGAAGTAAAGCGAATATGAAGGAATGTTATTGATGCCGTAATTGGAGCTAAGTCGGAAAAATAACCCATCTAAAACTTGATTGGAGTGATTACACACCAAACCCACTAAACACGTCTTTTATCCAAAAAATATTTGAACTGCCGGTTATATCTCCGTTCGTATCAAATCATCTAATTTTTATGCCAAACTGTCTTTTGTTTTTAGACCTAGGTAACTTGAGTAATTAAGTCCGCTGGGGTGTTTCTACACCTAATGCCCTAAAACCAACTGGTTTGGGTGCATTGGCCCAAAGCTCGCTAAGAAGCCTAGAAAGTCCAGTTTAAAACAAAGTCAAGCAAGTGTTCTCTCCGAGTTAAAATTCCTAACGGTTCTTTGTGTGAGAATAATCTTGATAAAAGACAGGCTTTTATAAAAAAATTATTTAACGGAGATATGAAGGTTTTATTCTATGATAAAGACTATTGCACGTTCACAGTGGTGTGTATGAAATGAAAACAAGAAAAAGGTGGAGTGAAAAATACGACTTAGTTTCCTGTTAAGGAAGATAGAAATTCTGAAGTTGAAACCTTACTGGAAAACGAAACTTGAAAAATGCTTAACTCGTTATAAAACTTATGTGATCCTTTTAAAATTGTTATCTGGGCTTTATTGTGCGACATGATGACTTTAATCGATCCTTCTGGAACTTAACGACTCTATTTGCACTGCACGTAAAGACATATAAAATCTGTAGTTAAATAAGAAGCGAGGTGTGAAAAATAAAGGTTCGATGATCTAGACTTAGGATTATAGAATTGTTATTTTCTAAAACAAAACTTTAGGGTTTTGAAGCTTAGTTATTTTACGAAACCAACTTGACCGGATTTTGTGGGGAGTATCCGCTGAAAACCCTCAGGAGACAACACTCCTCCTACTAGGGACACCTAGAGGTTTAACGGCTTGTTGCACATGCTCAGTGCAATCGCGTTCCCTGCGAAAGTGAGGTTAGGAAATTTTTTGTGAATAAATGGGCTTTGCTCGGGACGAGCAAATGATAAGTTTGGGGGTATTTGTTCATATCAGATTTTTGCATTTTCATACCGCCCAATTTTTATCACATTGCATATCGGTAGATACTCTTGAGCCGTGTTTGCTAGTCAATTGCAGGATACAGGTTCCCGGTTCTCAAACGGAGAAATTCATGGAAAACACGACAAAATCCGGTTCCTGCCAACCACAGATAAAAACACGGTCTCCGCTCTTCATCCGTATGCTGCCAGTTACCAGTTTAGGAAGACAAAATGTCAAATCAATGTCACCTTCATGCACAAGGCTCAATGGTAGCACAAAATCCAAGAGATCTACGCGGAGCTCGAGGCAATCATGACAAAATCTTGACAAAAAGTCCACCTTTCCCTCAACAGAAATTCTGGAAAAATCGGGGATCCAAATTGAGAAAATACATATGCCACTATAATGCACACAGAAAAACAGGAAAACCCAAAAAAGGAGAAAGCCCAATTCTTCCAATGGGCCGCGGATCCGCGGCCAAAGAGGGGTCCAGGCCGCGGATCCGCGGCCATTCTGGCGCCAAACACAGAGAGTTTTTGGGGGGTATTTTGGTCATTGTACAAGTGTCTGGTGGTTGCCCTAGATTTCCATTCTCCAGCCTATAAATAGCCCAGAAGTTTGAGAAGGAAAGGGTCCAATTCTTGTATTTCTTTTTGCTAGGTTTTAGTTACATGTTCTTCTTCCTCTTCTCACCTCTTCTCCATTAAACTTGTAAGTGAGCTTTTGAGTGAAGAGTGATGAATAAAGAAGACCATTTTATTATCATGCTTGTCTCCTTATCTTTATGCTTGTTGTAATTTTAATTCGTTAAGTAGTTGTTGTTATTTCCTTGTTGTTTATTTCTTCTCTCTTTTTCTTTATCATTCATACGACAATGATACTTACGCTTGATCCTCGCCAAGGTGAGGTCGCAAACAGTTAGTCGTATTCTTCTAATCTCCTTCTTTCTATCTTCCTCTTTTGTTTTGTTTTGTTTTTCCTATCATGAAGTGTGAGTAGTTTTATACTTGTTAGGGTAGGATAAGGGAAATTTGAGAGAAGGAAATCTCTCTCACTCTTTCCTTGCCCAACAACTTAAATCAACTCCCGTTAATTGAACCACAATCCGCTCCTTACGGCACCCTATCCTACATGATAGCGGTGATTCCATAGTGAGACCGGTTGTGGTTGAATTAACCGGAGGTTATGGATAAGAGCCAAGAACGGACGGACAAGCACCAAAAGGAAGACTTATGCGTTGGAAAGCCTAGCTTATACTCGCAAAGTCCTTCCTAGTCGTGCTAATCCCCGTTGTTGCCGATTACCGTAACACCGATATTAAGAGGGGCAACGAAAGATGTGGAGACTCCTAACTCAAACTAACCTAATCCTAACCCTAACAAGCTCTCTTTAAATATCAACTTAACACTTAGATAACCACAACAAAATCTGAACAACCGGACTTAACTCGTCGAAAAACACATAGAAAAAGATTCCCATCTCCCTGCGGACGACCCGTACTCAACCGGCTAGCTACATGCGAAACCGTCTTGATTGCGGTATTTAAACTTAAACTTGAACACGCTCGTATCCTATCAATCAACGTACTCCCGGAATTATTTTCTTTGAAAGGTGGCAGCTTAATTCCCACTGACAGAGTTTTGGCGAACTGCTTCCTTATCTTGATTCTGCTCTTGCTGTTGGCAAGGGCACTTTGATCCGGTTGAGGTACTTTATGGCTTCTCATCACCGGATCTTTTTCGGCCTGACACCGACGCTTAGCCTTTTCGTAAATGTCCGCTTCACATTCTCGATCAGCTTTTCTCTTTTGAAGAGCTTCGTTCAGCTGCTTGTCGATGAGGTCATCTGACGGTTCCATGGATTTTGGTTCTGGATCTGCCCCCAGTTTCTCTGCGTCAGGAGCTTCTTTGCCATTTATCGATGAGTGAGAGATCATGTGGCAACTCGCTACATAATCCTCGGGTTTTTCCGAAGAATCGTCTCCTTCGTCAGTGTCACTGTTTCCGTCCTCAAGAACATGCTTGAAGAACTCTTCCAGTATGAATGGGGTCCGTGCCTCTTGGTTGTATTCTTCCAGTGCATCGATGTATTTCTGCAGACCCATACGATTGCCATCAAGCTGGACGGGCTTCTTGGCCTTCTTATTTTTATTTGAGGACTTCGGAGGCTTGGCCTAGAGGTTTTGTCCATCGTTACCAACTTTTGGCGTTGGGTGCGATTTCAGCATTCCGTCAATAATTTCAGGCTCCAACGGGCTTTTCCACCTAATCGCCGGACATGCTTGAAGATCCTTCAGCATTCTTTTAGTTTTAGCCAAAAGGAAAACTTCCCATGGAGCTTCCTTTACAAATGACCATGATGCCCCCGGCGTATCCACCTTTTTAGGAGCGTGCTACTGTGGCAGGTTTACCTTCCAGTTTTCGGACAGCGCGAACTTGCCCTGTTGGTACTGGTCTTCAATCTAGTTTTTGAAGACATAGCAATCTTCGATTGGGTGGCCTACTATTCGGTGGTAGAGGTAGTAATTGGGATTGTTGACGTCACCCGATTGCAGTGGGCGTCTCGGATCCGGTAGAGTGATGAGCCTGTTGCGCACCGTCAGTTCGAATAATCTCCTCGTTTTATCTTAGGGGAACGAGTAAAGACGTCTCAACTTTTCTTCGAGAGATTTTGGTTTGTTGTTTTGGCGAACAATCGGTTTCGGGTCACTCGGCTGTTGTTGAGCGTTAGCAACGAAGGTCGCTTTCCCTTTGCTCCTTTCATTCCAAAGATCTGTCTTTGAAGAGGATGGCCTGTAGCCCATCTGATACATTTGGGCCAGTTTGTCAATCAAGGCCTGGAAGGTGGTCGGCTTGAAGAACATCATAAACTGGGATATAGTTGCTTGAGGATCAAGGGTCCCCACGAACATGCTCATAGCAGGAGCTTCTTCTATACGCTGTTCACACTTTGACCATAGGTTACGCCACTGAATTGCGTAATGAACCCAGGTCTCTCCCGGTTTCACTCTGGCATTGATTAATGCCGTGATTGGGGTGCGCTCGCTTGCGATTGCGAACCGCTGTGCGAACTGTAGTTCCATCTCCATAAATGTCTTGACAGAGTTGATTGGTTCGAAAGAGTGTATTTGTAGTTAACCGCAATCAATAACGGTGTCGCGTATAGCTAGACCGAGATGAGTACGGGTCGTCCTCTGGGAAACGTGGAACCTTTTACTTTTACTTTAGATGTGTTGAGAAAGAGAGGAGGGATAAAGAATTTTATAGAATGGTTTCTAGATCTACGTTAAACAAGAATGTAAAATATAGATCTAGATTATTTTAAAGATGTAGTAAATATAATAAGAAGGCTTGTAGGGTTCGTTAGGATTTAGTAGTTATGGACGATTAATTAAAAGTTACCCTTTTTTATCCATTAATAGATTTAGAACTAGAACGACGGTGATGCGTGTAGATTAGGGTTTCTGGAGGGAAAAGGAATCCCACTCTTAACCCTTATCTCGACACGGAACTCCGTTCATATCTAGTCTTTACCAAAACAATCATTAATCTAATCGCTAATCGCGGTCGGAACTAGCAAAGAATTGTTAGCGCGCCCGATTAGGATGTTAATGATTCCTTTGATAAAGTTCCTAAACTTTATAGGACTTAAAAAGGGTTTAGTTATTTTCATCATCCATTAGCCTACCCTAATCCTACGAACCCTAACAAGCGGAGAATTACTCGCGCATGTTGGGAGAAGAAGATGAAAAGACAGAGAGAGAAAACATAATGTAAAATGCAAAAAGAATTAAATAAAATAACTACCTTTATTAATTAACTTGAACAATCTACACTTTTATTCCGTAGGAAATAATTACAAAACTAGTTGCTTCTCGATCTTTCCTAAGGAGGTAGTCGAACAGTTGATGATCAGCCTGGATGCGTGAGCGTCGGGAGCTTCGTGATCTCTTCGGCTTGATACATTTTCCAAGAGGCCCTCGGTGCCCTTTTATAGTACAAAGCCAGAATCTTTTAGTTGGAAACTTGGTAAAATTCATCAGAGATTTACTCCACAAAATTTTAGCACACAATCTCTCTAGATTGCCGCGGATCCGCGGCCAACAGGGGGGTTTGGCCGCGGTTCCACGGCCAATGGTGAGGATCTCTTCACCAATTTTCTTGGGCTCTCTGATTTTGACATTTGGCAATCCTAGGCATCTTTAGAATTCAGAAGTCTTCTCTCGGTTGCTTCCAGACTTGGTCTCCAAGTTTTGCTTCTTAATTTGGCAAGTTTTCTTCAACAACTTGATTTGTTTGATAAATTCTTCATAACAACTTGGAAATATTCTGCACAACAACTCAAATAAGATTTTAGTAGACTTTGTTCTACTAGGATTAGGTCAATAATATTTGCATACATTTTCCTACCAAATGATAATTAAAATATATTAACACATGGAAAATAATGTTTTTACACATAGACCCTCATATGTATAATATATTATAATAAAGTCCTTTTTTAATATGAAAATGGTAGGAAAAATGTAATACAAATGTGCAGTTTTATCAACTGAACAAATACCCCCAAACTTATCTTTGATCGTCCCGAGGAAACTAGTTTATTCAAGAGGAGAAAAGGAAAGGAGAAAACTAAGCACACTTTCGTAGGCAGACACGATTGCACTGAGCACGTGCAACAAGCCGTTAAACCTCTAGGTGTCCCTAGTAGGAGGAGTGTTGTCTCCTGAGGGTTTTCAGCGGATTACACCCACAAAATCCAATAACAAAAGAAAGATGGTGAAATTTACATATAATGATAAGAACCATAAAAGAAAGGCCTTGAAAAGAAGAGTTTCCAACTATACTAGCTTTTCAGTTGTCATGAGCCCTATCTTAATAGTCATGAAAAAATGTTAGAAATCACATCATCCCTCAATAAAACATCGTCTTTATTTTTCATTCCTACCTTTCATCCAAACATTGATCATATAACCCCACGTGTGTGAAATGGACATCCCTACACTCGGAGAATTCAATTCAAGCTATCATACTCTTGTCCATCTACCTTAGTACTTTTTATTTTGATGAATATTAAGATTTGCTCACACATTTTCATGCGGCCGTTAATACTTCTTGAGGTACTAACCAACTGATTACTTATGTGCTTGCTGATTAGGTGATAATATTTTCCTCGTCTTGCACCACCTAAGGCTTAGCAGTGACTCCCAGACCAGTTGGCCTTAGGGCACTAGGTGAAGAGGCACCCTCGCTATATTTTTTTTATTGCTGCCTTGGCGATACAAAACCAGTGTTCATTTTTTTCTTTCACCATTTTTATTTTTTCTTCATTTTTTATTTTTTTATTTCCTTCATACTTTGGCTTTTAGACAAGAGCATTTCAAGGTATACTCTACTATCCCGAGTTTCAAGACGTGTGTAAGTGCATATAGTAGGGTATCAACATTCAAATGTTTGGCTTCCAGAATAGAAACTATTTTTCAGACTTATTTTTATCCTCAGATTAGTGACTTCCTTCATTTTACTAACCCTTGGGACAACAGCTCATAACTACTTATTACTAGTTCGTCTAAGAAAACTTCTAATTTTCTTGGTTTTCTTAAACTATTCCTATATTTTGGATGTAATGTTTCACTTTCTATTCTTCTGTTATATAAAAAAAAATTTAATGCCCGGTGTCAAAGATAATTCAGTGAATACAAACCTCCCCCCAAAACCTGTTTTCAGCAGTGTCCTCACTGATATAGCCTTTTGAGAACAAGGACCTGTATACTAAGGGAGAGATACAAGGGGTAAAATAATAGTTAAATGAAAAATTCCCCCAAACTTATTTTTTGACACGCACAGATATTCAATCAAATCCATTTTTTACTCACCTCCATTTCTTAAAATGAGAAAATGTTACAAAAACATGGAGGTGAGGCAGAAGAAATTTAGTTTTGATAAAGCGGCTCCTGTAAAAATAGGAGCTTCTCCGCGGGGTCTGTTTCCTGATTTAAAATCAGGAAAGCTTACGGAAAAGGCTTCAGAAAAGGGTCACGTGCTTACACGTGACCAGCAGTCACGTGTTGGCACGTGACATCTAAAAGCATCAGCAAGGCAAATTCAGCTTCCCGACTACATCAAAGAAAAGGGCTTCAGAAAGGGTCACGTGCTCCCACGTGATCTGGGTCACGTGTTGGCACGTGACAATTAAAAGCGGCTTCAAAGGCAAACCGGTTCCCTGATCAAATCAAAGAAAAGGCTTCAGAAGAGGTCACGTGCTCCCACGTGACCAGGGTCACGTGTTGGCACGTGATACTCAAAAGCAGCAGACTTGTTCTCCGGTTAAATCAAGAAAAAGAGTCCAGACGAGGGTCACGTGATGGCACGTGACGGTTAAGCAGCAACCAGAAGACAGAGCACAAAAAGAAAGAAGAAGGCTCGTTCCAAGGGGGTCACGTGCCCACACGTGACCAAGGGTCACGTGGCCACACGTGACCGACTTCAAAGCCCATTTGTTAACAGAATTAAATTCTGAGAAAAGACCTCTCAAATCTTTCCAAAAGCAACCGATTGAATTAAAGATGATTAAATATCATCTATCTATGGGAAAATCTCGAATTTGGAAAGATTTCCCCGTAAAATCTAACCAAAATAACAGAGGAGAATCTCTGGATTTAAAATCCAATGGTGAGTAAAATTCACCTAATAATCCAAAGGTCCAAAACGAATGATGGATACAAATCAAATCTCCTAATGAAAGATCCACCAAAACTAATTGACTCGGCTGCTTCTCCTATAAATAGGAGCCAAGAGACATACAAGAGAAGGATATATGCAGAGGGAAGAAAAGAGAGAGAGCCTTGATACTTTAGAAGAATTTGGATCTTCTGCAAAAGAAAACCCTAGGTAAGAAAGGGAAGGTTTCATTGAAAGAAAAGAGAATTTAATTCTCAATAGAGTTTAACTCTGATATAAAACAGAAGGACATATTTCTTCTCTCTTTGATGGAGGATCTGTAAAGTGCACATCTCCCCTTGAGTTGAGAATTTAATTCTCAATGGGTTGAGATCCTGCCATGCAGATCCAAAGCATAGAGAGGGAATGGAAGCACGAGAATTTAATTCTCACAGAACTATAGGAATTTAATTCCTTCAAAATAAAATTAGGGTTTGACCCTGTGTTATGGAAATTTAATTCCTTCAGAATGAAAAGAATCAGGGTTTAACCCTAGTTAAGAACTTAGTTCTGTTAAAACAACAAGAATTTAATTCCCTTAATCTTATTCCCCAGAATAATTCTCTAACAGAGAGTGGGGGTTTAATTCCTTAAAGCTTTTAACCCTATTCAGTTCTTCACATATATGAGGAATTTAATTCCTACAGAAAATTCAGAGTTCAACTCTTCAAAAGGAATTAGGAATTTAATTCCTCTGAAATTATTGTTAGGGTTCAACCCTACGAGGAATTTAATTCCTGAAAGGGATTAACAGATCTTCTAAACAACTACAGAAAAGCAGGGTCACGTGTCACCACGTGACCCCCCCAAAAGATCTACAGAAAGCCCTTTGAGGCAGTGCCTCACGTGACCCACGTGACCCTTGGCAGAGGCTCTAACATACTCCATTCAAACACCCGTCACGTGATGACACGTGATGCTCCAAAAGATGCGATCTTCTCAGCAGAACAAACGAAGAGAGGGCGCCCTCACGTGCTACCACGCGACCCCTCTTGCCTCAGCGTCTAACGCTAAATTGGAACCCCTGAATTCAGTGTTAAAACGTTGTTTGGCCTTAGTGTTCAACACTAAGCAAAGAACTTTATTTGCAGTGTTCAACACTGATTATCTTAGTGTTCAACACTAATTTGGGATTTCTGTTGCCAGTGCTTAACGCTGGTCTGTTTTAGTGTTTAACACTAATTTGAAGGCCTTGTTGCTGGTGTTGACACCAACTATCTTCTAGTGTTAAACACTGACTTATCAACCTCATTCTCAGTGTTCAACACTGATTGATCTTTAGTGTTTAACACTAGGCATTGGCCCAATTGGCTAAATGGCCAGAGGCAAAGCCTCTCCTTCAAGGGACCAACAGGAGGGCCGATGTCCCAGACATGATTGGACTTAGCCCAAGCTGGCCATAAGTCCTCAATTCGTAATTAACTGGGCTAATAGGCTCATAACATAATTAATTGGTCTTGATCCCAAATTGGGCCAAAGACTATTTAATCCACTCCGGTTCCAGGGTACATCTCTTCATTCCTTTGATACTTGGCGTTGTAATCCCTCAACGTCTTCAAAGAGGTGACGGGTCCCGATGACCACACATTGATATGGACTGTGGGGTCCTTAAACCCATGGACTACGACGTCCTTAACCTTGACCGAGATGTCTTAAAACTAACAATGGACCGTAATGTCCTTAAACTACCCATGGACCGCAATGTCCTTAAACTAACGACGGACCACCACGTCCCTAAACTGGAACAATAGAGCCCCAAATGCTCTTTTGTCGGATCTAAACGATCCTGTTTAAGTTGATCTTAGCCTCAAATATGGCTAACGTATCCTTAAACCTTCAAACAGACTTTAGTCCCAAATTGGACTATAAATCCCCAAATCAACTCTGGTTCAAGGGTACATCTCTGAACTCCTCTGACATCTGTCGTTGTAATCCTTCAACGTCGTCAGAGAGGTGATGGGTCCCGACGGCCATACATTAAATGGACCAACATGTCCCTAAACTGGAACAATCGAGCCCCCAAACGCTCTTTTGTCGGATCTAAACGGTCCCGTTAAGTTGATCTTAGTCTCAGGTTAGACTAACGTATCCTTAACAAACGTTTGAGTTGATCTTGGCCTTAAATATGGCTAACGTATCCTCAAACCAAACCCCCAAACCCAAATCTAAGATAATACGGATTTGGACTAGTCCACGCCCTACGGGCGACGACATAACTCGGTCTCCGTAAACAATCCACGGGAAACAAAACATAAAATAAACACACACGACACGAAGTGACCATCTGGAGAAGGAGAAAGTTGTTACCGCGACGCGGTAGCGTACTTAACTGCAGGGGCTTGCGCCTGCAGGGAAGAGCGTCCCCACAATCAAAAAACCCCTCAAGCGAGGGGGAATCTGACGAAGTCTGCTACATCGGATGCATCCGTTCAGACCTTCGATACACGGTGCCATAAATCAACTTGGCATCTTTAGAGAGATGGACGGATAGCACCAATTAGCATCTGCCCCGAACCTCAGGTGAGACGTCCCACGACTCGGCCGCCGTTCGGAGGGGAACAGATTCTGGCATGCCCGGTGGGACCTCTTCCTCTTTCTACTCCACACTTCGTGTGTCGTGATTCGCGAACCAATCGCGGTTCGCTAATGGTTGCCCTTGGGTTTCGAGATACTAAGACTTGGCGTCTTGCTCATTGCAGAAAGCAAAGGATCGATGGCTTCTACTTCTGCGAAATGCTCCAACTGCTCGGACTGCAATTGTGACCAACGCTCTGCCTCGCCAGGAGGTATAGCCTACGGACCCCAAGCCGCTTCGTTAGTCACAATACCAGTGGACCAGGTGACTCAGGCCACTACCGGATTGTTCTTTGGGACTATGCTCCCACCGACAAGCTTCACCGCTCCGGTGCTGACAAAAGAAGCTCCCAAGAAGTCGGTCTTTGATCATCTTACCCCTGCCGCGGCCCCTCTCAATGGGTCACCCAACACCAGCGCCTCGGTCTTCTCTAGATTGGGCCAAGACTCCTGTGGACCCACAATGCGGCCTACAATCCCAGAGAAGGCTGCTTCTAAGAAAGTGACCGGTCCTGCTCCCGAAATCGCCAGGGCGGCTTCCCCGGCCAAAAAGTCGGTCTTTACAAGATTGAAGGCTTCAGCTCCCGCTCCTACTACCCAAAGGACATCGGTCTTTAACAGGCTAACACCAGCAACGACCCCCCACCTACACAGGGGGCAAGACGAAGCCATTCTCACCGCTGAACCAACGCCGTCCGCTCGACACGCTCGACGTCGCCATTGGCGCCGAGTAAGGAAGGCTGGGGGCAACTCCCCCTCTGGGCTAACTCCATCATCCCCGATGGCGGAAGTTAATGCTGCTGTTCCAACGGGGAATAGCTTCGAGATGCTAAATAAGGTGCGAAGGAATTCTCCTACTACGGTGCTAAAGAGGTCTCCTCCCCCACTAAAAAAGGTTGTGGAGATAAAGTCAGAGCAGCCCCGATCCCCTCAACGGCTTTCTTCCAAAATCTATAAAGTTTGGCGGCAGGCCCGAGATTCGATGATCGATCCAAACTTCTCCCGCCAGCACAAGAAGCTGAAAATCTAATCGGAAGCCGGTCACCAGGCTAAACCACGAAAGGCTGTCTGGACGCCCACCTCAATAGCCCCCTCAACCTCCACTGCTCATAAAAGGAGGAAACCAGAGAAGATCCCCCAGCCTGCAACGACAGCCAAAGGCACTAAGCCCAGACGCCCTAAGTCTGAGGGCATGATGGTCCACACCGTATACATGGCGTCAGGAAAAGAAGACAGTAGTGCGTCTACAGGTCATAGACCGCTCACACGGTCGGTGACCAAAGCTCAGGAGCAACAGCAAAAGCTCCAGGAAATGATGAATGCTATGGCCACACTTACCGGGCCAAAAGAAAACCCAGAAACGTCTTCGGACGAACGCCAGGAGGAAGAAACCGACGCCGAATTCCTTCGCCGAATATTGGAGAAGAAGGACAAAGAGGCTGCTGAACAAGCAGCCAACATACAGCGTATGGGCCTCCTCTTCCAAGATATGATAGGAATGATGATCCAACAGGATCCACCCGCTGAAGATCCCCCGATCGTCCTTGAAGACGACAGGGGAGAAACGTCAAATCCACCACCGGCCCTCTCAACGGCCAAGGAGGAGACAATCTCTAAGGCTGACTTGGTCGACTATATAGCCCAGCAAATCCGGGTTCATCATGCGACTGAGGCAGCTGGTTAAGTCGTAAAAATGGGGCGGCCATATCCAAGCTGGTACGATCAAATCAAGTACCCGCCGGGTTACACAATTCCCAAGTTCCATGTTTACAAGGGGACCGGCAATCCCCACCAACATGTCGCCCAGTTCAGGGCCCTTTGCGGTAACACCGGCGGAGATGATAAACTGTTGCTTCGCCAGTTCGTGGGCAGCTTATCAGAAACAGCGTTCGAATGGTATTCGGAACTCCCGAACGATTCTATCAAGACGTTCGCTGAAATGGAGTTGCTATTCACTCAGCAATTCGGAAGCGCCAGCGAACGCACTCCAATAACGGCACTGATTAACGCCAGGGTAAAACCAGGCGAAACTTGGGTCCAGTATGCTATACGATGGAGGAATTTGTGGTCGAAATGCGAACAACGCATTGAGGAAGCGCCCGCGGTGGGCATGTTCGTGGGAACCCTAGACCCTCATGCAACTATCTCCCAGTTTATGATGTTCTTTAAGCCAACCACATTCCAGGCTTTAATCGACAAGTTGGCTCAGATGGACCAAATGGGTCATAGACCGTCTCCCCCGAAGCCAGAACCTCGGAATGACAAGGGTAAAGGAAAGGCCACCTTCGTCGCGAATGCCCAGCAGCAACCCAATGCCCCAAAGCTGACGGATCAACTGGAAGAAAGACGCCGGTATTATAATGAGAAGATGAAGCGTCCCTACTCGTTCCCATGGGACAAGACGAAACGGCTATTCGAGCTGGCAGTACGCAACAGACTTATAAACCTGCCAAATCCAAGGCGACCGCCACAACCCACTGAGGTGAACAACCCCAACTATTGCCCTTACCATCAAACGGTAAGCCATCCGATTGAGGATTGCTTCGTCTTCAAAGGATGGATTGAAGATCAATACCTCCAGGGAAAGTTTGCGCTGTCCGAAAAGTGGAAGGTGAACCCGCCACAGCCGCATACTCCTAAGAAGACGGACGCACCGGGGGCGACTTGTTCCTTTATTGAAGAAGCTCCATAGGAAATCGTGCTATCAGCTAAAACCAAAAGGATGCTGAGTGACCTTCATGCGTGCCCAGCGGTTGAATGGAAGAACCCGCTTGAACCTCAAATCATCGAAGGGATGTTGAAGCCGCGCCCAACTATAAAGATTCGTGGTGATGGCCCAAGTACTCACACCCAACCGTCAAAATCTTCGAAGAAAAAGAAGAGGAAATCCAAAAGGCCCGTGAAGCCTGGAAACAAGCGCACGGATTTGCAGAAACAGATTGACGCGCTGGAGGAGTACAATCAAAAGGCACGGACTCCCGTCACACTGCAAGAGTTCCTCAACCACGTCTTTCAGAAGAAAGATGAGGAAGAGAGCTCATCAGATGAATCCGAGGGACATGTGGCGAGTTGTCATGTGATTTCCCACTCGGAAGATGAGAAAACTCCCGGCACCGAGAAACTGGGGGCACACCCTGAGCCAGGACTTGTGTGGCCAACAGATTTAATGATCGACGCCTTTCTGGACGAGATTCGTCTAAAGATTAAAGCAGATCAGGAGCGTGAGATGGCCGCATCGGAAGGAGCCGAACGCAGGCGACTAAATGAAAGAGTTGAAGTACTCCCGCCAGATCGAAAGGCATCCGAGGCAAACAAGAAGATATTCAAGACGAGGAAACGGTTTGCCAAAGCCATGTCGATAGGAATGAAGCTACCACCCTCGGAAGAAAACACGCTCAATGGGGTGGAGAGGCACCCTGATTATTGCGCATATCATCGGAAAATTTCACACCCCACGGAGGAGTGCGACGCCTTTAAGATATGGTGGCAAGGATATGTTGCTCATCGGCAACATTTTCAGCGCATGAAACGCAAGACTCGTCAAGAACAAAGAAGTACTGCCGACGAGCACAACAGGACCACTGGCAACTGTTACATGGTTAACGCCGGAGGGTCACAAGTTCTCACCTTTGGGAGCGACTCCGATGAAGAAATGGCTCTGGGCCCTCTCTTTAAAGAATCCGTTTTAGGGAAAGAGGAGAAATCGGAGGCCTGCGAGAACATTCAGCTGCGCAATCGCACACTCCCAGAAAAGAATCTCGGGCCCGCGAGTAGAAAAGATAAGGGAAAGGAAAAGGTCACCGAAGATATCACTTTAGATGACCAAGTCATGAAAGAGCTGGTTGCCAAAGACCCTCCTAGGAAGGGTAAGGTGGACTATAACATCCTAGCGCACCTAAGGAAGCTACCTTCTCAGCTTAGTATTCTTGATACCCTCCTATTATCAAAAGAAGCGCGAGACTCACTAATTAAGGCGTTACAAGAACCTGAGCAATTCCAAGCCTTCCTCGCCACTGAAAGGATGAAGGATGAATTGGAGGAAGTGCATACGGCCAACATCGCTTTCGGTGACGAAGACCTCCTTCTCGGGACGTGCGACCACAACCGTCCCCTATATGTCTCCGGATACTGCCATGATATTAAGATAGGCAAGATCCTGGTGGATAATGGATCCTCCGTCAATCTCCTTAATGTTCGGGTGTTGAAGGAAATCTGCATGAGTGTGCAACACCTCGCTCGTGACAAAATCACTATCTCCGGTTTCGATTCACAATCGTCACGGACTCTCGGATCCGTGATACTAACATTACGCTTTGGACTCCTCGTCACAGACATCAAATTCCATGTCATTGACGCCAAGACCTGCTACAACGCCTTGCTCGGTCGTACTTGGCTACATGAGTACAACATCATCCCTTCTACACAACATCAGTGTATGAAGTACTTTAAGGATGGTTTCGAGTATACCGTAACAGGTGAGTTGAACCCATTTTCCGTGAACGAAGTCCGCAAATACGAAGATGCGAAGTACTTTTTGCCAGATTTCGAGGATACAGAAAGGTGTCGCAACCCGGAGAACAAAGCCGCCGCCACCATCCCTGTTTTCGGGAGCGATACCGAAGAAGAAGAAGAGATAGTTTATGCCGGGCCATCTCAACGCAACAACCCGGGGACGTCCGCCCCCATGTTGGTCTTCGGAAGTGACTCGGAAGATGAGGTTAATGCCGTGTTCTCCAATCGGCTGTCAATACAAGCACCCCTAGCGATGATCAGAGTTTGCAAATCACCATGGTGCCGCGAGAACACTACAAGGATCTCGACACACTTCAAGCTCACAATGTGCAGGACCTGCAAACATTTTACGTCCCTCCCAGGCAAAGGGGTGAGAAGTTAATCCTATTCTACCGATCCTCAGAGTCGAAAATAGAGAAAGAGATCCGGCATGGCACGGATGTTACACTCGACAAGCTCCAACCTATCCGTTTGCCCAGATACTACACAAATGGACTAAAGAGGCTATTGAAGCGCCAAGGAGTACCCTTAAAACAGACTGTTCGACAAGCTCGGTTCTACAACAGGATTTAGGATGTACCTGGGACCCAACGCAAATTGCCCAACGGGAAAATGGAAACACTTGGGCTTGGATGCGCGAGAACCGGAAAACGGGAACGGGCCCACAGTAGCTACGCCATATATACTTTTGATGAAGAAGAGGACGCCCCGTCAGGAAATGCCAACCCCTCATCAAAACTAGATCCCGCGATTGAAATGCCGAGTCCGTCGTTTGAAGAACGAATGGACAAGCCTATCAGGAAAGTGGGTCAAAAAGCTCGGGAAGACCACAACCGCGAGATGGCCATCTACGAGAAGGCCAGGACGCAACGTCTATTTCAACGGGCTGCAAAAGACAAAGATGCTCATCCTTGTCAACCCGTTGTACGAAAGGCCCGACGCAGAGACGGAAATAAATCAAGAAGCGGAGAGAGGAGCCGACAACAACAACGCAGGATTAGAGAGTTACGTGATCGGGTATTGCGCGGCTCGGATTTGTCCCTCAGGAAGAAGATGAGTCGAGCGTACTCCTTCCCCCGAGACAAGACGGAGAAGTTACTCGAGCTCGCTATAAAATATCAAATGATCGCGCTTCCAGAGTCTAAGCACCCTGAGCAAGCTAACAGGGCTTCTCATCTGAGCTATTGCTCTTATCACCAAGCTATAGGACATCCTACCGAAGACTGCTTCACCTTCAAGAACTGGGTCGAGGACCAGTACCAACAGGGCAGATTCGCTTTATCCAACGGCTGGAGGGTAACGCCGCCACAAAAGCACGAACCTAAAGCCGCAAGAGCAGAACCGGATCCACCTCAGTCCTGGAAGCGGATTCGCACCTGTTATACGATTACGATATTAAAAGAAGAGCCCGAGAACATGGATGACCTTCCCTGGTGCTTTGAGAACAGCGATGATGAGGTGGTCTTAGAATTTCTGCCAGCTCCGAAAGAACTGGAAGATGGCATACATACTACTGCAGATAACCTCAAGAAGATTGAGCTGGGATCGGCAGATGATCCGCGACCGACATTCGTCAGCGAGCTGCTATTTGAAGAAAGGGTGGTCGCATTAAAGAACGTGCTTCTACAGCATAAAGACTGCTTCGCGTGGAACTATTCCGAGATGCCAGGATTAGATCCGAAGATTGCTGTGCATAAATTAGCGATATCCCCAGATATCAAGCCAGTCAAGCAGGCGCCAAGAAGGATGCGACTCGATCTTGAAATGAGCATCAACGCCGAAGTCAAGAAGCTGATCGATTCTGGATTTATCCAAGAAGTCCAGTATCCCGACTGGATCGCCAATATCGTCCCGGTAATGAAGAAGAATGGGACGGTACGCATATGCGTGGATTTCAGGGATCTCAATAAAGCTTGTCCAAAGGACGATTTCCCAGTACCAGTAACCGAGCTAATGATAGATAACACGTCCACTCACGAGGTTTTCTTCTTTATGGACGGTTCGTCAGGATACAATCAGATAAAGATGCATCCCGAAAACCAGAAGCATACCGCTTTCCGGACCCCTTTGGGTATATTCTGCTACAGGGTTATGCCCTTTGGTCTAAAGAACGCCGGCGCTACCTATCAAAGGGCCATGACAAAAATCTTCGACGACCTCATACATGACATCATCGAGTGCTATATCGATGACCTTGTAGTAAAGAGCATGTCATTCGAAGAGCATTTAAAGCATCTGGAGACTGTATTTCAACGCCTTCGGCAATATAATTTGAAGATGAATCCCCTCAAATGCGCGTTTGGAGTCTCCTCGGGTAAATTCCTGGGATTCATCATCCGACATCGAGGTATCGAAATAGATCCATCTAAGATCAAGGCGATCATGGAAATGCCTCCGCCAAGAACCCTCAAACAGTTGCGGTCTCTCCAAGAGAAGCTCGCATACATCCGGCGATTTATCGCCAATCTTTCAGGCAAATGCCGTCCTTACAGCCACCTGATGAAGAAGGGAACTCCATTCGTTTGGGATCACAAATGCCAAGGTGCACTAGACGAGATCAAGCAGTACCTGCAGAACCCTCCGGTGTTGGCTACGCCGGTCAAGGGAAAACCCCTCATTCTTTATACAACCGCCCTCGAAGGTTCCTTAGGCGCATTATGGGCACAAGAGAACGATCAAGGGAAAGAGAGAGCACTCTACTACTTAAGTCGAGTTCTGCTGGGGGCAGAAAACAACTACTCGCCCATTGAAAAACACTGCTTGGCGTTAATCTTCGCGATAACAAAACTCAGACACTATGCGTTAGCGCACGAAGTCCGTCTCATCTCGAAGGTGGACCCTCTTAAATATTTGATGTCGAAGGCTATACTGACGGGTCGACTCGCTAAATGGGCTCTACTCCTGATGGAGTTCTCAATAACGTATCGACCTCTTAAGGCAGTGAAAGGCCAGGCCATTGCCGACTTCCTCGCTGAGCATCCAGTACCTGCCGGTTCTCATCTGAACTGCGATTTGCCGGACGAACATGCATTCGACGCGATCGGCGGCGGTGATACCCGATGGGAACTCTATTTTGACGGGGCATCTTCCATGAAGAAGCGCGAACAATGTACCCGCATAATCAAATCGGGAGTAGGCCTTATCTTCGTAACCCCACAAGGAGGGATAATGCGCTTTACTTTCTCCTTAACGGAATCGAGGACGAACAATGAAGCTGAATACGAAGCTTTGATAGCAGGTCTCGAGATCGCCATTAACATAGGAATTGAAGACCTCTCTATATACGGGGATTCTCAATTGGTTGTTAGTCAAGTAAATGGTGACTACCAAACGTGCAAACCGGAATTGGTGAAATACGGCGAAAAGGTGCAACAACTATTGACCCAAATTCCCTCCTGCACTTTGGAAAGTATACCACGTGCGGAAAATAGCAAAGCAGACGTGTTAGCTAAGCTCGCTAAAGAACTGGCTGACGAGAACCTCGATGACGTCAGAATCGTGGTGCAAAGCCGTCGAGTGCTCGCCCCAGCAGAAATATCTCCGGAATTATACGAAGAAAAGGGGGCGACTGAGCAGACGACTCTACAAATAAAAGACCATGAGAAGGCCGAGGACTGGAGGGAAGTCTTCATAGACTACTTTAAGTCCCACCGAATGCCCGAAGAAGCGTCCTCAAGACATCAGCTCATGAAACGAGCTCTATTTTTCGCTTTTGTCAACGACACTCTATACAAAAGATCGTTTGATTCTCTGTGGCTGAGATGCTTAGGACCTGACGAAGCAGAAAGAGTCGTTCAGGAAGTTCACGACGGACTCTGCGGTTCTCACCAGGCAGGCCCGAAAATAAAACTGAAGATCAAACGGATGGGTTATTATTGGCCCACGATGGTCAGACTGCCTCGAGTATGCGAAGCAATGCCACTCGTGCCAGATTCATGGAGACTTTATCCACCAACATCCGAATCCACTACACCCAACGGTGGCTAGCTGGCCATTCGAAATGTGGGGGACTGACATAGTCGGCCCCATCGAGCCAGCATCGTCCCGGGGACATCGTTTCATCCTGGCGACAACTGATTACTTCTCCAAATGGGCAGAAGCAGTACCGCTGAGGGAAGTGAAGATGGAGAATATCCTCCACTTCTTCAAGACGCACGTCATCTATCGGTTTGGAACCCCACGGCGGATTATCTCCGATAATGGGCCAGCCTACAGAAGCCATAAGATTAGCCGCTTCGCGCAGCAGCACAATATAGACTGGAGATATTCTTCAGTTTACAATCCACGAGCTAACGGTCTGGCCGAGGCCTTCAATAAGACCTTGACAAAGATCATAAAAAAGACGGTGTCCTGAAATAAGAAAGACTGGCACGAGAGGCTGCAAGAGGCCCTTTGGGCCTATCGAACTACATTCAAGACGGCCACGAACACAACGCCGTACGCGTTGGTATTTGGGACGGAAGCAGTGCTCCCCCTCGAGATAGAGTTACCCTCTCTACGAGTGGCAGTCCACTACGAGCTGACAGACGAAGAAAATGCTCACCTTCGGCTTGAGGAGCTCGATGCCCTCGAAGAAACCCGGCTCATAGCGCAACAAAATCTGGAAGCTTATAAAGCAAAGATGACGCGCTCATATGAAAGATTGACCCGACCGAGGACATTCCGCCAAGGCGAACTCATGTTAGTGGTCAAAAGGCCTATGATCCCCAATCGAGCCAAGCGGGGAAAATTCGAGCCAAACAATGAAGGCCCGTACATCATAGATAAGGTCTACCAGGGTCGGGCCTATCTACTCATGGACATGCACGGTGAAAGGACTTTCAGGCCAATAAACGGTCGCTTCCTAAAGAGATACTACGCTTAATGAGCCACGGCCTAGGTCAATGATAGATGACGACGACTATGTCCGCTCGCTATCTTCCTAAGCTCGAGCTTTATAAGCAGTAGCCGGCCTTCTCCATGTCGGACCGAAATGTCCTTAAACTAACGACGGACCGAAACGTCCTTAAACTAACGACGGACCGAAACGTCCTTAAACTGTCAACGGACCGAGACATCCTTAAACTAACGATAGACCGAAATGTCCTTAAACTAACGACGGACCGAAACGTCCCTAAACTACTACCGCAGCATCCTTAGGCTGACACAAAAAAGGGAGAAAAAGAAAAATATATTAAAAAAATGATGATAAAAAAAACAGTATGTCCATAAGCAAAATGGGCACAGATGAAAACCCGAAAGGGCTCCATGAGTAAAAACAGCAGGGCTACCGGCGAGTGTTCGTGAAAACCCGAAAGGGCGCGACCTTGTAAAAAAAAGAGAAAAAGAATAAAAAAAAATGGTATGTCCATAAGCAAAATGGGCACGGATGAAAACCCGAAAGGGCTCCGTGAGTAAAAACAGCAGGACTACCGGCGAGTGTTTGTGAAAACCCGAAAGGGCGCAACCTCGTTAAAAGACACTTACAGGGTCCTCTTGACCTTGTAAGGAGAAACCACCCGCGTGAGATCCTTACGACTCACAAAGGAGCAACACACTTAGGGATCCCCACGATTCCTAAGGAGAAAATATACTTACGAGATCATCACGACTCGTAAGGAGAATTGTCTTATGGGACCCTCACGGCTCATGAGATTTGAAAGTCTTAAGTTACAGAAACCTAAACCTGTTCTTAAGCAAGTCCCCCACAACCTTCGATACTGCCCTACAAGAGGCTCAATACTGGCCCTTGTATACAATCCACGGGCGCGAATAAACATTTCCCCAGCAAAGTCACACCTGTGACTAGGGATATGTCCATATAATGAGCAACCCATGTAGGTCCTCTCGACCCATAAGGAGAAAACCCTCTTGTAGGATCCTTACGACTTACAGAGGAATATACACTTAGGAATCCTCACGATCCCTAGGGAGAAAATACACCTACAAGATCCTCACGACTTGTGGGGAGAAATACTTTTGTGAGACCCTTACGGCTCATGAAGTCAAAAGCCTTGGTCGACAGGACCCTTAACCCTGTTTGCTAAGCCACCTTTGTTCAACATCGACAGAGGAAAATGATGATTCGCTCCTGGCAATATTCCAGTTGTAGCGGTGTTGATGCCTAAATCGGTGTCCAAAATCCAAGCTTGCGGCGAAAAAGCTAGCAAGCCACACATGCCTACGAAATAGCCGAAATGATGGGGCAACTTGCAATAAAAAGCGGCAAGTAAAAATGTATGCATGAAAAATAGCCGAAATGATGGGGCAACTCGCAATAAAAAGCAGCGAGTAGAAAATAAATAAATAGCCGAAATGATTGGGCACCGCGAAAAATAGCCGAAATGATGGGGCAATCGCGACCTTCGCGATATAAAAGCTGAAACGATAGAGCATTGCGGAAAAAGAAATAAAATAAAAATAAAATTTATGCCCTACAGGTGATGTTCCATCACACCCTATACACAATCCAAGGGCGTAAACAAAAAAGGGAACATACCTCCCCCCAGGTTTCACCAAAGAAAGAAGCTAAATCTCGACAGGTCACAAGCGACCTAGAGATCATCCCAACACTCGTCTCGTAACGACAGACACAACTTCAAGCTAAGCGGAACAGCGGCAACTCCCAGTTCCATGGCTCGGTAGTATACATATCGCCAAACAGTCAAACCTCCATCCCATGAAATGCGGATATAATCAGCAAAATTCCTGGTTACGTGGAACGCGGATAACGTCACTCTTTGACCCCGTGGAAAACGTCCAGAGCGGATCCTGGTCCTCGCAGAACACAGCAGTGAACCCGTGCGAAGCATCCAGAGCGGATCCTGGTCCTCGCAGAGCACGGCAGTGAACCCGTGCGAAGCATCCAGAGCGGATCCTGGTCCTCGCCGAGCACGGCAGTGAACCCGTGTGAAGCATCTAGTGCAAAATTCCTGGTTACGTGGAACGCGGATAACGTCACTCTTTGACCCAGTGGAAAATGTCCAGAGCGGATCCTGGTCCTCGCAGAGCACGGCAGTGAACCCGTGTGAAGCATCCAGAGCGGAGCCTAGTCCTCGCCGAGCACGGCAGTGAACCCGTGTGAAGCATCTAGTGCAAAATTCCTGGTTACGTGGAACGCGGATAACGTCACTCTTTGACCCCGTGGAACACGTCCAGAGCGGATCCTGGTCCTCGCAGAACACGGCAGTGAACCCGTGCGAAGCATCCAGAGCGGATCCTAGTCCTCGCCGAGCACGGCGGTGAACCCGTTTGAAGCATCTAGTGCAAAATTCCTGGTTACGTGGAACGCGGATAACGTCACTCTTTGACCCCGCGGAAAACGCCCAGAGTGGAGCCTGGTCCTCGCCAAGCACGGCAGTGAACCCGTGTGAAGCATCCAGAGCAAATACCGGACCGTGGAGTCCTTAAAATCCATGGACTATGATGTCCTTAACCTCGACCGTGATGTCTTAAAACTAACGATCAACCACCCCGATTCCCTACGGATTCTGCCTTGGTTTAAGGGTACATCTCTTCACTCCTTTGATACGTGGCGTTGTAATTCCTCAACGTCTTCAAAGAGGTGACGGGTCCCTGCAACCAAACATCGGACTGTGGAGTCCCTAAATCCACGGACTATGAGGTCCTTAACCTTGACCGCGATGTCTTTAAACTACGATGCCTTGGGAAACCCCTGACTCCGTGAAACACGGACGAGGGCGACCACATCCAGCACTTGCAGGTCCTCACGACCTGTAAGGAAGAAAAACTCTTTTGTGAAGTCCTTACGACTCTCAAGGGACAACCCGCTTAAGAATCCTCACGATTCTTAAGAAGAACTTACACCTATGGGATCCTCTCGACCCATGGGGAGAAAAAACTCTTTATGAGACCCTCGTGGCTCATAAAGTGCAAAAGTCTTAGGAAGCAGATCTTAACCCTGAATCCTAAGCTATCGCTGCCCTGCAAGGAGATCAAGATAAATTGTCCACAAACGCATTCAATGAAAGGGGACACACCATTGAGAAGAAAAATGTATCTTTTATTCATAAACCAAAATGGATACAAAGTACAATTCATGAAAGAAACAAAAAAGAAAGATACTCTCATTCATGAGTATGTAAAAAAAAAAAAAGGAGAAAAGATACAAGTCCTCAAGCCGGCGGGCGGTGCAGTAATTTTACCAGCTCATCGTTCTATTGCTGAGCCACGGCTGCATGACGCAAGATCTCCAGAAGACGAGCCTCCGCCTGAGCTTGCTGAGCTTGATACGAAGCAAGCCGAGCTTCGAGCTCTTTCTCGGTGGCTTTATGAGCCTCGACCCTCTCACGAGTGAACAGGGCAGCTTTATCGAGAGCCACCACCTCTTTTATGGACTCCTGGAGCACTCGCCAGAGTTCGTATGCTTTGTTGGCCTTGGCTGTGAGGCTGGCCTGAAGCTCGCTCAGCGCCTTAGAAGCCAATTCCCTCTCCGAGAACTTGCGGCCAAGCCTCTTCTCGCATGACGTCATGTTAGCCGCACATCGTGCTATCAGACCCCGCAACTCCGCTTTTGCAGCCACGGCTTCCGAGGAAAGGCGAGAACATTCAAGAGCGTGCAAACAAGCCTCCACCTTCCTACAGAACTCCACCCAGACCCGCACCACCTCCTCGCTATGATAGGTGGCGAGAAAAGGAAGAGAGCCGTTAGCTTCAGCGGCAAACGCTTCAGCCGTGGTTGCACTGCCAGCACGAAGCTCCTCGATCAAAGACGACAGGGAGACAAGGCTTAATTGGGCCAAGCGTTCTGAAGCCCGCAAAGCATAAGGGCCGGGCGGCATCACGATGCGCGATTCCAACGCCATGGAGACTAGCAGGGCTGTTCAAATTTGACAAATGATTAGTAAAATTCTTAAACACAGAACGAACGGGATTATAATAAAATGTCACTCACCGACAGTCATACAAGTAGGAGCCGAAGGTTCCCCTGGCCCTTCAACGACCTCGACCTCATCGTCAGCTTCCAAAACTATAAGAGACATCAACGTCATTTCGCAAGATAGTAACAATGCTATAATAAAAAATGGCGAATGACGCTAACCCTGCCCAGAGGAAAGGACAATGCGCTGAGGGGAGATCGCCTGCGGAGCTGCCATCTCCAATAAACGTTGAAATGACTGTCGAGGCGACAGATCAGCGATAGTGGCCACCAAACCGCGCAATTCTGGGAAAGATAAAAGAGTTTAGACTATGAAAGGGTTACTAATTTAAAATGCAGAGGATTACCTTCAACACTTCTCCCGTTCTGAGTCGGGGGGATAGCGGCTTCGACAGCCTCTGCCGGGACCTCCTCGGGCTCCAACAGAGGGAGGGTAGTCCCCACTACCTCCATCTCAGCCTCTGGGCTTCCTTCGGGAAGAGCCGTTGGAGCAGCAACCTCCAAAGGAGCCTCCCCCAAAGGGGCAAGCACTCCCTGATCAAGAACCACCGCTGGAGGCTCTACCATTAGAGGAGCAGCCTCATCAGTCCCCTCCACATCAAGCGAGGCTTCATCAAGAATTTTGGCGGGCTTTAGCTTTAATGAGCCCGTAGGGAGCTCCCCCAGCGTCGAAGATTCTGCACGATTCAAATAAGAATAAGGATACATATGCACGGGCATAAATAATCTGAAGAACTACGAAAAGAACCACAACATACCGATGCGCAAAGAAGCCCTCAATATGGCTTCTTCAAGCCGCTGCTCCTTCTCAAGGAGGTGGGCTCGCCGAGGTTCGAGAGTGGACTCATGGCCGCCGGTCCATAAAGAAAGCGCGTCCGCCGCGTCCTCTGAAGCGGCCTGCTTCAGAGCCCTTTCCCCCCATTCCTCCAAAGGACCGATAAATCGCCGCCGAATTCACGAAGGGTCTTCGTAAAAGATTACAGCGGGATAGGACTTCTTCGGAACCCTGGCGTTATGAGACACGTCTTTGGAACGCCGTATGGCCTCAGCCAACTGTGCGGCCTCCTCATCGGCCGAACTCGGGAAAGGAAGTCCAGCGTCTGACTCTTGCAGGGCCAACGGTTCGTCTTCAAGAGTAGGCTCAGACTCCGCCAAAGAATCGAGAAAATTGGTGGCCGCTTTCCTCCGCCGCTTAAACCCAGAGCCGGTCGCCGAGGATGACCGTTTCCTCCCTCGCGAAGCCTTAAGGCGGCACTGACCCACATCGCCTACGACGCCCTCATCTCTATTACCCTCGCCCGGTGCCACGACCAAGGATGACACTGTCATTGTCAATGCCACGGGGGGCGGTGCAGCCACAGGCGGTGGTGCTACTACTGGGGCCCTTCCACCTCGCGAGCGGGAACCCAGGGGCATACCAGCCGTTGGAGTAAGGTTTGCCTCTGATTCTCCTGGGACGAGCGCAGTGCCGGTATCCCTCAGAGGGAAGCAGACCGGAGCCCTCGGTCGCAGCTTAGCTCCTGGAACCAGAGGAGGGGCATCGTGGCCAAGAAGCACCCTCCTTTCCTCAAGAATGATTGGGCTGACCCGATGAAGATACCAACCCGTAAACGCGCCCACGCACCGGGGCAGGTATTCAGCTTCAGGTACAATGAAGTGGGAGCCGGTGTTTAGCCTCATGAAATGATGAGCGGCATCGCGAACGGCATCGAGCGAAGGGATTGGGGCGACTATAAAAGCCTCGAAAGGAACACCCTGGTCGTATCCAAGTTGTCGGGCGAATCGATGCGGATTGTACCGCATGAAAAGAGCTGCACTGTCCTGGCGAAACACCAAGTAGCCGGGTCTAATTGTATACAAGTGCGCGGCCTCCCGGGGCTTCAAAGAAGGTGCGTTGTCTTTTGACAGATCCCAGAGTTTTTGAACTGGACCTGAGGGAGTAGACAAGACCCGATCATTAAAAACCATCCCGCCAGCGGCAGCATAAGGAGAAATCAGCACCCGAATAGCCCCGAACTGAGTCGGGTCGGTGGCAGAAGCATCCACTAATCGCATAAGTCATGGAAAGGGGTAGGCATCGTAAAATGAGGGCCTCTGATGCATGGCAAAAGCCCCCAACACGTGCATTTCGATCCAGGACATGAAATAATGAAGCGAAAAGTTTACCACATCCACGCCAGGAGTAGAGGTATTAGCTGCGGTGCCCAACCCATGATAAAGATGCGCCAACGCCGGGATGCCGATAGCCAATCGCGTCCCCTCAGCAATACGATGAGCCGGGTAGATAACCGAGGCTCTCATGAAGCGGCGATGCATGGGGATAACGAACCAACTGAGCTAGACACTGACAAACCCCACGAAGAACGTCTCCTCATCCATACCGGGTGCTGCAATGGACTCAAAAGACATCGGCGACATGATGGGGATATAATATTGAGGTAGATCCGATTCAGTGGTCGACAGCTTCTTCGGACCAAACCCAAAGGGGTCTTTAATGTTGGCGAACTTCGGAGCTGTCTTCGACACGACATCTTCGCGAAGGAAGCAGGCAATGAAACTCTTGAAAGTAACACCCTGCTCTTCGGATTCGGTGAATAATCGGTCGAAGATACCTATCGCCTTGATTAAACCGGGACGCTTGTGGCGGACGGCATTCTCAGCAGACAGGCCGTCAACTGGGGCGGGCTCGGGTTCAAAAACATACTCGTCAGGAGGCAACAACTCCTCATACAGTGCACCCCTGATTGGCAGTCCCGAGATTTCATAAAATTCTGCCAGAGAAATCAAAACCTCGCGATCTCCTAAAATGAAAGTGTTAGTGGGGAGATTCCATTGATTCAAGAACGCCTTGACCCACCAGGCATGCGGGGACTTATAATGGAAGAGTGACGCGTATATTGCCTGATAAAGCCCGAATTTCTGCAACCGCGCACGATGGGCAGAAAGGATGTAGCGAGCCCAGAGAAGGTAGCCCGTAGGGTGCCGAGGAGTAAGCCCTATCTTATAAATTTGCCCCTACGGGTGGGCCTCACCCTGGCAGATACGCCGCCCCAAGATGTCTATGGCCGGGATCGGATGGTTTGGAATACCGGTCGTCGAAGGCTCGAGCCTCCCCGTTGGAGTCCAGTTGGGCATTTCCACAGCAAAAGCCGTCCTCAGAGGATCCATCGGTAAGAATAGGAAAGTGGGCTCCGTCGGTACCGCGCAAAGAAAACTCCGGCGACCCTGAATAATCTGACTATACCAAGATCCCCATTGAAGAAGGTTGGTACAGTTCGGGTCATGGGCCCGGATCATCGCCATCGCTTCCTCATCAGATGGCGACTGAGGAAAAGCAGCCTCCGAGCGAGAAAAGGGAAAGCACGGAACAGAAGCCGTTAAAAGCAAAGTCAGCGATATATATCCATGCATGAACATGAAGACTAGTTAAAGAAAGCAACAGCAGAGTTTTCTGGGACTATTGGCTACAAAACACATGGGCCCCACAGAATCCGGATGACGGCTCATTAATAATGAGACCAAATAGTTACAATAAAACAAAGGGAATATCCTCATTTAATAAAGAATGGTAACCCTACATATTCCCCCCAACAGGATCTGCCTCGGGCTCTACAATGGATCCAACAAGATCAAAGGAATTAAATTCCCACAGAAGACATCATTACAAATCTCCTGTTGCATTAATTGCAGAAGGAACAACCTCGGGTCAAGAGACCCCAAGAAGCCTCCGTGTGAAGAAACTGAGTTCTTCATTGGAATTAAAGTCCTTATTAAGAGAAGGGAATTGAATTCCCAGAAACATTTTTGGATGGAATTAAATTCCATGGATTTGAACCGCCATCATCATCTCCCTAAGGATCATCTAAACCCTAAGAGATCTACTGTTGGAGGTTAAGTGGTCTCATATTTTGGTTAGAGAACTTGAAGAAAAATGGGTTCTTTGTGAAACCCTTGATATGGATTTAAAATCCAGAGAGTTTTGTCAAAATGAAGGTGCTTCGATCACCATTACCTGAGGAGGAAGAGTCCTTTTAAACAGAGTTAAACTCTGAAAATGTTTCAAGGCAGAGAACTAAGCTCTGGAAGAAGAGAATTAAATTCTCAGAAAAAGTTCTCAAAGGAAGGAGATGAGCAAAGTGAAGGCTCTTCGGAAGGGACATGAACATTTATAGAGTGTGATGGAGACGCTTCATCTCCCCAAATGCCTAGAGGAATCCAACGGTCATAAAAGGTGACAGCGTTGCACTCACGTGCGGACACGTGAGAACAACGCTGTTGGGGCATTTGTTTCCTGATTTAAAATCAGGAAAGCTTACGGAAAAGGCTTCAGAAAAGGGTCACGTGCTTACACGTGACCAGCAGTCACGTGTTGGCACGTGACATCTAAAAGCATCGGCAAGGCAAATTTAGCTTCCCGACTACATCAAAGAAAAGGGCTTCAGAAAGGGTCACGTGCTCCCACGTGATCTGGGTCACGTGTTGGCATGTGACAATTAAAAGCGGCTTCAAAGGCAAACCGGTTCCCTGATCAAATCAAAGAAAAGGCTTCAGAAGAGGTCACGTGCTCCCACGTGACCAGGGTCACGTGTTGGCACGTGATACTCAAAAGCAGCAGACTTGTTCTCCGGTTAAATCAAGAAAAAGAGTCCAGACGAGGGTCACGTGATGGCACATGACGGTTAAGCAGCAACCAGAAGACAGAGCGCAAAAAGAAAGAAGAAGGCTCGTTCCAAGGGGGTCACGTGCCCACACGTGACCAAGGGTCACGTGGCCACACGTGACCGACTTCAAAGCCCATTTGTTAACAGAATTAAATTCTGAGAAAAGACCTCTCAAATCTTTCCAAAAGCAACCGATTGAATTAAAGATGATTAAATATTATCTATCTATGGGAAAATCTCAAATTTGGAAAGATTTCCCCGTAAAATCTAACCAAAATAACAGAGGAGAATCTCTGGATTTAAAATCCAATGGTGAGTAAAATTCACCTAATAATCCAAAGGTCCAAAATGAATGATGGATACAAATCAAATCTCCTAATGAAAGATCCACCAAAACTAATTGACTCGGCTGCTTCTCCTATAAATAGGAGCCAAGAGACACACAAGAGAAGGATATATGCAGAGGGAAGAAAAGAGAGAGAGCCTTGATACTTTAGAGGAATTTGGATCTTCTGCAAAAGAAAACCCTAGGTAAGAAAGGGAAGGTTTCATTGAAAGAAAAGAGAATTTAATTTTCAATAGAGTTTAACTCTGATATAAAACAGAAGGACATATTTCTTCTCTCTTTGATGGAGGATCTGTAAAGTGCACATCTCCCCTTGAGTTGAGAATTTAATTCTCAATGGGTTGAGATCCTGCCATGCTGATCCAAAGCATAGAGAGAGAATGGAAGCACGAGAATTTAATTCTCACAGAACTATAGGAATTTAATTCCTTCAAAATAAAATTAGGGTTTGACCCTGTGTTATGGGAATTTAATTCCTTCAGAATGAAAAGAATCAGGGTTTAACCCTAGTTAAGAACTTAGTTCTGTTAAAACAACAAGAATTTAATTCCCTTAATCTTATTCCCCAGAATAATTCTCTAACAGAGAGTGGGGGTTTAATTCCTTAAAGCTTTTAACCCTATTCAGTTCTTCACATATATGAGGAATTTAATTCCTACAGAAAATTCAGAGTTCAACTCTTCAAAAGGAATTAGGAATTTAATTCCTCTGAAATTATTGTTAGGGTTCAACCCTACGAGGAATTTAATTCCTGAAAGGGATTAACAGATCTTCTAAACAACTACAGAAAAGCAGGGTCACGTGTCACCACGTGACCCCCCCAAAAGATCTACAGAAAGCCCTTTGAGGCAGTGCCTCACGTGACCCACGTGACCCTTGGCAAAGGCTCTAACATACTCCATTCAAACACCCGTCACGTGATGACACGTGATTCTCCAAAAGATACGATCTTCTCAGCAGAACAAACGAAGGGAGGGCGCCCTCACGTGCTACCACGTGACCCCTCTTGCCTCAGCGTCTAACACTAAATTGGAATCCCTGAATTCAGCGTTAAAACGTTGTTTGGCCTTAGTGTTCAACACTAAGCAAAGAACTTTATTTGCAGTGTTCAACACTGATTACCTTAGTGTTCAACACTAATTTGGGATTTCTGTTGCCAGTGCTTAACACTGGTCTGTTTTAGTGTTTAACACTAACTTGAAGGCCTTGTTGCTGGTGTTGACACCAACTATCTTCTAGTGTTAAACACTGACTTATCAACCTCATTCTCAGTGTTCAACACTGATTGGTCTTTAGTGTTTAACACTAGGCATTGGCCCAATTGGCTAAATGGCCAGAGGCAAAGCCTCTCCTTCAAGGGACCAACAGGAGGGCCGATGTCCCAGATATGATTGGACTTAGCCCAAGCTGGCCATAAGTCCTCAATTCGTAATTAACTGGGCTAATGGGCTCATAACATAATTAATTGGTCTTGATCCCAAATTGGGTCAAAGACTATTTAATCCACTCCGGTTCCAGGGTACATCTCTTCATTCCTTTGATACTTGGCGTTGTAATCCCTCAACGTCTTCAAAGAGGTGACGGGTCCCGATGACCACACATTAATATGGACTGTGGGGTCCTTAAACCCATGGACTACGACGTCCTTAATCTTGACCGAGATGTCTTAAAACTAACAATGGACCGTGATGTCCTTAAACTACCCATGGACCGCAATGTCCTTAAACTAACTACGGACCACCACGTCCCTAAACTGGAACAATAGAGCCCCAAATGCTCTTTTGTCGGATCTAAACGATCCTGATTAAGTTGATCTTAGCCTCAAATATGGCTAACGTATCATTAAACCTTCAAACAGACTTTAGTCCCAAATTGGACTATAAATCCCCAAATCAACTCTGGTTCAAGGGTACATCTCTGAACTCCTCTGACATCTGTCGTTGTAATCCTTCAACGTCGTCAGAGAGGTGATAGGTCCCGACGGCCATACATTAAATGGACCACCATGTCCCTAAACTGGAACAATCGAGCCCCCAAACGCTCTTTTGTCGGATCTAAACGGTCCCGTTAAGTTGATCTTAGTCTCAGGTTAGACTAACGTATCCTTAACAAACGTTTGAGTTGATCTTGGCCTTAAATATGGCTAACGTATCCTCAAACCAAACCCCCAAACCCAAATCTAAGATAATACGGATTTGGACTAGTCCACGCCCTACGGGCGACGACATAACTCGGTCTCCGTAAACAATCCACGGGCAACAAAACATAAAATAAACACACACGACACGAAGTGACCATCTGGAGAAGGAGAAAGTTGTTACCGCGACGCGGTAGCGTAATTAACTGCAGGGGCTTGCGCCTGCAGGGAAGAGCGTCCCCACAATCAAAAAACCCCTCAAGCGAGGGGGAATCTGACGAAGTCTGCTACATCGGACGCATCCGTTCAGACCTTCGATAAACGGTGCCATAAATCGACTTGGCATCTTCGGAGAGATGGACGGATAGCACCAATTAGCATCTGCCCCGAACCTCAGGTGAGACGTCCCGCATCTCGGCCGCCGTTCGGAGGGGAACAGATTCAGCAGAAAAATACGGTTTTAATCTATGCCCATTCACTTTAAAAATCGAACCGTTTTTCAAATTTTCGACCTCAACTGCCCCGTGCGGGTGTACATACCGCACCACAAAAAGTCCTTTCCAACGAGATTTAAGCTTACCCGGATGAAGATGGAGACGGGAATCGTAAAGAAGGACATGTTGTCCCGATGTGAAGGTTTTTCTAAAAAGATTTTTATCGTGGAACACTTTAGTCCTATTCTTTACTATCACCGCATTATCGTAAGCTTCATCGCGGAGTTCGCTTAGCTCATTCAATTGCAGCTTCCGATAGCTGCCTACATGCTTAAGATCAAAATTAAGCTCTTTAATAGCCCACATTGCCTTATGTTCAATCTCGACAGGGTGGTGGCATGCCTTCCCAAACACAAGACGGTATGGAGACATTCCAAGATCGGTCTTATAAGCGGTGCGGAATGCCCAAAGAGCATCCGTCAATTTGGTTGACCAATCCTTACGGTTTTTCGAAACCGTCTTCTCCAATATCTGTTTGATCTGCCTATTTGAGATCTCAGCCTGCCCGCTTGTTTGGGGGTGATAGGGCGTAGAAAGCTTGTGAGTGATTGAATATTTCCGCATCAAGGCCTCGAAAGGCCTATTGCAGAAATGTGTCCCGTTGTCGCTAATGATAGCGCGAGGGTGTCCGAATCGCGAAAAGATATTTTCTTTAAGGAACTTAATGACAACCTTGTTGTCATTAGTGCGACACGGTATAGCTTCCCCCCACTTCGAGACATAATCAACCAATAACAAGATATATAGATTCCCAAAAGAGTTGGAAAAAGGGCTCATAAAATCAATACCCCAAATATCAAATATTTCCACAACCAATATAGGTTGGAGCGGCATCTCATTCCTTCGTGAAATCCGACCCAAATGCTGACATCGCGGACAAGTTTTGCAATGTTCAAATGCATCTTTAAATAATGTTGGCCAATAAAAGCCACATTGCAAAACTTTCTCCGCCATTTTTCGAGGTCCAAAGTGACCGCCGCATGCCTGATCATGACAAAATGATAACACGCTCTTGAATTCATCGTTAGGGACACACCTGCGAATGATTTGATCGGAACAATACTTGAATAGATATGGTTCATCCCAGTAAAAATATTTTACTTGGGATAAAAATCGAAGTTTGTCTTGTTTCGACCAATCGCTAGGTATAAGTCCCGTCGCAAGATAGTTCACGATATCCACGAACCAAGGTTCGTAAGATACATTCAAGAGCTGTTCGTCGGGAAATGAGTCATTTATCGGCACGGTCACAGTTGGCGAAGAAGTGATGCGTGAAAGATGGTCGGCTACAACGTTTTCACATCCACTCTTGTCTTTGATGACAAGATCAAATTCTTGTAACAATAGGATCCAACGTATTAGCCTGGCCTTCGCATCCTTCTTCGATAAAAGATGTCGTAGGGCGGAGTGATCTGTGTAAACCACAATAGGCGAGCCAATCAAGCAGGGCCTGAATTTCTCTAATGCAAATACAACTGCCAAGAGTTCTTTCTCGGGAGTTGTGTAATTTATTTATGCATCATTCAAGGTCCTACTTGCATAGTAAATTACATGTGGCATCTTATCAATGTGCTGTCCTAAGACCGCACCAATAGCAAAATCTGATGCATCACACATAAGCTCGAACGGGTGGTTCCAATCCGGAGATGATAAAACGGGGGCTGTAGTGAGTGATTCTTTAAGTGATTCAAAAGCAGCCTCACAATCCGAATCGAAGTGAAAAGTAGTGTCCTTGGCCAATAGAAGGGTTAAGGGTCTAGCAATTTTGCTAAAGTCCTTAATAAATCTCCTATAAAATCCTGCATGACCAAGGAAGGATCGTATATCTTTGACGCAATTGGGACGAGGGAGGTTTTGAATGACATCTATTTTAGCTCTGTCAACCTCAATGCCTTTATGTGAAATTATATGTCCAAATACAATACCTTCTTGGACCATAAAATGGCATTTTTCCCAATTCAAAGTCAAGTTCTTATCCTTACAGCGGGTAAGAACAGCATCAAGATTACGAAGGCAGTCCTCAAAGGAGTCCCCAAAAATGGAGAAATCGTCCATAAAAATTTCTAGAAAATTTTCCACCATATCTGAAAATATCCCCATCATGCACCGCTGAAATGTAGCGGGAGCATTGCATACCCCAAAAGGCATGCGTCTATAAGCAAAAGTTCTGAAAGGACAAGTAAAAGTGGTTTTATCTTGATCATTTTCGGCGATGGGGACCTGATTATAGCCAGAGTATCCGTCCAAGAAACAGTAGTATTCGTGTCCCGCTAATCGTTCTAACATCTGGTCAATAAAAGGTAGAGGGAAGTGATCTTTCCTCGTCGCGGCATTGAGTTTCCTGTAATCGATACATACGCGCCACCCAGTTTGGGTGCGTGTTTGGATTAACTCATTAGCCTCGTTAGTGATGACCGTGATGCCAGACTTTTTAGGGACCACATGAATTGGACTTACCCATTGACTATCAGATATGGGGTAAATTATTCCACTATCAAGACACTTGACGATTTCTTTCTTTACCGCCTCCTTCATAACGGGATTTAACCGTCTTTGTGGGTCTCGGGTTGGTTTGGCTTCATCCATCAGATGTATGCAATGTTCAACAATTAAGGGACTAATCCCTTTGATGTCAGCCATTGTCCAACCAAATGCTTCCCGATTTGATCTCAACACTGCCAAAAGTGCATTCTCTTGCTCTAAGGCTAGAGAAGCGAAAATAATCACTGGCAAAGTCTCATTCTCTCCTAAATATGCATATTTAAGATGAGAAGGTAGCGGTTTGAGATCAAGAATTGGCGGAGAGACAATAGAAGGTGGGGTAAGCGAATGATATTCGGACTCCCGAAGAGGTTCAAAACTTGCATAAGATATTGACTCGGAAAGTGCTGCTGACTTTTGCAACGAGTCAACGGGTTCAATCTCAAGGTCGGACTCATTGATCATATCCTCACTGTGAAGTGGTGTAAGATCAAATGATATCTCATTTATGTTGTCGAGAACATCAAAGCAAAGCTCCTCATCCATGCAGCTTTCGGAAGCTATCTCGTGGATGGAACAAACATCCAGCAAATGAGCAGAAGGTTCTGATGGCTGACTTCCTAGCTTGTAAATATTAAGCTCAATTGTCATTTTCCCGAAGGATAAGTTCATAGAACCGTTACGACAATTAATCACAGCGTTAGAAGTTGCTAGGAAGGGTCGACCAAGTATCACCGGGATTTGATTGCGTGGGTTTGCCACAGGTTGTGTATCTAAAACAATAAAGTCCACGGGAAATATGAATTCCCCGACTTTAATTAACACATCCTCTAGTTCGCCCCGAGGTTTGGTGATAGATCGGTCTGCCATTTGGAGAGTACAATGGGCGGGTTTTAACTCTCCAATTCCTAACTGCTCGTATACTGAATAAGGAAGCAAGTTGACGCTAGCGCCTAGATCGAGTAAAGCACGATTTATATTTTTACCCCCAATAGAAATAGAGATTGTAGGACAGCCGGGGTCCTTACGTTTCTTTGGTATTTGTTGGGTAAAAGCGGTGCTAACATTACTCGTCATGAAAACCTTTTTAGGCACTTAAGTTTTTCTCTTCCTAGTGCACAAGTCTTTAAGGATTCTTGCATAAGATGGGACTTGTTGAATGGCATCTAGATAAGGAATATTCATGCTAACTTGCTTAAACATTTCCACAATCTTCTCCATTTGCGGGTTAGGTCGGTTGGCCCTTAATCGGTTTGGAAATGGAGCTCGATCAATAAGTTTTGGGTCCAACGTTTGTGGAGAAGACTGTGGCGACGGATTCGATCCCAAAATTGGAGTGGGCATCGACTTAGATAGATTTGGAGAAATGTTTGAGCCTTGGGGAAAACGGAGAATAGGCTCGGATGAAGGTGGAAGACTAGACGAGTTAGGGGAAGAAGAAGAAGAAGGGGTATCAAAAGTGTCACTGTCATCAAATTGCTCACCCACTCGGTTGTTCAGCACTCTCCCCGATCTCAACGTAGTGACGGCACTCACATTATGACTTTGTGAATGGCCAGGATTCGGTAGGGGTTGAGATGGGAGTTTCCCTTTCTCTCTCGCACTCATTGCGGCGTTTAATTATGCGATTTGGTTTTCTATTGATTTGATACTCTCACCATGGGAAGAGGAGTTTTTCGTTAGAGCATCAATAGAAGACCTCATATCAGCCGAAATTTGCATGGATTGTTTCATGAACATATCCAAAGTTTGTGCAAGTGAGTTGTCAGTACCGGCCACTTGTGGTGTAGAAATGTTGGCTGGATTTTGGAAATTCTGTGACTGAAAGGGGGGCTGATTTGGCGGTTGTGGTTGCTGTGGAGGAGGTCTTTGATAATTGCTTTGTTGGTTTTGATTCCAAGCAAAGTTAGGATGATTCCTCCATCCTTGATTGTACGAGGAAGAATAAGGGCCGTTTCTAGGTCGCTGCTGAAAAGCAGCATTAGCTTGAAACGATGCATTCATAGGACAATCTTCCGTTAAGTGTGAAGGATCTGAACAGCAACCACAGACAGTCTTGGGAAGCGTGACCTGATTTAGGGAGACTGATGAAAGTTTGTTCTCAATAGAATCGAGTTTCTTCTGCATCGCTGCCATTTCGGCTTTTACTGCGATGGAAACGTCGAGCTGGTGAATACCTCCCTTAGTTGTAGGCGGTCTTACGCTTTCCCACTGCAACGTGTGTTCAGCGAGATCTTCCAGATATTTCCATGCTTCACCATCATCTTTAGACATGAAATTGCATTGACACATTGTTTCAAGTATCTACTTTTTCGCTGGATTAATGCCCTCATATATAATCCGACATAAATCCCATCTTTGTATTCCGTGATGGGGGCATTGGACAAGCAGATCTTTGAAACGTTCAAAGCACTTCCAAAATGGTTCATTGGGAAGCTGGGTGAACTGGTTGATCTCGCTCCTAATGTGGGCAGTCTTATGGTTTGGGTAAAACTTCTTAAGAAATGCTACGATGAATTCATCCCAATTAGTGATAGAGTGTGCGGCAGTATTATAAAGCCATTTTTCTGCCAAGTCGCACAGTGTGAATGGGAGAAGACTTAAGCGCAAGCATCTAAAGTCAATTGTGAAGTACCACGTTTTCGAATTTGGTGATGAAAACGTACGCGTCTTCTGATTCAAGCCCGTGAAATTTGGGCAGCAGATTGATGTAGTGGGGTTTAATTTCGAAATTATCCCCGTTAGGTGGTGGAAGAGATAGACAAGTAGGAAGGGGACCACGAATAGGATAGCATCTCTCTTAGAGAGAGATGCGCGGTGGATTCTGCGCACCTACGGGCGGTGGCAGCGTGGTGTTATATTCTGATGAAGTGCCGTCCATCTCGGTCGATGTGGTGTGTGGTGGGGGAAAAGAAGGTGAAGAAGTACCGACTTCGGCGTCGATAGCAGGAACGCGGACAAGACGGGCACTAGGATCCCGTGTCCAGCCGAGCATGCACTAAGCGGGTTTAGTGCAAGTGGCAGCGTGTGTGTGATTTCAAAATTGGCTTGTTTTTGAAAAGGTGGGACTCAAGACAAATCACCCTACGATGCACAAGAAACCCTAGATCTAAGGTCACCTAGGTCAGTCTCTAGACCGCTCCTAGACTTCCAAAGGACAAGCCGCAGGATCAATTCTCTACCGCCTCCGTACTACCCTTGTAGCCAGATAAGTGCGAGGTAAGTGGGAAGGAACCACGTCGTGGGCCTAATTAAAAACCACTAGCCTTCGTCACGCTTGCCTAGGCACTACAAAAGTAATGCGGATAAACGATAGATTACCCACGATCTTCCTCTGTCCTTATTGAGCGCGACAGTCCTTAGAGTCTGGTCTAGATATTTTTTAAATTAATGAAGGGTTGATCTATATGCTCGGTTTGTGATTTGTGGGGCTTAGGAAGGGTGATGAAATCCCCACCTAATCTTGATTTGGTCTTTGCCCCTTAAAGTCCGTATTAAATATGCAAAACAAAACCAATCACAAAACTTTTGCAAAAAGATTTTTGAGCGGCGCAATTTTGCAAAGAATCCTGCAGAAAATAGATTTTATTGAATTTGAGGGGAGAGAGAAGGAGTTAAGAAAGATACCAGAGAATTCTGTGGCCCTAACTCTTCTATCCTGCCGCGATTCCGCCGCACAAAGTGCCTTTACGCCGCGGTTCCGCCGCGTGGCAGAGGGATCACTTGATGAAAATTTTTGTATAGCCTTCTGTGCTCCTCTGGATCTCTAAAAATGTCTCTGTTCCCTGTTCCCCTTAATTCTGTATCTCCAGATCTCCTTGCAAAAATTCACACACAAATCGTTAAATATGCAATTTGCAGTTTTGTATTAATAATGATATGACACGTCTAAGAATTCAACACAAATAGTAAAAATAAAAAATTACGCACGTATCCCCGGCAACGGCGCCATTTGATTGGTTCGAAAGAGTGTATTTGTAGTTAACCGCAATCAATAACGGTGTCGCGTATAGCTAGACCGAGATGAGTACGGGTCGTCCTCTGGGAAACGTGGAACCTTTTACTTTTACTTTAGATGTGTTGAGAAAGAGAGAAGGGATAAAGAATTTTATAGAATGGTTTCTAGATCTACGTTAAACAAGAATGTAAAATATAGATCTAGATTATTTTAAAGATGTAGTAAATATAATAAGAAGGCTTGTAGGGTTCGTTAGGATTTAGTAGTTATGGACGATTAATTAAAAGTTGCCATTTTTATCCATTAATAGATTTAGAACTAGAACGACGGTGATGCGTGTAGATTAGGGTTTCTGGAGGGAAAAGGAATCCCACTCTTAACCCTTATCTCGACACGGAACTCCGTTCATATCTAGTCTTTACCAAAACAATCATTAATCTAATCGCTAATCGCGGTCGGAACTAGCAAAGAATTGTTAGCGCGCCCGATTAGGATATTAATGATTCCTTTGATAAAGTTCCTAAACTTTATAGGACTTAAAAAGGGTTTAGTTATTTTCATCATCCATTAGCCTACCCTAATCCTACGAACCCTAACAAGCGGAGAATTACTCACGCATGTTGGGAGAAGAAGATGAAAAGACAGAGAGGGAAAACATAATGTAAAATGCAAAAAGAATTAAATAAAATAACTACCTTTATTAATCAACTTGAACAATCTACACTTTTATTCCGTAGGAAATGATTACAAAACTAGTTGCTTCTCGATCTTTCCTAAGGAGGTAGTCGAACAGTTGATGATCAGCCTGGATGCGTGAGCGTCGGGAGCTTCGTGATCTCTTCGGCTTGATACATTTTCCAAGAGGCCCTCGCTGCCCTTTTATAATGCAAAGCCAGAATCTTTTAGTTGGAAACTTGGTAAAATTCATCAGAGATTTACTCCACAAAGTTTTAGCACACAATCTCTCTAGATTGCCGCGGATCCGCGGCCAACAGGGGGGTTTGGCCGCGGTTCCGCGGCCAATGGTGAGGATCTCTTCACCAATTTTCTTGGGCTCTCTGATTTTGACATTTGGCAATCCTAGGCATCTTTAGAATTCAGAAATCTTCTCTCGGTTGCTTCCAGACTTGGTCTCCAAGTTTTGCTTCTTAATTTAGCAAGTTTTCTTCAACAACTTGATTTGTTTGATAAATTCTTCATAACAACTTGGAAATATTCTGCACAACAACTCAAATAAGATTTTAGTAGACTTTGTTCTACTAGGATTAGGTTAATAATATTTGCATACATTTTCCTACCAAATGATAATTAAAATATATTAACACATGGAAAATAATGTTTTTACACATAGACCCTCATATGTATAATATATTATAATAAAGTCCTTTTTTAATATGAAAATGGTAGGAAAAATGTAATACAAATGTGCAGTTTTATCAACTGAACAAGAGTCATTTGGGAGCTCGGAGTACCATTCAAATGCCGTCTCCGACAAGCTGCCAATAAACTGGCGAAGCAACAGTTTGTCATCGCCCCCAGTATTACCGCACAAAGCTCTGAATTGAGCAACGTGCTGATGCGGATTGCCCGTCGCCTTATACACATAAAATTTGGGGATCATATATACTGGCGGGTACTTAATTTAGTCGTACCAGCCTAGATAAGGTCACCCAGTTCTGACGACTTGTCCTGCCGCTTCGTTCGCTTGATGAGCTCGTATTTGTTGAGCTATGTAGTCATCAAGGGTAGCTTTGGAGATCATCTCCTCCCTGGCTGCTGATAAAGCCGGAGGAAGGTTTGATGTCTCCCCTATGTCGTCTTTAATGATTATTGGAGGGTCTTCGGCCAGAGGATCTGGCTGGATCATCATCTTCACCATGTCTTGGAACAGATGCACCATTTGTTTTATATTAGCCGCTGGTTCTACGGCCTCTTTTTCTTTCTTTTCAAGAACCCTTCGTAGGAACTCGGTGTAGCTCTCTTGCTCCTGGCGTTGTTCCGACGATACTTTCGGGCTTTCTTTCTGCCCAGTAAGTGCGGTCATCCTTCTCAACATCTCCTGGATCTTTTGTTGTTACTCCTGAGCTTTTGTTACAGACCGTGTGAGTGATCGATAACTCACGGAAGCACGACTATCCTCTTTTCCGGATGCCATGTAAACGGTATGCACAATCATGCCCCCAGACTTGGGGCGTTTGGGTCCACTGCCTTTGAAATTTACCGCGGGCACGGGGATATTCTCCGGCCTTCTCCTCTTGTGGGAGGTCGAGGTTGAGAGGGTCATCGCGGCAGGCACCCATGCAGATGATACCTTTCGTGGTATGGAGGTTGGATGGTCCTCTTTTTGCCAAGCCTTAGTCTTCTTCAGCATGCGAGAGTAATCTTTGTCAATTACAGAGTCTTGGACTTTCCGCCAAACTCTGTGGATCTTGGAGGACAACCGCTGAGGAGGCTGTTCCGGCTTCACCTGTGTCATGCTTTCAGTAGACGGAGGAGACTTCTTCAGTAGGACGGTTGGAGAGTTCTTGCGCACCCTTCTGAGTAGCTCAAAGCTATTCCCAGTTGGAACAGCAGCGTCAGTTTCCACCGTTGGAGCTGGTGGGGTAAGTCCAGAAGGAGAGTTGCCCCAAACTTTTCTCACTCGGCGCCAGTGGTGACATCGAGCATGACTTGCGGATGGGATCACCTCAGTTGTAGAAGCGACCTCGTCATGCCCCTTTCTTTGATGAGAGGCTGCTGTTGGTGCCAACCTGTCAAAAACTGACGTCCGTTGAGAGAGAACGTCTAACCTGTCGAAGACTGACTTTCGAATAGGGGAAGCACTTGTAATGACCTCACTCTTAGTAGGAGTTAGAACGGTCAGTCTTGCGAAGACCGATCCCTTAACAGGAGAAGCCCCTTTGACGACTTCGTCTACCGGAGCTGGAATGGCTATCCACTTCGGTATAAACCCTTCAGGTATTGCAGGCCTCTTTACGGGCCCACTGAAGCCTTGGCCCAGTCTGTTAAAGACTGAGGCGTTAGAATTGTACAACCCGTTGAGAGGGGCCGTGTTAGTTGCAAGCCGATCGAAGATCGACTTCTTTGGAGCCTCATGTGATGTCACTGAAGTATTGAAGCTCATTGGCGGGAGCATGGTCCCGAAGAAAAATCCAGTGATGGCCTGAGTCACCTGCTCCACTGGCATTGCAAAGATGGAGGCCGCTTGAGGCCCATAAGTCACTCCTCTAGCAGGGACGGAATGGGAGTTGCTGTTGCAATTGGTGCAGTTGGAAGCCATCAATGTCATCTTCTCTTCTGAATGGAGCAAGACACCAAATCTTAGTATCTCGAATCCAGGGGCAACCATATTAAACCGTGATTCGTTCGTGAACACAACACACGAAGTGTGGAGTGGAAAGAGGAAGAGGTCCCACCGGGCGTGCCAGAATCTGTCTACCGCCGAAAACAGAGACGAAACCGCGTAGGTCGTCTTGCCTGAATTTGGGGACAGATGCTCTTTGGATTTATCCGTCCACCTCTCCGAAGATGCCAAGTTGATTTATGGCCCCGTGTTTCGGAGGTTTAGACGGATGCGGCCGTTGTAACGGACTTCGTCAGATTCCCCCTCACTGTGAGGGGTTTTTGATTGTGGGGACGCTCTTTCCTGCAGGCGCAAACCCCTGCAGTTAATTACTTTATCGTATAGCGATAACCACTTTCTCCTGCTCCAGATGTTCACTTCGTATCGTGTGTGTTTGTTTTATTTTTAGCTGCCCGTGGATTGTATACGGAGACTAATTTGTGTTGTCGCCCGTAGGGCGTGAATTAATCTAAATCCGTATTTTCTTAGATTTGGGTTTGGTTTGATTTAAAGATCATTAAGCTCGTTTGAGATTAAGATCAACTTGAATGTTTGTTGAGGATACGTTAGTCTAATTTTAGACTAAGATCTACTCGGCAGAGATTTTGGATCATTCAGACCCAACAAAAAAGCAGTTGGGCTCTATTGCTTTAGTTTAAGGACGTTACGGTCCCTAGATCACCATTTTTGGTATGAGGGTTTATTTTAGAGACGTTGCGGTCCACAGCTAGTTTAAGGATATTACGGTCCATAGGGGTATGCTCATGGGCTTGGGAGTGCATCTAAGAGCTGTTGGTTGTCGGGACCCTCCACCTCTCTGATATCGTTGAAGAATTACAACGACATGTATCAGAGGTGTGGAGAGATGTACCCTTAAACCGAACTCCAGATTGAAGGGAGGGAACATGATGGAACGAACATCATTTTAGATGCCATATGTCAGGAGATCATTGGTCATCTTTGGAACTAAGATCGATTTGGGGAGACCTGAGTATAGGAGGACTCAGTTGATTGATGGTCAAAAGGTTTTAGCCTCGGGAGACTTGGCTAATTTAGGCTAGGGTTGGCCTCTCACAGTATTACATGCTGATATTTGCTTGGCGCTCACGTGCTCCCACGTGAGGCTCTAAAGCAATGTTAAACACTGCAATTTGGAGCGCTCACGTATGGCATGTGAGGCACCCAAGAGTTGGTGTGGTATCCTTGGGTTCAAATCCCCATCTATACATATAAGTGTTAAACACTTGTGGCCATCACGTGTGGACACGTGAGGCGCCCCCGAGTTGGGCACTGCCTCCTTTGGATTTATCCTCCTGTTCTTTTCTAAGTGCTAAGCACTATTGGAGGTCACGTGTGATCACGTGAAGCGCCCCGAAATGAGAATTGTATTTGGGTTTATTGTCTCTTTCTTTTGAAAGTTCTAAGCACTATTAGAGAGTCACATGGGATCACATGAGGCGCCCCAAAATGGGAACTGTCTTTGGAATTTCCCCCTTTTCATATGAGTGTTGAACAACTGTTTGGGGGTCACGTAGGAGCACGTAAGGCATCGCAAAATGGGAACTGTCTTTGGAATTTCCCCCTTTTTCATATGAGTGTTGAACAACTATTTAGGGGTCACATGGGAGCACGTGAGGCGCCCTAAAACAGGGACCATCTTTGGGTTTATTCCTTTTTCCTTTAGAAAGTGCTAAGCATTATTAGGCGGGTCAGGTGGAATCACGTGACTCGATCTCAGTCGTTCTTTTTTTATGCAGGGTTAAACCCTAGTTTTGTTAGAGGAATTAAATTCCTATATCTTTTGGAAGAATTAAATTCTTCAAACTTAGTTATTTTCTCTAAGTTTTGGAACTGCATGACAGACTCTTCCCGATGAGAATTAAATTCTCAACTTGTGGGGAGATCTGCTTCTGCAGACCTCAACCAGAGGAAGAACTAAGTTCTTGTTTGGAAGAGTTAAACTCTTGTATAAGGAGATAAAATGATCTCTAGGTCCTTTTTTCTTACCTAGGGTTTCTTTTCTTCAAAGAGAAATACTCCTCTTTTTTTCTCAAATCTTATGGAGGGTCTCCTCTCTTGTTCCTTTCAGTTTCGGGTCATTTATATAGTAGAGGCAAGTTTTTTTGATTTAGTTAAGAAAATCTCTCATTAAGAGATTTTTTGATTGATTTGGAGATTTTATCCACCGCTGGATTTTTGATGCAAGGACTTCTGTTTTACAGAAAATATTTTTCTTGTTTTTAACAATATTAGGAAAATATTTTCCATACAGAGCTTATTCTGTAGCTTGGTGATTTTTAATTACCATTGGATCTTTAATCCAACGGTGCTCTATTTTACAGAGCGTAATCTTTCTTATTTAGAATGATTGGGGAAATATTTTCCCATACAGAGTTTATTCTGTAGCTTGGTGATTTTTAATCACCATTGGATTTTTAATCCAACGGCGCTCTATTTTACAGAACGTAATCTTTCTTATTTAGAAAGATTGGGAAAATATTTTCCCATATAGAGCTTATTCTATAGCTTGGTGATTTTTAATCCCCATTGGATCTTTAATCCAACGGTGCTCTGTTTCACAGAGCGTAATCCTTCTTATTTAGAAAGATCTGAGAAAATATTTTTCAAATAGGGTTTTGATCTCTCTTATTTAGAATTTAATTCTATCGGCTCAGAAGGCATTAGGAACCCTCACGTGTAGCACGTGACCCCCATGGCATTAAACTGGTTTGCTTTTATGTAGCAGTCCCAGAGAAAGGTATCACGTGTTGGCACGTGAGCTAATGTTCAGGAATGTCACGTGTGGCATGTGACCCCCACGAAGTTATGTCCAGCAAAGAGAATCACGTGCTGACACGTGAGCTTCTCTAGCCTATTATTTGTTTTGGGAAGGCGCCTATATACTTTGTATATAGATGCTCACGTGCCTGCACGTGAGGCTCAATTTCAGCCTTATTTGTTAAGCGCAATGCCTATATTATTTGCTCCAAGGCGCATCACGTATGGGCACGTGATACTCCATTTGGGATTGTACTTCCTATCGCTTTTTATTCATTATTTATTATTATTATTATTTTTATAAGGGAACAAATTAAATAGCTCTTGGCCGAAAATTTTGGCGGGAACAGATTTAAACTCCACAAAATGATTTTTATTGTGGAGTTCAACTCAAAAAGAATTTTTATTATGAAGTTAAACTCTTCAAAGTATTTTTATTGTGGAATTCAACTCTTAAAGAATTTTTATTATGGAGTTAAACTCCAAAAGATTTTAAATGGAGTTTAACTCCTAAAAGTATTTTTATTGTGGGGTTCAATTCCAAAAGAATTTTTTTATTATGGAGTTAAACTCCAAAAGATTTTACATGGAGTTAAACTTCTAAAAGGATTTTTATTGTGGAGTTCAACTCCAAATTTTTTTTTTTTATGGATCTAAACTCTAAAAAATTTCCTCCTTTCTCTTTTGACAAGAAACTTAATTGGATTCTCTTGAAACTCCAAAATTTAGATATTGGATGATGAAAAGAGACCCTTTTTCTTCTCCTGATGGAGCCTCGGTAGGTAGGTTTCCCTTCTTCTCCCTCTCTCAAATTGGATCTTAAGAAGCGAGAAGAAAGTAACGAAAATCTTCTCTTTATTTGATTGGATATGAGAGTTAAACTCTCTTTCAATGGGTTTATGGTAAAAAACTATTTCTTTTTGGAAAAAGAAGAGTTAAAATCTTAATTTAATTCAGAAAAGAGAAGAAGTTTTTGAACCTTGAGGAAGGAGAAGAAGGTACAGAAACCCTAATTTTTTAAGATAATGAATTCTTGTTTTTTTCATTATCATGTCGCCTTATATAGGTTTACAAGTTTGCACATAACCCCTTAGGCTTTACAAAATGGCATTTTTCTCATCCCATACTCATGTGCTTATTTCTTTTTGCACATGAGCCATGGGCTTTACAAAAATTTCGTTTTATGCCCATTTTCCTTACATTTATTCATAAAAATTATATCAAAATTATTTATTACATAATTTTCATTTTAGCATTGGGGAGGCCGGCCGCGGGGCTTGACTTGGTCAGGGTCCACTTGGCCTGGGCTTGGGCCCATTTGGTTTGAGGTTGACTTTGATTTTGACTTGGTCAACCGGAATGTAATTTTTCACCCCAACACAGACTACCGACGTCGTTGAGAAGTTCAAGAAAGAATATTAGGATATTTTGTTTTAGTGTAGTTTTTATGATTGTATGTTTATTTTCTTATATTGTTTTAAACGTTGTAATGTGTGCTTTCTATCAATAAAATCTATGTGTGTTCATTTAAATTTCAAATCTTAAACTGTCTGAACCCAACTTCAGATTGACTTACAGACGTCTGGTCAATCATATCAGTTCTACATACGTCTGCAGTTCAAATCATGCTTCTGTATATTCCTTTGACAGACGTCCGGTACAGAGCACCAGACGTCTTCACGGACCAATTCTGAAGTCGATCAGACTTTTTCCCTTCATATTTCTCGATTAAATCCTAACCGTCCATTCTTTTATAAAAACTATCTCTTCCTTTCTCATTTCCTAACCCTAGACGTCTCCATAGGCGACCGATCATTTCTCTTTCTCTCTCTAATCTCTCTCAAACTCCATTCAAACCCTAAATTCCCCCCAAAACATTCCAATTTCACTCCAAACCCATAATCCATAGCACCCAAGCCTGTCAAGAAGGCCATTGCCACAAAGAAAAGGAAGTCGAATCCTACCGATCAATCCCCCGATGCAAACTTGTTCATCAACGTCGACCCAACCTTCAATTTCATCTCAACCAATCAAGAACCTATTAATATTCCTCTTCCTCCTCCGACACAAGTCTTTGACTTCGCCGCCTTTGAAACCCGCCTCGTTGATCGCATCACTTCATCTCACGGTCAACTTACTGGCCGCATCGATCACCTTTCCATCCAAATCAATAATCTTACCGAGCAAATGACCGTTTTGTTTTCCAAGTTTCCGTCCGATGCGCCGCCGCCGCCGCCAAAAGAATAGATTAGGAACCTAAAGATTAGGTCCTAGTTTAGTTTTTCATTTTGTGTTCTTTGTTTGCTTGAATTTTATGGATGTTAACGTGTTTAGGGTGTTTAAGTTTAGTCTGGTGTAGCTTGTGGTATGTTGAGTTCTTAGTTTGTGTGTTTCTTTTGAAGTAAATGTCTGAACTTCATGTTTCTATAGCTTTATGCATTTTGTTTCATTAATTCGTGTATATATCGTATCTCATTACTATTTTCATTTCTTATTATGAATCATGCGCTATAAATGACTATTAAATCATACTTGATTCAATCAAAATACACTTTATTCATTTACTAACTAACTACCTTTTAGATTAATTTTGTGTTAAATTCTTATTATGAATCATATGCTCAATTTGTACAGTTATTCCTACTCGATTCATTAATATAAACTTTGTTCATTGGATATAACTTAACTTGTCTCATTTTGTTTTCCATAAACTTAAATTTCAATATTCATGTTTAGTTTCGTACCCCTTGCTCTATTTTTCAAACTTTTTGATATTTTTCAAAAAGTGGGAGAAAATATTCATGAATATCCTTAATTATGCTTTAATGGTCATAAAAATTGAATTAACTCACTCGTATTTATGCCATACTTCTTGAAAAATAGTATCAGTGGTATGGGACACCGATATGAGTTCAAATATTTTTTCAACCGAGCATGAATTAAGGGGGAGTATTTAAATCGAATTTATATTTTTTATATATCATGAATTCTTTAAATAAGTTTTGCTAAATATCGAAAAGAGAGAGATTATTGGTATCCGTGTCATACGATTCCCAGTTCGATTATTTAGTTCAAACCTTTATTTAAATGAATTCATAAGTTACTGATGACGTTTCCAAGTTTATATCTTGAATACAGCATGCACGATATATCAAAAATCAAGCACTGTTGCCTATAATGTGATACGCACTCAAACGGTGATATGGCATGACAACTCGATACAAGCAACAATGTGATGCAAGCCAAATCAAGATTCAATCACGTCTCAACGTAACTAAGGAAATGATCCTAATCGAAGAACCAAAACGAAGATAGAAGTTATGAGCATTATATATGTACTTAGTAATGATCTCATAAGATTATAAACCCCATTCCAAACTATTTCTAATGCACAAAATGTCTTCTTTTCTTTTAGAGACGTCTAACATATCCGTTGAAATTCAAACTGCCAATATTTCAAAACAGTTTTCATTCATGTCAGAAAATAGACGTCTCCTACAGACGTCTGAAGGGATATTTTGAAACCGCGGACGTCTGTAGAAAAAACTCCAAAATTCTTCATTCTGTATATTTTTCAGAGACGGCTATACTGACGTCTCTATAAGGAGTTTATTCCTGGAGCAGACGTCTCCAAGGGCAATTTTGTTGGTTTATTTGAAATTTGAATTTCGATTCGATTGGACACTTACGCCGTTTTCAGTCGTAATAACCTCCAACGATCATTAACTGTTTTATGACTGTTTTTCAAAGTTATGGGTAGTTAGTATAACTTCTCATATCAATTTCTATAAATACCCATGAGATCTCACATTTTCATCAAACATTCATTGCAAATATATTGAGAAATTTTATTGTTCTTCTCGTGCTTCACTTGCCAAATTCATTTCCTCAGAACCAAAACCTGTTCTAATCTCTTAAATCAATCCTTATTTCACACTGGTTATAATCTATTAAGATCGTAGTATTGAGAGTAAGTAAATTTCTTGTTTGTAAAACGATTATAAACCCACAAGAAAGGGTGTCTCTCAGCCCACGAGAAAGAGTGTTTCTCAACCCATGAGAGGGAGTGCCTCTCATTGCTTGCATTGTGTGGATTTGGGGTGTACAAAGAGATCTTCCGAGAGAAACGTGGATTAAAGAGGAAAGTGTGGCTTTCCTAGAGAATCACGGGCTAGAGAGGAAGAAAACATGTTTCTTAGATAATCACAAGCTCAAGGGTATGACCCTTGTGAAGAGTGATTTTTGTTCTTCACATCCCTATAAAGAGAGATTCGTGTTCTTTACAACAATAGTACAGAAATTCTGAGAAGGTGTCTCAAGCGGGGACTAGCCACAGAAGTGTGGTAAACCCTAATCAACAAATCATTGTGTTTGCGATTGCCTTTACTCTTTTATTTTTCTGTGTTTGTGTAGATTACCGCATTATGTTTCTTGTTTAAAACTTATGTTAAATAATTTTTGCAGAAACTCGGTAATCTTCTAAAATATAGTAATTAAGTTGTTAAATTTGCCATAGGATATTATAATTATCTTATTCACTCTCCTCTAAAGTATTTTCAAAAGTTCCATTTTCTAAATAAATCTTAGGAAATACTAAAATTAGTATTTTAAATTCTTTTCTTTCTCCCAAAAATTATATTAATCATTTATAAACTCAAAATCAAAGTAACCATTTTCCAAACTTTTCTATCAAAACAACTTAGAAAATAATTGATGGCTAAAAAAGATTTTATTCGGCATATGAAAATTACAGTCGTTACAGGTATGATATGCCCACAGCGTCTCACGGGGCTTCAGATCCCAGCCTCGTTTATTAACTGATGTATTTTTCTTCAAAAGCTTGTATAGGGTTTTGTTGAAGGCTTCGGCCAACCTGTTGGCTTTTAGATTATAAATAGAAGAATATCTTCAGTTTATCTTTTGTTGAGTGTTGAATCTTGAGATTTTGAAGTTCTTGAAAGAAGGACCGTTATCAGAAAGGATCCGCTTGGGTATGCTGAAGCGATATAAAATATTATGCCAGAAGAATATCAGAATATCCTCTGTTCTGACTTCTTTTAGAGGGACGGCTTCGGGCCATCTAGAAAAGTAGTCGGTGACCGCCAGTATGAACCTATGACCTTTAGATGATGGAGGGTCAATTGGTCCAACTATATCGGTGCCCCACATTTCGAAAGGTCGCAACGCTATAGTAGGATGTAGCGAATTGGAATGCTTATGTATGAAGTTGCCGTGTATTTGACATATGTGGTATTTCTTCGCATGCTCTTCATAATCCCATATCATTGTGGGCCATTAATATCCCAGCCTTTTGATTTGAAGGCGCATTTTGGGACCAGATTGGTGTGCACCACAGACATCGGAGTGAACTTTTTTCATGACTTTTTGGGTTTCGGCCAAGAACAGACACCTGAACCATAACTGGTTATATGATTTTCGGTATAGCGTGTTTTCCGAATACGTATCGGAGAGCTCTCTTCTCTAGCTGAACCCTCATAAATTTCTCTTCTAGCAGTTTATCATATCGGAGAAATTATACGAAAGGTTCTCTCCAATCATGCTCTTCTTGAATGGTCAGGACTTCTTTGGCAGGACAATCTACTTGTTCCAGCATTTCTTCTTCATGTTGGTAAGTCGGAGGTAGAATTTGGCGGCTTTGAACCGTAATTAGGATTTCGTCCATATCGAGATCAGCCAATTCTTTTGCTACAACGCTCTGGGGTTTTTCATCAATTCGATGGTGACAAACTGTTTCATGGGTTCCACGACCCGGCTTCTTTATCGAGCCAACTCCGGCCGGTATACTTGGCAGTCGCCATTTAGTTGGTTGACGACCAACTGAGAATCTCCGTAAACACGCAGTCAGGTGATCCCCATTTCTATGGCGAGTTCGAGACCGGCTATCAGTGTTTCATACTCAGCCTCGTTGTTTGTACGAGACTCGGTAAGAGCGAAAGAATATCGCAGGACTCTTTCTGATGACGTGTTGAACAACAATCCTAATCGTGTAGAAGATGGAACCTCAAAATTTAATCAATCAAAACATGTGTATGAAAGGAAGCCCTAAAATCTAAGATAGCCTAAACCTAATAGTGGTAAATTACTTAAAAGTCTCTTATTTAAAGATTAAATTTTTTTTAAGGAAAGCCAAACTAGGAAACTGCTAAAATCTGTGCCTTGGAGCCTCCATAGAGCCTCTAAATGATGCCAGGCAACGATTCAGCAAATTATCTGTCGACCCCATCCATAGGCAGGATGGCCCATTTGGCCGGAATAGAGATCCTATTGTCATTTCTAAATTGTCAAAGAACTTAATGCAATGAAATCATATATTGAAATATTAGATTCATTGAGTAAAAAAATTGGGTCTGATTTGCGAGTAATATTGGAGTTGGACACAATTACTTAAATTCTTGTCGTAATAAATATAGAAAATGAAAGAGAATTCAATGAAATCATATATATTGAAGTTCGTTGTGCATTAATGTCATGAGTTCTGCAAATTAGTTTGCTTTTGGATGTAATTGATTTTCGTTTTTGGCTTAATTGGACAAAGTTACCCATGAACTTTCATGTTTTTTGCGATTGATACCATGAACTTTCATAATTAGAGATAGCCACCATGAACTCCACTTCCGTTTGCAAATTAATACCATTTTATGCCACGTCACGGTACCTATTTGCAAAATATTGAACTGCTTATGAAAGTGCATGGTATATATCTCTAATTATGAAAGTTCATGGCATCAATCGCAAAAAACATGAAAGTTTATAGGTATCTTTATGCAATTAAATCTTCTTTTTTCCTTGTACCGTTAGTCTTCTTATCGATTTCTTTTTGAAAAGGCTTGTGAAACTATATATCCTTGATTGGTGCAGGGTGGTTAGGTTTAATCTTCATATGGCCCCATAAAAAGAGAATTTACCGATCGAATTGAGACCCGGTCCGATCTCCCTCCAGAGATTCTTGAGCTCGTCATATGACATCTACCCTTAGAAGCTACAAAAACTTCTCCTTAGTTTGCAAGCAGTGGAAAAATAGTGCTGTCCCTTGTATATCGTGTCGATAGGTGCCCATTGTTGGTCTACATCAAAAGTTTCGGGGATAATATTTTTTTCTACTACCGCCCCGTGTACAAGAAAAAGTTTTCGGTGGGCTGCTCTTTCAACGGCATATCAGGCTTCAAGTTCTATTATGCCAAGAATGGCTGGTTGGTGCTATATAAGGATTCTGAAGTAGTTATGGTGAATCCCGTTACCGATGTATTGCATAAATTCCCTATGAACTTGCCCTGTGCCGATGAGACATCAATGGCATTGCATTCTCTGGATGCCCTTATGATATTGGTTTCAAGATCTTTGCTATCATTTGCTTATTGGAAACGGAATGAAGGATTTACATATATGAAAAGGGCCAATGGAACTTGTATGAGTACGATAACAAGACTCACTTTCTTGCTGAGACCACGAGTAACTTCCGTGTTGCCGAACACTCAAACATTGTGTTCTGCCAGAGCCGCTTCTCCTATCTAGACACTGAAGGAAGTGTCAGGGTATACAACCCAAAGGATAAAACCTGGAATATTCTTCTTCCGAAAGCGAAGGGATTCACGTGTGATGTTTTGTTGTTTTTGGTTGAAATGAATGGTGAGGTTCTGACGGTTCGCATGGGCGTGCGCAACTTAGAAGTAGATATTTTCCGTCTCGACATGAAAAAGAAGAGATGGGAGATTGGTGCCAGCATTGGTAATCAAACTATATTTTTAGGTTACCAGATGCCCCTTGCGACAACTTTGAAAAGAGGAATGGAGAACAGAACATGCACTACCAGGATTCATGGCGATGCGGAGATAATCGATGACATGAAGATTTCTGAAGGGCAAATCTTTTTCGTTTCAAAGAAATTGTTTCCGAATACGAGAGAGCTGGGATCAAAGAAGTCTTGCAAAGGAGAGGTGTGCTATTATAGTTTGGCGAATGGGAGATCCGCTGAATATGAAGAGGAGAAAGATCACATGTTTATAGTATGTGGTTTGAGCCGAGTTTAAATACAAGCTCATCGAATCTAGGAAATATCAAGAAATGTTGGTATTAATCTTTAGTATTCCTTGAAAGTCTAGAAGCACAAATTCAGCTTTAAATTAGGTCTAATGATTGTCCGGTTTTTCTTTGAAATTTGTTTTTGTTGTGTAGAGTTAAATTTGAGCATTTTTTGGGGTTTCCATCTATGAGCAAAGTGAGTGTTTTGCGTCAAAAAAAATTCTTGAAGGGTATAATTAAAAGCCATACAGGTAAAAGGACTGGTGTTGTGCAAATAACCCTTTTTATTTTCTTTTATTTTGAACTCTTTTTTGAAAATGAACTGTAATTCTAACGTGCACACGTCACACACACGCCCAAGGGTCCCAAAGATTTGTGCCGAACCCTTTTGCTTTCCCAAATCAATGCTCGTTAATCGAGAAAGTTTGATCATGTAACGATGCAAGACTAGCTCAATATCTCTATCCCAACATTGGAACCTTGCTGTTGTAAAAACATTCGCGCAAACCGATAGGAAACCTTTTATTTTAGAGAAGAAGTTTAAAAATAATTCTTAAGTATTTTTCTTTTGAAATTACTTATTTCATCTCATCATTCCATATGGTCTACTATAGTCATCTTTTTATGGGGTTGTGGTACAATACATTTTCCTATTTTACCGATGTGGGACTAAACTCTCTAACATGATAACACAACATATTGTGTTATATAATTTCTTCTCTTATTTGTCTTGTTTGCTCTTTTACCTTAAGGCTTTCTGTGGGACCAATTGAGTTTCACATCTATAATCAATTGTCAATCTCAATTAATTCATAATTAATTGATTGACAATTTTAATTTAACAACCAAACTCCTATCAAATCAATTGTTCATAAAAGTTCTTCCTAATGTGAGAGAATAATTAATATTACTTTACATGCAACCCTTTCCGATATTAAATTCCTTTTTTAGCTCTTTTAACTGAGCGGGATAAAATCACCTAATCGCTCAAACCCAAATCTTTAATTGCCTATGAACACAATAAATTCATTTCGAAAATAAATATAATTTTGAAAAAACAATTTCCAAAATACATGATCAGGTTTTGACGTTTTCATGGAATTGAACAAGCGTATTCTCATCAATATGAGAATGTTGGATTCTATCTAGACATCCATAGTTTTCCTAAATGCATTGAAGCAGCCCAATATTTCAGGTTTCTTAATTCTGTCTAAACGACAAAATTTGCCATCATACCAAAACTTACTTATTAACAAATCAAAAACTATAATATCATCAAGTCAAAAGGAATATGTAACAGTTTGAATTCTCCATCTATATAGGTGACATATTCTAGAGAATTCAAACATGGTCTTGTACTACACATATCATTATATGCGCTCATGACATACACCTGGAGAATATCCACTCTGGGTGGTTAAGACACATAACCACATCCCGCATGTCAGTGTCATACATGATAACCTTTCACAACTCTAGCTATCCTTTACTAGTTGTAAATTAAGTACTCAATTTAAGAAATTACTACTCAATTTAAGAAATTTCTAAATTAGATCATATCTCCATGCAAGTGACCCATCGCAATGCATGATCTAAGAATATAATTTCTAAGGATATTATAACAATTATAAATAAATAAGAATACCCATATTATAAATTATTAAGTGCAACTATAAAACTTTATTAGTATTCCGCTAATATTACATGAATTGTAATGGATGTTCAAGGTCATATATATTACTACTCTGGTGATCTCCCACCTGTCCTCACATCCATCAGCTACAATTTTAACTCCCATCTTATTTAAATGTATGTCAAAAACCTTTTGAGACAACGATTTGCTATGTTGTCATGAGTGTTCATTTTCTGAATTTACACATATTACCTTTTGTTAATCTCTCTAACAATATGGTATTTCCGGATTTATACTTCTGAAGTGCTCTTGGTTGCTTCATTTGCGCAACTGCTCCACTATTGTCACAAAATAGTAGAATAGGAAATACGTGTGGAGGAACAACACCAAGCTTAGGCATAAACTTATTTATCTGCACTCCCTCCTTAGCAGCTTCTAATGACATAAACGTATCCCGATGTAAACTTTCTATCATTAGGATCAGATTGGAAATCGGGATCTGTAACCCTCGATACTCAAATTATTTGCATCGTAAACTAAACAGTAATTTTAGTTCTACGCAAATACTTAAATATGTCTTTTACAGCAGTCTAATATTACTCAAAAAGATTGGATTGAAAGCTACTTATAAGGCCCACTGTATAGACTATGTCGGGTCAGATACATAATATAGCATACATCAAATTACCAGCTGCCGAAGCATATGGTATACATTTGAAGCGCTCAATCGCATTCTCAGTTTTAGGAAACATTTCCTTAGAAAATAAAATTCCATGTCTAACAGGAAGCATTCCCTTATTAAAATCTTGTATATTGAACCTTTTAAAGATCTTATCCACATAAGTAGATTGTGACAATCATACACGTCTCTTTCTTTATCTCTATAAATTTTGAGACCCAAAATATAAGAAGTTTGACCAAGATCTTTCATAGAGAATTTGTCTGAAAGACATAATTTAATAGATGTTATCAAATCTACATCATTCCCAATGAGTAGTATGTCATCTAAATAGAGTATTACGAACACAATAGAATCAATTGATCACCAAGTCCGTACTTTACAGGAAGACGAATGATTTTAGTTGATTTTCTTATTGCAACAGGTGCATCAACGACAACAGTTTCTAGTGGTGGATCCCTGTCTCCACTAGCACTTGCATCTCCCACTGAATCTGTAGAATCTTCTAACAAATTAGGATTTTCTCCCACTAGAATATACGACTCTTCATCAAGAGATACATCTCCTTGACCAACAATTTGGTCTTCCATAAAGAACAAATTTATGCTTACAGTGATTATATGATCACTAGAATTATAAATGTAACGACTCCGAAATCTTAGCACGGAAATTCTTCTGTCAATATAAAGAATAGAGTTTCATAGCCTGAGTTGGAGTTACAAGTTACTTTTGCTAAATAACAACAAAAAATAACTTGTAGCTCACTGGTAAGCCCTTGCCCTGCTGTGACGTAACCCCTGTGTTCGAACCCCAACAGACACATTATAATTTTTTTGATTTTTCTTTTGAAGTTTTTTGGAAGCCCAAAAGTTTACACGTGCAATACACATAAAAATGAAAAATCAGAAAAATCAAACAAGTGCAAAAGGGTTTAAACACTGAGTGGTACACGTAGCATCAATCCAGACACCCAAAGCCCTAATTCGACCGGCCAAAAGCCCTAGAAAACCGGCACCGACGGCATGGATGAACCCAATTGTCCCCGGGCTTTGCACACTTGACTCTCGACCTACCCCTAACTCCCTTGCACTGTTTGATTTTCCTGCAATCAAACAGAGACCCTTCATTTCACCATTTATCATCTTTTTAATACATTTTAATTCACCATTTTAATTCCAAAACCCTAATTCTACATTATAAATACCACCCCACCCCTTGGCTCAATATCATTCTGAAAATTCTAGCCAAAAATCTCAAAATTTCTTAAGTACAAGTGGAGTAAAAGAGGAGTTAACAAGCGATCAACTTCTGGCGAGGATCGAAGAAAATTCCGGCGATCCCGCAACGCCACAAAGTTCAACTCTCTTTCTTCAACCTTTCTTTGAGCTAATCTAATTGTAAGTCCCTTCCAATTTTCATTTCTCTTCTTTAAAAATTCATTTTAAAACGAATATCGGTAAGTGGACTTAATACCGATATCTATTTGCTAAACCCTAAAAACTCCCCTTTTTCTTACAAATTGTTCATCCAAAGTGTACACAATACTTGTAATCTTAATTATAAATGTTTAGAATAAATTTTAACCTAGAATTCTCATGTAAAATAACTTTAATTTAAGTTTTTCATTTAAATACCATGAACTTTAAATATCACCTCTTTCACTACCGCTTAAACATACTTTAGGAAAACTTTACGAGGCAACGACCTACCCCTCACATACACTCTTGTTCCATGGCACGATGTTTTTTATGTGAATATTTGGTTACGAAGAAAATATTACATTAAAATACCACTCACTTTAAAAACGGTTTTCTTTTAAAACGGTATTTTAAATTCCTTTGCGAATATGCCTCTACAACCCTCTTTAGAGGACCTGCTATTGGATGATGTGGATTATCGCACATCATTGGGCTAGAAGAGCGAGATGCACACCTCCTCACGGAGCATTCAGTCTCGAAAGATGTTAAATACGGGTTTTAAGAAAAACGCATTTTCTATTTAAATAAAATTTAATTTTAATAATTATATAAAATTACAAAATCCATATATTTTCAAAATATAATAAACTTGCATTTTTTTAAATGAAAGAATTACAAATTTCACCAAAATACCATCAAGATACCAACAAACGACAAGTTTTACAGTAAAACACCATGAACTTTCCAAGCTAAGCAATTATCACTAAAATACCTCAAATTCTTAAAATTCATATCCATGAAAACCCTAAATAATATAAATAAATACTCGAGGTTTATTTTGAAGTTTTATTAAAAATATTTTTCATAAAACCTCCTCGAGTTATATAAAAAAGCCGCAGAGAGCCGGAGAAAGTGGGTGCTTGCATATTTAAGGTAGAAAACTTAACGGAGTTATCAATGGTAATTGTCTTGAAAAAGGACATAAATTCAGCCGTTCATATGCAGCATTTACCGATGACTCCCGAAGCTAATTCAGGATCTAAATCAGTTACAAGTGTCTGATTCAATGTAAGTCTAATTCAAACCTGAATCTAAAACTAAACACGAATACTTGATCATGAATCCTTGAATTCAAACAAACAGGAATACTTGATCATGAACTTAAACACACGAAATCAATATCTAACTCAAACAGGTATACTTAACCATTGATTATGAATCGGAACACTTGAACTTGACTAAAGGAAAACATAAATATTTGAACACTATGACTTGACTCGAACCATGAATATAACTTGACATGAATACTTGATATAGACATAAAGTCAATCTTGCAACTTGATGTATTTATGGATTCGAGCAAGGCTGGTGATTTTAACTGTAACTTAGCATACACGGGGTGTTGAGATAGTTCATGTGTGAATCTAATGAAATCTCAGGAGTCCCACTGGATCATGAATCCATGTCTACTAACAAAAGCAAGCTATCATAAGTACCCGTGTTTTCTTGCTCTTAGATTATAGCCTGTTGAGTTTAGAATACTTCAACACTAGCTTGAAGTCCCGTTACTAACACTTGATTCGGACCCGTAGTTCCTTCTCCTGGATTACAGCATGTTGTGTTCGAGAACACTTTTGAGATTGGTTGACATTCACTCTTGAACTTACGTTAAATTAGTATACCCAAGTAGAGACCGTTAAGACACTTACATTCACTTCATGTTCACTATACCTACATTACACGACCATGTTATACTCTGCTCATGTTAGTTACCATGATATAAATAACTACATGCTAAATAAACTTGCCATATTTATATTAAACGACATGTTGACACACCGTACTTCATAATCAATTGTTCATGATTTACATTTTTCTTTATCATTACACTTTATATTTCACTTCATTTCTTGGGGACTTGCCGAGCGAAAGTTCGCAGACGGGCATTCCAACCTTCTTTGTTTTCTTGGAATGTTCGTCAGATATCGTGGAGACTGAGGAGATGGACACTACCGAGGAAGAGCACGAACAGATAATGACCCAGACCTAAATTAGTTATCTTTTTCTCAGTTTATGTATGCCACATGTTTAGGCATTTCCCTTCTTGTATTTTCTTTCAGTTGAAATCATGTATTGTAAATGAATCAAGTTGAATGTAAATAAAGTTGTAAATGAATCAAGTTGAATGTAAATAAAGTTGTTGAAATTTTAAATCTCCTGTTTATTTATTTTCATTTTATATTGCTTATTTTACGCTTAGTATATTTATTCCGGGAAATGACCTTCTCGAAATAAATATGCCGCAGCTTGCCACATCACCGTTTCCGTACACTGAGAAGCGGGGCGTGACAGGTTTTGTTGGTGGCCCATGAAGGTCAGTTCTGCATGAAGTCATAAGCAATATATAATAAGAATTATGATATTCAACAATTTTACATTTCTTACAATTCAATTTCTGTTGAATCTATCCTAATCTTTCTTCTCTATCTAAGGCGATGGATTCTCCCAGCAAGCTTAGCATCAACGATGGAAGTACACCACCGAAAACTATCTTTACCATTCTACCACCTCCACCTACCGTAGCCGCTCCACTCACGGAACATACGATACTTCTGGAGGCTATCAAAAGCCTACTTGAAGGTCGGCAGGCTCAAAGCACGATTTTGCAGGAGCAGACTGCTCTCCTTCAATAGAGTTTCATCCGCTCTGAAGCAGAAGTACCGGGAGTGAAACAATTTCGAGCGTTACACCTGAAGAACTTCTCAGGGAAGGAGAAACCACTTGAGACCGAGGAATGGGCACAGAGCATTGGAGACGACCTAGCCGTAGCTCAAGTTCCAGAAGTGGCTTGGGTCAGAATAGCAAAACTCCAGCTTACGGACAATGCCAGAGTCTGATGGAAGGCCGAGGAGAGTTGTCTTGAGCAACCAATCGAGTGGAAGACTTTTCTTAATCTCATTGATGCCAAGTATTTTCCGGAAACCGCACACTTCGAAATGGAACAGAAGTTCATTCACCTGCAACAAGGATCCGTGTGGGATAAGTCGGTGGACGGGTACGATGCCGAATTCACCATGCTCGGCAGATTCGGCGCCCATCTAATTCTTACTGCAGAAATCAGAGCCAGGCGGTTCCAGCAAGGATTAGACCCTGAGATCTAGGCTGCCCTAGCAATAGAGGAATACCTAACACACGAAACAGCTTTGAAGTCAGCACGTCGCTATGAAACTGTCGTTAAGAAGAAGGGAAGGCCACAGTCAGTCGATATGAAACGTCCCACAAATCATATTACTGGAAGAGCCTTTTCTAGGCCAACTCTCCCAGCGCCAGCTATGAGGTCAGGAGGATCATTTTCCGAGACTGAACCTAATTTCTGTATTTATTGTAAGAGGACCGGACACCAAGTCAAGGATTGTCGTCGAGCGAATGGCCTTTGTCTGATATGTGGATCATCCTCATACACTATAGGAACTTACCCACACAACCGAACTGGCCCAATCCCCGCAGCTAGACCATCTATTCAAGCTCCAATTATTCGGTTAGCTCTTCCTGCACCACCTCCATACGGACCATCTTTACCTCGTCAACCATCGATATATCAGCATGCACAGAGAAATATGCCGAGACGTCAGGCTTTTACTTTGGCGGTCGTAGAAGCCAAATCCATAGGTCAAAACAATACTGGTAAATCCCCTCCCATCTTTTTCAGATATTTCAAATTCTTGCATCCTTTCGTTCCTTCAAACATTTTGATGAACTTCCGGTACAATATCAGTAGTTATTTCACCACCGCTGTAAACAAATTTTTCTTGAATTTGTTACAACTTCCTTGTATAAATTTCGAGGGCGAAATTTTTATAAGGGAGGTAGAATGTAACGACTCTGAAATTTTAGCACGGAAATTTTTCTGTTAATATACAGAATAGAGTTTCACAGCCTGAGTTAGAGTTATAAGTTACTTTTGCTAAATAACAGCAAGAAACAACTTGTAGCTCACTGGTAAGCCTTTGCACTGCTGTGACGTAGCCCCTGTGTTCGAACCCCATCAGACACATTATATTTTTTCTGATTTTTCTTTTTAACTTTTTGGAAGCCCAAAAGTTTACACGTGCAATACACATAAAAATGAAAAGTCGGAAAAATCAAACAAGTGCAAAAGGGTTTAAACACTGAGTGGTACACGTGGCATCAATCCAAACACCCAAAGCCCTAATTCGACCGGCCAAAAGCCCTAGAAAACCGACACCGACGGCTTGGGTGAACCCAATTGTCCCCGGGATTTGCACACTTGACACTTGACCTATCCCTAACTTCCTTGCACTGTTTGATTTTCCTGCAATCAAAGAGAGACCCTTCATTACACCATTTATCATCTTTTTAATGCATTTTAATTCACCATTTTAATTCCAAACCCCTAATTCTATACTATAAATACCACCCCACCTTTGGCTCAACATCATTCTGAAAATTCTAGCCAAAACTCTCAAAATTTCTAAAGTACAAGTGGAGTAAAAGAGGAGTTGGCAAGCGATCAACTTCCGGCGAGAATCGAAGCAAATTCCGGCGATCCCGCGATACCACGAAGTTCAACTCTCTTTCTTCAACCTTTCTTTGAGCTATTCTAATTGTAAGTCCCTTCCAATCTTCATTTCTCTTCTTTAAAAATTTATTTTAAAACGAATACCGGTAGGTAGAGTTAATACCGATGTCTATTTGCTAAACCCTAAAAACTCCCCTTTTTCTTACAAATTGTTCATCCAAAGTTTACAAAATACTTGTAATCTTAATTATAAATGTTTAGAATAAATTTTAACTAATAATTCTCATATAAAATAACTTTAATTTAAGTTTTTCATTAAATACCATGAACTTTAAATATCACCTCTTTTAGTACCGCTTAAACATACTTTAGGAAAACTTTACGGGGTAACGACCTACCCCTCACATACACTCTTGTTCCATAGCACGATGCCTTTTGTGTGAATTTTTGGTTATGAAGAAAATATTACATTAAAATACCATTCACTTTAAAAACGGTTTTCTTTTAAAACAGTATTTTAAATTCTTTTGTGAATATGCCTCTACAACCCTCTTTAGGGTACCCGGTATTGGATTGTGCGAATTATCGCACATCCTTGGGCAAGAAGAGCGAGATGCAGACCTCCTCACGGAGCATTCAGTCTCGAAAGGTGTTAAATACAGTTTTTAAGAAAAACGCATTTTCTACTTTAATAAAATTTAATTTTAATAATTATATAAAATTACAAAATCCATATATTTTCAAAATATAATAAACTTACATTTTTTAAAATGAAATAATTACAAGTTTCACCAAAATACCTTCAAGATACCAACAAACGACAAGTTTTACAGTAAAATATCATGAACTTTCCAAGCTAAGCAATTATCACTAAAATACCTCAAATCCTTAAAATTCATATCCATGAAAACCCTAAATAACATATATAAATACTCGAGATTTATTTTGAAGTTTTATTAAAATTATTTTTCATAAAATTCCCTCGAGTTATATAAAACAGTATTTAAGGACTTTAGTAAATATAGGTTTAAGCGGGATCAATTCTCTTGAGTCCCAGGAAGCCGGAGAAAGTGAGTGCTTGCCTATTTAAGGTAGAAAACTTAACGGAGTTATCAATGGTAATTGTCTTAGAAAAAGACACAAATCTTTTCGTTTATGTGCAGCAGTTGCCGATGACTCCCGAACCTAATTTAGGATCTAAATCAGTTACAAGTGTCTGACTCGGTGTAACATTCAGGAAAATAAAATATTATTTTCGGAATTTAAATAAATAAATAATAAATATTTTGGAGATTTTAAAAGTATGGAGATTGGTTTTAATGAAATGGTATAACTATATACCGATAGTTTGGAAAATATTTGGAAAATGAATATGAATATTGATTTTGAAAGAATTTATATGATTTGGGCATTTTACAATTTATCATACAATTAATTGTATATAAATTAATATTAAACTCGATTAATATTTCACTAATTATGTATTTATCTTGCTTAAGTATGTGACATGCAACATGTTGCAAAACACTTGTTACATATTTTAAACCATGCTTCATTTCATTTAAATGGTTTTGTTTTGTTTTAAAAAAAAAGGGAAAAAGATAAAGATGAGAGAGTGAGTGATGGGACTTGTGTCATGGATGAAAGGGGGGTCTTCTCACCACGTGGCTCCTTCACACTTTTCATTGTTCTTCTTCATTTATCTCCTCCTCCTTCTTCTCCCTCATCCTCCATCTCCTCTACCTTCCTCAAACACCTTCAAAACCACCACTAAACCTCATGCTCCCTTCACAAAAATCACTCCAAAACTCACTACAAAACCCATGGTGGAATCAAGTTTGTACTTTGAGCACTTTGGGCAACCCAAGAATTTTCTTGAGTTGCCAAATGAGATAATCCCTACACTCTAGTTAAGTTTTTAGTGTTTCTTATATCCTATAGTAGTTTAGAGTTGATCAAGTGTAGTTTAGAGATCTTTGAATATTCCAAGTTGAGGTTTAAGGGATTTCATGATTTATGAAGTGCAATTGAGGTTTAGTAGAGGCCATAAAACCTCGTAGTGTCTGATTTATGGACTAAACTTGAGACCTAAACCACAAAACATGAACTTGGAAATCCTCAATATCGGAATTTGTGGGAATTGTGATGACTTTTTTGAGATCTGCTATGCCCCGGAAACTTGGAAAATTATTTAGCAATTACTGTGAGATAAGCAGGTGACCAGAAAGCTAACCTTAAAACATGGGACCCCTATTCCAATTTCTGGGCGCAAATTGCGGCCTGGGTTTGAGTGATGGGCCCCAGGTTGGGTCCATCGCTCTTTTATCTGTAGATTAGATCTATCCTATATGCAAAATGTCCCAATTTGACTTGAGGCAAAATATGGAGATGTTTTCCTAAGTTTCTGATTTCGTTTTGCGAGTTTTGCTAACTTGGATTTTTGTAATTGGGTTTTATCTAGTTCGATTGACGTTTGTACGGCAACGTCGAGAGTTGTTTGATTATTTTTGCGTGCGTAGACCATAGGTTCTAATATATATGTGTTTTGTATGTCGTTTTGGTTTTCGTATTCGATTCGTGTTTACAATACGATGTATTTGAACTGTAGGTACCCCCGCGTGGACTTCGGGACGACAAGGAAGAGTAAGGCGTCATCGACTTCAGCAAGCGAGGATCGAAAGTGAGCAGATGTATATCTACGGGGGAAGTCGGGTGGATGGCGTATAGCACCCCCGCAACCTAGAATAGGTTATTTATCTATAATGTGTGTGTGTGTGTGTGTGTAGCATTGGGATTCTAGGAGACCGTAGGATTGGACTAAGCGTATTTGTAGGAAGGTTTATCCTTAGTCTATTTTCTTTAGTTGTGAGCCGTTTGTTTTACATCGTAGCGCACAGCGCGCGCGCGCACACACTTGGTTTGATAGGTGGGTATATGTGTATATATATATGTATGTGTTGATATATATATATATATATATATAGTATATATATACGTGTAAGATGAGGATATGATTTATATTATGGTTTTGAATCGATACGATCGAGCAGCATGTCAAGAGATTATGATATATAATTTGAGATGAGACATCGTTTATGATGCGATATGTTAAAGGATCGTTGGGCGTTATATACGAAACATGCGATAACATGTGACTTGATGAAATAATAGACTGTACGAGACCTTAGATCTGTACCCTGATTATGATATTGTACGACGATTGATACCGTACGAACTATATGATTTATATATGATATTTGACCCATACCCTCGATTTTGAGGATGTCGTACGACGGACTATATCGTACGAGATATTTATATATGATGATTAATCCGCACTCTTGACTCGAGAATATCGTACGATGGATATTACCGTATGTGATGCTATGAGGATGGATCGCCGACTACTAGATATATCGACTCGGATATGCTTTCGATTTCTATTTACTTTCGACTCGGTTCTTAGTTTAGTCTTTTAGTTGCTTGGGTAGATGTTAGATTAGACTCGAGTCATACTTATTTCCAAAACTAACGAATCGTATGTATTTCAAAAGACAATCCGAGGGACGCTACGGATTTTCAAAATGATATCTCATTTCTCAAAAAACCATAGCTCCTACTTTCCAAAACAATGATTTGCGCTATTTCCAATACTATAACTGTATGACTCGTATATAGATTTATATACCTTATTGTTGCTTTTACCGTTTACTTTCTGTTATGATCTCGTCTGCTAGGATACCTGCACCATTACCGATGATGCGTATGTTGCATGTACACTTGCTTGCCGGCTCACACACATCAGCATCGGTAATTGCCATATCACGTACACTTTAGTAACCGTTACTTCATGCATATATCTTAATAAATCGTAGCTAAGTAGTACTATTTTGCATTCATGATATCATATGCTAGTTTAGACTTTGTATTTCTTATTTAGATGCCACATGCATTCACATACATACATTCCGGTTATATACTGCAGTTGGGCTCTATGCCGATATTCATTGTTCATTATTAGCTCATGATTTGAGATTCTGATTTCATGAGATTTCTGGATTTTAGGGAAACCGCATGTGTAATTGAAAACTTATGCTCCTTTTAAAAGGAAAAAATACGGTTTTTCCCTTGATATGATGTGTGACGTCCACCATGAGATTTCTCAGTTCTGGAGCATATATGATATATGGTTACCATCCATGAGGAGCGAGGGAGACACCGTCTGCGGGTACATGGTGGGACCGGTGCGGTACCCTGGGGCAAGATTGATGTATGTAGAGAGATAGAGACGTTGAGCCCGGCAGGGGAGCACTACCGACCGGTGATAGTTTGGGCCGATCTGAACTGACGGAGCTCGAGATAGCTAGCGCGGCGGATATCCAGAGGATACCGACCATAGTTGTAAGATTCAGATGATATGGGCCGATCCGGACTGACAGAGCCCGAGATTCAGGTGATATGGGCCGATTCAGACTGACAAAGTCCAAGATATGAGGTTTATGTGTCGCTGATGGACACGGTTTGTTTTCGAGTGTCGATAGTCGGCACTCAGGTTCTATCATGATTTTATATGTCGTTGCTGGACACACGTTGGATGATGCATTTATACATGATACACATGACATGTAGTTATTTTGTGACACGGACATGAGTACTTGATATTTCACATATGCTTATATTATTACCTTTGGTACTACTCGATATTATCGTGTTACTATTTATTTATTGTACCGTACTGTATGACCTAGGATATAGTCATACATTCGGTTTCTTCTCGGTGATGTCTTTTACTCACGAGTTGGAAACTCACTCCCATTGTGCCATGGTTTCTTGCAGGTTTGACCACACAGGTTTTCGTAGCGGTTTTGCTGGTACACCTGATTGTTTTGGTAGGTGGGGTTCTCTTGCATTGTGACCATCATTGTACTTGTATATTTATTTCAGTTGTATCTAATTAAAAGCACTATCAACCAGACTATGTATATTTGTAAACTTAAAAACCACAGTGGTATATTCTTTCGGACTTAGAGCCACACTCTTGTATCTATTCTTAATTATGTTTTCTTGATGATATTTTGGTTTCTTTACTTTACTTCTCTGTTTTGATCTTCGCCTTTAGCGTCGTATATTTATATTGCTTGCGTGGTTGTTTCCGCCAATTGACGAAAAGCTAGCTCCCGCTTGGGGATGCATATTATTAATACTTGTATTGTTTTCGGGTTAAAATATACAAAAGAGGTGCTGCCCAAATTTTTAACGACGAAACATGTTTTCAAGATAGCTACAAAACATTATTCTTCATATGATATTACTATGTTTTAAAGAAAGAACCTGATTTCATTAAACCTTTATTTCAAAACTTCACCTCCATTATTTTCCCTAAAAGGTTTAGACTTCTGGGTTTTTGGCTTACTTGAATTAGGTGGGGCCCTGTAGACTTCACGTGATTCAAGTGTTAGTCACGTGCCTTTTCCGGGTCGTGACACTCAATCTGAGTCTAATTCAAACCTGAATCTAAAACCAAACACGAATACTTGATCATGAATACTTGAATTCAAACAAACAGGAATACTTGATCATAAACTTGAACACACGAAATCAATATCTAACTCAAACAGGTATACTTGACCATTGATCATGAATCGGAACACTTGAACTTGACTAAAGCAAAACATGAATATTTGAACACTATGACTTGACTCGTACCATGAATACAACTTAACATGAATACTTGATATAGACATAAAATCAATCTTGCAACTTGATGTATTCATGGATTCGAGCAAGGCTGGTAATTTTAACTGTAACTTAGCATACAGGGGGTGTTGGGGTAGTGCATGCGTGAATCCAATGAAATCTCAGAAGTCCCACTAGATCATGAATCCATGTCTACTAACACAAGCATGCTATCATGAGAGCCCATGTTTTCTTGCTCCTGGATTACAGCCTGTTGAGTTTGGAATACTTCAACACTAAGTTGAAGTCCCGTTACTAACACTTGATTCGGGCCCGTGGTTCCTTACCCCTGGATTACAGCCTGTTGTGTTCGAGAACACTCTTGAGATTGGTTGACATTCACCCTTGAAGTTACGTTAAATTAGTATACCCAAGTAGAGATCGTTAAGACACTTACATTCACTTCATGTTCACTATACCTACACTACACAGCCATGTTATACTCTGCTCATGTTAGTTACCATGATATAAATAACTGCATGCTAAATAAACTTGCCATATTTACATTAAACGAAATGCTGACACACCATACTGTTGGCTATAGTGCCCTTAAGTCAATTATTGGGTCGTAGGCACATGATTGCAATGATTGAGGGAGGACCTATACCGGTAGAATAGTCTTACTCGAGATGATAGTATGTTATCTGGTTTGTCTTTATCATCGTGTATATGCTTCAGGTGACATTACAGATCACTACTACATGTTGATAGAACCCATAGGATTCTTGCTTGACTACCAGCAGTATGATGGCGATCATATACGTGAGAGTTGGGTGGTCTCTAAGCACATCCTTAAAGTGTCCCTAGTCGTGGGAGTTTCGAGACTGGGTATCGATACTCCGAGAGTAGAATAGTGTATACGGATCGAGACCCCGACGAGGGGCGGTGGCCGGTCTCACAAGCTATTGGTGTCAGTTGGTTCACCTAAGATGTATACAGGTGCTCATTGGGCTATGAGTACACCGGACGGACTTGCCGGGAACATGCTAGTTGGTATTATACATATTGTCAGATAGTGGTTCCCTGGTGACATGTGTACATGTTAGTCTATCGACCTGAGATCGTCATTTGTCTCGTGTGAGTTCCCACTGTGCTTTGATTACTACCCTACCACGGCTCAAAGGAGTCGGGCAAACAGGATTTAGTTGGGTACAGTCCTGAGCCACATTGAGGCAGTGAGTGGATCGTCAGGGGACTCGTCTCTCCCGGTATTAGGGGTTGATATCGCGGTGTGCACGGATGGCCATCACCAGAAATCCTTGGCCAAGGTAGTCGAGAATTACTGATCAAGGATCAGTAGTTTCTCAGGTGGTGATGGGCTTCATACTGACACTAAATATCGCGTTATTAGGGGTCTGACTTTATCCATCCCCCCAGACCCGATATGCGATACTCCTAGACGAACGGACCGGACTGTACGGATATTGTCACTGTCAGGCTCAGTAGGGGTTTCAGGATGAGTTTGCTCGTCGGCCTCCCTTTCGCTCAATACCTGGATAGTCATCACTTACAGCTAGTGCCACTGACGTTCTTATGGTTAAACCCACTGCCAGCGTATTTACGAGTCTTTAGAGTCCCACATAGAGGGTTTCCCTGGTTTGGGCAAAACGTTGTAGAGGATGGTTTTATGGCAGGGTTCGATCATATACGTGCACTTGTGCACGGATCATGATCGGACGGATAATACTAGTGGGTTTTTGTTTAAGCCGGATCCTAATATTATATTGTTGGATTACTTTCGTCTCGTTGTATTCGTATTCAGTCGGAATACGGATGCGGGTATGTATATACGGATGAGGGGTATTCTTGTAATTCGTTACAAGATTTCTTTAGTTGATGCGATTTTCTTTTTGGATTAAACATTTAGTTTAAATGTTTATTATGAGGTGGAAAGTGTGACTGCAAGTCTTGACTTTGTGCATTGATTCATAGCACATGCACTTGGTGACTCATGGTATTGGATTATGTGTCGATTCATTGTGACATGGATTGTTTTGTTTTTGCTAAGATATTTTGGTGTGGGATTTTTTGTGAGAAGATGGCTACTCATTTTTTAGAGGATTTTTTTCTTCAAGAGCTCACAAAATATCACACACATTTAGCAAAGCCAAAAGAACTCAAGAAAAAGAGCAGCCACTTCCTTTTTCTTCACTTGCTCCTTTTCTTTTTCTTGAGCTCACACTCTTCACTTCTAGGCATCTTCTTCAACCTCCACCCTATTGTTTCATGAGTTGAGAATCCATGGGTGTATTGAGACAAAGTATTCACACACAATCTCTACTTCATCTTGGCTATCTAGGCTAGCAAACTAGATACCCGGGTTGCTTCGGTTTTGAGGTGGGAGCCCGTATTACCAACCTTCGACGTGGATCTTCTTCGATGGAGGGAGACTGGAGATCAAACTTGATCGAGGAAGCCGCGAGGAGCTTTGGACAGAGGTTGAAGACCAAAGGACTCGGATCGTTTGGTATAACCTCTCTAAACTCCTTTACATACATAGTTAGTGGAGGGTTAATGGTCGATCCGGGAATCGGGTTCCGTTAGCGCTGGATTTCTATAAGTTTTTGTTCCGCATTTGGATTGATGGCCGGGACGCTAGCGTAACCCAATATGCTATCAGAGCCAACCCATTAACCCCATACTAACTCATTGCGACATTTGAAATCCGTCGTTTTTGTCGTGCAAAACTGCCGACAAAAAGCGTTCCAGAAACTGAAAATTTGAGATGTTTGCACACCCCGCGGGCTCACGGTTTGAACTGAGAAGCCGCGGGATGGTGTATGGGCACCCCGGGAAAATCCCTGAGGGGGACCTAAATGTTGGGCCCACTCCCTAAGACCACCACAAGGTGGTCTTGGCGGTGGGGACCCGAAACTGCCCCATCTTGGGCAGTTTCGAGTCTACCTCACCCTATGGCCACCTTGTGGTGGCCACGGGGGTAAGGTACCCTTTTTAGGACCCCCGAATTGAAGTTAATTTTGTTCTCTAACTCCCCGCGAAGGTTCCGGCGTGTTTCGTTTTGATTCGGACTTCCGAATTGGCTTTAAACGGTCGGTTTTTGGAACTTTAGCTCACTATTTTTTCCATGGTTTTGGAAATTGGTTTGGTTTGCTAATTGCGTGCGGAATTCTAATGTCGCGGTTTACAGTACATACATTACTATTTGTGACCGTGAATGTCATTAGAGCTGTACAACTTGTCTAATTTCTATAGTTCTTTTAGAAGGGTTTGCGAACGTGAAATTCACGTTGATATTTTGTGCTGTGTTGTGTGTTGGCTGGATCGTCGAGGTGGATAGCCTGGGTGCAATGTTAACATAGTTTAATTTTATTTGTACATTTGATATCGCGGAGCGAGCGTCTGACTTGTGGGCTGCCGTCACTGCCTGTTTGTATATTATTCGTTTGGGGCACGACCGGGTTGAGGTCGATATCACCGTTGTACATATTTTCTTTTCTATACTAGGATTACCCCGTGATGGAGTGCACGGATATTCGGGTTCTAGAGGACAACAGGTCCGTATCTCATGGCGTTGAGAAGGAGGGGGCCTCACTCTAGAATTGGCAGGCTATTCGCCGCACTCGTAGGGGGTACAGGTTGACCCAAGGTGGGGTGCTCAAGTTACCGGATTCCGTGAAGTGCCGGGTGGCCTATTCACTTTGGTGAAGGGGGATGCCTCGCTTCTGGTTTTGACGGGTAACTTGCCGCGCTCGTAAGGGTCTAGGTTTTCATTACACAGGCCATCCACATGACCAGGGGAACGTCGGGTTTCACTTGCGGCTCAAAGGAAACCTGGGGCTCCCAGATTATTTGTATTGTTCTGTGATACTTATCACTTGTCTGTGATGTTTCATTCATCATGCCTGGAGCGATTATTATATATTGCTATATATATACTAGTAGATGTTGTATATGTTTTACACCCGCACTAGTCTAGTCCCAGCTTTGTCGTTAGTTAAGTAACCTAACGGGTGATGACGAGACCCAGTGGCGAATGCGGATGGCATATATGTACATCATATTTTCGTTCTTTTGTGGTGTGATTAATTGATGGGACTGCGTTGATTAAGATCAATGCAAGGAAAACAAACTTATTCGATGTTGTTGGAACAAATTTTCAAAAGCTGTTATTACAAGGACGTTTATTTTTTGTTTTGCACAGCGGTATTCGGTTATGAATATCCAGCATCTTATTCGACGAGGGAAGAGCCGAGATCCCTTCATCGGGAGTGACCTCTTGGGCAGAAGTTTGCGTCAAGGTAATAACTTCACTATAGTCGATTACTTTTTGCTTTGCATCGCGGTATTCAGTGAGAATATTCTGCACCTCATTCCACGAGGAAAGAGCCGAGATCCCTTCACCGGGAGTGATCTCTTTAGCAAAGGTTTTCGTCACTATATATCTGTAAAAAGCTATCCAGTTCCTTCAACGATATCAAGTTCATTACGTCAAAAGTTTTTCGCTAAAAACCAGCCGTAGCCCTCCGTCATTTCAGATGAGTAGCACCTAGTATTCATGCTATGTTTGTTGTCCTTATTCAAGGCATAGTGTATGGTATCTATTTGTTACTTTTCTGTTGCATAGGTAGATGTGTTGGTTTGGGACAGTCGTATAGCCTTGTTGGCCTTAGTCAAGGGCGAGTACAGGTGAGTTCAAATTAACCTGGACAATGATGGGTAGAACTTGACATGTGACTTATGATTTGTTGTCCTTAGTCAAAATCATAAGATCATGGGGTAAAAATCACATCGGGAGTTTCAAACATACAGGAAACTTGCCAGGCATGCGCATACCTTCTGGAGTGTGATAACGTGACTGGATTCCATCAGGTTATAATGCGATGATGGTTGGATCTCGATACCCACTGATGAGTTGGTTTACTCCTCGGGTGATTTTAGAAGATCCCGACTAATTCTTCTTTCAGGTTTGGAGGAGAATTTGAGGATACAGTGGGAGACATCCTGATTAGATAATGTGATTAACTATTTTGATCTAGGTTAGAGTGCACCTAGAGTGTTTCTTTTCTCTCTCTCTTTGGCAGCAACCATGTCCCGACCCTAGACTATAACTCAGTAACCAAGTTAACCGAACTTTTTTAAAACACTGGATTTTGGATTGTCAAAGTTGCACACTTCATTGCCACTCCTAATTTTACCCTTTGCTTTTCTCCGGAACATTCCGTATCACTACGAAGATCCACGGTTATTGGATATAACCATCGTATAGTTAGATACGAACTCGAAGAAACTTGTTTCAGATTCGAGGATGGTTTCCGGTTCTGGAGAAATTGAATAGGACTATTCTGTTATCTTTTCCTTTTACCTTCTCTCAGGTTGTGAGGACTCCTAGGATTAGGAGAGGGTACACCTATTGCGCTTATTGGATAGTCTTCTTCTAAACCATAGGCAGGTGCTGAAAGGTGGGGAAGGAAGAAAACCGATTAACCTAAATGTGGTGTACAGAAGATAATAAGTAAAAACAAAATAAAGGGATTAGAAAGAGGGCAAAGTAAATTATGACTGCTATCCTTCACGACCAAACCGCGTATTTCATCGCCACTCCTACTTCACCTTTGAATTTCTCCAGAACACCCCGTATCACTACGAAGATCCAAAGTTATTGGATAATCCATCATACTCGAAGGAACTTGTTCCAGTTCGAGGATGGATTCTGGTTCAGAAGAAATAGAATAAGGATTATTCAGTTGTCTTTCATCTTTACCTTCTCTCAGGTTGCGAGAGCTCCTAGGATTAAGAGAGTACACCTATTACGCTTATTGGATAGTCTCCTTTGAAACCATAGGATGGTGTCGAACGGTAGGGAAAGAAGAAAACCATTTAGCCTAAGGATGGTGTACAGAAGGTAATGAGTAAAGAAAAATAAAAGGATTTGGAGAGATGGAAAAGAAATATAAGGTTATAGTCATGAATCTGGATAATGGAAGAGGCATTATTAGGAATACCCGGTTACCCCTTCGAAACATTTTCATATTTCAGTTTCACTGTGCGTTGTTAATAGAAAACTGATTTCCCAGTTAGATCCTTACTTCAGGGTATGTGTTTACCAGGTATGATTCTCACATCTGTATGGTTTTACAGATGATGAGTGGAAGTAAGTTATTGGGAATTATGTGATTATATCCTCATTACATCAGAATTCGTTGTAATTGGTGATATTTAAGGAAATCGCCTGGGATTTTGCCGGACGACAAATATTTGGTTTTGAATATTCGTTGTTATGCACCAATTTCAAGCTGATATATCCGTACGTTTATTTTATAAAGTGAGATATAACCTTTTGAAATTATGTCCATGATATTTACCTATATCAGTTGATGGTTAAGTAAGGAGCATTAAACAGCGGTGTAATTCTTCTTAACCATAGTACAGTTTTCAACCTACGACGTACAGGGTTTGAGTCATTAAACTTAGGGAATTTATACAAAGTATTGTATGTTGTCCAGTGTCCATTAGGACAAAGGGGTTGGTGTTCGTGCTATGTTCTGTTTACTTATGACTTCTACAGTATTAAACAAGTATTTCATAGAAATACAAGGTCCAAGTTTTGAGAAGTTATAGGTACAAGAATAAAGTAGAGAACCATGTGTTGCAAGTATCAGGATTGTTCAAGATGATCGAAGATTTAGATACTTGTGTTTGATATTCAGTTGATAGTAATGGTTTTGAGAACTTGCTTCTCTTTCAGGTTACCCATATCTGGATGCACTCCTAAATTGAGTAATGATGATCGGCCTCCTTCCATTTAGTTGACATGCACTGGAGACAGCTGCATGATTTGAATCGGGTTCCAATTAAATCAGTGCCTATGTTTCTATATTGTATATAGAATGGTTCATATCTTAACGATGTTAAGGTATATAGAGTTGTCCGGCTTATGCTTAAAACCAGACTCTGGATGACTCAAGGCACGTTTCGGTAATGGCAGTTTGTGGGTTATCCCGGGCTATGACGAGGGTTAACTTTCTACCATCTGGAAGATCAATAGTGATATTGTTCTTGACTCGCCACAGTTTTAGTAAAATAGACTTTTTCATAAAACAGTAGTGGGAGTATGGTAGAACTGGAAGTGATTCCAGAACCACAAATGATTACTGAAAATTTAATAGAACCTAAAAATTCAATCTATCTTGACATTCCATTAGCCACTGCGCAGATATGGTGGGTAACCTCAGGCACCGGAGAGGTATTTCGATATCCTCAGAGACGGTGACAGGGAGGTTCTTGTTTACCCAGACTTGTCATTACTGTTGTTCTAAACTATGAAACCCGGAAGGAGGATGAGTATAGCGTCGTTCTAAACTAGCTTTAGAAGTGCGCGTGTATATGACTCTGCCAGAGGGTTGTTGTAGTCAATGGGAGCAACGGAAGCATAGTGGACAAATAGCTTGTGTCTATTTATAGACTGAACCAAGTATGGCGGAGATAGATCATCTATTTTTGATGTGACAGTCATAAGTTTTTTGACTTCATCAGAATAGGGGATGGATCTGTTAAGAAGGTAGTAGGGTGTGATGTCCTGGTATTTGGATGACATACACTTTGTAAGAAGTGAAATTCCTATACTACAGTCGGTTATACTGTGGTTGTCACACAGTGGTTTCTCCACATAGGATATGGATATAATATCAAGCATTCCGATTACTAGATCTATCGTTTTAGATCTACATTTAGGTAGTTTCCCAATCTGGGTACTTAGACGGTATTCTAAAGGTGTTTTAGAATGGACGACTCCTGGCATGGTGGTGTAGCTGCAGATGATGGAGTCACCCTCTATAAAGGTGTCTTACAGACTAAAAGGGAGAGGGATGTGCATGATTGACATATCACTTGTTTAGGCAATTGAGTCAATCATGAGATGTCAAGTACCACACCAGATGTTGTTTTTGCACTAGATGCAATAAGTTTAAATTTAATCCAATCATGAAGAAACGATCGGAAGCAGTTTATGAACATAAGTGGATGTTCTAGGGATATGGTAACGGCAGCCTCTTTCGGGAGACGTTATCATTCCAGGCTTCAAAGGTGACCTGAATGACAGAGTGACTGTCAGAGTTATAGTTTTCTCTCTGACGAGGGGCAGTAGTTTGGACAGGTAGTCCAAGTGGATACTAAGGGAGGTGTAGCGCATGATACTGATTAAATTCAGTTGACAATACAGTCTAAGAAATTTGCTGGATTTGGAGTTCATTTATGAACTGGGTCCCATTAGATATCCAGACATATTCTAAGACAGGTATTGCTCATTTCGGGAGATGGCTTTTTCCACGAACTTGAGATAAAGAGAGATATAGAAAGAAACATCAGAGCGGATCCACTCATTAAGGGTATTTCTCGAACGCAATAGTTTTACAAACGAGCTTTGTGAAACTGATTAGTGGAGAAGTTGGGTGTTCGGCATCACACGGGCTATGAGTATGCGACACTGCAATAATTAGCCTTAAGTGCAAGTGGGAGATTGTTGGCTATAGTGCCCTCAAGTCAATTATTGGGTCGCAGGCACGTGATTGCAATGATTGAGGGAGGACCTATACCGGTAGAACAATCTTACTCGAGATGATAGTATGCTATCTGGTTTGTCTTTATCATCGTGTATATACTTCAGGTGACATTACAGATCACTACTACATGTTGATAGAGCCCATAGGATTCTTGCTTGACTACCTGCAGTATGATGGCGATCATATACGTGAGAGTTGGGTGGTCTATAAGCACATCCTTAAAGTTTCCCTAGTCGTGGGAGTTTCGAGACTGGGCATCGATACTCCGAGAGTAGACTAGTGTATACGGATCGAGACCCCGATGAGGGGCGGTGGCCGGTCTCACAAGCCATTGGTGTCAGTTGGTTCACCTAAGATGTATACAGGTGCTCATTGGGTTATGAGTACACCGGACGGACTCGCCGGGAACATGCTAGTTAGTATTATACCTATTGTTAGATAGCAGTTCCCTGGTGACATGTGTACAGGCTATTCTATCGACCTGAGATCATCATTTGTCTCGTGTGAGTTCCCGTTGTGCTTTGATTACTACCCTACCACAGCTTAAAGGAATCGTGCAAATAGGTTTTAGTTGGGTACAGTCCCGAACCACATGGAGGCAGTGAGCAGATCGTCAGGGGATTCGTCTCTCCTGGTATTAGGGGTTGATGTCGCGGTGTGCACGGATGGCCATCACCAGAAATCCTTGGCCAAGATAGTGGAGAATTACTGATCAAGGATTAGTAGTTTCTCAGGTGGTGATGGGCTTCATACTGACACTAAATATCGCGTTATTATGGGTCTGACTTTATCCACCCCCAGACCCGATATGCGATACTCATAGACGAATGGACTGGACTGTACGAATATTGTCACTTTCAGGCTCAGTAGGGGTTTCAGGATGAGTTTGCTCGTCGGCCTCCCTTTCGCTCAATACCTGGGTAGCCGTCACGTACAGCTAGTGTCACTGACGTGCTTATGGTTAAACCCAATGCCAGCGTATTGACGAGTCTTTAGAGTCCCACACAGAATGTTTCCCTGGTTCGGGCGAAACGTTATAGAGGCCGTATGATTTTATAGCAGGGTTCAATCATATATGTGCACTTCTGCACGGATCATGATCGGACGGATAATACTAGTTGGCTTTGGTTTAAGCCGGATCCTAGTATTATATTGTTGGATTACTTTCATCTCGTTATATTCGTATTCAGTTGGAATACGGATAAGGGTATGTATATACGGATGAGGGGTATTCTTGTAATTCGTTACAAGATTTCTTTAGTTGATGCCATTTTCTTTTTGGATTAAACATTTAGTTTAAATGTTTATTGTGAGGTGGAAAGTGTAAGTGCAAGTCTTGGCTTTGTGCATTGATTCATAGAACATGCACTTGGTGACTCATGGTATTGGGTCATGTGTTGATTCATTGTGACGTGGATTGTTTTGTTTTTGCTAAGATATTTTGGTGTGGGATTTTTTGTGAGAAGATGGCTGCTCATTTTTTAGAGGATTTTTTTCTTCAAGAGCTCACAAAATATCACACACGTTTAGCAAAGCCAAAAGAACTCAAGAAAAAGAGCAGCCACTTACTTTTTCTTCACTTGCTCCTTTTCTTTTTCTTGAGCTCACACTCTTCACTTCTAGGCATCTTCTTCAACCTCCACCCTATTGTCTCATGAGTTCAGAATCCATGGGTGTATTGAGACAAAGTATTCACACACAATATCTACTTCATTTTGGCTATCTAGGCTAGCAAACTAGATACCCGAGTTGCTTCGGTTTTGAGGTGGGAGCCCGTATTACCAACCTTCCACATGGATCTTCTTGGATAGAGGGAGACCAGAGATCAAACTTGATCGAGAAAGCCGCGAGGAGCTTGGGACAAAGGTTGAAAACCGAAGGACTCAGATCGTTTGGTATAACCTCTCTAAACTCCTTTACATACCTAGTTAGTGTAGGGTTAATGGTCGATCTGGGAATCGGGTTCCGTTAGCGCCGGATTTCTAAAAGTTTTTGTTCCGCATTTGGCCACGGATTGATGGCCGGGACGCTGGCGTAACCCAAAACATACTTCATAATCAATTGTTCATGATATACATTTTTCTTTATCATTACACTTTATATTCACTTCATTTCTTAGGGACTTACCGAGCGAAAGTTCGCTGACAGGCATTCCACCCTTCTTCATTTCCTTAGAATGTTCGTCAGATATCATGGAGACTGAGGAGATGGACACTACCGAGGAAGAGCATGAACAGATCATGACCCGGTTCTAGATTAGTTATCTTTTTCACAGTTCGTGTATGGCATGCCCCGCTTCCCGATGTACGGTAAGGAGACACGACGGGTCACGCGACGTATTTACTCAGAAATAAATACGCTAAGCGTAACTAAGAAATATAAAGTAAAATGTACACAAGAGACATGAATATAAATGAACAGCAACTTTTATTTATTTAACAATTCTTTATAAGTACAACTGGAAATGTAAATACAGAAATAGAAAGCAATGCCTAAACAATGGCATAACTGAAATGAAAAGTATATACAAGTGCCTACATCTCTGGGTCGATGAAAAACTGCTCCAAGTCCTCAGTACTGGACTTGATCTCTAGTGAGTCGGATCCACCTGATAACATTCCAAAGAAAAAAGAAAAGGAATGTCGTCAGCGAACAATCGCTCGATAAGTCCCAAAGAAAGAGAGAAGTAGAATAGACAGAAAAGTGAATATAGTTGTATAATGTTATCTTTTGTTCTGTTATCACAGTTGTTTGTAGCTTGGTACAAAATATGCTAGTGCATACGAGAGGAGTCCCACTATTCCGGAGACTAAGTATACGGAGCACAAGGAACCATTAAGCCACGGTACAACAACAATGGATATTCAGGTTAGGTGTATTAAAGTGACTATCTCGTGCCACTTCTAACACATTCCGTACCAGTCTACCCCTTTAAAAACCTCGTAATGTATTTTGTATTGATTGTATTGTTTTGTTTTATAAATAGACGACTTTCCAAAACCATGATATCATGTAAACAGAATGGATATAAATGGATGGTCATGTAATCAAAGTATATCCATGGTTCGGTTCAGTCGAGTCATGTTGATATAGATTGAATTCTGGTATAAATGAATTCATATTGAATTGAAGTTATACTTGAATTGAATTCAAGTCAAATTGATTTCATATTTGACCGTGACTCAAACTGAGTCAGACTTTTAAATAGAATTGAAGTCCTGAATTGGTTTTGATGTTATCGGTAACTGCTGCACATGGACGGCAGGATTTGTGTCTTTTTCCAAGACAATTACCGTGTGTAGGGTGTTTTTCGTCACCCCATTGAGGTGGGAATACGCTTCTCTTATCAGGTGTACTACAGATTCCCCCTGCCTAGGGTAGGCGGGGGTTTATTGATTGTGGGGATCCAAACCTCCGACAGCCGCGGACTAAGCTGCCGTTAATTACCCCTCGCCTTTGGAACGAAGGAACCTCCGATTGACGGGTCAAACTGGTCATGCGAACTCAATGTGCAGTGTGCGTGTGTTGTGTAGCGAGGGTTTTAGATATATCGGGAGGCCCGCGGAGTTTACGGGGTCCCGCTACCCGGATAGCGGGCTAGGGGTCAAGGGGGCTAGCAGCCCCCTTGCGGGGTGGCTGTCCCGTTAGAAAAAAATTCTAGCGGGGGAGGTAAATTTAGTGTGGAGTGCATATAAAATGAGGGGGAAGCGTCTTAAAGACGCGTGCATGGAGCTGGGGGGGCGCTAGCGCCTCACGCGCCGGGCGTGTGGGCGCTGGGCGCCCACAGAAGAAGGGACTTGGTCCCTGCACTAGGAGCTGTGCTCCTGATTTGACTTCTGGAGTTAAACTCCTAAAAAGAGATTAATTTATGAAGTTAAACTCCAACAGATCTTGAATGGAGTTAAACTCTGAGAAAACTTTGGAAATGATCAAAAAGGGCCCCTTTTTCTTCCCTTTGGCCCTGGATCTTCCCAAGATGGGATTTTTGGAGACGGGACTTCTACTTCTTCCTCTTCTGTTGGCCGGATCTTGGAGAAAAAGAGGACTGAGATTTAAAAATCTCCCGTTTTTGAGATCTGATGGAAGATCTGAGTTCCCCTTCAAGGGTTTGATGGTGAAAAACTGTTTATTTTTGGAAAAGGAAGAGTTAATTCAAAAAGGGAGGAGAAGGTTTAGAACCTTGAGGAAGGAGAAGGAGGCACAGAAACCCTAGATTTTGAGGGGAATGAAAAGTTATCCTTTATTTTATTATCATGTTTCCTTTTATAGGCTTACAAATTTACTCATAGCCTCTTAGGCTTTACAAAATGGCATTTTGCCCATCCTATTCCTCATGTGCTCATTTTTTTTGCGCATGAGCCATGGGCTTTAAAAAAAATTGGATTTATGGCCATTTTTCTTACATTCATGCATAAAAAAATTACATCAAAATTATTTATTACATAATTTAATTTTGGCATGGGGAAGGCCGGCTGCTTCATGTTCGGGCTCGACTTGGGCATGAGCCTACTTGATCTGGGCTTGGGCCCACTTGGCTTGGGGTTGACTTTGAATTTGACTTGGTCAATCGGGGTGCAATTTTTGACCCCAACAAAGTACCCCCTTACCTCATGTGCTCATTTCTTTTGCACATGAGCCATGGGCTTTACAAAAATTTGGCCTTATTCCTATTTTCTTACATTCATGCATATAAAATTACATCAAAATTATTTATTACATGATTTTATTTTGGCATAGGGGAGGCCGGCCGCAGGGCTCGACTTGGGCATAGGCCCACTTGATCTGGGCTTGGGCCCGCTTACTTGGGCTTGACTTTGACTTTGACTTGACTTTGACCGGGGTGTAATTTTTGACCCCAACAAAGTGCCCTCCATCAATAAATGTACGCCGCGTATATGAGTTATGTGCATGAAATTGATGGATCTTGGAGTTGGACTTCAAGGTGGAACATTCCGGGATGGAGCTTCATTCCGGGAGCATAATTCTGGGGATCGGAGCATAATTCCGGATACCAGAACATGATTCCAAGGATCGGAGCATAATTCCGAAGAGCAGAGCATCATTCTGGGAGCATGATTCCGGTGATCGGAATATAATTCCGAGATCGGAGCATAATTCCAACGAGCGGAGTATAATTCCAGGGATCGGAGCATAATTCCGACGAGCAGAGCACAATTCCATGGATCGGAGTATAATTCCGACAAGCGGAGCATGATTACAAAGCGTCGGAGCATAATTCCGACAAGCGGAGCATGATTCCAAGGGGTCGGAGCATAATTCCGACAAGCGGCAGACATTCAGACCGAAGTATAATTTCGATGCAGAGGTTGATTCCCAGGCGAAGCATAATTCCGACAAGGAAGGCAGATACTCCGAGGCGAAGCCTGATTTCGACAAGGGGTACATTCTGAGACGAAGCATGATTTCGTTGCAGATCTTGTTGGTTGACGTGATTCCGAGTCGGAGCATAATTCCAACGGGGAGGTCATTGGTTGACTTGATTCCAAGACGAAGCATAATTTCGACAGGGAAGACAGATACACCGAGGCGAAGCATGATTTTGACACGAGGTACACTCTGAAACGAAACATGATTCTGATGCAGAGCTTGTTGATCGACTTGATTCTGAGGCGGAGCTTTATTCCCACAGAGAGGTTGTTGGTTGACTTGATTCCGAGACGAAGCATAATTTCGACAGGGAAGGCAGATACACCGAGACGAAGCATGATTTCGATACGGGGTACACTCTGAGACGAAGCATGATTCCGAAGCAGAGCTTGTTGGTCAACTTGATTCCAAGGCGGAGCTTAATTCCGATGGGGAGGTTATTGGTTGACTTGATTCCGAGTCGGAGCATAATTCCGACGAGGAGGTCGTTGCTGCCCTTTTTGCGATTTGGATGGTCGGTGTTTGATTTGATTTTCTCCGCTCCTTGCGGTGTCAGGGTTGAAGTTGACTGGCTGATTTAATATGATTTAGGTTGACATCAGCATCGCTACACTGGAATATGGTACCATGAGCGAATCATCATTTGCCATCAGAGCATTTGGGGATTTTGGTTTTGGTTCGGCATCAGCACCGCTTACAATGGAATATAGTACCAGGAGCGAATCATCGTTTGCCATGAGGAGATTTTCCTCATTCCCAATTTAACGACTTAGGAGTCATCTGTTCGCAGTTTAACGACTTAGGGGTCATCTGTTCCCAGTTTAAATACTTAGGGGTCTTTTGGATCAATTTGGAATTTTAGGGTTAGGGCCGGCATCAGCGTTGCTAACACTGAAGCACATGTGCCAGTAGCAATTCATCATTTGCCTTTCCCTGTTGTGGAGCGATAGCTTAGAAGACAGTTTTAGGTCCCTATCAACTAAGACTTTTCAATTTTATGAGCCGTAAGGGTCCCATAAAAGTATTTTCTCCCTACGAGTCAAAAGGATCTCGTAGGTGTACTTTCTCCTTAGGAGTCGTGAGGACTCCCAAGTATGTTTTTCCTTCGTGGGTCGTAAGGATCCTACGAAGGTGTTTTCTTACGAGTCGATAGGATCTCGTAAGTTTTTTCTCCTTATGTATCGTGAGAACATATGAGTGGGTCTTCCTAAATGGAGCATAATTTCAAGGGCGGAGACCGGCCGCGTGACTGTTGATTGCGGTAGGGTATGGTTGTGATGAGAATTATTTGAGCCCGTGGATTATATATGGTAGTCAACTTGGGGATCAACCGTAGGGTTGGGAGAATTTTGGAAAATTGGATTTTGGTTGGCGTCTGCATCGCTGCACTGGAATATGGTACCAGGAGCGACTCATCATTCGCCGTTTGGGGATTTGGAATTTGGTTGGCATCTGCATCGCTGCACTGGAATATGGTACCAGGAGCAACTCATCAATCGCCGTTTTTTTACCGCGATTGCTTTATCATTTCGACTTTTCTTATCGCGAAGGTCGCGATTGCCCTATCATTTCGGCTATTTATTCGCGGTTGCCCCATCATTTCGGTTTTATTTTCATCTTTTTTTTACTCGCTGATTTTTATTGCGAGTTGCCCCATCATTTCGGCTTTTTTTACACACATTTTTTTTAATTACACACATTTTTTACATTCCCGGTATAACGACTTAAGGGTCGTTTATTCCCAGTTTAACAACGTGGTGGTCCTCTCCTTTCATGGAAAGGCAGATGTCTGAGAGAATCAGGTTCCCGAAGGACTTCGGTCGCCGTTTGTATGAAATTGGCGGTCGCAGCTTGACCGTTTGCTAACACACCTTTAGACAGTTCTATCTCTCCTGCCTTGTATTGTTTTTCAATCCAATCTTTGAAGACAAAGCATTCCTCAATAGCATGACTTATCACTCTGTGATAGGGGAAATATTTGGGGTCGTCGGTCATATTCGCTTCTTGCGGTCTTTTTGATTCTGGCAATTGTAGACCGTTTCTTAGGACGTCTTTGAATATTTTATAGACTTTATCCCTTCTGAAGGAATAGACCTTATCCAACTTCTCTTTCAGTGGAGATTCGCCTCCCTCTCCGAACACTGGCTTCGAGACTGGTTGGCATTAGGCCCGCTCATCCTTCGCTTATTTCGGTTAGCCGAAGTGTTAAAAGATTCGGTATCGTCGGAACTTCCGCTTTTGCGATTATCGTCCTTTCAGTTTCTCCAGAACCTATTGTTATTTTGGGAATCAGAGGAAGACTCCTGCTTTGAGCGCTCCAACATCTGAACTTTCCTGGTCAGCTCTTGGAATGTTTTGAGACCCGCGGTGCATAGAAATAGGGACATCCAATTATTGAGATTTCCGATGAGGAGGCTGACAGATTGGTCCTGCTGTATCGGCGATTCACATTTGACGGAGAGATTGTGCCATCGGGTTATAAAATTCGTGCTGCTTTCGTTGTTCTTTGGCTTGGTCCTTATGAGGTCGGCAATAGTGATCTTCTCGCTGACACTCATGAACCTTTGTCGGAACAGAGATTCCATTTGGATGAAAGGGCTAACGGAGCCATCCGGTACGCTCGCGTACCAGTCGAAAGCGACATCGGTTAAGCTATTAACGAACTGGCGGAGGAGAAGCGCATTATTGCCCCCAGTATTCCCGCACGAGGATTTAAAGTGGGCAATGTACTGATTCGCATTTCCCGTCCCATCAAATCTTCCGAATTTGGGGATGATATAGCCGCCAGGAAACTCTACCAGATCATAACGAGGAAGATACGGTCTCCCACTACTGATGATATCTTTTTGCGCTTCGTCTTCGGCTATCAATGTTTTGACTTTGTTGGCAACCAAATCCATGATTTGATATTGAGTTAGCGGGCTGCTGTCATCGATAGCCAAGACATTTCCCGAGATGGGATGCGGCCGACTTTCATGCAGCTCGCCCACCTTTGAATTTGAAGGAATAGGCGTCGGCTGTCTCGGGACACCGTTTCCTGGTTCATGAGCAGAGCCCTGCGCTTGATTGGGCGGCTGAGAGGCAAGTCGGACCGTGAGTTGTGAGATGACATTTGTCAAGTCGTCAATCTTGGAGTAAAGTTTGGCCATCTCCTTGTCCTTACTTCTGAGCTGTTTTCAGAGCTCTTAGAGAAGTTGTTGCTCTGCGTTCTTGGGACGGAAGATTGGCCCATCTTCGCTTTCCAAGCCTGACTCCTCATGAACTGAGGGATTCTCTGCTTATCAGCCTCACTGGAAGGGTTTTTATTACCTTTCAGAGGAGGCTGGTCTTGAGAAATGGCAGCCACATTCACACCAGATTGGATTTGAGATGTAGTGGCCCCGTACTTGCTCTTGCTGCGCATGCCCACCATATAGACAGTGTGGACCACATATCCAGCCGTCTCTTTATCTTTGGCGGGGTGTCACGCCCTACTTCCCAGTATATGGGCAGAGGACGCAACGAGGACTCTACGTATTTACTCAGAAGTAAACATGCTAAGTGTATCTAAGCAATATAAAATAAAATATACACAAGAGACAAAATATAAATAAACAACAACTTTATTTATTAAACATTCTTTTTACAATACAACTGAAATGAAAATACATGGAATGAAAGCAATGCCTAAACAATGGCATAACAGGAATGAAAATGAAATGTAATGTACAAGTGAATCTAAAATTCCGGGTCATTAGTAAACTGATCCAAGTCTTCGCTGCTGGTTCGATCTCCAGTGAGTCCGAAACACCTGACGACATTCCAAAGAAGAAGAAAGAGAATGTTGTCAGCGAACAAGTCGCTCGGTAAGTCCCGTAGATAGATAAGAATAGAATAGACAGAATAGAGTATAGTTATTTAATAATGTTATTTAGTGTTAACGCTGTTGTTTGTAGCTTGGTACAGAAGAGGTCAGTGTATACAAGAGGAGTCTCACTATCCTGGAGACTAAGGTATACAGAGTATAAGAAACCGTTCAGCCACGGTACAACGATAATGGAGATTCAGGTTAGGTGTCTTATGGTTGCAGTCTCGTGCCACTTTTAACACCTTCCGTACTAATCTACCCCTTATAAACCCCGCGCTGTCTTGGTTGTATTTTTTGTATTGTTTTGTATTGTAGATTGTATAGATAGATGATTTGCCGAAACTATGATATCAGTAATGGAACGGATATAATGGAAGAACATGTAAATGGAATATATCCATGGTTCGGTTCGGTCAATACAAATTGAAATAGATTGAATAGATGGATTCATATTGAATCATGTTGTATTGTAGTTTGTACTTGAATCACATTCAAGTCAAATTGATTATATTTAGACTCAGTCTAAATCAGACAATTAAAAAAGAAATTGAAGTCCTGAGTTAGGTTTTGATGTTATCAGTAACTGCTGCACATGGACGGCAGGATTTGTGTCTTTTTCCAAAACAATTACCATATTGATAGCACCTTTTGTTAGGTTGCCTACCTTAAATAGGCAAGCACCTATATCTCCGACTCCCTGAGGCTCAAGAGACTGGTCCCGCTTAAACCTATGTTTACTAGGGTCCTTATTGTAATTTAACATAGCTTGAGGGGTTTATTTAAAAATAGTTTGATATAATTTTCAAAATACACCTCAAGCATTTAATTATCGTCTTTAGGGTTTTCATAGATGTATATTTTATAAAAGTGAAATTTCTAGTGAGTAAAACCTAATTTTCATTGTATATGGTATTTTAATGTAATTTGTATTCTTCAAATTAAACATGTATTAAAATCTTGTACTATGAAACCATAGTGTTATTGAGTGGGATAGGTCGTTACCCTGTGAGTTTTCTACAATAATGTTTAACAACCTCTAAGGTATTTCAATACGAAAAAAAGAATTACGCAAGATAGGTATACTACTTCTTGATTATCATGTATGTTATTAATCTACATGCTATAATGACCGATAATGTATAAAATATAAGAGATTGATATTTAGGATACAAATATATTTCAATTTTACCTATGAAGGAAAGTGAACCACTGTAACAGTGAAAATGCTATGCTAAGCATAATAAACACATAAATATCATGGGCACAAGTAATAATCATAACATATATACTTATTATAAATCACTTGCTAAAAATACTATAAAATGTATGTTTTAATGACTTCCAATGGGCTCTGCACACTGTAAACCTTTTATCTTCTCCAAAAATATCGCTACAGCAACCTTAACAAGAATATTTGATTTTGAATTACATATACATCAAGGTTTATTCTAAACTAATTGCCACTATATACATGACATTGTATAACTAAAATTGTTATATAATAATGATAAATAAAATAATATCAGCATAAACATAATTAAGACTTCTAGTAAAATGAAGACTGGTCATATATATGTAAATGGAAGGAATCTGAAAAGATTTATGGAAGCAAAGGTAGGGGAAGTGACTTACTCGAGGTTAGAACGACAGAATCGACGGAAAATCTTCTTATGGGCATTTCATCGAACAGCATGCTAGAGTTTTCAGGGCGAGAAGAACGGTGGCGTCGAAGTCGCGATCATTGATCTATCCGTGCATGTGCAGCATAAGAGCTCGGTGCGGTCGATGTCGACGGCAATCTCGTGGTCGGAGTCATGAGCGAGGCAAGCAACGGCGGCACAGGCGATGCGGGCAAGGAGCCACCCCCTGCAAGATCCGAAGACGCGGGTGAAGCGACGGTGACAAGGTTGGTGGCGACGATGCTTGGGTGTTGGGTTTTGTGAAGGGGATCTTGGCCATGGGTGAGACGAGGAAGGAGAAGAAAGGGGAAGTTGAGGGTGTGAGAAAGAGGGACTTAGATATTAAATAGCATGAGAGAGAAGAAAGAGGGCGAGGAAATTTTGAGAGAGGGAGTGGGGAGAGTGGGATCAGACATGGGGGGAAGAGGTGAATAATGGAATTGAATATAAGGTTTAATTGAATGTGGGGGTTTTAATATGGGGTTAGAAGTTAAAAGAAATATGTGGAAATTGAACTGTGAGGGAGGTTTCATTTAGAATAAGGTGGAAAGGAATGGAAAAGGGAAAAGATGGACTGGCTGGGTTTTAAGGGGGGAAACATGAGAATTAGATAACTGATTTTGAGTTATGGATTTTGTTTAAAAAGGGAATTTGTTTTGGTATAGGTTTTGGGCTTGGGTTAAATAGTAAAAGAAATGAGAATGAGAAGTGAATTTGGGTCTTGAAAAAAATAATATGAAAATAAAAATAGATGGAATGATAAAATAGACATAAATAAATAATATATTTAATAAAAACAAAATATGCGGAAAATACCCCCAAACAAATAATTACAGTATTTTTTGAAGAAAAATAATACGAAGGTATAGGATTTTGGGGTCATTACACGGGGTAACCCTGTTCTTGGAACCTCATGAAGTTCAGCCTAGCATGAGCCCTAGTCCTTTTATTGGCTCTGTATCTGAGCCTTTTATTTCTTAGCTTCTCAATTTTGAGAGCTTGGCGGGCATCCGTTTTCTGGAAAGCCACCGTGAGTCGATTGATAAGGAGCTTAGAGAAGATACCTGATCGAGCAGTTGTCAGGGGCACCTCTGGAGCTTACCCGAGATGCCTTGTTTCGAGATGCCTTGTTTCTTTATTGGTGTTGATGGACTTACCCCCAGCTAGGGCTAAGGAAAGTCGTTCAAACACCGACTTACGTTTGGGTTGGGGCGCCTTCGAGACCACCATATTTGGCCTCTTGTCTTTTGAGGCCGGTTTTTCTGTCACCGGAGCTTGAGATGCTGGGATGGCGCTAGCTGGCACGAACAACATAGAGCCAAATGGTAGCAGGGTCTCCTCCCACTGTCGCCCGAGACTGGCCGGGAGGACCGTCCTGGCGTCCATCTTCATCATGTAGGAGATGGGAATTGTATCGAGAGCTGAGATTGTCCTTGGAGACATTTTGTTGCGTTCGAAGATTGCAGTCGAAAGTCATTAACCTGCAAATAGAAGCATGATTTCAGTACAGGCAATCAATGTATATGTTGATTGAGTTTGCATGGATATTTAACCCAAAATATGTGAGGAAAGATAGGTCCCACTGGACGTGCCAGAATCTGTAGGGTATTTTTCGTCACCCCATTGAGATGGGAATACGCGTCACTTATCAGGCGTACTACAGATTCCTCCTGCCTAGGGTAGGCAGAGGTTTATTGATTATGGGGATCCGAACCTCCGGCAGACGCAGACTAAGCTGCCGTTAATTACCCCTCGCTTTTGGAGCGAAAGAACCTCCGATTAACGGGTCAAACTGGTCATGCGAACTCAATGTGCGGTGTGCATATGTTCTGCAGTGAGGGGTTTTGGATATATCGGGGGCCCCGTAGAATTTACGGGGGTCCCGCTACCCGGATAGCGGGCTGGGGGTCAAGGGGGCTAGCAACCCCCTTACGGGGTGCGGGGCAGCACCCCGTTAGAAAAAAATTTCTAGCGGGGGAGGTAAATTTAGTGTGGAGTGCATATAAAATGAGGGGGGAAGCATCTTAAAGACGCGTGCATGGAGCTAGGTGCCAGCGCCTTACGTGCCGGGTGTAGGGTTCCTAAGCATAACAGAAAGGTTTCGGGTGGCATCATCCATACCAAATTAAAAAATTTCCATGCTTAAAAGAACCCTAACCTAGATCTTGTACTAGAGAATCATGCGGAAACATAAAGCAAACAACTTTATTTCTAAGTGATTAGGGATTATAACCTTTGTAGTTTGTTCCTTCACTTCATTAGCTCCAAGTAGTGGTCCCTTCGCTACGATCATCGAGCTCCCGGACTCTTGAGAGGCTCCACACAGTGTATGATGCATGCTTGCTTGTAGTCTTCGAAATCCAAGATGATCTACTTCGAGGAAACATAAACTCAAGCTATCTCTTCACTAATTTAGGGTTTAGTGAAGCAAACACCCTAAACTAAATGGCTAATAGTAGATGATGATGAAGTAGGAAATGGGCTCTCTTTAGTTTTCTTTTTCTCATAATATTTCATCACAAAGAAAAAGCTAGCAAGCTTTCATGAGGAAGAAGAAGATGAAGTGATGAATGAATTGAGATGAGCTTAGAAATGCAACCTTGGGTTAGTTTATGTTATGGCTAACCCATATAGAGAATAAACCATAAGCTAGGGTTAAAGGTTAGGTTAAGAAATATCTTAAGTAAAAACAAAAGAGGTGGACTTTAGTCAATGTTCTACTAACTTCCATGAAGCTCAACCATGACTAATTCCATATCATTTGTGAATTACTTAAAAAGATAAATAAAACCATAACATAAACCCTAGCATGGTATAAGTCTCATACATACATGTTGCATGTGTAATCTAGCATGACACATTAATATATATCACATATATATTTATGTGTGCTAAAGAAAATAATACAATAAACATATATCACATATATGTTAAATGTATTCAAAAGTGAGAAAAAGAAATACTTAAGTGAGCATATATTAGTTAATGTAATTTAATATATCAAATACATAATTATACATTAAATTATTAAATCAACACTTGATTTAATAATCCGGCTATATCACATACAACCGACTAATATAATATGTATCATTTTATCGAATCAACACTTGATCTGATAACCCGGCTATATCACATACAACCGGTCGATATCACATATCGCGAGAATAGAATACGGTATAACATACACGTATTATTCTCGGTCCCGCACATATCACATATGTGCTCCTACTCCGTTTCGCCTTAGCCAGGAAACCTCTGTGTAGGACTTTAAAGACTCGTCAATACGCCAGCGGTAGGTGATGATCATATCAAACACCCACAACAAGCAGTCAGCTAAACGTAACGGTCACCCGGGTATTGAGCGATCAGAAGATCAATAAGCAAACCTGTACATACTCCTGCGAATCCAATCAGTAACACTACCGTACAGTCCGGTCTCTTCGTCTGATATGTCGCATATCCAGTCGAAGGGTGGTAAACGTCAGACCCCAGTAACCGATAAGTCGTGCCGATGTGAGGCTCATAACGGGTCGAGAAACTACTGATAACACTTACCAGTAGATCTCCATATCTGCTAGTTTCGCTAAAGAGGTCACTCCCGGTGAAGGGATCTCGGCTCTTTCCTTATCGAATAAGGTGCTAGATATTCTACAAGGAATACCGCTATGCAAAGCAAAAACTAGAGATACCCATTTTAAAAATTTGATTTACAACATCTTTTTACGTTTCTTATCTTTCATTAATCTCATTAATGAAGTCCTATCATTTATGCTTCCTAAGTATCACAGAAGAAACGAAAATACAACGTACGCTTATGTCATCCGCATTCGCCACAGTGTCCCGTTATGCACCGTTAGGTTACTTAACTAACGGCACAGCGGGGCGGGACTAGCGCGGGTGCAAAATATAAGCAACTTTTATTATATATCATATATACAATAGTAAAGCATTTGTCTCACGCATATAAAGTGATCACATCACAGAATATCAGCAGCAGAAGATAACATGTGAAATATTGGATATACTAGGAGGTCCATGTTTTATTTTGAGCCTGTATAAAACACGGATTCCACGGTCGTGATGAATAGCCAAACCCACATCCCTAGACCCCTACGAGAGCGGCAAGCAACCCTACCAATTCTAGAGTTAGGAGATCCGGACTCGACTCCTCGAGTTGGTCTTCCACTGGACTCTAGAACCCGGTTACTTGTGCTCCCCTCCTTGGGTCTATCCTAATGCGTAAAAGTAAATAATATACAACAATGGTGACATCATCCTCAACCCGGAAGTGCCCCAATAAAAGAATATTACATACAATGAATTTTACATGAATGAAAATAAAAATTCTCATCTCACATAAAACCCCGGCTTTTCAAAACACGACGATCCAATATAACATATCATACCAACACATAACATCACATGTCATCAACATAAGTAAATATGCGTATCACAATTGTCGTTGACAAATAGCAACGAAAACGATGATACACCACATATTACACTTACGGCCGCAGAAAAGAAAATGTCAAAGTATAACATTTGGAATCCATAATCACCTTAGACATCATAAACCCGAAATATCACATATCTCGGGTATCAGAGCCTAGCTAGAGAATTAGACGGATTGTGTAGGATTACGAAACCGAAACAACTCCGAAACACCCGATTATAAACACTAGTTTCTGTCGAAATTTTCTGAGAGTCAAAATTTTTTTTAAACAACTGCAAAATGTTGTATGAGATGCAAGATGAAAACGGTATAAAATTGAACCCTAGACCTCGGATTTTGGCCAGCCACAGAGTAAGGAAAACCGGCATGTTCCATATCATTTGTGAATTACTTAAAAAGATAAATAAAACCATAACATAAACTCTAGCATGATATAAGTCTCATACATACATATTGCATGTGTAACCTAGCATGACACATTAATATATATCACATATATATTTATGTGTGCTAAAGAAAATAATACAATAAACATATATCATATATATGTTAAATGTATTCAAAAGTGAGAAAAAGAAATACTTAAGTGAGTATATATTAGTTAATGTAATTTAATATATCAAATACATAATTATACATTAAATTATTAAATCAACACTTGATTTAATAATCCGGCTGTATCACATACAACCGATTAATATAATATGTATCATTTTATCGAATCAACACTTGATCCGATAACCCGGCTATATCACATGCAACCGGCCAATATCACATATCGCGAGAATAGAATACGGTATCACATACACGTATTATTCTCGGTCCCGCACATATCATATATGTGCTCCTACTCCATTTCGCCTGAGCCAGGAAATCTCTGTGTAGGACTCTAAAGACTCGTCAATACACCGGCAGTAGGTGATGATCATATCAAACATCCACAAGCCGCAAGCGGTCAGCTAAACGTAACGGCCACACGGGTATTGAGCGATCAGAAGATCAACAAGCAAGCATATACATACTCCTACGAATCCAATCAGTAACACTACCGTACAGTCCGGTCTCTTCGTCAGGTATGTCGTATATCCAGTCTAAGGGTGGTAAACGTCAGACCCCAGTAACCGATAAGTCGTGCCGATCTGAGGCTCATAACGGGTCGAGAAACTACTGATAAAACTTACCGGTAGATCTCCATATCATCCCTGACCAGGGACTTCCAGTTATAGCCAATCGAGCACAGCGCAACATCAACCCCTAATACCGGGAGAGACGAAACCCCTCTTATCGCTCATTACCTGCATGTGATTTGGGAATGTACCCAAAAGCCACCGTTTTGCACGTTCTCTTAAACGTGGTAAGGTGGAAATCAAAGCACAGTGGGAATCACACAAGACTCTATGACAATCTCGGGTCTACAAACTAACCTGTACCAGTATCACCAGAGAACTGCTATCTGACGATAGGTATAATACCAACTAGGAGTTCTTGGCGAGTCCATTCAGTGTACCCAGTCTCCACTAAGCACCCGTATACCATCTTTGATGTCAAACACCAATGGATATAGGATCATCCATCGCCCATCATATGGGTCAAGAAGCATATACGCTAGTCTACTCTGGAGTATCGATGCCTTGTCTCGATACACTCTCGACTAGGAACAATTATAGGATGTACTTGTGGACTACCTTGGCCCCACTAGTATGATCTCCATCATAGTCCTAGTAGTCAAGTACACATCCTAAGGGCTTTATTAATATATGAGAGCAAGACAGTAAAACAATACAAGTCAATATGTTAAGATAAAGAGCAACCAGATAGCATACTATCATATCGAGCAAGAAAGTCCTCTCTATATATATCCAAGCATCCACTATAATATACATCATATGTACAATAATGGCCTATAGGGCATATACATAACTAACACAGGGCGCGTGGGCGCTGGGCACCACACATGCCTAGCGTGTAGGCACTGGGCGCCCGCAGAAGAAGGGACTTGGTCCCTACACTAGGAGCTGTGCTCCAGATTTGACTTCTGAAGTTAAACTCCTAAAAAGAGATTAATTTATGGAGTTAAACTCCAACAAACCTTGAATGGAGTTAAACTCCTAGAAATCTTTGGAAATGATCAAAGGGGACCCCTTTTTTCTCCCCTTTGGCCCTGAATCTTTCCAAGATGGGATTTTTGGAGATGGGTCTCTTTCTTCTTCCTTTTATGTTGGCCGGATCTTGGAGAAAAAAGGGGTGAGATTTAAAAATCTTCCCTTTTGGGATCTGATAGAAGATCTGAGTTCCCTTTCAAGGGTTTGATGGTGAAAAACTGTTTTTTTTTTGGAAAAGAAAGACTTAAACTCTTGATTTAATTCAAAAAGAAAGAAGAAGGTTTAGAACCTTGAGGAATGAGGAGCAGGCACAGAAACCCTAGATTTTGAGGGGAATGAAAAGTTATCCTTTATTTTATTATCATGTTGTCTTTTATAGCCTTATAAATTTACACATGGCCCCTTGGGCTTTACAAAATGGCATTTTGTCCATCCCATGCCTCATGTGCTCATTTCTTTTGCACATGGGCCATGGACTTTACAAAAATTTGGCTTTATGCCCATTTTTCTTACATTCATGCATAAAAAATTACATAAAAATTATTTATTACATGATTTCATTTTGGTATAGGGGAGGCCGGCCGCGGGGCTCGACTTGGGCATGGGCCAACTTGATCTGGACTTGGGCCCGCTTACTTGGGGTTGACTTTGACTTTGACTGGGTCAACCGGGTTGTAATTTTTGACCCCAACACTGTGTTGATAACACCGTTGTTAGGTTGTCTACCTTAGATAGGCAAGCACCCATATTCTCCGGTTCCCTGAGGCTCAAGAGAAATGGTCCCGCTTAAACCTATATCTACTAGAGTCCTTATTGTAAATTAATATAACATGAGGAGGATTTATGTAAAAATAGTTTTGATATATTTCCAAAATACACCTCAAGTATTTAATTATCGTGTTTAGGGTTTTCATAATTGTAATTTTTATAAAGTAAAATATTCTAGTGGATATAACCTAGATTTCATTGTATATGGTATTTTAGTGTAATCTTGGAATGATATTGAATTATAAAGGTAGTTTCATGAAATTTGTGATTCCTTTGATTTAGAAAACATGGAATATATATAATATATTTAAATTAGATATTTGATAGTATATATATATATATAATATTTATAAAAAAATAGAATTTATTTATTAAATAGAAATCATATTTTTCTTAAAAATTACATTAAAAATTTCATCGAGATCAAATGCTCCTTGCGGAGGTCTGTATCTCGCTCTACTAGGCTCGAGGATGTGCGATAACCCGCACCATCCCGATCGGGGTTCCCCAAAATGGGTTGTAGAGGCGTATTTGTAAGGAATTAAGTAATACAATTTTAAAGAAAACGGTTTTTGAATGTTTATGATATTTAATCGTAAACTCGTATTTTCCCATAAACTATTATCCTAAGAGTGGTCGTGCTATGTCAAAAATATGTGTTGTGATGAGATAGGTCATTACCTCGTGAGTTTCTAAAGTTAATACGGTAAAATTGAATAAACAATGTCGTATCTAACATGATGGTATTTTACCGTAAAGATGGTATAGAAGCTGCAATTTATATTATTTTAAGATGAAATTTGTTGTGAATGGTGTATTATGTTTGTTAAAAAATATACATAAAGATGGTGGATTTTTTCTAAAGAAAAATTTTCTTTTTAGTTAAAATAGAATCGGAAGTCGAATTAACTCCGCGTTCAACTAGTTTTGAAAAGTGATTTCGTTTTAATAGAAGAGAAGGGAGAAAGTAGGAACTTACTGATTGGAAAACAAGAGGAGAGAAAGAGGAAGCTATTAGAATTGTCGGGGGTCGTTTTGTTGCCGGATTCTTCCGAAACGTCACCGGAACTTCGCATCTTGCTAACTCCACTTGTATAACTTTTGACTTGGAAATTTTAGAGAGTTTTTGTAATGGAATTATGAATGAGGAGGGGTGAAATATAGTGTGGTATTTATAGGGAAAATTCGGGTTTAGGATAATGAAAAATAGAATTAAAATGTGCATTAAAATGTGGATTAATGCCCATTTTTAATTCTCTGGAAATGTGCAGAGAAATCAAACAGGATGGGGGTAGTGGGGTAGGCCAAGGGGTTCTGGGGTTAAAAATTGATGGCATCCCCTACGAATTTACCCGGCGGTGCCGTCCTTCCCTTCAAATCTCGCCGGTCCTATCCGGTGGGATGGGCTTAGAATTTTGGCCACGTGTCCCTGTCGTTTGGTATACTTCAGTGCACGTGTTTGATTATTTTGTGACTTTTCATTTTACGTGTTGTGCACGTGCAAACTTTTGAGCTTCTAAAAGTTTAAAGAAAAATCAACAAAAAAATAATGTGGCTGGGGGGATTTGAACACAGGGGCTATGTCACAGTAGTGCAGGGCTTTACCAATGAGCTACAAGTGTTTCTTGTTGTTCAAAAGCAATTCAAATACTTATAGTGTACACAAGATTGCAAATACTCCATTTTTACATTAAAATTTAATCAAATTTCCTGTACACTGAAACAGAGTTGTTACATTCTACCCTCTTTACAAAAATTTCGTTCTCGAAATTTACAATTATTTTAAGGACTCGTTTATAAACAATTGAAGGTATCTTGCACGCATGTCGTCCTCACGTTCCCATGTTGATTCTCCTGGTGAGTATTTTCTCCACATCACTCGAACCAAGTTAATTCCTTGTTCCGAAGTGACTTCACCTTTCTATCCAGGATTTCAACAGGTTGTTGCTCACAGGATAAATCTGGTTGTACAGTAAGCTCGTAGTGATCAAGAATATGGCTGGGGTCACTCACATACCTTCTGGGTTGTAATATGTGGAACACATTGTGCACTCCTTCCAATGGAGGTGGAAGTGCTAAGCAATAAGCCACTTCTCCGACTCGTTCGAGTATGTCGAACGGTCCAATATACCTCAGACTGAGCTTACCCCGTCTTCCAAAATGAATCACTCCACGGTTTGGAGATATCTTCAAAAAGATATGATCTCCCGGTTGGAACTCCAAGTGACGACGCTTCGCATCAGCCCAGTGTTTCTGTCGATCTTAGGCTATGCGCATTCTTTCCCTGATAGTGAGAACTATATCGACTGTTGCTATTATCATCTCAAGTCTAAGGAGTTCTCTTTCTCCGATATCGTCCCAACTTAATGGCGATCAACACTTCCTTCCATAAAGAGCTGCAAATGGTGCCATTCCTATACTTGCTTGGTAGCTGTTATGTATGAAAACTCCACAAGATGTAGATGATCTTCCCACGATCCTCCGAAGTCTAGCATACACGCTCTTAGCATATCTTCAAGTATCTGAATAGTTCGCTCAGACTGTCCATATGTTTGTGGATGATAAGTTGTGTTAAAGTTCAAACTTGTTCCCAAACTAGTTTGCAGACTCTACCAAAATTGCGATCGGAATCTGGTGTCACGATCGGAGACAATTCAAACTGGTACTCCATATAATCTCACCATTTCCTGTATGAGTTCATGGGTATCAGAAATAGTACACATTGAAGAGTATAAATTTTACTTAGATTCTTACATCCATATACTTCTTTGCTAGTGTCTCAGTAGATTGGCCAACTCGAAATGGGATGAAATGAGCCGACTTTATGAGCCGATCCATAATAACCCATACCGCATCGTTACCTTTCATGATGCAGGGAAGTGCAGTCACGAAATCTATAGTGATGTGTTGCCACTTTTATTCTGGGATAGCTAACGGTTGAAGTAACCCAGCTGTCGTGTGATGTTCAGCCTTTACTTGCTGACACACCAAGCATTTAGAGACGCTTCTGGCTACTTCACACTTGATTCCATGCCACCAGTAATTTTGATGCAGATCTTTTTACATCTTTGTGCCTCCAGGGTGTACTGAATAAGGAAAGTTGTGAGCTTCTTTCATCAACTCTTCCCGCACAGAACCTTTTGGTACACACAATCTACTGCCGTATCTCAAAGATCTGTCTTCATGGATGATGAAGTCTGTTCTAAATCCACTTTCTACTTGTTCTATAATCTTTTCCAACTTAGCATCGCTTGCTTGAGCTGCTTTGATCAGATTGACAATGGTAGATTGAACTTATAAGTTCATCAAACTTGAAGCGTTACCTGGCATGACCACTTCAATCTCCATTTGATGTAAATCTTGTTAAAGCTTCCACTGTGGGGTGAAATTCAATGCTAATGGTTGGCAAATAAGTGCATCAGGTACTACATTCACCTTCCCCGGATGATATTGTAGGTTGATGTCGAAGTCTGCCATAAGTTCTAACCATCTTCTCTGCCGCATATTGAACTCCTTCTGAGTAAACACATATTTCAGACACTTGTGATCTGTGTATATGTCCACTCGTTCACCAAGAAGATAATGGCGCCAAATCTTGAGTGCAAAGATTACTGCCGCCAACTCCAAATCATGAGTCGGATAGTTGCGCTCATGAATCTTTAGCTGTCTTGATGCATAAGCTACAACTTTACCGTGCTGATGTAGAATACATCCTAATCCCTTATCGGATGCATCGCAATGCACTTCAAAACCTCCAGATTGGTTCGGAATAACGAGAATAGGTGCTGACATCAATCTTGACTTGAATTCTACGAAAGCTCGTTCGCATGCTTCTGACCACACGAATTCCTCATCTTTACGTGTGAGCTTGGTCAGGGGTGTTGCAATCTTCGAAAATCCTTTAATAAACATTCTGTAATATCCTGCTGATCCTAAGAAACTTCGAATGTCCTTCACTGACTTCAGTGTCGGCCATTCGCTTACTGCTGATACCATAGCTGGATCTACAAAGATTCCATCGCCTGATACAATATGTTCGAGGAAACAGACTTGATCTAGCCAAAACTGGCACTTGCTGTACTTGGCATAGAGTTGATACTGTCGTAAAGTCTCCAGGACAATTCGTAGGTGCTCGGTATGTTCTTTCCGACTCTTAGAATACACCAGGATGTCGTCGATGAAGATGACAACAAACCTGTCTAGTTACTCTCGGAAAACTTTATTCATTAGGTTCATAAATATAGCTGGTCCGTTGGTCACTCCAAATGGCATCACAAGAAATTCGTAATGTCCATAGCGAGTTCTGAATGCCGTTTTATGAATATCAGATTCTTTGACCTCCACCTGATGATAACCCGAATGAAGATCTAACTTGGAGAAAACGCAAGACCTATTTAGCTGATCGAACAGGTATTCGATGTGCAGAAGTGGATACTTGTTGTTTATAGTTACTTCGTTCAGAGCTCTATAATCAATGCACATTCGATATGAACCTTCCTTCTTCTTCACAAGTAGAACTGGCGATCCCCAACTTGAAGTGCTGGGACGAATCCATCCTTTCGTCAATAATTCGTCCAACTGAGTACGGACCTCCTTCAAACCTTCAATACTTAACCGATACGATGCTTTGATCACCGATTGTGCACCATGTACTAAATCCATGTTGAATTCAAGAGCTCGATCAGGAGGCAAACCTGATATGTCTTCAGGAAATACATTTTCGAACTCTCGAACTACCTCTGGCTTCGATCCTTTCTCCGTTTGAAGTGTTGTAATCACTACCTTCTTCGATTTTGCCTTGTATGTGCTTGGCTCTAGGGTACGGTCTCCACTTTTGAAATATAAAACCATATGGTCTGGAATCTCAAACACTACCCTCCTTTGACGACAGTCGATGGTAGCGTAAAAATTTCTGAGCCAATCCATACCCAAAACGACATCAAAATTCGGTATGTCCAGCACCTTGAAGTCGGCATAGAATTCTTTGCTGCAGAAGACCACTGGACACAGGTTGTATCCCATTATTTTCTTTAGAACATCGTTTCCTGAACTGACATTCCAGCTGGATACGAGAGGTTTGACTGGAATCGCATGAGTTAAGACGAACCGTTGCGACATAAAACGATGAAATGCTCCAGTATCGAAGAGTGCTAGTGCAAAAAGTAAGGCTACTAAGATCGTACCTAAGTTATATGGGATAGGTTTAGGTATAGGAAAAAAATATATGGGTATAGAAAGTATTGAACGGCTTTGAAAATTGAAAGGTTACCAGTAATGACTTGGCCAGTGGCTTCAACTTCTTCAACAGTCATTATAAAAGCCTGTCTCCTCGGCACATTCCTCCTTGCTGGAGGAGCATTCCTCTGTCCGTTCCGTTGTCCTTGAGGTAAGTTCCTTTGAGCTTGATGGAACTGACGAGGAGGAGGTGCAGCTGGTCTATGAGGAGGTAGAGCTAGGAGAGCGAGTCGTGGAGCAGGTGCCTGGATGGCTGGTTACTGCTGATAAGTGATTGCTGATCTGGGTGCAGTGTTTGGATTGAGTATTCGAGGACAAGACCCAATATCATGTGTGGGTGAACCACAGACCAAACAAAGACAATTTGCACACCGGCAGTCCTTCACTAGGTGTCCATCCCTCCTGCAGTATGTGCAAAAGGCTGTGCTGGGCCGGTTGATTGGCACTCCCCGGTCTCATGGGCACAAAAGTTGTCCTTGAAGAGGCTCCACCTGCCATCTGGATGGCAGGGCGCTTCAGTCCGGCAGATTAGGGTCTACCTTTCATCTTCACCACTACCTCATATCGACGGTCAGCTCGTGGGTAGGGAAATCCCCTGTAGCTAAGGCAGCTTGGATCTCCGGATCTAACCCTTGCTGAAATCGTCTGGACCTGATCTTAACAGTCGGT